>OY728119.1:1781429740-1782828286 GCA_963277665.1 Viscum album | reverse complement strand
TTGACTCATGCTAATTCATGTGTAATTATTTCTTACTCATTCTTCATGTGCAATCAGGATTTACTCATGCTCCATAAGCAATGAGCCTTGGCTTATGCTAATTCCTTGTTAAGTTTTGTTGCCACATTTCCATGTTATTATTATCATGCTTTATCATGAATTTATTTTTATACTTTTCTTGTTCTCTATTAATATGCATATCTCCTAACATGTATTGTATTCCTCGTGTTTTTCCATGATTATTCCCATAATTTTCATTATAGCTCACAATTTTTTTATTTATGTCCTCAGGTTATCCCATTCAATGCTATGTACGAGGGAATATAGTGGTCATATAAAAGATGTTTTAAATAAAGATGTTTTATTTCATGTTTTAAGTTGTTATTTAATGATTATAATCCAAAAAGACACTAGACCACACGATCTTCTTTGTTTTATCAAGTGTCATTTAGGTAATAAATCGGGTTTAAGTTTGTAATAAAAGATGGATTTTTGTAGTTGGTATCAGATGATAGGTTTAGTTATTTTTGCAATTAGTATTAGAAACCCCTAGTGAAGCCTTAGAGACAAGACTATGTATAATAAAAACATCCCTAATTTTTGGTGAGTACTGAGTATGTGGTTTATTAAGAAAATACAACCCTTTCTGGATACGAGTCGGTAGAGGCGGCTTTGGAATAGATGTTTCCTGTGGGTAAATAAAAAAAACACCGCCTTTAGCTATAATCGAACTGGAATTGGAGCAAAATAATAGGCCATTAGGCACTCTTGGTTATGACACTCATGGGGGATATGCTTTGGAAAATTCACAAGATTAGTATGAACCATTATTATGGGACAAGAAAATTATCAAAGATTATATGATGGAAAGTAGATCATGGATAACATCGACTAAATCCAATAGATTCTCATGTTAAGGAAATAAAATGAATTTATAAGTTGTTAGTTTTGTCCTTGGATTACCCTTTATGTGTTACACTAACTATCCTTTTATTCCAGCCAATAACTTGTAATAGGAGGAATCGAGATTAAAATTGATGTGAAGATCAATGTGATGATTGTACTTGTGAGATTCCAAATCCAATGGAAACCGAAATTTTGAAATTTTTCATGCTTATCTCTCATCTAACTCATGATTTGAATAAAAACATGGGTCAAGAGGAATGTTCAACCCCCCTAAGAAAGAACAAGTAAGTATCAAGAGCTTCATGAGACAGAGGCCTCCTACTTTTAATGGATCATCTGATCCCTCAATCGCTGATCAATAGATCAACTCCATTGAAAATATATTCCCTATCCTTCAATGTTTTGAACAATAAATGGTTCTCTTGGATGCATATCGTTTGTAGAGTGAAGCTGATCAGTGGTGGACGTTGATCAAATATATGAATCATGAGGAGGAGATTGAAGCGTTGGAAATGTAGGATTTCCAGAATATGTTTTTCGATAAATATTTTCCGCGCACCCTTTGGATTAAGATGGAAAGGTACTTCCTTGAACTCAAGAAAAAAAGACGAAGAATATTTTAGAGCGTATGAGGAAAACATCACAAGTGTTGCAAGATACACTTCAAGTTTTTTTGTTACTCCCGAATTCAAGGTCGACCGCTTCTTTGTTGGGCTAAAACCTATCCTGCAGAAATCATTAGAAATCCATGACTTAGAAAGCTATTAAAAAATTGTATGATGTGCCCTCACTATCGAAATGGAGATCGTAGAATATCATGGGTATCATGGGGATAAGAAGCGTAAGTTGGAATTCAATACTGGCGGTCCTATGGATAAATCCAACGGTGGAATGAAGATACATCACCCCACATTCCAAAGTTAGAGAAAGAACCACCCTGTAAATTGAATGAAGGGGATGTGGAAATGATTTAGGTGTGGAAGATAAGGGCAACTAGCTGTTAACTGTTGGAATGAAATACCCAGTGCAATGACAGAGGGGAAGAACGCTCCATTAGATCCTCAACGTGTGGTTCATTGCTACAATAGCAAAGAACAAGGGCATCTTGCAGATCAGTTATATAAGACAATGGTTTTCGGAGGCAACCAACAACCTCCAACGCCGCAAGTGTGAGATTTTTCCATCAAAACTAATAATGTGAACCCAGAAAATGAAGTGGTGATAGGTATGCTAGTTAATCATTCATGAATAGAGAACATACTTTTTGATTCATGTTCTATACATTCTTTTATATCACTAATGTTTAGTAGAATAATCCCATCACCACCACAAATCATGGAAGTGACGATGTTAGTGAGTACAAAAAATGGGAAAATCATTGAATCCCATGAATATAACTCCTCCCCTATCAAAATATATGTATTACCCTTCCGATAGAACCTTTTCATACTCCCTCTGGTTAAAATTGATGCAATTCTTGGCATGGATTGCCTTTCCTTATATTACGCCAACATAAATTCCCGTGAGAGGGAAATCACTCTCCATGCGGAGAAATGACCCCTGATTCATTAAAATTGAAAGGAGGAAGATGAATCTTCTATAGATCCATCATCTTATGTGTTGATATTACTACCCCATGATCATGTGTATCATTCTCATATGATTGATTCCAAGGAAGCAACCATCCTTGAAGACATGCCTACCGTGAGGGAATTCACAGACGTGTTTCCTGAGGAATTGTCAGGTCTTCCTCCTAGAAGAGATGTTGAATTATAAATTGATCGTATACCTGGGGCATTTCCAATATCCAAGACTCCATATAGAATGGCTGTTTTGGAGCTTGAGGAGATGAAAAAAACTATAGGAGAATCTGGATAAAGGGTTTATATGCCCAATTGCTTCACCATGGGGTGGACCAGTCCTCTTCATCAAGAAAAACGATGGGTCAATGCACATTTGCATCGATTATCATGAGATTAAAAAATTCATGACAATGAATAAGTATCTTATCCCATGAATAGATGAGTTTTTTGATATGTTGAATGGAGAACAATACATCTCCACGGTGGATTTGTGGTCAGGATATTATCAAGTTTGTGTGAAGAAGGAAGATATCCCCCAGATTGCTTTTCATACATGATACGGGGACTATTAATTCATAGTTATGCCTTTAGGACTCACCACTGCTCCATCAATATTCATGGACATGATAAAAATTTTCATTAGAGATTACTTAAACAAATTTGTGGTAGTCTTTATAGATGATATTCTGATATACTCAAAAACCAAGGAGGATCAGGAGGAGCATCTGGGAATTGTAATGGAGACATTGCAAAAGGACAAGATCTATGAAAAGTACATAAAGTGTGAATTCTGGTTGAAGGAGATCTCATTCTTGGGACATATTATCACAAGAAATGGGATATATGTGGATCCTACCAATACTGATTCAATTGAGGGATGGATGAGGCCAACATCAGTAATGGATATTCGTATCTTCTTGGGGTTAGCTAGATATTATCGACGATTTGTGTGAAATTTCTCATGATTGTCCAACCCACGTTCCAAGCTAACTCGGAAGGGAGTAATGTTTTCTTAGAGTTATAAATGCGAATAATGCTTCAAAGAGTTGAAAAATAGGCTTATCACTGCGCCCGTTCTCACATTACCCACATGTGGAGAAATTTTTGTTTTATTTAGTTATGATTTGAAGAAGGGTATGGGATTTGTGTTGATGTAAAATGAAAAATCCATTTCCTATGCTTCATGGAAATTTAATGTTCATGAACAGAACAATCCAACACATTAACTCGAGTTGGCGGTTGTGATCTTCTCTTTGGATATTTTGCAGTATTATCTCTTTAGGGAGAAGTTTGAAATATATACAGACCAAAAAAATCCTCAATTATATATTCACATAGATAGAGTTGAACATGAACCAATGAAGGTGGTTAGAGATGATCAAAGACTATGACTGTTCAATCCATTACCACCCTGGGAAAGCGAACAAGGAGGCAGATTCCCTAAGTAGAAAGAACCCAACGATTCTGTCATTGATGAAAATTTGAAAGGATCGAATCATCATAGATTTGATGAAGATAGACATGGGAATCATAAATAAGGGAACAAAATCAATACTTTCACAAATAGTTTCTCAACTATCACTATTGGGAAGGTTAAAAGATGCTCAAAAAGTTGATGTGGGAATTCCGAAAAAAGTGGAAGCTAGCAAAAAAGGGAAATCCTCGGAGGTAAATATTAGCGAAGAAGGAATTGTGTGATTTTGGAAAATAATATTTGTTCCATCAAGTCCATAGTTGAAGAATGAACCTTTAGATGGTTCACATTGTACAAATTTCTCTATTCACCCAGGAAACACATAGATGAATCAAGATCTCCGAGAGCATTACTGGTGGGATAATATGAAGAAGGAGATCACTTAATATACATTAAAGTGCCTGGTGTGTACACAAGTAAAGGAAGAGAGGAAGAAGACTAAGGGGAAGATGCAACCATTGCCCAAACCAGAATAGAAATGGGAGAACATAACCATAGACTTTGTCACCAGACTTCTAAAGACATCCAAATGAACCAATGAAATCTGGGTTATTGTGGATCGTCTAACAAAGGCTGAACACTCCATTTATATTCGGGAGGATTTCTCATTTGATCAGTTGGAAAAGATATATATCAGAGATGTGGTAAGGCTGAATAGAGTACCACTTTCTATTGTGTCCGATCGAGATCCAAGATTCAACTATATGTTTTGGAAGTGTCATCCACATGCTCTAAATAATGAACCAAACTTTAGTATGGTTTATAATCCTCAAACTAATTTCAAATCCAAGTGGACTATCCAAACACTTGAGAACACGTTGATAGCGTTCTCAATGAACATTAATATAGGATGGGATCAACATCATCCACTGGTTGTGTTCTCTTATAATAACAGTTTCCACTCGAGCATCCAAATGGCACCATATGAACCCCTTTATGGGAAAAGGTGCAGAACACCAGCTTGTTGGGAGGAGGTCATTGAGCGTAAGCTGCTTGGACCCGAAATGGTTGATGAAATGGTAGAGAAAGTGAAAACCATTTAGCAGCATATCAAGGTATCCCCGAGTCGACAAAAGAATTATGTAGATAACCATCAACGTGACCTTCAGTTTATAGTTGGAGTTATGGTATTTCGACAAATATCTCCATGGAATAGGTTCTGAGGTTTGGAAAGAAAGGGAAGTTAAGTCCAAGGTACATCATCCACTTTGATATTCCTGATCATTTCAGGGATGTGTCCTATCGGCTGACACTTCTACGTACCATGGACAAAGTGCATTATGTCTTTCATGTATCCCTCTTAAGGAAGTATGTACCTAACCCGTCACATGTACTCTCTTCATAGGTTGTACAGATTTAGGATGCCCTTTCTTATGAGGAGAAACAAGTGAATATCTTAGATCATAGAGAAAAAGTTCTACGAAATAAGTCAATTCCCCTCATTAAGGTGTTGTGGTGAAACCACAAGTTTGATGAATCAAAGTGGGAATCAGAGTAAATGATGAGGTAGAGTTACCCAAATCTGTTTTAGTGTGGCAAAAAGAAATTTTGATGGAGAAATTTCTTAATGGGGGTATATTGTAACAACCCAAGCTTTCATTAATGGAAATCCTTCTTGATATAATTAAATGTCTCTTTATATAAAATGTTTATATAAAATGTCAACTTCTTAGGTTTTATGTTAAGAATTTTGTCCATTGGGAATATTGTCATTGAACATTGATCACATGATTAGTATAAATATAGGGCTTTAAAAAATACAATTTAATCAAACAAAGGAAGTGATGACCTCATCCAGTAGACGTGCCCCATACGAATCCCATTGGTTAGTGCTCAGAAAAGAGGTGGCATAATTATTAATCTCTTTTGACCAAGCCCAAGCCAATATTGAATATGTTAAGCTTGAACTGGACTGCCTACGAGAGAAATAGACGTTGATAGAGATTACCACTCGAGCAATGTTATCCGAGCCACCCCAAGAGTCTCTCACCATCACACACCTTACACTCTGATCTTACACATGTGTAATAAGATTTCATGTAACAATACCTTATCACTATGGTTATGTACATTATTTGTTTATAATAATAAATATACTTTCATTTTATTAATGTTACCTTGTAAATAGTTTTTGAAGCTCAAAAAGTTTTTTTTATTTAAAGTTCAACTAAGAAATATATTTGGATGAATTAATGGATTTTTAAGTTAAATAATATTTTATTAAAATATTTTTTTATTATTAAATTAATATATATTTTATTTAATTTATTTTATAATATTATAAATGCAATTGTAATTTTTATTAATGTATGAAAGCCATTTTTTTCAAAACCTGTGCATTTTCTATAAATCTAGGTTTTTATTTTAAAACTGAAAATTAACATATTTATAAGAATATATAGATAAAATAAATATTATTTAAGGAATCTTAATGTTGAAATTATCCAACGGTGAATTTTTCATAATTTTCGGAGGCAGTCAAATTTTTGGGTGATAATTAGATAGTGTTTAAAAATATAAATTATTTTATGACTTCATAATGACTGAATAGTGATGCAATAAAATACTATAAGCTTTTTGTTCGGCCAATATATGTTTTACCATTAAAATAATGTGATTTTGGGTTTGATTGACTTATTTTACAAAGCATTAATGGACCCTTCAATACTTATTAAACATCTTGTCTTTTTAAATTGAATTCCTTGGGAGTGTGACTGACCTCCACATAAGAAACCCCATTATATTAAGAATTTAGGACATTGGAATTATAAAATATTTCTTTCCAATTACATTTTAAAAAATCCATGGTAAAAACCAATGGGAAGCTTTTTGGTTAGGATTTGTTTAATGTGAGGTGTCCCAAATAAAAATAATAAAGAATTCCCTAAACTTTCGTATATAAACCCACCCAAGATCCCACTTCCACCTCACTCAAAGCCTTTGGAGTTCGTCCAACCTCTTCCCTACTCTATATAAAATCCTCCCAATGTTCCTCAAGCTCCCAAGACGCCACTTTCAAGCCTATCTCAAGCCATTGGAAGCACACTTCAATGTTAGGGGTTTTTCTTCCTTTCTCATTTTTGTCCAAAAATCATTAAATTATTATGCCCTTTTAATTTCTATTATAAATGTTTTGGATTTGTTTGTAACCTACCCCATAATTACCTCTTTATTTTTTAATGATGGGAGACCCCTTTCTCTCACATTAATTGCATCCCTTGTACACTAGTTACTATGCCAAAATTCGAAAAGGAATTTCTCTCTCCTCTTTAACATTCATGGAATTATATTGTATCATGACTCTAAATTACATTAACATTGTTGGTACATGTATCTATATGACCCCATTATTTTCCATTTCATGGACATATGATGATAAACCCATTTCTCTTTCATCATCTATCTTTATGAATTCTTACGTCATGCTATTATGATGCTGAAATTGCACCCTTTTTCCTAGCCAAAGTCATTTTGTTGTGAATACCATGCCCATTTCTATATAAATGTTATTCACCGTTATGCACATTTAATTATTGATTATAATGTTTCATGTATGAATTAAACATTCCTTTATCGTGGAATAAATTATTATGTTTTATTTATCCATGTTATATGATCCATGTGGCACACTTATGCATAAAATGAAATGTTTATGAAGGGTGTTCCCTTATAGGGCTCCAATGCATTGGGTAAAGATGATTATCATGATACGTCATGTGCAATGGGTTTTTAATCATGATAATTCATGTGAAACATGTTTTTACTCTTTCTTCATCTACAATGAGGATTTACTCACGCTTCATGTGCAATGAGCCTTGGCTCATGCTAATTCCCTGTTAAGTGTTGTTGCCACATTTCCATGTTATAATTATCTTTCATTATCATGCCTTTATGTTTATGATTATATGTTTCTCTATTGGTATGCCTATTTTCTAAAATTTATGGTATTCCTCATGTTATTCCACGATTATTCCCTTACTGGGCTTTATAGCTCACCCTTTTATTATTCATGTCCTCAGGTTATCCATTTCAATGCTAAGTATGAGGAAATGTATTGGTCATATAAAGAATTTTTTCAAAAAAGATGTTGTATTTCATGTTTTAAGTTGTTATGTAATGATCTTATTCCCCAAAGACATTATTCCAGTCGATCTTCTATGTTGTATCATGTGACTTTTATCTAATAAATCGAGTTTATACTTGTAATAAAAGCAGGGTTATCATAGGTTTATAATATAACTTATGACCCGAAAATGATAATTGAAAAAGATATCACATTCCTTGAGACAAACATACATAAATGAACTGTGTATCTCTTTATAATAAATATAAATTTATTATATTTCCATTTTATGACCATAATCATTTATATAATATCATATATGTTGTAATTATTACCTTTTATTACCAGAAAATCATCAATCCTTTATTAAAATTATATTTCGGGTAATAAATAATTCATTTTCAAGGTATGTTTTGATTTTCAGTTTATGTTCCTCTTACATTTATCATGGTTATTTCATATATCTAATTTTTAAAATAATAGCAATTTTATATATATTCTTTATTTATTTATTTAAGGTAATACATAAATGTTACTGATATGAAATTAAATACACCATTTATTAAGACTGAAGGAATTACGTACGCCTGAATGTACTTTCCATTTTCATGGTTGATTGAAATAAATAAATGTATATATTATATATACATTGTAGAAAATATTTCCTACATATATATTAAATATTTTTATTATATCAATCCTTATTACAATCCATGAATAGATTGAATGAATCACATCACTTCAGGTGGTGGTAGTCTGTAGTACACATGATCGAAATTTTCATACCCCTGATGGAATGTAATATAAAAAACTGTATAAGGGATAATATATTAATTTAAGTATAGTAACGATTAAAATTTCGTACATATAAATAATATACATCATATTATTCAACAATGAGTGGTTTTTATGGAAAACATGTTACATCGGCCTGTGTGGCAGTAATACTTCGTACATACGAGTGATGTTATTGATTCCCAATTTTTGGAAGAGGCGATAGATTAATGACATGATAATAGAATAATAAAATCTCAGTAAATGAGGTATAAATCAGTCATTTTACTAACATGGTTCAATAATATATTATTTAGGGAATGAATAAATAAAATAAAAATTCTCTTTCAAGAAAGTTACTACCCCATTGTGTTGCCTCCTTAGGTTTACACACAAATCCATCGTATGATATATTTATGTATAAAATATGGTGTATAATTTTCAATTAAGTTATATTAGAGGAACTTTTTTTAGCTATTTTAATATCCAATGGTATTTTTAATTGTTAATAGGACATAAGAGGTGGTGGAAATTTATAAGTGGGGGATAGTTAACACATGGTATTTTTGAAAATAATGTTGTACCCATATTTTTTCATTAGAAAAAAAATATGAAAAATGGAAATTATAGAAGAATTGTGATTTTCAGTTCAATATGTCCCATTTTTTCTTTACAAATTCGTTTTTTGTCATTTTTAACCCATATACTGTTAAACTTACCCCTGGTAAACATATTTTTACCTTAAAAGAATTAAATAATTTTTACTAATTTTACAATTAAATATGGTTTAAAATTATGTTTACCATATTATATAATATAAATTGTGATAATTCCAAATATATATTTCATTTTTTAGCATTTTACTGAAATAATTTGTATAATTTATTTAAAATTAAACCCATATATGCAATTAAAAATTTTATTTTTAGATGATGAAAGTTAAATTAGTTGAGAATGTTTTAATATCAATGTTCAATTTGATATTTATTTAATATAGTTTATTTATATTAATAAATATTTAATTGAACTAGGGTTACTTTTCAAAACATATTAAAACAATTATAATTTTCTAATTTTGTTTATGGAAACGACTATTCTTAATAGAACTGGTAATTTCACTTTTCACTAAAAATTGTTCCTTTTCATAAAAAATTAAAAAAAATTAACTAAAAGGTAAATTTGACATATATATTTTAAAACAATGTTAATTTTTTCATATTAATTTAAAAAAAATTAAAAAAATCATTTGTAAATAATGAAATTAAAAACTTTTTTTGATAAAAGTGTATTTTTGAAACATATTAGGAAATTAATAATAATTGAGCACATATTTATAGATATATTTTCTCTATATAGACACTGGTAATTAATATTTAAAAATTATTTATTAATATTAATATATATATATATATGTTTAATGTATAGGTTATAATGGGAACATTTGAATAATAATAATATTAATATATCAGAGTTTATTAAAACTCGATATTGCATGTAACACAAACTAAAATTGTTCTTCTTTGTAACAAAAGATATTAATTAAATATCAATTATTAGGAAACAATTCAAAAAAAACTCAGAGTGTTACACTGATAAAAGTAAATTTACTATGCTAATCCTAATAAAATAACTACACACTCTTCTAACACTATTATGGTCCCCCAGACTAAAACTCCAATGTTTGAAGTTAACAAAACCTACTTTAAGAAATCAAATATGATACCATGTAATATTATAAATGATTCAATTTAAAAAAATCAAATTATTATTACATAATAGAATAATATAACAAATCATAGGTTTCTTTATTGTTTAGTTTCATTAAGGAATAGAAACATTGGAAAATTATTTGACAATTCATGTGACCATTTCTTAATAATAAAACTAATCAAAATTCTTATCTATACATCCCAAAAATTTAATCAATATTCATAACCTATGGAGAGGAAACATAAAACATGTTTGAGGTCACAATCTCATTAGTGGAAAACATATTAAAATGTCATAGAACGAAAAATTATTAGTATATTAGAAAACATAGGCATGGGGGAATCTATTAAATAAATAAACATGGAATAAAATTATTTATCTATAAATCCGGATATAAGGACTTATAATATAAAATTAAAATTCAAATATCTTGTAAAAGTAGATCTAAACAATTACATGATACATATGGTCCACATAGAATAATCATATGCATATGGAAAAGAAATACACCAATACATGAATCATAATATACCAAATAACTACTAAACAAACATTTAAAAAAATAAATTCTAAAATTTAGGAAAAAAATAATTCATTATTAATGTTGTGAAAAATAGAATTTCCATGCATCTTATTGTGGATTAATATAATTTACGTGAATTATTTAGTGAACAAATAAAATTACCAAAATTAGTGTTCTGAACACAAAATATTCTCACATTTTATGTTATCACCAAAAACATTTTGACACTTATCATATTTTAATAATGATATATAACCCCTTAAAACATTCATTTTTGGTTCATATAGGACCACACCCATGAATAATCCATACATATGTGTCCAAATTGAAATTAATAATTCATATTTGAAAATCAGTTTAGTAACATGTATAAAAGATTTTTATGTTTTGAACATTATTACTAGAACATTCCATATTCCTTCCAATAAAAGTATAAAGATTTTCGAATAAAGTAAAAAAACAATAATAACATATGTAACACTAAATGGTACTAACTTTGATGATGAAATATTTTGAGGCTGGATAATTCACTTTGTAAAATATGAAGAAACAACCCTTTTTGAAATGCATTAAAAATACTAAAAATGATTCCATGAAAATGATATAATTTTATCATTGTAAAAAACATTTCCTGTTATCCATTAGAACAAAAAAGGGGTTTTTAATACAAATTTCATAAAAATGATTGTTTCAAAAAACAAAGATTAAATATTTCTTAAAAAAATAAGCTTTTATAATTTATTTTAAAATATTGTATTCATTTATATGTCGTATTTTTGTTTAAATAATATAATAATTTTTCATTTTATATAATAAATAAAAATTATTTAGAAACATTTTTATAAATATTCAATATCATCTAAATTAATATTTATAAAAAATATTTCTCATATGGAAAGTGAAAACAAAAACTGTTTTTCTAAATTTCTCTTCTATATGCTGTAAAAATAGTTATCGTCAAAATGAAAACTCACTCTTGAAATGGTGATATTATTGTTTTAGATAAAAATCCTTAAAAAGATTAATCATTAATATTTCCTTGAAAATAAATAAATTATTTTTAAATATATTGTATAATCTAACAAAAAACAACTGATTATGAAATGATGGAAACACTTTTAAATGGTCATTATATATTTGATGAAAGATGACATCCTAAAAGGGGTTAATAGAATAAGAGGATAACAAAGAAATTGTTACATGGAATAACTCATTATTTGTATCAAAATATAAAAGTGACCATCAATTGGAACTGAAAATAAAACATTGAAGAAAATCATCAACAAATAGAATAGGAATTATTTTTCGCAATTTACAACTTTATAGGGAATAAATTAATTATGGAGAAATATTTGAGTCAAAGGATTTATTATATATATAGAGAAGGATAAATTTTTTATAAAATTTTATTTTGATTGAAAAATATAATATAATTATGAATTTAATGATAAAAAATTATAACAAAAATTAATATGTTTCGATTTATCAATATCCCTTATGGACTAAGAAAATTATTATTAAAAACCACTTGATAGCGAGGGAATGAAGTGGAAATTAAAAAACCATGAATAAAATATAATTATTGATATTATGTATTAAATTATTATTATTCACTATATTTAATGTATATTACATTCATATAAAAAACATGTCTCAATGAAATGAAATTGAGATAAAACGCCTATACATTGTTTTTTGCATACCCAAACATTATACAACGTTCTTTATAATAAAAATAACTACCTAGATAACCAATTTAAAAAATAATTTTTATTTAAATTATTATATAAACATACTCTATAATTGTACCCTATATGAATATTAATTTATTATTATATATTCTAAATATCATATGTTAGTAACCTTCATAATTTTTATCTATTTTAATTAAAGTATTTTTATATTTTACTATCATGCCTAATATTACCATGAATACATTATTCATGATAGAATGATATTTTTTAAATGATTCCTTATGTACCATTCTAGTAGTTGAAATGCATTGATATGGTTTTTAAAAATCGAAATTCAAGAGAACAATTTTTTGGGTGTTTTTAAGAAAAAAGTGATATATTAATAATTATAATGAACATTAATAAAACCTCTCTATTCTAATTAAAAACCATAAATAAATTACCTTTATATTATAGTAAGATTATTTATCATCCAAAAATCATTCATTGTTTATGAATTATAACATCAATTAAGTAGGATGTAAAAACTTTCAAAATGTAGTGGATGATATTTTGATGTTATGAGTTAAGAGAGGTTGTTATATAATAATAATTTTAAATTTTATATAAGTTTAATAAATAAAAAAAATTATCATATATATTCATAAAATTAATTTGTTCAGAACGCATTAACGGTGGTTATGAAAAGTGAGATCCATCATTTGAGGATGTGGAAGTCCGCCATATGCATGAATAATTCTTCCATTTATCAATGAATGGGGATAAAATGATGGAATGTAATAAATATAATTTCAAAATTATAATTTTTAAAAATAGTATAATAATTAAAAAAATAAATATTTTTTACACATCATGAATGGTAGAGAAGAGTTTTTTTTACCATGTCCCTTCATGGTAGTGGTAGACCACATATAATAATGATTGAGGTTTTTTTTATTTATGGATGGAATGAATTTTTTGTTGTTCACAAATTGGTATTCTATAATGAAAAATATTAAATATATATATATAAAATAATCATATTATGTTTAAAAGCTATTTTTATGATTAAGATAAAAAATAATGGAATAAGGGGTACTGAATACTTATGTTGCAAAATTGATATTTATCAATGAACACACCATTGAAATGGATGTCTTGAACTATCAAAGTGACACCAAATACATTTGAAAATGAGATTTTATTTTAGTAGTATAAAAAGAAATAATTCTTGGATGAAATTATAAGGAATTTTTGTTCCATGATGTGGTATATAATGGACTATAATTTTGGGTCTTTCCTAGCTAGCGACTAGCCATGGTTGACACCTCATGCCTACCTCTAGTATGGAATGGGATGACAAAAAAATCTGGTAGGCATATCTAAAACTTTTTATGACTTATCCAATGTAAATATATTCATTACTTCATCTCCAAATTCCCATACAATTATAAAAGGTAACATAATACATTAGATACCAGAATTCATTTGTACATCGAAATCCAACAGTTAGAGTGTGATGATTGTACAGAAGCATAATATCAAAATAAAATCCCACCAAAACTGATATAAGGATCAAAACTACTATGATGAAGAGTAATACTGTCAATTAACCACATGGAATGATCTATGGTCACACTATCTCACTATTCTCCAACGTATCCTTGTCCTCCTAAGAATCCATTAAATTTTCTGTTGTCTTCATAGGCCATGATATGTTTAGACATATCTCATTCTAGGATGAATATTCTAGGTTGAGTATAACATATCCTAGTATGACACAATGAAATCATGAAACATAATCATTAATGGAGTAGTTATCTCATTAATAATAATTTCAATGGATTTGAGACATATCTATAAGTAAATGAAAAATAAATCAGATATACACATAGTAGAATCCGTTTCCCAAATGGGTCTCAACCTTACTGGTACCCAAATGACTTTATTCAAGGTTTCTAGGTAACATAAATCTAGAAGATTTCTCCCTAGAATCAATGATGTGATTGAAGACTCTCATATTAGAGGCCATTATCAGCATGCCTCTCCAAATAAGTACTTATTGGATATAAAACCATATCAATAATAAACAAGGGACCTCAACAAAGACCACTTGGGAAATCCAAAAATCTAATCTATAAAAAAGCTATAAGTATGGGATAATTAACACACATATGTTAGTCATGATTATTTACCAAAAATCTACTAGGAAATATGAAAAGATAGATTGTCCCACTTATGGACTTGTGGATGGATTCTTGAAACTCTATTTGGATCTAACACAGAGTATGTATAAATATATAAAGCACGAGATGTAATTAACCACTATACCCTTGTACAGATTGGCCAAGGAAGCACACCCAAATAGTATAGGTCCAAACTATAGATATGTAGAAAATCAGGTTTCCCATTAATATGTATATGGTCTGCACTAGGGGTATATTTTATGTGTATCCCATGAAATGTATTCCCCTGACTCTCTATATCACATTGAATGTGATCCAATATAATCATATTGAGTTCCTCAATGTGACATGTAGTGTACTGGTCGATCTAGCACTTGATGTTCTACAAGACCTTTCCCATGATCATATAATCATTAATGTGTGATTTAGGTCATTTCTATATATAGTGATCCTTCTTGTGTAATTGAATGTTTCGGAGTACTACGTCAGGAAAATGTACTCTGGCTATTCTTGTGTTCATGGTTGTGGAAACAGTTGTATATCTCTAGGTAAATAAATGAGACTCTAGCACCAGTTCACCTGTTATATTCAACATATCTAAAGTCTTGTGATACATTTCATTATGTGTAAATCTTATCTCAAAAGAAGTGGTACTACACAGCATGTGTTCATGGGACTATGTGATGTGAAATTGGATATGTTCCGAAATTCGTGAAAGGATTCATGCATGTAGACACACCACTACAACCTCTAGATATCATCATAAATCCAACTAAAAAGATTATATATTGTGTGGACTGATCGTCAAATCCACCAATTTCAGGATTTTTGCCACATCAACCACAAATGAATCACCTCCTATTATCCATGCCATTATCCCATTATAATCCAAAAAATAGGTAACATGTGATCCAATATCGATCCACCTATGGTCATCTTATGTTTCTATCCAAACATGTTTAATCCTCAATTTATGAACTCAAATATTTGGTATCCACCAATTTCATCAAATAAATGTCACAAAATCATCAAATGACATGTATTTGTAAGATTCTTAGCCAATGGAATTTCAATTGATGATTGTGTAAAGAAACTGGGGTGAAATAAACAAACGACCAATGTGAAAAAAAAAACTGAAACATTATTTGGGAAGGCTTTGGTTTTTTTTCATTATAATCAAATATTAAGAACAAATAACAAAAAAATAATTTGACTCCTAAACAATAGAATGATAACTCATCAACTCATATCATCAATTAATCCCAGAATCAATTCGGTTGTTTGAATAAGTTCACATTGAAAATTACATATCATAATGGGATAATTCAAAATAAACAAAATCTCCTACATTAAATTTTATCATTCATTAATGATGAATGAATATTCATCATCATCATTGGATAGATCCTTGATCCCCATTTTTTGAAAATGATCCATAGGAAGTCGATCACAGTCCTCGATTCGTTGCCATTCACCAAGCTCTCCACCAATGAATCATCTCTCAATTCAAGGGATGTATATATATCCCATTGTATTTTTAATAATCATATATATATGCAATGTTTAGATAACTAAATTTAAATAAATAAGTATATTTATTTTATTATTTTATTATTTCTGCATAAGACTGTAAAAAAACAAAACTCATAATGCGAAAAAAGAAATGTCCCACCTATAGTAAAACCCTCTATTCTAAATTAATTATGGTCACAAATTGATGATATAAGACTCATTTATAAAGTTATTTTTGTATTAAAATGACATTTTGTTCCTGTTATATTGTTTTTAATATTATTTTATTATGTCAACACTATTTATAAATGTTCCTCAAAATCATTCTCAATCACAACACCTTTCTTTGAATGTATTTCTTAATATATTTGAACATTTTATAATAAAAATTGGGTTGTAATATTCTTCCCACCTTATAATGTTTTTTCAAAATAGAAGCCTAAACTATATAATAATGTCGTTAAGCTCAAATAGGGGGCTCAATATCCCACATATTCTTCAATATATTATCAACTTACCACTATATGTACACTAATGGAATCTATCTCCCATGATGGATGTTCTCCTAATGATCCATGATTATCCATAGGTACTCTACAAGGATATATATATTCATGATGTCTAGAACACACTACTTCATAAGAATTAATGTGTTTGGCACATAAATACTCATCATTGAAAAATGGAATACATCATGATGCCATCCTAAAAATGTTGGTCAGTCTAAGAGGTATACCAACTCGGTGACCCAATGATGTATATTGAAATGGACTATGTATATCAGAGATAAAATTCATCCAAATCCAAATCCACACAATCTAAATTGACTTCAGTCCACCAGGAACAGAAGGAATCCCTCCTTCGATTCTGACGACCTCCTTCATCATTCCACTTAAGATATATGACAACTCTAGGAAGTCTACATCCACTACTACATGATCTTTAGTGACTCAATTCCATGTCACACCATCTATATTAAAATTATTTTAGAGTCACCTAAATCAGTCCCACATATTGGTGGCATGTAGGGTCCCTAATATATGTCCTTGAATGGTTCCACACATATGTAGTACTGGTGTCTACTATTATATTCCAACTACTCTTATGGTATATAATCCAAAAAACTAGGTCCAAAGTCACACATGCAAGATTAGATTATGTACTCCGTAATCGAAATGGTCTAATCAGGTTGGATTTCATTTTGGGGGTATAAAATCATTTTCATATGAAACTACGTACCAAAGGAATCCTTCAATCCTCTCTATAATCTTTATATGAAGTGACCATCAATGTCTAAAATGATAATTGAGGGAACTCGGTGGAGTTAGGATATCTTCTTCATAAAATGATGTCCCAAGACAACTGTTAAACCAGTCACATATATAGCTAGGAAGTTGTCCGACATTGTGATTTGGTCTATGATCACCCATTTTTAATTGTCTTCCAACTAAATTCGTGGTACCATCATTATCAAGTACATAGATTACCCACCCGACATCGACTCTCTAAACTTCAAGGGTTGTGAAAAAACCAATTGGATCATACAACTTATCCTTCACTTTATAACATTAGAGGCATTGAGAGAAAAATTGTTCTATACACTTCTTAATATATAGCCATAAAAATTGATGCTAAAGGTCCCTGTTCATGACTACCATGATAGGATTTACCGATTTATGGGATGAATGAAACACTATTATAACCTTCTAATATATTGTAATCGCAACATTATACATTCTAGGAAATGTATAGAATGCTTCCAACATTTAGAGAATACATTAAGATAATTTCTATTGGATATATGAGTAAAATGGGTCCAATAGTTGGAATATCACTCTCATCCTCAATATCACACTATAGAATAAGAGGTAGAATGATTTTGTATTGGGTGTAATCCACACCATCCACATCTAAAAGGGACAATTGCAATGAGGATAACTACTCCAATAACACAACCATTAACTATAAAAAAGATTTCATATTGAGATAATATTCCACCACATTCCCCTTCATAAGAGTACTGACTATCCCATATACATAGTACTAGTGGATATATATCCAAATCATTTGTCTCATGTTATGATAATTCTAGGATTAGATTTACTTCAGACATATTTGGTCAGAATAGATGATAAATCTCTCACTCAGGAGGTAGTGTCTCCAAATCATTACATAGACTACAACTTCCAGTAATAATAGATCATATCTTATAATATTCTACATATAATGTATCAACTATAATCAACTAATGGAAATCAATATATGTATCTATATTTGAATAAATACAATTTTGGGTGAAATTAGGCATGAATTTCTTATAGTAACCAAGAAAATCATAAAAGCACTTCACCCCCATCATGCTCTTATGTGCATACCATCATAAAACTACCTCAAACATTGTTAGGTCTATCCCTACAACCACTATTGAGGTGAAATTTCTATGAATTTTGAACTGTAGAATCCAAAACTAACACTTCTAGAGCTTATCATAAAGTTGGTTCTCTTGTAGTATGTGTAGGACTATCCTAAAATGTTTTTCTTGGATCCTCATCGAACATTGTGCACACTTTTATTTCATAAAAAAACATGAAATATTTTAATAACAGATTCATGATCTAGTTCGTTATCCCCATTAATCCAAATATAATATTGCATCTAAAAAAATTAATTACCATGTTCTCATAATTATAGCATAGAACTAATAATTCTATCTTTTGTATATCCACATCTATTACTCAAAACCGGTGATAACATGTTCCATGTAAAATCATTAGGAACCTTATCAACCTTATCAACTAAATGTAGAGGCCCTAAATCCTCAGTATGGATATTTATTTTTTATAGACAATTGGATCCAGTGATGGAAATCCATACACAACCTTAGGATCCATCATCATTATTGGAAAAAAATTGGGGTTGAAAAGGGTGACTCTTTAGTTCTCATAAATACATTCCAATAAATGTGCTTCAAATTAAACATTATCTAACAGAACTATAAAGGAATATTATGACATGATGGAGTTGTAACAAAAAAAATCTAGAGTGGATCCAACTAGACACCCTACATGGTTCACGACATGGTCTTAAGGGAGTTCTGGATCGCCATGGTCTAGAAACAAGTCCATGGGTATCACTATATTCTATTGGAATTGTTTCACCCATTTAAATTAGAATAAATATCCAATTGATATAGATAACAAAATGATGAATAACCTAATACAAGAATGGAAAAACAATTTAGACATATTGTATCACAATATTAGACTGAAACCATAAGGGTTGTAACAAAAAGAGAATAAAAACTATCCCCAAACCACCATATAATTGGTGGGCTATAAAAATCAGGAAAACAACACCTCTAGCATATACACATGGAAGACGATTAGGAATACAATCCACACTATCCACACATCATTCCCTTACCTAATTCAAACATAACCAAATATAAATTCAAAGAATGGTATATCTATGGTGTGAGAGGGATCCAAAATGAATGCCACCCAGTAAAAGAGATTACATGAAAAACATTATCAGAAAAAATTTTATAAATTTTTTATAAAATTAAAATGAGGTAATATTTTTATAAAGAACTATTTAATGGATAAAAAGCATTCTTTTTGATAAATCCAACAATGTCCATCAAAGGATGATGTTAACTAAGATATCATAGAATAGAACTAAGTCAAGGTAAATCTATATAGATCATCTCTATAGTGGATTACTAGGTTCCTTATATTTCTTTAAAATATGCTATGGAAACCACACTGATCATCATCCTCATGCACAAGAAAGTAGAGAGTAATCTATCCAATAATGTGTTGTTCTCTAATCATTAGAGTTTATTTTGTGTTGTATCATCAATCCCAATAGAAATAATCAAGCATCATCCCTACCGATCCCACTATAATACTAGACAGAATTTTCATATCCAGTCACCTATGATTCCCATTTTTCACAATTTTCATTCCACATATCACATACATCATCACATTCACAGATGTATATTCAAAACAATATAAAATCACTTGAAAAACTATTATTTCTATAATCATAATCACTTTTAAATCAATCATCACACCAAATACATTTAAAAGAAATGTATCTAACCACCTATACTATATTTAAATCCATTTTCACAATTTCTAAAACATATTTAGGAAACACAACATGAAATCACACATGAAATTCACCCGATTTCCTTACGAAAACTATATTTCAATAGACACACACCATAAATTCAATTAAAACACAATTTTCACCTCATACAAAATACATATAAAATAAACCTTAAGCCATGAAAGCATATCAAAATCCTAAAATAATGTTAAATCATAGAACAAACTACCTCAATTATAGAAAATTCAAAAAATTATTGTTAATCCACAACTAAACCACCATTGAAACCTATAAAAGAATGATTTAACCAAAAAATAATTTCAACATGATAAACAACATATTACTATAAATAGGACACCCATCCATCTAGAGATTTAAATCCTAATAATAAAACAAACCCTATAAAATAGGATGAAAAAAATTTGAATGAAATACATGGATTTTCTAGGATGATTCTCACCAAATCCACCAAAAATTAGAGTTTCAAGGGATGAAGGAAGATGGTTTGAGTCACCTAGGGATGGAAATACTAATTCGTGAAGAAAATGAGGGATTTGGGGTAAAATTCTGAGAGGGGATAACTATAAATTTAAAAAAACTTACCATGACATTGTGCATGGTTTTCTGGGTTGGTTTATTAAATCGTGTTATAGCCATGCCCCCTCACTATCCAAGAGGGACAAGTAGCAAGGTTTACCCATTTATCCTACAAATAGTTCACCATCCATTCTTATTTCCTCTTTCCTAAAAATGAATCTTGGTTGCATGATTTCATGGGAAAGGTCACAAGACTTGATAAACCGGGTGCCAACCATGAACCTCATGTTGTCGAGGCCTAAAACATCCATTTTCACCCTGAATTCCTAGGAAAAATCAAGGATAAAAAAGTATCGATAATAAATCAAATACTACCACAAAATGAAAAACAAATTTGATAATTATATTCACTATGAATGCTTTCTTCCCTATGAATGTCAATCTAAAGCTTGATCATATATTAAGAACATGTACTCCACCTCAACACTAGGAAGCTACTCCCAACTCTCATGCTCATCATTATTATGTTTCTGTTGAAATATGATCATCAAAATGGATTTATCACAAATAAAAATCTTTTCAAAATCAACAATCTGTATCACCTACTCATAAAATTAAACATTGGGCTCCAACTCCAACTTTTACCAAGTTATAACTTAAGATAGATCTGGGTTATACTTATTCATCTGAGAGACATTAATCACATCATGAGTTAAAATACATTTAGAGGAAATATATAACATGTACACTAATGTTATAATTCGATCGGTAATCTTAAAAGGTTCGAAATAGCTCATTGTTTTCTTCCACTGCTTACCCAAATGACGATTACCCAACAAAGGTGACACTTTCAAAAAACACCTGGTAACCCATGGAAAATGCCAATGATTAGTTCCTATAATATACATAAGACATATAGTCACTAGGTTCTATCAAAAACAACTTCTTTATTGGATTGAAATTCTCATACGTCTCCCGCACAGAGCTTAATCATAGAAATGAGGTCTCACACACCTGATCCCAACACAAGGGAGTTTGACACAGACAATCATAAAGTGCCTAAAATGGGGGCATTTTAATTAACGATTAGAATCCATTTTTATCTAAAATCATAACAAATCACAAATTTCTACCCAGAGAACCATTTAAATTCCATAAACATGTTCAGATAATATCTTCCAATATATGATATGCTTACTCTTTATGACCATATGTTTGAGGAAGGCAGACTATATAAAATTAAATATTTGAACTCATTTTATTTAGAATTCCTTCCTAAAATTATGATGTAAAATAAGGGTCCCGATCATAATCAATTTCCAAAAATACACCATAAAGCCTCACAACATCATAAACATATATCTGACACAACTCAACAACCCTCAATGAATCTATTATTTGAATGAAATGGTTTGATTTTGTCAGATAATCAGTCAAAACACAAATAGAAATCATTCCCTAGGTTTTACGTGGTAAACAAACCACAAAATCCATGGTGATTCATCACACATTAATATAGGTATATGTAGTGACTGAAGAATAATAGAGGGTCTTTGGTGCTATGTTTTTACCTGATGACTTCTATAACAGCACGATATGAAGTCGTCTGTACCCCCACCTCATTCTGGCATACCTGAAATACCAATTGACATTATAATACATCATGGTAGCCCACGTATGTACCAACCAATATGATATGTGCCTATCTTATATCAACCTATTCCTTATACGAAATTACACCAATAAAAGACCTTCAATGAACACAAAATATCATGGGAGATAACACACAATGATAATTTGTCTCCCCACATTAAATAATATGCATACAATGCTAGAATAAATCATCATTATGTTTCTCTTATCGATCAACAATACAAAAGAGGGTGTTAATTAAATGCTATTAAATAAAACAACTCTATTTTTATCTTTGGTCGACAATTTCAGTGGAGAAAAATAGCCCCATTAATGTCCACTCATCACTATAATATTTCAATGCATGTATTAGAACATTTATTCATAGAGTAACTACCATAACATTCCATTTACAAGGGTTGTAGACTATATTGAAATGAAACCCTCAAAGTCACTCACCCCAATGAAACTACCATAGATTCAGATCATTTTTGGAAAAAAAAATTTCTAAGATATTCTAATAAAGATAATAAAAAAACTTCTCACCAAAAAGATAATGGTGTCTCTTCTTCTATAAATGCATCAATATAGCTATGTAAAGGTCCTGGGTCAAGTAGTCATTTTCACATGGTATGAGTTGGCGAGTACCATATTCCACCAAATGGTCATCTTGCAACAGCGCGCATCCATGAAACATTCATGAGGCATCACAATAAACCTTATACCACTTTCTAGTTCACGTAATGATTAAAATAAGGCCAATAAACAGCCATCTATTATACCCCACAAATGACACATGAAATTCTTGTCTCCATTCAAACATCACCCCATTTATTGGGAGCATATTCATTGATGATGAAATAAAATATTATTACCAAATGAACTAACTATAATACTTTTTCATTCCCCAAAAATTGCTAATTTTGAAAACGTTATTCATTTCTTCGCATGACATCGCTGCACTATTCTCTATGAGGTCCACAAAAACACATTATTTTGAGATCACATGGCCTTGAAGCATCTCCTCTCTAATCAAGATTGTTCAAATTGATTACATTTACAAAATAAGATGGTCCCAAAGAGTTACCACATGATTTTCAGAAGCCTTTTATGGTTCTCCTCATATACATAACAAACAAGGATTTCATTTATGAAGTCCTTGAAAAATATGTCAAGTTACTAATGGAACACCATATTCATTAAAACCATGAATACTACTTTATAATTCACTGACCAAAAATCCATGACCAAATATTCAAAATTTTCATACCTACTTGAGAGAACTATCTTTGTAAAATCAACATGTCTCCCTCTAACATGGTGATAACTAGAAAGAATGTTATTTTTTTAAAACCACATCTCCCCCATAAGATGCTAGAAAATTGTAGCAATACGTGGAAATGTAAATTTTTTCATGATGGTCACCTAATTATGATTTTGGTAATCAATTCATATCCAGAGAGATCAATCCAAATTTTCACAAAGAGAACTATGACGACCATAAGAGATATGATCAAGTATATGAGTCCTTTCGATTCAAAATCATCCAGCTATATATTTAATTCCCTCAACTCAAAAAAGGTACATAATTTATTATGGACGAGAGGTTGACAAAGATCTCAGTTCCAAATCAATAGAAAATTCACATAACACTCTATAGGAAAACTAAAAAAATTTTCTTGAAAATAATTTTGGATCTCACCCACCTTATGAGGAAATAATCCCTCAGTAGTTCCACCACTCTTCTCAAACTCAAGAAATGTTATGTAAAATTGACATTTCTCAGTTCTAGATGTGGATGTCCAGCTCAACATGACTGATGATCCCATTCACCCAAAAAAACCTAGGTACTACCTTCTGGTTCCATTAAACTCATTCACCACCTATAAAAAATGATGTGTTCCTATAAACACACAATCCAATCCATACCAATTAATATTTCAAATAAATACATCTATAAAAAAATTAAACTCCATTCCAATTCATCCCATTACATATTGAGTTCAAAAGACATACATATAAAACCATGATCTCTATTATTACCACGCAGTGTTACAAACTCAATAAAAATATTCACAATCTAAGAAGAAAACATTAACACATCAACATAGATGGAAATAATAAAAAGAAAGCACCATTGTCAAAACAAAAAATAAATTATGATTATCTAATTATAAATGAACCTCAAATAGTCTCAAGACTTGCATTTACATCTGCAAGTGCTCGATCCACTTTATGGATTTTCATCATCTCATTCAGAGACCGAGGACGACCACTAGCATGTGCCTCCTCCTTGAACTGAATATTACAAGATGATGATCCTGACTTAGCACCCTGACCACCAAACTAAGAACTCGTTGTCATGGATAGCTCTAAAATTTCTAACATTCCTATGGGAGCTATTGATCATACGCCACTCATATATGAATATTTGTCCCCAAAAAACCACAAAAAGAGTCCCATATGTCGACATCGATGGAAAGAAAGGAGTGGGATGTATATATTAACCACAAAGTACTAGAATACCACATTGGTGTCACAGAAGTGATATGATATCTGAAATTACTAATTATAATGATTGGTATGGTTGACCCGAGCTACAATCTCCCTCCATCTCTTACTCATCTCAATTTCACTTCATCTTAGATGAACTACCACTACACACTAATGACACTAATCCTGGGAATCCAATAATTCCCATACGATAAATTCTTACCATCATGGAATGATTGGACACTGTAGTATATGTCCTCATGTTAAACAAAAAGATCTGAGAATAAATATCTAGCCAGAAACCCATTTCGAATCATGATGCCTTCATATTTTCAATAGAAATGATCACGGGTGTGTACCATAGTGGATCTGAGAAAATATTGTAATACTATTTCATTGTGAAATAACCATGGGAATGATCCATGAACTATTGGGATCTAGTGTAGGCATAAACATCTGGAAAACACTTCTCATTGAAAAAAAATCTGGAAATCATTCCAACTCAATTTCTAATTATTCATAGTTTGGCCAACTTATTCTCACCACCTCCAAGTCTGACCTTCTTGATTTAATGAAGTGCACATCACCATGATCTCCTTTTTATTTTTAGTAAATTACAAAATTATATGAATTTTTTATGGAATTACACTTCTTCTGGTGGTTCTACATTTACCTAAAAGGAAGGTGGATTTTTCTTGAGGAACTTCTGATCTGTTTTCTTTCCTGGACCCATATCAACTTCTCTAACTATAGACGGACCAGAGCCTAATCCCTTTGCCAATGAATGGATTTTTTGATCCATATCTTACACTGGTATTTGGTTATATATTTAGGGGTAAAAAATTCTAAAAAATTCTATCATTTTCACTAAAATTTGTCAAGTATTATTTTTTCTACAACTATCAACAACCAAAATGATTACTATCAACAAAACCATCAATGAAAAATATGAAAATTTTCAGCAATAATAAAAAAATCATACACATAGATAAATAAAAATGTAATCAAATCCATCTAAATTTAAATCCAAAAAACAAAACCACTCTTACCCACCCTAATTTTTATTAACAAACTACATCTTTTGCGGATTAATTATAGGATTAGTTAATCAATAGCCCAACATCCCGGGGAAATTAATGATCTATTGCAAGGTGTGTTGTTCAGACACCTTACTCACAACCAAAACCTCAATACCAAATAATCCTAACTACTTTCTATCTATAGTCATTTTAAATAACATTACCCCCATGATAATGACTTCCTTTGATAACATTTTTCACAAACCAGGCCTGAGTTCCATCAGACCTAACAACCCAAACCTAGTTCATGGAATGCCCCGAAGGGTGTTTCTGAGACCCAATGGTAGGAAACTAGTGATTATGTATAACAATAGTCTGTGGGAAAGGATTCAACTATTTACATAAGTATAAATAACCAAAAATAACACAAAAATAAAGAAACAAATCCAAACATGGAATAATAATATTATGGTTCAAGGTTTTAGTAATTTAGCCAAATCGAAAATAAGCTGCAACAACATGGGAACAAAACAATATCCTGAAAATATGATACCAAAAGTAGGATTTCACCCTGAAATCACCACCAGCAACAACACCATCATGAGAAAAACCACTAGAAACCCGATCCAAAATATTTGTACATCCTTCCATTACATGTGTCAAAAAAATCTATATACCACCAAAGGTGAATGTCGTTTTTGAACCAAATACTATTATAATGAATACCAAACAAATTCCTTATAAAAATACTATAGTATATATTAAAATGAATGTTTTATAAAAAGAAAATTTGGAAACATTTTTACAGAAAAAAATTTTATCGGATACATGATTTTCTTATGAAATATCCAGAAAAGTGCATTGTATGTTGTCTGTATGTAATATATCACAAAATATATCTATGTCATGGGAAATAGACATGTCCACCAGCTTTACTAGAACACTAGGTATGTCATATCTCTGTGAATAGTGTTATAGAAACCACACAGATAATCTTCCATGTGCATGAGCCACTAGGGGAATCTATCCAAAATTCTTGTGGCAATCAATCATCATATTTTTCATAGTGTGGTATCAAAAATCCCACTAGAAAGAACTGGGCTAGATATGTTTTTATATAAATAGAATAACCATCCTAGTAAACCCATAATGTTGCATAGGATTTCTTAGGGGGTCAATTCTAACTCTACATGTCACATATTTCATCTCTTTCACACATTCCCATGCCAATCAATATAAACAAACATGATAATGTGCTATTTATATAATCAATACCATTTTAAATATAACTGCATTCCATATCCATTTAAAAATACTTTTTTCACCACTTAATCAATTTATTAATTTATTTGAAAAATATATAAATCTTATTTAATAAACACAGTAATAAATTACAACAGAAACAAGACCCATTTCCTCTGGGAAACCATCATTCAACACACACACCCCTAATATCATTTGGAAATCAAATTTCTCTATCATGAAAAATATATATAACACTAAAAATAAATAAATAAATCTTATCAAAATCACAATATAATTTTTAATCATGTATCCACCTACCATAAGTATTGAATCTTAAAAAAAAATCGGTGCAAAAAAACAACTGCACCACCAAGGAAAACTGTAAAGAAAATATTGAACCATAAAAATAGTGAATGAAACGTAATAATTGAGAGATAACTATAAACAGGATACCAAATAATATTTTAATATTAAACCCAAACAAAACTATAATATAAACCCATAAATAGTGGATGAAATTGTGAAATGAGGGACTTACATGGAGTTTCATTGCGATTTTCCACTGAATCCACTAAAAAATAGTGTTCTAATGGAGAAAAGAGGATGGTTGGAGGAACCAATGACTGGAAATCACAAAATATGGATAAAAATAAGTAATATGGGGTTAAAAAAAGAGGCAAGGCCAATTACTTTAAAAAAATTATTGACCTGGACATGCCATATAGTTTGCCCGTATGGTTTTCCAAACAGTACAGAAACAATGCACCCCTCACTATCCATGAGGGGAAATCTTCCCATCATGCCTACATGGCTTAAAAACAATGTACCAACCATGTTTTTTACCTTTTTCCCAAAAGGAAACAAGGAAACAAGGTTTCCTGGTCACGGTTGAATGGTTGGACAAATCATGCACCCATCGGCCGCCTATTTCAATGAAGCCAATGCACTACCATTTTCACATAAAACTACCACAAAAAATCAAGGATAATCATATGATCAATAATAAGAAGATGAAAACATCAATATGAAAAAACAAATGTGAGAGTCTTTTTCTCGTGTATGTTCCAATGAATAGGTCAACATATATGTTTTTTTCCTTGATGGAGAGGCATTCCAGTCATTTTATTCAAAAAGACATCTTTATACTTTGTCACCACTGTATGTAGATAAAAGACTAA
Source organism: Viscum album (assembly GCA_963277665.1). Lineage (NCBI taxonomy): Eukaryota > Viridiplantae > Streptophyta > Magnoliopsida > Santalales > Viscaceae > Viscum > Viscum album. The sequence goes on along the minus strand of OY728119.1, from coordinate 1,782,799,662 downwards.
AAAAATAAACATAACCAAAATTAATTTAGGAAAAATAATAATTAATGGGTTTTATCCTCTTATATATGATCATATAATATATTTCCCACGATTTCATCACACCCACAAATGAAAACTACATTCCATTAATACAGACACTCCACGTCCTCCCACTAAAACAATCAACATGTGTATGAGATATGGACAACCATTCCATAAATATGATGAATTCATAAGGCCACATAGATAATAACAAGATATTCTCTATGATTATATCTCATGAAAGTTTTAGGAAATAATATCTAATGTAGTTTGTTATCAGTACATCCCCTCCAGTCAAAGTCTCCAAGAACAAGGGTAGAGCTAAGGGTTCAACTAGAATCTCTACATCTCTAAAAACTAAAATTGAATGAAAAAATTAAATCACACCTATGTCCTTAAATTAAATAGATAAATTTGGGAAGACACAAATCATATCTCTAATAATTATAGGATCATCTGGGTAAATGGTATATACTTCCAATAGTTGGCCTCGACTATGGCCACCTGCTCCCGGAGCCTGGTGTGGACAACTAGGCCTTAGGGTGGTGCAAATGAGTCAAAATATCCTGTATCACTAGCTACTCAACCTATTCCACTTACATATTCTATACCCCATGAACTTATTTTCTTCTTTTACTATAAATTTCTAGGTTCTCTATCAACCGTATCTCTTGTATAAAAAATATGGGTTAGACAATCTTGAGTGAGATATCCCCGTATGTTAGAGGAGAAGCACCACCTCTCTTTAGGATGACTAGAGACATCCTGAGAAACATGAGATATTAATAAATTATATTATTACCATATCCTAAAGAATCTCTATTACCTATATATATGTTTCTATCGTCATCTACTATTTGTTGAGGTCTCAACACATTTGTTCACCTAACCAGAACCAACTATTCGTGTATTTTCACCAAGAAATCTCTCCAACTCTTAGAATTATAACAGAACTAAAATATATGTGGAAATGAAAATACTTATAAATTAAACACTAATAAGATAGGATAATCCCAGATCAGTACTTCATTACTGTAATAATAATCTCATCAAATACTTAAAGAGCACCTCATGATTTTTGTGATCCTCAATGAATACTCATCCATAGTTGTACTACCCTACTAATGATATTGGATATTCTATATGTGCACTACTTGTGAGGTAACTAAGTAGATCTAATCTCTAAATAGATTATGAATATAAAACCATGTGAGATTAATATAATTTTTTTCCATGTCACTACACTCTATGGTCAACTATTCAAGCCTTAGAGAAGAATCACAACTAGGATCACCATTAGGTCAGAAGTTATCCTCAGAATCCAGAAAACTGGGGTAACTTCCTATATCCTATACAGAGCTACTTGGGAGTCTATGTTAAAGCAAAATCGTAGAGTTATATACCTATAGGACACATATAGATCACTCATCCATGGCACTTCACCAGTTGGTGTTGCCGGTGTAAACTTCTTCTCCATGGGTTGTTAAAAAATTGAAAAACCCAACGGATCTAACAACCAATATTTAGAACCCTGCAATGAAACCACATAACTATAACATAAATCATCATGGTCCCATTCTAAAATGAGATATTTTTTTCTTCAATGATGGATCATGAAATAATTTTAACATGTATAACTATCAAAGATTATATTTTGGTTTCCTACTCATAAAAGACATGGAAACCACAATCCATTCAAATATTATTCATTTGATAATGTTCTTTCTTGAAACTAGTGTCTGCATGTACTGATTCAAAATTTATATTGTCGACATCATAATTAACTGATATTACAATCAACACACGAACACTTTAGTCCATATCCTAGGATCCAAACATGATGAATAAGAACACTATTTCTATATGTCCCCCCCAAAAAATCTAAGCCATTGAATATCAAAACACCATTACTGAGTTGAATTTTTTGATAAAACTCAATCCTTTCCAAAGATTTCGGTGGTGGAATGGTTGTGGAAAATCTAAATGTGACACCCCAATACCACCTACATTAGCCTATTTTCTAGCAACCAGTCCTGAGTATGTATATATCACACGTGGAAGGCCCTGATCATTGTAGAAGTACACATGGACTCATATTCAAATTCCCATATAATTATGAAATGTTAAGATATGAATCTAGTACAATAATGAGTGGATACCTCTAAATCAAAAATTCAACAAATGACTAAATTAATGAATCATAAGGACCAAACCCTAGCCCACAAAAACACAGAAATGTATCCAACCTCTTATGAAAGAGGGTAATTAGATTAATGTAATGCATAGAATGAACCCTAGTCTATCCAAATCACTATGATTTTTCAACAACTCATCCTCTTATTACATTATTAGTTATAATTTTTTCTACACAAGACATGATATTTTTTCTCATATGCCACATAGGTGTGATTATAAACATACATATATGAACACCATGAAATCAAAAAAACAAAACCATACAATGAATTTTCATCTCATTACAAGGTATATTACAATGATATGATAAATAATAAGGGGTATTTAGAAAAATACAAACACATTAATAATAGAATCCCAATCGCAAAGGGATCATGACGATACTTCCAGCCAGAATATTCTCTTTAAGGATTCAAGATTACAGTTGTCCAATAGAATCCACTATAAGATACACGATGTCACTAATAAAGCTAATCCAATAGGTAATACTCATCAATAAAATCCATATTAGTACACATTAGATCTAAAATGATATCATTATATTGAAAGGGGATATTTCATATGAATATTAGGAGATACAAAAAACTTTATATGGAATTACATACTTTTTAATGGATCATTCACCCAAGAATAATGGTCTCTAAGAGTCCACAAAATCCTTCAAATAATGATTATACAATATATGATCTTATCCCATTCCTCAATGATGGATTCTTGAAAAATATATTCGAAACCAACACATTGAGGGAATCACAATCAAACATTATGGATAATATTCCATGTTGTACCCTAGTAGTAATTTAATAAAGGATCACAATAGCACAATATTGGTTTAAATTATAGAAATATAGGGCCTCAACCATCCCCAAAAAAAGTGCGTGGAATGTAGTGGGGGTACAAGGAATGTATTGCCTATCCAAAGTAGAATAATATAATATTGTCTAATATGACATGTAACCATCCATTTACTGGACATGATCTTGTGGATTACATGGTATGAAGAGGTCGTGTTGACACACGACCTTCCTCTAGCCAGTTTACATATACATCAATATGTACCCATGTACATCAGGTCGTTCAAGTGTACTATGGTAATACCAATATATATGGTCATCTCTGATTATTGTCACATACTCATGTACTCTAGTACTTCCCATGTCCCTAGCAATGTTCATTCCCATGTACCTATAGGAGACATTTTTTTCCACATACATCAGATCACAAGTGTGTTCCATTTTTTTCATGACATGTGATACTTTTTTCTATGTGGGAACACTATCACCACATTTGGGAGACTAAACAATTTGATTTATTTAGAATACAAACCTAGTTGTTTTGAATCTTACAAAAATTCATGAATGGATTTAAAAATATGTATGTAACACTAATTTTGATGTTTGGCCTGCAGATTCTAATGAAAGGTATAGATCTATTTTTGAATGAGCCTCTCTCTTGTCGGTGGACATATTATAGCCACATACACCACGCGAGAATCCCCTCATGTATCCCACAATACCAATGCACCCCGAGATGTGAAATAGGGAACCTTTGAACAAATGCTTATCCACCTCTAATCATCTTGGATTTCCATAGAAACTCAATATCTCCATCGATCAGTAAAATAAACCCTTGGTATCATGCCATTTCATAGGAGCACATGCACCCAATGATAAAAAACAACATATTTATTAAACCATCGTTCAATAGAATTGATGCTAATAAATTTTACCAGAAACTAGTATGAAATATACAAACAACAAATAAGGAATGGTAATAGACTATTTTTCTTGTTATCCTTGATTTTTTTTTGTTAAAATGATGAATAAAGAACCATCAATAAAATAAATTAATTCTAATCATTATGAATATAAATAATCAACTAAAATAAACCATAGATTCAAGAACCCATTTTATTGGTTTAATTGTTTCACATTATCCTATTTATATAAAAACATTAAAATTTTAAATAATATAAACTCCACACTATTGGGTTAAAGATATTTATTATGTCGGATTAATATGTGTTATTTTCATTGGAATTACCCTCTACCTCCATTTTCAATAATGATCCTATATCCATCTATAATAATCTTCAATATTTTTCATTATACAATATCACCTCCAAGATATCCTCTCTGAATCCCATGGTTATGTAGATAACCCATGGTATTGTATAATAACCTAATTTTTTAGGGGATATTTTCATAGCTCTATTTAAGCATAATTAATTAATTAATTAATTAATTAATTATACTAATCATTATGATGACTACACTTAAATAAAACACCCAACAATGATGTTGGTTATGTCATGCCTAGGGTAAAACTCCCATTCTAGATTCCTTTTCAGTATCGTTTTTTATATCAAAGACTCCATCCAATATTTATTCAACAATTACATAAAAAAAATAATGTTTGATGTTATATATTGAATATATTTATTATATGTACACTAAGGCTAAACAAGGATATGAATCACATGTCGTCTCATTCCACGACTCAAAAAACATTTCTCCACATATTCCAATGGATTACAAATAAAAACCAATGACATTATTGGGTGAAATCTTCCATTTTAATTAGATAATAAATGAGAACATTTTTGATCACCCATTTATTTTTAATAATTTAATATGACCATTCAATCAAATTATTTCAAAAATTAATAAGTAATGGAGCATGCCGTGATAAAGGGTAAAAAAATCCTCATCCACTAATTTTTTTGTCTTGTTTAATACACGTTTCAATCCCTTAACTAAGTGGGTTTTTAATTTTACCATTTTTTTCATATCGTTGTAATTCATTTTAAGATTATAGTTAGAATTTATTGAAAATATTTGGAAAATATTATAATAAATTTTATTATTCAAAACCAAATTTTAGACTATATATATTTTAATTTAATTTTTGAATGAAGATAAATTCGACCATAAACATAATAAACTTCATATATTGAAAGAATATTCTTTATAAAAATAATATTTTTACCTTAAATTGATATTAATATCATATATCATTGGTTATCAATTAAATGATTGATAATATAATTTAATTTATGTTTTTAAACATCATCGGTTTCATTATATTAAATAGGCCAAATTAATATAATATATGTTGCACTATTAAAATTAATAAAACTACTCATTGAATATAACCCTTCTAATATTATCATTGTCATTAATGTTATTCATGGTAATCACAATAATGCCAAAAATGACATTGTACTTATTAAATAAGATGAACCTATTAATGAAAAATATTAAATAAATTTTTTTATGTTTATATTCTATATGTGATGAATAAATTTTTTTAATATAAATGAATATAAATAGTTTTTAATGAAAAAATAATTATTATTAATCCAAAATTATAATGATATTTTTGAAAAGACAAAAATATTATTTTGATTCGATTTATATTAATTAATATGTAATATATTTTTATATAAAATGTTTTCAAATTTATTAAATTTATTCATGTGTAATTATAATTTCATAAAATAGATGGTATTTGGAAAATAGATATATTTTAGAATTCACCAATAAATGAATTATATTCAAAAAAATATCAAATATTTTTCAAAAGATAATGTTGATGTTGTTTAAAGAAAATGGAATTAGGATTTAAACAAAATTATACTCTTATCATTATTAATTATCCTTATAAATTAATATACAACATATAAAAATACAACTTTTATTGAAAAACATTATATTTTAAAATAATTAGTGTTCTGAATCCAATTCATTAAGCATTTTTGGTAGTTATGATCTATTAATTTACTATATTAATTAACATTATTATTAAATATTCTAGAAAAATTTATAATATAATTCAACTTTTTATTAGTTTTGTGATTCACATAATAAAAGTTGTCAAACTATAAAAAACTTTACTTAAAACGTTACTCAAACATATGTTTTTATTCATGAATTCACACTCTATAATTTTTAAGATCTATCCATGATTATATTTTTAGATAATTATGATTTAAATATTACATAATAAAAAATAATATAATTGTTGGACACTTCCTATTAGAATACCTTATTACCACATTTAATAAATATAAAAAAGAATCATGTGTTATTATGGCAAAAAATCATTACGATTCTGAACATGACTTCAACTATTTTTCTACTCAACTATTAAAAAATATTAAAAATATTTCAAAAAATGGTCTCTTAAAAAAATATCATTGAATAAAATAAAAATATAAAGGAACTAGTCAATTATATTAAATGGAATGCAATCATAAAAGAGATTTTTCCTTCAATATAGTAATATTTGATTCCAAAAAATATTTACTTACAAATAAAATCATCTATCCAAAAAAATTAACTTTAAAAAAAATATATCATAACGGAAAAATCATAATCATGAGGGTTACATAGAATATAAGATAACCCACGAAAAAATATTCTTAAAACATTCCTTTTTACCGAACAAGGAGAAACTAATTTCATTGAAAAGATCATTAAACTACATTTTTTGATATCAAATTATTTATACGAAAACACATTATAAAAAATATAAAATCACAATATGGTCCTTTTGAAATCATAATCAAATAACTTTTACAGTATCTATTATAATTGGAATAATTATATGGTCGGATTCCAACATAATTATCTATTGAATATTAATCATAACTCTAATAATTGGATAGCAATATTGGGCTCACTCAACACAATGAGCTATATAGGCCTCGACCATTATCCCAAATAATATCTAAGGACGATAAAAATTATGAAATACATAAAATCCTGCATACCTATCCAAAAAACCTTAAAATATCCTGTTATACACATAAGTAAAACATTTTCGGATATTTATATACTGAATTTTATTTATACCCCAATTTTCAAAAATAAAATCTCAAATATAAATGAATGGAGGGATTTCTAGTAAGGAAAATATGGAATACAGTAATGTAATAATAATAATTTTTTTTGTTGAAGTTGGAAAATCCATCTATGTCGTGTATGTTAAAATAGAACATTCTTTTTGTCTTCATTGAATAATGTCATATTGTTCCGTATAAAATAAATAAAAAGATTACTTTTTTAAAACATTAAATGACATACAAAATGTGAAAAAATTTGTTAAAATTATTTAAAATACATATAAAAATATTAAAAGATAATCATAAGAATACATATATGGACATGGATGAAAATGATTTAGAAAATAAACAATTTAAACATCTAAAATTGGGTTTTAAATGCTTAATTTCTCATTCTATGACTATAAATCATTAGATTTGTTATTTATCATCATAAATAATAAAATAATGTAAATTATATAATTTCTGATTAATTTTTTTCATATCCATTATTCAATTTACCATTTTATAATCAATTACATAATCAATTAACTTAATAAGGGATGTTTTGATGATATTTTGATCCTTTTTCCATAATGACATTGGTATGTTCAATATTTTCTAATAGAAAATTCTTCCATCATCTCTATAAAATGTGTTAGGAAATAAATAACATTTTTATATATCAATTATTCTTATAAAACCAAACCATGGATGATTATTATGAAAAAAAATATTACTATCATAGAGATGGTCCATCAGATGTACGCATTAGTAGCATTTCCATTTCTCAATGATATATATGTAAAGTAGAAATGAGTTATTCAATAATTAAATAAGGATAATTAAATATTAAATAAAATATTATTTATTTTGTTAAACTGATATACACAAGGCAAGTGACGTGGTGATGAAAAATGAATCAGATCATTTTGTGGTGGTGGTAACCAAAACATACACAGGAACAATGTTATCAATTTTTAGTGAATGGATATGTTAGAAAATATATACCACCACCAATGTTTTTTATTTTTATTTATAGGAAAAATTGGCTATAAAAAGGAGTTTTAAACTGACAAGCATGAAATTAAGAGGTTCTAATAATGTGAAGTCTGAGAGCATCAACTGGAATAATTTGACTCCCCTCTTGGGGAATGGATCGCGGGATAGAAAAAACAACATGCTGATAATGTTGAGTTTGTATAGTGTTGAGGAAATCTAGCACTACATTACCCTATACCCGTGTATGAAGTATAGATGAATGGTAATTTTTCAGTTTCCTGCATCATCCGATATTTAGATGATGGACCAAAGAACTAGAGTCTAGCCTGAGAGTGCATTAATAAGAGAATGTGAGTATTTCTCAATCTCTCAAATTAGAATGTTCTACTGATTGCATAAAAAGTGACCAAAGAGAATACTAATAGTCTCTGTTTGGAGTGAATCACTAGGACCCAATAATATACAGAATATCACCATCAGGAATCCGTAACTATCTCTGATGATTCCACCCCCACACATAGTGCCCTTGTATCACAAGCCATCTGTATATATCTTTATCCCTGAGGAGTGTGCCTTCCATCTAACCCATGCTCCTTGGGATGGGGAACTTGAACTGGGTGAGGAATGATGGGGTAGGATTGAGGAAATGGATTGGACATCCACAATTCCATTATACAACTGCAGATGTCTAGAACGAGGTTTCAGAATAGGAAGAGAATACTAATTTGAGTTGGTGTCGAACTGCTATGATGCACGTCATTCCAGGTGAACCAAAGTATCGAAATATGAATTATGAAAATTTCCGCTCTTTCCTTTAATTATTCACTATTAATTTCATTCACCTAGATCCATTTCTTAAGGAAGGTATCAAATTTGTTATACCAATCAGGTCACCAATTAAACTGGTCGAACAAACTCCAGATACATTTTGCCCTATATTTGTTTATGAATATGTGCACTACTAATTCAGGATGTGCCTCTCGATAGAAAAGCAACTTCTAAACCATCCTAAAACCCCTCAACTAAATATTTTTATACGTGGGAAGTGCACCATTCCGAACTCGATAGACTATGAACAAAAATTTGGAAGGGGGACTCTTGAACCAAAAAGTGTCACCCCATCGGTGCTTAGTCAAAAAAAAAGAGGTTTTTATTTTACAGAATTCCCTGATAGAGAACATACATAAGGATGAGACTATGCACACTAACTGTTCTCAGATGTTAGATAGGGAGATTCTGTCAACAATATTCTTCTAATTGGCATTCAGTGTCGTATGAATATGGAAATAGTAGTTGCTATACTCCCTAAAATATATGTTCAAAGTGGGACATTAAGGGAAACCTAGGATAAAAGCCGACTAGTTGTGATACCAGTAACTTTTGTCACCATTTCCAACAATCCACCTAGTGTTCAACTGATGGAGACGAAAATACGGCAGGATTAACTAATAGATTTTGGAAGGTTCACATCGAGTAGAAATCCCTAAAAGACCATATGTGGTTTGCATATTATTTCCCAATAAACAACATTCCTCAAGAACCTCCTAGGCCAGCATGACATAAATTTTATACATGGTATTAGAAAAACTCCTCATGTTGAGACCCCCTTCCACCACAAGCTTAGAAATCTTCTTCCAAGAAGAACATTGAGATTTATGTTGTTGGTGCCCAGCCGACATGAATGATAGAATATTAGATTGAATATGTGAGATCATTGCTTCCAGACCTTGAGAATAGGTATTATATGTAAAGGAATTGAAGATAGAACTGAGTTAATTAGCCTAATTATTCTGCAAATGGATGAGAAACTATTCATCATATTGATAATGAGCCAGTGATTTTAGCTATGACCAATTTGATGTTTCTAATATAAAGGTACTTAGGTGACACTAGATCACTGGAGTAATTCAAAGAGAATGATACATGGTGACTAGAAAGGCTATAATCTAGAATTACAGACCGAATTTCCATGAATTTGGAGAGAGAAATTAAGCGACTCTTCTCTAGGTCGACCACATGACCAATCCATCCACAATTGATTTTAATATCCTCATTAAACCTGGAATTGATCTCTTACTACCAGTTATAAAGAGGATTTTTATGTCTACAAACATCAGGAGAGACAAACCCCCACAAGAATTCTTATTGTGATAAGGTGTGACATTCCCAATATAAATACATTGATTAACGTAACGACTAATGACATCTTTGATATATGATGGAAAGATATGGGGAAAGAGGATCCCCCTAATGAAGACCACTGATAGCTTTGAAAAACCCAAATTGCATGCACCTAAAAGCGGTGGCCATCAAGGGTGAGTTGAAGTTGAAAAAAAAGAAGGTCAATAACCCATTTAGAGAAATCAATGCTCAAGAGAACCCTGGTAATAAAAATTTGTTCCACTCTATAATTAGATTAACTCATATCAAGTGGAATTTCAACTTTTCTACATAGGGATTCTAAATTTATGTCACTAATAAATTCCTAGACAATGGAAATTTCCCCATGGATGGTTCTTCCTTTCACAAAACCAAGTTTCTTTGGGGATACCCATCAGGGAATATAGGAGGACAATATATACATCAAAATTATAGCTATAACATTATAATGAACGTTTCATACACTAATAGGGCGATACTGATTTAGAGAAGTGGGAGACTTATCTTTTGGAACAGGAACCAGTTCAATTGCACACACCACCTGGGGGAGGTTTACATCTTGATAAAAGTCTAAGACTACCCTTACATGTGTTGATTTCACCATATCCCAAACCACTATATAGAATGAGATCAATAAAATAATCTGGCTCAGGTTCACTAACATGATTAATGAAGTAGACAACCTACAATATTTTTTCCTCATCTAGTAATGTAGTAGTTCACATAACAGATGAATGATTGTTTTTTTCTCATTTGATGGAAGGAATTATTGGTATTGGTTATGTAGTAAACATAATGTCATCACATTATAATCAATATACATATTTTATTATCAGAACACAATGAATGAATATTTCATCGTGATATAAGTGGAAATAAAAATAAAATGCTTTGTTAAAAACTATACATCTTCTCTGACCAACCTCTTAATGTTTACGAGAAAATAAATTTTATTTTTTTATTATGATTATAGAAACCACATGAAAATAAATATATATTTAATAAAATTATTTTTTAGTGGTCTCACAAAACCAAAAGGAATTCTATGTCTGAAGAAACATGAAATAGAGGTTCCTATTTATAAGTGAGGGGTGGTACATTCATGGAATTTCATAATGTATTAAGATAAAAAAATCATAGTTAAAAATTCATGAAAATTTATATTACTCAAATTTAAGATGGGGATGTGTCTAGAAAACATAAAATAAAATGTGGATGTACTTAGGTGATGTTTTACCCTTATCCATTTGTTTTAACCCTATGTTAATCCTTTTTATGATTGGTGGGAATAAAAACAAATTTCACTTCAGAGTTCAAGACAGTTGTTTGAAAAGGAAAAAATTCCAATAAATTAAATATGGTTAATGTATTATTAGATATCTATATATATTTTCTAAATATAGAATTTTAATGAATTTTAATTTTTTTAATATAATATTATTTATAAAAAAACTCATTAATGTTACTTTTTCGAACTAATCATTTTAATTTGATTTTGAAAAAAAAACATCAGAATAATGAAGTTGGAATATAATCCATTGAAAAATACATATTTACTTAAAATTTTTATTTAAATTAATTTTAAATTTAATAATTCCCTTAAAATATTACGCTTATATTTTTCCACAAAATATTTACATGATTTTCTAATAATATCATATCAACTGGGTAGGTGCTGTGTAATTATTTAAGGAAATTATTTCAGCAGTTAAATTTTGAGATAAACAATAATGATAAAAAATTATATATTGTTAAAACAAATATTTGTAATAAATATTTATATTTTTTAATCTCGATCACTAAATATGATTAATATTAATTGAATGAAAGGAACACTTTTTTATTTATATTTCAATCTAAAATAATAATCATCAATGCGACGACCCCCACTCTCCAAACATTTCACTCTTGAGATAGAAATTAAGGAAGATAGATAATGACCTCAGACTCAAACCTGTAGTAGGCCCATGGGTGATAAAAAACATCAAGGGTATAAAAATCTCATAAAATGGTAGTATCACCATTTTTACAGTAAACAAGATTGGGAGATAAGATGTATCAACCTAAAAAAAACACTAATATATTTATATATATAAGAATAAAAATCCATCCCACATGCATGTTTAAATAAAAACTGCTAGATATAAAATGTAAATCATCAAACTAAATACCAAAACAACAAAGCTAAGAAGCAACACGTCAATTGTCCCAACATTATAGCTAGTAATTAATATAATTTTCCCAGTAGTCCGTCTATAATCCTAAAAATACTTTTATATATGTATAGTGTGCATACAAGTATACTCAATAAGGAAAACGAATGTCTATCGTGTACATGCGGAGAAGCATACTAATGCCCACATGAGAGTCAAAAGAAACTGAAGAACCTAACAAGGTATTCTAGCCACCGAAACCTCACCAATGGAACATACAACGAATAATACACGTTAAATAAAGTAATACACTAAGGAAATCGATAAAAGGGTACCCCACACTACTTTCCAACAGATTAGACAATCATCCACATAAATAGAAAATGTCTTGGTTCTCCCACCTCTTCTGAAATAACGATGTCACAACACTCCTACGCACTCCTAGTCTGCATACCACATCACATATCTCCCTAACCCTCTTAGGAATCACAACAACATGTAATACTTCTCGTAGAAACATGTTACACAAACCACAAAACATTCCAAAGACACCAAGGAACCATAATACATCTCATCCCAATTACAAAAAGGATGCACAACTCACCCTCACAGAGATGGGCATAACAAACCAAAACCTTCCGAAAAGGTATAGGATATCAATGCCTTGAAGAGGGATTGGGGAAGTGAAGGATTCCATCCAACTTTCCTCCTACTGGGAGGATTGGGAAAGTCACCCTCCAACATGAAATGGTGGTGTTCATCATGTAGTTCTCAAATATGGTCGAGTGTGTATAGAAATCAAAATTAACTACTAGTATATATATAAATATATTGGTACCAAACACTCATCCAACCCAATTGGTTTTAGAAAACAACCAAATACCCCACACATAACAACCTTTGCTACAACCTATAATGCATAAGCACATATACAGCTACAAACATAATTCATAACCCCGATCTAATTCATTTAACCAATTATCATTCTTATTTAGAAACAATTTATTTATTCTATCTCTATCCAAGAAACTAAAAAACACATTAGTTTTTTTAAAGATGAAGTAACCATACTATCCACTTTAAAATCTAGATAGATAATGAAGCTCCCAATTAAAATAGTCCACTCTAACATAGATTCCCAACAGTTCTATCAGTGGAATATCTTGCCAAAGTGCCAAAAAAGGTACAAAATATTTCATTTAAATATCCACATACAAACCATATTCCATCCAGAACAACCCCCAATCATACTATGAATCCCTTACACACTCCACACCATAACCATTCCTGGTTTCCCGTTCACACAAGAACGCCATGCCCTACAAAACAAACAAAACACAACCCTTTTTCTATCCCACATCAAAAAAACACCATCTTCTACAATAGTAACCCAACCATGTTGTAGTCCCAGTACACAATAATATCATTCATTCAAAAAACAATCGAACACTCAACTTGTGATTCCATTACACCACATGTACCACCCCACACACACATTCACACACTCATCCATGACACCACAAAACAAGTACATTACAAAAGGATTACTAGAACCATATTACTCACACATTAAAACTAAATAAGGATGGTTTATTCATATTTAGTAACAATAATTCTTTAATTTCGCGATGATAATTAAGGGTCATCATAGAAAAAGTTCAATCATGTGGAATCCATTTAATAACTGGGTATATGTGGTTAATAAATTTCATAATTCTTATAGTTCAACAAGAGATCCATAACAACTATAAAGAATCACCAATGAAATAGAAGAGACCCCCAAAGAACAAGAATTTTAGAAGGCATAAAACCCAAAAAAAAACACAACATGGGTAAATGATAATAGAGAAAACAAAAAAAACATCATTATCATCTTCTACGCTTCTCATTTATTACTAATGTAACTGGTACGATTATATTTTTTATCAACATATTTCACCTCAAATTTATTACATCATTTAAAGTGGAATCAACCATATTCAAAATAAAGAATAGTATACCCACCCAAACATGATACACAATTAAAAATGATTGGAAGGGTTCCCTACTTGGAATAATAGATGATCAAAAACTCCTCCTTACACCAACAAACATTGGTGCACGAGACATAGTAAATAATCCATGGAAAATTATATTTGATGAATGAAACACAACTCAAGACCCAATGGGTAATAATGCCTATGCGTAGACCAAAAGGAAATTGAAACACACAAAGAAGATAAGACCTTGGATTTGGAAGGTCCAAATCCAATATCAATGGAAGGAAATGGTTTCATTAGCCATTAAAGTCTGTTCGTGGAGAAGACACATTTCATGGCCATTTCATAGTCACCAGGAAATATGATATTAGTGATATAATTAATATCCTTTGAAACTACTCTAGAAATAGTCATAGAAGTTTTTAAACTCAATTTAGGACGAATAAAACATATGATGGGTGAAATTGGGATAACTAGGATGTGGTGAAAATGACTCACTATTACTTCTTTCAAAGATACAAGTGACAGACCATACTCTCAAAATACACTCATTGATGCCATCTATTGACACTACTCAGGGACACCACATATAGATTCCACTTACTGACTCCACACACTGATAGTGTCTCAACGACACGATCCACCAATGCGACCTACAAATTGTGAGTCACCATTGTGACCCACCTATGTGATTGCCCAATATTGAGTCACTAGCATGACCCAATAATAGTGAGTCACCAATGAGACCTATGAACACCACTAACTAATCCCAACTAAAGTTGGAAAAGTTGTATTCATGTAAAACAACGGGAATGAGTTACCATGACACCCCAAAAAATCTTAGACCCTGAATTTTCATAAAGGACGTAACAGAGACGTCAATGACATTATATTAGATACATATAAACAACTCTCACCCCTATAGATTTAAAACCAGAACTAGAAGAAAGAGTTTTCTTAACAACTACCCTATATAATATCTCTCATGTAACATGACAAACTTGAAACACAGTTACGGTTTGGACACTATGAGGTTTAATAAGAACCCAACCTATGTTTTTAATGGATAGAGTGAAACCTCAACATCCAAGAACAAATACTCGATCATCTACCACCCTAAACTACCAAAAAACCACAACACATGTATAAGAACCACTCAATGTAGACACATGAACTAGGAAATTTTCTCCTCCATTAAATGGAAAAACTAAAAACTCTATGTGTACTGGGCAGACATATGTGCTTCTCTCGCCCAATTAATCTATTCTTGGCCACCATGACTCCACAACCCAAGAAACAATGGAATGGTCCATCAATTTAGCACCTTCTCCAAATGATCCTATATATCTATTGGTCGGTCCATGAATATCATGTTGTCTTCAATGACCCACTCTCCCCAGTCAATCACATTGTATTCATCATGATGTTACCTAAAATGATGTGTGAGTTTAAATATGTCAGAGATCCTCTCCAACTGTGGTGACAATGCTAATTGGTATACCACCTTTCCAACTCACCCCCCACACCTCAAAGGGTTTAGTGATTCTAAAAGAATGATTTCTCACTCTTCCAAACAACCACTTCCCATGTTAATAGGAGGCCTTTAAGAACACATGGTCCCCAAATTAGAAATCCAAGGGCATGTACCGGCAATCAATGTAGGAATTCAGCCGGTCAGGGTTAACTTCCATCCTCTAGTGGAGAATATAATCATTCTACCTCGTTCTATCCATCACATACATACTAATAATATCTTCTTATCTAAAATCTATCTAGAATAAAGGTAAACAACATGGTCTCATGTACACGTCATTAAATAGAGCCAATCCAATGGATGAGTGATTGATAATATTGTAAGAAAACAATTCCAAGGGTAAGTTTCATACCCACGATCTACCAAAATCCATGAAACATGCCCGGAACATGTCCTCAAACATCTAGAAGATTCTCTCTATCTACCCATTTGTCTAGTTTGGAAGGATATTACGAGGCATAACATAGTGGTAAAATAATTTTCAATCCCCTCCAGACATGTTATGTAAAATGTGTATCATGACTTGATACTGTGGATCTCAGAATTCCATGAAACTGCACCACCTCATCTATGTACCTCTACTCCAGGATATCCACCGTGCTCCACTCCATTATCACAAATAAGTAATCTTATTTCTTTATCTGATCTACTAATACCCCTATTATATCTTATAATTTGTATTCCTTCGGTAATATTTTGAAAGCATCCATCGATATTTCATCCAACTTCCACTCGGGGGAATTTAAGGTCTACAATAAACCTAGGACACGTCGTGTAAATCCTATACATGGTAAAAAACTAATCTATAGCCAAAATATCTACTGCATCCCACTTAAATCCAGGTCACCAAAACTAAATCCTCGGGAAAAGGTATATCTTATAAACTCTTGGGTGATATGATAAAGGTGAGAAGTGATACTCATAGAGAACTTCATCACATGTTTCCACTGGAAAAAACAGTTTCCCACAAAAAAAATATTTGATCCTGACCATCCTCCGACCATCCTTATAGAGCATCATCATGATCAGCAAGATAATGCCTCACCATTGCCTCTATTTATCCCCAACCAAACCCCTCCACCTATTGTTCATGGGTAGACAAAACTATCATCTGAAACAGAAAGCCTCCTCCATCGGCCATTCTTGCATCAAAGTGAAAGGAGTAAAACTCCTCTATAACCTTCCATGTGTCTGCAGAGTCCCAAACAACCACATTCTATAGCATCATTTTCAAATCATCGGCCACATAATCTTGAAGAAACACCATCCACGTGCATTATATCATGTTTAGATATTATTGGGAAAAGATATACAACAATAACTTCTAATCTTTGAAGCCCCTAAGCAGTCCCCAATTATGTTATGTCAGCAAAAATTCAGTATTAACACGACTAATGCAAGCTCCAGATCATTGGTGACCATGTTATGTTTATGGGAATATATCTTCCTAGACTCATAACAGATCACACCTCGCTGTTTCATCAAGACACATCTGAATCCATGGTGGGAAGAATCACAAAAATCTTTGAAAATCACCTCATACACTAAAACATAGAGCACTGTACCACTTACTAACATCCCATCCATGTTGAAAAATTCTTCCTAACAGTTCCCACACCATAAAAAGTCTTGTCCATTATCATCATATCCATCAATAGATCTAAAAATCAAGAGAAATCAGTTAAAAATATTCAGTAATAGCTTTCTAAACTGGGAAAACTAAGAAATTGTGCCACAATATAGGGTTCTTCCCAAGAAAATACTACTTCAACCTTTGATTGGTCCACTGATACACCATTTTATAGCACATCACATCCAAGGAAACGCACTTTTAATGCCCAGAACATACACATGGATATCATTCAATTGATCTGGTGGCATCGAAGGACATATAGGACAGTCCTGAGATACTTGGTATGCTCCCCTATTACTTTGAATATATTAGGATATAATTGATGAATACGATGACATTAAATTCAATGCATTCATTGATGATAGATTTCACGATACCCATGAACACATATTGTGAGTTCATAAAATTGAATGAAAGAAAAATAAACTCAATGATCCCATACCTCCATTTGAAATCATTCTTCATAATGTCACACTCTTTCACCCTAAAATGTTAATACCCAGACCATTTCTTGATATCATTAAATAATCTTGTTCCCCTTATCTTGTCAAAAAGATCATATATCATCAGTAGAGGGTAACGATTCTTGACTGTTATCTGATTAACCTTTATAGTATATGCCCAACCTCAATCCACCATCTTCCTTTTTTGGAAACAATACCTGAGCACCATATGGAGACACACTGGGCCAGATAAATCCTTTCTTCATCAAGTCACCAATCTAAATATTCCACACTTTCATCTCAAATGGTTCCATTGAATAAGGATCTATATAAATTAACAAAGCATCGGGATACAAGTCTATCCCAAACTCATTATCACCTTGAGAGAGTAGAGTCACAACCTCTTTGAGGAATACATCCAAGAATATCCTTGCAATTATAGGAACCATCCCCATATCAGAATCCACTGATTACACATATAGCTTGACCAACATGAATGAATACACTCTACATGTTGGATTCTTATCTGATTACTCCGCTAGCCAATGAAATCAACTAACTGGCCTTCCACATCTAAAACCATGACCCTTATATGGAAGCAGTCGAAGAAAAAATAAATATAAAACAACAATTTGATGCGACAGATACCATTTTATGGTTGAATCTATATCAAAATGATTTCACACAAGACCAATGTCACCCATAATAAGTCTAAATCACCCAAAATACCAAAACAATTTGTATGACCTCAAACTAGAGTACTCAAAACATGGTACACAGAATTCATCTCTATTTATATTCCTTGAGAAAGATATATAGGGGGTGAAATGAAGGATTTGAATGATCGGGAATCAAACAATGAACACGTAAGAGTACTAAATAATCTTATAATACCTCAAATAATCTCTAGCCCTACTAGAACTACTACTTCTAAGGGATCAAACTGACCACTCTCATTCCCTATACCTCATTACTGATGACCACCTGCATTACATTTCGTTTATCTGGGGCCCTATGGAAAACCCTGAGGTCTACCTCCACCTACCCTTTCTCCCATCGGTGGAGTAGTAGCATGTAGTCCCTGCAGCTGAAATTGTATGGTCGACCACTACTGCTGAGGCAGGGGCTGAAACTACACCCCTCAACTATACTGATCCCAAATAGAGAAATAAATATAAATAGTTCTACTGCCTCCACAAGCATAACTCCCCATGCCTAGGAATATGAGAAACGTTTGAGGACTAAAAGGGTTAATATAATACAATTGAGGTCGATACCTCACTTGATAAAACCTTTATCACCCTAACGCCTAAAACCTTCTTCTAGAAGACTTTCCTATTTTATAAATCTAATCGATCCCCTCTCATAGTATACATCCTAATGAGTAAATCTTCTCAACCACTTCTTCCTTCATCATGACCTCTAGGTGTGGTGGCATGGTGACAGGTGTAATTGGACACTATATTAAAGTAAATAGTTCTTCCCCTAAAATTCTCACCTGAGACTCCTCATTCAGAAAAAGGTATAAAATGAAGTGAAAGATATCCATGAACATGATCTGAAAATCCCGTAAAGACATACTCTGCTAATTTTGGGAGAGTATCTCGCGTCACTACTCAGCCTTCATGTTCATAGAAAATAATTCTTCTCAAATCACCTCAAAATAGATCCACAAAACATCAGCCTCATTTTTCTCCCCCAGGTATTGCTTCCACCATTGATGTGAAAATACACTAATTTGACTAGCCAAAAATGGAACTCAGTACTCTATCATTGCTCAGATCATGATAAAGGTGATCTCATGTTCCTCGATCCATCTCTCCATCTCCTTTTCTGAGATTCTACCCTTTTACATTCATAACGTCTACCACATGAAAGCACGTAACATTCTATGTTACACGTAGTCATCATCATCTAGATAAAAGAACAATGTATCAATTATACTGGCCTAGTAAGCCTCCACTTCTGGATCCACTCATGGATGATGTGTGTGTTTCATAACAGAAAAAGAAAAAAATGAACTCCTAATCCATGTACATTGAAATTATATTTAAAATTTATTTTAACATATTGAAATAATTTCATTTACCTATTAAATTTCAACCAAAAAATCTAATTAAAACAGAAATACATTTCATTATGATGAATGTACCCTTCATGTGTTCACTACCATGAAAATAGTGTAGCTTCACTTGGATGTTTTATTGGATTAGATTTCTTTCATCTGATCATGAGGGCTGCAAAAATATCGTTACCTAGCCAGTCTACCCTGAACTACATCATGAACCATGGTCAACTAACACTATTACCATATGAACACATTAAATAATAAACGTTTCTAACTCCAAACTCCATATTATATCACAACCATTAGCTCTAATACCATTATATCAGGACCCCCTCAATCCAATGATTCCCATACAGAGATGGAAATGAAGGAACATAGATAATAAACCCACAGTCCTACCTCCAGTCAACCTCAGGGTGGAGATGGTCCCCAAAGTTATAAAAATCTCACAAAATTGGAGGAATTAATATATATTATATTAACCATGAGTGAGAGATAATATGTATCATCCTCAAAACAAATATAATACATATATATAAAAGAATCCTAAATCTATCCTGCATCCATGTTTAATGTTAAAATGATTGATTTAAAATGAATATATTTAATGTAAATACCAAAAGAAAAAATCTAAGCAGTGACACATCAACTTTCCAAACATCCAATCAAGTAATGCCCATAATGGTCGATGTAGTCCTCTTAGAAACTGGAAAAAGTCAATATATATGTAGTGTGAGCAAACAAGTATGCATAGTAGAGAGAAAAAAATTCTCTCGTGTGCAATTGGAGAACCATACTAACTCCCCCATGAGAAATAATAAAAATTAAATAACCTAATAAGGTATACTAGCTCCACAAGCTCACCAAAGGAACACTCAAAAAATAACGCCAACAAGAAAGGTAATAAATTATGAACATTGATGATAGGGAACCCTACACCACTATCCCATGGATTAGTCACTCTCACAACCTAATAGAAAATATCCTAGCTCTCCCAACTCTTCTTAATGAACTACTTTTCAACCATCCAACCCAGAAATGGTCCGTATACCACATCACATATTTCCCACACACACCTTGGAATTACAACTACATCTCATCCTTCCCATAGACACTTGGGCCACAAACCACACCACATCCCAATAAAACCAAGGATCAACAACACATCTCATCCTAAGGACACAACAGAAGCCTAAATCAAAATCACAAATATGGTCCTAACAATCGAAAACATCCCCAAAGGGCCTTGGGAAGTCACCTCCTGTAAGAGAGAGAAGGGAAGAAGAGGTGGCCATTCATCCAACCTCCCACCAAGATGCTTTAGAAGGACACCATCCCACCAGAAATGGGTGTGTTAACAACATAGTGTTAAACTAGGGTGGGGAGCGCATAGAAATCACATGGAACTAAAAGTATATATATATATATATATGTGTGTGTCAAAAACACAACCCAACCTATTGGATTTTGAAAAAAAAGAATTGGACCACACAAAACTGCCTTTATTGCTACCTCAAATTCTTAACCCCATTTCCATCAATAAACATAGTTCATAACCCCAATCCATTTCATTTAACCAATTATCAATTTTATTTATCAACAATTTATTTATTCCTTCTCAACTTAGGAAACTACAAAACACAGAACATGTTATATGGATGATGAAACCATACCAACCCCTTCCAAACACAATCATAGAAAGAAGAACATGGGTAAAATAATACACACTAACACCCATTCCTAATATACATATCCCTATATACACCAGGGAAAACAGCCGCACTAGGTGACACCATCTTTCCTCAAAATCATACCGCCCAAACCTTCCTCCAAATAGATCGACCCCCCAAATATACATCCAATCCTAGAAACACTCCACAACACAATGATCATATACATCCCCCAAGAATGTCCCCACAATGCATAGAAAAACCAAAAAACACTACCTGGTTGTCGTCCCACTTCACAAACATAGCATGTCCAAAAATAATAACACATTAGAGATGTTGTCCCTCTACACAATATTTTCATCTATTCAAAAAACACCCAAACTCTCAAGCTAGTATTCTGTTACACCACATGTACCACCCCACTGACACATCCACAATCCAAGCCCCAAAACTGTACATCCTTCACAAGATAGAAGGATAAACATAACTACATACAACACACATCCACAACATACAAGAAAGGTGTATTCATATTCAGCAATACTAATTATTTAATTACACATTGAAAATGCATGGTGATCATAGTTAATTTCAATCCTATACAATCCATTTTTTTAACTATGTTTATATGGTTAATCATTTTCATAATAGCTTCAGTTCAATAGGGGATCCACAAAAAGTATACGGAATCACACATGTGTGAGAAGAGACCACCAACAACCTAGATTTTCAGAATACATATGACCAATAGTAATTTAAAACATGCATAAAAGGTAAAAAATAGAAAATAAGAAACATCATCATCATCATCCCCTGGACTCATTTATTACTAATGTAATAGGTCTAATTATTATTTTTTTCATTATCATCCCCAATCATTTATTAATTCATTTTAAATGGATCCAATAGTATTCATAACAAACAATCAGTAAACCTCCCGAGCATGATACAAAATTTAAATTGAGAAAAAGTAATTCCTACATGGAATAATATATTATTAAAAACTCATCTTAGCACCAAAAATAGAGGGTGCACAAGTAGTAGGAAAGACAATAATGAATGTTGGATTCAAAGGATATAGAACAACACACAACTCCATGGGGAATAATGGCTCAGGTCCCAAAAAGAGAAAATTGAAACACACAAGGAAGAGATGACCATGAATCTAGAAGGTAGAGATCCAATACCAATGGAAGGAAACAGGTTTGAGGTCTATTAAAGTCGGATCCTGTCCAATATCACATGACCTTTCCATTTCGATGTCTTGCGAGGAGTTAGTATTTTAATGATATATATATAATCCATTAAAACTTATCCAAAATGGTAAAACATGGTTTTATAGACTATTTACATAAAATAAAATTTAATAGGGGAAAAACTATGAAAACTATGAAAAAATTGAAATCACTCACTAATGGGTGTGTCTCTAAATTGATTCACTGGTGCTATTCACTAACACCACTCACTGATGCCACTGACTAATACCACTAACTGACACCACTCACGGATGCAACATACCGACGCGATTCAGTAATTCCACTAACTGACAACAAGCTACTAACGTGATCCCCCCAAAACTACCCACTAATAGCAAGTCATTGACAGGAACCACTGATGTGACCTGCTTAAAACAAGTCAACAATAGACCCACCGATAGCGAGTCACAAATTTGACCTAGTGACTTGACCTACCAATGCCACCTACGTTTTCCACCTACCCTTCAAAAAATTATATTTTTCAAATAATCTTGTAATGGGTCACTATGACTGCCCAGAATACCTCAAACACTAAAATTTCACTAAGGAATGGACTAGAGAGGTCCAGGATATTACGTTCAAAATAAAAGTAATATGGAATTATGATTACATATTTTGGAAACATGTATCTTAATTTTTAAAATAAAAAAATCAACCAGGATAAATCTATGTGTTATGATCATTTTGTATCACATATCATATTATTTTTAACCACAACTACCCAGTTTAGCCTTACCTAGGTGACAATTATTTACTACAGTTACTCTTCATAATGAAAACAATAGAGGTCCTTATTTACCAATTTTTAAACACATTATTAAAAAAATATAATCAATTTCATTAAATTTAATTCATGAATTTTGAAAATATTAATTTAAAATAAAATTTGTACAACACAAATAAACATGGTTTTAACTAAAAATAAATTAATACGTACACATTTTATATACTAATTTCAGGTGTAAAATTCAATATAATGACCATAATTGGATAAGGGTTAATAATTACCTAGTAATTATTTTATAAAACCAAAATAAAATAAAATTTAAAAATTTAAATATGAGAAAAGAAAATATAGTTTATAGAAAAATCTATAATTTTCCCCATTTAATGAAAAATTCAATATTTTTAAAAAATATCAAAATTCCACAATAATATAATTTTGATATAATTAGTTAAAAATTAAAATAAATTTTTAGAAGTTACATTTAATTATTTAATTAATTAATCATTTAAATAAGAGCATATAATACAAGGAAACAAAATTTATTTTGAAATAAATCAGTATCATTTTCAGCTAAATATTTTATATAATTCGAAATATAATTATAAATCTGTAAAATATAACTAATAAATATTAATTATTAATGAAAATTTTATATATTTCCCATAAATATGTAATTAAATTCTTCCCTATTATTGAAAAAATTTCTTCAAAATTTTATTCACTTATTATAAATGTTGGTATATTATTTCCTTATAGAATTTTCAAGAATCCATTTCACTTCTTCAACTATATGGGTTTTATAAAAAATCATAAATTGATGACATAACAAATTCTACAATATATACTATCTATGGTAATGAATATTCTGTGGGAATACCTCATAAGTTGGGTTATCTTCCTAATGAACTGATTTTTTCTCAGAGCATAAGACGAATCTGGAACATATTTCCATAACATTAAAATATAAAATATATTTTCTACCATTGATAAACATTAAGGATGTAAAAATTTTAGGAAAATTTTCCAAATTTAATGAGGATTTTATATGATATAATTTACCACATACATAACACTTCCTATTTCTTAAAACCCATAATGATTTTCCAAGGATCTAATTTATGAAAAACATCATCATTGTTCTCGAATTAACTAGCTCATCTATAGTTATTATTATAAAAATCAGTCCTACTCTATGTCATCCTCATATATTTATGAATAATATTCAACTTCTCAATGATTTCTTATACCAACTCTAGTATCATCAACATCATTTCATATACATTATCCTATATATTTTGAATATATCACCACCTTTAATATATTGCCTATAAACGTTTCATATATATATATATATATATATATATTTAATTAATAATATGATGATAATAAATACGTGAAAAAAATAATATTGATCCCAATATCCCTAGTAATCCATTTAATTTTGAGGAATCATGCATTCCAAGTTCTCAGTCATCCACTTATATGGTCCTTAAAATTCTGTATGAAATGATGTACTAAAATTTAACACTATATAAAATGGATTTTTAATTCCATTCTCTAAATTTGATATATATTTTTTATCGAAATATGATACAATAGATAGAAGAAATCAATCTAAAAAGAATATATATTTATAGAACTGTCCAGAAATCATCTCAAAATATATTCAATCTTCAATGATTATAAAATGAGTATATTTACATCATTGATCAATAATTACACAAAATTAATTATTACTATAAGATTTTTCTTTTATCCAATTATAAAATCAACCAATATAATTTCCCAATTCCACAATAAACCTAAAAAAGTATCATGCACCGCCTTCATAATTTTCATATTGTTTTAAATTTTTTACATTTAAAATATTTCATTATAATTTCAGAAACATCTCATTCTATGCCATATATATTATAATAATCCTAATTGTCTCTATAAATTTATTATATATAGGATAAAAAATGGGGTACTATTAGAATCACTCAATTGATATCTCTAACATTGGATATCTCAAGGTTGAAATTATATTTTACAAATAGGAATGCACCATACCTGCCAACATTAAAATCAAGAAACATACCCTTCTTACAGATACTATCTTATCACAAAAAAAATAATACTCTTTCTAATATTGATAAATTATTTATGAGATAAATGATTGTAATGAATCCTAAAACAAAATAAAGGATGTTCTCACATGCACAATTTCTAGTCCAAAATTAATTAAATAATTAACTAAAGGATCATGTTTGGAAGATAAAAAGGTTCATGATGTCTTATTTTCATGAATTAAATAATCATATACTTCATTTTTTTTAATGGATGATAATGAATTATTCTCTCATAATTAGTTTCAACCCCATCCATCTTTTATTTATCATCTTTAACTCTTTTAGAGTTAATATATAACTAAATTTTTTATGAAGAGTATATATTCCAAACTTTACAACATATAAGTAATTCCTCAGTCTTTTGAAATACCAACCATTTTACTTAATTATATATCTTTTATTAGATAACTCAACACATGTGGCACTAGTTGACATGGAACATAAACAATTAACCAATTATTATGCATCAAGACACCACCAATTCCCTTCAGTGAAGCAAAAAACTAGATGATAAATTCACCATTTATATAGGGTTTTCCTTAAATAAAACATTAAAAAATGTTAATTTTATTTTAAATAAACAATTATCACACTCTATTTTCTATATGAATTTAAATACTTCTTGAGTTATCTTTTTCTATTGTATAGAGAGCTGAGCAAGTATTTTAGAAAAAGTCAAGTAATAACATACCAATCCATGAAAAATAATAATCTCTATGAAATTTTAGAGTTTTGGAAATTCATTTATAACTCTTGTTTTTGTAGGATTAATAGTTATTCCATTTTTAGAATCAATATTCCCAATGAACTAAATATTATTCAATGAGGATTCACACATGAATTTTAATACATATATTTTATTTTATTTCAAGGACATAAAAACAATACCTAGGTTCATTTGAGGATACTTATTTAATTTATAATATAATAATATATCATCAATAAACAAAACTAAAATCATTAACAAAAAATTATAGAAATTTACGTTACAATGATCCATAAATATAGCTAGTACATTTGAAAATAAAAAAGGGAATAACAATAAAATCATAATTGATTTACCATGTATGAAATTATATATAATGAATATATTAAACCTTTACCATTATCAAATGAAACTATGTGCTTAGATAAATATATTAGATATATCATTATTATTATAGATGGTAGAAATAATCATCAATATGAGGGAAATGAAACATGTTTCTGATAGTGATGTATTACAATGCATTATAATCAATAAAAAGACTCCTTGAATAGTAATTGATTTTATAAAATAAAACAGGAGAACCCCATTATGAAGTACTTGTATAAATTAAAACATTATCTTGAATCTCTTGTAACTACTTTTTCAAAACCAAATTTTCAAATTAATCTATTCTATAAGATATAAGTGAAATAGCAATAACGTCCCAAATGAGGACAAAATTAAATTCAACCTCATAATCAAGAATAATTCCTAGAAAATAATAATTAAATATATCCAAATATTGGTTTACTACTTGGAAACAAAAAATCTAAAAAATTAATTTTTTTTCCACAATGTGACAAGGAAACTTTCACTACATTCTCTTATAAATTTCTCGCCTGCTATGTTGAATATAACTGAAATTAAATTGTTGAAAAAGACACTAAAATCACTAAAATATATCACATCATGGTTAAAATAAATTCAATAAATAATATGAATATATTAAAACTCTACTATGAGAATTCAATAATAATATATTAGAAGTTCATCACACTAATAAAAACTGAATAATTATTATAAATATTTTTTTTCTTTCAACATCAACCTAGAGTATTCAAAAAAGGTTCTATCGTCATTTCATGATGATACATTTCCATTTTCAATTATTATTTATTAGAAATTATTGAATGTGAAGATCTGTTGGCAAATAGTGCATGAAATAATCTAAATAAGAATAGTGTTTCTCACAACTTCATTAAACAACCAAACAACAACTGTAGTAGTAACAAATGATTCTTATAAAACTATTTGTCTTTGATCATAATGAATTTCATCATATTTATGTGTCTTCTGATTCATGTTATAATCATGACCCAACTCATTCTAATTAAATAATATTTGTATTTGGACACTAATTTTTTGTATGATCATTTATTCTACAGTCAGATGCAACAACTCCAATTGTTTTCCATTAGAAACACAACATTAATTTTATATTATATTCCATATGATTTGTTTTAAAACACATATCACAATATGGTAACATGATTTTGATACCACTATTTTTTTATGGATGCTTCCCTATCCATCCAAATTTAAATTTTTTATTAAGCCATTTTGAGGGAAAATGGGAAACCAAATACACATAAAAACCATTATGTTCTAAAAGAGCCCACAAAATAAATGATTATTAGTATAATGATTTCCTATAGACTTCCATATGGTCCATTTGTCTTGTTATTTTCCAGAGATATATGATTATTAGTAAAATATTTTTATAAAAAATAAAAATAAAAATAAAAATATATATTATATATTATATTTTTATTTTATCAGAATACAATTACCTTATATATCATCAATTAAATAATGAGTATAACTGAATAATTTTTCTATCAATATCTGATAAAAATCAGTGTGTTCCATGAAAATCGGGTGAAGAGTTCTTTACATGTGGGTGATGAATCTTTCTCATTTTATATTTATTTTAATATCATTCTTGCATAATATTTCTAAAAGCATTCAAAGATTTATTATCAAGGGAAATATGGTTAAATATATTCAATTATATGATATATGTCAATTATTTTTCTTTGATATTCTTAACTACAAACCACCAATATTCATATTCACCAACAAAATGACTTATAGAAGTAGTTACCTTTAAATTTTTCTAATAGGACATGAAATTGAATATCTCCTCCTTGGATTTAATACATACCTCAACTACTACAAGGTCATATTATCTACAAAATGGTGGAGGTTTTTTTTTCTTGAAATTGTACACTTTAAAAATGATTCCTTTTTTTAACATGATTTATCTATATCCAGGATTCAACCACAATTTATAATATTTTTCAATTAATATAAAATATACAAAAACTACTCTTTTCAAATTCCAGCCATTTTTTGTTTCTAATTTGGAAGGATGTCACTATATCTGCACCATTAAACTCCATCTTCCTTAGTCCCCCCTAAGAAAAGACATTATGAAGAAACATTGTTTTGATGATAGAATATGGTAATTTTAAAATTTCAATATAGGAATAAAATATAATATCTTAAGGTTATATACATTCATTATGCTAACAAATATAATTATATAATCAGACATATGATTCGATCATTGAGGACCCAACCTTAAAAAATACACAATATTGATTTATTAGTCAATAATTCACATCATTACATTTAAATGATCTTTTTAGACTTATCTATTTTATATATATTGTTCATAATTCATAAATATAAATAACCTATGATACATGTTTTGAAATTACACTTAATATCCATCGTTCCCATAATATATATATTTTAAAAAGAATCATGTGTTCCATTCCTAAAAAAAGTGATTTTCAACATGAAATCTTATTTGTTCCTATATATCCTTAAGATATATGGTAAAAATTTAAAATTATTTTATGAAGACAAAATGTTCACTTAGGTAATTAAAATAAAAATAAATAAACTCATTAGTTATTTTAGAATGTATGAGATCCTAAAAGATAATATACTGTTAATATATTTACCATTGAAATAAAAGAATCATTTATTACTCATAAAATTATATTTACTTCACAAAAATTTTCAAAAACTTATTTACATTAAAACAAAAATGGAAAACAATAATAAGGGGGGTTTCCATTAAGACATGATAAAAAATGATAATATATTATAAAAAACTAATTTTACATAAATATATATAATAATTCCAAATAAAAGAAAATTATATTTTTTTATTGAAAAAAATATATCAATGAAAAATCATAAGATTAAATATAGATATAGTTGAGGTTCTATAGGACATCATCCCAATATAACTATTACAATTTTATGAACCATAATATTGACATACACAATATTTATCTAGAAACAGAATCATTACTGAATTAATTAGATAGTTGTATCGGTCTCACCCATCATCATGAGATATATCATTCTCAGTCCTCATCATAAAAGTTGTCCTAGGATAATAAAATTAATGAAATATATAAAATATTAAATTTTCACCTTCAAAACTATAAAAATATTCTTTTAAACACACATGTAAACCATTATCAGAAAATTATTTATCCATTTCCATTTAAACATCAAATTTCAAATCTAAATTTCAAAAAATAATAGGAATGACTGTTTTTGTTTGAAGAAAATATGAATTCATATAATTTAAAAAAATAATTGGTATTTTGGAGAAAATATCTGTCGATTCCATATATGTAAAAATATAAAAAACATTTTGATGTTTGTAATGATATTAAAATTTTCCAATATAAAATATGTATAAATTTTAATTCTGGAAACATTTTAATGAAATTACATTGAGACAAAAAATGTTCCTTGAATTTATTTGTCTCTATATAAATATATTCAAATATAATTTTAATAATATATTAAATGAATTAAAATATTTATAAAATAAATCGTTAAAACATTTTTAATGAGGATTTTAAATTATAGTGTCCCATAACTCAATTTTAACTCATCCCATACATTACTTGTCTTCCAAAATAGTAAACATATGTTTAATAATTATATAAATAATAATTTTTTTTGAATTTTATTATTTCTTTTTTCCTTTTTATAATCAATTACATAAGAAATTAACTTCATGTTAGTTGTTTTGATGAAATTCATCTCATATGTTCAAAATGACATCAGTAGGTTGAGTATGTTTAAATAGGTCACTATATTAATTTATATAATAATATCGATGATATATTAATCTTTTTTTTAATATTTACTTTCAAAACGAATTATAAGAAATTATTATAGAAATTGAACAAGCTTAAAATCATGGAGACGACTTGTCATACATATGCATAAGTAATGCTTCAATATTTACATTATTGTAAAATATGGGATTATATTAAGGTGTGTTTCTATTTATTTTTCATGTTAGGTCCTCTCCAGTGGTAGAATAAGTTTTTACAAAATATCCTGAGAAGGTTTGGGGTGATCTAGGGGTACGGGGAGTGAAAGTGGATAAAAAATATTTTCTAGGAATGTAGTATATTTTAAGTGAAATTAGTGAAAAATAAGATAATTCATACGTATCCATGCGAGGAGGCTGTATTTGGATAGTTGCATCTGCATGGTTTGGGCATGGTTGGGAAAACCGTGGGGTAAACCATGCAGTGTCAAAAAGTTATGAAATTACAAAAAATCCATTACAGGAATTTAAGGTTCACTCAAGATTTTCATTATTTATTCTACCCTAAACCCCAATGATGAATCAATGATTCTATGAGTCACAAGGGTGGTCCTCCATCATCTCAGGTTCATTTGAAGTGCCATCGGTTGAGGATTTATGATCATGGTAAGGCTAATCCCTCCCTTTCATTTATTTTTGGTTTATGGTTTCCATTCATTAACCATATTCTTCTAAATCACTAATACCATATTTTTCGTGTGATATCTAGGTTGAGGATTCGATTTTTGGTTCAATCAGGGTCTAAGGATTCAATTAGGGGTTTTTTCACCAACTGATTCTTGGTCTGTGGTCTACAAATTATCTCCCAAAATTTTTATTTGGATTTGTGCATGTAGGTCTTTATTATTGTTATCATATTGTTGTGTCCTTTTATTCTTGTGTAATATATTTTATATTGAGTGACTAAATAACCAAATCAACCCATCCTAATCCCAGTGGGATTCATAGAGGATGTCGTGGCCTTTTTTAGGGCCAACAATGTACTGCGCCAACCCTTCAGAAAGGGCTAACAAAAATTTAAGGTGAGAAATTGAATTATGTTGATGTGTAGACATTGAAAGAATGTTTATTAGTTTATCAAATGAGTTAGAATGGATATTTTTTTGTAACGACTAATGTGGTTAAAGGAAAAGGGATTTTTTGGTTGACATGTAAATCGGTTAAATGTGATTAATGGGAAAATAATATGGAATATTATTTACACTTGAATATTCTTAGTGAGATAAACATGGGGAATGAGAATTGGGGTTCAATTGTAATGATTCATAAATGAATATTGTGTTAATGGATTGTGGGATAATGTTAAATTCCAATTAATTAATCTTTTTTAGATGATTATTTTGATAGTTTCCATGATTTTTTGTAATGTGGATAGTTGTGGATGATGATAAATAAGAGTTTTCACATGATTTAGTAGAGTGGGGTATAGACTTTAGGTTCTACACCAACAAGTAAATTTTTACTGAGGTTCTATGATCAACAATATAATGGAATGGGTTAGAGAAGGGGGTGGAGTTTTACTCCCCTAATGGTTGTGTTCCCCCGAGACTGAGGGTTTGAGGTGAGGTTAATGTGGTTATTTTGAGGTTATTCAAAGTGAGATAGGGTTGGATTTATTCCCATAGTCTCTAAGACCATTGTTCATACATAATCCATTGAACACATGAAAAAGTGTGAACTAAACAATGTGATGGTTAAGTAGTGAATCTGTCATTAATAGTAAAAGAACATAAGGAACCTAATCTAGAATAGCCTATTGAAATTCATCCCTTTACTTTCCATTCATTACCACATGCATGAACTCTCTTTTTTGAATAGATATTTTGTAGACATTTTTGGTGGTGGCCTACAATGTTATACTCATACCATGCGTTGGCTATATTTGGGTTCCCAAGAAGTGTTCATGCTTGCAGGTATGGAAATGGAACGAGACCTATGCTTGGGAGTTGAGTTGGGCATGGAAATGTATGGTTGAGGTTACAAACAATGAGTCCTACCTATTTTGGGGATTCTGGTGATTGTAAATATTTTTTTTGGGTTTTTTACACCTTGAATTATTGCATGACATGAAACGTCTATTGTTACATGTGGATTGAACCCCATTTGAGAAATGTTTTACTATTCATGTTATTAGTTGTTTCATGTGTTTTATACAATTTATATTTGGTTCTTATGTGGATTACACTGATAAAGTGGGTATAGAATCACATTGGGACCTATTAGTCACTCGGTGCTAGTTGGAATCCTCTGGCATACATAAGGCATGTTTGAGAACATTTGATAACCCAGATCAGTGCACTGATTTAGTGGACCCACGGTTGAGGGCGTTAAAATATTGTATTCGAGTATTTCATTTATCATTATTATTATTTTTGGGATATTTACATGATATTTGGATCGTGTCAGGATTTTTAATAAGCTCATTCCTAGGAGTATCTAACCCATGTATGGGGGAAAACCCTCTTCACCCTAGGTATGAATTGTTGTTCTTGTTGTGTGTTGTTACATTTGATTATATTTCACCATTGAGTGGTTCACATGTTGTGTAATGTTATTTTTTATGACATTTTTCTCATGGATGGACTACAATGAGGTTTCACATTCATGCATCATTCATGGAAAATATGTATACATGTGACATGCAACATTGTATACACACACACATGGGATGTGTGTGTAGGACCAGGATAGTATGATGTATCATATTTATTGAAGATGGTGAAAATTGTAACAAATGAAATTGTACAAATTTGAATAAATGGAAATAAAATTTTAGATATGAAATAAATAATTGTTGTTTATAAGGGGTAGTATGGGGATTAGAGTGGTCCATGTGAGTAAAGATATTGAAATAGTCATGAAATAGTGTCACGTGTGAGGTTTGTAACTATGTGAGTAGGTTACACATGATTTCAATTACCTTGGTGAGGTGGCCATGGGTAACGTACTGGATGTGATAAGTCTTTTTCTGGTAGTGTATAATAAATTATTGGTTTTTGGATAGTGATGAACCGTCCCATATATTCTCATGAATCCTTTATGGTCTGTGTTATAAATATCATGTCAAGTATGGTAAAGATATTACAATAAAAAGATCAGTTTCACTGGTGAAATAGGAAGACGTTGCTGAGAATTATCCACTATTAGTGGATCAAGAGAACATGGTTATTTTGGAAGATGGGGAAGGGCAGTTCCCCGATAAATTTCCATGTTTTATGAAGATTATGAAATGTGACCAAAGGATGGTTGCACCGAGTATGTTTGAGATGACCGGGGATTTTATACTACAACACCCTACATTCTTTACAAAAGAGGGTGGTCCGGATGTAGAGAAATTATTTATAGATTCTATCTAGACTATTGTTGACCATCTATAGAATCCTCTTATGAATAGAGTCCACATATTGGCCTATATGATGAGAGTCCAAAAAAATATTTTGTCGGACATCATGGTTCAAATAGGGGATGAAAAATGAATTATGGTGAATGATATTTTGGAATATATTATTAAACTTTTTACCCACAAACATTGAGGAAGGAGAAGGCTACAAATGTTATGATCTTGAACAAAGGGAAAATGTCAGTAGTGGATTATTCTAGTCATTTCAATGATTTACAACATTTCATTCTGACATTAGTTTGAAATCAGGATGTTATGGAAAATGGTTTCCAGGATGGTCTAAGGCACGATATCTGATTTATAGTGAGTATCATATATTTTATATGCTTTTCTAATGTTGTGGATATAGCCATCATTTCTGATGGGAACATGAAGGGAGCATCAAGAATTGAATTAGTGGTTCATATTTGGAGATCATGTGAAGTGACTTCTGAGATTAGGAAGGGTTGTTTTGTAAAATTACACCAGGAAAGAAGTTCACATAATAGATAGAAGAGGGGACCATACTCTCAGAGTGGTGACTAGCTATTCTGTTATTAGTATTGCAGGCCGAGGAACATTCATGGATGGTTTCCCCTACCACTAGTTGTGTGAAAGTCATACAGAAGGCTAAGCCATGTGAACAGGTTATACAAGAACCCACAATGTTCAAGAAATTATGGGAGTCGGGGAAAGAAGTCAAGTATATGAAAGGGGTCAATTACCCCATATCATCCTCGCATTTGAATCTCCACAAGTTCTACTAGTAGAGGTAGTGGACATGGATCTCCATTGCAAGATCACCCACACCAATATGGCAGTGCATTGTTTGGTATTTAGACCTTTTCCTAGGGTAGAGGGATAGGTTATCTCCATGCAGTTTAGAACCCACATAAAGGTGGTGAGACTGAAAAAATTACTATTCGAGGTACAATTTTGATAGATTCCAAGATCGCTATTGATTTATTTGATATAGGTTCTATACATTCCTTTACTTATGCTCAATCGTAGTTTTGTTGGGATTAACTGTGGAGAGAGCCTGTGGAGTAATGTCACATAATACTTTGTTAAGGATACAAGTTGGGGATATATGGTAGTTAAAGGGTTGTTATCTATAGATTGGTGGATTACATTTTCTATGGGATCTATTGGATATAGGGATGTCAGCTTTGACCTCATATTTGCAACTGATTGGTTAGCAGTGTATGATGCCGATATCGATTTTTTCAGATGTTTAATAATGTTAATGTTTTCTTATAGATACACTTATTTCCTTTTTTTGAGAGGGGTGTTCGAAAAGGGTGTGCATGTCCATTTTTCAGCACATGGGGGAGCTCATGGGCCAAGTTGTATGCATTGTTATCGATAATAGAGGCGTGTGAGAACATGTCTTCCCCCCTATGGTGTATTGGTTTCACTAATTTTTTTGATATGAATTCTCAAGGCCACCACGTGAGATATATTACTTGTTTTCGATTCGGTTACTATCGAGAGTTAATCATTTATCTATTCCACCATATCTAACCAAAATAGCTCCAATAACATATCGTTATTCTATAGGAGTTGAAGAATAAAGGGTTTATAAGTCCTAGTACATCACCATGGGGATCTCCAATACTATTTTCTAAAAAGAATGATCGATCATAGAGGCTATTTTTAAATTAAAGGATGCTAAACCAGGTGACCGATAATAATTGATACCCTCATCCAATAATTGATGGCATATTTGACTAGCTAATAGGTTCTTCATAGATTTCTACGATTGATTTGGGATCGTGTGACCATCAGTTGAGGGTGAGACCTTATAGGAAACCATTGATAGCTTTTTTAAGAAGGTATGAGTTGTATGATTTTTTGGTGTTGTTATTTGGGTTGACCAATGCGCCGAATATGTTCATGTCATCGATGAACTAGATATTTCACCCATCTCTTGAACAATTCATTGTTTTCTATGTTGATGTCATCTTGGTGTAATATAGAAAACATGGTGATCATTCCAATCACCATTACACCATCTTGACTACAATATTAGGGAATAGGCTTTACTTCATGCTATCAAAATGTATTTTTTGGATTGATAAGGTTCCCTTCACGGGACACATCATTTTGGAGTCAGGGTTTTTTATGGATATTGGTATGGTGAAGGTTGTGGTGTCTTGGGAGTAGCCCATGAATGGTAATAATGTTCATAGTTTCCTAGGTTGGGCAAATTACTAATATAGGATTATTAGATATTTCTATGCTTTCGAAGATCCATTATAAAGATTAACTAATAAGTGGTGTATGTTTGAATGTTTAGAGTCTTATGATAATGATCTTCAAGAGCTGAATAAGCGATAGAATAACACCCAACTTTTGATCTTACCCAAACCATGTAATGGGCAAAACATATTCTATAATGCGTCCAGTGTTGGAAATGGGGTAGTGCTGATGTAGGATGGTTCAGTTGTAGCTTATGGATCACGAAATTTGATATGACTTGAAATAAATTATCATACTAATGACCTAGATCTAGCTGTTGTAGTTCATGCCTCGATGTGATTGAGGAGTTACTTGTTGTCAGAACACTTCATATAGTATTATGACTATAGAAGTCTCCAATTCATATTCTATAACTAAGATTTGAATCATAAAAAGTGACGGTGGGTTGATTACATTCAGTCCATCGATTATGAGTTTCTCTATAATATAGGGAAAGAGAATTGTGTAGTTTATGTTTAAAGACAACAGACTCAGAATCCAGTGGTTCAGGAATCCATTTTAGAGTGAAAGATGATGGACTTGATTACTAAGAAGCATTTATAGGTACATGATGAGAACAAGAGAATAACCCTCGTATCCATAGCAGATGAATCTATTAATTTCAACCTTGTCAAGGGGTTCCATATGGTGGATCTGGAGTGTATATCTATAAATTAATGTCTCAAAGGATTTGATTAACCTTCTAGATGGGATCTTGATTATGATGGGGTTTATTATGTTCATGGTTGTGTTATTTTGTTGATAGGTGTACAAGAGGGGTGGATGCACAAGATTCAGGCATTGAAGTAGGATGTTCACCCTATCTAGACTACGATGTACCAAGACCTTCATATGTAGTATTGGTGGATGTGAATAAATAAAGTGGTTTCATGTTTTGTAGTGTGATTCCTTACCTGCCTACTGGCGAGGTAAGACCATCAACATCCAGGTTGGTTGTTGAAGTCATTTTGTGATCCCTTGTAGATGTGGAAGGAAATAACGATGGACATAGTCAATGGACATATGAGGACACTGTAGAAGAATGTTGAAATATGGGTGGTTGTAAACTAACAGACAAAGATATCTCATTTCTTACTGAACCAATAGATAAAAATAGTGGACTAGTTGGGTGATTTATCTATTCAAAATATAGTACATTTTCTTGGTGTTCCGAGAACCATAGTCATGGATTTTTATCCACGTTTTACCTTGTGCTTATTGCAGGGATTAAAAAAGGCACATTGAACCCATGTGTTTTCAGTATGTCTTATCCACCGTAGACTGACGGGTTTTCATACCATACAATATAGGTATAAGAAGAAATGTTTAGGGCTTATGTTCATGATTTTGGTTAATCATGGGAACAGAAAAATACCCTCATTGTATTCACATAGAGGAATTTCTTTCAGGTTAGAATTTAGATGGATATGTTAGAGGCACTATATAAGAGAGTGTGTAGATATCTACTGTGATGGCTAAATGATTGGGAGTCGATTTTTTTGGACTGAGTGTCATATAAAAGATGTCGTAGAGGGTTTGATTCATTCAAAAGCGTATGAAAATAGACCAAAGTAGACATAAGCCATATGAAGACCACTGTCATAGACCTCTAGAGAACAGGGTTGGTGATAGTTTGTTTCTTTGTGTTTCTCCAAGGATGGGTCAGTATAGAATTTTGAAACATGGTAAATTTTCCCCTTGGTATATTAGGCCATTAAAAATTGTGGATAGAATCAGACCGATGGAATTATGATTTGCTCTAGCACAGTTGCATAGTGCAATTCATTAGGTTTTCAT
Source organism: Viscum album (assembly GCA_963277665.1). Lineage (NCBI taxonomy): Eukaryota > Viridiplantae > Streptophyta > Magnoliopsida > Santalales > Viscaceae > Viscum > Viscum album. The sequence continues at coordinate 1,782,761,566 of OY728119.1, read as the reverse complement.
GTTTCACAACTACAACAATATCACCTTGATTCATCTCAAGTGATAAACACCGATGATGTCAATCATGATGTTGATCTGTGATTTAGAGAGAATCATGTTCATATTGTTTGAACGTAGTGAGAATTTCTTGAGAGAAATTATTGTATCATTGGTTCATGTTCTACGGAATCACAGAAACGTTCAGTGTGAATCTTGGGATTGAGAATTAGATATATGGGTCTAGTGTCCTGATATCATTACCTTGGAATCTCACTGATGGATAGGAATAGCAGCTTGAGGACAAGCCATCCTAAGGTTGGGAGTTTGTAATATTTGAGATTTTATTAAGGTATTATTTTGTTTATCTCTATTCTTCATGTCAAATAAATTCTCCCAAACATAATGAGAAGGCTCATGGGTGTTTCAAGGGTTTGGGGTGCAATAGGGGAGGAAAAAGTAGTTTCTAGTAATATAGAATGGGTTATGCATGGTAATTAATAACCATGTAGAAATCCCAGGTAACCATGTGAGGGCTTTGTTTTGTTCAAGTAGAGTCCACCCAGTTTGCACATGGGTTGGAAACCCTGTGGGAAATCTGTGCTTCCCAAATAATTTATGACATTTACAAAAGTTACATTACTATATTTTAAGTCTAACATATCCCCTAATGTCAAGTTACAATTCAAATCTTCTAAGATCTGTCATGGGTGACCCTCTTTCATTCCTAGGTCATTTAGACTTTCGTCGGTTATGGAATAAAGATTTAGTTAAGGGTATTCTCTCCCATGATTTATTTGTTTTAGTTTTCCAATTATTTCCACGTTTCCTTATGAATCTATAAAACCCTATTTTTCTGGTTAGATCTACGTTCAATATTCAATGAGTGGTTGAATAAGGAACTAAGGCATTGGTTAGGAGTGTGTTCACCACATGATTCAAGGTTGGTGGTCTACATTGTATATCACATGGTTTATGTTTAGATTTCTGGATGGATGGTTTTATTCTTCTTCCCATATGGATGTTTTCATGTTCATTTATAATGTTTTAGTATATTGATTGTCAAAATAACCAAATGAACCCCTCAAGATCCTTGGGGGATGCTTAAAGGATGTCGTTACTATTTTTAGGGCCACCCATGGGGTGTGCCGATCCTTCCGAATGTGATAATAGATATATAAGGATTGTTATAGAGGGATGATGATGTTGACACATAGAGAGTATGTTAATTGGTTATTCAAAGAGTTAGAATGGATTGTGGTTAGTAGTGTCTAATGTGGTTAAAGGATATTTTATTTATTGGTTTACATGTAAATGGGTTAAATGGTTTTTTAACACCCCAAGATTTCATAGTACGTTATTTCTTCATAGTAATTCAATAACTTCCACTACAAGCAACACCGAGTTCTAGCGCACCATGACTTACCAAACTAACTATTAAAAAGAGTTTAAGAATAGTATTAACAGAATTTTGAACTTTATGTAATCCTTATAATTTTATAATCCACATTATGAGTTTCATAGACATAATGTAAGAACAAATACATTTTTTCAGATAAAAGAATTATTTTTTTAAATTCAAATTTTCCTCCTTTTAATGGTGAATCCTTTTTTAATCCCATATTTGAAACTTTTATATAGTAAATTTGGAAAAATAAACATCTTCATTAGTATCAGGACATAATAATTTAGTTTCAATAAATGTTTGGTGTTTTTATGATAACTTTCATATTTAGGTGAATAGTGAAAATACTATATTTTAATTGAAAACATGTTTTTAATCAAAATAATTTATATTGTTAAATTATACATTTTAATGGTTTGGAAGTATTAATAGATTATATTTTTACCATTTAATCCAATTATGGTCATTTTATGTAATTTCACATTGAAAATGGACATAAACAGGTGTCAAACTTTTGATAGTTATTATTTATTAAAAATACGTCTTTTGGTTTCGACAGTGGGAATTAATTTTAAATTAATAAATGAAACATCAATGTTTTGAATTTGGTAAAATATACTTCAATATTAAATTTAAAATATCAATTTTATCTTAGGGTGAATTTTTGGTATTTTTCTGAAAACTTTTAATTTTTGATGAATAGTGAAAAACCCTAAGTTATTTGTTAAAACCGACTTTTTATTTTAAGAAATATTTATTTTATTTTAATTAAAATATATATTTATTACCAATATAAGTTCAATTTAATTCATTGTAGTCAGTTTATAATAATTTTAGACAAATAATAATTTTATTAAACTTTTCCCCGTCTTTTACCCATCTCCTAGGAGAATTTGAAAATTCACATAGAACATATTTTTACCACATCTGTGAGTAGAATTTAGCAAATCCAAGAGACACGACTAATATAAAGGAGTAAAATGTGGTTCAATAAGATAAAAATAATTTTTTTTCAATAGTAACTTTTTACTTTTATTTACCACGGTTAAAAGTAAATAGGGTAATTAAGGGTAAAAATGATATTATTATTACCCTAAAACATGTCAGAATTCTATTGGCTAAGTATAATTCGACCATAAAAAACCATAGGAATAAAATATGAACCTATTTGGTGTACTTGTATTAGATTAGGACATTTATTATTATTTAATTCAAAAAAGAGCTAAAAGAGTTAAAATAAAAGATTAATAAGTAAAACATTTTTAATATAGGGTTATACAAAAGATATAATAGATTTTAAATATTAATTAGAAATCTAAAAATATTTCATACATAATGGTATTTTATTGTTGATTTTCAGACATTAAATAATTTAATTTATTTATGACACAATGTTAATGCAGTGATTACCTAATTAGTGAAATATTAAAATAATTGATATTATAAAAACCCAAATAAGTATAATTTGAGACTTTTAATAAATTCCAAAAATTTTATTGGTTAATATGACATGTTAGGATTGATTAAATTAATTTTTTTCGAATTAAAAATGTTATTATGACTTTATCAAAAATCAATTATTAAATATTGTTAAAATTAACATAAAGGAGTTTTTAAAACAAATATTATATTATTAATTGATATAATATTCCTAAAAATTTAAGGTTCTTCCAATGGACTTATATGATGATTGGTATGTAATAAATTAACCACTTGGGGTTCTCTTGGTAGTTTATAGTATGTTTATTAACCATATAATATAAAAATACATAGAGACATGGTAAATGTCAAACTATTTTACTAAGAGTTAAATCTAAAAGATAAGGGTAAAATAGTGACCCAAACTTGTCTAAAATCTAGTGTATGAGTGGTTTGAGACCCATAATCACCATATACATTAAATAATCTTGTTTGAAATCATTATAAACCGAATATTAATTTATTATAAATTAATACTTTATGTTTTTCCTCAAGAGCCCCTCTCCCCTTATAAAAACGCACCTATTCTAACCAATTCCTCACACCTCTCAAGACTTTTTTCTCGTCCAACCTATTCCCAATTAAGATCCCTACATCCCTCTCCTCCTCCTAGAAGCCTTACCTTATGCAGAAGACACTTCAAGAGTCCTTTTTGGTTCAAACAAAAGGGAGTTACCCAAATTAAAGGTAACGATTTCTCATAGATTCTTTTATTTTATTTTACATCTCCAACCCCTAAAATATTTTTATTATTTTCTTTTGTTACAAATAAAGTATAATAAATATACTATGATGTTGTTATAATACGTATTCCAACTACAATTACAGACACCTCAATCTAATAGGTGAAGAACATAATGTTTTTGTTGATGGAAACCAAACGCCTCACGAAACAATGATTGTTCAAATTATCTCCTACCACCTCTCATGGTGGACATTAGGACAGAACTGTAATTAAATATGATATTTATGATATTTATTTTATATATAAGCTTCTTTAATTCAATTTTATTGCATACCATAATTCGTTTCATGTTGTATATATATATATACAATAATTTCATTTGAGGAAGTGTGGACTACCGCCCCCTCAAAGTGATATGGCTCGTTCATACCATACATGGAACGTATAAAGGATGGTGTTGATGAACATAAAAAACAAATATAACATATGATATTATACTAGAATAAAAATATACCTGTGTATAATTTTGGTTTTGATTCATTTTAAAATGAAAAATGAAATGGTAATACCGTTCGTGCCTATGTACGGACTACCGTCTCCATGAACGCGAGGAGATTCATTCCCCATCTTATTCATTCAAGACTAATTTCATTTGGTGATTAAAAATAATTTTTAAGGACTTGATATAATTCTGTATATGAATAAGATACAACATATGGATAACAAACACGGCCTATGTAACAAAATATATAAAAGAAAACGAGTAAGTGAACACCCGAAACGACAATAATACTAAAATATTATTATCAAAACAATATTATATGATTATATATGATATCATATTTATGTATATGATTCTTGTATAATTTATTAATAATTATTTAACTATTAAACGGGTGGTCAACCTACCCTCTACCAAGGAAAAGTACAAGGTAAATCTTTATTTCACAATCTCATCATTATCCGAGGTTGTTTATACGTGATTATCTATTGGGACCTCTTTATCATCCACAACCATGTTTCTTAAAAATGTATTTCAAAACAATCTTACTATTTCATAGAATATGGTTTAAAGTCATTTATACCCTTGTTTGACTTTGTATAAATGTTTATAAAAGAGTATTTACATTATCTTCCAAAAAAAGTCCTTTTTAACCTTTTCGACAAAATGAAGGTAAGAATGTCTTTTTTTAACTTATACGGAAGGTGCGGATATTTTCAACCATTGTAAAATCTTCGAAGATTCTCTTAAAATCTTATAAGAATATTTTCAATGTAAATGTTTTATTTTAAAATTATTTTAATTTTAATTGATGTAAAAAAATGATTTTTATCTCAAATAGTTTTGATTTCATTTATGTCAACATCCATTGGTGGATTTTAAGCTTATTTGAAGTTGATTTAATATGATACAAAACTTCCATATTGTATTGAAGGTTTTGTGAAATTTTTGACTGTGGATGTGTTATTTTTATACCTTTCATGGTTTATGGAGAAAGTATTTACATTTCGTATGCTAGTTTTAATACGAATGTTTATGTTATGTTTAATCCTATTCATATGAGGAATGCATTGGACTTAGTAAGTGACAGGTGGAGCCCGCTATATCTCCTTGATGAATCGTTAGGCCTCATGAGACAAACTAGTTTCTTGGCATGAGACTTGAAAAAATCATATTTGTAGTCTTGGCACGAGGCCTTGGCTACGTGGTTATGATAGTCTGTCATTATGCATTCCATCATTATGAAAGTGGTTATTGATATTTCATCTGATTAGTCGACTAGTAGAATATCCATGTGAACAAGTGAATGGAATTATTTGATTTTATCTTTTCCCAATATTACTGAATTACATGTTTAAAAGGATTTTGTTTTAGTTATACATTACCATAAATGTTTATGCTTATTTATGAATGTTTCTACTGTATTGTTATCCTTACTGAGCATCTGAGCTCACCCCTATATTATGTTTTATTTTCCCAGGATTCCAAGAAGTGTATTATGATTGATAAGAAGATTTATTCTTGGGGAACAATGGAGTTCTCAATGAACTATATTTGTTTTATTTTATGTTTGGAATTTTAATGTAACCTTCATGTATGTAATCTATTTTCCAAGACTGCTAAACTGATCAGTCCTTTGGGACTTGATTCCTTGTAATCATGCCAATGTGAAAAATAATGCACCGACTCTGGGTAACTGGGGTCGGGGCGTTACATTTTTAATGGGAATATGGTAGGGAATTATGTTTACAATTTAATATTATTACTGATATATTAATGGGGAATGTAAATTGGGCTACAATGGTTATGTTCCCTATATAATTTATTGGTTAATGGATTGTGAAATAATGTTATCTTCCTTATTATTAATAATTTCGTGATGTTACTAATGATATTGGTTTTTATTGGATGTAATGTGATTTCATGTAGAGGATGATAAAAAGCATGTGGACATGGCTTTTTAGAGTGGGGTATAGACTTGTGGTTCTATGAACATAGGCCGAGTTTGACTGAGGTTATAAGCTCCACCCTCAAAATTCATAGGTTAAGAAAGGGGAAAAAGTTCTACTCCCCAAATGTTTTCATTCCATATGGGCGTAGGATTCGAGGTGAGGATAATGTGGTTATTGTGATGTGATTACTAGTGATATATGACTATCTTTATTCCCATATTCTATAAGAACATTGATCATGGTTAATCCACTGATCACATGAAATGGGGTGAACAAAACCATGAGCTGCTTAATTAGTTATCCTAGCTTTAATAGTATCATAACATAATAAATAAAATATGTAATGCCTAATTGAAATGAATCCTTTTACTTTTCAGCACATTCCACGTGAGAACATTATGTTATCTAATTGGGTATATTGTATTCACAATTGGGGGTTGTCTACTGTGTAATACTGACACCCTCTTGGGCCATTGTGGGGTACCTAATGACATTTCAAAATGGAAGGTTATGACAAGGGAAAGGGCCCTATTCTATAGAGTTGAGATGAGCATGGACATACATAGTTGAGGTTACATACATGGAGTCCGAACTATTTTTTAGATTCGATTGATTGTTTTTTTATCACTTGTATTTATAGAATGACATCACAAATTACTATTTTCTTGTTGTTTGTACTCCTTCCGAGAAATGTTTGACTATGCATTTTACTGGTTGTTTCCAATTATTTCCACTATTTATATTTTGTTCTATTATTGTTTACTATTGTATAGTGGGTATAGTCTCCCAACACGACCTATTAGATCCTAACTCCTAGTCAAGAAACATATTGTGTAAGGGAAGGCATGCTTGAGGCCATATGACAACCCGATATGGGGCACTGATTTAGTAGTACACATGTCAGGGAAGTTACAGTGATTGTTATGGAAATAATTTTAGTATTATTATAAAAGAGTACCATTATAATTATATAATAAATAACATAATATTTCATTAAATATCCTTATATGTACCATCCTTCTAATGTAGCCATGAATAAAAATACACATCTCTTTATATATATGGTAATCCACACGTATGCACAAATGAGGTTATAATTTTTTAATGAATAATAAATTATAAGAATAATCAATATTTAAATTTATATATTGATACATATTTATTTAATAATATATAGGTATATATAATTAATAAATAATTAAACTATCCATGTTAGGTGGTGAAAGAAAATGAGTTATACTTATTCACGAGGTGGTAGTATGTTGTACATAAGAATAAATGATTTACATCCCATCTAATGGAACATGATATGGGTATATGTTTTTAAAAAGATAAATAAAAATTAAATTATATTTATGATAGATATTTTAATATCTCATCAAGGATGTAGAGGATTTTATGGAGGTAGAAGGATAAATAAAACAAAAAATGATCAGTGATAAATAATACATATTCCTCAGACAATCACTTATTGTTTCAAAAGAATGAATTAAAAGTTTATCTTTTTAGATAAAAAGGCCTATATGTTGTGGGGAGATATGTAAGGACAATATTTTTATAGGTGTGGGCCAAAACAAAATTTTATTTTCATGTTAATAAAATATGAATGAAGGCTCCAATTTATATGATATCGGTGGGGAATTTTTTGATGTTCTTTATGTATTAAATTAAAATAAATTAATTCACATGCTCCAATGTAACTGAATTTTAATAATAAAAATATAAAAAGAGTAGGAGTGGGAATAATCTCTTACAATATACAATAGACTATTTTTTTTTGTGTTTTTCACCTTTATCTTCTTGTTTTCACTATCTATTTACACTTTTAATGATTTGTGTGAACCAAATTTTTTATTTATTAGTGTTAAAGATAGTTAATATAAAGAATGACCCATAAAAGTACTTTTTTTGATAAATTCAAGAATATCCCAATCACATGAACAATTTTTTTTACTTTCATTGATTTTAAATAATTTTATAAATTAGTATTTATTATAAAATATCATTATTGTTATATTTTGGAACTATTGATTTAATATGACATTAATAAATACATTAATAAAACTTATTTTGAATATAATATATTAATACACCCCCAATATTTTATAATTACAAATTAAATTATTGGTACATATTAATATTTCTAAAATTGATACTTTTGAGTTTTTAATTCATTAACATGATTTCTATATTGTATACAAAAGAACCATGTAGGCATTGTGCAAGAATTTAGGGTAACTATTTGATCACTAAAAATTTTGAAGAAATCTTCATCATAAAAATATATATTTAAAATAACTAATTATAACAAAAATTAATTTTTTAGGATCTATGTCAAAAAAATTATTGATTTCAAAATAATGAAAGCGAAATTTATGGATATATATTTTATATTAATATTGTAATAGTGAAAATGAAAAAATATGGAAACAATATAACATAATTTAGAATCATTGATGAAAATAGTAGAACAAAACTAATAAAACAGGCTAAAATATAGGGTTAGGGTAATATTGTAGTCCTTATATTAGTATTTTTGACATTAGTTATTCATTTTACCATTATCATGGTGATTTTTTTACTCTGGTTACAAATCATAAAGATCAAAAATAAGAGACCGTTATTTAATTATTTTTTATCTCCTAAATGAAAATTTGGAATCCAATTTCACATATTAAATTAACATAAAATTAATAATTTAAATTATAATTAATCTGAAAAAATGTGATGAAACCGTATAAAGAAATATTTATATAAATAATTAATTATATAATAAAATAGAATTAAATTATTTGTCACAAGGCCATATTTGATTATGATTAATGATGTTATAATAATTATTTTTATTAAATATTAATGTATAGAATTTGAATTTTTAAATACTTGAAATGAAAATAGAGATTCCAATAGTCATATGTTTTTTAGTATTCATCGAAAAACCAAACTAATCATAAATATACCAAAATATCAATCTACTATAATTTTCATATACTGATTTAAAAAATATAGATAATTTATTTATACTCAAATTATATAATTACAAAATGAATATTTGAAATAAACCCATATAATACACAGAATCATAATTCTGTTAGAGATAATGCCTTTTTATTTTTGACTGAAAATTTATCTAATATTTTAATGATAATTATAAATTCATAATATATAATTAATGAATAATCATAATACAAGAGTATGATTTAAATTTACCATTTGTATTTTGTTAAATGGACAATTTTTAAATTTAGAGAAAAATATATTCCACAATAGCAGTGTTTTATGATCTCTATTACCTTAAATAAAAAGTATCCTCATAGATTTAACTATCATATAATAATGAAAATAAAAATGTTTATAAAAAAGTAGTCATTAATAAATTAATATTATCGTGAAAAATTTCAAGCATACAAACATAGAGTATATATCATTTCTTCATTAATGGATTATTTATGAGACTGAGTTTCTATCAAAATGATTGGACTTAATTTCCCCAATGATTATGTATCATAATTCCTATAATAAAATTAGTATTGAATTAATGTAAACAATTATCATTACACTGATGTATGATTATATGATAGTCTGGATTGTGAATTACCTATTTTTGTAATTAATATATTCTATATTGCTGGTCTCACATGTTTTGATAATCCCAAATCATGTTTAAATATGGATCATGATATATTAAGTCAGTCATTAATCTTTTTAATCTACAACTATAATTATCTTATTCTCAACAATGTATACTCTGAAGACTCATGACTTTCCTGTATCAGCTTATAGTCCATATCTATCTAAATATAAGTTCATTGATAAAGGCTACTGGTAAGAGCCCTCTATTCAAAGTCATTGATATAGCTTACTATCACTTTAAGTCACTAATGCTAGAAGATCACCGTTGAAGATTTACAGTCACTGTTGGAAGCTACCGGTACACAGTTTCATTCACAAGTCTACCAATGATCTTCTTATCAATGCTCACAGACAAAGAGTTACTGTCACAAGGTCACTGCTATAACAAGGCTTCTGTTAGGAATTCATTGTCAGTCTCTTTCTCAAGTCTTCTGTTGAGAACATCATTGTTCAATCCTACAGTTGGACAAGTTTAGTAGAAGGCTACCACTGGACAACTCCTACTATCGAGATAGTCGACTGTTGCTCAAATTCCACTGATGAGGAGCTATTGTTACATAGAGTAACAACTACCATTACAAGCCTACAAATAATGAACCGACCGATGAAGTCCACAGTTGAAAATACCACAGTTGAAGTCTACCATGTGACATGCATCTGCTACCAATCTAATGATATTCCATTCTTTTCATTACCAATTTTATTAATACTATTATAACGGTCATGTCTGGGAAAATTAATACACCTAAAATTATTTAACGCTCTCTGTAGGCATATCAAGAAATAGTACGATGTACGTGTAAGACCACAGGTGGTTGAAACATTTCTCCTGTCGGCCCCTACTAAAACAAAAAGGAAAACAAAGCTGAACTGGAAGAGTATATTTGTATAAGAGGGAGACATTGAAAAAAGGGCTAATACGCACAAAAACAAGAGAAGTGGCGTGAACATTTTGAATATACACACAAAACTCATAAGGAGATAACCATACACAATCTCAACAAGAACCCTCAAGCACTCATTCAGAAGAACATAGAGCTTCAGGAAGATCTATTGAAAGAATCCTCTTCAAGCTATCGTGGTGTGCTGCAACGTGCATAAAACCCAAGAAGTTGATCATCTCTACATCTCAAAGTCAGAACCTGAACGTTGCGACACTTTGTTTTGGAGGCAACTTGCAATGAAGGACCAAAACGTCATTTACCTCATTCAAACAAGTCCAGAGCTGATCTTCCAACAAAACATAGCATTCTAAACTTATCCCTTATATATTTAGCTCTATTGTGTTTAAATACTTTATATATTTGAGCAATTTGGTGTACTCTGTATATATCACACACACACACACACACACATTGTCTCCCACACTGAACTGGAGGATATCAAAATCCTCACTCCATAACGCTTAACTCTTGTTTACCCACGACAATAGTGGAAGAGGTCCTTGTGTGGCCTGGTCTTTGTTTTATTTTCCCATGAAGAACTCTGGTAGAGGTCCCTGCGTGGCCTGGACAGTTTTGTAAACTGTTGTTAACCACGATCCAGGGTGTGGATAAAATTTATATAAATTTGAGAGGACTAAGTCTCGGCTGAAGACTAAACCTCTTTTTAGATCTTTTATGCATCTTTAGTTTATGTCTAATGTATACTACATATATCTTTTATATTCCACTGCTGTTACATTGATATACAAAACCATTTTAATGATACTTTGATAGTTAAATTAGCATGTGATTACACTTATTTTAAATCAGTAGGATAGTTTCAAAAGATATTTTATTGTTGTGGATAAATTAACTAAGACCTAATCAATATTTGAGAAGCTAAGTGAACATTTACAATCTGTATAAATTCACTATAGTTTAACTTTCTTTATAAATTGGGGGATTTTAAAAGACAATATTTTAACAGAAATTTTAATTGGAAATCAATTCACACCCCCTCTTGAGTATCCACTCCGACCAACATTTGGTATCAAAAGTTTTTTTTTAGTTTTATATACAAAGTTTTCAAACCCTCTATTTTTCAAACTGTGATTTTAGTTTTACCTTAACGATATTAAATTTCTGTTAGTTCTAAATTTTATATCTATAATATCTTTTCTAAAATATAGTTATGGACAGTATATTAGAAGGTGTTGCTACTAACAGGCCACCATTCTTCAATGGTGTGTATTATGGTCACTGAAAAATTAAAATGAAAATTAATTTGGAAAGTATTGGTTTTGATATTTGGTCTGCTATAGAATTAGAATATGAAATTCCCAAAACTGCTAGATCTGCCTGGGATGATGCTACAATGTCTGATTATAAAAATAACTGTAAATCTATGAATGCCCTTTACTACTCTTTAGGAGATGAGTAATTTAACCGAATTTCTGTATGTAAAATAGCTCATGAAATCTGGGACACCTTGGCTGTTTCTCATGAAGGAAAAACCAACGTCAATGAAATGAGATTAAATACTTATAATATTAAATATGATAATTTTAAGATGATACGTGTTCAACCCATTTCTGACATGTACCTTAGGTTTAATGATATTTTCAACACCATGAGTTCACTAGGAAAATCAGTTCCAGAGAAGGCGAAGATCATGAGAATATTGAGATGTTTTCCCCATAGATTGAGCGGCACTTCTGTGTCTATCCTAGAGTCTTGTGACATCATCAAGCTACCAGTTAATGAGTTTATGGGTAAACTAATTATGTATGAAGAGGAACTGAAGGTAAAAAAATAAGAAGATGATGAACCCAAAAGAAAATCTGTGGCATTCAAGTCCACTACTTCAAAAAGAAAAGACAAGGAGAAAATACATGTACCTACAAAAAGTTAAAATAGTGAAGATTCAGATTTAGTTAGTGATGAAGAAATGGCTCAAATAGCCAGAAGATTTAAGAAGTTCTATAGGAAGAATTAGTTTTTCAGAAAACCAAACTACAAGGGTATGTATGATCAAAAAGGTAAGTGGAAGAAGGATTGGAAGAAATCTGATAAGGAAGATGATATATTCTGCTATGAATTCAAGAGGAAAGGACACATCAAGACTGACTGTCCGAAGTTAAAATTCAAAGAGAAATATGACTATAAGGACAACAAGTACAAGATAACATGAAAGTGACCTGGAGTGATTTGGAAGGTAGCACAAGTGAATCCAAAGCTACTGACCTTGAAAGGAATCATGCCAACATGTACTTCATGACTAACATATCTGAGGTACCTGTTTTCCCTATTCTAAATGATTAGTATTCTAGAAATAACAGTTATTCAAATAATGATGCAAATATGTCTACGGATGAACTATTTGAATATCGAAATATACTGGAAGATACCTATAATGAACTAAAAGATTAATACAAATCATTAAAGAAACAGAATGCCTTGACTAGTAACATTAAAATAGATCTAAGTGTAGAAAAAGAAAAGAATGATAAATTTTGGAAAGAGAACACTCAGCTCAAATTATCCAATGAACAATTAAAAAAGATATTGAGAAGTTCACTGCTAGTATGGATAACTTGACACAGTTTCTAGGAAGACATATTGCTCTAAAATATACAACTGGTCTAGGATATCTGCCTGGATAGAGACAAATTACCAAAACCAAATTTTTTCCTAAATTTGGACAGTTCACTGCTAATTCTGGATCATCTTTTGAGAAACAATTTTCTAAAGGACCAAACAATGTATTTATGTCTCAAAATATGTCTGTTGATTTCAGAAAATCAATAAAGCAAATATGGGTTCCCAAAGTGTTATTCGCTAACCATTCTGGACCCAGGATGATCTGGGTACCAAAATTACCCCATGTTTAATCTGTTTTCCAGGGAAGTTGTTTAAAGAGTTCCTAAAACACTCTATGGTACTTGAACATTGGATGTTCAAGACATATGATATGAGACTATTATTTCTTTAAGAGTCTAATTAATGTTTATGGTCGGCATGTCACCATTGGTGACAATGAAAAAGGAAAAATCAACGACATAGGCCAGATTGGTAACCCTGATACAATATTAATTTCTAAAGTAATTTTTGTTGATGGATTAAAGTATAATTTACTTATCATATCTTAGTTATGTGATGATGGCCTTAATGTGAAATTTGAAAATGATTCATGCAATGTTTTTAATTCAAAAAATGATTTAGTTGTCACTACATGTAGAAATGCGAATGTATATGCTGTTGATTTAAACTCCTTAGCAAAAAAACTGTTTCTTGTTTAAATTCTTTTCATAAAGAATCTTGGTTGTGTCATAGAAGATTAGGAAACTGTAATGTGCACTAGCTTAGGAATCTATCTATGAAATGTTTAGTTAGAGACTTACCTAAATTAGAATTCCCAATTGAAAAAGTGTGTAATCCCTGTCAAAAGAGAAAACAACACCAAGTTTATTTCAAACCAATAAAAGAAGATTCAACTTCTCACCCACGTCAGTTGGTTCAAATGGATTTTTTTGGACCATCAATTGATTCAAGTCTAAATGTGAAGCACTATGTTTATTTTCATGTTGATGAATTTTCTAGGTATACTTGGGTATACTTTCTAGCTCACATAAGTGAAGACTGTTCCTACATTGTCAAATGTTCCTAGTATATAGAAAACCTTAGTGGACATAAGATTAAAACCCTATGAATTGATCATGGTCGTGAGTTTTAGAATCATGAGTTTGAATCCTAATGATCACATAATGGCTATAGTCACAACTTTTCTACCCCTAGGACACTTCAAAAAATGGATTTGTAGAAAGGAGAAATAGGACCCTTCTAGAAATTGCAAGGACTATGCTTAATGAGTATGACTTACCTATTTATTTTTGGGCTGAAGCTGTAAATACAGCTTGTTACATTATTAGTAGATTTTTAATTAGACCTATTCTAAAAAGGACCACTTATGAAAATTGGAAAAATTGGAATCCTAAGGTTAATTACTTTAGGGTTTTTGGTTGCAAAGTATTTATAATTAATACTAAAGATAATATTGACGAATTTTCTCCCAAAAGTGATGAAGGAATTTTCCTGGGTTATTCTATTTCATGTAAAGCATATAGAGTGTTCAATAAGAAAACAAAATTTGTGGAAGATTCAGTTCATATCAAATTTGATGAGACTGATCCACATGAGCCTAAATCCTCTCTTGAAAATCTTGAAGAAGACTTATCAAATCTGAACATTAATGATAAAAATAGTGAATCCCCTATAAAAGTATCCAGTTCTAGAAATATTCCAGAATCTACACCTGCTGATTCTGAACCAACAGAAAACAATGAAAATCGAGTTCAACCCTTCATAGAGGTATTAGGTCTCTCAAGAATCATCCTCTAGATGTTGTTGTTGGTGATTTAAAAAGAGAAACTCAAACTAGATCTTCTTTAAGAAACCATGATGAACATCAAGCTTTTCTTTCATAGCCTGAACCCAAAAATATTAATTATGCAATTGATGATGAATTTTGGGTAATGGATATGCAAGAAAAACTAAATCAGTTCGAAAGAAACAATGTTTGGGAATTAGTGGAAAGATCAAAGTACCCTTTAACCATAGGCACTAAATGGGTGTTTAGAAACAATGTAGATGAGTCAGGGAATATAGTTAGAAATAATTCTAGGCTAGTTGCACAAGGATATAGTCAAGAGGAAGGAATAGAATCTGAGGAGACCTTCTCACCTGTCGCTATACTAGAATCCATTAGGATACTACATGCCTATGCAGCTCATCTGAATTTCAAACATTATCAAATGGATTATAAATGTGCTTTTTTAAATGGGTACAAAGTTGTGGATGTTTTTGTTGAACAACCTCCTGGTTTTAAAAATCCCCATTTTTTCAATCATGTTTTGAATCTATCTTAAGCTTTGTATGGCTTAAAACAAGCTCCAAGAGCATGGTATGATAGGATCATCTCTTTTCATATTTCAAAAGGTTTTACCAAAGGGATAGCAGATCCTACTCTTTTCATTAAATGGATTTCTAAAGATGTTTTGATAGTACTAATTTAGTTGGTTGATATTATTTTTTGATCTTCTAAAAATTCATTATGTGTTGATTTTTCAAAAATGATGCAAAATGAGCTTGAAATGAGTTTAATCAGAGAACTCAAATTTTTCATTGGATTTCAGATCATTCAAAATAAAAATGGAATTATTTTGAATAAAAGTAAATATATTAAGTATCATTTAAAATGTTTTTCATTGGATGGTAGAAATGGTAGTGACACACCTATGAGTACAACTTGTAAGTTGGATGCTGATGAAACTGGAGATCCATTGGATCAAACCAACTACAGAGGTATGATAGGAAGTCCACTCTATCTTACAACTATTATACTTGACATCATGATTAGTGTATGAATGTGTGCTTGCTTTCAAACAAATCCAAATGAGTCTCACTTAACTGCTGTTAAAATGATTTTTAAATATCTTAAACATACCCCCAAATTATGATTTTTTTATCCAAAAGGACAATCATTTGATTTGATGAGTTAATCTGATTCTGATTTTTTTCGGTTTCAAGTTAGATAGAAAAATCACCTCCGGGACATGTCACATTTTATGCAAGTCACTAGTATCTTGGTTTATTAAGAAGTATATCTCTATTTCATTATCTACTGCCAAAGATGAGTACATCGCAGCTAGTAGTTGTTGAGCTCAAATTATGTGGATGAAACATTCTTTACTAGACTATGGATATCAATTAAAACATGTCTCTATAAAGTGTGACAATACAAGTGCTATTAACATTTACAAAAATACAGTTTCTCTTGCTAGGACAAAGCATATTGATGTAAGACGTCACTTTTTGAGAGATCGTTATCAAAAGGGTGATACCACTCTTGAATTCATAGGCCCTATCCAACAATTGGATGATATATTTACAAAGCCTTTGAATTATGAGAGGTTAAATAACATCAAATATGAGTTAGGTATGATTAATTTCAGCATAGAAGACCTCACAGTTAGATCTCACAGTTTGACCTCACAGTTAGATCTTACAGTTAGACCTCACAGTTAGATCTCACAGTTGGACCTCACAGTCGAACCCCACAGTTGGATCTCCCAATTGGACCTCACAGTCGAACCTCACAGTTGGACCTCACAATTAGAACTTACTGTTATACCTCACTGTTGCACCTCACCAGTGTGCCTCACTGATACATCTCACAGTTGGATGCCTCACTGTTTGTTTCTAGTTTTTCTCGAATTCGAACCGTTTTTATTTTCCTTTATTATTTCTATTTTATTTTGTTTTAATACCTAAATGATAAAATCAAAGGAAACAAACATATTTCAATCCACCTTCCTCTCCCAATCATGAACCTTTCTCTCGAAATTCCTAAACCCTAACCCTTCACCTGAGCGTTCGAACCTCTCTAAATCTATATGGACAGAACCAAGAGACCCCCGACTGTCAATGAGGATGCGCCAAGGTCAAAGAGGACTCGAGCCGAATCATGTGGCACTAGTAACACCCCGTCGGGACATGTAAACCCGCATCTGACCAAGAGAAAAATCTTTGTAGAGAAGGAGTTAAGTGAAGAATGGCTGCTGTCGAGCAAGTCATTTGTGCTGCAATTACTAAATTCATAAGGATAGACCAAATATTTTTCCAATAACAATGGACCGTACTACCTGAAGCTTGTGAAATAATTATATGAATATCTGAAGTTTGAAGAGTAAGAGGATGTCCATAAACTAATATTTAGACTCAATGTCAATGAAGTTAGTTTCTCATCTGCTAAGTGAGCTGCCTGTTTGAGAGTTCCTCAAGAAGTAATATATTATTACTACTCTGGAGTGCCTCCTCTAGATAGTGCTATTTTTTATTATGAAAATGCTCTGGAAGAAATGACAGGCGATGGAAAATCAACGAGGATCATTGTAGCTGAGATGAATGGAGAAGACAAGCTTTTATTCAAATTCATTCATCATGTACTTAGTTTTAGGAGAGGAGACTTTGCATTACTGAAGTACCAGGACATATTCTTGATGTACATACTGAAGCATGGAATGAAGATTAACAATATAGGTTACTGATGGACCAATTGGAGGATATGACCAAGGAAAGATCAAAATCCAATGCCCTATTCCATGAAAATTTTATTTCTGTTATTCTAAAGGTAAAGGGTGTGTTTGGAAATTTGGAAGAGATGATAATGGCCAAGAATAGTGTCTGTATCTCCAAGGTGATTTGCAAATTCATGAAGATTAGCTGGAATCCCTGGAAAAGTAAATGGGTGAATAACGAGGGAATGGTGTATGAAATGTTTAACCCTACTACTCATCCAACTAGGCCAAAAGACAAGAGAGATCTAGGCCTGAATCCTAATGAGACAGAACCGGTTTATTCTGATGAGGAGGAGGCTGAAGGAGCTATGGACCCTTAAATAGAGAACACTCCCAATGAGGATGGGAGTGATCTTGATTTGCCTCATAGTCCTATAAGAACAGTATCTTTTAGAGTAGCTAGCCCTTCAAAAGAACTACCAAGGAGAGAGATTTTTATGAAGGACAGTGATACAGTGACCAATGAAGAAGAATAAGAAGAATATTAGAATATTGTCAAGGACACCTCTAAAGAGGATGAGCCTACTGAGTCAGATCACTTTTCTCACGAGGAAAAGGAGGTTGTTACTGAAACTGATGATGAGATCACTGAAGAAGAAGAAGAATCATATCAGAATGTTGTCAAGGACACCTCTGAAGAGGATGAGTCTACTGTGTCAGATCATATTGCTCATGAGGAAAAACAGGCTGTTGCTGAAGCTGATGATGAGAACACTGAAGAAGAGGAGCTCATTTTGAGCCCTCTGATAGATAATACAGACAATATAGTGTCTAATCTGGATGTAGGAATGCAATCTCCTGCCATTGATATGGGAGTGATTGATGACTCAGAAAAGGATAAGACTCACCATATAGTTGAACTAACATAGCAAATGGTTGTTGAATCTATTGGATTTGCAGAGGAGGTTATGAAGTTACCTAGAGAAGAACAGATAGAGGATATTCCTTAGGATAAAGATCTAAGTGAGGGGGAGTATCTTGTTTCTATTTCTGTGTTGTATGACATCAAAGGTTGGTCGTCAGATCCATGGTACATGGTACATGGACTCACTTATGGAGATTCTGACGAGGAAGACCAGCCTCACAGGGATTCTTTTATCCTACCCAAAAGTGTTCCAGTTGTCATGGCTGGTAATTTGGCAACCAAGGAAGACCTTGAGTCCTTAAAGGCTGAAATGAACGAGGCACTAAGAGAATCAACAAAATATTTGATGAAAATCATAGTTGAAGAGATGAGTTGTGTGGAACAATCCTTGGAGCTATCTCTGGGATGTGCTGTGTCTAGTCCAGTGACAGAAATGATGGATGACGTTAAAGTGTTCCATACTCAAATTGAATGTTGGACAGGAGCTGTGGTTTCTCTAAGGCAATCAGTTGCTTCATTGACTGCTATGAGCAGTTCTCAAACCCATGTAAATGATGATATTATATATATCAAAGAAGTAGTCAAGTAGTTTTTGGATGTTTTGGGGGATTTTAAGACATCAGTCAAAGAACATTTGAACAGTCAGGATGCACTTGTTCAAAAGGTGATTAGTAACTTCACTACGTCTTTAAAAGAGACAGTATCCTTCTTGGTAAAACCCCTTCCCTCATCTAGATCCTATGTGATCTTTGACCAGATCAGAACAGTGATCCACGAAGAGCTTGCTAAGGCCAGTACCAAGGGCAGCTCTGATTCTCAGATACTTGCTACCACTAGGGAAGTCAGAAGTTTTGTTCGTGACCACTTGCAGGTAGCCACTGCTTCTCAAGATGCCATTAAGAATATGGAAGACTCTTACTGTGAAAAGTTCTATACCAATCATAAAATGAAGAACCACTTCAAGACCTTGATATAGAATACGAAGATGCCTCTAGTGACTCAGGCATTCAAGGAGCAGGTCAGCAATCTGAGAGAATTGACCCCTACTTTGGATATTTTTTTGGAAAATAAAGATTTATTTTTATCTGGTATGGAAAGAGGAGGGAGCATTATTATGGATTTTAGAAACCTTCTTCTACCCTTTATCCATGTGGACTGCACCCCTGTCATTATCCCTCCAGCCTTACCTGCATGTCAACCCAGTGGTTCTTCCACCATGTCTTCTACTAAAGCTATCAGAAGCCCTACTCTAGTGATCCCTCAGTGAGCTACCCACTACAGACCCACAGGAGCTTCTGTTGCTGCCCCTCAAGTCATTCCTACGTCCATTCTCAAACCTGCTGATCCACCAGCTCATTCTCCATCTTCTTCTTCCAAAGGGAAATACCCCTTACCTACAAATGCTGTGGATTGAGTTTTTTTCTGTCTTTTGATAGGGACTATGTATTTTTTTGGACATGTACGGAACTATTTATTAATCCAAGATTTCTCTATTCTCTCATCTATATTCCTTTTTGCTAATAACAAAGGGGTAGAAATACTGTTCTAATTGAGAAACTAATTTGAACACACTATTCTAATTCTAGACTAATCATGCGATTGTGGAGAAAAGTGCTAATATACTAGTATATTATATGCCTTTCTCTTTGATACCATGTACTAATATTTTCTTGTTTTACACTCTTCTTAATCTCTGATCCTTGAGACATTTTTTTAGTATTAATAACCATATTATATATGACATCTATATTTAACACACACAAACATAATTTGTGATTATCAAAAAGGGGGATATTGTTGGACTCACCTATTTTGATAATCCCAAATCATGTTTAAATTTTGATCATGATATATAATGTCAGTCATTAATCTTTTTAATCTACATCTATAATTATCATATTCTCAACAATGTATACTATTAAGACTCATGACTTTGCTGCATCAGATTAAAGTCCATATCTATCTAAATATAAGTTCACTGTTAAAGGATACCGGTAAGAGCCTTCTATTCAAAGTGACCGATATAGCTTACTATAACAATAAGTCACTAATGTTATAAGATCATAGTTGAATATTTACAGTCACTATTGGAAGATACTGGTAAATGGTTACTGTCACAAGTCTACCAATGATCTACATATCAAAGCACACAGATAAAGAGTTACTGTCACAAGGTCACTGCTATAACAAGGCTTCTGTTAGGAATTCACTGTCAGTCTCTTTCTCAAGTCTTCTGTTGAGAACCTCACTGTTCAATCCTACAGTTGGACAAGTTTAGTAGAAGGCTACCGCGGGAAAACTCCTACTGTCAAGATAGTCGACTGTTTCTGAAAGTCTATTGATGAGGAGATACTGTTACATAGAGTAACACCTACCATTATAGGCCTACAGAAAAAGAACCTACCGATGAAGTCCATAGTTGAAAATACCACAGTTGAAGTCTACCATGTGACATACTTCTGCTACCAGTCTAATGATATTCCATTATTTTCTTTATCAATTTTATTAATACTATTATAACGGTCATGTCTGGACAAATTAATAAACCTGAAATTATTTAATGCTATTTGCAGGAATATCAGGAAACGGTACGATGTGCGATGAAGACCACACATGGTTGAAACATCTTTCTTGTCGGCCCTTGCTGAACCAAAAAGAAAAAAAAGATGAACTGGACAATAGTATATATATATAAGAGAGAGACATTCAAAAAAGGGCTAATACACACAGAAACAAGAGAAGGGGCATGAACATTTTGAATATACATAGAACACTCATAAAGAGAGAACCATACAGAATCTCAAGAAGAACCCTCAAGCACTCATTCAGAAGAACATAGAGCTTCACGAAGATCTATTGAAAGAATCTTCTCCAAGCTATCGTGGTGTGCTGAAAACAGCTTGAAACCCAAGATGATGATAATCTCTACATCTGGAAGTCAAAACATGAACATTATGACACTCTGTTTTGGAGGAAACTTCCAGAGAAGGACCAAAACTTCATTTACATCATTCCAACAAGTCCAGAGCTAATCTGCCATCACAACAGAGCATTATAAACTTATCCCTTCTATATTTAGCTCTACTGTGTTTAAATACTTTACATTTGCGAGCAGTGTGGTGTACTCTGTATATCTCACACACACACACTGTCTCCTGCACTGAACTGGAGGATATCAAAATCATCACTCCAAAACTCTTAACTCTTATTTAACCACGAAAATTGTGGAAGTGGACCTTATGTGGCCGGGTCTTTGTTTTGTTTCCCAAGAAGAACCGTGGTAGAGGTCCCTGCGTGGCCTGGACTATTTTTTAAACAGTTTTAACCCCGATCCTGGGTGTGGATCAAATTTATATAAATTTGAGAGGACTATGTCTCGGCTTGGGACTGAACCTCTTTTTATATCTATTTTTCATATATAGATTATGTTGAATGTATACTACATATATCTTTTATATTCTTCTGGTGTTACTTTGAAATAAAAAACCATTTTAAAGTTACATTGATAGTTATATTAACAAGTGTTTACACTTATTATAAATCAGTAGGTTAGTTTCAAAAGTTAGTTTAATCTTGTGGTTAAATTAACTGAGACCTAATAACTATTTGAGAAGCTAAGTGAACAGTTAAAATCTGTATAATTTCACTACAGTTTAACTTGCTTTATAAATTGGGGGGATCTTAATAGACAATATTTTAACCGAATTTTTAATTGGAACTAAATTAACCCCCCCCCCCCAATCTTGAGTATCCACTCTGACCAACATATATCAATAAATATTGAAATATATTTCTAAAATAAAAATAAATTCATTTATAAAAATGATAATAAACTATATATGAATCTTAATACAAAAAACATTTATGGAGATTTGGAATCCTTATACAATAAAATGAACCCACTAAGAGTTTCTTTGTTTTTAATTTTATAGATAATACATGATGGAACATAGAGAGCATAAATCAATAAATCATCAGTTAAGAATACCAAACAACACATAATTACAACTGTAAACTTCGATATAGGTATTTTTATTGTATTTACGATTTTCTCTATATTTAAGAGGTTTTAATGTATATTATCCTTATTAACCACATGATTAGGTCATTAACAAAGAAAAATCCAAACCATCATCCATTCTATGTTTAGGAAAAATTTTCCATTAATTTATATCATTTTATTGGATTCATCACCGCATATCCATAGTCAATCTATCAATTTCCAATCCTTCTCAATGTGAACTATTTTATAATTCCTTTATGAAATTAAAAAATATTCTTCTTCCCATATGCATGAAATATGTAAAATTAAATGTTATTTCCATCATCATCATCATCAACTGATCATATAAGAAACTCCATCATTATCCTCGTTTGTGTGGTTGTATGAATTGAATGATTCACCTTATTATTCATAACTCGATATAGTGGGGAAAATGTGTCCATAATATTTTCAACAACAGAATATATCCCTCTTGGATAGTTATGTTCAAAATTATTTTTTTCTACAATATGCATTATTATCATTGTTCCTCCATGATTCATACATTTAAAAAATAAAATCTAATTAATGTGACTTATGAACAATTTCTACCGTGAGAAAATTATTGATAGATGAAAAATTCATCCTCAAAATAACATATTCTTATATTTGTTTACATTATGAATGTGTTCATAATGAATCATTAATCCACTAATATATTTTATATTGGATATTTTTTCTCATATACTTTATCCTAATTCTATAAATAATTAAATCCTTAATAATTGACTATAAAAATACTGTTAGAAACCAACAAATATCCCTTGAGAGTGTCAAAAAAGTTGTTAAATTTGAATGTTTTTCATTCACAAGATGAATATTGAATTCATACCCAATACATCCCTCTTTATGTCACTACCCCTAGTTAACTAAATTCTTAATTATAGACCCACTTGTTGTATCTATGTAGGGATATCAGTTCCAGGATAGTCATAGAATCCCTTCTACAAAAAAAATTTATGATACAATCATATTCATTAAATTTTCATAAAACCTTGTCCCTATGTTTTATTACTAATTTTATCTCGTAATAATTAATATAAATCAAAAAACTAATCATAGAAATTAAATAAACACAGTATTTATAACAAATGAGGTTCTGTAGACCCACAGTCCTTAGTATGATGCTAAAAACACTTACTTTTATAAATTCACATTGATAATTAGTTATACTATTTAAGATAATATAAAAAAATTACACATCAGTGTTACAGATAAACATAATATTATACTAATAAAATCCTTGGGTTTTGTGTTTTTGAAAAATGGGAACATAAGAAATTTATTGTACTACAAATTTGAATATTTCAACAAAACTACACTCCACAGGACTCCCTTATAGGCTTCCCAAAAATTATACTTATCATTATAATATTGGGATTGATGTGTATGAATTGGGTTATCTCAAACACTAATGATTAGATACCTAGAAACATGACATCAAGTGTTAGATCAAATGAATATAAGAAATCATGGGAAGTGTGGAAATTTAACCCCCAACACAAACCACTAGGCCAAATATGACTATCCATAAAACCTCATACCCACCTCCCTGTATCCAAGAGGATTTAGAAATACTATGATGGTCTAATCATTTCTATTGGGTAGACTATTCCTTCCAGTTAGCATATATATACCCCAAGAATAAATTATAAATTACATATAAAAATCAATATAACAAATGTGAAAAATAAATATCAAATTCAATTAAGGATGATACAAAATTCATATAGATAAATAAATTGGGATTCTATTTTTCCTTAAACAACTATTGGGTACCTTCAGGAGGATAAATGAATTAAAATCCACTAAAATAACTTGGGTTTTATCCCAATCTGGCACTATCTCTATACTCTACAAAGATATTTCTCTCATATTCCCCTTTTCCAATTATTTATTCCATACAAATGCATACTTATAGGGCATAAATATTCCCATGTATGTTGTGAATAAAAGAAACATTTTTTAACACCACCAATGCAACTTTAACAATTGTTCACGTAGATAACATATTCCTTCCATTATAATAATAAATGTACATGAATTAATAAACAATCATATTTTAATAACCCATGTGATAAATAGACCACTGTGTGTACCATATTTACCAACATAATCTCTATGATAGAATAGTGTTCAAAGATATCAGAAGTCTTAGTTACCTTAAAACAAGGCCGGAGACATAAAAATCAACATCACCCTAGAATCGAGTGAACATGAAACATTGAATCGAGTTATCATAGAGTTTTGTAATGTTATTGTGTCTCATCAATACATCATGTTTTTTATGATACGTAAGTATTTCATGATCCAACCCTATATGTGGTTTCACTATCTCTATCATCGCATTTCAGGTGAACTCCTCTTCTATTGGTAATCATTAATGGATTTTCCACATACAACCAATAATAAAACAATATTAAAAATTAAATTTAATAAAAACTACAGGGTAGAGTACAATAAATGAAACACAGTACTCCATCCTGATAATATAGTAACATGATATTATGATATGTGATCGACCTAAATATTGGTAACAATCTACAATATAAATAGACACGTAATCAAGAATCATATATGGTTCACTAAAATATACACACACCAACAAGAAAACACCTCCTAACATGGTCAACAATTTCTTCAATATTAGTAACCTAATCGTGTATAATAATGTATATAAGGAAATAATGGTAGTGAATGTCCATCCTCAATGTTGTTGATGAATTACCCCAAATTTTTTCATTGCTAAAATGGAAAATCACATTGTGCACCCATAGAAGACAACCCATAATGCTAAGGATATCTTTCATCGGTTCGTGTTCAAAAAATTAATTTGTTAATAAGTGATACCCAATGCATATTCATGTATGTAATGGAAATTATATAATTAAATACCACACATGGCCCATCAACAGAACTAGTTCCATTATATATCGAATAAATGGATGTAAATTCATCATATATATAGGTAAATCAATAATAAATGATGAATTTAGTATAAATTTTATAAAAGAATATGATTACTATACAATGAAATAAATCCATCTAACATCCATTATTAGAATATATATCTAATATAGAATTTAAGATTAATTACTCACGATGATCGATCTATGAAAACTAATTGAAACATGTCCACCATTAATGAGGAATTTATGTCTGGTCAAGGGGATCACATTTAATTGGATAATCCACCACCAATATACCTTGTAATTTTCAATGTATTATAGTTAAATCGTTAATAGACAATAATAAATATTTTTTGGAAGTTGATTTATAAACACATACTCACATAACATCCCTAACCAATTGTATATCTTGATCTAATCCTGAGATGTTACCAATTCATGGGATTCATCACCAATCAATGAATAAATTAATAATAAATAATTTTATCCAAATAGGAAGCACATATACATCATTAATGAATTACCATCTCTAAATTAATTTGATGAATTATGTTTTTCTATATAGGAAACTCAATATTCTATCTATTCAAATAATTCTAAACATGAAAAACAAAGGATATGTGAATAAAAGAGATCAATAGTCAAAGGTGGTGATATTTTATTTAAAATAGGTGGTTTTAGTTGGAATTTTGTATTAAAATGGTTTAAATAAGACTATAAATGAAAACCTCATGGTTATTTTAATGTTCCCATGGGTGTGTGTGTTGGAATCATAATGTAAAATGGCCATACATGGTTGTATGGTGGGATGATAAAGACATATTTATCTCTTACAAACCCACTAAATGGTTGGTGGGATACAAAAACGTTTACCAAACTGATTGTGGATTATATAATTTTGTAAAAAAAACATATCATGCATTTATTTAATGAGAGGACGATATAAATTTATCCCTCAAATGGATTCTTGACCTCAATAAGAGCCTTATATAATCATTAATAAAACAAATAAAGTCAATGATCCTAAAATCCTCCTAAAAACCCAATTATCCAAATTTTTTAATCCATGATTCCATATAATCCATAAATTCTGTGTAGCCTTCCCCTGTTATACAAATTCTCTTAGGTCTACTATCTTGGTCAGGTACTCCATGTACAATTCATCAAGCTCTATTTCAGTATCCTGATAGGTGATAACATTAATGGTATTATGGATATAACATCATATCTTAATCACATGAAACATATAAAAGATAAATCAATTTTATGTGGGACAATCAAGATGGAATGAAAAAGTTCCAATCCACTTTTTGATATAGAAGTTCCCAATATTGTGTGGTGTAGGCCACCCATTCATCATCAACCATTTCTAGCCAAAATGATGTTTCATTCATAGACAATCCAATTTTACTATATATAACTATAATGGTATACTCTTATGGTTTCTAAAACAATTTTATACACTCTGAGAAATGATCAAATACCTTTGAATCATTTTCACTCTCCTAAAGAAATTTTAAATGGAGTTGGGTCTTATAATTAATTCCCCACCAGTATCATTCCAATATATGCATAAACTATATGGAAATCCATATAGACCCTTAGAAATTTTAATATGAATCCAATCTAGTGAATTTTTATTACATGATAACTCGAATGGTCTAGGTGATCAGCCCAAGATCCACTGAAATCATAGGTGCAATCCCAATGAAAATATTCTAATACATGAATAATCTCAACAAATTTTCTATTTTCTATAGATGTTATTATGTGATCAGTTATAGATATGTCCCCCATGAACTTTTTTAATCCCATTCGAAACCTTGATGTAAAATTTGTTTCATTCTCATAAACAAAGATTATGGTAACATCAAAAAAAGAATACTATATCACTAATATACATCACTCTCATCCCTTCTTCATGGTGAGTCTCAGAGATTAGTAAAAATTGAGAAAAATTTATAATATGATCTAAAATTAACCAAATATAATAATTTCTCTATTAAAAATTAGGTAACCTCATCACAATTTACATCATTACAAAATATCCCTTCTACATAGGAACTTGTAGTGGCTAGTGAAAACCACCACACTGGTGCATGACCATTATCTTATGAATGGTAAGGTGATTTGAAACTATACTATAAAAGATTGCTTCATCTCAGGACATTATAACTATAAATAATGACATGATATATATTTTTGACTCCAAGATGCACTTATTATGTATAGGGATAAAAGAATCTCATCAAATATTCCATGATGGAAGAAAATAGTACAACTCCTTAATGAATGAGGAACTAATCTTTAGTATCCAATGACCACCCTAATATTAGTAAAGTGTATAAAATATGTTACTGTATCCCAGAACAATATTAATCAAACACCCATCTATCATTCACGTTGTCTATGAAATATGGTACAATAACTAATTGAGAACATGACACTAATACATGGCCCTTGGATGAATCCATACTCCGGTTATCCAATATTATCACCATGAAATAATTATCATATTAATGATGATCCCATTCTTCCAATCCATATGTGTCTTAAGGATGGTGGATTCTATAATGATGTAACCATTACCAAGTGTGTAGTCCCTCAAAAATATCAATGCCTATAGATGCTCTATTGAATAACATTTCTTCAAATTCATGTTTCTATGTATAATGATATAGTGGAGGCTCTTGCTGTCCATTTAGTTAGGAATCCTATCCCCAAAGAGATACTACCACCAACACATCAATGAATAGACAATGAATACCATCTCAAATAAATTGATTGTGTAGTTCCAATCAAGTTGTCGTAACTTACATAGACCATAAGCTACAATTTCTATCATATTAATAAAACTACTCCCAACCAGAATAATGAAGAATCATAATATAAAACATAATTGATCCATGGATCATGATGAATCGACAGAGGAGTGGTAGTCATCATCGTCTTTAGATCAAGACAAGCGTACTCACAATATTTTAAATAGTAAATTATCACCCCATTATTCATCATCTTAGTCATGGGTGTTGATAAATGTAATAATTCATATATTAAATGAAGTAATATTTATTAATGAACCATCCCAGGTTGAACAAGGACATCACATGAGCTAGCTTGACAAAATACCCATAAAATGTTCTCTATAATGATTGGTTAATAACAAACATCCAGGTTTCAATTTATAAAACTGTGGGAATTATTTTACCCTAAATATAACATAACATATATCTTATATGCAAAAAATAATAAAATAGTTCAGTGTTAAATTTGGATAAAATTAATACATGCATGATACATAGAATGAAAATAAAAAATGTAGAATCTGAATGAAAAACAAATAAAGAACAAAAGAAATACCCCATATTACTAACTGTAAAAAACATACCAATATAATATGAAGAATATGTCATCCAATAGATCATTCCATGGAACATGATTCCCTTTACATTACTTGAGTACTAAAAAACAAAGGCTATAAACACCAAATGGAAAATTTATGGTGTGATCACTAGATCATAGTGGGATAAGAGCAGCATATACTTAAAATTACTATAACCATGAATTTTTTTTCTATCATTAAAACAAAACAAGTTTGTAAATAAATTTCAATATGAAAACTATTTTGTAAAACATAATTTCTATACTTTCAAAAAATTGAATCTGTAAAGGAACATGAATGTGAACATTAATCAATAATGTTAAATTGAGTGATCTATCCATAAAAATCATATTTTAGATTATATCATAGTGAGAATATAAAACAATTTTTAACATGGAATCCAATAAAATATAATCCAGTCCTACAGTAAAATGACTGTGGGAAAACCCCATAAGGTAAACATGTGATCATTTAAATCAATATACATATGTGAAACCATCAAAAATGATAAATCATTAGGATCTATCAAATGAAATAAATTCATAGAAAATGAACATGACAATAATCTAATAAGTGAATATTTGGATATTGAGTCCTAAAAAAGATTATGGATATCAACTGTATGTTAATACCCATGGTTTAGAAACATTTCCATGTCTGATGTTTTCAAAAAATAAAAAAAATAAAAACAAATTACCTAAACAATATCATTTTTGATGTATCACAAATCCTAATCTTTAAAATATTTACTTGGAAAGAAATATGAAATTAAATAATTTTAAAAAACACAAATAGTGCATACACAATTTTTAATTAAAACCCCTTTATGACCGTCATTTATGAAAAGCATAAATAATCTGGTTATATTCACAAAAAAAATACCTGATTTCTTACTAGAATATTAATTAAAATATGGGGTATCTCCACTATATAGATACAAAGACCTCAAAAACGATCAATGTGAACCCAAAATATAACACAAGAGTATAGAGTAAAAATTAGTGTGATCATGTTATAACAACATCTATCACATCACATTGAATCCCCAGTAGATTAGATTCATAAATAATTAATGGTGTTAATAGAAAATACTGTTCGCAAAAGGATAATATTAAATGGATAGAAATAGATATTTTAATATATGTATATAAATACACCAAAAGTAGCATCGTTTGACCCATTAAATTAATAAACCCCATTAAATTTTTATTTCACTAAAAATTTTAATGTAGAGGGTCCAAAAATTATTTAAATAGATGTTACAAACATTA
The DNA here is from genome assembly GCA_963277665.1 of Viscum album. Classification (NCBI taxonomy): domain Eukaryota; kingdom Viridiplantae; phylum Streptophyta; class Magnoliopsida; order Santalales; family Viscaceae; genus Viscum; species Viscum album. The sequence continues at coordinate 1,782,731,406 of OY728119.1, read as the reverse complement.
ATGAGCTAAAAATAATCAATTTCAAATATGTCTACTGTCTATAATATCTAAAAGGAATTATATTTTCTTTAAATAGAAAAATGAAAATGATATTTATTTTTATATATTTATTCAGAAAATTGAAAAATGTAAGTGTAACATGGATTTAACCTCATGTATCTAAATGTTGTCATGGGTGGTTGCAGACTTATTCTTATTAAAACATTGAATAAATAAGAATACAAATTTCCTAAACTAGTTTATAATTACATGGTCTTTAAAAATAGTTAGATATCCTTTTATAAATCTTGGAATACCTTAATGTAGTGCATGGAAAATATAGTTACCCTTATACTACATTTAAAAAATATAGATTACCCTTACCCAGCTCACCCTACATTTTCGTTAATCCATAAATATATTTATGTAGTATATGAAAATGGTGTCTTCCAATTATATATTGTGTAAGGAGACAACAACATAAATCTTTTATAAAATTATGGTCACCATTATATAGTAAATATGGAACCCTTATTCAACCTATATAAATATAGGGTTACCCTTACAAATAGAATTTAATAATTTAAAAATAATAAAAAATATAAGGAATGATTTCATATAACATTTTTCAACTAATTTAAATATTCCCTTTCCCTTCTGTAGCTTATAGAATATCTATCCCACCTTATGAAAACCCGTGAAAATAGGGATTTTACCTTACAAAACTCATAAAATTACCATGTATAATGATAGGAGGAACTTACTAATAAAGACCATATTCCATGCATAATGTTAAGAAATCAATTGAAAATTATTTAATTTCAATTTAAAAGACATTTAAATTTAATAAAAATTATTCAACTAATTTTATAAATATGTAAAATATAAATAATATCGAACACATTCAAAACCAAAAAGAGAAAAAAATATAAATAATATACTTGAAACAAAATGTATGTGTGTTACAATTATAAGCACCATGATTATCCCCTCATAAAGAGAATATGATTATAAGCTTGAAATTAGCGAAGAATACATCCAATTAAAAAATAATTTATATTCTCTTTTCATGTTCTTATATGATGAACCCTACCATTATATATTTACTAAAGAGATTATTTTACCATGATGTACATTGTCCTTGTGAACCATATACTAGGAAAGATAAAAAAACCCTGAGGTTTCAGGTTATAGTTCAACGTCCCCCAGTATATACAAAATGATATAGTCCAATTGATTCTCCACTAGTTGGAAAATATACAATCATCATTTCCCAATGTCAACCAATAGGTAAAGTCCAATTGATTATAATGTTTAGGAATATTTTCACCAATCATAAAAAGAAAAAAAAACCTTAATTTTGAATAACCCTTCCCACGAAATGAAAATATCCCAACTAAAAATTGACTAGGTGGGATATACCAGATTAGTAACTCCAACCTCTAATGGTGAGAGATGGTTTTTTTTTCATAATATCTCATGTGTTTCATAGCTGTATCAAACCATTTCCAAGATAACCTAAACATCCTCATCAACTCTAACAAAACATTTTCCTACCTAATAATTGTTTCCCCCTTATCATAAAATCATGAAAATTCAAACAACCGTCAAAATGAAACATCCTAATGAATATCTTTAATCAGACAACATGACATATAAAAAATCTAAAAACCAATTAATACAAACACTCATGCCTAATATGTATCTTAAAATTTATGATTCTTCAAAATCAATGGTCTTTAGAATGTATGACATGGTCTTATTAACAATGAACTCATTTCATTCATCATGTAATTCACACCTTCTTGATTAGGTGAGGATCTATATATTTTAGTTGAAACATCATTCTTTAAGTAAATCTTGCAGTTAAATGAATAATAAAGGGATAAGAAACATTTGAGTCTCTTTGGTTCCCATGTCTGCAGTTTCTAGAGAAATATCCAATGTCACATGGTTGATGAATGGCTAATAAGAACTGTGTAGGTAATATATTAATCCCAATAAGAGGAGGCTCATGCTAATTATAATAATGAACATGTGGTTGGATGTTTATTTAGGGTTTAAAAAATAACTATAGAGGAGAGGAGATGTTTTATATAGTTTTAATAAACCATGCCCCTAGACCAAATATATATTATCACATAGACAATCGAGCTTCATATAAGAAAACTCAATTTTGGAAAACTGTGTCTCCAAACCATCCTACCTCTTTAAATAAGATTTAAATGAATTTCATATATTCCTTAATTCCAAAAAAAACAAAACCATCATTCCCCTTTCATCTGTAGTCACCAATAATACCTAGAGATATCCATCTTCCTCTCTCATTGGATTTGATGAATATCCATTATCCAGACTCCTATCCGACCTCCTTCTATCTCATTGTTTGTCAAATGTTATTTTGTTTGATATAATATATTCCTTTATCAATTTATCTCACTATATTCAGTTTTATTCTGACATTGGATATCATTACCTATTTTCATTGTATTTATCTATTTCTCTATTTTCAAAAAAGATATGAATAATTAGAAGCTAATACTAGAGGTTTGTTACTCTCCCACTATATGGTATGTGGTCTATAATATTAAAATTAATGTATTTACCATCTATAAATGTTATCAATATTCCATTCAATGAAATCCATGTCTATTTACTTGTAATTATGAAATATATTTTACTAATTATGGGAATTGTTTCCTAGAAATAGTTTTATACACAATTACCTTGTCGAATATTGGAAGATCACCATGGTTCACTGCTTTTGTTGTGTCCATATATACCCCTGACATTAACACCCATTTCTTCTATGTTCATGAATTGCAAAAATGGTACATGAATAAGTTATAGTAAATGAATAATTTTACTATGGTATGAATACTACCTTTCACATGAACCCTTGTTTTTTTAAGTATAACATAACTAAAATGATTAACATCTATATGAACAATTTACATTTATAAAATGAAAGGAGTTTTTTTTAATTTAATGGAAATGTGAAGTGGCATGGATTAACGTATATCCTAAAGTATAATATTAATGTCTCAATTTGAATAAAGATATTTTTTCATATTAATGGAGTTTCCAGTCTTGATCCAGACATGTATTCATGATAATATATATTGAGCACTCAAAGGAAGACACCCTAATTCATTAAATTTTATTCCAATGGAGATGTACACCCTATAATTTCATCATTGCCATATTACTGTTTGAATTCCTTGTCAATGTATTGATGATTCATTCACATTATATCCAAAAATTAAAATTTCTTTTATTATACTATTGGATTAAACATGATTTCATCAAACATGTGATTCCCAAGATCACTTCCTTCGGATACAGACATGCTTGGGTGACCCACCTTTTAATTATTTAAGGAATTCATTACGTGGTACAAAAATTAACAATATATAGGATATTTTCTTTTTTAGTGACATATAAATAGAAACATAATATCTGAAAAGAATGATAATTAAATATTATTTTAATTAAATTGGTATTGATATTCATAGCTTTTTTCTATGTTACATTTATTACATCTCATATAGAGGGGACAAAGATAAAAATCCCAATAATGGAATAAACAAAGGAAATACATAGCATTTTATTAAGAGGAATATCAATTAAGAACTCACATATAACATGATTAATTTAACATCCTAATGGACAAGAATCATAACAGGGAATGTTTACTTTATCATAAACTGGACACACTCATAATCTTCTAACTAAGGTTTTTCACCATTTTATCATAATTAAAATGGTTATTCACCTTGATATAGTAAAAATTACATATATGATGATTAGTTATTTAACCAATTCATCGAAGCACTATCATAGAAAATCATCAATATTTATAAATTCATATTATCCATATTTTTCATAACAAATATGTTAATCAAAAAAATGTGCAAAATAAATAATGAGTTTCATATAAAAATCATTACATAAAAACCATTTAAAGACATAAAAATAACAACATTTTTATACAATGAATTGTTAATTTGGGTTTCATATATGTAAAAAATTCAATCCATGTGAAATATTTACATCTAGGTAAAAACCCATGAAAATTTAATATGTATGGGTATTCAAAATATTATTCTTTTTCATGAAAATTATAAAAATTCGTGAAATGATTTCATCAGCCTAATAGGTTAAAATATATATTTAACGGGGGGGATTATTGAGTGGTAAAATATATATCACATTGGAGAAACACATTTTTGTAGTATTAGTAATATTAAAAAATTAATTAATAATAAATATTTATAACAATCCCAAATGAAGAGTTTTTGAGCATAGGAGGGTGAACTGGAGAAATACAGTAACATGAATATTCTCATCCAAAAACTTGTGGGAGGATCCTTGACACCATGGAGGGACATTTTTGGGACTCCATGGGATGAAAAATGATAGTAAAATCATAAATTTGAATTAGTAATGTAGTGGAATGGATTATGAGTGTTATTAATACTTGATACGGGTTGGGTTTTAAAGGGTTAAACATTTGTTAGTTTATCATATATGAAAACCAAATGTCGGTAAATTGAATTAAAATAAATTTTATGGATAACTAAAATGTGGGATTGAGTTTTTGGATTTTAATGGCCTTCAGAAACTAAACCAAACATTCCAAAAAACACAATAAATCTACAATATCCAACAGTTATGTTTTATTTCAAAAAACAAATTTTTTGGTTTTAAAAATTTATGTATAAATTTATAAATTAAAACTACTTTTTATAAATATATTTATATTCTTATAAATATAAAATTCTATTGATAAAAATGATTCATAAAATTATTAATATGGCAAAAAAATTAATGATTTCATAAAATCCTAGTGCTGAAAAGGAATCGATTTTCACTTTTTCGCAAAAAAAATCAACAGTGTCATAATAGTTTTAAAAAATGAACCCTATGATAAATTTTATTTTTTGAGACCAAAACTGATATTAATTTCATCAATATCACTATTTGTCTGTTATAAATGTAACTAATAAATTAATCATTAGTTTTATTATATTTTACCATTTAACATGAAAATAATCATTTGGACCATTATAAAAAATACTTTGGGATTCATTAAAATATGTTATCATTTAAATTAATTTTATAATATTAATAGAGAAAATAAATTTTAATTTAGAAAACCACATAAAACATATTTTATTAAAATAATATAATATATTTTTTATATCTTTAAATAATCCTGATGATAATTTAAATTGATATATGTAACGAGTAATAATAATGAAAGAATGTTTTATTGATGATTGAACATAATATATAACAACAGTATTATTAAAAAATAAATAGTATGATGATATTATTTCATTACAAATACATCACCATTATAACACTTCATTAGTAACATTGATTCTGTGAAGGTTCAATATTTTTTAACGAAATAATATTGTATTGAGAACACGATGTTCCACTGTTGTAATGATGTTATTTGGTGAGATGATTATAGGGGATCAAACATGATAATATTTTTTTTATTTTAATTTATTTATAATCAATTTTTCTTCCATTTCAATTTTGTTTGACAATGGGTGTTGATTTATTATGAATGCAATGTACCAAAATAATAAAATGATGCATTGTTGGTTTCTAGTATGTGTTTTTGTAATCGTCCCTATTGTACAAGTTCATTTCGATTCAATATGTTTAATTTTTATAAAAATTAATGATATTTGAAGATAATGAAAATCATAATAAAACACTATCAAGAGAAAAGAGTTACATTCTATAATGATGAACATTTTTTATGTTGTTACATTGTCCCCACCCCCTTATTGAAATATCACCATCAAAATTTCATTTTACATGGTAATTTAGAAATATGTGAAGGTACATCCACTTCATGGATTCCTACTGTTCCCATGCATCCTATTCAATATATTGATTTCTCAAAAGGACATTTACAAGTCGTGTTGTCTTGTTACTCCACACTTATATACATATATAAATGACCTGGACCAGTTCATCTCTATTTGATAATGTTAGATTCCAAATGTAAACTATCAGTATCATGTAAATATTTTGGGTCTGACATATACATTCTTTTCATTAACATATGGATTAAATCATGGAAATTAGATACATTGTGGTGTATTGCTAGTCGATAGGAATGTAGTCCAACATGATACAGAATCTTATGTGGTCATGTGTAACATGTAATTAGATTACCCTTGTTTTTACATCACATAACTCCTTTCCATAGTGATATACTAAAGAATACATGATCTCACACATGAAACTCTAATTACTTCATTTATTGGTATCTTAATTTTATTTTTCACTTTTTTTCATTGTTGATGGGTTTATAAATAACATGAATTTTTCTGTATTTTCTAAAATAACATATTGTGACAAAAGAATACCTTATCAATCATTATCCAAACATATGGGATCACTGCACCATTATTTGAATAGGCCTTCAGACGATTCCATTCAAATTATTGAGTGGAAACTATTTTTATATGAAAATTCAAAAGGATGAAGATGATCATCCCAAATACATTGAAAATAATGTGATCTAGATGGTAACATAACATCTAATGATTGAAGATTATTCTAAAAATCCCCATCAGTTTTATGATTACAATATGGAATTCGATTTACTTTTTTATTCATTTCTATTATAAGGCTTCTATTGAGTTTAGAATTTATCATAGATATTGATCCCAATTAATGAACAATGGTGCTACAAGGAGACTTACTACATCTTTAATATAGATGTGACCTTGACGCTCCCTAGAGTAATTGAATAATATATGAATGAAATGGGTGGGAAATGTAAATCTATTAATGATTAACTATATAGAATTTCTACCCTTGTGCGTCTTTGGATGTCCAGTAACAAATTCCAATGTGATGAATTGTCACGACCCGACCCTACCCGGGCTCGAGCCATAACTACCCCATGCCCGCCTCCACAGGCCAGAGGCTGGCGACAAGCGCCGAAGGCTAAACTACTCGGGGAGGCCTTTTCCTATGTACATGTACACACACACACAACACACTCAATGAAAAAGTGCAGATTAAAAGGAATTTCAAAGTACAAAATGCTATAAACAACCACAAAAGTGTGTCGACCTCTAAATAGTACAAAGTAAAATCTGAAGGTAAAATGAAATGAAAAAGGGAAAAGCACACCCCCAACCTGAAAAGTGCCCAACCCGGTAATAGGTAAACAAAAGTAAAATAGCGGGGAGAGTCCCACACCTGGAACCCAACTATGACCACCATACACGGTCCAAGCTCCTGAACTCCTAAGCTTCTTTGACGTCATGACCAACTTGTCTGTTGTCTACAAGGAAACACCAAGTACAGGCAAAGCCCAATCAGGGGTGAGTATAAAAAAAATACTCAGTAGGATGCCCTAAAGGCTCGAGGGAGCAAAAAAGGAGGTACTAAAAAGTTGAGTAGTATATCGAACAGGGAAAAGTAAAGGAGTAAAACCGAGAGTGCAGTAAAGAGTACAGTAGAGTATCAGCTCAACCCAACAAGAGAAATGAAGTAGACTAATCCAAACACAAGGAAATAGAAATGGTGAGAATATGAACTTCTCGTCGAGTCTTCACTACCTATAGCCGAAGATTAGACTAATCCAACAACGAAAATATAGACACAGAATGCACGTGGCATACCAAATGCGTCTTAGACTCCCCTGGAAGGAGAGTAGCCAATACCCAATGAGTGGGTACTGGAAGAAGGTATACCTATTCATATGCCCAATAAAGAAGCTAGAACAAGATCATAATGGGGTTTCCATCCCACGGCTCAACCCAAGAATGTGAGTAGACAATAGTCCCATTGGCAAACACCATCGATGCCCAGTATCCCGAACATCTACCTTGAACTGCAGGTCAAGGGGCTCAAATTACCACACCTTGACACTATCCTCTTTGGGTATCACCGACTCGCCTAAACAGTTTTAGGTCGTGTCACAAAGACACGTCTCGGTGGGGAAAGTGAACCTCATTATTGATATTTCTGGGGAAATTAAAACCATACCTCATCACTGTCACACAGTCGAGAGGTCCTCAAAGTTAAAGCATTCACATCACTAACCCATAAAACCAAGGGTCCCGCTCTGGTAGCCATTGGGAAAATCCACAGACTAACCTAGTAGAAAAGACTGAGTTTGAGAGAAGTCATCATGTTACCCACTTCCCATTCCCGCTGGAGGTTAAACCCTGAGAGGTCATCGAGTTACCCACTGCCCAGTCTCTGCTGGAGGTTGAACCATAAGAAGTCAATGAGCAACCCACTGCCCAGACTCTACTAGAGTATAGACCTGATGAATCCAATGAGCAACCCACTACCCAGTCTATGTTGGAGGGTAAAACCAAAGATGTCGAACATCAACCCCTTGCCCGGTCTCTGCTGGAGGGTAAGCCAGAAAAAGACGATGAGCAACCCACTGCCCAGTCTCTACTGGAGGGTAAACCCGAAGAAGTCGATGAGAAACCCACTGCACAGTCTTTGCTGGAGGGTAAACCCGAAGAAGTCGATGAGCATCCCAATGCCCAGTCTCTGCTGGAGGGTAAACCCGATGAAGTCGATGAGAAACCCACTGCCTAGTCTCTTCTGTCGGAAAAACCTGAAGAAGTCAATGAGCAACCCACTGCCTAGCCCCACGGGAGGGTAAACCTGAAACTAAACTAGCCGTCTCTACTGGAAACAACCTCCTAGGTAGGGAATCAGTGCCCACGTAATGTATTTGTCTCACTGAATACACCAAACCCTACCAGGGAACTCAAAGTGACGTGATACTGAAAACCCACATGGCTAAGAAAATAGGGGAACCCAAACAACTCCGCTGATCACTGTCAAGAACATAACCAGGTGAAACCACTCAACCCTGCTGGTCCAAACCATCAAGAATAAGAGGACCCTCTACGTCACAAGAGATCTAAGGTGCGTAAAGTAGAATACGTCACACACATGGGGCCCACATGAAGTTTGGCCAAGCACACAAACGTTCTCTTGTACTACAACATGTACCTCTTATTATTCTCATTTACTACCTGAGTATTCATCATTTCCAGCCCAAGGGATATCGTGCACACGACACCCAATGTCAATGCAAAAGGGCATAAACGTAACTTCACCAACATGTTTCCTCCATGACCCTAGAATGGCCAACCACATCTCTTTAAAAACTATCTTCACTTTCACAGGTGTGAATGCAATCACATGCCAAGGGTTCGCTTTTGAATTCAGTCAGAAGAACCACCACCGGAGCACCTTTCATAATTCCACATTCAATAAGATCAGGTAAGAGGCTCTACATTCTTGAACAGATTAAACAGTTGTAATCCTCATGGGCAATCACACGAGATAGACTATCTACTCACCTCCAACGGATATCTGACGTAAAAGTAATCTGACATCACTTTATGCCTGAACGGCATCCCGTGATCCCGATCCTCGGCCCCAAAAATAGTCAGGCACATCACACCATTGCAATCTCTTCCGAAAGACACATGAAATTGAATACTCACTTGAGTGCAACAGATATCCGAAGAAAAAGGTGCATTTCTCCATACGGCACACGAGCAGTGCTACATGTGACCCGCATCCCAGTCTCGAAGCTCAGCGAGCGGATTGCACCACTACGATCCCCTCGAAAAAGTACACAATATTGACTATTCATTCATCCAAAATGGACACCCGGTGATAAAGATGGAAATCACCGCCAACTCCCAAAATGACCCCCGTGGGGCCTGCCCCATTGTGCAAAATTAAAGCGGGTGGATTGCTCCATTGTAATGCCCTCGAAAAAAGACCCAAAATTGACCGCTTGCATGCCCCAAACGGACGTCCGATAGAAAAGTTATAAACGATGATCGCAGCTCAAATGAAGGGCCATGGGGCCCACCTCTCAACTCTTGTTTCAACACATGAAACCACCGTGGAAAACTTTTCCTTGGCACCAGGGTCCCAACGTCGCTGGAAGTTCTCAAATCGGACGTCATATGTGTCCGCGCCGCTCAAAACACGAACCCCCGGAATGACATCAATCGACTTAACGTATGCGTCGTGCCAATGATGCCCCCATCTCGGGAGTTAACACCGCCAAAAACATCTCATATTATCTTCCTTGAGATGAGGTTCGCACTACCACAGACGGAATTCAAAATAGACACTTGTAGTGGAAGATACATTTGTCCAAAATCAGAGGGGACAAACCCCTTGGGCTGGACCGGCCTGGTCTGCCCGGTCGGCCCAGTCTATGCCGGCCCGGCTCACAGCGCCTGCCCCCAGACCAGCCCTCGTAGGGCCGGTCATCTCGCAGCGTGAAGACCCACTAAGGGTAGGTCTTTGTTCCCCCATGAGGTCGCATGCCGCAACCCCGGTCCACCCTCTCTGTCGTGCGTCGACCGCCCCACAGGCCACCCGCTCGCCATCGCCCCCAGCTCGCCCGTGGCATCATCGCCTCAGCTAACCACCGAAAAACCATGGAAAAGGCCAGAAAATTTCCCGGGGCCACTACAGACGCCTCATGGCTCAGAATTTTGATCCGAACAAGGCAATGAAAACCTCAAATCGATCTCTAAAAAAATGTCTTGCGCCCGACCATCCGACAACAACTCGAAGCAAGAAATTGAGTTCAAAGGTAAATGCAGAATCAAATATGAAAAACGTAACCTCCTTCCTCAATGGGTGTTTCCCGACGCTTCACCGACGATCCACCGGAGCTGTCACCGCCTCTCCGGAGGGCTGGAGGAGAGAAGAGGGGTTCCTCCTTCGCTGTTGGGAGAGTGCGCCAGGGAAGAAGGAGGGAAGAAAATGGGTGGGGTGGGGTTGATATAGAAAACACTTAAACCCACGCCCGTGGGTCCCGTACCCGAACCCTCAACAGGGTCGAGGTTAAGCCTCCCCTATGATAAAGACCTCCTCCAAAGCACAACAACGGTCTCATAATTTTAATCAGATCCTCCATTCAAAAGTTATTAAATTTAAAGACCGAGGCTGCTAAATTATGAAAACGCCTCTGGTGGCATTTTCTATAGAAGGGCCACGCCCACAAAACATATACCCCTCCTAGGGTGAAAAAAATTCTTCGAACTCAACAGTGCCCTTAGTTTTCCAAACCGAGAAACCATTTATGAGATACATGAGTTAATACATTAAATGAATAAAATAATTATTTAATTTATCCATTTCACATTCTGATAATAAGCGAGGGGTCCAAACACCCCGTGATGACATGTTCCTTGTCATTCCTACGGTAAACACCCCATTTCAGACCTATCTGTACACTCCGATTTATGATGCGGAGCACCATTTAGATGTTATCCAATTTATTGGGCGTGCCTAGTGTGATTGCACTGAAAATTTTATTCCGGCAAAACTGGGGCTCGGAATCACACACCATCTGAAGGCGCTGCTCTGGAATAATATCAAGAATATTCCAAAGTCTTTTATATCAAGATCCGGGATATTACATGATTCCCTCCTTCAAGATTTTCATCCCTGGAAAGAAAAACTAGGGAACAACTCAGGGTACTAAGCCCGCACCTGGCTCTTCCTTACCCAGAAGAACTCTTGCACAGTCCCACATCACCGCACAGATTCCATAGGATTTGATCTTTTCACGCGAGGTCTGCCTTAGCCGAGGACGTGCGTAGGAGCATGCACACTTCTTCTCGGGTGAGTCACATGGGGGACGCTATGCACCCAGACCAACCTTTGTGGTTTGGGGAAGGCGTTAGGGAACCTCACCATCCCTTCGTGTGGTCTCAAATGGCCCGAAGTCTCTTGTGGGTAGCTCACCTCCTCGACCAAACCCCTACGTCACACGCCACGACTGGAATCACTATTTGGACCTGGGAAAAAGCCCGGTGACTCCCTCCTTTAGAATATTCATATGGTGAAACACACAAGGATATCAGGTCACACAAGGTTTCACAGTCGATGACCCACGAACAAGGCTCTCCTGCATGCTCGGTAAGCGATGGAGTCGACCCCATCGACTAACGAGAAAGGTCACATGACTTCTCCCTTACCAGCACCGGGTTACACCGACACCCTGCACCACCTTGGTAATAACTCAAGCAAGGATCATAGAGAAAAAGCATTTCACACATAGAGTATGGCAATTCTAGTGCAAAAAGTAGAAGACCTGTAAATTTTACCTCTTTCCTCCACATGCTCTGCAGGATCGTATACATCCAAAGCTCGCGGCTATCTGTGGTCCCAACAGTCAGCTCCCAGAGCCTGAGGTGGACCACCTAGTGGTGATGGGAAGACCTTGTAAAGTCTTCCCCCACTACCAGCCCCCCCTTCTCCTCTGCTAGCACCACTTCTCTGGGTGCTACTCAGATAACGACGCTACCTCTACCGCGGTGGTGCACCTACTGCCTGCCTGATATTCTCAGTACGCCTGGTAGGGAAGTCCCATGCCAAGTGACCTCTCTTATCGTAATCATAATATCGACACTATCTGGGATGCAATGGTTCCCTCAGGTGCCACTGTGGTGTATGACCATGCCACTGAGTCTGGTTAATGGAACACCACCTACATCGAGGTTCTGTTAGCAGACACCTGCTAATTGCGGTAGACTTCTCGGCTCTGTCGAGCCTGCTCCCACCGCCAACTGTAGAACGCGACAGGAATCTCTCTGTCACCAGCGCTTGATCTAGCACCTCAGTATAAGTGGGAATTCCTAAGGGTACTATGACTGAACAAATCTCTTTGCAGAGACCCTGCTCGAACTTCCATGCTCGGAAGTTTCCTGCGTGGACCAAGTCCGGGTAAAAGCGTGCACGATCTGCGAACCTAGATGCGTACTCAGTCACCATCATCCCTCCCTGTCGAAACTGCAGGAACTCCTGGATCCGAACAGAGAATATATAGGAGGGGTAAAAATCCTCATGAAACAGTAGCTAAAATTTACCCCAAGAAAGAGATGACTCATCAAGAAACTGTGTCACCGGACTCCACCAGCACCCAGCTGCTCCGTGGAAAAGGTTGGAGGATAATGTTTCCATATGATCTATCGGCCTCTGCACAAGCCTGAAAAGGTGATCCATTGTCCCAAGCCAAACCTCTGTTTCTTGTGGGGGTGGCTCACCACTAAACCTCAGTGGTCTATGTTTCAGGAACTCACGGAGTGCCCTCAACCAGAGCTCAAGCTTAGTCTTCTCTACTGAAGCTGTCTGCTGCTCACCAGGTGGGGGTGCTGCTACCGGCCCACCCAGAGAAAGGGAATCGCATAATGGGTCCTACACTGAGGTCTCTTAGCTCACAGGGTTGTCATCACGAACCAAAGCTGATATCCGGAATGGCTGCCTTCACAGAGACATCATGAGTGTTATCAAGGAGTGTTGCGGTCAGATGAGCATTTATGTATATAAAAGTCACAACAATGCGGAGCTGACTCAAGAAGGATAGTAAAAGACTCAATCTTATGTGATTCACAAACCAATTTTCCCTGAAACGAGTGTCTCAACATGACAAGTCGAAAAGCTGGTTATCAGGGTCCATGTGAATGGATACGTCGGCCGCCGCACCATCACTGGACTCCCTGGCATGAGAGACACTCTCAAGACATGTTTACATTGTTGCTCTAAATCTCAACCAATTCCTTTTTAGGGACATCCCCAAAACGTCCAAAGGAACGAACCACCTATAATACCACATTGTGACGACCCAAACCTAACCAAGCTCGAGCCGCAACTACCCCATTCCCACCTCCATAGGCCAAGGGCTGGCGACAAGCGCCGAATGCTAAACAACTCGGGGAGGCCTTTTACTAATTACCTGTACACACACACACAACACACTCAATGAAAAAGTGCAGAGTAATAGGAAAGTCAAAGTACCATGTGTTATAAAAAACCACAAAAGTTCATCGACCTCTAAAGAGTAAAAAGTAAAAGATGAAGTAAAACTGAATAGAAAAAGGGAAAAACATGCGCCCAACTAGAAAAGTGCCACAACCCAGAAACCGGTAAACAAAATTAAAACAGCTGGGAGAGTCCCACACTTGGAACCCGACTACAACCACCATACACAGTCCAAGATCCCGAACTCTTATTCCCCTCTGACGTCACGACCAACCTCTCTGTCATCTTCAAGGGCACACCAAGTGCGGGAAAATCCCAATAAGGTTTGAGTACAAAAAAAATACTCTATAGGATGCCCTGAAGTATCGAGGGAGCACCAAATAATGTACTGAAGAGGTGAGCAGTAGATCTAATTGGGAAAAGTAAAGGAATAAAACCGAGAGTGCATTAAAGAGTACAGTAGAGTGTCAGCTCAACCCAACAAGAGAAAGGAAGTAAACTCATCAAACACAAGGAGCTAGAAACAGTGAGATTATGAACTTCCCGTTGAGTCTTCAATACCTATAGCTGGAGAGTAGACTCATCCATCCAAAATAAGCTAGACATGGAAAACACGTGGCATACCCCACACATTTTCACCTCCCATAGAACGCGAGTATCCAAAACCCAAGTACTAGGTACTGGCACAAGCTATACCTATATATATGCTCAATCAAAAATCCCGAACAAGATCATAAGGGGATATCCATCCCGTATCTCATCCCAAGAAAGTGAGTAGCCAATGGTCCCAGCGATAAACACCATCAATGCCCAGTATCCCATACGTCTGCCCTGAACTACAAGTCAAAGGGGATCAAATCACCACACCTCAACACTATCTACTTTGGGTGGCACTGACTCGCCAACACGATTTTAGATTGTGTCACAAGGACGCGTCTCAGTGGCGAAAGCACCCCTCATTCTTGAGAGTTATGGGGAAAGTGAAACCACACCCCATCACTATTACACAGTCGAGAGGTCCTCAAAGTCAAAGCTGTCACATCACTGACCCATACAACCAAGGGTCCCGCTCTAGTAGCCATATAGAAAAACCACACACTAGCCTAGTAAGAATGAATGAGTCTGAGAGAAGTCTTCGAGTAACCCGTTGCCCAGCCCTGCTGGAGGGTAAACCCTAAGAGGTTGTTGCGTAACCCACTGACCTGTCACTAATGGAGGGTAAACTCTAAGAAGTCAATGAGAAACCCACTGGCCAGTCTCTGGTGGAGGGTAAACCCGAAGAAGCTAATGAGAAACCCACTTCCCAGTCTCTAATGGAGGTTAATCCCGAAGAATTCGATGAGCAACCCACTTCCCAGTCTCTACTGGAGGGTAAACCCAAAGAAGTCGATGAGAAACCCACTGCCCAGTATCTGATGGAGGGTAAACCCGAAGAAGTCGATGTGAAACCCACTGACGATTCACTGTAGGTGGGTAAACCCGAAGAAGTCGATGTGCAACCCACTGCCCAGTCTCTGCTGGAGGGTAAACTCGAAGAAGTCGATGAGCAACCCACTCCCCCAGTCTATGCAGGAGGGTAATCCCGAAGAATTCGATGAGAAACCCACTGCCCAGTCTATGCTCAAGGGTAAACCCGAAGAAGTAAATGAGAAACCCACTGCCCAGCCCCGCTGGATGGTAAACCCTATACTACTTTGACCATCCCTACTGGAAACAACCTCCTTGGTAGATAATCGGTGCCTGCGTAAAGTATTGGTCACACCGAATCCACCAAAACCTAATAGGGAACTCGAAGGGATGTGATACTGAAATCCCACATGGCTAGGAAAAAATGGGAACCCAAACAACTCTGTCGATCACCGTCGAGAACAGAACCAGGTGAAACCACTCATCCCAGCTTGTTTAAAACATCATGAACAGGAGGATCCTCTATGTTGCGAGATATCAATGGTTCGTAAATCCCAACATGTCACGCACATGGGGCCCACAGGACGTGTGGACCTATCTCTAAACCAAGAACACAGACGTTTTTAGGTACTACAACATGTAAATCCAGGAATTCTCGTATACTCCCAGAGTATACTTCATTTCCAGCCCAAGGGCTATCGTGCACATGACACCCAATGTCAATGCAAAAGGGCGTAAACGTATCTTTTCAAACATGTTTCCTACACGAACCTAGCATAGACAACCACATCTCTTTAAACACCAAATTCACTCTCACATGAGTGAACATGATCACACGCCAATGGTTCGCTTTTGAACACAGCCAGATGAACTGCCACTAGAGCACATTTAATAATTCCACTTTTAATAAGACTACGTAAGAGGCTCTGCTCACCGGAACAGATTACACTGTTGTAATCCTAATAGAAAAACATGTGTGATAGACTATCTACTCACCTCCAACGGATATCTGACGTAAAAGTTGTCTGACACCGGTTTACTCCCGAATGGCATCTCGTGATCCCGAGCCTCGGCCCCAAAAACAGTCGGGTGTATCACACTATTGTGATCTCTTCGGAATGAAACGTCAAATTTACTGCTCGCTTGAGTGCACCTGATATCCAAAGGCAAAGATCCATTTCACCATACTGCACATGAGCAGTGCTACATGGGACTCACTTACCATCCCTAAAGCGCGACGAGCAGATCGCACCGCTTTGATCCTCTTGAAAAAGTACACAAGATTGACTATCCATTAGTCTGAAATGGAAATCACCGACAACTCCCAAAACGACCCTCGTGGGGCCCACACCATTGTGAAGAATTAATGCGGACAGATTGCGCCATTGTAATTCCCTCAGAAAAAATCACAGAATCTGCTGCTCGCACGCCCCGAACAGACTTCTGATGAAAAAGTTACAAAATGTTGCACGCAGATCAAAAGATGGGCCATAGGGCCCATACCTCAACTCTGGTATCAACACTTGAAACCACCCTAGAAAACTCTGCCTCGGTAACAGGGTCCCAACGCCGCTGGCGGTGCTCAAATCGTACGTCAGATGTGTCTACACCGCTCAAAACACAAACCCCTGGAAAGATGTCAATCCAGTTATCATATGCGTCGTGCCACCATGGCCCCCACATTCAGAGTTAAAACCCCAGAAACAATATCATATTCTCCACCTCAATCCATGGTCTGCACTGCAATAGACGAAATGCAAAATGGACACCCGTAGTGAAAGATACGGGTGTCAGAAATTAGAGGGGACAAACCCCTTGGGTTGGACTGGCCTGGTCCGACCTGGCTCACAGCACCGGCCGAGGGCTCAGCCACGCGGCGCGGTGCTGACCCGCGTTCTACCCGTAGACCGGCCCTCATGGGGATGGTCGTCTCTCTGTGTGAAGACCCATCGAGGGCGGCTCTTTGTTCCCCCGTGGGTCGCGCGCCACGACCCCGATCCACCCACTCTGTCACGCGCTGACCACCCCATAGGCCGCCCGATCGCTGTCACACCCAGCTCGCCCGCGGCAGCTCCGCCTAAGCCAACCACCGAAAAACCATGGAAAAGGCCGGAAAACTTCCCGGAGCCACTACATACGCCCTGGGACTCGGATTTTCGATCCGAATGGGGCGATGGAAACCTTAAATCAATCTCTAATAAAAAATGGCCTTCGCCTGACCATATGCCAGAAATTCGACGCTTGAAATTGAGTTCAAAGGTAAATGCGGAATCAAAAATGCAAAATGTTACCTTCTAACTTGATGGGCATTGCCCGACGCTTCACTGACGATCCACTGAAGCTGTCACCGCCTTGCTAATGGGATGGAGGAGAGGAGAGGGGTTCCTCCTTTCCCATTGGGAGAGTTTTCCAGGGAAGAAGGGAGGGGGGTTATGTTTACATAGAAAACACTTAAACCCCCGCCAGTCAGTCCCGTACCCAAAACCTCAGTAGGGTCGAGGTTAAGCCTCCCCTAGGGTAAACACCTCTTCCTGAGCACAATGGTGGTCTCATAATTTTAATCTGAGCCTCCGTTCAAAAATTATAAAATTTAACGACCGAGGCCACTAAATTACGAAAACTCCCCTGGTGACATTTTCCATAGAAGGGTCGCACCCAAGAAACTTATACCCCTCCTAGGGTAAACGGCACACTCTGAAATCATAAATGATCTCAGTTTTCCCATCCGAGCAACCAGTTTAGAGATACATTAGTTAATCCATTAAATGAATAAAATAATTATTTAATTTATCCATTTCACATTCCGATAACGAGAGAGGGGTCCAAACGCCCCGCACAAACATGTTCTATGTCATTTGTAGGGTAAAAAACACATTTTGGACCCATCCGTACACTCATATTTCTGATCTGGATCACCGTTTAGGATTTATACCATTTATTTGGCATGCCCAGTTTGAACGCACCGAAAATTTAATTCCATCCACGCCGGGGCTCCGAATCGCACACCGTCTGAAGGCGCAGCTCCGGAATAACATCACGGATATTCCAAAGCCTTTTATGGAAAAAAATGGGTTCTTACATGATATCCCAATTCTGTATTGGAATGGGAGGTGGTTGTAATGACTTTATATGAATATATCAATCTACCTTACCTTGTTGAAACATTATCCAAATTGTACTATAATCAACTATCTCCTTTTTCATAATATCCCAAAAATAATGATAATGATGTCCTTTATAAATTCTAGTGTTTCCATGGAGTATAGAAAATATAGACCAACGAGCAGAATACATCAAATCCTTCATTATATTTACAATAGATTAGATAATTACCATTGTACAAAATTTTAATACTCCTTCCTGATCAATATTGTATTTAGAAAACATACCATTTTTCATAGTCTCTACATTCTTCATCAAAGAAGTATTATCTCCTTTAGATTTTTTGATGTTATTTACTAATTTTGGTGGATAAATAATTTGAGATATGGTTGATTATTTACCTTTACTTATGATTCCAATTCAATAAATTTTTCCTTGATCAATGGATCGAATTAAATCATCATCATTGAAATAAAACAATGATCTTTCATACCTAATGTATATATATCTTAGATCATTCTTCTAATGCGATAATGAATTGAGCAATAATTGTCATTAAGAATCATGATCAATCTTCTTTTCCCATTTTTATATCCATATTATTGAATTTATACTTCTAAATTTTCTTTTTGGTATATATATCACACATTTTCACAAAATAATAGTGTCTCTATAACATTAGAGATTAAATTACTGTAGAAAACCCTACATCATGTTTAGGGAAAAATCTCCTATAGTATTTAACAATTAGGAGGAATTGGGAATCAATTTTTCATTTCACGAGTACCCATAAATGTCTCATTAAGAACATATCAGTAGAAAGGAAAAATCATTCCCTATTAGAGGGTAAGTATAGAATTGTTTCTCTAACCAATGTTCTATTCAGTTCTTTGAAAATATCTTCACACGTCATCATCAAGATAATCATAAATACATATCTTTTTAAATTAGTAATGTTATTATATTGCTATGATAATATAATCATATGCATTCTACATAATCTCTAATGAAAAAGAGAACTTTAAATATTTGAGTAATCGGTTGTGGCCAGTCTTATATAATCTGCTTATTAGATGTATCCACAGATATTTATTCATTGTTCATGATGTGTTCCATGAATGTGACATTTTTTAAACCATAATTATAATTTAATAATTCTTCCTATCAAATTCACCTTCTTCATAGTTCATAATATGACCCTTTGATGATATTAATGCACATTAAATATTTTATGAAATTCATAATTTCAACATTAATGACAACCAAAAAATTATGATGATATCCACAAAATAATATAATAATAAAATCAATAAATATTGTTAGAGAATTATTCATGATGTATGGTGGAAAAAGACAAAAAAATTGATGTCCAGATCTTGATCAGAATGTATTTTTTTGGGATTTATTCTTTATTCTCCCTCAATTGAAGCTTCTAGGACCGAAGGACAATCTTGTAAATGAATTGAGCACCATGAAGTCGGTTGAAAAATTAATCAATCCATAGAAGAGGATATTATTTTTTCACCTTCATACATATAATTTATCTATAATCGATTGATATCTACATTGATCCGTCATATTTATTTTAGAATATAATATATTTTGTCAATGGAGACACAAATGGATGAATAAAAGAATTCTCCAAATTAACCTTTTTTTTCTTAATTAATACCTCTTACACAACCAATTCCTTTCAATATGGTGTCTTTTATATTGGGTTGGATTCATATATAAGTTATGTTAAATATCAATATATATATATGGTATATGTCTTAATAACACTACTAAAAATAAATCAATGTATTCCCAAACAATGGAAACATATCTTATCTTTATGATTTACTTTTCTCCGTCTTCCCCACAAATAACTTCTACAAATAGGTAATGAAGAGGTGGTTTAGGGAAAGGACCAGTTCAGTATATATCTTCTTTGATGACGATCAATGTTTTTTACTTAACACTTATAAAATCTTTTTTGTTCTAAATTTTATCATTGAATAATAATTTTACAACCAATATAACCATTGTATTATGTCAAAATCCACCATTAGAATGATAACTTTTTTTATAGAGAGTTAATTCATATTGAAGATAAAAGGGAATTTTTATATATCATTGATGATTTAATTGTTCCTTTAAGAGTTTTAATAAAAAATGGTGACACTATAAAGTTATGGTTCAACACGATGTCCTTTGAAAACTTTTAAAAATTAAAAAAATGTGTATATCATAAATAAATAATTTATTTTCTATATTTGGGGGTATAATGTGTGTACCATCTAGACCATAATTTAGAATATTAACTTTATACACGATATTTATGAAAGAAATAATATTCCCCCTTGTCCCATATTGTGGTTGATTTTGGTTTTCATCCATTATCGTTTAATTTGAATATTTGTTTGAAAATTACCATATTCCCCACATATGAAGCATTGAACTGTATGATGTTCTTTAATAATCTTCCAATTATAATTTCTATTTATATATTGGGCCTTTACATCCTAATGATGGCTTCGAGCCTTATATCCATATCTTCTAAACATGTGGGACTTTACTCATCATTTTAAAGAAATATCCATATTAATATTTCCACATTTATTTCACATGGGATGTTATATATTCTTCTCAATAATGTTCATCTAAAACAAATTTTTATTATTCTATTCATTTCATTCAATATGAAAGTCCACTTGGAAAATCCATCAGCTATTTCAAATTTTATATCACACATAGAAATATCTTTATAAATCCCATAGTCTCTAATTTCCAAATCCTTCCATGGATGGGATATTAGTCTTTCAGTGAATAAATATTTCATTCCATCAGAATCAATGAAAAAACATGAATCATAATGCACATGCTTTTTAATGTTCATTTCATAACCCCCATAAAATTATTTTCTATTTGATTCAACACAATAGATTACATCCCCCTTTTGGTATAGAGGGTAAGAGTAAATTAAATGATGAAAAAGGTCTTCTTGATGTCCTCTCAACCCATGGTTTCCAATTCTAACCTTGGATTTATTTTCTTTATCTGTTTCCACCACTGATCATATTCTCCATCTACTGGAAAATATTCCAACGAATCCTTCTCTTTCTCAGAACAATGTGGTACAAAAATATCTCTATTACATTTATACAAAGTTCCATGTTTAGTGGAAACATGGTTCCTCTTAAAATAGGTTTTCATTGATGCCTGGATGATTTCACATCATGTTGATCATTTTTTGGTGAAGTAGGACACTTTACACAATTTTAACTATTATTTATGACCACTGTAAATTAATTTTATATGATTATGATGATTTCAAGTCAAGCACCAGTATATCGGGATGTTCATCATCTCATATTCCTATTTAATCCATTATTTAATTTATATCTTGTATTTCAATCCATTTTTATAGAAGGATAAAACCTAAGTTTGATATTACTTAATATTAACAATATTAAAAAAAATCTCAAGGAAATATAAATCATAAAATTATACATCTTCCATGCTTCTAGAAATATTTTCATATATATTAATATTTTATTACATTATTATTATATGATTAATATTGTCTTGAATAAGAATGTGACTATCCAAATCATATCTCTAGGGAGAGTCAAACATGATGTCAAAAAAGTCATGTTATTATACACCAGTTCTAGATTCATTATAGATCAATATGCTATTTTCAAGGATGTTAAATCTAGGAACATCTAGGTTAGAGAATTATCCTCTTATAATATCTAGAATGAGATGTATTTTCATTGACACTACTTACTCTATACATAATATAAATAGACTAATGTTTTCCAATATTTAGTATAATACCCAGGGTTTTTAATATTATTTTATCGAGGTTATTTGAAAAAATAACTAAACTATCTTTTTGTACCAATTATGGTTCCGCTATTTTTTCATTCATAAAACATTAATTACATGGTAGAACATTTAACAATACTGATGATATTATCAGTATTATTGTTTTGGAATTAGGAATATAATACATGTATGACAAATATATACTTGGTTCAAGGCCAATTGAGAGAATTTATTACATGTATTTCCTTATTTACATTTTATTCATCTCATATCTTGGGGATATACATCAACCAATGGGGTTATAATAGAGACCCATAAGGTGGTAAACAAAAGAAATACATATCATGTGAGATAGGGCCATATCAATAAGGCATGACAATATGCACTTGATAAAAATAATTATATGATTATGATGACTCACGACATGTAAATGTGAATACACTATAAAATGGATATGTTCATAATCATATCACTAGGTTTTATCACCAATGATTCATAAATCACAGTTACCAAGGTCATTCACCAATGTGTGGTAAAACATTTCATATATATTATTGAATTTCATAAACAATGAATGGTGTATAGTCATGGAGAAACCATAGAATTTCTAAACTCAATTGATCCAAATTTAACATAAACAGTTATTTCACCAATAACCCATGAAAAATAATGAACATGTTTCATTTAAAAATGATTTTTAGGATGTTCTAAAAGAAATCTACATGAAATAATTTTTAACCCATGAAAATGTAATATTTGTTTCATGTTTGTAAATAAAAAATTCTATATAATATTATTAACTCGAGGATAATACCCATTAAAATGGAAGAGTATTATATATTCAAAATATAAAAATATATCAGGAAAAATATAAAAATTCAGGAAAATATTTCAAGTGCATAACGGTATAAGATATAGATTAATGGGATGGAATAATGAGAGGAAATGCTGCTCTCCCCTTTGTAAAACACATTTTTGACATTATGGGGATGTTTAAAATTGCATAAAATAAAATAAATTAACATTTTTATGACTCAAAATGAGGAGTACATGAAAAAATAAGGTGGAAAAGTAGATTTCCATTATAATGATGTTTTATTTCTAAATACGAGGGTGGAACATTTACATCACAAGAAATCATTAGAGATACTATTTAATTGGAAAAATAATCATAAATTCTTGGATATGAATTTTTAGTGGAGGGAAATGGTTAATTGTTGGTATTTATACCTGAAGAGGGGTGGGCTTTAAAGGAATAAATATTGGTTATTTTATCATATATCCAACAACATGAGGTTAAGATGTATTAAAATAAAATATATATATATAGTTAATGCGTTGAAAATGAATTTTTTACATTTAGGCCCTTGATAAACCGAACCATACCTTCAATCTAACCAAATTAATGTATAAAATCAAACAAATTATTCTTATTTCGAATATACAACACCTAGATAAAAAAGTAAAGTATATATTTATATATTTCAATTGTTATTAATAAATTAATTTCTAAAATTTATAAAATATATTTTTATTGATATTTATTTTTCAAAAAATTTATAATCATGAGTCGATAATAATGATGCCATATTATCATAGTGCTTGTAAAGCCGTAGTGTTCACATTTTTCCAAAAAATGAAACATTAACAAAAAAATCTAACAAATTCAGTGAAAATTAATTTTATATGCTTACTCACATAATTAAATTTATATCATCAAAGTCAATATCTATTTTATAGAATTTAATATTTATATAAATAATTATTATAATTAATAAAAATAAATTAATTGAAAACTCATATTTCGAAACATTTTAAAAATTACATTGGTCTTCATTAAAATAATTTATCATTTCAAATCATTTTATATGATTCTTTTATAAAATAAATTTTAATTTAAAACATCAAAATAATAAATTTTTAATAGATGAAAATAATAAAATTCTGATTATATCATTTATTTATCCAATGAACCCTTCCATCTCTCTAAATAATAAATAATAATAACTAACAATTTATTTACTCACTATTAGTAATAATAATTATCAAAAAATGTTTTTAAAAAATTAATAGAAGGTTATAAAATTTCTATATAAATACACCACCACTCATAATCTTCATCATTCATCTTGATTCAATATTGGTTCTCTAACATTTCAAAAAAAATTATTATTTTATTACTAACTAATAGTTAGTGTAATATGGAGTAGCTTTTTGGTGTGATGATTCTAGTGGATCAAATTGGCCTCTATTTTTAATATTGAACATTGTTTGGAATCCATTTCTCTTTCAATGGTATTATGAAAAATTTTATGGTGTGTTTTTTATACTAAATTATTCATTTTTAATTAATTACATCATCATCAATTTTATGAATTGTATATTGTGATTAATTTATAGTTTATTATGCAGATATGATATACATCTTCAATTTATATTATCAGTGTTCCATTTTTCTGTATTATTTCCATCATTTTAATATATGATAATTTTTGTACACTATAGAATGAGGGTATAGTTTGTCCATGGATACACCCCAGGTCCTCGCTACTAGTAGGCTTCCTCATGCAAAAAATGAGGCTCACTTGAGGTTTTATGGTGAACTAAAATAGTTATACCTAGTTCATCACATTTCACAATAATCATTTTACAAAATGTGTAGAAATACATGATTATATACTAGAAAAATAATCCATAGTCATGTTAAGGGGTATCAAAACCCTTTGATCACAATGTTCAACCTTTTATACACTATAAATACCTAATAAATTAACAACATGAGTCAATATAAGGAATAAAATTAATGATTACAAAAATCATTTATCCTTCCACACATGGAGTCTGTGGTGGTACTATTATAATGTATAAGTATTTTTTATCCCTCTAACATAGCTGAACTGAAAATTCCAAACAAAACATGTATGATTCCAGTGTTCTGATTGACTATTCTAACAAGATTGGGATTATGGAATAATGTCTGAAATTGAAAAAAACAATCTATAAACTATCATTATTGTCTCAAATTATGACACATCATAAATACCATCGAGTTAATGGATCATATAGGCCTCAGTTCGTGATTTGTAAACTAAATTCATTAATTAAATAACACAAATGAATGATTCTATTTATATATGTCCCGATTATTTAACTACATTACTAAAAAAGTTTTTGTCCCTATCAGAAAATGAAATAATAAAAATCCGTAAAATGTTTCCACTACATTGTAATTAAAAATCTGATTTCAAAAGGATGAACCATATTTCTCATAAGATATAAATATAAAGATATATTAGTACAGTAAAGTAGATTTTTTATTATATAAAAAGCTTTTATAATGATACCTCGATTTTATTTAGTCACATCATGTATTTTTAAGACCTTACTCAATATGACTATAACTAAATATCATCATCCTAATTTTACCAAACCTCAAAATAAAATATCATGATCACTTAAATCAAATCAATAATAGGATAAGATTAAATTTTGTAAAAGTAGACATGATCAATTATTATATAAATATATCATGAAATTATCTTTGAGTTACATGTGTCACAGTGATCCAAGAAAATGAATTTTTTTTTCAATTGTAGGTCATAGTTAGATAGATTCTATTAATGAAGGTGTCATTAGTTTATTCCTTAATCCACCACCAATTTTAGGATATTTATGCATACATCCACTCTATGACCAATTCATCACAATGAAATAATCATGAAAAAATATTATTATCATAAAATAACACTAGGGATGAAACTAAAACATTTTCCATCCTTTTAAATCATTTTTCTTCTATATAATATCTAAAATGAGGATCTAAGTAAAACTAAGAGCTAAAAAATTTTCCCTGATATTTATTTTCAATCAATTATTGTGAAAATACAAGATAATACATAAGAAAAAGAAATTATTAATGAGAAAATTAAGGTTTCATATGTTACAAAATGGGAACCCCCAGAATATACACTCATGGTCATTAGAGGAAAACATTCTCTCATAGGGTGAGAGAAACCAAGGAAAAACAAGATTAATAAAATTAAAAGGAACCCTCCATATGAAATATCTAAAAATCAAACCTCAAAAACCATTAGGATGGTAAAAACTATTACATCACATCAACCCATTCTCACAAAACTAGGGGAATGTTCAAACACAGACTATACTCAATAAGAAATTATATGTATTTAGTCATGTGTAATTAAAATTGATCTACTGTAACTCTAGTTTATAAATCAGAACCTGGTAGTCTACAATATAAAATATGTAACAACATATCTAAAATTGATTTCTTGGATAAACTAATCATGAAACTAAATCATGTTACCCTTCCACATACCAAAGATTCACCATCTCTAAGGAACCATTATGAAATCCATGTTATAGCTTTACTTAAAAATCATTACCGTGGGAAAATGTTCTTGGATTGAAACAAAATGACAAGGAATGAGGAAAAATAAGATGAAAACTTATCATAATGGAGAAAACTATTGAACCATAAAAAAATTACTTATAAACATGGCTTTCCTATAAAAAAACATAAAATCATGTTCTTAATGAAGCATCTAATCAATATAACATCATGGTCATATGGTTAATCCATCAATGGAAATCATTTTTATATACCTCATTACCATTCGTAATTAAAATAATTACAGTGAATAAAACTCATTTATCAATATTTGGAATATAGGAAATAATATTTATATTAGGGAAAAATATTATTCTTGAGGAAAACTTCAAAGAACAACTCAAGACCTCCCCATAATTCTCAATAAAACTATAGAACTCGTGAAATTCATCCAGACATATCTTTTAGATAATTTTATACAACCCCTAAACAGAAAAAGGGGTAAATATAAACATTCAATTCATAATTTCAACTAAACAACTTTATATAGGTTTCAAAATAAACTACCTTAAGTATAAAAATCATCATTAAAATACTATTTAATTTAAAAACCTAAAAACATTACATGGAAAGGTGATATGAACATTATTGGATTTTCTATAAAAAATATCTCATCACCTTAGAAAAATTTCAAAAATAGAAACATTTCATAATTCATGGATTACTATATGATACATTACACCATTTACATTTGAAATTAATATTACTTTTGATATATTGTTCTATTATCAATGTTTGAATTTCCTTTCAAAAATGTATCACCATTGGAGTCATAAGAGTAGTTTTACATTAATAGTTGTAATATTGTTTCAATTAACCATTCATCATACAATTTTATTTACCCTTTTAGACTACACGATAAAAACCAAAATTTTTTCCTCCAAACAAACAAACCCACCCTTGGAGAATTCATCAGAAACACTGATTTATTTTAAGACAAAAAAACAACATAAAAATCTTATCTATGTGTGTGAAATTTTTTTCATGAATATAGTTGTCTTATTTGAAAACCAAAATATTTTATGCGTTTTTAGGAATAAATATCCATTCATAAAATACATGAGGTATAACAAATGAATCAATTTAATGTATGAAATGTAACGCCCCAACCCTAGTTACCCAGAGTCAGTGCATTATTACATAACATTGGCATGATCACAAGAAAGATCATGTCTCGAAAGACCGATTAGTTTAGTAGCCTTAGAATAACTAGACACATTCATAATGTTTACATTACATCATAAAGTGAGAACTACTACTACAACATCTTGTATTCATAATACACACTCATACCCCCTCATATTATCCCTGAAATTCATTAATAAATTACTTCATTATATCCTGGGAAAAATAAAACATTGAAAGGGGTGAGATTAGATGGTTAGTAAGGATAACAATATAGCGGGAACTTTCCTAAATATGCATAAACATTTAAGGAAATGTATAACTAAATAGAAAGCCTTTTAAACGTGAACTTCAGCATAATATGGAAGAAATAAAATGAAATAATGCCAAATACTTATTCACATGGATATTCTACTAGTCGAATAATCACATGCAATATCAATGACAACTTTCATAATGATGGAATGCATAATGCCAGACTATCATAACCACAAAGTCAAGGACTCATTCCAAGACTACAAAAAAGATCTTTTCAAGGACTTATGGAAAGACACTAGTTTGTATCATGAGACCTACTGAATCATCGTGGAGCTATAGTGGGCTCCACCCGTCACTTATTAAGTACAATGCTTTCCTCATATGAACAGGTTTAAACATAACATAAATATTCGTATTAAAACTTGCATACGAAATGTCAATACTTTCTCCATAAACCATGAATGGTATAAAAATAACACATCCACAATCAAACATATAACAAAACCTTCAATAGAATATCAAAGTTTTGTATCACAATAAATCAACTTCAAATAAGATTAAAATTCATCAAAGGATGTTGAAATATATGAAATCAAAACTATTTGAGAGAAATATCTCTTTTTCAAATCATTTAATAGTCACGTACTTATAAAATAAAAAATGTACTTTGAAATTTTTCTTATAAACTTTTAAGGGAAGATTCAAAGATTTTGTAACGGTGGAAAATAGCCCCACCCACCATATATCTTAAAAAGTCATTCTTACCTTAATTCTGTCGAAATGGTTAAAAAGGACCTTATTTGGAAAACGATAGAAAGATTCCTTTATAAACCTCTTATAAAAAGTCAAAAAAGGGTATAAATGAATTTACCCCATATTATAGTAAATAGTAAAAATGTTTTGAAATAAATTTTTAAGAAACATGGCTGTGTATGATAAAGAAGTCCCAGTAGATTATTACGTATAAACAACTTAGGATAATGAAGAGATTGCGAAATAAACCCTTACATTGTACTTTTACATGGTTAGGGGTAGGTTAAGCTCCTATATAATGGTGAAATGATTGTTATTAAATTATAAAAGAATCATTTAAATTAATATGATATCATATATTATCTTTTAACATTTCATTGTTAATAATATATTATTATTATCACTGTTTCGGGTGTTAACTTACTCATTTTCTTTTATATGTTTTGTTACGTAAGATGTGTTTGTTAAGGATAGTTTTTATCTTATTCATATACAGAATTATATCAAGTCCTCAAACATTATTTTTAATCATTAAATGAGAATTAATCTTGAGTGGATACAATTGGGAATGAATCTCAACGGGCTCGAGGAGACGGTAGTCCGTAAGTATGCACGAGCGACAATATCATTCTTTTGATATTAAAATAATATATATTTGGATGGTATATCATATAAAAAGAATTAATATCATGTTATATTTATTATTTACCTGAATTACACATCATTATTATACCCATCAAAATAATAATGTTTTGAATAACAATTACACGACGACGTGGAGACGGTAAGTCGTACGTACACACGTATGGTGACATGTCATTAAAAGGATGGATATAATACTGAATATGATTGTACCATATTCATAATAACATAATAGTATATATAATATACTTGAGTAATTATTTTATAATGGAAATAACAAAGAAAGAAGAAGTTGAAGAAGAAAGGAACCTAAAAGAGGGTGATGAAAGCATTACCTCTTAATCGAGTTCTTTTTTTTGATTTGATCAAAAGGGCTCCTTAGGTTGGCTTTCTGATCAAATTAAGGCCTCTGGGTTGAATTTAGGGAAGTTGAGAGAATATTTGTGCAGGGGTTGGCTGATCCAAAAGGCTTTGAAGGTGTGAAATAGAGATAAGGGGGAGTTCCCTTTTATAAGAGAGGTGAGGGGCATCTTTGGAAAAGCTTGAAATATTATTTTATAATAAATTCATATTCGGTTTCTAATGGCTTCAAAGTGTATTATTTAGAGATTAAGGTGCGTATGGGTCGAAAAAAACTCATCCAATAGGTTTTAGATAGGTTTGGGTCACTATAGTAACCTTATCCTTTAGTTTTAACTCTTAGTTAATTTGTTTGACATTTACCATGTCACTTGGTATTTTTATATTATGTTGTTAATAAAAATAATATATACAACCAAGAGACCCCCAAGTGGTCCATTAGTGATCAAATATCATGAAATAAGTCTCTTGGAAAAGCCTTAGATTTTTAGGAATTTAATATCAATTAAAAATATAATTTTTGTTTTATGAACACTTTTATGTCAATTTTAACACTATTCAATAATTTATTTTTGTTAAAGTATTAAAAACTTTATTAATTCGAAAAAATTCATTTAATCAATCCTATAATGTCATATTAAGCAATAAAATTTATGGATTTTATCAAAAATTTCAAATTATATTAATTTTATCATTTATAATACCAATTTTTTGATTCTTTCATTAATATGGAAAATACTGCATCATTATTATGTCATAAATAATATTAATTATTAAATGTCTAAAAATTATAAATAAAATACCATTATGTATTAAATCGTTTTATCATTCTAATTAATATATATATCAGAAAATCCAACATATATAACCCTCTGTATAATATTTATTTCAAAAAGATATATGCTTATGTCATTTTTGCATTTATTTTAACTTAATTAATATATAGTATCATTATCACATACAAGTGGCTCCATGGGGTCCCAAAATCGACCCAAATATTCCCATGGTCTGAAATGTATCAAACAATAAGGTTAGGACACGTTTTAGGGTAATTTATTATTATTATTATACTAATTTTTACACTTATTTACAGGATTTGCCCTTTAACCATAGTAAATAAAATATTTACCAAAGTAATTATTCAAAATGTCTAAAAATAAAAGTTACCTTTTTTAACAATTTGGAAATCCTGATTCCAAATATGGAATCTATTTTTCGAAATTGAAAACTCCTAAGTGGCGGAATTTAATTTAAAATTAATTCCTGTTATTAAAACAAAAAGCATGTTTTTAAGAGATAATAACTATCAAAAGATTGACACTGGTTTATGTCCGGTTTAATTGTAAAATTATGTCCAATGACCAAATTTGAATTAAATGGTAAAGATATATTATAAATATACTTCAAAACTACTAAAATTCATAATTTATCACTATTAATTATTTTGATTACAAAAGTTGTTTTTAATTAAAATTTAGTAATTTTCACTATTCGTCAAAATATAAATGTTATCTAAAAAGTTCCAAAATTTTTACCCTTGGCTAATTTCAATATTCCAAATGCATAAATGAAGTCCAATTTTGAGAGATAAAATTTATAAAATTTTAAAATTTGGGTATTACGATTCATAACAGCTAGTTTGATTGGTTGTGGTGTGAGTTAGAACTCGTAGTTGCGTACAACACACACTACTATATTATTCAAAGAGAAGCATACAGTGGAAGCTTGGGGTGTTACATTCTCCCCTCCTTCAAATAATTTCGTCCTAAAAATTTCTAAAATATTATTTCATAAAAATACTCAGGAGGTTCTACATCATAAGTTCCTCATGTACCCACATTACATCTTCCAACTTATGGTTTCTCCATAGAACTTTTACCAGATGAGTTGTCCGATTTCTCAGAACTTGTTTTCTTGTATCAAGAATCATGATGAGCTCTTCACAATAAGACAGATCAGGTTATAGTTCTAATTCATTATAGGCGAGTACATGCGTTGGGTCAGGCACATATTTCCTCAACAGTGATACGTGGAAGACATCGTAAACTTTGGAGAGACTTGGCGGCATTGCCAAACGGTAAGCTACAACCCCAATTCGTTCTAGAATTTAAAAAGGCCCGATGTACCTGGGACTCAATTTATCCTTCTTTCCAAAATGTATAATTCCCTTCCATGGAGATACCATCAAGAAAACATGTTCTCCTACCTAAAATTCCAAATCCATCCTTCGGTTATCGGTATAGATCTTCTGCCTACTTTGAGCTGCTTTGATGTGGTTTTGGATTACCTTCACCTTTTCCATTGTTTCATCCACCAGTTCTAGACCTACATTTTTTCTTTCACCAACGTCATCCCAACAGTTTTGTGTGTGACATATCATTCCTTATAACGCTTCATACGGTGCCATCTGAATACTCGAATGGAATCTATTGTTATAGGAAAATTCTACCAGAGGTAAATATTGATCCCACATACACTAAAAGTCAAGTGAGCATGATATCAACATGTCTTCTAAGGTTTGAATAGTCTGTTCTGATTTTCCGTCTATTTGAGGGTGGTAGGAAGTTTTCAAACAAAGATCAGTTTCGAGGGATTTATGAAGACTTTTCTAGAATCTTGAAGTAAAATGGGGATCACGATAAGAAACAATCGATAGAGGTACTCCATGAAGTCTCACAACTTCATCAATATATAGTCTTGCTAGATGTTCTAGTGGTAGATCTTCTCTTATAGCAAGAAAATGTGCTGACTTGGTAAGATGATCAACAATAACCCATATTTCATCATTCCTTCTTGGAGTCATTGGTAGTCCCATGACAAAGTCCATCGTGATATTATCCCATTTTCACTCAGGTATGGGAAGAGGTTGCGTGACTCCTCTAGGATGTTGCCTTCCAGCTTTCACGTCTTGACAAATCATAAATCTTGACAAAAAATCAGCAATATCCCTCTTCATTTTGTCCCACAAAAAATGTTCCTTCAAATCTCTATACATTTTGGTGCTCCCAGGGTGTATAGAGAAATTGGAACTATGAGCATCATCCAAAAATTCACTTTTTTAGATCAGGTATATTGGGAACGCAAATTCTCCTCCAAAATTTTAATGTTACTTCATCATACAAAAATTCTCTCAATCTCCCATCATTCACATCTTTAATATTCTTCTGAAACTCTTCATCATCGGTCTAAGAATGCTTTACCCATTCTAGTAAATATGGTTTGGCAACAATTTGAAAAAGCATAGATGTTTCACCTTCCAAGGGGATTCCAATATCAGAATTTACTAGATCCATAAAAATAGGATCCATTTCAATTCTCATCATGTAAAAAACTCCATGATCGTTTCTGCTCAAAGCATCTTCCACCATATTTTCCTTCCCCAGGTGGTTGTGTATCGTGCAATCATAATCCTTGAGTTGTTCAAGCCATCACCTTTGCCTCATGTTGAGTACTTTTTTGTGAGAAAATATACTTCAAACAATTATGATCTGTATAAATATCACATTTTTCAACATAGAGGTAGTGTCTCCATATGTTCAAAGTAATGATCACAACTGCTAACTCGAGATCATGAGTAGGATAGTTTTGTTCATTAATTTTCAACTGTCGTGATGCATAGGAAATAACCCTATAATTCTGTATAAGTACACAACCAAGTCCTTTCTTTGATGCATCACTATAAATAACAAATCTATCATTCCTTGATGGTAGAGTAAATATAAGAGAATTGAATAATATTCTCTTCAGTTCTTCAAAACATTCTTCACACTCTTTTGTCCAAATAAATTTAACCCCTTTACGTGTGAGCTTGGTTAATGGGTTAGCCAACCGAGAAAAATTCTGGATGAAACGTTGATAATAACCAGCTAAACCAATAAAACTACGTACCTCATTTATACTCGTTGGTGTAGGTCATTCTTGGATTGCCTTTTTATTTTAAGGATCAACAAACATTCCATCATTCGAGACATTACAGCCAAGAAAAGAAATCTCATGAAACCAGAATTCACACTTTCTAAACTTCCCATATAATTCATGTCTTCTTAGAGTCTTCCGGATAATGCGCAAGTGATTTTCATGATCTTCATAGATTTTGGAGTATAACAAGATATCCACAATAAATAATACCATAAATTCATCGAGATATTCCTTGAAAACTCTATTCATTAGATTTATGAATACGGAGGGTGCATTAGTCAATCCAAAAGGCATTACCGTAAACTCGTAATGCCCGTCCATGGTTCGAAATGCTGTCGTCGTATTGTCTTCCTTGTTCACACACAACTGATGGTATCCAGATTGAAGGTCAATCTTTGAAAAGTATTGAGCTCCATAAAGTTGGTCAAATAAATCATCAATGCGAGGTAGGGGATACTTTTTCTTTATTGATATAGCGTTGATCTCCCGGTAGTCAATACATAACCTCATAGATCCACCTTTCATTTTAACAAGAAGAACAGGGGCTCCCCATGGAGAAACACTAGGGCGAATAAATCCCTTCTTACTCAATTCATGTAGTTGTTTATTTAGTTAAACTAATTATATAGTGGCTATTCTATAAGGGATCTTTGATATAGGCCTTGATCCAGGAATTAAATCAATGGAAAACACAACTTCTCATTCTGGAGGATGTCCAGGTAAATCTTCCAGAAACACATCTACATATTATTTCACAACAGGTACATCCTCTATTTGAACATTTCATTCCTCACTCATAGTCATTTCATTCTCTTCCTTCCCAATAATTGAATTTAGTTGAGCTATTGTGGGTGAATCGAGATAAGAATTAGGTGGTGTTTATTCTTCTCTAAAGATAAGGTGTCCCTTATGATCATCATAAAAAATTGTATCCTCCTTCCTCTTACAATAAATCTTCGCATCTTGGTCCGAAAGCCAATCCATACCGAGGATTATATCAAACTCAATCATAGGTATGACGATGATATCAGTGGATAAAGAACATTTATGTGCTTTAATGGGGACTGATTCACAAAAACATTGTTGCAATGATAATTCCCTTAGGAGTTTTAACTGACAACTCCCTTGTTAAATCAAATTGAAAATATCTAATTTTCCTGGCAAACTGGGAAGATATGAAACAATGCGATGATCCAGAATCAAATAAAGCATTTTCTAAACTCGAGTAAACCATTAAATTACCTACCACCATGTCTTTTGGAGTTTCTACCTTAGCAGCAGTGATAGCATAAGCTTGGACTTGATCCCTTGGACTTTTCTTAGGTAAGATTCCCAAATTCTTAGGACATTCATTTGAATAATGTCCCATCTCTCTGTAGTTGTAGCATTGATCATTGGTAGCTTCTTTCATCCCCTTACAATCATGAGCATGGTGGCCTTTTTCACCACACTTGTAATAGACTCCCATTCCATTCAAGCAAGTACCAGGGTGATTCTGGCCACATTTACTGCAGGATGGATATTAAACTTTTCCATTCTTCCCCTTATTTCTATTCCCAGAGTGATCAGCAGATCTCTTCTTCTCTTGCTTTTCATTAAAATCATAAGACTTAGATAATTCTTTTTTTGTCTTGATATCACATTAGACAATATCTTCTTATGATGAGAAGGATTATGACACTAATTCTTGATGAATAAATGGTTTTAACCCATCAAATAAATGATCAATATTACTTCTTGGGTTACGTATATAATCTCCATCATACCTTTCTAACCTTGTAAAGTTATCCTCAAACTTTGAGACATTCTCATCCTCCTTTTGTCCCAGACTTAAAATGTCACGACCCGCCCTCGGGGTCCGTGCCGTGACTACCCCATGCCCGCCTTCCATAGGCCAGGGGCTGGCGACTACCACCAAGGCGTAAATCCCGGTAAAAAGGGAAGGCATTGCCTTTGTAAATTAAACAAACACCACAGAGTAAGCAAGCGGAAAGTAAACACTAAGCAAAAGCAGAGTACAACTGAAAGTACGGAAAAGTAAATGGGCCAGTATACAAACCCAAACTGAAAGTAAAGTACAACTCGAAAGGGAAAGCAGCAACTGAAAAGTAAAAGCCGCTACACCGAGCTGTCCACTGGAAATCCCACCTGAAGGGTGGGTACAGATAGCTCCACTGCTCCACGGGTCCCGCCGTCCGCTCCGAGTACATCCCGCCTAGTGGTCCACCTCCAGATACCGTCCTACTCTGCAAGCCTCTGCTAAGATCAACATTGTCCGTCGTCTGCAACCAACACAACGTAGTGCGGGCAAAGCCCGTGCAGTGGTGAGTATAAGCTACTCAGTAGGGACCCCGAGACCCCTGAAGGTCTCTCAAATACACAAAGGATAAACCACGAAGAAAGG
This sequence comes from Viscum album, assembly GCA_963277665.1. Classification (NCBI taxonomy): domain Eukaryota; kingdom Viridiplantae; phylum Streptophyta; class Magnoliopsida; order Santalales; family Viscaceae; genus Viscum; species Viscum album. The sequence goes on along the minus strand of OY728119.1, from coordinate 1,782,695,419 downwards.
TACAATCACGAAGTAACAACCGACACTGCTTAGGTATATGCCCATAAATATACCTAAGTCATCAATTCAAATACGCTCCAACCTCCGAGCCCATGTACAACTCAGTCCACACAGGAATGTATACATATTCCACACAGGAAAGCAAAACGTAATCCATACAGTATAGCACAACACAATCCACACAGGAAAACAACAGGATTCAGCTCACACGGGTATACTTCTTCAAAAGACGATAAAGATGATCTCTGATCCATCGAAGTCGTCGGACCCACGAAGGATCGATAGGTAACTAACCCCCGCAAAAGACCCACACAGGATCGGGCCCACGTAGGACCTGTAGGCGCTGGTTCACACAGGACTGCTGAGCGCAAAGACCCACACAGGATCGGACCCACACAGGATCGGGCCCACACATGACCTGTAGCACTGATCCACATAGGATCGCTGAGTGCTGAAGTCGTCATCGTCGAATCCACACAGGATCTCTGTACTGTCGTCGTCGCAGTCACAGTAGCAGTAGTAGCAGTAATAGTCACAGTAACAGTCGCAGTCAGCACTAGGGTTCCGGCACACAGCAAGCTCGTTCGGAGGGTCCGCTCCACGAGCCGAGAGGCTGATACATCAACTGTCACAAAGTCCAGAGTTGATGTATCCAAAAGTTCCGTATTGTCAACAGGAACTCAACGCAACAGACGGCGCGTCGATCGGACGCCCGGTCTGAGAGTTATTGGCATTTTCGTCCCCGGGGCCCGGTTGGTTTTTAAGTCAAAACCAAAGCGACCGTACTCCACCTGCGTCCAAACCACAGGCGGAGTATTCCAAAAGAACCGTCTCACTAAGAGGAACACAAAAAATCTAACGGCACGTCAATCGGACGTCCGTGGCGCAAGATATGAGTGTTTCCGCTCCGAAGGCCCGGTTGGTTTCGTGAACGAACCAACCCGGCCGAACTCAAAGTGTTCCGAAACCTTGACTGCGATATACCTAAACGACCGTCTCGATCCAAGGATCACATTATCGCAGACGGTTCGTCAATTGGAGGTCTGTGGCTCAAGTTATGGCCAAAAGACCGAAACAGTCTCGAAAACGGGGGGTCCGGGTCCGGGCCGACCCGGCCCGACCCCCCCTGGGTCGCCCCGAACCGGGTCGACCCATACCGGGTCGACCCGACCCGGATCCGACCCGGATCCGACCCGGTCTGCTGGACCCGGCCCGGCCGGTGGTGGCGCAGCGGCGCGGCCCGGCCGGCGGCGGCGCGGCCTGGGTGCCGCGCATGCGCCGCACGCGGGGGGTGAACCCCCCCCCCCCTTTTCAGATCTCGGCCGGCTTTTGCCGGCCGTTTTTAATAAACACACGGGACCCGCGGGTCCCGCCTTCTAACCGAACCGGCGGCTGGCACAACCGGCCGCCTTCCCCCTCTCTGTCGCGGCCATAGCCGCGGCTCATCTGAACTCTGGCGGCCGGCGAGCCCGGCCGCCCCTGGCTGCTCCGCCGCGGCCGTAGGGCCGTGGCCCTTCCTGATCTCCGGCGCTGGTGGCTCGGCTGCCGCAGGTCTTCCCGTCTCGTCGTGGCCCGGTACAGGCCGCGGTGTTCGTCGTCCGGCGCGGTGCGACGGCACCGCGCCCCTCCGCCGCGCCTTCGATTCCCCTTGACGCGGTGCGACGGCGTCGCTTTCTTGATGATTCTTCCACGGCGCGGCATGACGGCGCCGCGCAATAAAATCGAGCGAATAACCGCGTGGTGCGACGGCACCACGCCACCTTGTCTCATCCGCAAAAATAAAACATCAAGAACAAAGGAGGGGGTTCGGCCGTGTTCATGTGGTCCGGCCCCCTCACGTTAAACAATAACACAAATTTATAATCCTCACGTTAGTCATGCTAGAACCACAAACAAGGATAAATAAATAAACAAAAAAACAACAACCCCTACCTTGGGTATAAGTTCGAAGATTTGTCAACGTCCCGCGGAAGACAGCGTCATGGAGGTCGGGCGTCGCGGTAATCGTTCGTCAAATCCGTTGACAAAGAGGTACGTCCGAAGAGGTACGTCGTTGGCGAATCTTCGTATGCCGACGAAGGGAGTCTGAGGAGGAAGCGGCGTTCCCTCTCGTTGACACGGAAGACGAAGAAGAGAGGAGACGCGTTCTTCGTCGGAGCTTGAGCGTTTTTCGTCAAAGCTTGAGCATTCTTCGTCAAAGCTTGAAGAAGAAGGAAAAGCTCTCAAAAGCTCTCAAGATGTCTAAACAAAAACTAACCAAATAAAATAATATTGAGACTTATTTTATTCACAAACTTAACAAATGAATTTCAAAGGATTGAAATTCAAAAAGGATAACTCCAAAATTAAATAAAAATTGTCATGTCATTTAAAGAGGGGTTAAGGGAGTTTGGGAGAAGATGAAAAGTTTAGGGTTCGTGTGGGCCCCACCACACTTAATCCTCTCAAGGGAGGTTAAGTGGGTGTGGGTCCCACCCCTAACTTCCTTTGAGAGAAGTTAACTAACTAGTTTAAATAAAAATTTGTAATCCACAATTTTTATTTAACTTATTCTAAACTCCCAAAAACTAACTCTCATCCCGAAATAAACGCAACCTCAGAAAAGGTCTCCTTAAGAGAATATCGGCGCTGCGAGTTCATCGGTGCCCTCAGATTTGAATTCCGAGCACCGGATCAAAAGTTAGGAAAACCCGCTCGTTCGTTCACTGAAGGTACTCGAGCCAAACATCGGAAATTGATTCCGGGCACACCGAGCCTCAGAATCAGGTGCCGTCAGAAACCGCGCTCTTGTAAAATTACAAAGAAAATTAAGAAAAAAATTTCCTTGAATTTTACAGGTCTTTACATTACTCCCACCTCAGGGCTTTACGTCCCCGTAAAGATACATCAAAAACTAGGAAAACAAATGAGGGTACTGAGCACGCATCTGAGCCTCCCGCTCCCATGTGCTCTCCTGGAGATTCCCATGCAGCCATATGATGCGCAAAAGAGGAATCGATTGCCCACGTAGGACCCACTCCTGTCGATCCTCTATCTCCACCGGGACCTCCGTAAAAGTCGCCCCATTGTCAACGTCAAGCTCCCCCTGGTCAATGATGTGCGTCGGGTCGTGCACGTATGTCCTCAGCTGGGATACGTGGAAGACGTCATGCACCCGGTGCAACTGAGGTGGCAGAGCCATGCGATAAGCCACCTCACCAACCCTGCTGAGGACCTGGAAGGGTCCGATGAAGCGCGGAGATAAATTGCCGCCTCGGCCAAATCTCTGAATACCACGTCGAGGTGAGACCCGCAAGAAGACGTGGTCGCAATCCTCGAACTCTAGTGGACTCCGCCTCCTGTCAGCATATGACTTCTGCCGGCTCTGAGCTGTCCTCATCCGCTCCTGGATGACCTGGACCTTCTCTGTCATGGCCTGGACCATCTACGGTCCCACAAGTGCAAACTCCCCAGGGTCTGTCCAGCACAAAGGAGATCTACAAGGTCGGCCGTACAACGCCTCGTACGGTGCCATTCCAATGGTGGAGTGGTAGCTGTTGTTGTACGCAAACTCAACCAAGGGTAGGTGGTCTCCCAGCTACGACCAAAGTCGAGGACACATGCGCAGAGCATGTCCTCGAGAGTCTGAATGGTCCTCTCTGTCTGACCATCCGTCTGTGGGTGAAAGGTTGTGCTCAGACGTAGCTGCATCCTGAACGCCTCCTGTAACCCCTTCCAAAGCCGGGAAGTAAAGAGAGCATCTCGATCGGAGACGATAGATGATGGCACACCGTGGAGACGTACAATCTCATGAACGTAGAGACGTCCCAAACTCTCCACTGAGCCCTGCTCTCTAATGGGTAAGAAGTGTGCCGACTTGGTGAGTCGGTCAACAATCACCCAGATGGAGTCGTGACCTCTGGAAGTGCGTGGAAGTCCAGTCACGAAGTCCATAGATATGCCATCCCACTTCCACTCCGGAACCTCCAAGGGTTGTACCAAGCCTGCTGGTACCTGATGCTCTGCCGTCACCTGCTGGCAGGTGAGGCATCGTGAAACGATCTCTGCTACTGCCTTCTTCATGCCCGACCACCAGTGCTGTCATCTGAGGTCCTGGTACATCTTTGCCACTCCAGGATGTACTGACAAAGGAGAAGTGTGAAACTCTCTCAGCACTTCCTCTCGCAAAGCGACTGGTACCATGGTACATCCTCAGAAAAGGATGTCGTGCTCTGCTCCAAGGGAGAAACCATCAGGTGCCTGTCCCGAGGATATCTGTGCACGCCGTGTCTCACATTCAGTGTCCCCACGCTGAGCCTCCCTGACTCGCTACAGTAGTGGAGGAGTGACTGTGAGAGACTGAAGGAAGGCTGCTCCATCTCTATCCACGAAGGATATCTGCAAAGAGGCTAGCTGCTCCGTCGCCTCCTCAAGTAGCTGAATGCCCATCCTCCTGCTAAGGGCATCAGCTACTATGTTCCCCTTCCCGGGAGTATAGACTATCTCAAAGTCATAGTCCTGGAGGAACTCGAGCCATCGCCGTTGTCTCAGGTTCAGGTCCTTCTACGAGAAGATATACCTGAGGCTCTGATGATCGGAAAAGACTGTAAAGCGCTCGCCCATCAGGTAGTGTCGCCATGTCTTCAGAGCGAAGACCACTGCTGCTAACTCCAGGTCATGGGTAGCGTAGTTCTACTCATGCGGCCTCAACTGACGTGATACATAGGCGATCATTGCCCGCTCCTGCATCAGAACACATCCGAGTCCAGTCCCTGATGCATCGCAGTAGACTACGTACCCTACTCCCTCCTCGGGAAACCTCAAGATAGGTGCGCTAGTCAATCTCTGCCTCAGCTCCTGGAAGCTCTGCTGACATCTGTCTGACCACACGAAGGGTTTCCCCTTCTTCGTCAAAGCTGTGAGTGATGCCGCAACTCTAGAGAAGTCCGGAACGAATCTCCGATAGTATCCATCTAGTCCCAAGAAACTCCGAACCTCAGTCACGCTCGTGGGTGGCTCCCAAGCTAACACAGCCTCAATCTTCGCGGGATCCACTGCAACTCCTGCCTCAGAGATAACGTGTCCCAGGAAGTGGACCTCACGTATCCAGAACTGGCACTTCGAGAGCTTACCATAAAGATGGTGCTCTCGGAGTGTGTCTAGTACAACTCGCAAGTGATAGGCGTGCTCCTCCTCAGTCGTAGAGTAAATCAGAATGTCGTCGATGAAGACCACGACAAACCGATCGAGGTATAGCTGAAAGATCCTGTTCATGAGAGCCATGAACACTGCTGGAGCATTGGTTACACTGAAAGGCATAACCAAGAACTCATAGTGGCCATACCGACATCTGAAGGTTGTCTTCTGCACATCCTAGTCTCTGACTCTGAGCTGATGATAGCCTGACCTGAGGTCTATCTTCGAGAACCACCGTGATCCCTTGAGCTGATCAAAGAGGTCATCAATCCTCGGCAGCGGATACTTGTTCCTCACTGTCACCTGGTTCAGGCGACGATAGTCAACACAAAGTCGCAAGCTCCCATCCGCCTTCTTGGCGAACAAAATCAGGGAAGCCCAGGGTGAAACACTGGGTCAGATGAACCCCTTGCCCTGCAAGTCCTCCAACTGTACCCGTAGCTCTCGAAGCTCGGCGGGGGCCATCCGATATGCTAGAGTGGATATCGGGGCTGTCCCGGGGTACAAGACAATATAAAAGTCTACCTCTCTACGAGGAAGTAGCCCTGGAACGTCGTCGGGAAAAACGTCCGCAAACTGATCCACCACTGCAGGAAAACCAAGACTCCGCACGTCAACTGCTCAAAGGATGAGGCTAGCCAACTGATTAGTGATGGGCTGTCCTCTCCTCTGCGGAAGTCCATCCTGTGCTGCTAAGGCTCCCTTCTCGCCGATGAAGGTGAACCTGCTCCCATCGGTGCGTACACATCGCACCTTGCGCCTAAAACATTCAATCTGTGCATGGACCGTAGATAGCCAATCCATGCCCAAGATGACGTCGTAAGGCCTCGACGCTGCTACAAGAAGATCCCAGCCGAAGCTCTCGCCTCCTAGAGTATGCTCACACTGCCGGCACCAGTGCGTAATCGTCGAGTCTGCTCCCGTAGGAGTCTCTAGATGTAAGGATCGAGCCAATGACTCTATCGGAATCTCCGAGCTCCGAACAAGGGCAGCGGCTATGATAGAGTGACTCGCTCCTGTGTCTATAAGAACCGCAGAAAGGGTGTAATAGACACAGATAGTACCTCGAATCATCTCGGGTGCGTCGTGGTCGTAGGCCTCTGCTGCCTGGAGCTGTGCCTGTCTCTGCCCGCCAGCTCCCTGTTGTCGGGGTGGACCTCCTAGTGGTGGTGGTGGCAGAGCCTCAAAGCGTCGCCCACCACCGGCTGCTCGTCCAGCTCCTCTGACTCGTCTGTCTCCTCCCTGCGGACTGCCACGGTCGACCCTCTGCCTCTGCCACGGTGGTCCCTCAACTTAATGCTGCTCCTCGGCATAGCGGGTCGGGCAGTCACGAGCCATGTGGCCCTGCCCGCCGCACGAGTAGCACTGTCTGCCTCTCGAAAGACCGGCTCCACGCTGTGTGCCCTACACTGCTGAGCCAGTGCCCTGAGGTCGTCTACCCGAAGGTCTGGTCTGCCTGGACCCCTGAGTCATCTGTCGACTGCCTGCTGCAGATGACTCTGCCACGTGCCGCCCTGCGGTGGGTCTTTGCGCTGGTGTAGACTCAGCAAGGAAGCTCTCGATCAGAAGGGCCCGCTCCAGTACTCCTGTCTGAGTCGGTATGCTGAGGGAGATTAGTGATGCCCTGATCTCGTGTCTCAAACCCTGCTCGAAGGTCCGGGCCCGGAAAAATGGGTCCCGTACCATGTCAGTCGAGTAGCGCGAGAGATCAGTAAATCTCGCCGAGTACTGAGCGACCGTCATGCTGCCCTGCCGCAGCTGAAGAAGCTCCTGGATACGTACCGCACGAAGGGTGGCTGGGACGAACTCCGAGCGGAAGAGCCTCTCAAAGTCCTTCCAAAGTAGAGATGCCTCATCGTGCACCTGGATCATCAAGCTCCACCATCGTCCTGCTGCTGCGTGTAGTAGGCTCGCAGCGAGGATCACCATGAGGTCTGCTGGTGTCCTCACTAGCCTAAACACACGTACCACTGCCTCCAGCTAGTCCTCGGCTGCCTGGGGATCCGTCTCCCCGCAAAACCTGGGTGGTCGCTGGCGCTGAAACTCATAAAGTGCGCTAAGGCGACGTGCATCATCAGCGGCTGGTGCTGGATGCATCGGGGGCTCGGCGGGTAGAGCTACCGCCGGTGCCACTGCTGACAAAGGGCCCTGCACCGAGGCCTCGTCGCTCGGTGGGCTGTCGTCACGCTCGACTCTCGGAACCCTAGATGGCTGCCATTGTGGGGCCATCCTGAAAAAGAAACAGGTGTGCCATGGTCAGAACAGTATACCTGGTGAGCTGATATAAGTAATCACAAAGAAAACTTTGAAACACACACGCAATCAATGTTTTCGTGAATTAAGTCGGAAATCAGAAGTCAGGGTCCTAGTGTACGGATACGTCAGCCGCCGAACCAACACTGGACTCCCTGGACTGATAACCACACTCAATACACTAAACATTAATGCTTCACATAGAAAAGATCAGAGTTCGCGGTAGAACCGAACTCCTTTGATACCAATTTGTCACGACCCGCCCTCGGGGTCCGTGCCGTGACTACCCCAAGCCCGCCTTCCATAGGCCAGGGGCTGGCGACTTGCACCAAGGCGTAAATCCCGGTAAAAAGGGAAGGCATTGCCTTTGTAAAGTAAACAAACACCACAGAGTAAGCAAGCGGAAAGTAAAAACTAAGCAAAAGCAGAGTACAAGTGAAAGTACAGAAAAGTAAATGGGCCAGTATACAAACCCAAACTGAATGTAAAGTACAACTCGAAAGGGAAAGCAGCAACTGAAAAGTAAAAGCCGCTACACCGAGCTGTCCATTGGAAATCCCACCTAAAGGGTGGGTACAGATAGCTCCACTGCTCCACGGGTCCCGCCGTCCGCTCCGAGTACGTCCCGCCCAGTGGTCCACCTCTAGATACTGTCCTGCTCTGCAAGCCTCTGCTAAGATCAACGTTGTCCGTCGTCTGCAACCAACACAATGTAGTGCGGGCAAAGCCCGTGCATGGGTGAGTATAAGCTACTCAGTAGGGACCCCGAGACCCCTGATGGTCTCTCAAATCCACAATGGATAAACCACGAAGAAAGGTACAATCACGAAGTAACAACCGACACTGCTTAGGTATATGCCCATACATATACCTAAGTCATTAATTCAAATACGCTTCATCCTCCGAGCCCAAGTACAACTCAGTCCACACAGGAAAGTAAACATATTCCACACAGGAAATCAAAACGTAATCCACATAGGATAGCACAACACAATCCACACAGGAAAACAACAGGATTCAGCTCACACGGGTATACTTTTTCGAAAGACGATAAAGATGATCTCTGATCCATCTAAGTCGTCGGAACCACGAAGGATCGATAGGTAAATAACCCCCGCAAAATACCCACACAGGATCGGGCCCACGTAGGACCTGTAGGCGCTGGTTCACACAGGACTGCTGAGCGCAAAGACCCACACAGGATCGGACCCACACAGGATCGGGCCCACACATGACCTGTAGCACTGATCCACGTAGGATCGCTGAGTGCTGAAGTCGTCGTCGTCAAATCCACACAGGATCTCTGTACTGTCGTCGTCGCAGTCACAGTAGCAGTAGTAGCAGTAGTAGTCACAGTAACAGTCGCAACCAGCACTGGGGTTCCCGCACACAGCAAGCTCGTTCGTAGGATCCGCTCCACGATCCGAGAGGCTGATACATCAACTGTCACAAAGTCCAGAGTTGATGTATCCAAAAGTTTCGTATCGTCAATAGGAACTCAACGCAATAGACGGCGCGTCGATCGGACGCCCGGTCTGAGAGTTATTGGCATTTTCGTCCCCGGTGCCCGGTTGGTTTTCAAGGAAAAACCAACCCGACCGTACACCACCTGCGTCCAAACCTCGGCCGGAGTATGCCAAAAGAACCTTCTCACTAAGAGGAACACAACAAAGCTGACGGCACGTCAATCGGACGTCCGTAGCTCAAGATATGAGCGTTTCCGCTCTGAAGGCCCGGTTGGTTTCGTGAACGAACCAACCCGGCCGAACTCAAAGTGTTCTGAAACCTTGAGTGCGATATACTGAAACGACCGTCTCAATCCAAGGATCGCGTTGCAGTAGACGGTTCATCAATCGGAGGTCTGTGGCTCAAGTTATGGACAAAAGACCGAAATAGTCTCGAAAACGGGGGGTCCGGGTTCGGGCCGACCCGGCCCGACCCCCCCCTGGGTCGGCCCGAACCGGGTCGGACCGACCCGATCCTCTGGACCCTGCCCGGCTGGTGGCGGCGCGGCGGCGTGGCCCGGCCAGCGGCGGCGCGGCCAGGGTGCCGCGCATGCTCCGCACGCGGGGGTTGAAACCCCCCCTTTTTTCGGATCTCGGCCGGCTTTTGGCGGCCGTTTTTAATAAACACACGGGACCCGCGGGTCCAACCTTCTAACCGAACTGGCGGCCGGCACAGCCGGCCGCCTTCCCCCACTCCGTCGCGGCCATAGCCGCGGCTCATCTGAACTCCGGCAGCCGGTGAGGCCGGCCGCCCCTGGCTGCTCCGCCGCGGCCGTAGGGCTGCGACCATTCTTGATCTCCGGCGCCGGCGGCTCGGCTGCCGCCGGTCTTCCCGTCTCGCCGCGGCCCGGTACCGGCCGCGGTGTTCGTCGTCCGGCGCGGTGTGACGGCACTGCGCCCCTCCGCCGCGCCTTCGATTCCCCTTGACGCGGCACAACGACGTCGCGTTCTTGATGATTCTTCCACGGCGCGGCGCGATGGCGCCGCGCAATAAAATCGAGCGAATAACCGCATGGTGCGACGGCACCACGCCACCTTGTCTCATCCGCAAAAATAAAACATCAAGAACGAAGGAGGGGGTTCGGCCGTGTTCATGCGGTCCGACCCCCTCACGTTAAACAATAACACAAATTTATAATCCTCAAGTTAGTCATGCTAGAACCACGAACAAGGATAAATAAATAAACAAAAAAACAACAACCCCTACCTTGGGTATAAGTTCAAAGATTTGTCAACGTCCCGCGGAAGACAACATCGCGGAGGTCGGGCATCACGGTAATCATTCGTCAAATCCGTTGAGGAAGAGGTACGTCCCAATAGGTACGTCGTTGGCGAATCTTCGTATGCCGACGAAGGGAGTCCGAGGTGGAAGCGGCGTTCCCTCTCGTTGACACGGAAGACGAAGAAGAGAGGAGCGGCGTTCTTCGTCGGAGCTTGAGCGTTCTTCGTCAAAGCTTGAGCGTTCTTCGTCAAAGCTTGAAGAAGAAGGAAAAGCTCTCAAAAGCTCTCAAGATGTCTAAACAAAAACTAACCAAATAAAATAAGATTGAGACTTATTTTATTCACAAACATAACAAATGAATTTCAAAGGTTTGAAATTCAAAAAGGATAACTCCAAAATTACATAACAATTGTCATGTCATTTAAAGAGGGGTTAAGGGAGTTTGGGAGATGAAAAGTTTAGGGTTCGTGTGGGCCCCACCACACTTTATCCTCTCAAGGGAGGTTATGAGGGTGTGGGTCCCACCCCTAACTTCCTTTGAGAGAAGTTAACTAACTAGTTTAAATAAAAAATTGTAATCCACAATTTTTATTTAACTTATTCTAAACTCCCAAAAACTAACTCTCATCCCGAAATAAACGCAACTTCAGAAAAGGTCTCCTTAAGCGAATATCGGTGCTGCGAGTTCATCGGTGCCCTCAGATTTCAATTCCGAGCACCGGATCAAAAGTTAGGAAAACCCGCTCGTTCGTTCACTGAACGTACCCGAGCCAAACTTCGGAAATTGATTCCGGGCACACCGGGCCTCGGAATCAGGTGACGTCAGAAACCGCGCTCTTGTAAAATTCCAAAGAAAATTAAGAAAAACTTTTCCTTGAATTTTACGGGTCTTTACATAAAAATTTCCATTCCATATATTCTCAATGTTCACGAGGAATGTATTTTTCTATAAAAATCCCTTTGAACTCCCTCCATTCCATATTTGATACTTTGCCATATTCGTTCATGTTTTGAATCAATGACCACCATTGATCAGCATCTCCCGTGAGGCGATAAACTGCGATGACAACTGTTTCCCTTTCACTGCTCCCCAAAGCCTGAAATATTTTCTCTTGGGAAGTTATCCATTGCTCAGCTACTAATGGATTTGAACTCCCATTAAATGTTGGTGGTTGGTGCCTCATGAAGCAATCTAACATTGATCCTCCACGCTGTGGATCCAGGTGCTCCATACGGGTAAGGTTATTATTCATAACCTGAGTGAGTTGTCCCAGTATGGTGATAAGTTGATCAGCACCAGTTGCATCACCAGCTCCACTATAATTATCTTGAGCAGGAGGTAAATACCTACATAGAGTGCATGCATTGATACAGTTTCCATTTCTTCCACTAGGTGCCATTTCTAAATAATGGCATAAACTAGATCAGTTTATGAATCAAAATATATACTTCTATACTTGTAAAACACTTAACATAAATTGAACTATTTATGGATATAATCCATAATAAAAAAAAGGTTTTCTTAGAGGAAGTATATACTCATAAACCCTTCATAATGTATTGTAATGAAAATGTTAATTATCCTTAGAATATCCCCCAGGAGTGTCGTGACCAAGAGTGAATCAAGGCCCGTTGTCGTGCACCTGTTCCTGTTCGAGTCTAGCTCAAAACTGTGTTTTCGGGTTTTACCCCTAGGTATATCTATGACAGAGCCACCTCTACCTGCTCGTATCCAAACAGGGATGTATTTCTTGGAAAACTCACAAAATCTCTACAATACCAAATTTCTAGGAAGTTATACTATAATAATCCTCAAAGTATAATCTAGGGAAATGTGCTTTAATCAGAGTTTATCTAAATATAGCTTCCAAGGGTTGTACTAAACTTTCTTTGATACCAACTGTAATGCCCTGACCCCATTTACCCAGAGTCGGTGCATTATAACATAACATTGGCATGATCACAAGAAAGATCAAGTCTCGAAAGACCGATTAGTTTAGTAGCTTTGGAATAACTGGACACATTCATAATGTTTACATTACATCATAAAGTGATAACTACTACAACAACATCTTGTCTTCATAATCCACACTCATATCCACTCATACTATCTCTAAAAGTCATTCATAAATTACTTCTTCACATCCTGGGAAAAATAAAACATTGAAAGGGGTGAGCTCAGATGGGTAGTAAGGATAACAATATAGCATAAACTTTCATAAATACGCCTAAACATTTAAGGCAATGTATAACTAAAACAAAATCCTTTTAAAATTTAACTTCAGCATAATATTGTAGAAATAAAATTAAATAATTCCATATACTTATTCACATGGATATTCTAATAGTCGAATAATCACATTCAATATCAATAACCACTTTCATAATGATGGAATACATAATGCTAGACTATCATAACCACATAGTCAAGGCCTCTTGCCAATACTATAAATAAGATTTTGTCAAGGCCTTATTCCAAGATAGTAGTTTGTCTCATGAGACCTACCGATGCATCGAGGAGCTATAGCGGGCTCCACCTGTCACTTATTCAGTCCAATGCATTCCTCATATGAACAGGTTTAAACATAAAATAAATATTCGTATTAAAAACTGGCATACGAAATTTCAATACATTGTCCATAAACCATGAATTATATGAAAATAACACATCCACAGTCAAACATATCACAAAACCTTCAATACAATATTGAAGTTTTTTATCACAATAAATCAACTTCAAATGAGCATAAAATTCCTCAAAGGATGTTGACATAGATGAAATCAAAACTATTTGAGAGAAATATATATTTTTGAAATAATTTAAAAGTCACATAATTATAAAATAAAACATTTACTTTGAAAATTTTCTTATAATCATGTAATTAAAGATTCAAATATTTTTTAATGGTGGAAAATATCCACACCCAACGTATAAGTTAAAAAGACATTCTCACCTTAATTCTGTCGAAAAGGTTAAAAATGACCTTGTTTGGTAAATGATGGAATTATTCCTTTATAAACCACTTATAAAAATTCAAACAAGGGTATAAATTACTTTACCCCATATTCTAGTAAATATTAAAAATGTTTATAAATACATTTTTAAGAATCATGCATGTGGATGATAAAGAAGTCTTAGTAGATTATTACGCATAAACAACCTCAGATAATGAAGAGATTGAAAAATAAACCCTTAACTTGTACTTTTTCTCGGATGGGGGTAGGTTAAACTCATGTATAATGGAGAAATAATTTTTATTAAATTATACAAGAATCATTTAAATTAATATGATATCATATATGATCTTTTAACATTGCTTTGTTAATAATATATTAGTATTATCGTTGTTTCGGGTGTTAACTTACTCATTTTCTTTTATATATTTTGTTACATAAGCCGTGTTTGTTATGGATAGATTGTATGTTATTCATATCCAGAATGATATCAAGTCCTCAAACAGTATTTTTAATCATTAAATAAGAATTAGTTTTGAATGGATACGATGGAGAATGAATCTCATCGTGTTCGTTGAGACGGTAGTCCGTACGTATGCACGAGTGACAATATCATTATTTTGATATTAAAATAATACATATTTGGATGTTATATCATGTATACAGAATTATTATCATGTTATATTTATTATTTACATGAATTACACATAATTTTTATACCGATCCAAATAATAATGTTTTGAATAACAATTACACCATGACGTGGAGACGGTAAGCCGTACGTACGCACGTATGGTGACATGTCATTCAAAGGATATATAGAATACATAATATGGTTGTACAATATTTATAATAACATCATTGTATATATAATATACTGGAGTTATTATTTTATAATGATAATAACAAATAATAAAGAAGTTGAAGAAGAAAGGAACCTGAAAGAGGGTGGTGAAAACATAACCTCTTAATCGGGTTCTTTCTTTTGATTTGATCAAAAGGGATCTTTAGGTTGGATATATGATCAAACTAAGGCCTATAGGTCGAAGTTAGGGAAGTTAATAGAATATTTTGGCAGGGTTTGGCTGATCCAAAAGGCTTTGAATGTGTTAAATTTGGAGAAGGGTGAGTGCCCTTTTATAATAGGGGTGAGGGGCACCTTTGGAAAAACTAGAAATATTATATTATAATAAATTAATATTCGGTTTATAATGGCTCCAAAGTGTATTATTTTAAGGTTAAGGTGGTTATGGGTCGTAAAACACTCAACCAATAGGTTTTAGACAGGTTTGGGTCACTATATTAACCTTATCTGTTAGTTTTAACTCTTAGTTAATTAGTTTGACATTTACCATGTCACTTTTTATTTTTATATTATATTGTTAATAAACATACTACATACATCGAAGAGACCCCCAAGAGGTCCATTAATGATAAAAATATCATGATATATGTCTCTTGGTCGAGCCTTAGATTTTTATGAATTTAATATAAATTAATAATATAATATTTGTTTTAAAAACTCTTTTATGTCAATTTTGACACTATTGAATAATTTTTTTTTTAAAGTCATAAAAACATTATTAATTCGATCCAGAATCATTTATGAAATCCTATAGTGTCATATTAAGCATTAAAATTCATGGATGTCATCAAAAAATTCAAATTATATTAAATTTACCATTTATAATACCAATTATTTGATTCTTTCATTAATAAGGAAAATATTGCATCATTATTGTATCATAAATAATATTATTTTTTAAATGTTTAAAAATTATAAATAAAATTCCATTATGTAGTAAATATTTTTATCTTTATTATGAATATTTATAGTCGAAAATCCAACAAATATAACCCAATGTAAAAAGTGGTTTTCTAAAAGATATATGCTAATGTCATTTTTGTATTTATTTTTAACTTCATTAATATAAAGTGTCATTATCACTTACAAGTGGCTTCATGGGGTCCAAAAATCGACCCAAAGATTATCATGGTCGTAAATGTATCATCCAATAAGGTTAGGACACGTTTAGGGTAATTTATTATTATTATAATAATATTTTTTTACCCTTATTTACCGGCTTTACCCTTTAACCGTGGCAAATAAAATATTTTCCGAAATAATTATTCAAAATGTCTAAAAATAAAAGTTACATATTTACACAATTTGGAAATCATGATTCCAAATATGGAATCCATTTTTCCAAATTCAAAACATATAAGAGGCAGAAATTAATTTAAAATTAACTCTCGTTGTTAAAAGAAAAAGCGTGTTTTAAGAGATAATAACTATCAAAAGATTGACACATTTTTATGTCTGGTTTAACTATGAAATTATGTCCAATGACCAAAATTGTATTAAATGGTAAAAATTAATTCTAAATATACTTTAAAACCACTCAAATTCATAATTTATCATTATTAATTATTTTTATTAAAAAAGTAGTTTTTAATTAAAATTTAGTAATTTTCACTATTCATCAAAATATAAATGTTATCCGAAAACTTCCAAAATTTTAACCTAGGCTAATTTTGATATTCAGAATCCAAAAATGAAGTCCATTTGAGAGATAAAATTTATAAAATTTCAAAAGTTGGGTATTACTATTCATAACGGCTAGTTTGATTGGTTGTGGTGTGTGTTAGAACTCGAAGTTGCGTACAACAAACGCTACTGTATTATTCAAAGAGAATCATACCATGGATGTTTGGGTTGTTAAATGAAATAAATATTTAAAATCTATTGTAAGATTATTTTTCATGAAAACTATTTTAGTATAATAAACTTTTTATACAATATCTATAAATCAATGAAACCTTCCATAAATATTAGTCTAACTAATTATCAATATCAATATATACAATGTGTGATATTACTTATTTTTTAATCAATGGGATTCACTTAATTCATCCAATTATGATTGGACTGATAGTAAAAAAATATTTCTACAGTGCTTTTCATGGCCTAGTAATTTTGTTGGTGGTTATGTAATAAGAATTCCACAACATATTTATTTATTTAAAACACAGTTTCCTTTTCAATAAATTATTTACCAATCCACTATGAAATAAATATATACTTTATTTAGTAGTTTGGTTATAGTATAAATCATGGATAAAACAAAAGAAGCCAACCAAATTCAATTTTGGTAACATTGTATGACAGTAAAAGATATCAAATTGAAAATTTCAAATAGAAAATTAAAACCGATGGCCCATGACAACTCATGTAGAATCACAAGAGGTGGTGATCAAGAATCTACTCATAAGGTAATCATTGAATTCAAAATATTCCTTACTATAGTCTACCACAGAACAAAAAACAAACATGTGTATTTTCATAAAACATCTATCTTGGAACTCATATTATACGATTTTTTAACGAACTAACCCTTTTCAACATGTTGTGTCACTTGATCTGGCCTAGAACAATATCGAATGTGCATTCTTGATCACTGCCCACTTGTGAGAATCACATGGGTTACAACCTATAAAACCATTGGAATAATTTGATAGTAAAATATAAAACTACTTGTCCTGCGCATACCATAACTAAAATAAAAAATTAATGTACAATGAAAAATATGAGTACATATCTATAAAACATATAAGGTAAAATGTTTCATTACTTGAAACAAAAACTAATAAATAAATAAAATTTCCTCCTTGTGACCAACATTAACCACTATCACAATTCACTAGGAAATTGATATCATGTAGGAGAAGCTAATATGCCTCATGAAACCATTTTCTTTTCATGATTCCTACAAATAAATTCCTACAAATAAAAAAATAAAAAATTAGTGTGTTAGTATAAGATATTAGTAGGATGACAAAAATACTTAATATTATTTTAATCTCCACAAAACAATAGTTCTGTATTAAAAACAAAATTGTTTTATAAATAAAATTTCATATGAAAATCATTTTACAAAACATTGTTTGGTTTTATTTCAATTCATTAAATTTTCAAAGAAACTATAATATGAAATTTAGACAACAAAATTAAACATAGTGTATTGAATATTAAAATAATAGACAAAAAACATAACACAGTGGGAATATAATTCATGGTACTCAATGTTAATAAATATTATTTGGATAATTGGGTCACGGTAATAGCACATACACCCTGCACTAACTTGGCCATCTGGTCCTGGCCCTCTAGGTACCACCAGATTCCCTACAGACACGTGGTCCCCACCTTGGGAAGCACCCACATGCTCGAACGAGATATCTGATTAATGATTGTCCCCACATGAAAACACATGTCATTTCTAGTGTACTTTTTCCCCTATTACACGCACCCTAGGGAACTTCGTAGAAGGTCACCCATCCTAATCAATACTTCCTACCAATCACACACAACTGGTATTTTCTAATCAGATAGTCTCCTTAAAAAGATAGTAATATTGGTTGACATGATTCATGTCATTTATTCATTTAACCCTTTATCATTATAGGCTGTTAAATTCACCCACACCCCACATAGAGTAAAACACCCTCGTTGTGGGCACTATATCTCAACCAAGGCAATGCACCTCACTTTAGGGTAGTTTTCTCCTTTGATACATAATGTCAAAACTGAGTCCTAGTTACCGCATCGAAACCACTCCTGAACATGGATGTTTGGTCCTAGTTTACATAGTACGACTAGTTTCCCGGCATACACAAGGTTCCCACCCTAGGACCCACCCACATGCCCAAACGGGTCATCTGGTTGATGATTTTGGGCCCTACATATCAAACCAGGTGGTGCGCCGCCCTAAAAGATTGGATCCTCCTCTGATACCAAATGTGACAACAGGGACCTAATGACAGCACAAACACTACAACTTAAAACAGTCGGTTGGTCCTGGCATTCTATGTACCACCAATTTCCTCAAAGACACGTGGTCCCCACCCTAGGATACACCCACATGCCTGAACGAGCCATATGAGTAATGACTACCCATAGAAGACAACACATGTCTTCTCTAGTGTGATTTATCCTCACTCACACACACCTGGGGATCCTTCCCAGACGGTCACACATCTTCATCACTACTACATTCCATGCAAGCATAACTATGGTGCTCTAATCAGATAGGGTCCTGAAAGGATATTTGCACCTTGTCGACATGAGTCATATCAATTAGTCATTTAAACCTTTATCATTCTGGGTGTTACAACAATACAATTTGGTATGAGGGAACGATGCCTAATGGCTAAAAGTAATAAGATAAATATGTTAGTATATAAAACAAGAAATATAGGTGAAGCCATCATGATAAAATCATTGTAGGGATCTATCCTATAGAATATATTCTAGCATAAAAAAGTACCCTATGTCCTCAATTGAATCCTATTATATAGAGTCCTTCCATAGTATATGGATAAGAAACTTAGGTCTATTCCCTAGGTACAAAATGTTTCCCATGTTCCATTATTTACCAGAAAAATAGAAACCATAAACACAATTTTATAAAAAATTTCAACAAATGAAGTATCACCACTCCAATTCATCAAAAATTAATTTTTAAAAATTATATCATTTATTAAATTTAATTATATATAAAATATTCACAAAATATTATTAAATATATACCCCTTTAAAAACATCAATAATTCCATGTAGATATCAAAAAATTAGTTTCGAAAAAGAAACTAAGAATTTTACAAGATAATTATGTAAATCATGGGGTAGTGTCACTATAAAGAGTCACCTACCTCGAACAAAATAAATATTCACCCAACACCAAAATCACCAATATAGAGGGTTAGATAAATGAATGATAGAAAAAACTAAATTTATCCCCTCTCATTGATTCAAAATTAAAAAATAATGAAAATTATTTTAGAAAAAATAATTAATACAATTTTAATTACTATGATACCAATTAATTAAATGTAGCAAAGGTTTGCATATTTATAAATAAATACAGCTGGTATAGAATTATTAGAAGTCCAAAATTATTAATGTTATTTAATATTTTGTTTCAAATGTATCTTGAAAAATGATGTTTTAAACTATTTAAAAATAAGAGTTACATCCTTTTAAAATATAAAAGAATTAAATTTTCACAGTTTTCAACATTAAAAATAGATAATTGGAGAAAATGGATATTTTTTAAGATGAATAAATTTAAATATTTTTTTTATTTTTTATAAAACATTGTGTCATGGGTAACTAGGTGTATCCTTATGAAACTCATATATAACATGTGATAGTACTAAGATACCATTAGGTAATATATAATGTATAAAAAATACAATCACACATCTCCAAATTACCATTATATGATTCTTAAAACAAGTAAGATACACATAAATAAATCAGGGAAGACTCTTAAACCTCACATGGAACTAGTGATCCACATTTACATTGAATATGAAATAGAGAGGTTACCCTTACAATACTCACCTTAAATATACCATGTGCCTTAGGTACCCTTAAGATGTCTTGTAAAATAGGATCATACACTTATGTAGTTTATAGGGTTTACCCTTACAAAATATTTAGAAATATTTTCTTTCCATTATGGAATTATATATGTACCCTAACACATCCTTTGGAAATAAAATTTTACCATCAAATAACATATGTAAAAAAGACATAACATTATGATTATATGGTGAAAATCCAATCACCATTAAGAAACACATATATTAATGGATTAATATGCCTGTTTCCTATATAATTTAAAACCTAAAATTACACAACACCTAATTATAATGAGTAAACACCATTTAAGTCCTAAAAAATCCCATTTTAAATGTAGGAGGAACTTACACTTATGTAGACCCTATAACATACAGAAGGATTAAAATTAAATTAAAAACAAAATAACATCCATTAATGTTACATAATTTTTATTAAAATAATGTGATATGAAGATCATTTAAAAACAACCTAAAATAAAAATCATTATCAGAGCTTCTAAAACCAAAAGAAAAAATCTTAACCTAGAAAAATTACATGAAATTAATTTTCATTGTGGCATAGTTTCCTACTAATCCAAGATAATTCAGGTTCTAAAATTATTATTGGGTTGTTTTTAAGAAATCACTGTCTTCACTTTATCCAAGTCCATTGATATAGTTGTATTATTAATATTATTCTCTCAAAATTGATTCTTCTATATCTAAAATAGAAACATGTTCATCATGGTGTAAAACCGATATACACGAAACATACATAAGAATATCAAGATATGTGTTTACTATTTCATTGGGGTTCATTAGTAAATATTTATTTTATCCACAAAAACCATGAAAAATAATTCACGATATGGGTTAAAGATCTTTTTCTTGTGATAAATAAACACTAAGGACAAATTATTCTATCCAAAAAACATCCCCAATTACTCGTATAGCTCATACCAGGTGGTGAATTTAATTATTGAGATATCCTCCACTTTAAACAAAATTTTGAGATTACAGGATTTTATATCAATCATAGTGACCCACTAGGATCCCCATAGATGATCAAATATTCCATATATCTAGAAAATTGGGTAACAATTATTCACCATCCATTGATTCACATATTGGTAATATATGTAGTGTCAAAAAAAACCATCCACCTTATATATGAAATAGAGTTGACAACCACATGATGATTTACTTTTCCATATAAAACATTATATTCCATGTCTTTGAATTATACATTTATCTCCTTTGACTCCTTTAGAGCCACACAATAAGGGGTATCAAAATGAGTAATACACCATGGATGAGATCTATCTTGAATCCCATTCATATATCAAAGGAAATTCCTTGTAATAAATTCTAAATTTATGTTAAGATATATATCCAAAAATAAAAGAAAAATTGAGTTGTCTACCATCTGAGAGAGACAATCCTACCATCTTCATCATGATCAAACCAATATAGCTCATGTTTGGACCAACTCTACCAACTCCCAAATCCCACTCACAATTCATCATGAATATAACCCAATTTGGTGAAGTAAAATCTTCCTATCTATGAATTTAATCATTGTATTTCATATAATGGAAATCCTAAATAGATTTCAAGACTAACATTGAATTTGAAAATAGATATTTACCATAGTTTTGGGGTAATATTTGTCGTTGTTAGTCGGTTTAGTATTGTTTTATCACCAACACAAATAATGGTGACCTTACACACACAAATTTAAAATTTTGGTTATTCAAAATCCCTAAGGACTTCTATATAAAGATATAGTTTGATTACCAACAATGAAGGAGATACTAGAAAATGAAACAGGATCAGTGATAGCAAAAAAAATCGATTTCAAGGATCTCTCCAATGAATAAGATATAGAAATGTTCTTTTGAATTTGTTATAGAAATATAATGGTAGTGATTAATATTTTATATTTTATTTTCCCCACTATTTATAGAATGATTAATGAAAATATATTTTTCTAATTGTTTTCTTCAATAGTTGATTATTCTTTTATGTTAGGGTTTATTTCTTCTAAGACATTCAAGAAAATGTTTTTTTATTATAATTAATCTTATTTTATAATTTTGAAAATAATCAATCTTGTAGAATTTGAATATGGTTGAGGTGTTCTCCCAATTTTGGGTTTTTCCATTTTTACCCAATTTTTTGTCCATGATTAGTCACGTAAAATTCCTATCTCAGTACATTAATGAAGTATAAAATATTAAGTAATTGTTTGAACCTTATTCAAAAAAATAGATTAATACTGAAGGTTTGGCTTGAAATTGAGGTTTTGATATCGTTCTAATAGTGAAAATGGATGATTAGTTATGGATTGGGATTAGATCAGGGTTTTCCAGATTTGTGGTTTGATGAGCAATGATGTATACTCATGAAATAGATGATTTCCATATGTAATTTTTGATATATTCTATCGGGAGAAAATAACATGGACAATCAACCCACGTTATTCAATATTTGTTTCTGATTTTAGGATTAGGTTAATAAATCAAAGATGAATAGAAGAACTATGATATCTTGGTAAATCCTTAATAAGACAACATGTACCCAAGGAAAAAATTTCTTATGGGATCCATTTCTATAGTGATATTTATTCACTTGATATATAATATCATAATTCATGTGACAAATGTTTCATTTTGTGTGACCTAGTGTAGGTGGCTTGACATGTAACCTTAGGTGTGCATGGGAATGATCAAGTCTAGTAACATGGGCTTAGGAAGATTAGAATGTCACGACCATGTTCATAGACTTGGGTATATGTCTTCGAAATTTCTCAGTAAAAGTTCATTGATCATTTATATGGGCACAACATGAGGAACATGAAGTTACAATTTTGAATTACATCATTACAATATGATCATGATACCCTCAATAAGATCACTTTTTAGTATAATTCATGGTATCCTTCTCTGAGTAATTGTGTGTGATCCACTACTATATCTTTTGTATGTGGTTTTCTTTCTATCAGTGTGGCTACAATGTATGTGACCACAATCCCAAATCTAACTGCTTGACCTAGTAGGGTTAGTTTCCTCCCCCCATCCATCCTGGGTGTGATCCCTACTTGTAAAACTGATATTCATAGATCCTTTGAGCAATTTATTTGTGACACTCGATTTGAACGACCTCTCAGAAGCTCAACATCATTAATATTTTAGCTCTTATAGTTGATTATCCTAACATGATGTATTTTAAAGCCTTAAGAATAATAATTATTATAGAAGTGGTTGAGACCTTCTTCAGACATGTAGTCTAATATGAGAATATCTTGGTTATTTTTTACAATATTAATTTCTCATGTCATGATTTCAATTCCTGTGTATTGAAGAATGGACTACTCTTTATCATTTTTGTTGAATTATTTATGGTTTTCCAAGTTTATTTTGTTATACTCACCTCTAAATTGGAATATCCCACACAAGTCATGTCTTATGTAAATTATATTATTTTTGGAATTATCCTAGATGGATCAAGTGTTGGAAGTGTATAGATCAATATTGACACAACGAGAATTATACTATTGTTTTATTTTATAGTATTCCATGCCTTCTATGTACGTTGGTATAATTATGGTTTTTGGTGGGTGTGTATGTGGACCTATATTCTGTCATTACATTTATCATTATTTGATGTTGGTTAGATGATAAAAATGAATAGTTATTGGATACAATTTATATTTAATAATCTATTAGATTAGAGATTTCTGTGTCTGTAGGGAAACCTTATGCTAATCCCTAACACATTTTTGATATTCATACATGGCACTGGTATTTTTAACTTGAGCTATAGAATATGGCATTGGATGTCACACTGATATAATCACTAGTTTATTGATACCTGACGGTTCAGATCATGATAGTGTATTATTAAAGAACAATTATACCTTAAGACTAGATTTTGGAGTTTTTCTAGATATGATTTGCTATTTTGAATTATGTGAAAAATGTTAAATTATCTAGAGTTTGGCATTCAAGATAGTGACAACATTTTTGTTCTGGATGATAATATATCCACTCACCATAACTATGAAAAACCTATTGTTTACATAGATATCTTAGACACTAGTTATTGGTAATACATTGATATATGTATAATATAGGATTGGGTTTTGGATTTCATATCCTTATTGATTTATCTCCTTGTATATACTCTTTCATTGTGGGGTGTCTTATTTATTTTGTGATGTATCCTTGAATATAGTTGAGTAGGATTACACTACATGTCAATTTGGATGATATATCGATTAATGAGGATTTTTATTGGGGTATTTGTAGAAGGTGGTAAATTTTGGTGGTTTTCTATTATTCTAAAAACCTAATGAGAATCATGTTTTTTTGAAAGATTCAACCAAAGGATGTTTAAATGCTAAGAACACTCCTTGAGTTCTAGAGGAAGATACCATATTTGTTTATGGGTGTGATCGATGCTAAAATTGTTGAGTACTAGAAAAAGAAAGTCACTCTATTTTTTCTCTAGATGATGACCCCTATAGATCTGAAAGGGTTATACAATGAATCACTTGAAGATGGAGTATTCTGGTGACCCAATAACATGATGATATATCTCTATCGTAGTCAGAAATCAAGAATTTTATAAAGGAGAAGTTCGATAATTCCATGATGTAGTCGATGCACATTTAGTGGATTCAACACTAGTAAGTAGTTAACATGAACATTGGAGAGAATCTATAATGGTTCATATAATACTATACAAACTGCATTGATGTGGTTCAAGATCCATTTTTTTATGATAATTGACCTTTTATAAGGGATTATACTTAGATATCATATCCTCAGGGATACCTCTTTGAATTCCAATATATATTGGAGTGCTTGAGAAGGATTTAGTAGTGGATAAATCATGAAGTGTTGGAGATGACAATAAGTGCTAACATTGGGCCCAAAGGATCCAAGAGCATGGAAAATTGTGTTGGATGGTATTTAAAGGTATACAGTTGTGTGTGAGATACATTAGGAGATGATCCAATTATAGAGTATTAGTAGTTAGAATCCCCCATACTGGATCATGTAAGCCTACAGAGATGTGTTGTTAACTTATAATGATTGGGGATGTCACATTCGAGATTTCTGGACACAATGGACTACTAATTGATAA
The DNA here is from genome assembly GCA_963277665.1 of Viscum album. Taxonomy (NCBI): domain Eukaryota; kingdom Viridiplantae; phylum Streptophyta; class Magnoliopsida; order Santalales; family Viscaceae; genus Viscum; species Viscum album. Next base: position 1,782,670,753 of record OY728119.1, on the reverse strand, counting down.
ATAGATAATTGACACCCAAGATAGTGAAAGAGGTAGGAGAAGGTAGGTGTGAAATGAGATGGATGTGGAAGAGTTGGTAGATCTACTAAATGTGGTAGTTATTTTTACCTTTTACCAATACCACTTGCTGGCAGTTTATTTAAGACTCATGGTGCTTGAGGCCGTGGATTGGGATAACTATTGGATGTGGATTCCAATGATCCAAAGGAACCTCAGATGACTAGTGTTTCTAATTGTGTCTTCCCATACTTATCTAAAACAATGATAGACAATGATGTGTTCCCTAATATTATTTCACATCAATGGTATGAGACATATATAATATGGTTGATCAATTGGATCGACCATTTCACAAGGAGACATCTATTAGAGACCAATCCATGGGCACTAACATCTATGGAATGTGTGACCTAACTATTGTAGGTGAGAGTCTTTTATGGAATCTATTTATAGAATCACGGATTCCATATAATGTAATATTATTTTTGGAATAGCTATACATATATCATTCTTAGTATGATTGCTTCAGGTGGATAAAGTGTTGTATTGACAATGAACGATTAATATTTTCAATTGTGGGAGTGAAGGAAACTCGAGAGGATAATGATATTCTCATTAATAGGAGGACATATCCGAGAACTAAATAGTTAGATAGTATAAAACTTTTTGATGTAAATTCTATTGTATTTCTACTTCTTGTAGTGGTGGAAGAGTGTGTTGAAATCTATCCAATGGACTTGGTGATATTAACTTCACAATGATAAATAAACATAAAAATTGAATTACCTTTTGAATATATATGATATATGAACCGGTTTAAATATTGGCTCCTATGGAGCATCATGAGAAGAATCTCGAGTTTGAGGATTTTCAATAGAAGGGATATTTTAGTCCCAGTGTTTCTACATGTGCATCCCCTATATTGTTAATTAAGATAGAGGATGAGAGCCTATAGTTGGGTATGGATTATTGATTCCAAAACCTATCGAATGTGATGAATATATATCAATAACCAAGTATCTATGACCTGATTTATCACTTAATAGAGACACGATGGTTCTTCAAAATAATCCTCGAATCAACCAATCTCCAAACATGACTACGTGATAAGGATATATTACCGATGACATTATGATATCTCTATGGCCACTGTGAGTACACGGTGATTAATTTTATAATGATGAACCATACAGTAGTGTTTATGGGACTCTTCAACAAAATATTTTTTCCTATTTTATAATTTTAATATGAGAAGGATCACATGATACACTTGATTATGGTCTCATACAAACTTATTGATCAGCAATATTAAGGTAAGATCTCATTGTATATGTTATATATTTGATATGTCCACATCATAGGAAATTTAATCTCAACATATGGTGTATTGGTGGATATGGATGTAGTTAAATCATTTATGACATAGGAGCCACCCAATATTTTTGGATACGTGTGTACCATCATTAGTTTGGAAGGCTATTAGAAGGGATTTAATCATGATTTCTCTAGGATAATGAAACGTTTGTATTTTTTGAAATAAAATTGTTAGCCTTTAATTTGGGAAAAGTGGTCCCAATATGATTTTTTATGGTTTTGGTGGAGTTGAATGAGAGGGTATGGCACCTGCCATCGGGACAAGACTGTGCATGCATGAGAAAAACTTGTCGAATAGCCATGCGAAGGTGGAGATCTGATTTCATGATGAAGATGCTAGGGAGGAGAGGTTCCAAGTAATTATTCTCGGTTGTATGTAATGTTTGAAGCCAATGGGACATGAATTCCACTAAGGTCTATGGTACCTGTAATAATTAGGCCTATGGGCCTTGTAAGGGTTCCACCACACCCCTTTAAAGGTGGATGATCTAAAATCAATAAAAAATGAAGGACTTTGGGCCATTAGAGGAGGAGGGTTTTGGTGGAGTGTCATAAACTCCCCATCATTATATTTTCATTATATGGTATCGAGTATGTAGTGTTCTATAATTCATTAAGTATCAGACATGATGGTGTTCTAATATTGAGGTATGTTGTGACTTCCCAATATTATGGAAATTTATTACTACATGAGTAGATATATGTGATCCATGAATTAGAGTAGGAAGAGCTAGTCTTCTCCCAGAATTTATAGTGACACTACCTTATAAGGGATAATATTATCATATATTATGACCATAAGAGTCTGTTATGTATATTATATCAGGATCATCATAATTTGATATTGTAGATATGGATAGATTTACCAATTTATGTTGATTTCTAGACAGTTTATACCCCGAGGAAGGGGGAAGTTAAAAAAATTCTATCATCAAGATATATTGTTTATACTATTTGGTTGATCCATCAGGGTAGTTATCCTTGTTATAGTTGTCCCTTATCTATGATTATGGTAAAACATACCACCATTCAATGGTTTTTACCCCACAAATTCTATGTAAAAATATATAGACTCGTCATGGAGATATTGAATATTGGACATTACATGCTCTGATATCCATTAGGAATACAATTGATATATTTTAGGTAGATGGTGAGGATATCATTATTTTGAGAGAATGGACAATGGTCCCTGTGACATTGGGTGAGGACGTTATAGGGGAGTTTTATATATCCCCTGTATAGATACATATATTCCAGTAAAATATATACCATGAACATGGACATTAGTTCTTTTGGTCATGGATAATGAATTGTGTAGTATATTTTCACCCTCATTGCCTCGACTTTTAGTAGATTATGGATGAGCACCTTATTCTAATATGTTTACCTAAACCCCATGAGATTGTACAGTGGACGTTATATGGGATACTATGGACATTTTGATAGGGTAACCATATTCATCTAGTGTGAATGATTCCATTTAGGTGTTCGTAGAATGAGTCACCATGTCGGCTAACCTCCATGAAATCTTATAGGAGATTAAAATATAGAGATATGGATTCATATAGGGGAATTGATATATTTTAAATCCACATAGTTACTCTAATAAATATTTCATACCATGGCGATTACTTCACATTGTTATAATGGAGATGATTACAGGAATCTTATGGGGCTCAGTTGTGTTTCATCATAGAGCTTCCACATAAACTAAAGCCTATAATGAGTTTACTATACATTATCATAATTACATGCAACATGAATTCAATTTTGACCTTGTACACAGTTGGATGTATCAGCTTCCCTATATAGAACTTACACGCAACCACAACTAAAATTCATTCATTTTATGGAAATATTTGAGGATATTTTGGAACAATATATGTCACAAATAAATTGGACTGATTAATGTTAGTATAAACTCATGGGACCATAGATTTTTTAATATAACATAGAGAATGCACAAATCATCCCAAAGAGTTTTGGGAATGATAAAACACATCAGAGGACTTATATGAATAGATTATAGAGCCCTTTTGTCTTTAGCAGTAATGGCATGTGTTCCTGCGGGTATCACCTCAATTTGTATTATGAAGATTTCGTTGGGGATTAAATAAATCTCTAATATTCATTGTCCCATTCCAAATACTCTAAAGGGATGGCAAGGTGGTTTACCACTAGGTCCTTCGGACATGGATAGGAAATTTTTATGAGGTATTCAATGTGTCAAGGATGAGTAGGTGTGTGCAAGAACAATTATGTCTTATCGATAGGTGAAAGATATATATCGAGAATAAAACTACATTTGATGACTGCCTAGTGGAGATCAATAATCAATAGGAGAAGATCCCACATGGGTGATAGATTCTATTTATGTGTTTCCCTTAGTATCATATGTATATTCTTGATAGAACTGTAGAATTGGAGACCCTTATACGAGCCTTATATTCACACAATTTGAAAATTATTTTACTATTTTTTAGAAAAACAATCAATATTTTGGGGAGCATTTACTGACTAAAATGTTATCAGGATATGATTTTGAATACATCTTATAATAGTTTCAAACCACTGTGATGAGACTGTTCATGATTCTGATGTCTGGTGGGATAAAAAATGATTCCATAACAATACTAAATATATTAATATCATGTACACATATTTTTCCAAAAATATTTTAATAACAGCTATATAAGGAATCATGTGAGAAATCATATACCTTCACAGAGTTTTTTATGCAAATTTTACCCCATGAATGACATATATTTGGTTAGGATTATTAATTATGATAATGTTCTCTCATGGTAAAAAATTGGAAAATAAATATTTAAATTTATTTTATTACTTATATGGATGTAACATAACATTCTCTTCTATCATTATGTTGTTATTTTAAGTCTCTATGTTTCACTGCATATCCCTATAGATTGAGGAGAGCTATTAGAGGATAGTTCAGTTAATTTCATTGGATCAAACATTGCTAACGACAATAGAATGCAAGGATTCTTCCAATGATCATGTTTCAAATTATTTCTTCATGAGTGATCAATAAAAATATATGTTTGTGAGTTTCTTTAGGTTAATTTTCCATTTTTTTATACCATGATGAATGTGAGGAAATTTATCCAATATATTTTTTTCATTTCCATTTTCTTTTTTTATGTTTATTTATTCTTTGTATTTAGGGTAATTAATTTGTTTATTTTTTACTCTTCATTCATTATTCAAAAAAAATTAACATTGGGTCACCCATACATGGATTAGGTTTTTATCTCATTTTTGTTCTTCCATTTCCCCAAATATTCATCATAGGATTCCTCATCAGTATTTCTTTTCCAATGGTTCAATGAAAATTTCATTATTTGATACATACGTGACTATTATTTGTCAAAATGGATCAATATTTTAGATGATGATCACTAGTAAGGGTTTGATTATGCTACAAATATGATGGTGGTTTATTATAGTTGGATTGGGATTGGATAATTATTTTCCAAATTCACAGTTTGACTAACAATAATTTTTTTGGGTGATTGTGGAAGATTATTGAATGGATTCGATGGCATAATTTTTGTGAGTGGTGAGTTAAAGTAAATTTAACCACATATCTACAATGTCTGAGTGTGATTTTAGAAACTTTTTATGAAAATATAAGATTAGTAGAAGAACTATGGGATTATAGAAATCTCAAGTTATATAGAATATACCCGGGGATCACATTCAATGAAGGGTACCTTGTTGCAATGATAGGGATTCACATGAAATTATATATCACACACCATGAGACCAACATCAATTGGAACAATGTATTTCATGGAGTGTACATTGTAAAAGAAATTACCATGAACATGGGATCATGAAGAATAGATATGTATGACCATGTACTTGGTCATGGCCAGAGGAACTAAAATCAGCCAGGCACTAGATAATGTCCACAATTCATATGAATGACTAGAGGTACATGTGCATGGGTGATCGTATATCTGAATACTGACAGTAGATGAGAAATAATGTGTACTATCAGTACATACATTATACTTTTTCAAGGGTACTATGATTCCATGTGTCAAATTAGTATAGACCAAGGATAGATGATTGAGATCACATAGTACATATATAAAAGGGTACAATGTGGCGTCATGTCCTCATTATAAGATTATGATCCCCTATTTGGGTTATGTTTTATGTGATGGTCATTGTGTCCCTCAATGACTATTAGGGTGGATTGAAATATCATGTCTTTTATACGTGGGGTTCATGGTATCAACATAGACACAATGAAAATGGAATCTGTCACATATGTTGATGTTTGATCATGTATGATTGTTGGATCAATCCAATGTTCCTAGGAGCGATCCCCAACCATGACATCCAGATCTCTAGATATACTCTGAGTAAATTTTTAGAGACATATTATGATCAAAACCTCTCTAATGAGGGCCATAAGTGATACCATGGCATTCTTATTGAATTATCTAAAATGGGTTTTACCTTGAATCCTCAAGTAGAATCTAGTATCAGGATATGGTTGAGATCTTCTTAACACAAGGATTCTATTATGTGTTTAGATAGTTTTTTTACTATAATTATATCTCAAATATTAATTAATATACTTCTTTATTTATGAGATAGCTTCCATTAATGCCATATGCATTTTTATTTGAGGAAGAACTTCTATGTATTCCGATAAATAATCCATTTGAGGTCTCCACCCACAATTTTCAGGACTTATACATATGAAAGGATTTTGGAGGGTGTCCTAAGAGCACCATGAGTAGGCAGAGAAAGGATTGAGCTAGGTAGACCAAGTTTTATATTAGTGTATAATGATACAATGTCCCCACCTCCTAAGTAGGTATGAAACATTTTCAATTTTTTGTGGTATATTAATTGGAATTTTATTCTTTTAGAATGTTTATTATACACTCATGGTGAATATATATATTATCTATGCATTGGTGTTAGTTTTGCATTAATTTTAATATTGTATTCTCATATAGACATCACCATACATGTAGGTACATTATGATAATAGCTCCCATATATGTGATATTCCTATTCAATATTTTCCTCTAGCCCCTTGAATTTCGGATGGGGGATGAGGGTGTCAAACTCATATAATCAGCATCCATTCATGCTTTTGTGGGTTGGTTCATGAGAAGAAAACATAGAATATTACAAAACTTTAATGTAATGTATAATAGTAATATTTCAAGATAAAAAGTAATGGGAATCCCCATTATCTGAAAAGGTAGAAGAAAATATATTCATGATGAAGACCATAAATTTAATAGATTACATTCCATCAGAACCTTCTAATAGACTCCTATCCACTACCTAAAAATGATGTGAATTACATCTTTAATCGTATCCCTAATGTATATAGTCTTCCAGAATCATTTTTCATTTCACTATATTGGTGAGGACCAAAGTTGAAACCATGTATCATTAAATTATGTCTTATTTCACCTCTATAGAATTTTAAAAATGACTATATAGATCATAACTATTTGAAACTCCATATATATCCATAATTAAATTACGTGGTCTGAGGTTCTGTAATTTTGTTTGATAATGTATGACAATCCCATTATTAAATCACTATGGAACACCTATGAATGGGTTGAAGAATCTATAAAATGGTCTACATGAATTCTAATTCCATTTTAAATGTCCTTTTTAATCTACTTATTGATATATGAGGGTAAACTTGCAACATTAGTAGGTTTTCCACCATCTTGAGTATTGAAGGGAGCAAGTAGATGAATTGATTTATCCTCTTTAATTTATCCTCAATAGTGAATCCCCTGAAAAGACTTTTTGGGTATGTAGTTAGGTAAATATTTCTAAATTTTTGTCTAATGATGGGGTCGTGACTGATATCAGTGTCCCTAATATTTGGGGTCAAATTATTTCCTAGAGAGTTGGAAACTGAATAACATTGGGTAAATGAGTAGAGTGTGAAGAAACTATCTTGGACACCTGATGTAGATCAAAAGAATATTATTATCAGTTAGATTAATATTATTTATAATATATTCCATGTATATAAGACTTTTATAGCCACATATGTGATACCCTCACATTCACCAACATGTACTTTAAGGCCCACACCAGATCCTAGAGTGTCCTTGTAGTGTGGAGTCATCAAATTTAACAATTATAGTATTTCGTGTGTTGACAATATTTTAGATAATAATAATAACATCAACATAGTCTTCAATATCAGGGGACCATAATTACATTCGACACCAATCTAGTGAACTGATGACATTCCTAGATACATAAAAAATTGACAATGTATCTCATATAAAATAACATGCTTTATTTTATTCATAAACCCTTTAGTACTATAATGGGATACAAATGTGATTTCGGCCATATGATGCTACCTTAATATGATTCATCCACCAATTATTACATGTAATACATATATTTTTATCATAATTTAGGCGACTTATGGTATATTATGTTCTGACTAGGATACATAGTCTCTTTTCTAAATATATCACTAATCTACAATGTAAATAATAATTAATCAGTGAAAATATATTGATTACACAGATACATCATAGATCTATAATCATATCCAAATAAAATAGATATATTTTTTGGAAATTTGGGGAAACATACAATTCTAACATCATTTAGTTCTTTAGACATTGAATACTCATGAGAATAAGAATGTTATAGATATAGAGATAATATAAGAGGTTTTGAATTCACAATACGTGGTTTGAGTAAGATTATATAATTTAAGAACGTGTAAAAACATGTATAATTCATACATGTGGTGGTATTTACTGAACCCTGGGCATAGGTTCACCGAAAAAATAGTGGGCCTCACCGAGTGGTCGATGGAACCACCTGATGGAAAGAGACCAGAAAATATCAAGCTAGTATACTTGGAAAAGAATAATTATCTATTTACATTACCAATGGATGGACAATCGAACCCCATCAACACGATGGTGGGTCTCCTTTAATCTGACATCCTTATGTATCCCCACGAGATATATAGTGGGTCCCACATATGAGTTGGGGGAATATTTCAAACCACAACACATCCCAACATTTAAATAACAACCGCCCGTTAATTCATGAACCCCATTTCACTAAAACGAACTTTCTAAAAAACAATTATAGGGACGAATCATAATAGTAACATGAATGTTTATAAAAATAAACTTTTATAAATTGAATTTATATGAATGTATTATAAGATGCTTATTCTTCAAACGGTAATAGAACAATAACAGTTGTCTATAAACCATCATTGAAGAACATGACCCCACAAATAAAAAGATATGTACCATGAAAAATGATTGGCCAATAATGATTTGATAAACATGATTCATGGATTAAAATAGTATTCATATGATATGATAATACACCATGTCCAAGTAAAATGTATAATTATGATATATGGGACAAACAATAGATTATATAAATAATATTTATGAAAACAGTATTATTGTATTCAATTTATATTGTGAGCAGTAAAAGTTTACATGATTCTTATTATGATAAAAAATATCTTATCTTTCTTTTGTAAAGAAAAAAAATTCACATTCATCATGTTTAAAAAAATTACAATGCATTATATTGTGAACAAAAAAATCATGTTGTAAAAAACATTACCCCTTGATATATAAATAATTAACCATTTCATTGGATGGTGTTATTGAACCCCACATATCAATGATACATACAAATGAGTTCCAATTGAATATAATCATTCATATTTTCAATACAGCTTAATTTATCTATGTAAAAGAGATGGGTTTATTGATTGACATTCACATAACTTCATATAAGTCATAAATTGATTTATTATCGATGGTGGAATAAAAATATATCACTAGTGTATCATAAGTAACAAAAATGGATGTTTACATAGATAAAAAACTACCTTTGGACGGTTTTTGATTATTCACTTTGAAAAACATGAAGATAAATCTATTATTGAAATTCATAAATAGTACTCAAAAAGTTTTCTTTATTGTAGAATAATTAAATCATTACAAAATATTTTAATTATTATCCTTTAATTCCAAAACGGGATTTCAGTATTAAAATTTAAAAAAGTAAAATCGATTTCCAAATCATAGAAGAATAATTTGTAAAAAACAGTGAACTTAATTATTCATTTTCAAATCACCAATTTATAATAAAGTTAATTAAATTACATTAGAAAAATATAACAGTATTTGGTTTCCTTTTAAATTTCAACTTGATTGGATTTTTTAAAAACCATAAAACCTTGGAATTTAATAATAATAATAATAATGATTTCACAAACGATGAGAAAACCATTAAAATAGATAATAGAAATGATTTTATATTTTAGCTAACAATATAAGATTAAATCACATTAAATATTCATTTTTAAAAAAGTAATGTTAAGAAATTCAAAATAATATATTGTAAAAAATATTCATCAATAATAGATCTTATATAATATGTAATGTATTTATATATATAATGTGGCGATATAGATAAAACATACTATTTTCTAATGCTGGGAAACCCTTTATATATATTAAAATACCCGTACTATAAAATTATTTTTAAAAAATAACCAAAAATTAATTTTTAAAATATTACATGTTTAAACAAGAATAAATATGCTAACAAAAAGCTAATTTTTGAAATATAAATGACATAATTTTATGGAATATAAAATTGGTACATGGAAGAAAAATTATATTTAAACAGAATGGGAATTATTCTGGTAAATTCCATAATTTCATAATGTTGGAATTCATAGGTGTGAATGATTTGACTAAAAAGAGTCATTTTACCTAGATAAAAGGATAAATATTAATATAAAATATTGGGGGGGGGGGAAGAAACCAAGTATATATGAAATATCTTTTATATTAATCATTATAACTCATTGAAACTTGTTTTGAATTATTGATTTATTTAGAACATAAGAAAAAATTTAACAGAAATACATTAAAATATACGGATTGATATTGTTCTCTAAATACCCTGATAAAAAAGTATTCCTGGAATTATATTTATAATTTTTAGTAATTGTAGAATTAAAAATTAATTGTATATAAATGAAACATATCTATAAGAAATGTATCCATGATGAAACACAGCTTCCATATATTCGCTATTACTCAATCATTCTCTAATCACATATATAAAAAAATTACTATATCAGTCACAAATTTCATTATAATACAAATTTATATACACATTTAAAAAATTTTATTTACAGTTACTCTATAGATGTGTATTAGTTATTTATTATTTATTTTCAATATTATATGTGGGTAATCTAGAACATTAAAAACTATTTTCATAAAAGAAATGTTATTATATATTCTTATCCTAATGAAAATTATTAGCAGGTTATTCATGACATAATAATTATTATCTAAATAATTTTCTATCCCCCATTTCATTATACTATAGACATGGATTATGTTTTTGAAAAAAAAACATTTGATGTAATAGGTTCGAGACAGTTACCAATTGAAAGGTGCTCTATTATAAATAAATAAAATATTAAAATCAAAAATTTATTACCCTAAATCATTTAAAATAAATTATAATTAAATTATGTCACTAATATATATAATTCTATAATCATTCTAGGTTTATGAATCATAAAATATCAAATGTATGTTGTAAAAACTGAACCAAACGATAGTTAGTTATTAATTTATTTAGTAAGAATATATTTTTATATTAATTTAATATAAATTTAATAAATGATTCTAATAATGTATTAATTATATAAAATAATTCAAAGAATAATCCATGAAGATAACTTATAAAAAATAAAATTAGCATTTGTTGAGGTGTTAGGCGTCCATAAAACAATTAAATTTCACAGTGAATAGGATAGAATAATGGTATATGATAAATTATAATATCATTATTATAATATTGTTTATATAAATAATAAAAATAAATTAATATGATCATTGTTACCATCCATTAATGGTTATTAGGAAAAATAATTAAATAATTTTATGATGGGTGTACTCAACATGTATACACGATTGATGTTGTTTTTTATTAGTAGTTAGAAAGGATGGAATAATTGTTAATAAATTATTATAAGGAATTATTTTCTAATAATAATGTTGGTTACATTATATTAGGGAGTCTAGAATATTTTTTATGACAATGGATAAGAACATAGGACTAATGGATAAGAAATTCTTACCTTGTGAACATCACAATCTTCTTAAAAACATCCTTGGAAATGAAAATTATAAGATGTATAAGTCATAAAAGATGAAAATAAAATTGATAGTGGACTATTAGAGTATAAAATAAAATATTTTAATTATGAAATAATAATATATGTTCATGAAATTATATTTTATAATTTCCCACTTTTATAAGAGATGAAACAATCTTTTTTTGAACTCTCATTATTAATCACTATTTAAATGAAAATCTTAAATGGTAAATAGTTATACAAGTGATATATAATATAGTTTTTGGATGATATATAGTCGATGAAACCTCCACCAATAATTCTACATCATATTTTAAAAATTATTCAATAATTATATTAATTGATTTTTACATTTTACCATTTTACTTTTTAACTAGGTAACTAGATTCTATTGAACATTATATTTTAATAAAAATATATGAATACCATTAATAATAGTTATTTAATGAAACTTATTTTATCCTCAAAATAGTCGAATTTAATTTTTAAATTAGAGATAATAATATTTTATTTTTGAAATTTTATATATAGAGAAAAAAAAATCATAGAAACAAGTACTTATTTCTATAAACTTTTCTGAAAATAATAAAATTTTTTACCAAATAAAGAAGTGATAATATATTTTTATATATTTTCAATCATATTATAAAATGAATTATTTAAAACTGTACATTATAAATTTTTAGAAAAAAATTCACAATGTTCACAAAATAATTCAATGATTGTATCGTGTTCACTATTATCATGCTTATTAGAATTAATGTAAATAATCAGAATATTATTCCTAAAATTGAAATTGACATTAATATATAATATAAACCTTTTTATTGAAAATATAATATATAATATATAGATATAATTAATATATGTGATGCAAATTTATTTTTTATAATAGGTGTATATAAACAACTTTTACTGAAAACTTCCTCAATTTCCCAAAAACCTTTAAATTTATTTAAATATTTATAAATAATATGTTAAGATTATCTATTTTACATTATAAATATATGTCGTTATAGATATAAATTTCAGAAATATTTAAATAATTTTGTTATTATCAACATATCCTAAAATAAATTTACTATAAAAATTGGTGTTTTCCAATTTTCAATAAAAAAATATTATTTATATAAAATTCCCATAAATTAAACCATATCTAATATTTAAAATAATTAAAAAAATTATATATTAATATTCATATTGAAATATCCTATAATTCCTTAATTTTTTTTTAAATTAAATGTGATTATTTCTGGATCAAGTTCAGAGATGACGTGCGATTATGAGGCCCACAGTGATCAGAATGATCTGTAAAATAATCTACTGTTTTAAATAGTTTATGTGAGTGATTTCCCTGAAAAAGTATAATAACTCTTAAACTGGTGCCCATATCTGAAATCTGAGGGACCCCTTGCATTCTAGATGGCAGTTTTACCCTAGGCGTGACTTATGATTAGTCAGTGTGGGCCTCCAGTGATAAAACAAGAAAATGGAATAACCATAAAAAAATAATTAAATATATGTATTTTAATGTTTAAATCCTTATAACCCATGAATGATGACTCAGATTGAAAATCTGGGAATATCATTGAACTCATTAGGGTATGTTTTACATAGGAAAATATAAAAATAAACCAGCACGAGTCAATAGTGGAAAATAGTTTTTGGATATATGCAAAATAATTTATTAAAGTTATTTTATTTTCATATCCTCATAACTCAGATACGGTAACTCAAAATGGAAATTAGAGAGTATTGTGGAATTAATGAGGGCATACATCCCTTAGTCAGATCCGTACATAGGATGATGTAGACCGGTTGTGAATGGTTTTTTTGGACATAAACCTAAAAAAAAAAAAGTTATTTCACATTCGAATACTCATAACTCACAAATGGTTACTTGGATTAAAAATATGATACAATGTTTGAGTTTGTAATGATATTTTCTACTTTTTAAGGACATATCCTCATCTAGAACATATTATTGGAAAATGTTATGTTTTGAAAGTATTATGGAAATATAAAATAAACAGGAAATGTTTTTTTTATTAAAAATTGTTATTCCACAACGAAGTGATGAGACAAATATCTCATTCCAAAAAATGGAACAATATTATAATTCTTCAATGTAGTGTAATTGAAATGATGTATGATAAATGAAACAACATACCATCAATGACTCAACATAATTGAAACAATGCAACATGTTTTCCCCACGTAATGTTATAACATGAATTAGATATCATATTTGAATCTTGAAAATACATATGAGTCTAAAGATATCCAAACCCTTAACATATATGATTACACAATTTTAGGAATAATTAAACTTCAAATTACATTCCATGGATCATAATGACTAGTGTCTTTGATGACATGTTATATAATCAAACATTCCAAAAAAAATGTTTTTTAATCCCCACAGAAAGCTCATTCCATCCATTGTTTTAATTCAACTTCACATGATAACAAGGAGATAACATTAAGAAAGGGATTAGCAAAAATCCCCTAAAGGGAAAAACATAATAGTATATCTTTAGCACATGGGTTCGTAGGCATGAGATGATGATATAAAAATGAATGGAACATGTGAAATCATTACATATAAAAAATGTATAATTAAACATGGAGTCATAATAAGTTGTAAGAAACATAAAACATGACATCTTCATGAGCCAAGGATCATTGCACATAGAGGAGCACAAGTCAAGGTTAACCACCAAGATTGTTGCACATTGTAGCATGAGTCAAGGCTAACTGCCATGACCATTGCACATAACGACTCATGAGACTCAACTTTATCCAATTCATTGAAGCACTATATTGGTGTACCCATATTAAAATGTTCATTAAAATTTTTTCCACATTAAAAATGAAACATAATCAATCACATATAAACATAAGGGTACCCATGGACGAAATGGGTATCATAATCAAGTCATAAATCTTAATGGATTACCATATCATACAAGTGTCAATAAAAAAGGAATTAAAACATTCATAGACATTAATAATGTAAAATAAGAATATATCAGGGTATGTGATTTAAAAAATAATTGACAACATGAATGAATAGTATTTAAGAAATTTTAGTATTAAAACATTTTAGTGTCGTTTAATGGAAAATACTAACAAACATTTAATATATAAGATGGAGTAGTATTTTATATAATACCATAAGTTAACCCAAAATGTTTTCATTACAAAAATATTGCGTTTATAAATATAATGGTTTGTTAAAAACATATCAAATTGTGTAATTGAAATTGGGTATGAATTCAGGAATTTTACTTAATACATGTATGTTTATCAGACTATATTGGGGAGGAAATCATTTAAAAAATGAATATCCCAAAATAGGATGATCCATGGATATTGAAGAATGTGTTTTGAGAATATAAACCATATTTAGATGTTTTATATGAAAATAATATACATATTATTTTGGATAAAAATAACGATAGAGTAACCTGAAGGAATGTATGAGTTTTGGGTAAAATCCCTTACTGAGTATGAGCATGGAACCAGGAGTACTTAAGAGAGAATAAATAGAGAGAAATTGGTTTATCTTCATTAATAAATCATGAGTGATGTATGGGTTATGTTTGAAATCATATCCACTCTTTAGGAAGTACACATAGAAGGGCATAACAAAGAGGATATTCTTTAATAAATGTGAAAAAGAGAGGATCCCTAACCTTAAGTCCAATGGTGATATCTAGTTGATATTAATGAACTGAGTAATCAAATTAGGTTCATTAATTAATAATTAAAGAACCTATTTTACATGTAAATGATTTTGTATAAACGTTTTATGTTCTTTCATGACCTTTTAAAATTGTTATGAGGTTCAATTTCGTTGTTCGAGTCCGTTTGATTCATGATCAGTTTACCTATAAAATGATTGGATAATCTTGTAAAATTAGGATGATAGTCCTGAATTGGAGTCATATTTAATGATTTAACATATATAATGTTACATGGTTGTAATTTTCATTTTTTACTTAGAGATAAGATTAATCATTATGTAAAACATTAATGACATCCTTTTGGGTTTATTAGCAGTTGTTTACCACAACAAACACATATTATTTTAGATAACAAACCCATGTCTATGTAACGATTACTGATAAAATGTGATACATAATAGATATATTATCATCTTGTTCTACCATATGAACAGAATTTAAGATAGTAATAGAAATTGAAAAAAACCATCGTCCTTTAATGTGGTAAATTAACACAACTCGAATGGTGTCATTAATACAAAAATAAATGAAGGGTAAAGGGGAGACGATAATGAATTATACCATTATAATAATAAGAGGATTTTACATTTATGGTACTAGATTTTTCATAACACTTGGATAAAGATAGGTTAGGAAATAAAATAGAAAAAAGTAACATGAAAAGAAAATGAATGGAGAGTATAGTGGAATTTACCTCTGGATTTATTCTTACATCAATGCCTCTTAATGGGAGAATATTTCATCTTTTTAGGAGACCAAGGGTTTATGGACATGGGGGTGAGATCC
Organism: Viscum album; assembly: GCA_963277665.1. Taxonomy (NCBI): domain Eukaryota; kingdom Viridiplantae; phylum Streptophyta; class Magnoliopsida; order Santalales; family Viscaceae; genus Viscum; species Viscum album. The sequence continues at coordinate 1,782,654,631 of OY728119.1, read as the reverse complement.
CGGGGATATATTTGGGTAGAATTTAAGCAAGCCATGAGGTTGGAGAGAAATGAAGAGAAGAGGATAGTGTGGGTTGATTTTATAGTGGAGGGGATTATGATTTCCATAATATTATAATAATTAGTTTATTTTTATTCTATAAGACAATAAATATTAGTGATTCTTATGTCCAAAAATAGTATTATGTTCATGTGAGTTTGAATAAATGGTTGTTTACATCATCGATGACTCACGCATGATATAGAAATTATGGTTTTAGCATTTTTTTTATTATTTTTATTTTACTATTAAAAAAATCAAGGCTTTTAGAAAAATCACAAAAATTCCCCCTTAATATTTTTGACGAATAGAATCCAAAAGAGAACTCTATTATTCAAAACAAATTTTCTAAATATGAGTAATTTAATTTTTAATTAAAAATATAATTTACATGATATGAAAAAAGTCTAGAACTATAAATGATTTAATACCGAATAAAAAAATTTAAAAAGTACATATAAATTTCTTTTAAACTAGAAGACATAAAATTTTTAATTTATGAACACGTTGTTGGAAGATTAATTTTTATTAAAATAAATAAATTAATTGTAATTGATTATATATGACTTAAAAATACCAACATTTTTAATATGGTAATATTATATCGAATAAGATGCCTAAATTTTATTTATACATTAAAGGGTAGTGATTATATTATTTCTAATGATTTACTATTCATAATGGTCATATTAGAATTCCAAAATATATGTTACTATTCATAAAGGTATATTATTTTTCACCAAACAAGTGTTTGTCTTATCGGAATTCAAACATCACACTGATCGCAAAGTTGAAAGTCAAATTTTCAAAATTAAAATCATAGTTAAGATATTGTTTTGTTTAAAGGTCACATAGTTCTTATTAGTTCATTGTATTGTATTTTTATGTGAGTATGGGACATATTTATTATTAGGGAATTCCCATTGAAAAAAATTGGTTCGTCATATTATTCCCCCTTATAAAATTTCTCCCTAGAAATTTCTTGTTACAATATATGTCATAAATAATTGTAGGTACTTTTCCCTTATTTCCTCCTGCATTTCCCATGTTCACACATCATACATAACATTCATCCCGAGTACTTTTACTAGGTGAGTAGTATTCTTACATAGAAAATTATCTATATATATCCAAGGTCTTCACTAGTTTCTCCTCATATAAAATATCATTCTACAATTGTACCACCACTGAAGAGAGTACATGGGAAGATTATAGAATGTACTTCCTTAAGAGTGATACATGAAACACATTGTGCACGTTTTACGTTGTAGTTGGAAATGATAGTCGATAGACCATAACCCCCAAACGATCAAGAATCCTTAAGGGTCTGATGTACCTGGGACTTAACAATCCATTCTTCCCAAACCTTGTGACCTTATTCCATGGAGGTATGTGTATAAATACCATGTCTTCAACTTTGAACTTATGGTCTCGTCGATGATTGTCTGCATATCTGTTTTGTTTACATTAGGATTCTAGGATGTGATGCTTAATGGATTTAAACTTCTCTAAAACACCTTCGATCTTTTGAGGTCCTTCCATCTTACGCTAACCAACCTCATACCAAAACGTTGGTGTTCTACCCTTTTCATATAATGGGATCTTAATGGTGTCATTCTGTAACTCTATTGGAAACTATTATTGTAGAGGAATTCAACTTGCAGAAGATGTTTTTGCTATCATCCTTTGATGTCCATTTAACATGTTATAAACATATATTCTATTTTCTGAATAGTTCACTCATATTGGTAATCAGTTTGAGGATGATAGTCCGAACTGAAGTTCAGTTAAGTGCTGAGAGCATGTTGGAGATTTTCTAGAACATTGGTGGAATCTCAGATCACTATCGGATATAATAGATAGTAGTACTCAATGCATCCTTAACATATCATTGATATATATCTGTGAAATTTTATCCAATCTAATTTCCTCTCAAATTGTGATATAGTGGGATGTCTTTTAAGACGATCCACAATGACCCATATAGCATTATTTACACTAAATATCCTTGGATATCCAGTGAAAAGGTCCCTTGGGGAGTTTCCCACTTCAATGATGGTATCAGTAGTGAAAAAATCATCCACTAAGACTTCTATCATTCACCCTACAATTTTTCACATACCGAACACTTTTATATATACTCCTCAACCTACTTCTTTATATTGTCCCACCAAATGTTTTCTTGGAGGTCTCGATAGTTCTTTGTGCTACCTGGGTGAATAGATAAGTTTGACATATTTGAGACATTCAAAATCCCATTCTTTATCTCTGTATCGGGTTGTACACATAATTGTGACCGAAATCTTACAAATCCTTACACAACAATAATGATCATAGAGGATTTCCAAATTATTGTCTTCTACCATTTTTTGAATTTCCACATATTCTCCTTGAGCATCTCTTATTTTCTCTATGAACGATGGTTGAGAAATAATTTGAGAAGGAACTTATGATGTTCCTTCTTTAATGATTCCCATGTCTATCCTCTACAAATATAAGAATATTGGATCCTTTTCAATTCACATCATTGATAATGATTAATGATCATTTCCACTCAAAGCATTCACCTGTATATTTCCCTTACTAGGATGGTAGTGGATGTAGCATTCATAATCCTTGATGAGCTCTATCAAACATTTTTGGAAAATATTAAGTGAATTTTTAATATATATTTGAGACCCTTGTAATCAGAATATATCTCACAATTCTCTATATAAGGATAATTTCCCCATATTTTCAACGTAATGATCAATGCTGCCAAATCCAAATCATGCGTAGGATTGTTTTTCTCATGGATTTTTAGTGTCCTTGAGGTATATTCTATCACTATATCATTTATCTTCAACTAACATCCTACTACCTTCATTTAAGAATCACTATATAAAACATAGTTCTCCACTTGTTAGGAGTGTGAGTACTGGTGCAATGATTAGCCTCTTTTAAAAATTTTAAAATATTCTTCTCATTCCAGAGTCTAGATAAAGTATACTCCCTTCTATGTATGTTTTTTCACTGGGTTTTACAATCATGAAAAGTTCTTCACAAATCATTGATAATACCTCGCTAGACCTAGAATGCAACGAATCATTATTATAGAGGTTGTCCTGGGAAACACTTCAATCTCTTTGGTCTTGGAAGGTTCCATAGATATCCCTTTTTTGGTGATTACATACCAGGAGAATGATACTTCCCCCATTCAGAACCCACATTTACTATAATTTTTATACAACTTTCCCTTAAAAAAATCTTTAACACCGTATTCAAATGATCCTCATTTCTTCTTTTCTCTTGGAGTATATAATAATATCGTCGATAAAGACTACCAAATCATTTTGAGGTAATATCTAAAGAATCTATTGTTTAAATACATTATAATTTATGGAGGATTAGTGAGTAAAACGTGATTAACTATGAACTAATAGTTTCCATACCACATTTGAAAAGACGCCTGGGGAATATCTACCATCCTCACCATTAATTGTTGATATGCCGACCGAATTCTGACCAGAGAGAAATATCTGGCCCCATAAGCAAATAAAACAAGACATCTATCTGTGGAACGGGGTACGTGTTCATTATAATTAATTTATTAATCTAATGATATTCAATGAAGATACACATTGATCCATCCTTCTTCTCCATGAGGAGGATGGGCGTACCCCATGGTTAAGTACTCAGGAATATTAAAACCTTATCTAGATTCTATTGTAACAGCTTCTTTAGCAATTCCATATCTACGACGTCCATTGTTTAAGGTTTCTATGATATAGGGAGAGGTCCAGGAATATGTTCGATAGAGAACTCAAACTCTCGGTCAGTAGGAAGAACATGGAATTCTTAGAAAAATACATCAGTGTAATCCAACATGATGCGAATGTATGGGATCAAGATTCTCTCCACTACCGCAATCATCTGTGCAAGACAAGATTTCTCAGAAGGAATTAATATCCACACATAAGAAAATGATTCTAAAATATATTCATCTTACTCTATACACTTGTAATGAATTGGAGAATGCTTCCGGATTCGATGAGTGATCTCCATTTCCAAAATATTGATATCCTATTTGTATAAATATAGCCAATTCATTCCCATGATAGCATCAGAATCCACTAAAGGAAGTATGAAAAAAATTCTTGGTGGTTCAGTCCACAAATGTTAACCAGGGATGACTTATTAACCACGGACGTAAGAATTTCACCATTCTCTATTCTCAAAGTCAAATTATCATCCAAATTTTGAGGTGGTTTCTGAATAGTTATAACAATCGTTCACGATATGAAAGAATGTGTAAAACCATAATCAAACAGTACATTATCAATTCTATACGGAATAACAAGAATACCTATCAACCCGTCATTATCCAGCTCCACCTAGGTAGTACAAATATCATAATCTCTTCCTTGTTTCCTTTTAGGTTTTTTTATTACTTGCGACAATCCTTGGAATATGGTAACTTTTCACATAATTCTCATGCTCCTTGAATTTTTAAAAATGCACTATAGGATGAGTGTTTATCTGAAACATCATTTCTTCTTGAACATTAGCGGGATTCATCATATCTCGTAGATTATTTTTAGCCATATGTCCCATCATTACACATTTCACGCAATTCCATGTTCCCCTTATACAATTTCTCGGATGATTATTCCCACAATATGTATAGGTGGGATAATCAGTCATCTTTCCTTCATGGAATTTAATTTCTATACCACCCACATTAGATTTATATTTACATTTATTTTCACCAAGCCCATGATACAATTGAGAGTCACTGATATCCATTTCAACCATCAGGGCACTACATAATAGATTTGTATCACTATCGATGTCTCAAATCACCAATGTTTTTCATATACTAGGATTTATTCCATTAAATAATAAATCCTCCTCAAATTATGTGTTCAAGTCAAAGAAAGTGGTGTAATGTGCAAGCCTTTTAATTTTTTCATCGTATATCCAGATTGGATCTTATTGCTTCTTCATGAATCCTAGGAACTCTCTTCCCACGTGTTGAGTATGAATCAATGTATCTAATAATTTTAGGACATGTGTTGTTGAGTTATGTTATAAGTAAAATGGACTATTTATAGATATATTGATTCATACTGGTATGGTAACTATATCACTAGGTTATCAACTTCTGGTGGTGTTTTCCTTCATGGTGATATATATGCAAGTTAGTACAATTATAGAAACACAATAATGTTGAGTAATAATAAATATGAATACATTGGAAGTACATGTGCGGGTACAATGGTTTTTTGGATGAAGATAAGTATATCATATTTGGGAGTTTTATTAAAAAATAATTAATAATTCTCTAAGATAAGATTAGTGATATTGATCTCTTTAAAGAAATTGGAATTCAATACACATTGTAAATGATAAGGTGGTTATAATAAAAAACAACAATATATTGGAAAAAATTGAATCATGAAGATATGTTCACTAATTATATGTCAATAGAATAGAATATGGGGTGAAGGATGAAACTAAATGTTCATCTTTCACCCCAAACTTGAGGATTTTTAGAACAAACCCCCAAATGAGATTTGTTTTATATTTATAAAGGGGGATAAATAAGGTCACAAAATGGTGTCACATTGGGTGTGATCACATCCATAAATTTAAAACTATGTTTAATTCCAAATGGGTAATTATTATTGATGTTTTTTATACATTATTCGAGAGATTCATGCCCTATAGGGGAGTTCATCTATAACACATAAACAATTTTTATTGACTCAGATTGATATAATTCTATTAAAAAGGTACACATTTAATGGTCTATAGTGAAAATCACTTGTCATGTGAAATAATATATGATATGATGATTACCATGATGAATATTAAGATAGTTTAAGTCTATAAAATATTTTTTGAATATTTTAAATATTTCTCAAAATAATTGAAAAGTGGGTGATCATAATTCCTTTATTTATTTTGATGAAATATTAATGGTTTTAAATATAATTAAAGTTGCATATAGAACATGAAATAGGTGTTTGAGGATATTAAAATGTGTTATTGATAATTTTAGTGTGTGTGATAATGGTTGGATTCAGTTTGACGAAATAATGCAGTAATTCTCCAATTCAAAAAATTCATTACATCATAAGAAATTGAAGAAGAACTAAGCATAAGGATTTGATAATTGAGAGTAATACATAATAGGATAAAAATAATAAATATTTATTAAATTTATGACATTAATGAGTGAATTAATTAATTTTACCCAATTCAATACATCCAAACATAGAGAAATTAATAGTGTCTATTATGTGTAATTATTTTATTCATGAATTATGTTTTTTTTGGATAAAACAAAATTGATTATTACTGAACGAATCATCAATGTGTAAAACATTAAATATTTCATTTTATTTGAGCTAAATCATGTGAGATATTGAATTTATGAAAATTGTTCTTATCTATGGTCTTTTTCAATGTGTTTTATCTTAAATGTTATTATTCTTGTTGATGTTTTGGAAGACATGAATAAGCTCTGTAACACCCCAGGTAAATAAAGAATATGAAATTTTCATATTTATCCATATTTGTGGATAAAATATTAATATGTCTTTAAAGGGGATGCTATGCTCGATGGCGTACCCAACACGCAACAACGAGTTTCTTGGGAATCTTACGTTGCACTCTAATAATAAAATAATATTATTTTAAATGGTAGTTAACATATAGCCATTGTATTGGAGGGAATGGATAGAAATAACTAAAATATGATTATATATGTTTTTAAATGTTTTTACATTTATCCAATAAAAGATAAAGGCTTAAAATACGGAAAGAATTCAATTTTAGGCGTATATGCCCTAGTTTTCACTAAAGGTTCACTTATCGCCTTTTGATGGAGAACCATCATTAAATATAGTTTTGTTCACTCTTATAAATTCTATTGGACCAAATAAAACTATTCTTAAGAATTGGGACATCAAAATGTACTTTGTGTAAATATTTGGTATCTTTTCGATAAAGTTCATTTTTTTAATGAATAGTGTAAAATGTTGTATTTTAATTCAAAACCCCTTTTTAATATAATTTATTTATAGGATTATATTATCTTTTTAATTGGGTTTAAAGTGAAATTAGATTATATTTTTACCATTAAATCCAATAGTGGTTGTTGGAATTAATTTCACTTTGAAATCAGGCTTAAACTAGTGTCAATCTTTTGATACTTATTGTTTCATAAAAACACGCTATTTGCTCTGCCATCAGGAATTAATTATTAAATTAATTAATGTGACTTATATGTTTTGAATTTTGTAAAATAGACTTCAATTTTTAATTCATAATATCAAATATATCTTAGGGTGAATTTTTGGGATTTTTCTGAAAAACATCAATTTTTTATGAATAGTGAAACCACTAAGTGGTACTTATAAAAACTGATTTTTCGTTTAAATGAAATTTTACCACTTCTGTGTTTTGAATTTAAAAAATCTGACATACATGGTTGTCATTAATAAGTAAAATGTGGTTCAATGGGATAAGAATAATTTTTTGGTGAATAGTAACTTATTAAGTTTTTAATCGCGATTAGAGGTAATTAATGTAGTTTATGGTAAGAATAATGTTTTAATAAAATAAAATGACCTAGAAACATGTCCTACCCTCATTGGATGTGTCATGGCCGACCAAGAAAATCCATGGGTCAACATGGGGACCCCATGGATCCACATTGGTTGGGAAATGACATAAATATCTTTTTATTTAATGTTAAAGTAAAAATGACACAAACATGAGATGTTTTACTAAAACAATTTTTACATGGGGTTATACAAGTCATATTTTTGACTATAAATAGTCATTGTAAATTTAAAAATATTTCTGACATCATAGTATTTTTTTATAATTTTTAGACATTAAATAAATTAAATTATTTTTGACATTATGATGATGCAGCGATGACCTCGTTATTTAACGATTTAAATAAAATGGAACGATAATGTAATATCTAAGACCTAAACATGTCCAAAACCTATTGGATGAGGGGATTTCGATCCCTTATCACCTTATCCTCGAAATACATCAATTTGGAACCTTTAAAATCCGAAACTCTTTTGAAAATAAAGTAACATTTTGTAACTTTACAAGAGTGCCCCTCATCTCCTCTTATAAAAGGCCCCCACCTCTACCTCCTTACCCACACTACCAAAGCCTTTGGCTTTGCCAAACCCTGCCAATTTTGTCTCTCCAGTTTCCTCTCTTACTCCTTGAATCCTCACTTTGGGCAGAAGTCTTCCCATGGAACCTTTTGAGCTCAAACGAAAGGGAGTTACCCGATTTTAAGGTAATGTCTTCACTTGTGTCCTTTTGTTTTATTTTTCTTCTCCAACACCCTAAACTCTTTTTATTCATTTATTTTGTAACAAATACAGTATCTTAAATATACTAGGATGTTTTTATAAGAAGTATTTGAGCAACACTTACACACACCTACATCTAATGGTTAAAGAATATACTGTTTCTGTGGATGGCGAATTTCTGCCTCAAGAAACAATGATTGTTCAAAATTCTTCTAACACCTTCAAAGGTGGCCATTAAGATGACACTATATTTATATATGATATATAATATGATTATGTTTTACTTAAGATTCTGTATTTTTCATTTATTTCATACCTTTTTGGGTTCCATTATGGGTAAACGCGGTATCTTCATTTAAGGAAGTGCGGACTACCACCCCCTCAAAGTGATTATATTCGTTATTACCATATGTGGTGCGTATAAAGGGTATATTTAATGATATTATATATGATACCTTACTATAATTAAAATACTATTATGTATCATTATTTTTTAATTCCATTAAATGTGATATCGAAATGGAAGTAGCGTTCATGCGTACGTACGGCTTACCGTCTCCATGAACGGTACATTTCATTTCTTATCTCAAATCTTATGTACTATTATAAGTAAATATATATAATGGATATATATGTAATATATTACATATAAATTATGGATACAATTCTGGAATTATAACATATATATATATATGTATCTCTCATTTTGTTTTAATTCCATTAATATGACAAAAAATGAAAGTAGCGTTCATGCGTACATACGACCTACCGTCTCCATGAATGGTGCTTTTAATTTTTACCTCCAAATTCTATGGAATAGTATAAAATGAATATATAATGGATATATATGATTTTTAAAACATCTATACTATTCTGGATATGATGTACCTATAACTACAGGGAAAATTATTTTCCAACAAGTTCAATTTTTGACTCATGTACCAAACATCGACAAAAACGTCTGATATGAACTCATATTATTAACCAATTATTATAACATTAAAATATGTGATATGAACTGAATAATAATCTTTATAGGAGGTCTTTAATCAATTATAAAATGACCAAAGTTTATTATTCAGGAATATAATGAAACGAACAAGAAAAGTTGGACTTGAGGTAAGGGATCCCACTCCTCTCTTTCTTTTTAAGTACACTCTTTTTTGTCATTCCTTCTAATCTCATCATTCTTGTGATTGGGATGTTATTTTATATTAATCTTACTGTAATTTTTATGTTCATATGATGAGAGACCCTATTCTCTCTCATCAATCCATTTTGAATGTTTTGAGTGGCGTCGTTAGGCTGCCGAATTTTCGTAAGAGATCTAACCTCTCTCTTTATCTTTAAGTACTCTCCTTTATGTAACTTATTTTATGCTCCAATTTTTTATTATGGGGGATGTTATTTTATATTCCCCTTGTTGTAAATTTTATTTTAATGTGATGAGATACCCTATTTGATCTCATCAATCCATTTTTGGAAGTTTTAACTGGCGCCGTTAGGCTGCCGAGTTTTCATAAGGGATTTTTCATCTCACTTTTATTCCTGTGAGATTTATGCTACATTTGCCACAATTTCCTTTGAGTGGTGTATTTAATGCCCATTATTTTACTCATTGTGTAATATAATTTCTTTTATGAGTATTTACATCAATTTTGTATTGTCCTTCTTTCACGAGGTGTATGTTTCGAAAGATACCCATGTCGGTAAGGGACCCTTTCACCCTCCTCTTTTTAAAAGACTTATTTTGTTGGGTCTTTTAATTTACATATTGTTATGTTGGGATATGTTCTCATATATCCTTATTGATGTAAATTTTATGTCCAAGTTATGAGATGCCTTTTTTTTATCTCTCATCAACTCATTTTGATGTGACGCTGTTAGGCTGTCAAGGGAACTTTTTAACCCAATTTCGATTTCTTTGGGTTCAACATATAGTTATTGAATAAGTCATCCTTTTAATATGTGTGAATGACCTTTGATTATTTTACACTTAATATCCAATTATATTTGGTGTATTCATCTATCACACATAATTATGTAATTGATTTATCCTTAAACCAAGGATATCGTCTTTGTAAGGGACTTCGTCTCAATCTCCTTTCATTGAGGCATATTTTGTTTTATACACAACCTTCTTTTATACGGTGTATAAACCCCTTTGACTTTTACATTAATCAAAAAGGAATTTTTTTATACGAAGCGTTTTACTAAATGACAAAAAGGGAATTTTTTTGTCGTACGTATGCAGCGACAACGACTTCTCCACCACCGTGACCATTATTTTAGTTTCAGCTTCCTCTATAAGACATACCTTCTTTTTAAAATAAAAATAAATACCATGTTTTACTTTTATTTTATTTTGGTATTGAAAATGGTTTTCATAATGTCTTTATTAAATCAATGTGTTGTATTGATATCTTGTGATTGAAATGTGGTAATGTTATGTTTCCTTTATGCATGTTTTATGTGATACGATTATGTTATGGTTCTTGGGAATTATTGTAACGCCCCAACCCCAGCTACCCAGAGTCGGTGCATTACATCGTAACATTGGAATGATCAAAAATGATCAAGTCTTGAAAGTCCGATTAGTTTAGTAGCCTTGGAAACACTAGATACATTCATAAGTCTTACATTACATCATAAAGTAAAACAAAACTACAACATATTCTCTTCATATCCCCTTATATTATCCCTACAAGTCATTCATAATATACTTCTTCACATCCTGAAAAAATTAAAACATTGAAAGGGGTGAGCTCAGATGCTCAGTAAGGATAACAATATAGTGGACGCTTTCATAAATAAACATTAACATTTAAGGCAATGTATAACTAAAACAGAAGCCTTTTAAACTTGAACTTTAGCATAATATGGAAAAAGTAAACTGAAATAATTCCATTTACTTACTCACATGGATATTATACTAGTCGAATAATCACATGAAATATCAATAACCACCTTCATAATGATAGAATTAATAATGCCAGACTATCATAACCACGTAGCCAAGGCCGCATGCCAAGACCACAAATAAGATATTGTTAAAGCCTCGTGCCAAGACACTAGTTTGTCTCATGAGACCTGCCGATGCAATTTTTTTAGAAGATACTTACGTTTAAAATTGCTCAAATATACTCCAGTGTTTTTATGAAAACATTATGCAAGATTCTGAAAACAAAATAACTAATTCTGAGACTGCTCGACTAATTACAGGCCATGATGGGTCCACGCCCAATCCCTTCCTGTCTACCACACTCGAGAGTCGGGTTTTCTGAAATCATTTTGAAGCTTGCGTTAAATACGTATACATTTGCACTGGATTTTCATATATTTGAGAAAAATATTTCTTTTTTGAAATCATTTAAAAATAACATAATTATAAAATAAAACATTTTTATTAAAAGTAAAAGTCAAAGGGGTTTATACACAGTATAAAATAAAGTTGTGTATAAAAAAAAAATATGCCTCACTGAAAGGAGATTGAGACGAAGACCCTTATAAAGATCATTTGTTAAATAAAGTAGATATATTATGTGTATTCACTATAGGTATACATGAAGAATGTAAAAATACAAAATAGTACATAATAATATCATGACATAATTTGAAAGTAGGATATTAACCCAAAGATTGGAAGTTGGGTTAAGAAATTCCCTTACCTTGTGTCCGACTTGATTCGACCATTCTTTAACCTCTTGAATAATAAACTATAGTTAATATCTACCATTTTCAATTTCATTATCCTTTTTATATCACTTATTACAATGTTATGAACATTATGTAATTATTTAAGTTAATACCGGTCGTTTTGCCGATCTTTGGTACATGGGTCAACAATAAACTTCTTATAATTACAAGTTGTTTATGTGGTAAAATATCCATTATCTCCAGAATTATATTCATGATTTAGATGTAATATATATATCATATATATCCATTATATACATTTATTCATAATATTACGTAACATTTAGAGGTAAGAATTGAAATGCACCGTTCATGGAGACGGTAAGTCGTACGTACGCTTGAACGCTACTTTCACTTCTATTTCGTATTTAATGGAATGAAATCATAATTATATAAAGTTATAATATAGTTCCAGTATAATATCATATATAATATCATTTACTCCATCCATTATACATCCCACATATGTCATTAATGATTCACATCACTTTGAGGGGGCGGTAGTCCACACTTCCTAAAATGAAATTATCGCGTTTACCCATAATGGAAATCATAAATTATGCCATAAATGAGAAATAAAGAATAATAATGAAAACATAAACATAATATATATATCATATATGAAAATATTTTCATCTAAATGGCCACTATTAGAGGTGTTAAAAGAATATTGAACAATCATCGTTTCGTGAGGCAGTATTTCGCCACCCACAGAAAACGTATGTTCATTAACCATTAGACGAATGTGTGTGTAAGTGTAAACCAAATTCTTATCATAAAAAAATCCTAGTATATTTTATATACTGTTGTTGTTACAAAAGAAGGGAATAAAATGAGTTTAAGTGGTTGGAGAAGCTAAATAAATCAAAACAACATTAGAGAAGACATTACCTAAAAATTGGGTAACTCTTTTTGACTTGAGCCAAAGACTTCCTTGGGAAGAGTTCTTCCCAAAGTGAGGCTTATAGGATTAATAGGGGGAAGTTGGGAGAGTATTTTTGCAGAGTTTGGCCGAACCAAATGGCTTGAAAGTGTGAATGAGGTGGTAGAGTTGGGGGCCTTTTATAAGTGGAGAGGAGGGGCACTTTTGGAATGTAATAAAATGTTACTTTATTATACAATTTTATTCGGATTCTAAAGGTCCCAAACTTATATAAATCGAGTCTAAGGTTATAAGGGTTCGACATATACTAATCCAATAGGTTTTTGACTAGTGTAAGCCTTGTATTTTACATTATCTTTTCATTTTATTTAAATCGTTAATTAATGTGGTAATCGCTGCATCATCATGGTGTTATAAATAATTTAATTTATTTAATGTCTAAAAATTATTAAAAAAATATCATGATGTAGGAAATCGTTTTAGCTTTCTAATTAATATTTATAGTCAAAAATATGACTTGTATATCCCAATTTAAAAATTGATTTAGTAAAACAACTCTTGTTTGTGACCTTTTTATTTTAACATTAAATAAAAAGTTGTTTATGTCTTTTTCCTACCAATGTGGCTCCATGGGGTCCCCAAGCTGACCCATGGATTTTATTGGTCGTCCATGACACATCAAATGAGGTTAGGACATGTTTCATGCTCATCTCATATTATTAAAACATTATTTTTACCTTAAACTACACTAATTACCTCTAATCGCGATTAAGAACATAAAAGTTACTATTCATCAAAAATTATTTTAATCTCATTGAACCACATTTTACTTCCTAATGACAACCATGTATGTCGGATTTTTGAAATTAAAAACACAGATGTGGTAAAATTTCATTTAAACGAAAAATTCAGTTTCTATAAGTACCACTTAGTGATTTCACTATTCATCAAAAATTGATGTTTTTCAGAAAAATCCCAAAAATTCACCCTAAGCTATATTTGATATTCCAATTTAAAAAATGATGTCTATTTTACAAAATTCCAAACATGTAAGTTGTATTAATTAATTTTATAATTAATTCTCGTTGTCACAACAAATAGCGTGTTTTTTAAGAAACAATTTATATCAAAAGATTGACAATTGTTCATGCCCATTTTCAATGATAAATTAATTCTAATGACCACCATTGGATAAAATGGTAAAAATATATTCTAATTATACTTTAAAACCACTAAATAGTATAATTTATCACAATAAATTATTTTTATTAAAAAAGTTGTTTTAAGTATTTTTCACTATTCATAAAAAAATTGGATGTTCTCAGAAAGTTATCAAAAATTCAACATAGAATAATTTTGATATTACGAATAAAAAAACAAAGTCCATTTGGAAATTTATAAAATTTCAAAAATTAGGTATTACTATTCATAACGACTACTTTGATTGGTTGTGGTGTGTGTTAGAACTCAAAGTTGCGTACAATGCAAGCTATTGCATTATTGAATGAGAAGCGTATCATGGAAGCTCGGGGTGTTACATTCTCCCCTCTTTCAATAATTTGCATCCTCGCAATTTGAAATTTTTCTTTGAAAACAAAAGGTTGAAAATAGAAAGTACCTTTGTGGAAAACCCACATCAGAAATAAGGTTAATAAATATATAACATTAATCTAAAGCAAGATAAGTACAAAGGTCACCCGAGATAGCCCATTCTAGGATTCTATGAAAATATGGATATGGAGGAGAAACAAACCATCAAGGTCTGATGTAGAGTTATATAAAACAGGATTAGGAGAACGTTTAACTACAAGAAAATCACTATCTTGTGATTGGTTAAACGATCATTGATTCCCCAGCAGGAAAAGATAACCGACAAAGTTTTTGTTTTGAGTTTACTTTTATAAAGTTGAAGAATTTATTTAGGAGATTTACAAAGAACGTAAGGGAATATACATACTTGTCATGTAGAATTTCATTCTTTAATAAATTTTTACCAAAAACCCATCTTTCACTCTAAAAGGTAATACAACTCAAAAATATTCTATTTATACTAATTGTATAAGATTCCAAATATTAACACATACCATTTAGATTAGTAAAAATATTTTGTAATAACTAGGGACTTCCTGTAGGCTAGTGGTAGGAAATAAAGGCCTGTCGCACTATGGTTGTGGGTTCGATTCCTGCATCTTTGTCCGACGCAACGGGTTATGCCCCACCCTGCAGGTTGTCCTTTTCCTAAAACTATAATATTCAAAAAATAATCTTCAGAAATGTTTTAACCTTAAACAATACTATCCAAAGCTCAACTTAATCCATTCCAACCTTTATAGTTATCCAAAATACCTCCGTCCAGACTTTCTCTAAAAGGTCTCTAAATTCCAAAATCAATTGTAACCTCAGATTCCCCAAACGAAGTAAAGTTTCTCTTATTGTCACATACTTAAAATATGATTACCTTCATCATATTAAATCCTTAATGAAAACAACATGTACTGAAGTACAATCCCTATATATATCACATTATTCTTATAACCATAATCTAGTTCTTGAGTCCAAAAACACAAATACAATAATTATTCCGCTTCAACTGTAGTAACAGCATAAGATTGTCCTTGATCCCTTGGCCTTTTCTGAGGTATGTTTCCCTGACGCTTAGGACATTAATTTTCATAATGCCTCATTTCCCTACAATTGTAGCATTCAACATTGATAGCTTCTTTCTTTCCCTTGCAATCACGTGACTGGTGACCTTTTTCTCCACATTTATAACAAAATCCCATTCCTTTTAGGCAAGCACCGGGGTGATTCTTCCCACAATTATCACATAATGGAAAATCCTTCTTTCCCATTTTCCCTTTATCCATCTCTTGTTCCACCGTTCTCTTCTTTTCTTGCTTTTCTTTAAAGTCATGAGACTTAGAAAATTCCTTTTCTGTTTTGATAGCACACGAGACAATATCTTCGTATGACAGGAAGGTTTGTGAGACTAATTCTTGACGAAGAAATGGTTTTAACCCATCAAAGAAACGATCAATATTACTCCTTGGGTTACGTATATAATCGACAGCATGCCTCGCAAACCTTGTAAAGTTAGCCTCATACTTTGCGACATTCTCATCCTCCCTCTGCCTCAGACTCAGAAATTGCCTTTCCATATCTGCTCGATGGTCATGAGGAAAGTATTTTTCTAAGAAAATCTCTTTGAACTCCCTCCATTCCATATTCGATACATCATCATCTTCCTTTGTGTTTTGAATCAGCGACCACCACTGATCTGCATCTCCAGTGAGGCGGTAAACTGCCATGACAACCTTGTCCCTTTCGCTACTCCCCAAGGCATGGAATATTTTCTCTAAGGAGTTTATCCATTTCTCAGCTACTAATGGATTTGTAACCCCATTAAATGTTGGCAGTTGTTGCCTCATGAATCAGTCTAACGTTGATCCTCCACGTTGTGGATCAGGGTGATCCATACGAGTAAGGTTATTTTTCATAACTTGAGTGAGTTGTCCCAGTATGGTAATAAGTTGATCAGCACCAGTTGTATCTCCAGATCCACAATAATTATCTTGAGCAGGAGGGAATTCCCTACACAGAGTGTGTGCATTGATACGGTTTCCATTCCTTCCACTAGACGCCATTTCTAAACAATGGCATAAACTAGATTAGTTTATGAATCAAAATACATAATTCCATACTTGTAAAATACTTAACATAAATTGAACTATTTATGGATATAATCAATAATCATAAAATGGTTTTCTTTGAGGAAGTATATACTCATAACCGTTCATAGTGTTTTGTAAAGAAAATGAGAATTATCTTAAGCATATCCCCCGGGAGTGGCGTAAACAAGAGTGAAGCAAGGCCCATTTTCGTGCACCAGTTCCCGTTCTAGTCTAGCTCAATGCGTTGTTTTCGGTTTTTACCCCTAGTACATCTGTGCCAGAGCCGCCTCTACCTGCTCGTATCCAGACAGGTATGTATTGCTCGGAATACTCACAAAATCTCTACAATAACAAAATTCTAGGAAGTTCTTCTATACTAATCCTCAAAGTCTATCTTTGGGATATGTGCTCTAATCAGAGTTTATCTAAATCTAGATTCCATGGTTAGTACTAAACTGCCTCTAATACCAACTGTAACGCCCCGACCCCAGCTACCCAGAGTCAGTGCACTACATCGTAACATTGGCATGATCGCAAAAGATCAAGTCTTGAATGACCGATTAGTTTAGTAGCCTTGGAATGACTAGATACATTCATAAGTCTTACATTACACCATAAAGTAAAACAAAACTACAACATCTTCTCTTCATATCCCCTTATATTATCCCTATAGGTCATTCATAATATACTTCTTCACATCCTGGAAAAATTAAAACATTGAAAGGGGTTAGCTCAGATGCTTAGTAAGGATAACAATATAGCGGAAACTTTCATAAATAAACATTAACATTTAAGGCAATGTATAACTAAAACAAAAGCCTTCTAAACTTGAACATTAGCATAATATGGAAAAAGTAAACTGAAATAATTCCATTTACTTACTCACATGGATATTCTACTAGTCGAATAATCACATGAAATATCAATAACCACTTTCATAATGATGGAATGAACAATGCCAAACTATCATAACCACGTAGACAAGGCCTCGTGCCAAGACAACAAATAAGATTTTGTCAAGGCCTCGTGCCAAGACACTAGTTTGTCTCATGAGACCTGCCGATGCAATTTTTTTAGAAGATAATTTTCTTTAAAATTGCTCAAATATACTCTAGTGTTTTTATGAAATCATTATGCAAGCTTCTGAAAAAAAAACTAATTCGGAGATTGCTCGACTAATTACATGCCATGATGGGTCCACGCCCAATCCCTTCCTGTCTACCACACTCGAGTGTCGTGTTTTCTGAAAACATTTATAAGCTTGCGTTAAATACGAATACATTTGCACTGAGTTTTTATATATTTGAGAGAAATATCTCTTTTTTGAAATCATGTAAAAATAACATAATTATAAAATAAAACCTTTTTAATAAAAGTAAAATTCAAAGGGGGTTATACACCGTGTAAAATAAAGTTTTGTATAAAACAAAAATATGCCTCACTGAAAGGAGACTGAGACGAAGACCCTTACAAAGATCATTTTTTTAAATAAAGTAGATCTATTATGTGTATTCACTATAGGTACATATGAATAAAGTAAAAATACAAAATAGGAAATAATAATATCATGACATAATTTGAAAGTAGGATATTAACTCAAAGAATGGAAGTTGGGTTAAGAAATTCCCTTACCTTGTGTCCGACTTGATTCGACTGTACTTTAACCTCCTGAATAATAAACTATAGTTAATATCTACCATTTTCAATTTCATTATCCTTTTTATATCACTTATTACAATGTTATGAACATTATGTAATTATTTAAGTTAATAACGGTCGTTTTGTCGATCTTTGGTACTTGAGTCAACAATAAACGTCTTATAATTACAAGTTGTTAATGTGGTAGAATATCCATTATCTCCAGAATTATATTCATGATTTAGATGTAATATATATCATATATATCATGTATATACATTCATTCATAATATTACGTAACATTTAGAGGTAATAAATGAAATGCACCGTTCATGGAGACGGTAAGCCGTACGTACGCATGAACGCTACTTTCATTTCTATTTCGTATTTAATGGAATGAAATCATAATTATATAAAGGTATAATATAGTTCCAGTATAATATCATATATAATATCATTTTTATCCATACATTATACATCCCACATATGTCATTAACGATTCACATCACTTTGAGGGGGCGATAGTCCGCACTTCCTAAAATGAAATTATCGCGTTGACCCATAATGGAAATCATAAAGTATGACATAAATTAGAAATACAGAAGCATAAGGAAAACATAAACATAATATATATATCATATATGAAAATAGTGTTCTCAAAATGGCCACTATTAGAGGTGTTAAAAGAATATTGAACAATCATCGTTCCGTGAGGCAGTATTTCGCCACCCACAGAAACAGTATGTTATTTAACCATTAGACGAAGGTGTGTGTAAGTGTAAACCAAATCCTTATCATAATAACATACTAGTGTATTTTAGATACTTTTGTTGTTACAAAATAATGGAATAAAAAGAGATTAAGGGGTTGGAGAAGCTAAATAAAACAAAACAACATTAGAGAAGTCATTACCTAAAAATCGGGTAACTCTTTTTGATTTGAGCCAAAGGCTTCCTTGGGAAGAGTTCTGCCCAAAGTGAGGCTTCTAGGAGTAATAGGGGGAAGTTGGGAGAGTATTTGGGCAGAGTTTGGCCGAACCAAATGGATTGAAATTGTGAATGAGGTGGTAGAGTTGGGGGCCTTTTATAAGTGGAGAGGAGGGGCACTTTTGGAAAGTAATAAAATGTTACTTTATTATACAATGCTTTTCGGATTCTAAAGGACCCACACTTATATAATTTGAGGATAAGGTAATAAGGGTTATCAATATACTCATCCAATAGGTTTTGTACAAGTGTATTCCTTGGATTTTACATTATCTTTTCATTTTATTTAAATCGTTTATTAATGAGGTAATCGCTGCATCATCATGGTGTCATAAATAATTTAATTTATTTATTGTCTAAAAATTATAAAAAAATTATCATGATGTAGGAAATATTTTTATCTTTCTAATTAATATTTATAGTCAAAAATATGACTTGTATAACCCCATTTAAAAATTGTTTTAGTAAAACAACTCTTGTTTGTGACCTTTTTATTTTAACATTAAATAAAAAGTTGTTTATGTCCTTTTCCTACCAAAGTGGCTCCATGGGGTCCCCAAGTTTACCCATGAATTGTCTTGGTCGTCCATGACACATCCAATGAGGGTAGGACATGTTTCAAGCTCATATCATATTATTAAAACATTATTTTTACCTTAAAATACATTAATTACCTCTAATCGCGATTAAGAACTTAAAAGTTACTATTCACCAAAAATTATTTTAATCTCATTGAACAAAATTTTACTTCCTAATGATATCCATGTATGTCGGATTTTTGAAATTCAAAACACAGAAGTGGTAAAATTTCATTTAAACGAAAAAATCAGTTTTTATATGTACCACTTAGTGGTTTCACTATTCATCAAAAATTGATGTTTTTCAGAAAAATCCCAAAAATTCACCCTAAGCTATATTTGATATTCCGATTTCAAAAATGATGTCTATTTTAAAAAATTCCAAAAATGTAAGTTATATTAATTAATTTTATAATTAATTCCCGCTGTCACAACAAATAGCGTGTTTTTTAAGAAACAATTTATATCAAAAGATTGAAAATTGATCATGCCCATTTTCAATGTTAAATTAATTCTAATGACCACCATTGGATAAAATGGTAAAAATATATTCTAATTATACATTAAAACCACTAAATAGTATAATTTATCACAATAAATTATTTTGATTGAAAAAGTTGTTTTAAGTATTTTTCACTATTCATAAAAAAATTGGAAGTTCTCAGAAAGTTACAAAAAATTCAACTTAGGATAATTTTGATATTACGAATAAAAAACGAAGCCCATTTGGAAATTTATAGAATTTTAAAAATTAGGTATTACTATTCATAACGGCTACTTTGATTGGTTGTGGTGTGTGTTAGAACTCTATGTTGCGTACAATGCAAGCTATTGCATTATTGAATGAGAACCGTATCATGGAAGCTCAGGGTGTTACAAACGGGTGGTTTCGTGATAAACTAAGGGCAGGTGAGCCCTATATCTCTCTCTAATGAATTGGGTAACACGAAGTAGTGAAACATTAAGGTTTCTCCGAAGAGATTTAGGGAATATACTATGATAGGTATTCCAAAACGTAACCAAGAGAGTTACTCCCTACGTAAGAATGTTATTAATGCCTCAAGTTAAATTTTTTGCCTGGTGATTTCTATGATTTATTCATGATTTGATGAGGTATGTTAATGTGCCTATGTTTTATGGGTAAAGTATGATTTCATTCTTATTAATATAAGAACTCATGTTTTTATATCCCTTACTGAGCTTTTTATGCTCATCCCATGTTTTTGAAATGTTTTTCACAGGTTAAGTGAAAGGTACGTGATGTGATGATAGTGTGAAGGATATGTCAAGAAAGAATCCATGTTTTATTTTAAATATGTTTCCGTTGATGGAATGAATGAATCCTGTCTTTTATGTAACCACTTTGTTTAAATGTGGAATGTAATGTAAGTTTTATGATCTAATTCTCTAAAACTCTAAACCTGAAAAGATCCTCAATGTGTAATCTTGTATTAACTCGAGATTAAGTAAGGTTTAAGGCCGGAGCCTTATAAGCTCAATGCGTTAAATATTTAAATATACGGTGATGATATTTTATTTACCTTAGGATCATAAATCACATACTTCAATAATATTGATACAATATTAGTGGTTATGTTATTAATATTAAAATGAAGTAAATTTAATCTTCTAATTTCATATGTTTTCTGGACGAAATTGGATTTATGAGACTAATACATTTTAGTGAAGTGTCAATTGACATATATGAGTGTATAAGATAGTGTAATTACATCATGATCTTGAATATTATGTTACTAAAAATGATATATTCATGTAATGTAATGTTTTTATTTGATTTAAATATACATTAAATCATACTTCAATAGATTAAAATTAATAATTCGATAATATACAACAGAAAAAAACCCAAAATGAAAATTATGTAATAATGTATTTTACTAGAAACCTTAATCTGTTTTATGTTTTTTTTAATGGAAACTGAATTTGATTTGATCTATTTAATTCAATAAAATTGAATTCCATTTGTACAAATAGAAGAAAAAAATTAATTCTAGTAATTTAATAAAATAGAAGATGTGTGGTATGGAGAGTATTTTCTAAAGAGGAATTTAACGAATTTCAAGGGGAAAAATTTGTCTGTACCTAGAACTATTTATGCATTGATCCCATGATTTATATGTGAACAACTACCCATTTTTTTGATTAAAATAATATATTAAAAATAATTAGTTCGTTACTATATCTATGTGTTGTGGGAGTGTGAAATAAAATATTTCAAAAGTATCAATAATGTATATATACAAATACTGTTGTTGAAGAACCAAAAATTCAAGAAGATATATCTTATCCTTGTTACAAATTCAATATAAATGTTTTCTGATATGGTGGTAACTTTTGTGAATATAGATAAGTATATTTTTACAATATTAAATCATATTATATGTTGGATTTTTTTGTTCACAAAGTGAGTAATTCTTATTTAGGGGGAGAGACTAAGAATGGAATGGAGTTGGAGACCCTGGAAAGGCCAACACCAGATAAAAAATATGTGTTTTCACTGTTTCATCATTTTATGAACATATAATTCGGGATTAGAATACCTATATAAGTGAATTGAATCAAAAAATATTGGATAGGTTTATTATAAAATAAATTTTTTTTATAAAAATGGTTTGTACGAATTCATAGCCACCTTTATATTAGAGAAATCTAATCATATCCAAATTAACTTCAATCATTGAAATCAAGAGCTTTGGATTTTTAAAATCAATCAATAATTATCAATATATATCAATAACAATAAATTATGTTGAGGAATTTTGATTATGATCATTTCAATTATATTTCTCCTTTTTGAAATATTATTTTCACTGGGATAATCCATACCATCTGTAAAATGAAAAAACATGTTAATTTGAATAATTTCAAATAAACAGTAAAGGATAAGTTCTGAAACCCATATATAACGTTAATCTTAGGATGTTGAAATGCATGATCGTAGAGATGTAGATGTTAAAAAACCTAAAATCACAAAAAGAATACCACAAATAAATAATGAAAAATAATTAACAGTAATAAATTTACTTATCATCACCCAAACCAAAAAATATCATTGGCATATGCTTCCTAATAAAAATGAATTATAGTTAATGATGAATATGAGTAGATTTAATAATTATGGATATCAGGGTGATTGAAATTTAAATTTTTTATTATGAATTACACTAAAAGAAATGTTTGATATCCAACACTCCACTAATAATAACATAGGATTTTAAGAATATTAATTGAAATAGCTATATGAATTAAATGGGTTTTTAATTTTATATTAAAACTAAAAATCCAAAAATCCTGATATGATTGGGGTAATAAAATAAAATTAATTAAAATTAAAAAATTAGGGTGTAATATCCCGATAATATGAAGGGATAAATTCCCAATAAACTTATTTAATTAATGAAGACCATGAAACAACCAAGGTGGTTATACAACAACAATGAAAGTCCAATATATCACATGACAACCTTCATCCATCTGACATCATATCTAATTAACCAGAAATATATTTAACAAAATGTAAAAGGAACCAGGTTGTATCGACCACTGAAAGGAAGGACACATAATAATTACCACCAATTACTATAAAATGTAACAAATATAGTGATATTGTCATATACCTCATTCAATATTTCTATCAAACAACCTAATACACACCCTGTAGGAAAATCCCTCCCCATTGTGAAACAGACCCTAAGAATGAATATCCTTAGAATATTCACATAAGATTATCCACGAGAAAATATACATTACAATATTAATAATATATTCTAAATTAAACTAATATCCACCATAAAAAATTAGTTTAATTCTTAGAGATAGCTAGTCACTAAAATATCATGTATTCTCACCCAAAAAAAGGTATAGATATCATTGTAATGGAACATCAGAATGAAGTATAAACCTATCTTATATATATCCATTATGATGAAACACATGAATCCTTGATAAAACAAAATCCCACAGTTGATATTATAATTCAAAATCCATTTACCATCCAATAATAATCTCATAAAACATGACCTACATGAATTATGAAAAGTAATGATCAGAGTTAGTCTGATACGCAGTATGTAAAACTAAAT
The DNA here is from genome assembly GCA_963277665.1 of Viscum album. Lineage (NCBI taxonomy): Eukaryota > Viridiplantae > Streptophyta > Magnoliopsida > Santalales > Viscaceae > Viscum > Viscum album. The sequence continues at coordinate 1,782,630,707 of OY728119.1, read as the reverse complement.
ATAACAATATAGAAATGGGATACAAAAACTACCTCTCACTAATTAATACCCATGTCATTTAATTCAAATTTCATACCAGAAACTAATATAATAAACCATCCACATCGAAATAAATATAAAAACATAGTATTGGTAAAATTTAGAATATTTTTATATCCATACTGTAAGCCCATTCTCAAATAATATATCTTTATAAAGAATTAAAATCATTATGTTAAAGTGTTAGTGTATTTAATTATACACCCATCACTTGAAATGGAATCACATATAATATAGAAAACACACATATCATATATTTATAAATGATATGGAATTTTTATAGTCTTATTGGGTAATACCAACAATATTGTACTCCCCATCATTATGAAAAGAACTATTGATGGTAAATACACCAACATCTAAAAGAAACTTATGTAGTCGTATATTATTTATAATAATATATTATCATGGTTCATTAATGATTTAATTTTTCCTTTCTATACCCAAGGAAATGAGTATGCTAACAACAACTTTGGTCAAAGTAATTTGAATAAAATGTTTGCCATAATGTTTTCCTCTATTAAGATATAAAGAACTATGGTAAAACATTTACATATTATGGTTTCTAATATTCTACATTATCATCAATAATTGTGGTAAAAAGAATATAACTCCATAATATTATATTTTATAGAAAATTAGATATCTAGATAATTATAAAATAGTTTTACCTATCTTATTTTTTAATATATAATATATTCTTCATATTGAAATGTAATTATTTCACCCGAAAAATAACAACAATTTGTTTAAAAAAAAATATCATTATATGGAACATGAAATATATTAATATCATAACATATTTTTGTAATAAAACCCCAAATCTATTTTCTTAGAGCTTTTAGTAGTTTTACATGATTTTTACAAAATAAAATGAATCACATCCAACTATATTCTAAATTATAGTTGTCTTGGGACAACAGATAAAAAATCATTCTAACATGACTTCCAAAATATATTAAATATAGTATAATAAATTTTAAAAGAACGTTATTATTTTTTATATTAAATCATGGAATTTAGTCACGAGTCCCTTCATGGTTTTGTGGGGGAAGGAAAATGAAATATATATTGACCTAAGATGATTAGTAATAAAAAGTGAAAAAAAATTATTACAAAAAAAATAAAATAGGAATAATATGTCTAAGATAAACATTAATCAAATATTTGATATAACTAGTTCCCTAAAAGATGAATAAATCCATGGATAACATATCAAAATAAAAATCACATGGATAATAATTTATGGATTAATAATGAAAGAATTCATATCACCAAACATCATTATATTTATTTCTATCCATTATTGTAAGAAAATTACACATAAAATTGTATATTGTATTCCAAATACCCAAAATATTTTGATTCATGAGACTAAGCAATGCATTTAGGGACTTTAGCTGCCCCCACCCATCTCTTATAATGTCCAATGCATTTATTATATGAAATTTGTGACTAAAAATTAAATAAATAATCAATATAATCATTCATATTAAAAAAATAGTATATGAAATTATTATGTATTCCATAATAAATAAATATAACATGATGAAAATTCATTTATAGTAATATGAAAAATGGTATCAAATAAGTATATCCTCTAAAAAACATCATATTCACCAATTAAAATTGAAACAGATTAAACTATTTTAAACATGGTTCCATTTTATTTCATGATGGATATACCATATCCATTTGGAATAAATTATATTATAATCTAATAATATCCAAAATATTTGGATGAAATTTAAAAAAAAAAATAATACAGTAAAATTTATTAGAATATTCAAATAATGGGTGTCCATAATTAAGTGAATATTCATCCATGAAATGTACATTAATATAAATATTTTATTCGCACATTCGTTAAAAATATGAATGAATCAAAAAATTATATGAATATTTATTTTTATCAATTTCATAGTAACACATAATGTATACAAAATGTTTTAATACATCATTGGAGAATAGTGAAATCATTATTGAAACTATTTCAATGAAAATATTAACATGGAAGAAAAGGACTACTGATTAAATAGAAAAATAATTTTGTTTTTTATTAAAACCAGATTAATAGTATTTTGGGTTCCAAGGAAGGGTAAAATAGAAATAAAAAATAAAAATGAAAGAAATAAGTATAGGATAAGAAATTTTATTGGGATTTAGATATAAAAATCATATAAATATTTTAATAGAATTTATATATAGAAATTCTGTAATATGGACGAAACTGTGAAATAAACTATTACCTCTAATATGAATTATATTGTAAGTGTTTTTAGCATAAAATATACTAAATATGAATTTATTTTAGCCATCTAAAAAACCATTATAAATACTTATAATATCATATTTTATCTAATTATTACATTTTAAATGTTGTTTATTAATAATTTTATGTTAATATTGTGGTTTTATAGTGTTCACGATTTCATTTTTCATGTATATTTGTTTTTGTTGACTTATTCCGTGGAAATAATCATGGTTACATAAACATAAAATTTTAAATCAATATTTAAATATAATATATATTCATCATATAAAAAATTAGAATCATCTTTTATTGCATGACCATAAAAGAAAATCATACTGATTTGTAGAGGAGGTAGTCTAAACATACACACAAGTGACCATTTCATATTATAATGAGTTGAACGTTAATAAAATAAATGATATATATTATTTCAAAAATAAAAATTAACTAAAAAATAACATATATATATAGCTATATATTTATAACCATCCATGTAAAGTGGTGTTGACAAAAATTACCTCTCTATGATGGCATGCTAAGCCATACATACAAACAAGAAATGCTATCACATTCTATAGGATAGAAAATAAATGAAAAATATTTTTTACCTAGTTTATGTAATATATTATTATATTAATTATATTTTATTCATTAATTTAGTATTGGTATAATATATTTATAGCAATCATAAGAAGAAATAAATTTGTAAGAGTCATAAAAATTAATATCTCTTCTTTAGTGGAACCCTGTTAGACCCCCCTTTAAAACCGTAGAAATGGTAATTTAAAAATACCAAAACATATTAATCAATGAAATGGAATTTTATTATAAAATTGTATATGATTCATTGATATAGGATTCTAAACCTGGTATAAAAAGATAGGGGAGGAGAATTTATAGATATTCATGAAATATAAGAATATAATAACTGGAGAACATGTGTACAATGGTACAAAAATGACATGGGTTATAATTTAAAGAGAATATTATGATAATTTAATCATAAAAATAAAATTTCTATAGGTTTGGATATCATTTTAAACCATATCCACTATTTTATCACCTGAGTTAACCCCTTTTAACCTGAACTATGGATGTTGAATTTCAATACTTAAAGGTTATAATTTTACACACAAGTTTAAAGTTGGATCATAAATGGAATGTGGATAAAATTTTAAACCATTTATCATATTAATTTCCCTCAATAATTATTTTTTGGATCTTTATATATTTTATCAAATTAATTTTTAAAATTAAATATTATTAATTTTTTTGAACTATTAAATAAATATGACATTAAATTTATGAATACTGAAATATTATTAAAATATATTTCATTTAAACAAAAGTAATAATTTAATATTTTTTATAAAAATAATTTTTATCCATTAATCATCATAAATTCTTTTCATTTAGTGCTTGTAGGATTATTTACAGAGTTTTCCACTGATTTTACAAGCATTGTGTTAATTATGTATGTGTGTTTAAGGAAAATATATAGTCACTAAAAATTATAAATAAAATACCATCATTAAAATAATTTCACTATCCTCAAAATGAAATTTTATATTATTTCAAAACATATATTTATACATATTTGAAAAAATATGACAAATTTAAAGAGGAAGAGAGTGACATTTTTATCTTTACTAAAAATATTATATAGGTCATTTTCATTGAAAATTCTACCATAAAAAGATAAATATAACTCCTAATGTGATTATGGTTTAAATAAATTCATTATAAAATAATTATTATGGAAAATATTAACCTTATCAATTAGTATTAATATAGTCTTTATAGTTTTACTCTTTTTATATAGTGACATTTTTTACTAAATATATTATTAACTATGATCAATCATTAAATGGTATTTTTTAAATAATTTTACTTAATATATATATAAGTGTGGAATCAATTTTACTACATGCCTCTCAATATGTGTTAAAAATCATTTTATAATAATCCATAAAGGTTTAATAAAAAAAAATTTATAAATATTTTTGTTTATATAATTATTTTTTACCTTGTCCAATTAAAATGTTTATTTATATAAAATTAATTAAATTATTACTAAATAATTTATAATTATATTATTTTATGACAATATAAAAAATAAAATAGTAATTTTTAAATTAACAGAAATACTTTTTTTATTAATCTTCATTTTTTAAAATTCACTAAAAAATTCATCTTTTCTGAAAAATTATGAAAATTTATCCCATGATAATTTCTATATTCTTATGTAAAGAAAGTTAATTTATTAAAATTATATTTATAAAATTTGAGAATTTAGTGCTTAATTATATTAATGAATAATACATTTTTTATTCAGGTATTTTTTCTCTAGGAATAAAAGATTACTATAATTAATGCTATATTGTTAGATTATTCCCTCAAAAAAATATTTATCCTTATGATTTTTAGAATTTCACTTCATGATCTTATTTGGGTAGTTTTCCAACATTGATTTATTAGTCTCCCACCACACCTCTAATATATTATTGTTCCCCAAATGTATATGTAGCATCCAAGTCATCTGGTTTTGCGACACATGATATATTTTTTCAACAATCTAGATACTTCAAATATTGTATGATTTATTAGGATCCATTTATATATCCTCATAGGAGTGAATATGTATTTTATATAGACTATACTTCTTTAATAATGATATATTTAACAAATAATTTACTTTTAGTAGGATATGTCAACTTTCCAAAGGGCATGACACATATTTAATTCATCATAGAATTTCAAAAGGCCTAATGTTCTAGGGTCTTGGTTTTCCATTATTAACAAATCATATATCAACATTCAACACGATAATTTCATGAAAATACTGAAATAAAACTTGAAATTTCAAATAATTCCTTCAGTTATTGAAATAACACATAATCATTTTTCGAATACTTGTTATAGGTATGTAGATTTATTACCATTATTGTTTGTCTCTATGAAAAGTTAAATGCCTAAAAGCTTCCCTTCACGAACATCATCTGAACAAATTGATGAATGATATATTATTCAGTATAATTATTCATATGACCACGTTTAAATACATTAATGGAATTCATTTTCATATGAAAACATTGTAAATGGTATATACTATTCCCATAATCATTTGGATTCAGGTGATACACTATTGGAAAATTGGATTATAACCACAGTTTTGGAACCAACTATGGGTATATGTACAATATGGGATCATATACTCATGGTTTGGGGAAACAATTTGTATAGCCCCATATTCCCATGTTTCTTGGGAAACTAAAGGTGTAGCTTTTTTATCATGACCTATGCCCATGGTTTAAGAAAAAATGTGGGTATTGGGTTGATTTTTTAGACTTATACCCACATTGTTTGTACAAATATGTGAATATGGTTACTTTTTGGGGACCAATACCCACTAGTATCCAAACCGTGGGTAAAACCATCCCTCCATACTGCGGGGGAAAAACTTTTCGTGACCCAATATTCATTTCATTTGAACATCTATTCCCAATATTTTACCTCATATAACCACAATTTTTAATAATAAAATTATTGATATATATATATATATAAGTTGCGTATCAAGAGTTGTGAGGAACTAGGTGTTAGAGGGTGAGGTATTTCGATCACAATCAGTGGTATGATTGTTTTTGAAAACCTATACCCACAGTTTTAAACCACTGTGTATAGGGAGATGACACGCTGGAAAAAATAAATACCTACAGTTCAGAAAACCAGTGGTATAGGAATGAAAATAGTTTTATGATTTAAATAAGATATTTTATCTCAGCTTTCACCTAGTGAAAAACCATGTTTGTTGATGCATAATCAAAAATTTTGGAATTTATATTATCCCACCAAATTTTTCCTTCAAATCCCTATAGATAATTTTAATACCAAAGTGTGTTGAAAAATATAACCAATTTGAATAATCAAACAATTATCATTTAATAAATTATTTTGATGAAAAACATAGAAAAAATCCATATTTTGGAAAATCATGTTAACAAATAAACCATTCCAGCTTCCCATCATTTACAAAAATGTATTTCTATTTTATATAAACATAATTTACAAGACTTGTTAATATATATATATAATAAATAAGGCTTATAAATAATTTGAAAAGGGGGATTTATTCCATTTCAAAAATTATATCATAATAATATTTTGAATGAAAAGATTGTGTTTGATATCATAAATTATATGTAACAATCTATGGGTTTGTTCCTGATTTTTAGATGGATTCTTCTTGGCATCCAAGAGAACCAAGTTCAATTCCTAGGGCATGAATTTCATGGTACATTAGTAAAACTATATAATTGTAGTAGCTAGTACTGTTTAGTACTATAGGAGCTGACACTCTTCATTTGATTTGGTCCTTTAAGAAACCAATTTAGGCCTATGTATGGAATCCTGTCTTTTTATTACATAACTTTGCATTAAATTTTACATACAAATTATCTTTAAAGTCTAGTGTCATGGAAATCAGGAACATTATACATTGAAAAAACATAAAAATACTTTTAATACACTTTTAAGGCATCATAATAGGTTCATTATATGTATAATTACTACATCTGATAACTTGGATACATACATCAAAGGAAATGGTTAGTAAAAGGCCCATTAAGGAAAACAAGGGAATACGTTTACTTGTGAAATCAATAAGAACATGATAAAAAGATAAAGACATGAGAAATTGAAGTCGAGGAATTTAATAATGAAAATAACAAAAATCATATCATGAATATGTGGCTAGAAAATTAACTTTTTAAATTAATGAGAATATCACCAAGGTTTATACCCAAGGTGTTATAGAAATTGACAAGGTTATTCACCAAGGTATCATGAAACTTGTCATCTCTATAGATTAAATTATTTACCCAATGCATTGGAGTACTATCAGGGCTCACACATAATTTGTATTTACATTCATGTGATCCACATAGATCATAATCCAACATTTTATAAATAACCTATCGAGAATAAAAGAAAATGGATTTACTTTCAAAATCACGACATTTCAAATATTCTTAAGAACATGATCATTATGTAATTTATATCCCATGGAAAGGGAGTGAGGGTTATATGTATATCAATTAAAGAATAATATAGAAAATTTCATGTATTTAGAAATACACATAGAAATGAAAATATAATTAGGATTTCATATAAATAATATAATATATTTTCATGTGAATAAGACTGAGATTTTGAGACGAAAATTCTGTAGCATAATTTGTAAAAATCATGGTTTTAGAAAACACTAAAAAAAAGTAGGGAAAAGAATCATCAACTAAACAATAACTCATAATATGATAGTTTTGTGGAATAAAATGAAATAATATCATGGTATGGATATTTGAATGTAATACAATCTGAAAATGAAACTCAAAGGAAAAGAGAAGATGTGATTTCTTTTACGAAATATCGGCAGCCTAACAGCACCACATAAAAATTCAGAAAATCAGTTGGTGAGACTGGAAAGTCTCTCTCCTAAATTGGACATGAAATGGACAGTAAGAATGATATGGAAGAACATACACCAACATAATAATATAGAAATAAGAAGACATAATATAAAGGATGTGATGGCTTAATAGAGTATGGTGAATGGTTCCCTTACATTGAAGAGTAACTTGAAAAACGTGAATGTCGGGACCTTGGCAGTCCTGAGGGAACCCTGGGAGGAATAAATGGGAGGTAGAAAGACAAGATATTCGTTGATTAGGAATTTGGAATGAAAATAAAGAAAGAATGTCTTGGTATTTATAGGAAAAGTGAGGGAATTAATATTTAATTTCCAAGGGACACTTTTTCGGTGGTATTTGAAAAACCATGGCCTTTACCATGGTATTTGGACATGGTATTGGCCTCTTAAGACATATGATAACATATATTACTATTCAAAAGTCGGGAATAATATTTACATAAGGATTACATCATCAATGTTTTCATTAAACATCATAAACTCAAAATAGTATTTTTACTATTCACCAAAGAATCAATTTTTTCTAAAACATCCCAAAAAATAAATCTAAATTATGGTCGATGCTCTGAATTAAAAAATTAACTCCATTTTATAAAAATAATTTTCATAATATTTTTATTTTAATTTTTAAATAAATTTATTATTTATTCCAAAAATACAACTTTAAAATTGTAACTCATTTTGTAACACCTTAAGAAAGTAATCAAGGTCCCATAAAATTATCATATAACAATAAGAAAATAAAGTAACTACTTATGATTAAATTTTATTAACATAAATTTCCATTTAAATTATTAAATTAATTATTAAATTGTAAACAAAATATTGATAACATACAATAATAACAAAAACTAAACTATTCATACTATACTATTAACTAAAAATTAAGGTGATCTTATTAGACTCTAAATTTCATACTGAAATGAACTATAGAAGACCATTTTTTGAAAATAAATTTTTATTATTAATTATTTAAATAATAAAAAAATATTTTAAAATACCCCCTTTTTACAAAATTCATCAATTTTATGGAACTTCTATAAATTCATCCTACATATATCCAGACATTTAAAATTAAAAAAATTTACCATAAGAAAAGGTTTTAATTTTATTTATAAAAAGTATTACAAAAAGTAATTAATGATTAGTTACATAACCCCTTTGTTACTCCTGTATAGGAAAAAAGTGTAAGGTGTTCTATGGTGATAGAATCTTGGGGTGGCTTAGACAACATTGCCCGAGTGGTGATTTATATCAGCTTGAACTTATCCCAATGGAAATTCTATTCATGCTTCACATGTTGATGTTCATCTTTTGATTTGACCCGAGCAGTGTCCAATCATGATACCTCCATCCCAAGCTCCAAAACATGGACTTCATATGGCCTGAGTCCACTGAATGATTCCATTGACTCTTCTTTCTGTATTAATTAATGAAGATCAATTGAATTTATAAACACTAACTGTAATGTTAAGAATTTATTTTCCAATGATCTTATTGAACAATGGACATATAATAGTTGAAACCCAATAGTCTCCTTTATTTATACTCAATTCATTAATTAAAGGAAATAGTTTATTTGATTATATAATAAAATAACACACAAATTTACTATATAAATATTATTAAAAAGTTTGGGTCGTCACATTCTTCCCCCGGTAATAAATTTCACCACATAAATTTTAACTTGTACCCTAATAAGATAAATGGTGTGGGTACTTCTACCTCATAGAATCCTCGGGTTCCGACCTGGCTTCCTCACATTTGTGGTTCCTCCACAACACCTTAACAAGGTGAGTAGTCTTATTGCGTAGAACCTTGTCTCTACAATCCAAGATCTCCATCAGCCGCTCCTCCTAATAGAGGTCATGTTCTAATTGTACCACCTATAGATTTAGTACATGTGAAGGGTCAGGTATGTACTTCCACTAGTGGGATACATAGAAGACAACATGAACTTGTGCTATATTTGGGGGAAGTGCAATCTGATAGGCCACTACTCCTATGCGATCAAGGATTTCATAGGGGCCAACGTACCCATGGTTGAGCTTCCCTTTATTCACAAACCTCATGAATCTCTTCCAAATTAAATTCGATGAAATAATTTTTCCCCAACATAAAACTCCAGGTCCCTTCAATGGTTGTCACAGTAGCTCTTCTGGAAAATTTGAGTAGCCATGATGTGTTGCTGGATAGCATGGACTTTTTCTATCATCTCTTACACAATATCAGGCTGATGAAGCATTTTCTCACCATCTTCATCCCAACAAGTAGGTGCTTTACATCTCCTTCCACATAGATATTCATAGGGTTCCATTTGAATGCTTGAGTGGAAGATTTTTTTGTAAGAGAACTCAACTAAAGGAATTTGTTGATCCCATCCACATTTAAATTCTCTTGAGCATGTTCTCAACAAATCCTCGAGTGTTTAAATAGTTATTTCTGATTGGCCATCAGTTTGGGGGTGATAGGATCTACTGAAATTCAATTCAGTGCTCATAGAATTTTCAAGACATCTCTAGAATTTTGATGTGAACCTTAGATCATGATCAGATATGATAAAAAGTGGAACACCATGCAGCCTTACCACTTCCTTCGTGTAAATACTGCAAAGTTGATCAAGAGAGAAATCTTCCAAAACAGAGATAAAATTGGCAGTCATGGTGAGACAGTCCACAATAAAGCATATCACATTTTTTCCTTTGGATGTTCATAAGATACTAGTGAAGTTGTCCATAGTGATATTGTCTTTGTTCCAAGATGGTATGGGTAGTAGTTGCAACACCCCTATAAGATATTGTCTCTCCGCGTTCACTTGCTGACACACCAGGCACCATAAAAAGTAGTCAACAATCTCTCTTTTCATATTATCCCACCAATAATGATCACGAAGGTTCATATACATTTTTAAGCTTCCATGATGTATAGATAAAGTGGAGCTATGAGCTTCATACATCACCTCATTATTTGTTTCCATTGTAAATGGAACACATAGTCTTGTATGAAATTTCAGTACACCTTCTTGTTCTACATTGATCTTAGGAAACTTCCCATCCTTTACAGCCTCAACCATCTTCTGTAACAAAGGATATTTTTTTCTTTTCTTTCTAGATCTTCTCTATTAATGACGGTTGAGAAACCCTTGGGGTTAGGGTTGATGATTTCCCTTCCCTTATAATTCCCATGTCTATTTTTACTAGGTTATTGATCAAATGATCTCTTAGAATCCTCATCATAGAAAGAACAATTGGGTTTTCCTTCATAATGCATCAGCGATATTGTTTGCTCTTCTGGGATGATAATGCGTTGAACAATAATAGTCTTTGAGAAGTTCCAACCATCTCATTTGTCTCATGATTAGTTCATTTTCTGTGAATATACACGTCAAACATTGATGGTCTATGTATATATCACATTTCACCCCATAAAGATTGTGCCTCCATATATTTAATGAAAAAACAACCACAGCATGCACTAGGTCATGCACAGGATATTTCTACTCATCATTCATGAACTACTAAGATGCGTATGCAAAGAATTTATCATTTTTCAGGAGGGCGCACCCAAGTTCGTTCAGAGATGCATCACCAAATGTGACCAATCCTTCTCCAATTGAGGGTATATTTAACATGGGTGCAGTAACAAATCACTTCTTCATCTCTTGGAATCATTCCTCCAACTCCATTGTCTATATAAACATTACCACTTTTCGAGTTAACTTGTTTAATGGATTAGAATGTTGTGAAATGTTTTTCACAAACCTCTTATAATATACCACTAGTCAAAAGAAATTAAGAATCTCAATTATTATTGTAGGATGAGCCCAAACCTTTTCAACATTTGTCTTTGTAGGATCAACAATGTTTCCTTCATTGGTAATAATGTACCCCAAGAAAGAAACTGTTTGTAACCATAATTCACATTTTCTAATCTTCAAAAAAATCCTCTCCTTCTATTGAGATTTCAAAATAACCCTTAGATGATCCTCATTCTCCTAACGACGTTCAGAATATATCATATTATCATTAGTCAAAACAACCACATAGTAATCAAGGTAGTCCTTAAATACTATATTCCTCAAATCCATAAAAATAGTAGGTGCATTAGTTATTCCAAAATGGATAATAACAAACTCATAATTCCCTTATCTTCATTGGAAAGAATTTTTTTGAATATATTCATTCTTCATTGTCAATTGAGGATAACCAGATCAACAATTAGTCTTATAGAAGAGTTGAGTGCCATGAAGTTGTTCAAATATGTCATCAGTTCTTGGAAGAGGGTATTTGTTCTTTACTGTGATCCCATTCAATTCTAAATAATCAAATCCTAGCCACATCGATCCATCCTTCTTCTTCACAAAGAGAACAATTACACCCCATGGAGACACACTCAGTCGGAGAAACCCCTTCTCTAAAAGATCTTGGAGCTATTTCATTAATTCCTCCAGCTCCACATTTTACATCCTGTATGAGGTCTTTGATATTAAATGAGATCTATGCAGAATTTCAATAGAGAACTCTACCTCCCTTTCTGGGGGAGGTACAGGAAACTCCTCAGGAAATACGTCAACATATTCTTGTATGATCGAGACATTTTCTATCAACAAACTCTAATTTATTTCTTCATCTTCATGGATCAACTCCATAATGAATGATATGAGGTTATTCTAGACAATGATTAGTTTGAGATATCTCTCCTTGGAATATAACTGTTGCTTCTCCATTCATGACTACTGAGATTTCCAGGATTCTGTCTTTGATCATACTATTATACTTTGAGTAACAGTCCATCCCTAGTATAATGTCAAATTCCAGAATGGGAATGACTACTATATTTGTGTTAATATTGTTCTCACTAATGTAAATATTGGAGTTTCTAAATACTAATGATGCTTGGATAATCCCCCTAGGGGTCATGACTGATAACTCTAGTTGTAGTAGATTGCAGGTTGATTCTAAATTCTTTGAAAACATGGAGGGAATAATGGAATGTGTAGAACCAGTTTCAAACAATGTACTTTCTAGATTTGAGACCACAACCAAAGTACATGTTACCACATCATTTGGAGCATTAACTTCTACCATCGTGATAAAAAAGCACGGCCTTTCTCCCTTGGCCTTTGTGGAGGCTCATGGTGGTTCCCCTCTACTTCTTTTAGATTCGTAAAGTGACTGTAAAATTTCCCATGTTGTACACACTTAAATCACTGGACATTATGTAGGGCCTACACCGTCTTCCCCTTATTGTTAGTGTTTGTAATTTTAGGTTTCACCACACTTACACAACTCCTCTCAATATGGAATTCCCGTCCACACTTGTAGAATTTCCGCCTCATGATCAAGCAGTTCCCCGAATGCTTCTTAACACATTTATTACATATGGGACATTGAACTTGCTTGCCTCCTCTTCCCTGATCAAACTTATTCCCTACGATGGTCTTCATCGATCTCTTCATGATGTTTGATTTATGATACCACTGTGTCTCACCAAACTCCAACTCAACTTTCATCGGACTCTAAATGATATCATCATAGCTATCATAGTCACAGTTGGCTAGATTCTTCTACAAATGAGGTCTCATTCCATATAGGAATCTATAAACCTTACCTTTTTCATCCATGACAAATTTAGAGGTGTAGCATAAAATCCTTGTGATGTTCATCTCATATCTTCCCATAGATTCATTCTCATTCTTCTTCAGCTCGAGAAACTCCTTCTCCATTCATGATATCATCAATCAAGGGAAATACATATTGAATAATATCCCTTTGAACTATTCACACTCCATATCATCAACTTTCACTGTTGGCCTTGTGTTTCTAATTTGTTCCCACAATTGGTCAGCTTCTCCCTCTAAGCGATATATACCTAGGGTAACCTTCAATTTTTGAGAACATCGGAGCATAGAAAATATCTTCTCGATAGAGCTGATCCACTGTTCAGTAATCAGAGGGTCAGTAGATCCATTGAAGGTTGGTTGACATTGATGCATAAAAGATTCTATAGAATGTCATTCCCTTCTTGATGAGATCTGTCACTTAGCTTGATTCATGTTATTTCCCCTAACATGAGTCAGTTGGTTCATCATTCTCTTGAATGATTACACTATGGATTACATCGGAGGCCCATCATCGCATTGTCCATTGGGGTCACTATTTCCATAGTACCTCCTATTTTGAACCATTTTCTAAACGAATTGAACTTTAGTGAGAAACACATTTCCTTCACGAATATTTTAAAATATAAAGGATTTTATGTCTTAACACTTTTTTAAACAATTCCATTTCAAAAATAAATCGTTCATAATGATTCATAAAAATATTATGATTATCCAGACATATCCCTTAGGATTGTCATAACCACAAGGGAAGCAAGGCCCATTTTCATGTACTATGATTCCCTGGGGCATGCTCGAAACACCTTGTCAAAGTACTCACTCATAGGAACCTCTATGCCAGATCCGCCCCTACCTGCTTGTATCCAGATAGGGATGTATTTGATTGATAAACCACATACTCAATACTCACCAAAATACCAGGATGTTTTCCTATATTTAAACTTTTCTATATGATTCTTCCTAATGTTTTCAAAGCCTAAATTCCATAAATAAATATACTATACTTTGATACCAACTATGGCATCCTGCCTTTTTATTACATTACTTTTCATTACATTTTACATATAGACAATGTTAGAAGGACAGTGTTTTGGAATTCAAGAAAATAATACATGAAAAAAACATAAAAAATACTTCTAATACACTTTTACGTCATCATCACAGGTTTATACTACATATAATTACAAAATATCATAACCTGGAGACATATATCAAAGGAAACGACGAGTAGAAGGCCCAGTAAAGAAAACTATGGAATCAGTTTAATTGTGAAATCAGTAAGAAATTGATAAAAACGTAAATACATGATCAATTGAAGTAGTGGCATTTAATAATAAAAATAACATGAAAAATAACATGAATATGTGGCGACAACATTTAATTTAGACATTCATGAACATATCACCAAGGTTCATACCCAAGGTGTTATAAAAATAACCAATGTTATTCACCAAGGTATTATGATAAATGTCATCTATAGTGGTTAAATTATTTACCCAATGCATTGGAGTGATATCAAGGTGAAAGTTTATATGTATTTACATTCATGTTTTCCTCATAGATCATAATCAAATATTTCATAAATAAACCTTTTATAATAAATTAAATGGTTTTTATAACAAAATCATGACGTTTTGAATGTTCAAAAAAACATGATTGTTATTTAATTAATAACCCATATAAAGGGAGTGTGGGTTATATGTTTTTCAATTATAGAATCAAATAAATCATTTTTATGTATTTATGAATACCCCTATAAATGAGAATTTAATTGTGTATCCACATAAATAATAAAAGTGAATTTCATGAGAAAAAGGAAGAGATTTTGAGATGAATATTCTGTAACATAACGACAATATAACATGATTTTAGAAAACATTGAAATGTGTGGGTACAATATTCAACCACTCATAAATAAATAATAATAATCTATGGGTATATAATTAAAATAAATAAGCTCATGGTATGGATATTTTTAGAAAATACCATATGAAAATTCAGCATGAAGGGAAAGAGAAAATGTGATTTCTTTTACGAAAATTCGGCAGCCTAACAGCTTCACTTAAAAATTCAGAAAATCAGTTGATGAGATCGAAAAGGGTATCTCATTAATTGAACATGAAATCAAGTGTGTGAATGATATATAAGAACATAAACTAATATAATGAAATAGAAACTTGAAGACTTAACAGAAAGGAAGTCATGACATAAAGGAATATGTTGAAAGGTTCTCTTACCCTGAAGAGTAACATCGAAAACATAATTGTTGAGACCTTGGTAGGCTTTAGGGATCCTTGGGAGGACTCCTTGGGAGGTAGAAAGACCAGAGAATCATTTAGGACTATTTTGGAATGAATAGAATGAGGGAATCTCGAGGTATTTATAGGAAAATTGAGGAAATAAATTATCAAATTCCAAGGGACACCTAATCAGAGGTATTTTCAAAACCATGGGCTTTCCCAGGATATTTCCCATGGTATGGATCACTTGGGACACCTCATAACATATCATACTATTTAGAAGTTGACTACATTATTTACATCATTATTACATCATCAACATTGTCATTAAACACCTCAAACAGAAAACTGTATTTTTAATATTTACTGACAAATCAACTGTTTCTGAAAAATACCAAAAATTCACTCCTGCCTAATATCTACGCTTTGAATTCAAAAATTAAATTCATTTTATGAAAATAATTTTTTAAATATTTGTAATTTAAATTTTAAATTTAATCATTATCAATGCCAAGAATACAACACTAAAACTAAAACTCATTTTTGTAACACCATAAGAAAGTAATCAAGGTCCCATAAAATTACCATATAACCTTAAGACAATAAAGTAACAATTTATGATTAAATTTTATGAAAATAATATTACATTTGAAAATTTTAAATTAATTATAAATTGTAAATAAAATATTCATAACATACAAAAATACCAAAACATAAACAATGATTGTTTTTTTTCACTTTTAAGATGTCTAAAATTCCTTTATACATTCATGGGTGACGTTTTGATTTTCTGGTTGATTTACTATTCATTAATATTCACACGGGTATGTTAATATTCATAGTTTACTATTCACTAAAAATTATGTTGATCTTATTGGACTCTAAATTTCATAGTAAACACAACTATAGAAGACCATTTCTTGAAAATCAATCCTCATTATTAAATTAAAGAATAAAAAAAATTAAAATACCCCCTTTTTTCAAAATTCCTCAATAATATAAAAATTCTACAAATCGATCCTATATTAATCTGGACATTTGAAATTCAAAAATTTTACCATTAGAAGAAGTAATCAATTTTATTTATACAAAAGGATTACTGAAAGTAACTAAGGCATTATTACATAGATCCTTATAATACCTGCACATCACCTAAGTGTATGGTGTGCTATTGTGATAGAATCATGGGGTGCCTCAGACAAAATTTCACGAGTGGGGATTTCTATTAACATGAAATTCTCCCTTAGGTGATTCCAATCAACCTTTAGATGTTGATGTTCAGCTTGGGATTGGTCCAGAGCAAAGCCTAGTGGTGCTACCACCTTCCTAAGCTCTGACAGATGGGCTTCAAATGGACCAAGTCTACTGGATGATTCCATCAACTCTTATTTCTGTATTAATTAACTAAGATAATTTGAATTTATAAATAATAATTTTAACGATAAGATTTTAGTTTCCAACGGTCATATTGACCGATGGCCATATAACAGTCGAAACCCAACATTCTCGTTTAATTATACCCACTTCATTAATTAAAAAATATTTTATTGTTCAGTATAAATAAAATAAAACACAAATTTTGGAAATAAATATTATTAAATAGTTAGGGTCAATACACTATGGGTCTCAAGGCCTTCCTGATTTCAAAGGACATCGGTCCACAGGGTATTATGGTTATAAGGTCATTTGGGCCACCTATGGCCTTCGATGCATAGTTATAAAGACCATGAAGCATCGAGAATACCACATAGGAGTAGACATAGATAAGGATTTAGAGAAAACTAGAAACCACTCGAGTAGAGCTAACAGGAGTGGAGGAATTAAATGATATGGAAACTGTGCTCAGGACCAGGCACCATCTAGCTATGCCTAGGGAAATGTTATCCAATCGGCCAAGCGAGGTAGTTATCTAGGAACCGTCAAGATGCAGATGATAGGGTAGGGTTATTTCAATCGTGTTAGGTCTTGCGAATTCAAGGTCATGTATTAGATTGTGTATGGGACTTATAACATGGGTATACTGGTCATGTATGTGTTCCACTTGAAACCTTGAAAAATGATTATCCAAAAATAAATTGAAAAATATGGAGTTTGGGACGTTAAGGGATAAACGAAATCTTATAGTGAATATAAATGAACAATTGAATCTTATTCATTAAATATGAATATGATAATATAACAATTAAAATGGTAGGAATAAACCTTATTAATGAAATTATACAACATATATTGTTTATAATCATTTATAATTTATTAATTAATTATTTTTAAACAAGTTCTATATTTTTAGATAATTTTTTCTATTAAATTTTTAGGAAATCCATCTTACTCCTAAATGCCATATTTTATTCATAATAGGATTTGTAATATTTTTTATATAAAAAATATAAATAATTTCATGAAAATTTAAGAAATTTATTTTATTAAATTAAATTAAGTTTTCAAATTAGTATATCATAATATTCTTATATTAAAAATTTGATAATTTTCTAATTTTTTTATTTTTTCAATAAATAGTTAAAATACAAGTCATATTGAAAATTATATTTTATTTACAAGGTAAATTTATTATTTGTATTCATTTTAATATAATCATTAGTTCATATTCATTTTTATTAATCCATTTTTTTAAATGTTTCATACATTAACATGTTATGAAAGCATTGTATTTTGGAAAAAGGAATTTTTCGAAAAACTTGTTCTAGTGAATTTTTTCATTTTAATTTTAAATTATTTTATACAACTTATATATTAATAATTAAAGAAAATTTATTCCATATTTTTAATTATATGGCTCAAATTTAATAAATGTATCCTTTTTATTAGTTGGAAAATATAAATAATGTACATGGAAATTTTTATTACCATGATTTTGGTTAAATCTAGTAATATAGTTTAAAAATAATATGACAAGTACATGAAAATTACCCTAATATTTTTCCATGTTTTATTTTATGAGTATTATAAAAGATATCAATGGGCATAATGTATGTTCTCTTGATTCGACATTTTTCTAATTAATTCCCTTATAGAATTATATTTTTAGAAAACATAAACTTGTTACAATATTTGTTTTAATCTGTATACAATTTTTAATATATGGTAATAACAAATAATTTTTTTACAATATATAGTATTTTGAATGAAACAATAATTTTAGTCATCATGGAAAATTATTTTTAGTTTTTATGGAACAAATAATAACATTCATGTCTTGCATAATGATGATGTAGTAATTTTAAACTACTATAAAATCAAATAAACAATATTAAAAATATTAAAAAATATATAAATTGAGATATGAAAGGTGAAAATCAAATTTTATTGATAACTATATCATGTATATAATATAATAAAAATTTTGTTTTAAATTTTATCTTTGCTATGTTTTTATGGTCATAGTAATGAAAAATATTTAATTTGGTGATAATGGTATTTCATGAGTATAATATTTTATTAAATTATTAAAAAACAAGTAAATATGGGTTATATATGGTAATAATTGAATCCCATTTGATTTTTGGTTCTATTTGGAATTATTTGGTTATATAATCATCAAATTATATTTTAATATTTTGAGAAATACCTAATATTCCCCTCACATTATTTATAAAAGGGAACACCTTCATTCACTTCATTTCTTCATCGTCATCCTTCTTAATCAAAAAACAATCTGAAATATTCTCATATACACTTCTATAACACATTTTCAATGTTTTTTCTCACCAAATCACCAATTCCATGTTCCTTAATGGATTCTTTAAGAAGGTCAAATTCAATACCTAACATTCATTAACCGACCCTACTAATGCATATTTGACTTCTACCTTTTCCTCACATCATTCATCCATAAAGTCATAATAACTATATAATTATGTATATATTCTATCATAATATTTATAATGGAATATATTGTATCTATAGTTTTTATCATATCCTATAATTTATTGAAAGAAACCCATTGTTCTAATTATGATAGATAACCATCTACATGGATAATGAGTTATTGTTTTCCATTACCACTTTAAAGGCTACTCATAAAATAATTAGAATATTTAAATAACAATTTAATAATTTTATTATTACTTTTTTTATACATATAACTAATATATACATTTTATATTAAATAAAATGTAACTAATTCATGATCTTTGTAAAATCCATCCAAATAAACTAAACTTTTATCATTAAATTTTTATAAAATGAATCGTCCTTATTTTATAATGAAATCAAAAATATTGGACCATGTAATTTAATAGAGGTGAATTTACACAATATAATTACACTTCTACATTACATTCACTATATGATAAGAACATATATAAATATAAACAACTTATCAAATAATGAATCCAGGAATGGAATACTCTCAGAAAAACGATTTTGATATTTATAAAGGTCGAAATGACCATAAATAATCTCTATAAAATTGTAATAAATTAAATATGTATGGAAAAATACCTGAATTAATCAATTAATGAATTTCATTTTATTATACCTTACAATAAGAGAATTTGAATAATGTATTCACGCACAAGGTATGCAACTCTTTAACCAAAAAAATTTATTTAAATATTTTAAAGATGTATTTTATGAATATTGATACTGCATGTTCATGATTTTAAAAAGAATTTTATTAATAAATATATATAAGGAAATGAATTTCTTATAATATAAATTTTATAATTTAGCTCAAATTTTATTAAAAATAGATATCATATAATTTTTTATTAATTGTAATTTCATAAAAACAGATTTAATGTCTCTTCTTATAGGAATTTAAAAGAATATTTTTTAAACATATACAACAAGATCTTTTTCTTCTGGCTTTCATTATAAATTAATATTTTGAAGCATTCCTTTTAATATAAAATGGTTAATTATTTATATAATGTTTCTCTCTTTAATTTTGGAATATTTTTTTTAAAATTACATAATTTTCTAAATGAATGTTTTTATGATGCATGTATTCATATTTTTTGATTTTCTTATGGATCATTGTAATTTTTAATGATAAAATATAGTTAAATTATAAAACATATTCGTGGGTCCTAGATATTCCTCCAATTAATTGGGTATTTTCTTTGTCAATTGTGGGTGATATTCCTATTGTGGCTGAAATGGTCACATCTAGGAATAACTGTGAGGGTTATTTTATGGTAGTTGTTATAGTTACATAATATAGTAATCACGAGGGTTAAATAATAATTATTATTAGAAGAAAATTATTCCACAGGTTGACTAAATTTTTTATTTATTCATTCTATGGTTTATGGATATATCACAATTTCACAAGGTATTTTATTGAGGAAATAATATGTAAATATTAAGGTTATGAAATATTTCATTGTAAAAATGATGTCATGTGTTGATAAGTATTCATGGGAAAATTTTTTATTTCCTAATTTTTTATATATTGGATTCTTTTTTTTCTCATACTATGTTTTAAACTATTTTCACATGGCTTATTTCAGAGAAAAAATAAATATGAGGTCAAGAATAATATTTTATTTTTTATATTGAAAATAATTCATGTTTTATTTTGATGAATTTTGTTTTATGGAAAGTAATTGATATCGTGTTGATGTTTCCACATGTTATGTATGTGTATTTTATGTAACATTTTGTCACAAGTGTCTAATACTCAAAACCTAAAATATCATTTTTAATGAAATAAATTGAATTATAGTCAAAATTCACAAGAATATATAAAGTATAATGTTGGGTCCTTCCAATTGGTATCATAGTAGGGTTTAGGCAACATTTGGGGTTATAACTTTTTAATAAAGTTGGGTTAAGTTTATATTTGGATTATTTTTGTAAAATCCCTATTTTATAACATTTTTGGATCTAGGAAATTAGTGTACAAATGGATGTAGGGGTATCTTAAACATCATTTTTATGTCTTCCTAATTGCATGAATGTAATAATAATTCCAAGCCATGTCCTTAGGATACTGAAATTATTTTTAACATACAACTATCCAACAAAATATTGTATGAAATATCAATCAACGCATATATAACATGATACAACCGTACTTCATGGATTTTATATTAAAATAATAATTTCTAAATATTCACATCTTTTCAATAAAATTAATATCATAAAGAAATTTTCAAATATCTGACCCCAGCACCGGAATTTTAAGTATATAATGATTTAAATATAGCTCATAATGAATTATAACCTCATATAGAATATTTATATTTGGATTTAACTTATTATATTTTGGGTCACACAAATTGTATTTGTCACGACCCGACCTCGGGGCCCGTGCCGTTACTACCCCAAGCCTGCCTTCCATAGGCCAGGGGCTGGAGACTAGCACCGAAGGTGTAAATCCCGATAACTGGGAAGACATTGCCTTTATAAAAGTAAAAAAACAGCACAAAGTACAAGCGGAAGAAAACACTAAGTACAAAAGAAAGTGCTGAAGGTAAAAGGGCCAGAATACAAACCCAACTGAAAAGTACAGCTACAACTGAAAGGAAGTACAACGGAATAGACAAACAACTAGATGAAAGGAAGCAGACCCTCGGTCTTCCTCTTCGGATCCTATCTGAAGGGTGGGTACAGATAGCAAAGCTCCTACATAGTCCACCACGGATCCTACCTGAAGGGTAGGTATAGATAGCGCAACACCTGGATCGTCCAGCACGGATCCTACCTGAAGGGTTGGTACAGATAGTGCAGCTCCTCAATGATCTCACCCGTCAACCCCCTCGGAGTGTCGTCTCGCCGTGAAGTCCACCTCCGGATACTGACTCGTCTTGTGGTCCACCTCCGGGTACCGTCCAGTCCTCGAACACTCGGCCTCCGTCAGCACTGCCCATCGTCTGCAACCAACACAACGAGGTGCGGGAATATCCCATGCAGGGGTGAGTATAACGATACTCAGTAGGGACCCCGAGACCCTCAAGGTCTCACTAAATCCACCAAGGATAACCACAAAGAAGATCTCAACAGATAACCTCTACTTAGGTATATGCCCATACATATATCTAAGTTATCAAGTAACCCATCTCAATCATGAGGAAACACAAAGATTATGAAATCAACGGATAACATCTACCCAGGTATATGCCCATACATATACCTAAGTTATCAAGTGACCCATCTCAATCATTAGGGAAACACAAAGATCCTAGACTCAATTCAAACCAGGATTTTCATTATCGAAAACGTAACTGCTGAAGAGCCCTGTCTCTGGAGTGTACAGTTGTCCCATCAAGACTCCGAGATACTGCTCACTAACCTAAGACTGCTGGGGTACTCCTCCTGTCGAGTACTGCGGGCCAGCCACCCAAACATAGTAGTGCTTCCCGCCGGGGTATGCCACCCAAACACAATAGTGCACACCCCCTAATAGCCTGCAGAGATATTCTTCGGATGAGTACCATGGGTCTGCACTGTCACACAGGTAGTGCTCCATCCTCCATGGGTCTGCACCCAAACAAAGTAGTGCTCCCTCCACTGGGATAGTCGACTCACTCCAATTCAAGTCGGTAAAGCAGTCGTCAGGTCTCAGTCGGCCACACGGTCTCCATACCCCGCACGCTCGTCTCTGGGAGGGTCCGCTCCACGAGCTACAGGTCGATACTACAAGTATCTCAATGTCACATTAAGAAATATCTCAAAGGACCGCCTCTTCATAGGGGTCTCAACACTACAGACGACGTGTCAATCAGACGCCTGGTATGTGAGTTATTAGCCTTTTCGTCCCAAGGGCCCGGTTGGTTTCATGCGCGAACCAACCCGGTCGTATCTCAACTGTACCCCGAACACTCATAGGGTATGCTCATAGGGACCATTTCTCAACAAGATCACCAACGCCGCTGACGGTTCTTCAAATTGACGTCCAGTCTGAAAGTTATCAGCTTTTTCGTTCCAGGGGCCCGGTTGGATTTCGGGTACAATCCAACCCGGCCACTATCCAACTACATCCAAAACTCAATCGAAGTAATTAAAATGTTCCGTCTCATCAATAGAAAATCCAACAAAGTCGACGGAAAGTCAATCAGACGTGTGGAGATCAAGATATAAGTGTTTCCGCTCCGAGGGCCCGATTGGTTTCATATCCGAACCAACCCGGCCAAACAAAATGTTCTTTGAAACCTTGAGTGTAATATACCGAAACGAACATCTCGATCCAAGGATCACATCACAACTAACGGTGAATCGATCAGAGGTCCGTATCCCATGTTATGGGCATTCGAACGGATACAATCCGAAATGGGGGGTCTGGGCCCGGCCCGGCCCGTCCCCACCCCCTATGTCAGGCCGAACCGGGTCGACCTGACCTGGGTCTGTGTCCAGCCCATCGGGGCGCGGCCTGGCCCGGCTGACGTGGCCTGGCCGCATGGCCCGCCGTGGCTCAGCCAGCATGGCCGAGTGGAAGCCGTGGAGCAGGGGGGGGGGGTTGCGCAACCCCCTCGCCATTGATTGAAGCCGTCGTCAATTTGCGCCGCTGCCATTCCTCAGGGATCCCACGCGGCCGCAGGATCCCCCGTGCCGCACTGCCGTGGCAAGACACATCAGTTTGTTTCCTCCGATGGCATGCTAGGGCGCCGTCCCTGGTCGCTGGCGGCACTGCGACGACGACCCGCGCCTCCAGGGTTTCTGCGGTCCACCGGAGTTGCTCGGGTGGTCCGTTTTCAAAACCGTCTGTGCCAGAGTTCATCTCGGATCCCGAACATTACTGTGGGAGCTTCAAAATTACCTTGTGGGCCCGTTTGTCATCTCCCTTCAATCTGTGCTCAATGTTCAATAATCATTATGCGGCCTCTTCGTTGTTTTCTAGTGCGACGCGATGGCGCCACAGCTTGTTTCACTTTAACGGAGTGGCGCGACGGTGCCGGGATTTTTCACCCATTCTCATAGTTTCTGCGCGGTGCAACCTCCCAGCGCCGCCTTTCACTTGCCGCAACAAATTCAAAAAAACAAGGGGAGGGGGGGGGAGGTTCGGTCATGTTCGTGCGGTCCGACCTCCTCCCATTATTACGATAACAGGCGGCCCAATTGAAACCAAGAAAGGCGACAGATGAGATCATGATCAACAATAAATAAACCCCTACCTGATGTAATCGTTGAACGAAGGTTTGTCACGGAATTGAACGTTGCGGAAGAAGGCGTCGCGGAAGGAGAGATTCGTTGGCGTCGCTGTACATGGCGTCGCGTCGTCGATCTCCGAGGAAGGCATCTCTCACCGTCGTCCTTCGTCCGAGGTCGGTGTTCTTCGTCGGTGACGGTGCGTTCTTCGCGTTCTTCGAGGAGGAAGAACGTCCTTTGGAACATAGTGCTTTCCTCCCCAAAACCTTTCACACCATCAACTATTATCCCACGAAATAAGACTTATTCTTATTTAATTAACACACAAGCCAAAGGAATTCATTTGAAATTCAAACGAAAACATGAATTAATTACTTGAAAAACCTACACAATTAAAGAGTTGACATTATTTTAAAAAAGGGGGGTTTCTTTTTTAGAGTTACAAAAATAAGTGGGGAAAAGTTATGAATGATAGGGGAAGGTGAGGGGTTGGGCTCGTGTGGGCCCCACCCCACCTTACTCCTCTCAAAGGTAGTTATCAACAAGTGGGTCCCACCCCAAACTCATTTACATAGGTTTTAACCACATAAGAGAGAGGAAAAGTGTTGTGACACAACACTTAATCCACTTAACAAGAAAAAAAAATATAATTGTAAAACAATTATATTGTTATCCCTCACTTTATTTAAACAACTCATCCCGAGAAAACGCAACTCCAGAAAGGGGTCTTCTTAAGCAATTACCGGCACTGCGAGATCATCAGTGACCTCATATTTTGATTCCGAGCACCGGTTCAAAAGATAGGAAAACCCGCTCGTTCGTTCACTGAACGTACCAAAGCTAAAATTTGGAAAATGATTCCGGGCACACTAGTCCTCATAATCAGGCGCCGTCAGAAACCGCGTTCTTGTAAAATCCAAATAAAATTAAGAAAAAATTTCCCCCTAATTTTATGTGTCTTTATAGTATTTAAAAAAAATATTTATTGAATGTTTAAAAACAAATATGCTTTCAATGTTTTATAAAAATAAGCTTTCATCAGATGTTTTTAAATTATATAACATGAAAATATATTTTACCCAAATATTATTCTACCATCATTTATACAACCGTATTTACATGGTATGTTTGGATAAAGGAAATAATAAAAATTAACTAATCCCTCAATCATTATTTCAATTAATGGAAATTATATTTTTGTAGACAAAACAACCATAAAATAAATTGGATACCATGATCAAGGTACGAAATTCTCTTGTCATGTAATTGTTTAATATTAATTATAGGTAGATGATATGTAGAATTCCATGATATAAAAGAATTTGAATTAATAAGTTGATGTAATTTTGTGTTGGGTTGAAATATGAAAGTTATATGATTACCTTTTAGGTTAAAACATTTTCATCAAGGATAAATATTTATGTTTTAAGTATGAACGATTCCTCATGTACATAGTCTATGTCATTAAATAATTCCTCAACTCACGGAGAATTAGTTTTGATGAAAGAAATTATTCATTTAATTTTCAAAAATATAAATCAATTTTCATTTAACATATCACAGTTTCAAGATTTTTCGGTAGTTACTTATCAAATGAAAGTGTTCTATATCACTCTATATCATTCACTAGAAGATTATATTTTATTCTATGCCTATTTTTTCAGTCTGAAAATATGTTCTCCAACATTGAAAATTTGTATTTGATATTATAATTGACTTTCATATAACATTTTTCTTTTTCAAGAGGAATTTGTTTCCATTTTTATGATATGTAAAAGTTGAAAAGGTATTTTGAAATGTAAAATTCTATTTTCTCGGCTTGAGATCAAATTGCAAATAAATTATTTATTAAATTCTGTAGAATGTATCATCCCATGTTTCTAAAATAAAAATATATGTTCGATAGATTACAATATACAGAAAACCAATATAAAATTATTAAAAAAAATATTATTATTTAAATATGTCCACTATAAACTAGCCATTAAATTTAAAGGAATGTATATTTTTAATAACTATATGATATATAATTATCATCAAATTCATTGATAAATTATTAATTAATTTATTTTAAAAATTAGTTTATTTTTCATAGTATTTTACATTTATTATTTTTTTAAATCACATTAATTCACAAAAATCATATTTTATTTAAAAAATATTTTTATTTATTTATATGTAAAAATAATAATTAATTCCAAGAAATTTTATGAATTGTTTTTGACTAAATTGAATAATACAAATTCATCTAGCATATCGAAAATTTCAAATGGTGATGTTTTGATATTGTTTTGAAAATATTTATCATCCAATGAATACTGAAAAATACTAATATAGTTGAAAACTATATTTTATTTATTATGTAAATTTTTTCCATATTATTTTCCATTTATTATTAGGATAAGTTTATTTATATTAATATAATTATGGTTTTTGGAATTGGTTTTAGGCATGAATTTATTATAGAACACATTTATATTAAATAATACATTTTTTCAAGAAGTTGTTTTAGTAAATTTTAAAATATAATTAAATTTGACAACTTATTTGGTTTGAATTTTTAAAATTTATTCCATAAATTTAATCATATCCTTCTTATTTTGAAAATACTTAAATTTTATTTTTTCAATACACTAATAATAATATAACAGAATTTTATTTCCATGGTTAAGGTTAAATTAGGTAATTTAGGGTACAAATAATATTATAAGGATTACAAAATTACCATTAAAACTGTTATAATTTTATTATTTCAATATGTTTCATCCATAGTTATCTATGGGTCAACATTATTTACCCTTGTATTTACATGGTTGAAATTAAGTCCCTTATTTATTTTTATTTTATGAAAATTCAAACTTGTCAAACTGTTGGTTATAATAAGTATAACATTTTTAATATATGGTCATACAAAACATATATCAGAATATTAATAGTATTTTTAAATATATAATATTTACCTTCATCTTGGTATTTCTTTTAATTTTTAGGGATGAAATAATTTCCATAATGGATTGAACAATAATGATTCAATAATTATTAAATTAATTAAAAAAATAATTGATATTAAAAATATTAAAATAAATATATTATGAGAGATTAAAATAGATTAGAAATTATATATATTACTTTTACATGCATAGGATTTCATAAAATTGATGTTTATAATTTTACTATTTGTTTTTTTGTTTTTAAGGTCATAGTAATGAATAGTATTAAATTAGAGAATAATGATATTTCATGTATATAATATTTTATTAAATTATTAAAAAATATATATAATCCCAAAAGAAAAATATATGGTCTAAAATGTAATCCCATTTTCATTTATGGGCTATTATTAACTTATATTTTTCAGTAATATTTTTATAATATTTTATGATTTGATAAATTCGTAATGTTCCCTCACATCAATTATAAAATGGAACCACTTCTATTGATTTATTTTATCATCATGAGCCTTATATATTGACTACTCACTTTCAAATTATGTTATATATACTAATAAAACAATATAGGTTCTTATCACACTAATATTACAATTCCATGTTCCTTAAGGGATCCTTCAATTACGTGATATTCAAAAGTTATCTTTCGTAAATGGAGTATCATAATTTAATTTCTTCTTCTACCATCTCATCAAATCATTAATACATTTTTTTGATTAGGTGGGGCCTTGGTCAAAGAAAAAAGCACATTTTATTGAATAAAAAAGTCGAAAAGATTACCATAGATGGACGGAAGGGATTTTTTTACAATCTTTATCAAATAGCTGAAGTAAATCTAGAGGGTGGGTGTCCATCCAGGTCATGGTTTTATGAACACCCTTGTTGGAAATGGAATTAGCAATAGAATTAGCCTCTCTGAAAGTATGTGTGGTAATGGAGTTTATACCATGCAGAGAGTCCAGGCACTACATCAAAAGATTGATCAAAGGCCATGCATGGTAAGTCACTCAATTCTAGATTGCATGGACAATGGTGGTACAATCACTTTCAATCCATAGTTTCCTCCAGACTTTTTGAATGAAAAACTTGACTGCATGAATTAATTCCATCATTTCGGACTCCAATGCCAACGTTCTGCCACAATTTCCAATGAAACACCCATGATAGTTTCCATTATAATCTCTAAAAATGGCTCCGCAGCAGGTAAGTCTAGGGTTGCCCTTTAAGGCTCCATCAACATTGACTATTATTCATCCCAACATTAGCATTTTCCAGAAAATGTCAAAGGTGTGAGGAGGTTGATGGTATACGCCATCAACCCGAATCCTATGAAAAATCTCCCAGTCACCAACTGAGTTGTTGTAGTGAGATTTTTGAATCGAGGTAGCTTCTGTAATCGCAATGAGGATCTGTGATTTCCCCGAATTAAGATTTAATGATAATTTATTGTGTATAATATCATTTCTGTCATACCAGATCACATGCATGAGCTCAATAATAGCATCTAGAAAAATGTTAATAATTTGCTGAGAGGCTTGGTGCTGCACACAACATTAAAGAAGAGTGAAAATTGAGTTGTGGGTATCCCATCTGCAATAAAAAATTTGAAAAATATATTTCCAAAGAGAAGAGGCAATGGCACAAGATAAAATAGATGGTTAGTGTCCTTCCATTGTTGATTACATAGGTGACATTTAGAGCATATCTGGATTCCAAAAGATTAAAGGCAGACCTCAGTGGGAAATCAGTTATGAGTAATGCACCAAATTATCGTGAGTCTAGTAGGCTTAATCCTCGTCTTGTTGAAAAAATTTAACCATTAAAATATAGATTCAGATCCACGAAAGTTGTGCATATAGGAATTTTTTGAGTCATGAATAACATTCGGAGCGGGTTGCCAGCCAAGAAAATCCTCACAGTTAATAAAAGGATAGTTATCAATTATATGAGGAACATTTTTAGGGAGATTATCCCTATGGGAATGGAGAACATCTTTAATAATGTGACTGGTGTCCACCAGACTAGAATCAAGGGAGAGCATCGAGGCCAACTGAACACCAGTCCAATTTTCAAGCCAGAAATTTATGTTTAAGTCAGCGCTCATTATCCATCTAGAGTTTTCCATGATTTTATGATATGTGTACCTAATGGAAGGCCATATTGAGGAAGAGATATAATTAAAGATCCCCTTCCTATGTTTATAGTGGAATATGTGTTTAATGAAGTCAGTGGAATTCGAGTCTATATTGACTAATCTCCATGTATGTATATCTTGAAGAGAATCATTAAACAACATTACGTTTTTAATACCAATACCCCCTTTATACAAAGGACAGAAATAGGTTACCTAGGGAATGGTGACACGTTAGTTTTTAAAGATATATCCTGTCCATATGAAGTTCTTAATATAGGTGTTAATTCTTTTGAAAGTACCATCAGACCATTTATAAATCATATGGGAGTAGACCATTTTGGGGACAATGGTTGGTTTGACTAAACAGATTCTGCCAGCCTTAGATATGGAATTTCCATTCAAATTAGATAGTTGATTAATAATTTAATCCATTATGTTAGCAAAGTAAATAGTTTTAGGCCTTCCCCAAAATATAGGTACATCCAAATAACTAAAGGGGAAGCAACCTTTTTTAATAACAAGATCATTGGTAATAGTGTTTTTCCTCTCTGTGGAGATGTTTTTGCCAAAAACAATGTGAGATTTATGCCAAGAAATGTCCTGACCCAAGACATTATCATAGTGAGTAAAGGCCTATTTAAGATATTGAACATTCTTTTGGTAAACATGAAGAAACAACATGATGTCATCATCATATAATAGATGAGTAGGGACTCTAAAATTTCATGCCACATGTATAGGATTGAGTTTGTTTCGATTTACCAAATGAGCGAGGAGCCTGCTGAGATAATCTTCAGCAATTACAAATAATATTTCTGAGAGTGGGTCACCTTGTATGACCCCTTTTGTGCATTTAAAGAAGCCCCTAGGGGTTCCATTGAACAAGACGGATATAGATGCAGAGTTGAACAATGTTTGTATCATCTTGATAAAAGAATCATTAAAGCCAAATCCATTTAGAACATTAAAAATAAAGCTCCAATCAACAGTATCAAAGGCATTCCAAATGTCAAGTTCGATAGAAATATTTCCTCCTATGGTAACTTTATTTAACATATTCGTCCATTTAGATTCATGGAAAATACATTATTGTATAGACCTTCTGTTAATGAAGCCAAGTTGATTCCAAGAAACTATTTTATTGCACATAGGGGAAATCCTATTAGCAATAATTTTAGAAATAATTTTTAAAAGTGTGTTTATCAGCGTAATAGAACGAAATTGGTGGATCTAGGATGCATTGTCCACTTTAGGGATTAATGTAAGAAATTGAGAATTAAGACCATGATAGAGGAAACCATTGCGGAAGAAAGACTTCACAAGTTTACAGACATCAAGATTAATAACATACAAATGTTGCTGAAAGAATTTGTAATTGAAGCCATCTGGACCAGGAGAACTGTCTGGTGTTAAACTAAAAATAGTGTCTCTAATGTCATGGTCCAAAGGGATACATAAGAGATATGAATTATCATTTTCATAAACCATCATTGGTATGATATCAGGTCTAAGATCTATATTTATTTCCAGACCATTAAAAATATTATGAAAATAAGAAACAACATATTTGTAGATAGATTACTATGAATCAATAATCATATAATTATGTAATAGTTCTGTAAGAGGTCTACTGGCCTTTCTAACTCTTTGAAGTGAATTATAGAATTTAGTGTTTCTATCACCATCTGTTAACCATTTTAATTTGAAAATTTGATTGTGCATATTATCTTTGAAAGTGGGGAGGGAATTGAGTTTTAAATATATTCTTATTTCAGTTTGTGGATCGAGGTTAAAATACAAGTTGGTATTATGATTTTGTAGTTGATCCAACTAGTTTTCTATAGAATATATATCAACATTAATTTTCTATCTTTTAGTTCTACCCCAACCATTTAGGTCATGTTTTAAATTTTTAAGTTTAAACATGCAGGAAAAATCATCATGATGATGACTCATATTATCCCAAGCATTTTTTATAATATAATTATATATTTACAATTAAATATATTTTATCCATATTTTTTTTCACAAATCCTTTTATTCAGTAAAACCAAACCGCAATCCATATTATGGAAGATAATTGTGTTCATGGACATTGTTTTTTTTTACAATTACCTCCTTGAAGGATGGGCATAGAAATATTTTTATGGTTAAATAATATTATATATATATATATATATATTAGAACTTATAACATTTAATTTAACTAATATGACACCATTTTATAATATAAAATTAAACATACATGCAATGTTAAAAACCTCAAAAATAAATTAAAAACAATCACTGATGTTTTATCAGATGAATTATCCTTATGTTTGAATGAAAAAAGATATATGGGAACATGTAAATATTTTTTGGTAAATTCATACCATTTAATACAACTTATGGAGTACTATTCCAATTTAAAAAGAATATATATAATTATACACAAGTTAACAAACCTTGAAAACGTGAAATGAACTCTCCCAAAAAGAAGGTTATGATCATTATGGATCATCGAAATACTCATTAATGAACATAATAAAATTATAATAAATAAAATATATTTGTAGGAGGTATTAAAATTACTAATTAATGAATTTTATTTTATTATCCAATATATTATGTTCTAGTGAAGAACTCACACAGACATATGGTAATGACCTCTTTAACTAAATACCTTCACTTCAAATATTTTGGATATTTTTTCTAAATCATTCATAATTAATTTATGTGCTTTAAAAATAATTTTAAAAACATTATTTAAATGGAATTTATTATTTATAAAATTTAATTTTATAATTTATAATATATTTATTTTAAAAAATGGATCTCCATTAAGGTTTTATTAGAGGAAATTTTCTTTTAAAAATAATATTTAATATATATTTCTACAAAATTCAAATTGAATATTTTATTAAAAATATACTGGATGAGTAGAATTTGCCATTTTTTTTACCCCATAATATTTTGAATCATATATTGTAATATTACAAGTTTATTTTAAAATATATGGTTTTCGTTTATGTCCGTACTATTTTTATAAAATATGTAATTTTACTTTAGGAATATTTTTTTGAGGAATGTATTTATGTTATCTGATTTTAATATTGTTCATATTAATTTTTTATGATAAATAATTGTTCAATTATAGACTAGGAATGTGTGGGTTCATGATGTCCATCAAATTCATTTGGTATGGTTCTAGTTTACCTTGATTGGTATTCAATGAGTAATTACAGTTGTTATATCCATGTATAACCATTATGTTTTTCTTATGTTAGTATTTAGGGTTACATAATATGGTATATGTAAGGGATAGATCATAATTAATAATGATGAGAGAATAAATCCCCATTTAACCAAAATGGTAAATTTATGATTTCAATGTTTTATTAAAATCATATTTTTCAAAAACGTATTTTATTGAGGAATGTATATTTTTCTTATTAAGTGTGAGAAGTATATCAATTTTTAAATAGCTTCATGTTTTTTTATGTATTCATAAACTAATTTTATATTTCTTTATTTTTATGTCCTGTAATGATATTTTTTTCCCATTCAATTTTTTAAAATGTTTTCACATTGGTTAAGGTATAATAAGATCCATGATGTGGAAAGAATAAAAGTTTAACGATTTATCTTGGAAAGAGCATGTTTTATTTTAAATCATTTTTTAATTAAAATTTTTTTTTTATTGAAGAGTGTTCACATATAATGTAGGGTAATAAAATGTACTATATTTTTTTAATTCCCTAAAATTCTAAACATAATAGATGTATAGGTATGAAATAAAATGAATTATACTAAAAATTCAAATGAATGTATCATGTTTAAATTTTGGTACTTTCAATAATAACTCACATATCAAACATTTATCTGCACTAAATAATGAATGTTTTTCAGTCCTCATTCTTGTTAGAAATCAATGATAATCCTTTCCCAAAAAATAAAATACCATATTATCAATTCCATAGTTATTGTTTATCAAAAAAATAGAAATCCTTGAGTAATTCATGCCATATCCCATTCCTCATGTTTATAACTTTCTATCAAATGATCTACTTAATAATAATATTATTAGTGTATTCCCCACATCGTTTTTGGCATATATAATTTCTATATAAATTCAAATCAAATATTAACACTTATAGCACAATATATTGGGTTATATGGTTTTTATTGTATCTTTACCATCATTTATGAATCATAAATAAAATTGTAATTCTATATATAAAAAGATTTAACTCATTTCATTTATTTTTACCTTTATATGGAAAATCCTTCCCCTTACCATGGTTGAGTCAAAATCATCACATATATTAAACTCCTAACCAATTATTAGAATCATTTCTACTTTCATCTTACCTATGTATCTTAGTATGGTTAGATATTAAATTGGTTAATGTTTTTTATAATTAAGATATTGGATTGTAACAATTTCTAATTGTAAGCTACTAATCAAAGGGAAACTACATTGTTTGGTTATATTTCCCGACCAATTCTATTCCGTGATAGCCTTTAACTTTGATCATTCAACTAACAATCCTTCCATAGATACTATATGGTCAAGAAAATGATCTAGTTGAAGCCCTAATTCAATCATTTTAAATATCCCATATAACTCCTTTTATCTAAGAAATCTATTAATGATCCTCAAATAACGCTTATATTGATGAAAACCATAGGAATATACTAATATTTCATTAATAAAAAAATCAATGAAATCAGGATAATATTCCAATAACAATATATTCATGGGAATCAAAAAATATAGTTTCATTATTCAATCCATAGGGAATTTTTATAAAATCGTAATTTTCATTCCTTGTTTGAAATGATATCCTCAGAATATCCTCCTTCCTTACTCACAATTTATGATAATAAAACTTAAGTTAAATCTCTAATAATATTATGATCCATGATATTCATAAAATATATAATCAATATAAGTAAGAGGATACATTCTCTTACTATTAATGGCATTAATTTTCCTCCAATCAATACACATACTAAAAATCTCATCATACATTTTCAAAACTTGAATAGAATCACTGGAAAGAGAAATGAATCAGAATATAAATCCCTGATCACAAAACTCATATAGTTTTTTCTTTAACCCCAATAGATCTATAAAATCTATCCGGAGCCGTGTGTTATATATATATATATATATTTCATCATGGACGAGTTCAATAGAAAACTAAACATAATGATTATGTGAATTTAATTGTAGTTACTTAGGAAACACATCTATAAATTACTTCATAATAAGAACATATATTATCCTAGGGATAAAATTCCCTTCCATGGGATTTGTATGATAAAAATCACCACGTATTAAATAAAGAGATATAATTTTTGTTGATTTACAAATGATCTATATGACTATATCTCCCTTTTGAATATTTGGGAATCCATATCTCGATCACTAATCATAATATTATCTTCTTAGTAATGAATTTTTTAATTATAACATGAAAAAATTCCATATTATGTATTCTGTAAAAAAACCATTTTTATAAAAATAAAATTTTATATTAATACAAATCTATGAATCATAATTATAAATTACATAAAGATCATTGTTCCAGTAAGATTTAAAGTTGGAGTCATGATTTAGTATTCCATTTTCATGGTGCTAGGGATATATCAATTTTTTGGATAAAATGGATGATGTAAATGTGTGGAATGATCCAGAATAAAATAATAGATAAACTTTAGGCTATGATTAATCTAACAGATACAATATATATTTTAATTCGAACCATTGTTTTAGTGATATCCTGATCCTAGATATTTTCTTTTTGTAATCTATGAGAAAAATTATGATGATTCGAGGGGAATTAAATCAAATAGTACCCATAAAATTATAGTTGAAGAATTAAAAATTGGAAAACTCTTTATTTGACATTCAATAACATGAATGTTGACCTATCTACAAATAAATGAATAAAACTCACATTCCTCTCAATAATATTCCATGATGTATGTTTTGAAATTTATTTCATGTTGTAAATTATACCTTCCCATTCATCCCTTTTATCATATTTAGGTTTCTAGAGTTCTATGTTGACCACTTAATAAATTTATTTCTTTCAATTTATCTATGATGGTAGAATTATTTCTATATCATGATTTCACATGATAAAATATATGTATGATGATAATTCTTTGGAGAGTGGTTACCATGGAATTATTGGTATTATCCAATCAATAAAACAATCAATCTTACTCTTCAGATTACATATGTTGTATGATGTGTTCATTTCAAACCTTTTAATGTTAAATTTATTAGGAATTTTTTTTGAACATTATCTATTCGTTAAATTAATATTTTTATCTCCATATCGTCTCATTTATCGAGAAAAAAATATTTGTGCAACACCTTATCAACATAATTAATAATATATTCATTCTAGATAAAAAGGGGTACAATACGAATTGTTCAATTCATTAATTTGATAAGAAACCAAATAATAAAATATTAAAAAATTTCCTTTTATTAAATTAAATTCATGTTTTGAACCATCATATAAAACATTTATTTTGATTTTTTTTGTATTTTCTCTAAATTTATTATTTTTAGAGAGTATAGAAAAATATATTATTTTTAAATATGATTTTAATACTTTAAAGTATGTTCAAAATCCCATTATATTTTTTTCACATGACATATTAATTATTTAAATAAATTAATATATTTAATTCCATTAATATTCTTGACTTTTGAATAAGCTAATTTTTATTCAAAAAAACTTTTTTAAGACCATTTTTTGTTTCATATTATTTATTTATATGAAACATAACTTCTACCACATCTAGAAATTTAATATTGAAAAATTGATATAATAAGATTTCACAAACAAGCCAACCCGACCCAAAATGGGCACTAGAACCAATTTTTGGAATGGCCTGAAGGGCATTTCTGAACCCAATGGGCTGGAAAATAGATTCAGGCATCATTAGAGTAAGAAATATAGTGAAATTTCCCAATTATAAAAAATTAAACAATAGTAGAAACAAAATGACATACCCACATAGATTTAAATAAAAATGAATTGATCAGTATTTTTTTCAAGTACCAAAACAGTAAAACAACTATGATAAATGATCTAAACAAACTAGAAAACCAAAATAACTCCATGTGACCCTGCTGGTCACTCTCTAATGCAACAGACACTCATCTCCCAAAGCGATCTAACTCAAGATGAAAACTGCAGAGGGTATAAAAATAGAGGAAAACTAGAGTCATGAGTATTATAACTCGGTAGAAAAGCACGATAATCTATTCCAAATGCAATACTTTAAAATAATAGAAACATAAATTTCCATTTTGAGCTACAACATATAAAAATATTCTTTTATCAAAATTTTACTTAAAATGAATGAATGACCTAATGGCCTTAATCATTTTCAAAACTAGATTCATTTCACTGGTGTTCTGTTAGCATTTTCAAGGGGGATGTGATGCTTACTTTTTTCATATTTATACAAATAGTATAAAACTATTTCATTTTAAAACCATTTTCATAAAATATATTAAAATCAGACCATCAGTTTAAATGGTAAATAATAAACAAAAAGGTACAATAGTAATAACACAATAATGGAAATGTAAATATACATACAAGAATCATATTCATCACTACAAGCATCATAATTCCAATATACATGGGAGAACCTAGTAGATCATGAATAATCCAGAAGAAAACAATACGTTAGACCTCATGGTAATTGATATGTCACACATGATGAAATCAAAACACCCAATATGATCGGCCAACCATTCTCAGGTAGGACGAGAGAAAATCCCATATTAATAATCCCAGTATATCAACCTAGTATGGGCCACTAGATAGTACCATAACCTACATGTGCAGAAATAATTTTAGAAAAGCTCGGTTCCCATGTGTCATGTATTTAAAAATCATGAGAAAACTGATTCTATCTGAGCATCTAATCACATCATATATATATATAAAATTTTCTACAATGGCCCTTAACTGGACTATCCCCAATTATTTCCCTCATTCCATAAATTAAATTGATCAAAAAGGAATCCAACTATGAGACAATTATAATAGAATGTAGGTATTGCTCAAAAAGTACACTCCAACCACCCCATTTCAAAAAGGCTTGAGAGACATCCAACAGAGCTTTTTAAGACAAAATTTTTTCATCCATTTAACAATGTTTCCAAATGGGCCCTTAAACATTTATCACAAAACTAACCCTTAATGAAAAATCATCCGATATTTCAAAAGAAGAATCAATCACAACATCACCATGTAAAAACATTTATAAAACATCTTCAAATAACTTCGATCCATCTTACACTCCAATACCATTTTTTTGATGAATGTGCCAACTAAGCCATCATTCATCTTCATACAATAAAACAATTTTCAAAAGCCTACAACACCTTTTACATGACATGAAACCATCAAAAACTCATTCAAGAAACCCAAAATAATAATGTCACATTCCACATAATTATTAACATGTACAAACCATTCTTTACATACCAAAAATAACACAAAAAGAACATCCATGCATTTAATCTTACACCAAATGTGCAATATTTAACTAGAAAACTCTCTTTATTAGATATAAAGGAATAAAACAACACTTTTCACTCCAAACAGTGAAACAAATGAACATACATCAATATTTACTAATCAAATGTGGTCTGAAAATAATTAAATGAAGGAATAATTAATTAAGAAGAGATTTTCAATGGGAAACCTACCTCAAAACCTTGGAGGAATGGAAACCCACACACAAAAATTCCTACCCTGGGTTTTGGAACCCATGATCTATAGGGACCAGCCCCAGTAGATCAAAAATCGCATAAAAAACTTTGTAAAAAATAACCCTATGTCAATAATTACCATGATAGGGGAGTAAACAATGAAAACATGGAAGAAGATTAAACATTGAAGAGAGGAGAAGAGGGAATTGAAGGATTTGAAGAAGAACCACTATCCTATGATGAGGAATAATCAAATAAGTGGCTAGAAACATTGTAGAATGTTGGGGAAGGTGAACCCTCTAGTTGATAAAAACTTTGTTGGGCTTCAAATGGGAGGTGTAATATGCTAAATATTATTTTTATAGTGAATTTTATTTATCCCATAAGTGGCTTCATGGTTTTTCTGCACGGTTTGGAAAACTGTTCAAAAACAGTACATGGGCTACTAGAAAGAATATAAAAATTTTCATTGTATTGTTACACGTTTTTTGAAAACTATTCTCAAATTGTGCAGCCTGAAAAATTGGATAAAACCCCTCATATAACACCCCAAAAAAGAGGGAACCCCATAAAATGATTCTTAAATTATTTAAACACAAGAAGGTGTCACCGTGGGTGTCTAAAACTCTCTAACATGCCACTTTATCCTAACAGAAACCAAGGACAACCAAGGGTGAAAATTTATATAAAATTTAAAAAACTTCCACTGTGAACCCTCATCATACCATGACCCAAGAAAATAACAAATATTCTCAATGAAGTATACCATTAACTAAAACTAGGAAAACTGGGTTTGATAATAATCTCAACCACTAACACGTTCGGCACCCGAAAATACATAACACGTCCTCGATGATTGATCACTTACAAAAGATTCAACACCATCACAATCCAACCTCCGCATCTATTGATATTTCAGTCAAAAAATGGAACTTAATTATCTTGACCGAAATAGAACAATAACTCTAAATTGATTTCAGAGAATCATAGGAAGGATCAAGCCACCACATCCACAACCAATACGACAACAAGACCATTCGTCCTTCACCCAAGAAACCTAATGCTCACCAAAACAAAGGAGGAATCTAAAAAATAAACAACATCAAAATAAATCTACTTCTCTGGAGGAAACACCCAAACAAAACTAGAAATAGATCAATAGTAAAGGGGAGGTTGGAATGGACTCTCCACCATTATAAAATGACTGTCACTCAACAAATTTTTATGTTCAAACATCACGAGACCCACTGTGGGTCTACCCACCATTAATAACCCAAGATCTAAT
The DNA here is from genome assembly GCA_963277665.1 of Viscum album. NCBI lineage: Eukaryota > Viridiplantae > Streptophyta > Magnoliopsida > Santalales > Viscaceae > Viscum > Viscum album. Next base: position 1,782,590,911 of record OY728119.1, on the reverse strand, counting down.
TAGAATTAAACATGAAATTGGAATAGGACTCTCCCTTATAGGGACTCTAAGAACTCTACCAAAACAACCTACCAACCCTAGATAAGAGGAACAGAACATGAAAATTCAACCGGACCATTCCAAAATAGAGGGAACAAGAACTGGGCCAAAAATTTTCACACAATCCAACACACCCCCCCCCCCCCAAACCACCACATTGGTTGAGGAGGTAAGTGACCCAATTATTGGACCACTAAACCACAAACTACAACTACCCACTCAAGGACACACTCAATTAAACTGTGAATCTCACTCAAGAAAATAAATAGTAAACATTCATTCCTGACATCATCTTTAAAATCATTTCAGAATGGGTAATTCCACCACACCACATGTGACCAGAGATAGTTCATAGAAATCAAGAACCCATGATAGAATATCATAGCTACCTCACCACAATGGTGGATGCACAAACATCACCAGGAACCACACACCACTAGGATTTCTCACTACGCGCCAGCCTCACTCTGAAACCTATGGTCGGAGATCTTATGGATAAAGAACCTACTTCCTCATAGTAAGGAGAATATAATACCTAGCTAGAACTATTTCCCCTAGTTCTACACTCTACAACATAACACACACAGTTTGAAACAAAATATTTAGAGGCACAACAAATCTCTCTTCCTCAACAACACACTTTTTTCTAAAAATGAACTTCGAGCTACAAAACAGTATTTCATCACAGTCGGAATGAGGATCAGAATGAACAAGTCACAACAAAATCACCCACTAAACATCACTGAGCTCAAATTCTACAACTGAGATAGTTACCATGCTTGGAAGGAACATTGTATCGAGCCCTAACATCTCTCTATTTCAATAAATGGTTTGAGTAATCATTCTATGAGGTGTATTTAACATTTTAAATGAATCATTTGGATGATAAAATAAAATGATTTCAAATTTAGAACTATTAGTAGCCATATCACAACATCGGAAAAATAACTTAAAACCCACAAAACATTGCTCCAATACAGATCCACCAACAGTATTCCATCCCAAGACAAAATTATAGTACCACTTCTGAATCAAGAGGAAACATACCAAATAAAAGTCACTTCTATGAAATTGAAATCCATGCCACACAAACAACATTCTATAGCACTTCACAATTTTTTATAAATAACACACTTTTTAAAAACCTAAAAAACCAAACGTGGAGGATTTCAACAGTCACCAATGGTGTTTCATCGAGTCCCACTCACATACACATTTCCGTTCCACCTCGGACACCCAACCACCATGCCATACCGGGAATCCATGAACAAATACATATAAAACCACGAATTTAGAACCCATGAAAATACCAAATGATAAAACAAAACAACATCATTCAAAAAATCACATACCATGCATGAAAATTAAACCCCAGAGGTCTGCCTCAAAATCCACTCCTGTTTCTAAAAAATATTTGTAGCTAAAAAACCCACACTTCATAAAGAATCATTTCATTTAGAAAACATTACATTTAATTTGAAACAACAACATAAATAGGAATGTCATTCAAATGTCTCTTTTCCACTTAATAAATTCTGAAAGGGATGTTTTTTTAACCCAATATCCACTGGGAATAAAAACCATTTCAAAAAAACACCAAAATGATCGAAAACACATTCCATAAATAATACATCAGATTTTAACTCTTTTTGAAGTCCCAACACATCCCATAAAAAATAAGAATCCCCTAATAATAATCCATTCCTTCAAAACATTTTATTTCATCAACCCATGAGTTTATATTAGAAAAAATCCAATCCCGTTAAACCATTTTCACCTTATCCCCAATATTTGTTTTCTCAAAAACCAACATCCCAAAACTATTCTCAGATTAAATTATGAAGGACCATTTTCCACATTTTAAAAACCTACCATTCCTTTAAATCCCATTTTCACAATTCTCACACAAAGATTTTTTAAAAAATTAATAATTCAAGAAATGTCCACAACATCCAAAAAGGGAACTAGTGTCGGTGGATGAGTTGACCATTTGGTTGGAAGCCATATTTGAAACACTCCACTAACATAGAGAAAATTATTAGGACCATTCACCAACTCCGCAACGCTTTCCCTTCCCTACAAGCTCACGAAGACCATTATTCCAAATCCCTTTTTCGTCTACCAATCGCCAAAAAAATATAAAGGCCAAGAAACAAATAAAACCAAATATCATAGGGAGACTCAAGGATCTAAACGAGAAAGTGTTCGTGACACTCTTACCACACCAACCATTCATGTCCTAAAATTCAAAATCCATCTACCTTGAAAGACCCAAATAACAAACGACGCTTTGAAATATAGGGTCCTCTAAGAGCCAACCAACCTCTTATACCATTTTCCCATGAACCAGCCCTAGTGGACCCTAAACTGGGAACCTGAACCATTTTGTGGCATGGCTCGAAGGGTGTTACAAATCCCAATGGGTAGGAATCAAGTTATGGGAATCATTATAGAAGGAAAGATAACAATATCACAAAATTATAAACCTGTAAACATCAAAATAAAGAAAAACACATCCCAACACACATTTATATAAAATTGAACTGACTAACATTTTTTAAAGAACAAAAATAGTGAAAACCACTATACAAAAGATATCAACTTACCTGAAAACCAAAATAACTCCACGTGACCTCGCTGGTCACACTATAATTCAACGAACACTCATCTCCCAAAGAGACCTTACTCAAGATGAAACCTGCACATGGGCTACAAACAGAAGTAAACTATATGTGTGATAATTGAAATATAGTAGGATATGCTGATAATATATTCCTAATGCAATCCATTAAAATAAAAGAAAAATCAGTTTCAACTTTGAGCTACAATATATAATTGTTATCTTTTTTCAACATTTGTCTTAAAAAAATGTATGTACCATTTCCCTTATACATTTGAAAAACAATATTCATTTCACTTGTGTGCCATTATATTTTTCAAGGGGAATGTGATGCTTACATTTTCAATATTTATACAAATCAGATAAAAAATATTCATTTTAAAACCATTTTCAGAAAAATTATTAAAATCATTGAATCACATTCTAGTTAAAATAATAAACCAGAAGATACAATAAAAATAATAACACAACAAGGGAAATGAAAATATATATACAAGAATCATATTCATGAAAAAAATAGAAATCCAATAGACATGGGAGATCATAGGGGATCATGAATTATCTAGATGACACCAACAAGTGAGACCTCATACCCTGTGACATGTCACACACGATGAAATCAAAACACCCAATACGTTCAACAATCTTTTAACAGGTAGGATGAGGTAAAATCTTATAGTAATAAACCCAATATATCCACCTATTATGCACCACTGTTTAGTACCATTACCTTCCAGAGCATCAATAATTCATTGAAAATTCTCTCAATATGTCAGGTACCCATGCCTAGAGTATTTATTGGGGGTGATCCAAAAAATTCCAGTCGAGCATCCGATTACAATATATATATATATATCCACAAGAGCCCTCACCCTGAGTCTCCCCAAGTATTTCCCAAATGCCATAAAATAAATAGATAAAAAATAAATCCAACTGAGAAATCTTTATGGTAGAACCTAGGGATTCCTCAAAATATAAATCCCAACCATTCAATATCGAAAAGGCATGCGAAACAACCAAGGGAGGTTTTTATAACAAATACTTTTCATTTTTTCACAACGTGGCCAAACATTCCCTTATATATTTCTCAAAAAACTAACTATTAACAAAAATGCATCCCATATTTCAAAAAAGAAATAAATCACACCATCACCATGTAAAAACAGTTATACAACTCCTTCAAATAACTTCCATAAATATTTCAATAAAAAAACATTTTTTTCAATGAATGCGCTAACCTATCCATAATTCATCCCCACACAACAACAAAAATTTCATAAGCAATCTACACATTTAAAATGACTTCAATACATTGAAAATTCATTCAAGAATCCCTAAATAATTATTTTATATTCCACATAATTATTGACATCTACAATTCATTCTATACATACTAAAAATTACTCACAAAATCCAACATTGAATTTCATCAAACACATGGTGTGCAATATTTAACAAGAAGACTATATTTATCACATATAAAGTTATAAAACACCACTATGTTAACAAAACTATGAAACCAATGAACATACATCAATATTTATTAAAAAAAGTTATGATAAATTAATGAAATAAATGTTTCTTTAATTAAAATGGAATGTGAAATGGGAAACCAATTTCAAAACTATGGTGGAAGGGAAACAGACACCAGAAAACTCCCACCATGGGTTTCAAAAACCTAGATCTATAAAGACCAGCCCAAGTAGAACCAAACCACGATAAAAACAAAGGGAAAACATATCACTAATTCAATAATGTCCAAGGGAGATGACTAAACAATGAAAAATTGTATGAAGATGGATGTGGTAAGATAGGAGAAGATGAAATCGATGTATTTTTAGAAGAAGAACTAACCTTTGGTAAACAATCAGCCAACGAGTGACCCAAATTATCGTAAAAATAATGGGATGTTCTCTGTGGTCGATAATAAATAGGTAGACTTAAAATTGGAGGTGGAAGCACCCAAATTGTATTTTTAGAGTGATTGTTATTAAGCCCGTATGTGGATGCATTTTTTCATGATTTGTAAAACCATGCTCAAACCGTGTGAGGGCTACTAGAATGAATCTGCAACTTTACATGGTTAAGTTTTTTAGTTTGGGAAAACTGTTCTCAATCCATGCAGCCTAAAAAATTGTATATACACCCTCAAATGACACCCCAAACATGAGGGAATCCCACCCAATGATTCTCGAATGAAATAAACAGAAATATGTGACACAATGGGTGTCAAAAAATATCCAACATGGAACTTTAACCCAAGTAAAAACAAGGAAAAAAAATTGAAATATTATAAAATTGAAAAACATCAAAAAAAACCCATCGTAGGAGAGGCCCAAGAAATGTATAGGGGTTCCAAACAAGCCAGACCATAAACCAAAACCTGAAAAATAATGTGTGACAATTCTCCCCAACATTAACTATTTTTTCCCACGCAAATCTATAAAACATCCTAGCTAATTGATCAATGCCTAAGAACTACACATATCAATGATCCAACCACATCAACTAATGACATTTCACACACAAAAAATGGAGGTTATGCATCTTAACTGAAACAGAACAACAACTCAAAACAACTTCCTGAGAATCAATGGATGGATGAAGCCAGCACATACACAACCAATCCGAGAATATGACCATTGGTCCTTAACCTAAGAAACCCAACTCTCATAAAAAACAAGAAACTAAGAAATAAACAAGTTTATAATAAAGATACCACGAATGAACAAACACCAAAACCAAATAAGAAATAGATGTCTAGTAGAGGGGAGGCCTAAATGGACTCGCCACCATTAAAAAATGACTTGCACTCAACAAATTCTTAAGTGGGAACTTCATGATACCAGCAGTGGTTATCCCCTCTATTAAGATTGAAATATCAAATGAGATTTAAACATGAACTAGGAATGGGACGGTCCCTCACAGGACCCCCAAGAACTCTCCCCTAACAACCTACCAATCCAATTTAAGAAGAAAATAACATGGACATTCAGCCCACACATTCCCGAATAGAGGGAACATGAACTGGACCCAAACATTTAACAGGGACCACCCCCACCACACCACATGGGTAGGGGAGGGAAGGGACTCAATGATTGGACAACTAAACCACAGACTACAATTAACCACTGAAGGCCAGAGTCGATTCACCAGGGAATCCCACTCAAGAAAATGAATCGAGAACATGGGTTATAGACAACATCATTAGAAATATTTCTTGATGGGTAATTCCACCACACTCCATGTGATTAGATAGAGGTAATAGAAACAAATAACCCACAATAAAATAAAGGAACTACCTCACCACAATGTTGGAGGCAAAAACATCACTTGAAATCACACACCACTAGGATTCCTAACTACATGCCATCTTCACTCTGAGACCTACAGCTGGAGATATAATGTATAAAGAATCTACTGCCTCATAGTCAAGAGAAGATAATCCTTAACTAGAACACTTTCCCATAGTTCCACACACTACCATATAACACACCCAAGAAGAAATAATATATCAAGAGGCACCAGGAAACTCTCTTCCTCAACAACACACTTTTACACAAACAAGAACATAGTGATACATAACACTATTTCTTCTCACTCCAAACAAGGATCATAATGAATAAGGCACACATCAAAACCCACTAAACATCATCATGTTCAACTACTACAAATGAGAGAGTCACGATAATAAAAATGACCATTAAATTGATCCCAAACTGCTCACTATTTCAACAAACAAGACGAGTCATCATTATAAGTGGTGGATTAAATATTTTAAATGAATGATTAGGTTGATCAACCGAAAATAAATCTAATAGAGAACAATAAATATCCACATCAAAACATCCAACAAATATCTAGAAACCCACTGATCCTTTCTCCTAAACGGAGCCACATACAAGATTCCATCCTAAGACACAACTGTGGAAATAGTTCAAAAGCACGAGGAAACAAAACAAATAAGAGAAACTTCAACGAAATAGAAAGCCCAGATGCACAATATATAATCTAAAAAACATCATAATTATTTTACCTAAAAACAATTTTTAAAACCAGAAAAAATCAAACAAGGTGTATTTCCACACTCACTAGTGGGGTTTTATCGAGTCTCACTAACATTAACATTTCCATACAACCTCATACACCCAATCACCACGCCATAATAGGAATCCATGAACATATACATATAAAACGATGCATTTGAGAACCCATGAAAACACCAATGTCTAAATCAAAAAAAACATCATTCCATAAATCACATACCATTCATAGAAAATAAACCACATAGGTCTCTATAAAAATCTTCTCCCTTTTTTCAAAACAATTATCAGTAGCTCAAAAAACCACAGGTAATCAAGAACCGTTTGATTAAGAAATAGTTAAATATCTTTTAAAACAACTAAAAAATAATCATGTCATTAAAATATCCCTTTCACATTTCAAAAATTCAGCATGGTCTTTTTTCATAAACTAATATTCATGGGGACTAAAACCCGATTCAAAAATAAATCCCATCCTCTAGAAACCACATTACTAAATAAATTCATTATATTGATACACATTTCAACAGCCCAACACATCACATTAATAAATTCAGAATCACATTTGAATAATCCATTCCTTCAAATCATTTTACATAAAAAACATTGTGATTAAATTTGGAAAAATCCAATCCCGTTAAACCATTTTCACCTTATCCCAAATATTTTTTTTCAAAAAAACCAATATCCTAAATCCTATATCATATTAAATTTAGAAAAATCATTTTCAACATTTTAAATACCAACCATTCCATTAAAACCCATTTTTAGAATTCTCCCAAAAATATTTTCAAAATAAATTAAAAATTCATGAAATATCTAAGACACCCACAACAAAGAAATAGTGTCGGTGGGTTACTTGTCCATATGGTTGGAGTCCATATGTCAAACAAACATCCAACACAGAGAGCCTTCTTAGGTCCATTCTCCGACTACACATGGCTTACTAGGCCCTACGACCTCACAGGGACAATTAGTCTAACTCCCCTTGTTGTATCTCAATACCAAACAACAGATAAAGACCATGAAACTAGGAAAACCAGACTTCGCATGGAAACTCAAGGATCATAATGAGAAAGATTTTTCAACACTCTTCCCGCACCTTCCCCACAAGTCCTGAAAGACCTACTGCATCTACCTTGAAATACCTATGTAATAAATTATGCTCTTAAAAGTAAGGTCCTCTATGTTCCATCCTTCACCTGATACCAATTTTTCACGATCTATCTGAGTTGACCCTGAACAGGGCACCCGAACCAATCTGTGGCATGGACCGAAGGGCATTCCTGATCCCCACGGGCTGGTAACTAGTGCCAGAAATAATAAGAACATACAGGGGAACAACTTCACCCAATTATAAACAAGTAAAAAGTACCATAATGAAAATAAAAAACTGATACACATTAATATAAAATTTAATGGAACAACTTTTTTTGAGGAACAAAAATAGTACAACTACTATAAAAAATAGCTAAACAAACCATACAACAAAACTAAATCTATGTAGTCCAGATGGTCACTCTCCAATGCAACAAACACTCATAACCAAAATTAATTTATCATAAAATGAGACCTTCAGAAGGGCTAAAAATAGAATAATATTATAGGCGTGAGTTTTAAAACATAGCATGTTATCCCGATAATCTATTCCCAATGCACATCCTTTAAAATAAATGAAACATCAATGTCATGTTTGAGCTACAATATATAAAATTATTATTTTATCAACATTTTACATAAAAAAAATTAGGAATTATTGACCATATTTATTTCTAATACTATATTCATTTCACTAATGTGCTGTTAGAATTTTTTAGGAGAATGTAATGGTAACCTTTTTCAAATTTATTCAAAGAGGATAAAACAGTGTCATTTGAAAATAATTTTCATAAAACATATTAAATTCATACCATTACATTCCTTAAAAAAACTAGATTGTATAATAGTAATAACCCAACAAATGAAATGTAAATATACATAAAATCATCATATTCATCACAACATGAAACTGAAAGCCAATAGACATGGGTGAACCTAAGAGATCAAAAATAATCTAGAAGACACCAGTACCCGAGACCTCATCCCAATTGACTTGTCAGATAAGTTGAAATCGAAATTCCCAATACGCTCGACAATACATTATATGGTTTGATGAGGGGAAATCCCATATTAATAAACCAAATATATCCACCTATAATGCGCCATAGGTTGGTACCATAACCTACCAATGCAGAAATAATTCGTAGAGAATTCTCTCAATATGCTAGGTTGCAATGTCTCGATTATTTTTTGGGGGTGAGCCAACAAAATTCAGTCGAGAATCCAATGAAATTATATATATATATATATATATATATAAATATCCACAATAGGCCTCACCCCAAGTCTACCAAAGGATTTCTCTCATCCATTAAAATAAATAGATCAAAAAGGAATAAAACTAACAAACCCTTATAATGGAACCTAGGCATTCTTCAATATGGAGATCCCATCCATTACATGTCAGCAAGGAAAGAGAAACATCCAACAATGGTTTTATATAACAAACACTGTTCGTCATTTTCACAATGTGGCCTAACATTCCATTAAACATTTCCCGGAAAAATATAATTTAAAAAAAATAAATCCCACATTTCCAAATAGTAATCAATCACTCCCTCACCATGTAAAAATATTTAAAAAACTCTTTATTATTTCATCCGTTCCAAATTCAATCCAAAAATTTTTTTTATTAAAGGACCATCTGAGCCATAATTCATCATCACATAATTAATCAATTTTCAAATGACAAATACACATTTCATAGTACATAAAACCATTGAATACTCTTTCAAGAAACCCAAAATAATAATTTATCATGACACGTAATTATTAACATATAAAAAACATTCTTCAGATAAAAATAATTACTCACAAAATCCAACAAGATATTTCATCAAACACATGGTGTGTAATATTTTTTAAAAAAATTCTACATACCACATATCAAGGATTAAAACACCACTTTTAACACCAAAAAAATAATCCAAGAATCATAAATCATTATCTATTAATTAAAATTGGTTCTAAATTCATGAAATGAATGAATTTATAATAAAACAGAAAGTGAAAAAGGAAACCTAACTCAAAATTAGTGAGGAAAGGAAACAAACACCCAAAACTCCATCCACGGGTTTGAAAACATTATATCAATAGAGACCATCCCTAATAGAAAAAAACACCATAAAAATTAGGGAAAACATAAGACTGGGTTGATAATTACCATGGTAGAGGTGTAAAACACAAAAAATTGGAAGAAAATAGAATATGGAAGAGATGATAAGAGGAAATAAAAGGATTTGGGGAATACCCACTAACCATCGAGGGTAAATTAGTCAAAACGTTTCCAAAATTGAGGTAGAACAAAGGTTAGGCACCCTCTAGTCGATATCCAACTGGTAGGGATTCAAATCGGAGGTGGAAACAACCCAATCAGTTTTTCTAGAGTGAATATAATTAATCCCATAAGTGGCTTCATGGTTTTGTTTCACAATTTTGCAAACTGTGTGCCAACCGTGAGGGGTCTACTTGAATGAACATGAAAATTCTCATGGTTAGTTTGTACGGTTTGGGAAAACCTTGCTCAAACCTTGTGGCATGAAAAATTAGATAAAACCCCACAAATGACACCTTAAATATGGGGGAACTCTACATAATGATTCTGGAATGATTTAAACATAAAAAGTTGACACCATGGGTGTCCAAAACTCTCCAACACACAACTTTATCCCAAAAACAATAATGAAAACCAAGAGTGAAATATTATAGAACTAAAACACTTCAAAACTAAACCCTTTTCACACTATAGACACGAGAAAAATATTGGGATTCCCAATGAACCATACCACAAACCAAAACATGAAAAACCTAGTTTGACATATTTGGAATCGTGAGGTTCAAACTGGGTAAATGTGTCACTTAATATTATCTCATTTATGAATAGTAAAGACTCTAAATAATTTTTTAATTATTAAGGGTATCATGGGTAAAACACTGTTAAAACCATGAAATAATTTTTAAAATCCTCACAAAACTAGTATTCATTTATTTCTATAGGTGATATTTTCTTATATACAACCCAAATTAAAATCTATTTGATTTTGGTTCCGTTTTCCATTGGTAATTAGATTTATATTATTTTAAGTAATGAAATTTCCTCATTTTTACTCTCATTAAATTAATAAATCTATTATTTTTACATAATAAAAAATGAAAGTTTCTATTATAACTATTTATTAAAATTTGAAATACAATAATTTATCAATTTAAATTATTTTAATTTTTTTAGTTTTGAAATAAATTAAATAAATTCATACACAATGGCCTCTTAGTGTTTGCGAAAGAAGAACAAAATCATGTAAATGGTTTTAAAATCATTAAAAGTATTATTTTTTATGTTGGATGTAGAGAAAAATATATTTTATAGATTGGTATACCATATTTGGTATGTGTGAATATTTTACAATCAAATTGACTACCAATCTCTATGTATTTTAATTAAAAATAATTGAATATTTTATAAAATGATCTTATTGATATTTTAGGAAATATAAATTTTTCTTAAATTAATTTTAAAAAATTTATATATTTTAAGAGGCCATGTTGTCTGAAATATTATATATAATTTTATTACCTATACATTTACGGGTAAATTGTTATCTTATAATTAAAATTATTACCCTATAATATTGAAAAGTTTGAAACAACTATTAATATAATAAACAGTCAATGCAAGGGATAAAAAAATGAAAATGTATTGAAAAACCTATAAATTGTCTTAAACACAATTTTTATTCTTTTTTAATATATCTATATCAACAACAATATTAGCCACATTTTTTTGTTTTTTCCATAATGTGAGTTAATAATATTTTAAAACAATGAAATATTACATGTATTCCACTCACATCAATTAAAAGAGGGAGCATCCATAATATTTTTATTTATTCATATTGAAACATGTAACTCAACTAAACCATGAAAAAATAAATACCAAACATCTTAATACATTTACTATGGTCATGATCTTACAAAATTATCAATAATAGTTTTTAGAAGAAGATATGCAAATGATGTTTCATTAAACAATGGTAATAATCATAACAAATGTCCTCCTTTTTTCAACTTCTTATTTTACCTCTATAAAATATGTATTAAAAATTAAAATATACTAATTCCATTATCTCCCATATATTATGATTTTTTTATTTTTATGGAATAATATTAATCCATCTCATTCATAAATAAATGTTATGTGAATGTATAGCTCATGAGTATGTGTGGATTAAAGCCACCACATAGAGATAAAATTAATTTTTCATCAATGGATTACATGGAATTTTTTTGAAATACATTTAAAATTAATATAATAATTTTTTTTAAAAATTACACTTATTTAATTATAATATCATTTCTACTTTTTTACCATCCAAACCATTGGAAACCGATAAGATCAATCATTTATATGTGTGGACAAACACCTACATGAAGTGATGCTAGATTTTTATGATTTATAATTTACATGGATGATAATAAAGATAAATTTAATACTTATATATAAAATATATGAAAAATAATGATTCTTTAAAGTTCAATTTTTATTTATGTCTCTTTAATTCAATCCTTCAGAAAGTGATAAAAAAATTCATGCGTATATACGACATATAATATCCATGAATGGGGTTATTCATTTCTATCTCTATACCTATAAAGAATGAATAAAAATATTTATATGATTTATTTTAATTATTTTCATATAATTATTTAAATCCTATATATGATTGAACCATGATAAATATTTAGGGAATAAAACTACTGAATAAAAACATACATGAAAATGGAAACAATTAACACTCAGATTCATTGATATTAAAAAATAATTATTAACAAAAGTGTATTTTATTGTTTCATGTGAATATATAATGATATTATATGTTTTCATTTGTTTCTATTATATAATTATAAACAATTTATTATAAAAAAGGTTAAATTTAATTACAATGTATCTTAGACTTATGTGAGGATTTTATTTCACAATCCTATCATTAATAATGATTTATTATGTTTACGTGTATATAAAATAATTATATGATACAATTATCTTAATCCATGTAAATTTTATTCTCCTCTTTTTTTATGGAATTTATATTCTTTTACTTTTTTCCCACTATATATACTAGAAAGAATGAAAGAATGTTTTTTTTAAAGTTAACATTTTTTTTTTCAATTTTCCTGGGAATGTATCTATTCTTAATCTATATTTATAGTAAATAATTTCTTGAATATTATTTATATTCTAAAAATAATTCCAAAATAATTTTTCCCGAGATTAAATTTCTCTATATTTTTTCAATAGTAATATTCATATCTATTTCCGGAAAAAAAAACATCTGAAATTTAACAAAATATTTAACAAATATTAGTTTTAATATTAAAATATGAAAAAAAATTTGTTTCCCTGAAAAAATATTTATTAATTCATCATTTATAGTTTTTCAAATTTTTTCCAATGAAAATGTGTTAGTTAATATTTTTAATTTTTTGATATTTTTAAATAAGTTTTTTTTGTATTTAATGGGAATATTTCAAAAGAATTGTATTATTTTTAATGTATTTTCATATATATTATCATTATTGGGATAATATTTTACATTAATTGGGATATTAACATTTGATACCATGTACCATTTTAATGTAAATGGATTATGATTATGATATAATAATTAATTAGTGATAATATTATCATTTCATATTCTTTTCTTCAACATGAATTTTATTTTGATTATGTTTGACTCATTTTATATTATAAATTCATTTGTCATTATAAGTGATGGGAAAGGAAAATTATATCTAATAGATGCATTAGTAGGCATCAAGATAAAAGAATAGGGGTATTTTGTGGAATCATGGCCTATTTATTTATTTTGTCTTATAACAATGTGTTGAATGTAATATTATGATATATAATAATTTGCATTATATTATTGTAAAACTAGTTATTATTATCCACGTGATTATTTATGTTTATTTTTTATCCATATATCTATTTCCCTTTTATAGTATTATTTTTGTTTAATATTTTAGTATTATTTATCTCAGTTATATTATTCATTTTTGAAATATTTTATTATTTCTATTGTTGAATTATTTTTCTTACTAATCATCCGAGATGACCCATTATTACATCCCCCATGATAATTATAAGAGATATATGAATTAATATATGGTTTTACAGAAGAAAAACAACAATGTTCTCATAAGAATCATTATAATATGTATCTTGTTTCCAGGTGCAATGTGAGAATCAGGTATATGTCTAGTCTCTTAGGACTAATGAATTATTTAATCCTTCATGATTTAATCTGTGTTATTTTTTACAAATGTCCTAAAATAACCATTGACTATAATTTACTAGAGTCTTGGTTAGACAATTATTATCAATATATGTTATGTATAATCAATGGGAACAAGATTTAGTAGAATATAGATTATGGAACGTAATCCTATGAGAGAACATGATGTTATGCCTAAATATATTATAATATCTGATTATTTAGTAAGGTATGAATTATGTATATTTCATAGTTATACATCCATGTGAAGATACTACATGTGTATCTGGATTAAGAATAGATTCATCTAGGGGTACTAACCTAAAAATGTGATTGTCATATATATTTTAACTATTATTATATTACTTGGAGAGTGTTCCCTTACATCACACCTATATTGAAACTATAGGGAATATATTTGGATTAATATGAATAATATTTTTAAAAAATATGAATGATATGAAAATATTATCATGACTTTATAATAGTACCAATGATACTAGGAATATGATTCAATGATTTTTTTAGGAATAAATTTTTATGTTATGTCATGTGTTTCACTAGTTTTTGAATTATACATTATGATTTATCTTGTTTTTATATAATTTAAATTATTCAATTTTTTAGAAATGGTTCCGTTTGGAAAAAATAGAAACTATACCAATTGTTTTATTCTATATAGGGATTTTAATCAATGTTACGTTAATGAAATTGGATATAGAATTTTATGTGGATATGGATATGAAAAAATTATAACTATATTGAGAAATCTATCATATGTTTGGACTAATTACCTCACTTTTCATAGATCATTAAACTAATCAGAATCATCGTGAAAAAATATTGGACCATTTCATGTGTTTGAAACATCGATAATTTAATTGTATTACTAATATATTTTTATCTAATAAATATAAAATTTCCTTGGAGAAGATATTTCATACACTCTAATGTAATGAAATGGATGATTTTTTAATATTTATTTATTATCTCATGGGTATAAAGATCAATGGTGGATATTTTTTGAAAACACAAAGGACAATGATAAAGCATAAATCATTTTGTTTTTGGTATTTATGATACTTTCATTTAAATACATTTTCCTTCAAAAAAATGGGTAGATATGGTGACAAAATTTAATTGATTATGATAAATGAAAGATGAAAATGTTTTTGTGTAAGAATATTAATTTTCAAGGATAAAAAGGAATTTTTTCAACTATTTTCATAATCCAAATCGTAATATTTAAAATTTACCTGGTTGGATAAATTGAATCCATAGAATAGAAATATTCTCCCAAAACCAATGATCATACAATGGAATAATATTATGTTATATAAATACAACAAATGTGTTCTCCAAATAATATTAATTATAATGGATTGGGTGTTTGAGAACATTAGAAAAGAAAATACATCAAAAGGGGATAAAAGTAGGATGAGATTTTAGTACTATAATAAATTTAGAAAGAAACAATGTTGAATATTCTTGATGGAAATGAGAATTTTATTCTACTGTTTTGAGAGTGGCTATATGACATAAGAGTGAAGGAGAATCAACGAAGCTTCCAATTTTCAAGGCTTAAACTCTATGTATATGGAGAACTATCCAAAATAATGGACCTTTTGTCAAGGTAATATTACTATGAAAATTCCATTTTAAAAATTCCAAGCTTATGAAATCTATACAAATAATGATAATGTTCCTTAATATATTGTATCAAGTATGTTGATCAAGAATTCAAATTTGTACTTATATATTTGATTTTATATCTTATAATTCATTTATATATTCAATTTTTTCAATGAAAATATGATATTTCAATATAACCTTAAAATAAAAAATATCAATAAATACTCCTTTTAAAAAATTTAATATAATGATGGATTTTCATTTTATTTCCATTATGGTAGATAAAAATACCATATTTTGAAACTTTATCTATATTACTATGTTTGAATTTGATATAATCCTTCTTATGGATTGGATGTCATATTTTTATGAAATAAATAAATTTTTAAGAGAAGGAGATTAGAGTTCTGATGATGGTACAGAATTCCTTATCTCCGAAGGGGACACTACGTCATATAAATCGTATTTAAGTACACCTTTAGTAGTTATTCTTAATAAAATTATTGGTGTAGAATATAATTCCTAAAAAATTGAAATGAAATGTATTTATGTGATATAAAATGATCTTATAATTAAATTATATATTGATTTTTTCCTTAAGATCTACATAAACATCTACCTGATGGTGAAGTTGAGTATTCTTCGGAATATATCTCTAATTAAAAAGACATATCTAAGAATCCCTAATAAATGGATACTATATAAATTTTGGAGTTAATTAAATGACTAAAGGAGTTCAATGGCTCGTGATTTATTCACCAAAGGTTTTATCTTTGGAGATATAAGGAATTATTTTTGAAAAATAAGGATGTGATAATGATTTTGTGTGCTGATTATAGAAAAGTAAATTCCATTTATATGAAGAACAAATATCAACTTCAATACATTGATTGAATTTTTTATCAACATCATGGAGAACCACATTTTTTAAGGAGTGATCATCATTTAAAAAAAATTCATGTAAGGATTGAAGACGTACTAATGAAATCATTTCATACATTTATGGAAATTATGATTATATTTTAATTCCCTTTTGTTAGACCAATTCACCCCATGTTAGTATAGATATTTTTAATATTGATTTCAAGGAATATCATGATAGTTTCCTTCTGGTAATTATAGATGATATCTTCATAAAAATGATAATTAATTAAGTGTATAAGTTTCATTTATGAATCAGTATTGAGACTTTTAATGAAAATGTGTTTAATGGTAAATTTAACTAGTGTGATTTAAATATTTAATATGTTTATTATCATGGAAATGTTTCCTATTATTATGGAATATCAGTTGATTCATCAATGAAAAATTATTTCAATGATTTACATATGCCAAAAAAACCTAACAAAGATACGCTGTTTCCCTGGATTATAATGTTAATATTTGTGCTTTGTTCAAAAATATTTCCAAAAAAACATGTTAACAATGTCCATATGTTATGGAGATATGTTCCTAGGTATATAGTAATGAAAATAATGTTTTGAATAATTATGTACTAGAATAATCAATGTGCTAGTGATGAATGTATCATTGGTAAGGAATTGATTTTTCATATATAATTATGCATCAAAAAATGGAATTGGAGTGTCCTAAAACAAAATAATAAATTTAATTAATATTAATTTTGTAATTTAATGATAAATTAAAATCATTATCCATCCCATGATCTTTAGAATAAATTTTTAATATTTTCTATGAGTGTATAAAGAGATTTTATCTACAGAAAAATTTATGAGTAATAATCATTTCATAAGAGTCTAAAATACATTTTTTCATAGAAATAGATCATAATGGGGTAAAAAATACGGTTATATTTACTCAATTATTTTGAGTTCTTTATATTTTACCACCCTGTAAAAGAAAAATAAGTTGGATGATATTCTGAGTATAAAATATCATAGAGTATATAATTTGAAGAGGATTGATAATGATTATTTATTTTGGAAACTAGAAAAGTTATAATTATTAATTTTTACATAAAAGTAATCATCACTAATTTTTAAAATTATTTGTAAACCATACTTATTGGAAAAAGATAAAATGATTATTGACTGATTATGGGAATATTCCAAATAGAATTTATCCACGAATGATGGGATATTGGCATAATTTTTTTATAGAGTTGGTGTTCTTAAATTTGGATTGAGGTGAATAATTCCATATATAAGTTATTTTGAACAAAAATTATGGGATGATACTCATATATTGAATTTCAATGTACATCATGGTAACCCCAAGATGAAAAGGGACATAAAAGAATATTTTTCGTTGGATAATTTATTATGGGAAATTGAGGATTATGGATTAAGATGATTGGTTTATCAATATGTAACGGTTAAAAGATAACATCCAAGAGGGTTCATGAAACCTTTACCTATTTAATTATAGTAATGGGATGTCATTACTATGTAACTTTTCCCTTGACTACCAAAGGATCGTAGGGGAAATTATAACACCCTGACCCTAGTTACCTAGAACCAGTGAATTATTTTAATACATTGGCATGATTATATGGAGTCATGTCCCGAAGGACCGATCAGTTTAGAAATATTGGAAAATAGATTACATACATTAACTTTACTATACAATTTCAAACATAAAACACCGCATTGATTGTTATTTGATAACACCATTATTCCCTTTAGCTTAACTCTGCATATCAATCATAATACACTGAATGGAATCACGAGAAAATAAAACATAAGAAAGGGGTGATCTCAGATGCCCAGTAAGAGTAAATAATTAAGCTGAGGCTATATACATTTAAGGAAAAATGTGTGATAAAAACAATAGCCCTTTTTTACATAAAAATTAAAATAAGATGTAAAAAATAAATCAAACACTTCCATTTAACAATTCACATGTATATTCTACTAGTCGAATAATCACATGTAATAAGAAATTTCATAATGGGGTAATGCCTAACACCGGACATCATTTCCACATAGTAAAAGCCTTGTGCGAAGAATACAAATAAAATATTTGTCAAGGCCTTATGCCAAGACACTTGTTTGTCTCATGATATCTACTGATGCATCGAGAAGCTATAACGGGCTCCACCTGTCACTTACTAAGTCCACTGCATTCCTCATATGAAAAAGTTGACACATAACATAAACATTCGTATTAAAACTAGCATAAGAAATTTAAATACATTAACCATAAACCATGAATGGTATAAAAATAGAACATCTACAGTCAAACATATCATAACTCATTCAATAAAATATGGATGATTGTATTATAATAATCAACCTCAATCAAAAATAATATCCAATAAATGATGTTGACATAGTTAAAAATGATGAGTAAAACCTTTTGAGAGAAATATCCTTATTTGTAAAATCATTTAAAAGTTACACATTTATAAAGGAAGTAATTTAAAATAGATATTTGAATCAATGTTTCCTATACCAATTTGAATCTTTTGAAAAGAATAATAATTTCATAACATTCATGTCCATATAAATAAATCATTAAATCATTTTGAAAACATGGACATTAATTAAAAATATTTAGAAAGATGAATATTTAAAACATTTAAAATTATGATATTTATAAAGATTTCCATTCACAAATCCTTAAAATATTAATTTTGAAATCATTTTCATGAAAAATGGAAATGGATGATAAAAATGTCTCAGTAAATACTTCCACATAAATAATCATGGATAATAAGGATATTCTGAAATTAACCCTTACCATGCACATTCCTTTAGTCGAATGTACGTTTAACCTCTTTTATGAAGATCATAGTTTGTTATTAAATTATAAAATAACCATATTTATATTTATGATATCTTAAATGATACATTTATGACTTTATACTAACCATTTAATAATAATTTCCATGTTAAATTAATATTTCGGGTAATAATCGCTTTCTTTATCTTACGTGTTTTAACTTGATAATCTTGATAGTATCACCTAGATAATGATTTAAATACCTCATGAATATAAAACATGATTTATATATCATATATATTTAGAAAATAAAAATTATTAATAGACATATACATTAAATGAAAAACACCGTTTATGTAGACGATAGTATGTACGTACGCATAAACAATGTTTCCGTTTTCATATCGCATTGAACAGAACTAGGTGAATAAGATATATATAAGTAAAAACACAAAGATATATATATATATATATATCTAGAAGAATTATTATGTCATATATTACATACTTATTAGTAATATATATTTTTATAATCGTCGATGAATGGTGAATGTGGAAATGAATCTCATTGCGTCGTGGAGACGGTAATTCGTACATACACAAGAGCGGCGATATCAATTCCTTAAAGGAGTGGAATTGGATGCTATATTAATTTTACAGAGTCATTATAATTTTATTTTCATTATTTATATACATATTACTAGTCATTATATCCATCCAAATAACATAGTTTTGAACAACAATGTACACCACCACGTGGAGACAGTAAGCCGTACAGACACGCGCAATGTGAAATTATCATTCATAAGATGGATAGAATAATGAATATTGTTGTGACATACTTATAATAACATTAAAGTATATATAATATACCAGAGTTATTATTTTATAATGTAAACAACAATGAAAGAGTAATTGGAAGAAAAAGAGCCCCTGAAAGAGGGTGGTGAAATCATTACCTCTTCTTCAGGTTCTTCCTTTTGATTTGATCAAAAGGGATCCGTAGGTTGGATTTTTGACCAAAGGAGGGACAATATGATGAATGTAGGATAGTTGGAATGAAATTTGGGTAGTGGTTGGCCAAGACAAATGGATTTGGAGGTGTGAATTTGAGAGAAGGGTAGGTGCACTTTTATAAGAGTGGTGAGGGGCACCTTAGGAAAAACAAAAAATATTATTTTATAATAATTTAATTTTTGGATTCTAATGGATCCAAAATGAATTATTTAAAGGATAAATTGGGGATGGGTCCAAAATAACTCCACCAATAGGTTTTAGATAGGTTTAGGTCACCATATTAACCTTAACATTTATATTTTACTCTTAGTTAAATTGTTTGACATTTACCATGTCTCTTTGTATTTTTATGTTATATGGTTAATAATCATACTATAAGATGCCGATAGAACCCTAATTGGTTCATTAATGTCATATATATTATTATATATGTCTTTTGGACGAACCATATATTTTTAGGACCACTATATCAATTAATAATTTAATATTAGTTTTAAAAACTATTTTATGTCAATTTTGACACTTTTTGTTTTTTTTTAAATTCATAACAGCATGATTACATCGAAAAAATTTAATGAACCACCCTAACATGTCATATAATATTATAAAATTAGTTTAATTCATCAGAAGACTCAAATTACAATTATTTTTGTATATATAATATCAATTATTTTAATCTATTATTTGTAAGGTAATTAATGCATCATCATTGTGTCATAAATAAATTTAATTATTTAATGTCTAAAAATCATAAATATAATACAATTATGTAGGAAATATTTTTATCCTTATAATTTATTTTTAGATTTGAATTTATCTTATGTATGACCATATATTAAAAATGTTTTTGTTATTAAAATTTGATTTTATATCTATTAACTCTTTTTTGAATTAAATAATAATAAATGTCCTAATCTAATTCAAGTGGACCTAAATGATCATATTTTATTCCTATGGTTGTTTTTATCAGAATTACACATATCCAATAGAATTTGGACATGTGTTTGGGTAAGAATAATGTAATTGTCCCTTAATTACCCTATTTACTTTTAATCGTCATAAATAAAAGTAAAAAGTTATTATTCACCAAAAAAATATTTTTATCTTATTGAACCACATTTTTCTAACAGATATCAACAATGTCTCTCGGATTTTTGAAATTCCACTCATAGAAGTTCTAAAATTATGTTTTATGCAAATTTGTAAATTCTCCAATGAGGTGGGTAAAAGATGGTGAAAAGATCAATAAAGTTTTATATATCTAATATAATTAAAAAAATGACTCCAATGAACTCAATTGAACATATATAAGTATTATGTATCTATTTTAACAATAATAAATTTAAATTAAATTAATAATTATTTAAATAGAAAGTCGGTATTAAACAATAACTCATTGTTTATCACTATTCATTGAAAATTGATAGTTTTCAGAAAAATACCAAAAAGTCACTCTACGATAAAATTTATATTTATAATTCAAAAATGAATTCAATTTTACAAAATTAATAACATAAAAGTTTTATTTATTAATTTAAAATTAATTCCCATTGAAAAAATAAAAAGGTGTATTTTTAAGAAACAATAACTATCAAAAGATTGACACTTGTTTATGTCCAATTTCATAGTGAAATTACTTAAAATGACCAGAATTATATTAAATGGTAAAAATATAATCTATTTATACTTCCAAACCATTAAAATTTATAATTTATCACTATATATTATTTTTATTAAAAAAGTGGTTTTCTGTTAAAATATAGTATTTTTCAATATTCAACCAAATATGAATGTTATCAAAAAAAACAAACATTTATTGAAACTAAGTTATTATGTCCCTATTCTAAAGAAATAAGTTTATTTTGACAAATTTAATATATAAAAGTTTCAAAATTTTGATTTAAAAAGGGTTCACCTTTAAAAGTAGGTAAAAGATCATTTTTTTAAATAATTCTTTTATCTAAAAAAATGAATTTATTCTTACAATATGTCTAAGAAACTCGTAATACAGATTCTAAAATTATAATGATTATATATAGTTCAAAATTCAGTTAATATTATTCATAACCGCTTTTGAACGGCTAGTTTGGTAAGTCCGGGTGCACTTGAACTCGATGTTGTGTGTAGTGCAGTTTATTGAATTACTTTGAAGAAATAACGTACTCTGTAATATTGGGGTGTTACTGTCTTCCATCCTTCAATAAATTGCATCCTCAAAATTTTAAATGTCTCATCGAAAATAAATAGTTTAAAAGAGAAAATACCTTTGTGGGAAAACCCACATCGGAAATTGCGTTAATAAAATTTAGTCTTAATAAAAGGAAAAGGGAAATGAAAGGGTCACCACAAAATTAAAATCTCGATTAGGAGAACATTGGTGACAATTAAAGACACATAATTGGAGAAAAAATTTAAATATTTTTAAGGATTGATTGAGGTTATCATTCACAAACAATTATAAAATTGAGGGCCTCAAATCCATCAATCTATGATGATTTCAAACACCATCAGTTCAACAAAACATATGGTATTAGGATAAAAAAATATTATTTTTAAGATCTCTTAACTAAAGTTTAAGAATTAATTTACCAATAGAATAAGCGGGAAAACAATTATATATATATATATATAAACATGATAAGTATATTTTCATCCTTCTACTAATTCCTACAACAAACTCATCTCTCAGTCAAAAATATTTCAAAAAAATATTCTATTTATCCTTATCGTATAGGGTTCAAAAAATAAAGAATTTATAATTCAACTATCAGACCCATAAAAACAATATTATATAATATAGGGACTTCACGTAGCCCAGTGGTATGCGGTAAATCTCAATAAAACTATAGTTGTGGGTTCAATTTCCACAGCTTTGTCTCACGCGAAGGATTGTCACACGGTCTTCATGTTGTATTATTTTATAACAATCCAAAAATAACCTTAACAATTATATCCAATTTCAAACATAATCTATTCCACCCTTTAGACTTATCTGAGATTCATTAATCCCAACTCACAGTCCAAAATTCATAAGGAAGGTAAACACAATGAAGACCTTTTTCCATGTAATAACATTTGAATACATTCATCTTGTGTTATTTTAAAACATGGTAACACACATAATTATCATAAAACATAATTTATTACATCCATGGTCCCTTATCCTTGATATAATAGATGATATATTCTGTATATGAAAAAATTGTGATTATTCCAACAGTCATGAAATAAAAAACCCATTATTTAGTTCCAAGATAGTCAAGAATATCCAATATAATTTAACAAAATCAACCATCTATTATTCCAAAATTTCTATCTTAGTATCAGGACCATATAATCTCAAATTCCCAATGAAATATTACTACAGTAAAATCCTTATTTATTTCCATATTTCATATAACCAGTACATCGTTGATACAACACTCAAATGACACGATTATTTTATAACAACATAAGAACTATTAATCATTCCTCTCCATCTTCGGTAGTATCACAACTTGATTCTTATCCAATAGAAGAATTTGGGGTATACTCTGATGATTTGGACATTGATTGGTGTAGTATCCCAACTCCTTGAAGATGATTCATTATACATTTGAATATTTTTTCTTACCATTTTAATCACCTACTTGGTGTCATTTTTCTCCACACTTATAACAAAATCCCATTACCTTCAAGAATTTACCAAGGTGATTCTTCCCACAATTATCACATGTGGGAAAGTCCATCTTTTCCCTCTTCCCATTATCTATCTTTATCTATTCCATCCTTTTCTTCTCTTTCTTACCTTTAATGCCATAGGACTCAGAGAATTCATTACTTATCTTATTAACAAATGATATTATTTCTTCATATGCTGTGAATACATGGGAGACTATTTCCCTAATCAATGTTGGATTAATACCATGTAATATATTATATTTCTTACTCATTGGATCATATGTATTTCTAGATTTCACATTCCTTCTACTATGTTCCATTTCTATACAATGGCATACAATACCTCTGTTTATGAATTGCAATTAATAATTCCAAACTTGTAAAATTCATAATGTAAATCAATTAGTTTATATATATAATCCATAAAAATATTTTTTTGTGGATTAATATACTCGTAAATCCTTCATAATGACTTGTAAATAAAATAAGAATTATTATAAGCATATCCCCCAGGAGTGTCGTAACCAAGAGCACATCAAGGCCTGTTTTCATGCACCAGTTCCAGTTTGAGTCTAGCTCAAAGTGGTGTTTTCGAGTTTTAACCCTAGTTACATCTGTGCCAGAGCCGCCTCTACCAACTCATTTCCAGACAGGGATGTATTTTTTTTGGAAAACTAATAAAATCTCTACATTACCAAAATTCTAGGAAGTGATTCTATACTAATACTCAAAGTCTATCTCAGGGTAATGTGATCTAATATGAGTTTATCTAAATCTAGTTTCCAAGGATGTTTCTAAACTTCCTCTGATACCAACTTTAACACCCCAACCCCAGTTATCCAGAGTCGATGCATTATTTTAATACATTGGCATGACTACAAGGAATCATGTCCCAAAAGAATTATCAGTTTTGCAGTCTTGGAATATAGATTGCATAAATTAATATTACATTACAATTTCAAACATAAAATACATCCTAGATAGTTCACTGAGAATGAAATTATTCAATTTAGTTTAACCCTGCATATCAATCATAATACACTTCTTAGAATCCTGGGAAAATAAAAAATAAGAAAGGGGTGAGCTCAGATGCCCAGTAAGGGGAAATAATTTAGTGAAATCTATAAACATTTATGGAAAGAAGTGTGATAAAACAACGGCCTTTTTAAACATAAACATGAACATAATATTGAAAAAATAAATCAAACATTACCATATAAACATTCACATTGATATTCTACTAGTAGAATTATCACATGTAATAACTAATTTTATAATGAGGGAATGCATAATTCCAAACATCATTACCACATATTCAAGGCCTTGTGCCAAGACTACAAATAATATTTTTTTCAAGGCCTTGTACCAAGACACTAGTTAGTCTCATTAGACATAACGATGCATCTATGAGATATAGTGGGCTCCACATGTCACTTACTATTCGGAAATTTTTTTCTCATATAAAAATGTTGAAACATATCATAATCATTCATATTAAAACAACCATAAGAAATGTCAATACATTAACCGTAAACCATGATTGGTTTAAAAATAGAACATCCACATTCAAACATATCATAACTCATTCAATATAATTTGGAAGATCTTTTTATAATAAATAAACCTAAATCAAAAATAATATCGAATAATGGATGCTAACATAGTTGAAAATGATGAGTAAAACATTTTGAGAGAAATATCCTTTTTGTAAAATCAAATAAATGTCACTCATTTATAAAGATTGAAATTTATAAGCGATTTTTTAATAAAAGTGTCTCATAAAACTTTTATCAATTTAAAAAGAATTATCATTTCAAAAAATTCATGACCATATAAATAAATCCCTAAAATCATTCAGAAATCATGGACATTAATTAAAAATATTTAGAAAGATAAATCTTTAAATCATTTAAAATTATGATTGTGAAAATGATTACCTTGAACAAATCCTTAAAATATTCATTTTGAAATAGTTTTCATGAAAAATGGCCATGGATGATAAAAATCTCCTAGTAAATACTTACACATGAAATATCTCGAATAACAATGAGATTGAAGAATTAACCCTTACCTTTCACATTCCTTTAGTCGAGGGTACGTTTAACCTCTTGTATGAATATCGTAGTTTGTTATTAAATTATGCCATAACCATATTAATATTTATGATATCAGGTTGATCAAGATTTAAATACTTCTAGAATATAAAACATGATTTATATATCATATATATTTACAATTTAAATATGTATAACAGACATATTTATGTGAAATGAAAAACACCGTTTATGGAGATTGTAGTCCGTACGTACGCCTAAACGCTGTTTCATTTTTCATATTGTATTGAACGAAACTAAGTGAATAAGATATATATATGTACATATATATATATATTTATCTAGTAGGATTATTATGTCATATATTACATACTTATTAGTAATATATTTTTGTATAATCGTCGATGAATGGTGAACATGGAAATGAATCTCATCGAGTCGTGGTGACAGTAATTCGTACGTACACACGAGCGACAATATCATTTTCTTTAATGGTCTGGACTTGTATAGTAAATTAATTTTCCAGAGAAATTAAATTTTTATATTCATTATTTATATACATATTACTTGTCATTATATGTATCAAAAGAAAATATTGTTGAATAACAAATTACACCACAGCGTGGAGACGGTAAGCCGTATGCACGCACACATGGTGAAATTATCAATCATATGATGGATGGAATAATGAATATAGTTGTGCCATATTTATAATAACAATAATGTATATAGAATATGCTGGAGTTATTATTTTATAATGGAAACAACAAATAATGTGTATGTGGAAGAATAAGAGAACATGAAAGTGGGTGGTGAAATCATTTCCTCTTCTTCAGGTTCTTCATTTTGATTTGATCAAAAGGGCTCCATAGGTTGGCTTTCTGACCAAATGAAGGCCTCTAGGATGATGTTTAGGTTGTTATAAGGATATTGGGGCAGGTTTTGGCCGAGCCAAATAGATTTGGAGGTGTGAATTTGAGATAAGGGTATGTGACCTTATATAAGAGGGGTGAGGGGCACCTTAGGAAAAATCTAAAATATTATTTTATAATAAATTAATTTTTAGTTTCTAATGGCTCCAAAATGAATTATTTAAAGGGTAAGGTGGGTATGGGACCGAAAAAAATCTTCCATAATGTTTTAGAGAGGTTTATGTCTCCATATAAACCTTATCATTTAGATTTAACTCTTAGTCAAATAGTTTTACATTTACCATGTCTCATTGTATTTTTATATTATATGGTTAATAAACCTACAATAAGATGCCATTCAGACACCAATTGGTTCATTAATGTCATATATATTATTATATAAGTCTTTTGGATGGACCTTAAATTTTTTGGACCACTATATCAATTAATAATATATTATTTTTTAAAAACTATTATATGTATATTTTGAGAATATTTGGTATTTGTTTTTTGTTAAAATCATAACAGGATTATTACTTCAAAAAAAAGTGATTGAATCACCCTAAAATGTAATATTAACCTATAAAATTAGTTTATTTTATTAGAAGTCTCAAATTACATTAATTTGTGAATTTATAATATCAATTATTTTAATAATTTTTTAATAAGGTAATTACTGCATCATCATTGTATGATATATAAATTTAATCATTTAATGTCTAAAAATTATAAATAACACACCATTTTTTAGGAAATATTTTAGATTTATAATTAATATTTATATTCTAATTTTTTTTATGTATAACCCTATATTAAAAATGTTTTAGTTATTAAACATTTATTTTAACTCTATTAACTCTTCTTCGAATTAAATAATAATAAATGACCACATTTAATCTAAGTTGACCTAAAGGATCATATTTTATTCCTAGGGATGTTTTTGGTTGAATTACACTTATCCAGTAGAATTATAACATGTGTTAGGGAAATAATAATATCATTTTTACCCTTAAATTCCCAATTTCCTTTTAATCGTGTTAAATAAAATTAAAAAGTTATTATTCATAAAAAATTATTTTTATCCTATTGAACCACATTTTTCTTACTGATATCAATGGTGTCTCTAGGTTTTTTGAAATTCCAATCAAAGAAGAAGAAAAGTATGTTTTATATGAATTTTAAAATTCTCCTTGGAGGTGGGTAAAAGTGCGTGAAAAGATCAATAAAATTTTATATATCTAATATTATTACAAAATGGCTCCAATGAATTACTATAACACCCCAAGCATCCATGATACGCTTCTCTTTAAATAATACAGTAGCATGTGTTGTATGAAACATCGTGTTCTAACACACCCCAACCAATCAAGCTAGCTATTATGAATAGTAATTCCCAATTTTTGAACCATTATACATTTTATCTTTCTAAATGGACTTCATTTTTATGATTCGGAATATTGAAATTATCTTAGGGTGAGTTCTTGGTATTTTTCTGAAAATATTAAATTTTTTAGGAATAGTGAAAAACACTAAGTTATAGTTTTAAACCGATTTTTTATTTAAATAATTATATATTTTAGTTAAATTTAATTAAGGTCAAAATAGATACACAATACCAATATAAGATCAATGTAATTCATTGGATTTATTTTTGAATAATTTTAGATATATATAAATTTTATTGATCTTTTCTCCGTCTTTTACCCATCTCCTAGGAGAATTTGGAAATTCAAATAAAACATAATTTTACCACATCTGTGTGTAAAATTTCGAAAATCCGAGAGACATGGTTAATATCATGGGGTAAAATGTGGTTTAATGAGATAAAAATAAATTTTGGTGAATAATATCTTTTTACTTTTATTTACCATTGTTAAAATTAAATAGGGCAATTAAGGGTAAAATGATATTAATATTACCCTAACACATGTCCAAATTCTATTGGAAAAGTGTATCTTGCCCAAAAAAAACCTTCAGAATGAAATATTATCATTCATGTCCACTTGGATTAGATTAGGACATTTATTATTATTTAATTCCAAGAAAAGTTAAAAGAGTTAAAATCAATGTTTAATTTCTAAAATATTTTTAATATAGTGTTATACTTAAGATAAATTTGATTTTCAATATTCATTAGAAATATAAAAATATTTCCTAAATCATGGTATTTTATTTATAATTTTTAGACATTAAATAATATAATTTAATTATCACACAATGGTGATGCATTAATTACATAATTAATGAAATATTAAAATAAATGATATTATAAATAACCAAATAAGTGTAATTTGAGACATTTTATGAATTCCAATAATTTTATACGTTAAAATTAAATGTTAGTATTCATTTAATTATGTTTTTTTTTAATTAATGATGCTGTTATGATTTTAAAAAAATCATATACAAAATAGTGTCAAAATTGACATAAAAGACTTTTTAAACCAAATATTATATTATCAATTGATATTCTATTTCTAAAAATCTAAGGATCGGCCAAAGTAATATATCAAGATAGGTGTATCATTAATGAACGAATTGGGGGTCTCTTGTAAGTTTATTGTATGTTTGTTAACCATATAATATAAAAATACAAAGAGACATGGTAAATGTCAAACTAATTAATTAAGAGTTAAAACTAAAAGATAAGATTAATAAAGTAACCCAAACCTATCTAAAACCTATTGGTTGAGTGGATTTCGACCCATCCACACCTCATCCTCTAAATATATCAATTTTTAGCTATTATAAACCGAATATGATTTTATTATACAATAATATTTTATGTTTTTCCTATGGTGCCCCTCACCACTCTTATAAAAGGGAACTCACCTTCTCTCAATTTCACACTTTCAAATCCTTTTGGCTCAGCCAACCTCTGCCCAAATATTATATAAACTTACGTCACTTCATCCTAGAGTCCTTAGTTTGATCATAAATCCAACCTATTGATCCCTTTTGTTTAAATCAAAAGGATGAACCCGAAGAAGAGGTAATGTTTTCACCACTCGCTTCCGAGTTTCTTTCTTCTTCAACTTCTACTTTATTTGTTATTCGCATTCTAAAATAATAACTCATGTAAATTCTATATACTGTGATGTTATTATATATATGTTACAACCATATTCAGTGTTCTATCCATCATTTGAATGACATGTCACCATACGTGCGTACGTATGACATACTGTCTCCACGTCGTGGTGTAATTGTTATTCAAAACATTATTATTTGGATGGGTATGATAATGATGTGTAATTGATGTAAATAATAAATATAACATGATAATGATTCAATATATATTATATACCATCCATATATATATTATTTTAATATCAAAAGAATGATATTGTCGCTCGTACATACGTACGGATTACCGTCTCCACGAACGCGATGAGAATCATTCCCCATCGTATCCATTCAAGACTATATTTCATTTGATGATTAATTTTCATAATATACATGATATCATTCTGGATATGAATAATATACATCTCATCCATAACAAATATGTCTCACATTACAAATAATATAAAGGAAAACGAATCCATTAACACCCAAAACGATGATAATACTAAGATATTATTAACAAATCAATGTTAAAAGATCATATATGATATCATATTAATGTATATGATTCTTGTGAGATTTACTAACTATTATTTCACCATTATACGAGAGGTTAACCTACCCTCAACCAATAAAAGGTTCAATGTAAGGGTTTATTTCACAATCTCTTCATTAGACGAGGTTGTTAATACGTAATTATATACTAGGACCTCTTTATAAACCACATCCATGTTTCTTAAAAATGAATTCCAAATCATTCTTACTATTTAAAAGAATATGTGTTAAAGTAATTTATACCCTTGTTGACTTTTTATGATAAGTTTATAAACGAATCTTTCTGTCGTTTTCCAAATAAGGTCCTTTCTAACTTTTTTGACAGAACTAAGAATGTATTTTTTAACTTATACGACGAGTCCGGATATGTTCCACCATTATAAAATAGTCGAAGCGTTCCTTGCAGGATTATAAGAATATTTTTAATGTACATGTTTTCTTTTATTATGATCTAAATTTTAAAAGAAAAAAAGATATATTTCTCTCAAATAATTTTGATTTCATCTATGTCAACATACTTTGATAAATTTTAAGATTATTTGAAGTTTATTTATTATGATACAAAACGTCCATATTTTATTGATGGTTTTGTGATATGTTTGATTGTGGATGTGCTATTTTTATACCATTCATTGTTTATGTAGAATGTATTGAAATTTAATATGCTACTTTTAATACTAATGTTTATGTTATGTTTAAACCTGTTCATATGAGGAATGCATTGAACTTAATAAGTGATGGGTGGAGCCCGCTATAGATCATCGATGCATCGGTAGGTCTCATGAGGCAAACTAGTGTCCTGGAACAAGGCCTTGAAGAAATCCTATTTGAATTCTTGGCACAAGTCATTGAATATGTGGTTAGGATAGTCTGGCATTATGTATTCCATCATTGTGAATGTGGCTATTGATATTACATGTGATTATTCGAATAGTAGAATATCCATGTGAATAAGTAAATGAAATTATTTCATTATATTTCTGCCATATTATGCTGAAGTTCATGTTTATAATGCGTTTGTTTTAGTTATACGTTGCCTTAAATGTTTATTCTTATTTATGAATGTTTCCTCTATATTGTTATCCTTACTGGGCATTTGAGCACACCCCTTTCTATGTTTTACATTTCCCAGGATGTGAAAATTATTTTATGAATGACCTCCAGGGATAGTATGAGGCTATATAAGTGTGGACTATGGAGAATATGTTGTTGTAATTTTTATTTATGTTTTAATGTAAAATTTATGAATGTATCTTGTGATTCCAAGGCTACTAAACTAATACGTCTGTCGAGACTTGTTCTTTTGTGATCATGCCAATGTTATATAATAATCCACCGACTCTGGGCAACTGGGGTCAGGGCGTTACAGTTGGTATCAAAGGAAGTTTAGTACAAACCTTGGACACTAGATTTAAATAAACTCTAATTACAGAACACAGACCTAAGATGGACTTTCAGGATTAGTATAGAAGAACATCCTAGAATTTTGGTATTGTGGAGATTTTGTCAGTTTTTCAAGGAATACAACCATGTCTGGATATGAGCTAGTAGAGGCGGCTTTGGCACAGATGTACCTAGGGGTAAAAACTGAAGACACCTCTTTGAGCTTGACTCGAACGGGAACTGGTGCACGACAACAGGCCTTGTTGCACTCTTGGTTATGACACTATTACTGATGTTTTCCACCGGTGCGCACGCGCGTCCGTCATGCAGGGGAGGACGTGCGACTTGTGGTCCCACTTTCCCTCTTTCTAAAGGTGGGAGGAATCTGTTCCTTATCTAGGGACGTCTTCTCCTTGATCGAAATCGGGATGATGGGATGTCAGTTCTTCATTTTGTGGATTCCTTCTCGGAGCTCGTCACCTAGTCCGGCTCTCCATAATAAATTTAAGACGTATTCTTGAATCTCATTCATCATGCCATATCTTCATGGACACCATTTAATTACTCTGCTTCCGTCGAGACGCTCCAAGGGGTCTGGTCGGGGCAGTAACCATTGGTGAGGAGAATGGTCATGATGAGGTGTCGTTGGAGTGTCTTGGTGTTGGGGGATTGGCATGCCTATCTTTGGTCCCATATTATAGGTCTTCTCGAGGACACGAAAGCCCGAGGAAACCCCCATCAAACGTGGGGGGTTGGCATGCCATAAGCATGTATCTGAGGTTTTCCTCAGCTTCCCATGATTAACATGGGGTATTCCACGAGTATAACGTCCAGCGGGGACGGATCAGACTGATCGAAACACTGAGAGTGGATCAGATTGAATGACCCCCTCAAGGGAACTCCAGTGTTGGGGCCAGCGTGTGGGCGGCTTCCCGGATACAGTGGAGTGGAATGAGGTGGCATGATCCCACCGGGATGTGGAGGCCCGGGTAAGAATCAGGATGGATGATGAAGTGAAGGGTCTTGAACCTCGTGGAGGCTTCCTACGTATCATGCCTTGACATGGATCATTGTCCCCGTAGTTCAGGAATACAGTTTAACATCATGCGATGTGGCATACAGTTTCACATCATGTAGGATGACATACAGTTTATCGTCATGCAGGACATCATGCAGTTCAATGTCATGCGGGACATCATATAGTATGATTTCATGCGGGACGACAATATAGTTTATTGTCATGCAGGACGAGGGTGTTTGGGCATAAACTTTGAGGTGTCCCTCAATGGACAGATCTGGGGCTTACGCTCTGGGACGACCCACAATGATGGATATGGGGCTTACGCTCTAAGGTGGCCCACAATGATGGATAAGGGGATTAAGCCCTGAGGCGGCCCACAATGAATGTATATGGGGCTTATGGTCTGAGGCGGCCCACAATGAATGAATATGGGGGTTATGCTTTGAGGCAGCCCACAATGACTGGTGAACTGACACAAAGGGGTCAGAAAGACTAGGTGGTGGGTTTGAACCTCATGGAGGCTTCCTACGTACCATGCTTTGACATGGATCAAAGTTCTCGTAGTCCGCTTATATAGTTTAACATCATGTGGGATGAGGCAGATAGTTTAACGTCGTGCTGGACGACATATAGTTTAACGTCATGTGGGATGAAATTTGGGGCTTACACTCTGAGGTGGACCAATGAGTTGGTGAACCGATGCGAAGGGGTCAGAACAACCAGGTGGTGGGATTGAACCTCATGGAGGCTTCCTACGTATCATGCCTTGACATGGATCAAAGTCCACGTAGTTCTCTAGTATGGGGATTACGCTCTAAGTAGACCCATGGGTGGATTTCATGGTCGATGCTCACTCTATGCCCACGTTAGTCATGCTCGGTGTGAGAAACAAGAGGCAGTAGGGACCAGACGATCACATCGCGAAGGGTGCGTCCATGAGAAGCGAATAGGGGCTTACACGTTAAGAGGCCCTTGCTGTCGGGACATACTCCCGGATTGAGAACCGAGGTGCAACAATTCATAGTGGGAGAGGGACTCCACTGGCCTTGGCATTGGGGATGTACGGAGGTTCATGGGTGCTACCTTCCGCAAGAGAGTCTAGGGGCTTACGCTCTAAGGTAGCCCTTCCCCCATGGAAAAACTCCACTCCAATAAATCACACCCCCAGTGAGGGATGATCCTGACATCCCCGTGGAGACGAGTGAGTGGAGAGAATATCCAAGACGGGGGGACCCTATGTGTGAGGCACGGGGTCGGATCATAGCTTAACGTCATTTGTTGAGGATGAGGTTCTTGGAATTTTAACGTCTTGCAGCTCGGATGGGGTGGGTTCCCTCCACACCCCTAGGACTTACTTGACCGACACCCTCTACCACTTGTGGGGGGGAAGGCATCGGCAAGGTTGTAGAAAAGGGGGGCCGTAGGGAGAACCATCGAGGGTTCCATGTTATTGTGGCTATGCGAAGAAGAAATAGCCGTTAGTGTGCCTATGCGAAGAAGTAAGAGGCAAAGCATCACAACGGGAAACACCGCCCATGGGACCTTTAGGTCTCTTCATACGATCCTGTAAGGCCGTACGGGAAAACAACACATGGCGTGCATGCTCAGTATAGTGGACATCGGGCGCCTATGCAGGGAGGCACCCCGGGGGACTTCAAGGTGAGGGGTCCAGGGGTTTGTGTTCAAAGAGAAGGTTTGCGCGCAAAACACTAGGATGGCAGGAAATTGGGGCAGAGGGATTGCGAGCAGCTCGAGGGATTGCATGCAATGGGATTAGATTGCACGTGGGGGAAACGACCGATCCCTAAGGTAGGAAAAAACCTAAAAATGGGATACTTCGCAATTGGGTTTCGCGCGCAAAGGAGGGAGTGCGCGCAATGGAAGTGATTGCACGCAAAGGGTGTACCATGAGGAGTGGGAAATTTTATTTAATCTGGTGATACTGTGTGAAAAGGCGAACCCTGGGGCAAGGTTGCACGAAAAGTGTCAATACCTGAATGTCAAATTACGCGCGCGGGATTCCAATTTCACGCATGGGAGCTGGTCCGAATTCTGCAACCCCAAAACGGAAGGGGTGTCATTCTATTTATAGGCCTCAGGCATTGCAGAATCCGAGCGACGTGCAAAATATTCCGCGCTAGGACCGGTCGGCACGAAAGGCCTCACTGTGCGGAACCAGCTGCGCAAAATTGCGCGCCACACCAGTGCTTTTTCGTGAATCCTAGACTTCCTTCACACGGGCAACATTTTTTCTCGGATGTCCTCCTTAATTTCGCACACCACATCCGAGCCCTCTGGACCGGGCCTCCGAGTCCGAATATGAATTCTCTTCGTCATTTTATAACTCCCTTTAGTAACTACTATATTTTTTGGTGTCTACAAATTCACCCCTCAGAATTAGATCAGTGGGAGCTCACAAAGATTGGATTCCAAGGGAAACGCTGAAACGCCGAAGGGTCAGGCTCCAAGGGCTGCTGGCATGAAAAAAATGATGTGGCGCACAAAAACACCAGTTCGGCGTGGAATTTTTGTTTCCACACGGCGCTGAACCCGGACCTCACAAATAAAAAGGGGCCACGGGTCCCAGGCTCCATGCTCAATCTTTCTCGTGCGATAAGATCAATGCTCTCATGCGCGTAATTGCATCGCGGCTACATCAAAAAAACTCCTTGGCAGCGCGCATTTCCTTCTGAATTTTGGACGTTTTTATGCACGAACTCGGGATATTCTGTGCCATGTGCCCTAATTTCGCACCACTCTCAAAAAATTTGAGATGGCTGAAAATACAATCGATGAAGGGGAAGCCGCTGCTTATAGAGCTGAAATGGAGGCCAATGAAGAGGATAGCAGTGCCATGGCTGTCATTTCAAACAACCCAACCTTGTTCAAACTGCAGACCCCCGCTCAGAAGGAGTATCCCCTATCTGAAAACCTCCCGCTCTGGAACATCGGCATGTTGGAGGATGTTCCCCTTCCGGGATTTCAGGTGGACACGCCGCGGTCATGGGTGACCCAGGAGGATGGACTTCTCCGCTATAACATCACCAACCATGGTCATCCTGCTATAGAGGATAGACACATGGATGTGTATGTCCTGAACCCGAGGACCAGGACCATCGATGGGGGTGATCCTGCTGCAGAGAGCTCCTCAGCCCTCTATGCAAGAACATTTCGTCAGAACATCACGGACGATACTAAGGGCTGGCTGCATGATTTAGACCTGCGGTCCAGAGGCATCTTCACTAGTGAGTGGGCCTGGGCGTACTGGGTTCACCATAAGTTTGACCAATTTGGGGCCGAGCTACAGTACATTGGCCTGTTCTAGGAGGTGTGGATGTCGCAGTTCCACTTATACCGCCATCCTCAACACGGGCAGGAGCTGTTTACCTGATGTTCCCCTGACACCAACACATTCCACCTTCGCCATGGGTAATTTGGTATAAGCCTCAGTGATGTCCACTGCATCAGAGGTATCCCTCTAGAGGGCTAACAATATGATGAGTTCCTCCCCCCAATGAACACCTGGGAGGACATATCACAGAACTGCATGCTGACATGGCACCTGCTCGAGCTAGCCAAAGAGAGGCTGGGGGTCAAGGACTTCCAGAAGGACAACGCCTATAAGGACAGTTTCATCCAGTTCCTGGAGAAGGAACCAACAGTCAAGATGCCGGGACGGGGAAAAAGGTGATTAAATGTCGCTCAGAGGAGAAGTAATGGATCGTATTGGAGGTTTCTAGATACGGGGCAATACAAATCGTGGGGATATCGTGTCATCGAGGCCCAGGACATGAATGCACGGTATGCCGGGTTCCTATCCACCATCCTGAGTGGGTGGCTCCTGCCGGTGTAGGACGCGAGGATGGGAGTCCATCCAGTAACTCTAGTGATGGCAGGTACCATGGACGCCAACAAATGGTTCAATCTATGGATCCTCATACTGGCTAGGTTGTATGCCATCTTGGGATGCATATCACAAGGGGGGTTTCCTCGGAGGGTATGTTTCCCCTTCGAGATCTTTCACAGCTGGGTGACAGCTCATCTTGGGGGATACACCTTCCCAAACGTCGTTCATCCTCCAGGAAACGGCCAGCGGCCATCTCTCCTTAATATTTTCGGGGTTTCACCAATGACGATCAACGAGGAGGGCGTATGGATCCGAATCAATAACCACACCAATATCAACTTCATCTTGTTCCCCACCCCGGTCGGCCAGATGGTGGACAATGTGAAAGGCACAATGGAGCAACAAGAGTACTTCCAGAGCATTCGAGGTGGGGTGCACATGGCTTGGATCAACAAGAAGGTCATTTTCTAGCCTTACGTGCCGTCCCGATTTTCCAGGTAGTTCGGGTTCCTCCTACGAATGCCGAAGAAGGTATTCACGGATGTCTGGGAGGAGAAGAATTTATGCATCCTTCACCAGATGTGGTTGATGTTCACCACTTATGGATCTGGTGACATCATCACCCTTCCCCCCACCAAGGTCGACGCTGGTCTATCAACCGAGTATGTCGAGCACTGGGCCATTGCATAACCAGAGTGTCTTTTACGCAGGCGAGTCTGGGAACTCAAGACTACCCACATGGAAACAGGGTGATGGGGGAGCAGACAAGGTGCTACTAGAAGGGGGAACCAGGGGCGCAACAGGTAGCGAGGATTGTGCAGGCTGGGACCTCAGCAATGGGGACATCGCATGGAGTTGTTGTGACCTCGTTTCCTAGAGGGGGATTACACGAGGCGGCCAGAGAACTGTCCAGGAAGCAGACACGATACCTGCACGAACCATCCCAAGATGAAATTTTCCAGGAATTGTGGTCAGCCAGGATGACCCTACGATAATCAATGAGCATTGAAGCCATCTCACATAAGATAATTCAGGACGAGATCTAGATTCTGGTAGTCGTACTCATTCAAGTTACCGACCGGGTAAACATCCATTGAAGGCATGGATATATAACGGCCATGGACACATACGCATGCCAGTGGGGTCGGCGCATGAATCCACCTTTCCTAGTGAAAGTGATGCTCGTCCAAGAGCATGATCCAGAAGTGATTCTGCTGGGAGAAGGCGGCAACGATGAGGAGTCAGAGTGGTAGGAGGAAACATGAGAGGATGAAGGCGAAGGAGAAGATGAAGGAGAAGGTGAAGTAAAAAATGAAACCGAAGGTGAGGGGTCGCAGGGGGTGGCCTACCAAGGGAGTCTTCGAAAGAGTGGAAAGATCGTCAGCTCTGATCTCGACATAACCGAGATACTCTAGCTCTGTCTCTATCCTTATCCATCTTACTTCATCATCCATTATCTTCTACAATTTTTAATCTATTTCTCAATCTCACTCAGTAGAACATAGGTGATGATCAGGCATCCCAAATTGTGGATGGATGAGAAGCACTAGTAGGACAGGGTAGGGCTCCGATGTCCATTATCGAACTGACAAGCGCAGAGGGGTCTCCTACCACAACATATCCTATAGTGGCCAAAACATCGGTGGCTGACAGTCTGGGTTCCTGTAATTCCACTACTTTGCTACTGGGGATTACTGTCAAAAAACCCAACTAATCAGGATACTTATTTGTATTTAGATCTCGACATTGGAGGGTCGTCGGGATGTGGAGCTCGGGCCGTCATTTAGAGGACCAATAGCAGATGTACCACCTCCTCCAGAACATACTGCCCATACCGAGTCGGCCCCAGCAATATGTGAGCAGGGGGTGGAGAACATCAGTGGTACTATCATTGGAGTAAGTCCGGATGCTAATGGAGGAACTTCCACTATCAGGGCGAGAGAGTAATTTCGCCCAAAAGTCAAGGATCCTATTCCTCATGAAGACATCCATGAGGCAGACCCTACTGTAGACCTGTTGGCTACCTTTCCTACGTACCTGCCCGCTGATCCCGTTGAGATAGATGATTCACACTTAGAAGCGGCCAAGGAGAGCCGGATGACACGACGCAAAGGGTGGAAGTGTATCCAGTGATTTCTCAGGCAGCCTCAGTCGGATTGGCTGAGGCGGATGGGATCACTCCAGACCTGGCAGTGCTTCCTGTGTGCTAGAGGGGCTGATGCTCAACGCCTTCATCTGATAGTCCATGATTACATTGATGAGAAGATACGTGAGAGAAGCCGACATGCCGACGTTTCCCAGTGACGGGAAAGATCAGCGAGTACCCAAGCGTTCATGAGGGTGGAGCAGGAAGTGTGACACCGCGAAGGGCAGGCGGCAGGGAAGGAGGTCTTCGTTGCAATGTGCTCCAAGGTCGTGGAGAAACCGACGGCCCAGCTTGCTGACTCCCAAGAAAAACTGATGTAGGCGAGTCACCATATGACCATACATTAAACACGACGACCACAAGCACAAGCTAGGATTAGCGAACTGCGCTCTGCGGCCGCTAATAAAGAGAGAGTCTTCCGGGAGTGAGAGGAAGTCTTAGAGGCCACCAGCCAAAGGGTGGCAGCGGTGGAAAGATCAATCAAAATTGCTAATCCTTAAGGGCTCTGTTTTGTCCATTTCATGGACTTTTTCTTTTACTTATCATCATCCTGATCCAATATATGGACCAATATATTTATCTGTACCATCAGTTTAATATTCTTAACCATAATCTATAACTTCGTGGGAGCGTCAACCAAGCTTCCGGCATCCGAGATCAGACCTGGATTTCTGAAGAGAAGAGGGAGGCGTATCCCAGGGAAAAGGACCTCAGACCTAATCGATGTATCATCTTCTCAATGTTCTCTAACACACAAGAGAGGAAATTCCGGGGGCATTGAATTCCATCTGAACATAGGGAGATGAAAAAGGTGAATCACATTACCCAAATTCGAAACACTATGGGTGGGAGTGACGATGAAGGATAACTGTTAACCGTGGCAGAAAAACTGCATCCATATCGTGTTGGCTTGAAATGTGGACAACAAATGAGGGCTGACCACTTACCATGTTAACAAAACGGGGCCAAACTCAAATATCGTCGATCAATCATCCGGAACATTGGCCCAGGACAGCAGGAGGACTGTAGGTCAATCATCTGTTCTGTTACAACCGGAGGACCAATGATCTGTCATCCATATTGTCACAGTAGGCGGACCACAGGTCTATCATCCATACAATTAGGGGGTCCCATCAAACATGAACAGTATTCCGGAACGTTGGCCCAAGATAGCAGTCAGAACGTATGTCAATCATCTGTACTGTTACAACAGGGAGACCAAAGTTCTATCATCCATATTGTTACAGTATGAGGACCAAAGTTCGAGCATCTATACTGTTAGGGGGTCCCGTCAAACATGAAAGAGGATGAAGATCCGAATAACGGGGCATGAAAATCTTGGAAAGTGGAGTGGTGGTTTGTTCAAACATAGTCCAACACACCCAAAATTGTGCCACCATGGTGGAGGCGCACTAGGAAGACGTATTAATCTGGTCACAGATCATCCCAATTTTCAGACAGGACCTCTCTGGAAAGATAACTGTCGCTTCCCAGCATCACTATTGGGCATCCCGAACATACTCGGGGTAGATGATGCATTTACACAACTCCCAAGGAAGTCAGGCCAAGGGTCCGACCGTGAGGTGGGACGGGATTTGGTAATCCCGGGGGTTGGACCCAAGACAAAGTGTTCGGGCATTCCTACGTACCTCATAAGGATGATAATCAAGCCAAACGTAGTTCTAGAGAGGATCTTAGTCTAAGGTCTTACAGCTCAGACCAAAGAGTAAGGTAAGTGAGAGACACATGGTAAAGTGGTTGAGAAACCCTAGGTAAGTGGATGAGGTCCTGCTTACCATGTGCTCCTTAGAGAAGTGTTTAGTCCGAGGGAATGAAAAGAAAGGTTAGGCTGGGCCTATGGGGAATTACCCAGGCGCTCATACATTTCTCATAAGGATGATAATTAATCCATATGTAGTTCTTGAGGGCGCCTTTTAATGTCATGCAGGACAAGAAATAGGAGGGATAACTCTCATAATAGGGAGAACATGGTGTGGTTATCACAAACCCGACATGAATGAGGACGTAGTCCTGCCCACCACGCCATGTGGCCTCGTGGTCAAGGTCCCAAAGGCGGGGTAAACGAGATGAATTAGTGGAAAATCTGGACCCAATGAGGCGTGCGGGTATAGCCCTCGCACCAAGAGAATCGGTATATGATATATATTGTGTTTACTTGAAGGTGAATGGTTTTTCTTTTCTGGAGTGACTGGCCTAGGGTATAAATTCCTGGCATCGCCATAATAATCAAGCCGTAACAGGCACTGTCAAATGGTATGGTAACTGAACGATACCTGACGTGATGTCCCCTATGGGGATGTCACTACAATGCAGTGTTGTTTCTCGTCATGCAGCTAGGAAGATATCATCACAATTTATGGTCATGTGGTGGGACCAAACAACAGAGTTTAGGGTCGTATGGCTTGGACCTT
This sequence comes from Viscum album, assembly GCA_963277665.1. Taxonomy (NCBI): domain Eukaryota; kingdom Viridiplantae; phylum Streptophyta; class Magnoliopsida; order Santalales; family Viscaceae; genus Viscum; species Viscum album. Next base: position 1,782,549,431 of record OY728119.1, on the reverse strand, counting down.
GGGGAACACGCACGATGTGACAAGGTGTACCCAGTGTAGATGAGGGCATATACCCATACCGTCACCATGCACGATTCTGGGAGAGGGGCCTTAGGCCAAGGAGCCTACGAGGGTCCATCAATCAGGGGGCATGAGATGCTAGCTTCCAGTTAAGCTGGGCCTGAAACACAATTTCTGGGATACTCCTCGTTTCCCATGGGGATGATGTTCATGCTATGCATGGTCCTTAGTGAAAACCCAAAGCATATATTCTTACTACTCATATCACGAGTGCCCCGAGAGAAGCTATTGCATAGCATGGTCCGCCTGACGTGTGGAGGTTCATTGAGGGTTAGTGCAAGGAGTGTCAAGATTCCACGTTGACACGATGGGGTGGAGCATGATGTGAATCATGAAACCAACATTTAGGGCTTGAAAGAGCTGGTGTGGAGACCGAGGATTACTATTTAACATGTTCACAACACAGCATCCTATCGCGTTAGCCTAAAATGGGGACAAACAAATGAGCATCGACTGCTTACCATGTTCAAAACGTGGGATTTGTATCAATTTGTGTTGAAACCCTCGAGGGCGTTGGCCCATGACGGTAGGATATCCCTTAGGTGTTGTATCCAAGCCATTTTTGGGGGTCCCTCCGGGTGTGAAAGATAATGGGGGCCCGAATGAAGGGGAGCAGGAAGCTTGGAAAGTGGATGGAACATGGCTATGTTGAAGCTGACAATCTAGGTCTTCGACCCGAGTACTATAAGCACATTAGCGGACCAGTGGAAAGGGTCGAAGGGCTCAGTTTGAGAGCGGCCCAAAGTTGGCGGATTCCCGAGAGAAGGGGGCATAGTGCCAAAAACCATGTACCACACCTATATAGCGCCCCATGGGGAGGGATAGGCCAAGAGACCGAGATGACAAGGAGATCGTGGGATCTCCTAAGAGACGGGGCTGGACCTGAAACCTAAACGTTCAAGCAGTCCTACGTATCCCATAAGGATGGGAATCAATCCGCACATAGTTCTAGAAGCACAGTTTAACGACATGTAGGATGATGAGATGCATTTCTTCTAGGAATGTGTATGGTGAAGCGGTTAACCCATCGTTAATGAGGACATAATCCTACACCACACCTCACACTCTAGGTAAATATTAGGGCTAAGGGGACCGAGAAGGCCATGGGGCCTGAGGCTGGACCTCGGTTAGATGGCCTAACCAACTTGCAGTTTAACGTGTTGTAGTGCTGAAGAACATGAATTTTAAGGTCATGTTGGACCACAATGTAGTTTTAGGTCATGTAGGACCGCAATTCTTAGGTAAAGTACTGCTTGAGGAACTTGGAGTTGGTTGGAGGAGTGATACGGTCGCCATCCATAGCCACCAAGGAGTACGTGCCATTGGGATAGATCATAGGGGCAATGAAAGGCCCCTCTCATTTGGGATCTATATTTGTTGGTTTCCTGCCTGGAATCATTGGCGCCCTGAGGGCCAGTATCAGGTCACCTTGCAGGAAAGATTGGAGGCGAACCTTCTTGTGGAAAGCTCGAGCCATCCTACTCTGATGCCATTATAGGTTGTGCAAAACGCGAAGCCTATTCTCATCCAGCACTTCCAATTCAGCTAGACGGGCTTTGACAACTCTATCCGGTGCTTTCTGGTCATAGACCTCCGTGCACAATGAGGGAAACTGAATCTCGATGGGCAGGACGGCCTCATCTCCCTACACTAGGGAGTACGGGGTCACCTGGGTGGAATTACGGGTCATTGTCCGATAAGCCCAGAAGGAATTGGGGAGCTTGTCTGACAATCTTTTCTTGTTCTAACTGACCATCTTTTTTTGGATGCTAAAGTGGGTTTTGTTAAACGCTTCGATCTGTCCATTCTCCTGCGCATGATAGCGAGAGGTATGGTTAGAGTGAATTTTGTACACGACGTACAATTTCTTCAGCTCGGCTGCTAGAAATTTGGTTTTGTTATCCATGAGGATAGAGCGAGGAAGTCCGAATCGATAGAAGATTTTGGAACTCATGAAGTCAGCTATAGAACGAGCATTGACTTCCTTGAGCGGAATTTCCTCTTCCCACATGGAAAATAAATCTGTAGCGGTCAGAATGAACCAACATTGGTGAGCCGTCGCCGGTGGGTAAGGACCTAAGACATCCAATCCCTAGGCTACAAATGGCCAAGAATACTTGGTAGTGTGGAGGGCATCCGGTGGCTGATGCACATAGTTAACATGAACCTGGTACGCATGACACCTCTTTGCAATCTCGATGCATTCATAGATCATAGAGGGCCAGAAGTATCCCAATATCTGAATCTGGTGAGACGAATTTGACCCAGCCTGATGGGTTCCACAAGAACCATCATAATCCTCTTGCATTACCTGTGGAATCTCGAATCCTTGATGGCAACAGAGGAGAATAACATCAAATCCGTGTTTGTAAAGGATATACTCATGGTTGGGACTGCTCTGAAGGGTAAACTGCAGTGCACGGCGTCGGATTCGCTCGAGCTCGACCCAGTCTGATGGATGATTAACATGTTGGAGGTATTTGAAGGATCACTATCGTGGGTGCCCTCAAATGATTAGTGTGAATTTGGGGTACTTAGGTGAAGTAGAGTGGCTGACCAAGGTCATCACTCAAAAGAGGAAGTGAATTAAAACAAATTTTATGAGGTATTCTAGAAATAAAATAAAATAGAATAAAAACACGACTTGAAAATATGGGGGTGGTTGTTTATAGTTTATAAAACCTGAAGATGTTTGCTATAAGAAGATTTCATTTTTTTGTTTTTAATTTTGAAATGAAGTTTGATTAAAAAGACACAACAAGAAGATATTTTTTTTGAAAATATTTTAAAAGGCATAATCGATCTAACTCGACTTCTTCAATAAATTATTTATCATTATCATTTAAATTACCATCCACTTAATTATTAACCCTTAACTATTTAACCCCAAAACCCTAGTAGAATTAACCTTAGCAAAAAGATGAAGTTAATTAATCCCTAGGTTATCTTCGAAACATGTAATTGCAGCACCCTACATTGATTGATGTTCTAAGGATAGATTATGGTTAGTGGTAAATTAAGGCACATTTCCATTCTGGAAATGAGGATGAATTGTGTTTAAGGATTATATTTGAACTCTACAAATTTATCCCGTATGGTCTTTTATTACCGATTAAGATCGCGCTCTCACAATTTACACAAAATCCCTACCTTGCATGTTTTTGTGTTAATTGTTCAATTACTTGATTAGTTTCTTAAAATTTAAAAACACAATTCATGTATAATATTAAATGAATTACATTATCTCAACGATTCAAAATACTTAAATGAAGATGGTAGAATAAAGATCGATTACTAAAAGACTACTCTTCCATTATGGCATAATCATCGTAGAAGCGTTTTGCATGTGAAAAGGATTATAGTGGGTATAACCCAATAACGCTTCTACTCAAGAATTAAAACCAAATTAGGAAGATTAAGATAAGAAGAAATTTAAACAAAACATAATAAAATAGGAATAATAAAAGAAGATAACGAAGTTTATTACACAAATGAAAACATTGCAAAATGAAGAAGAAAAGGATGATTCGATGAGGGGATCCTTGTTTCAAGAGCTACCCCTCTTACTATGGTTGGATAATTTTGGTGAAAAAAATTCTCCTCTACCTCCAAACTATTAATGCATGTCGAAACTCCTCCAAATGAGAAAAACACTGATTTATAGAGTGGAGGGGAGACTAGGTTTAAAGAGTTTTCTAGTGTGAATGGGAAAATCTCGGCCAAATATTTTAATGTAACTTTAACAGACCGTTTTATCTCCAAAACGCATGAATTTTCTGGCGTTCTAGAAGGATTATTTGTGCTAAATCATGTCCCCGAGCTTTCCTCAATATTTGGACTCAATCCAAGCCCAGATAGAGATGATATGGCTGAAATACAGAACCCTTGTCCATTCTGCCGAGTCCATCCCAACTTCGATTTGATGGCCCATTTTAGTCAACTAAATTACATCTTTAGCACTAGTGTCCTTAATAAAAGTTGTATAAAATTAAGATTGGAACACTATTACCAAATTTCAAATTAAAATAATAAATATAAAAATATGTATCTTCGAAATACTACAGTGCACTACAAAGGCTAAAACTGGAATTTTCATCAAATATTCAAATGAATGAACAAATCCCAAATATTTTATAAATAAACATATTTAACACAATGTGAGAAAATTATATCATTTATTATCAATAGAATATTCAACAAAATAGTGTTTTATTATTATTCAACCAAGGGTGTCCTCCAATCAAGAACTATTTCGTTCACCGTATCTGAAGTACTCAGGGCTCCAGATTTAGGGGAACCAGTGGTAAGATGGTTCACCCACAGGCCAAGATCATCCCCTGGGGTAATGAGAGAAATGACTCTCCAGTGAACCACGTGGATAATCAGTTCATCATGTTCAGTCTTCACAAGTGACACGACCAAGTTGGCCAAAGCATCTGCTCGACTGTTCTGCTACCGGGGAATATGAACGACCTCTGGCCGAGAAGGGAACTAAGCCATTAAACGAAGGCTGCACTCCAACAATGGCACGAGTTCTGGATTTCTGACAACATATCCCCCATTGACCTGCTTGATGACCAGTTCAGAGTCCCCTTTCACATGCATATGGGGCACGTCGATCTCATGGGCCCGCTCGAGGCCACTGATGAGGGTATGATCTTCAGCCTCATTGTTGGTGCAACCCTCTGACAATAAGAACAAATATGGGAGAACAACTTGCTCCGGGGTGATAAAGATGATACCCAGGCCCACTATATTGAGCCTAGGATCATTGATTCTTCTACTGGTGGGGCTCTGGGAGGCACAGTCAAAGTGCATCTGCCAGCATGGGATGACATGATCGACTGAGAGGATTACCTCATCAGGAAAACCTAGATCCAGTTTCTGGTCCGCCAAGGTTGGGTGGGCAGTGAGAAAGTCAACCAATGAATTTAATTTAATAGTCTTCTGAGGTATGAACCTGATGTCAAACTGCAAGAGGATCACCGCCCACCGCGCTAGTCGGCCAGTCATCATAGTTCGGTTCAGGATGTTCTTCAACGGGTCTACCCGAGAGAACAGTTGTACCTAATGGTGCTGCAAGTAGTGCCACAATTTTTGTACTACAAATACGAGCGCCAGGAAGCTCTACTCGATGGGAAAATATCTAAATTATGTATCAAGGAGCAGGAGACTGAGGTAGTAGGGGCTGTTCTATATTCCTTCATTGTACTTCTGGGCGAGAAGTGCATCGAGGGACCATTCCAGGGTGGTCACGTAAAGGACCAGCAGCTTCCTAGAGATGGGTGGCAACAAGACTGGAGGTTGGATTAGATACTAGATGATTTCTTCAAAGTCGGTCTGACACTCTCCATCCCATTCATAGGTGGTTCCTTTCATCATGATTCTGGAAAAGGGATTACACTTTCCAGCTAGATTCGAAATGAATCAGCATATGTAGGCTAAGTGGCCTTGGAGACCTCGAAGTTCTCAAATATTAATCGGGGGAGGAATCTGGCTGATTTCCTTGGTCTTCTCCGGGTCGATCTTGATGCCTTGGTATCTGACAACAATGCCAAGAAATTTCCTGGAGGTGACCCCAAAGGAACACTTCAGCGGGTTCATCTTCAGGTGGTGGGAATAGAGGAAGCCAGACACTTTCTCAAGGTCCTTAAGATGGTCCGGTCATTGGCAAGATTTGACCACCAGATCATCCATGTAGCATTCCACCAGTGTCCCGAGAATCGGCTTGAATATGCGATGCATGGCCCGCTGATAGGTGGCACCTGCATTTTTCAGGTCGAAAGGCTTGACCTAGTAACAAAACGTACCTTGGAGAGCCCTGAAGGTAGTGGAATCCTCATCCTCAGGGGTCATCCGGATCTGGTTGTACCTGGAATACCCATCCATGAAGGAGAGGTCTTGCAACCCGGTCGTGGCATCAATAAACTCCTCTATCACTGGAAGGGAAAAATCATCCTTTCGACAGTTGGTATTGAGATCTCGAAAGTCGATACAGACCCTGATATTTCCGTTTTTCATCCTGACCGGCACAATATTGGCCAGCCACTAAAGGTACTGAACTTCATTGACGATGTTTGCTTTGATAAGCTTGTCACTTTCGGCCTCAACCATTGCACCGTGAGAAGGGTGCATCTTTCTGGGAGGCTTCTTGAACCCGCGATGGTTTTCCGGAAGGCCAAGGTGGTGGACGACAACCTGAGGATCTAGTCCTAGAATCTCATCGTAACTCCAACCAAACACATCATGATGCTGCCTGAGGAATTCTACATACCATTGCTACTCCTTGGGGAGCATGGAGGCACTGACCAACGTGGGTCTTGGTTCTTCCTCGCTACCGAGGTTCACCTGCACTAACTCTTCAACTGAGGTGGAGACGCCCTCCTCAATGGCGGGGGGCGCATATTCCATGTCCTACTCTCCACTAGTGGAGGTATCGTCCATGGGGGGAGCTCCATCGGGGTTAGAAGACCCTGATGGGAAGCTATTGCCTGCTTGGGCGGCAGTGGTCATCATATCTGAAGATTCATGCGCCACTTAGACCATAGCGATGAAGGAAGGTGAACCAATCCCATTGGTCTCCAGCCCAAGGGGCCACGCTTGATGACATCAAAGAAGTAGTGGTGTGTCGGCTTGAGATGGTTAATTCTAGCCCGGAGGAAGTGATATGTATGACGCACCGCCATTTCCATGATCCTGACGTCCCGATACCATACAGGGGTAGAAGGTTCAGGAATTACCTGAGCCTGGTTGGTGTAGGAGTATGAGGTGATTTTCTGCAGTCTCTTGGATCTAGGAACATACCCTACACTAGTACCTAATACCACAAAGCACTGTCCCATGTCGGGGGTTGTGACCTCCAACCGATGGATTGGGATGATGTAGGCGTCATCCAAACTTGCCCAGGGATCACTTGTGACAGTGGCAGGCTCGACCTCACCTTCCAGAACCTCCTTATCTTTGCTCTTGTAGTAGTCAGCGTCCAGATAACGGGATTCACAAGAGGAAAAAGGAGATGCATCTCCTTGGACCACACCTACTCGACCATTACGGGAGTATTTGACACATTTTTGATATGATGAGGGGAACGTCGCGTGATGGTGGGGCCACAGCCTACCCATCAATGCATTGTTGGCAGTGTCCTGAAAGGCAACCATGAATTCGGTGCTGGCAATTAGGCCACCAAATTGGGTCTTCAGGAGAATCTTGCCGACTGGAGTTTGCACGGTTCTTTCGTACCCCTGGATCCTGAGGTTAGAGGGAGTTAAATCATCCTCAGACAGACCCAGCTTCTGCAGTGTCCGAGTTGGGATTAGGTTAATCCTGTAACCTGTGTCAACAAGATAGTTCTGTACTTCCACAACATTGAACTGTCCTATGATGTATAGTGGGCGAATGTGCCCCTATATGGGAGGGTCTTCATCTTCTCTGGAGAATGAGATAACTTCCTGACATTCTACATTATAAATAGCCTCACTGTGGAAGGCTTATACAACTACTACCTCCATCTCATACTAGGGGGGCTCCATAGGGCCTCAGCGAGCACCTCAAAAATTTCAGACGACAGGAGAAGAGACTCAAGGATAGAAATCCTTGCTGGAATGTCGACCAAGTGCTTCAAGACATCATACATTCTGTCCAAATGCGATACCCTGCTTACAGGAGGTCGTTCTTCGATTGGAGGCATGACAGGCCCCACCGATTGGACCAGTAGCTGACTGGTACTAGGCATGTCTCGTTGTTCACTAGTATAAGCCCGGAGAATGGCTTCCAGATTAGAACCAGAAGGCTGGGGTCGGCTGGTAGCAGGGAAGAGCTGGCCGGGGCACGGCAGAGGTGGTTCCGTCTGATCCAGCAGCACAAACGGCGACAGAGGGGAACCTGTCGACAACGGACGAAGGGGTCGTGTGTGCTGAGCTCTGTACTAGGCATGCTGCCTAGTCTCAGTGGCGTGCAGAACCTGGCTGGAGGTGCCAACTTATGTTCCCCAGTGATTCATGTAGCCATGGGTCCATCGATGTTGGCGACTGCTGGGGACATTGGGAAGGTCCACCTGGCGTTCCTCATCATCGGGAGTGAAAAAGTGATTTACCAACACTATGTTGTTAACCGAAGCGTACCCTTGACTGTCTCTTGATAATCATCCATTGCCGGGAAGAGTCTCGGAGGGATCCCCATTTATGGGGGCATGAAATGGCCAAGAGTGCGGGATGCCGATGGGCTTGGTAGGGCACATTCATTCTTCTTGCGTCGTCGCTGTTTGCTCTTCTGGGATGAGGCTGGATGGGGAGACAATGTTGAGGAAGAAACCGCAGCTTCTGAAGGCCCTGGCTGATTCAGGCGTGCATGGATGATTCCATGGGCGCGGGTGACCGTCTTGCAGGCCATCCAGTCATTATACTTCCGGGACCCACAGTTGGAAACCTTCTACCATTCATCCTCATCCCTGCTAACGCCCTCTGATCTCACAAAGGCACATGCCGCTTGTGCTGGGGCTGGGCCCATCCTAACTATATTGTTATCAATTCTGGCCTTGGAGCCAGCTCTTGAACCTGTAGCATTGCTAGATGGTGTGCCCCCGGGTCCGGTGATAAGGGTAGTAGTTGGGGTGATCAGTTAGATGTGCCTCTTCTAGCTTCCGGCACTTAGGAAACCGTATTATTCTCTACTCCAAGGGACTGCAAAAGTAACCGGGGACCTGAGCCTCATCAAATGAATATGTCCGATTTCATTTTTCTGGAAAGGGGGATCTTGGAGGCTGGCCCAGATGAGGGGCCGAAGGATCATGCTGGGGAGGTGGAACCTGATTATCATGCACATGTGGTGGTGGTGCATTACGTGGAGGCACTTGATGATTTTGAGGCCATCACTACTGGGCCGGAGGCTGTGCCCGTGGGGGTGGACCACAATGAGGCTGCAGAGCTGGCCTCACTCGTAGAAACTCTAGCTGCTTGGGGGCCTCTATATGGGCCACAGCAGCGGGCTCGGCTCTGGAATCTCTTTTTGTAAGGATTACTGGAGGCAATGGGCGTGCCTGGCTGGCATGTTGGAGGGATTATTCAAGGTACTGAGCCTCGTCTGAGAAGTCCCGAAACCCTCCGGGGTAATTCTGAGTAATCAAAGTAGGAAACAAGTCTTCCTTGACATTACCTACCCTCATTTTCATTAATTTATCCTGAGATAGTGGAATGTGAAGAGAGTACGTGAGCCATTTCCAACGGGCGATGAAATCCGCGACTCGCTCTTCGGGCCTTTGTTTTCACCTAAAGAGGTCTGCGATGTTCGTCTTCTGAGTTGTGGAACTGAAAAAGTAAAGGAATTGCCTTCGAAGGTCCTCCTAGCTAGTCACAGATCCAACAGGAAGATAAGTATACCAGACGAATGTCAGCCCCTCTAGCGTCTGATCAAAGCAATGGAGCATAGCGGCCTCCTGATACACCGGAGTTCCTAACATAGCCCCACACCTCGAGTTGAACTAGACCAGTTGTTGTGGCGGGTCTCCTATCCTATTAATGGGGGTGAATGTGGGGTTACCAAATCCCAGAGATATCGGTATATCATCCACCCATGCCGGGTATGGCTTACCTTCCTATGGGATTTTCACCTGACGAGTTTCCAAATCCTTTAAGCGGGCGATGAGTGCCACCATTAGATCCTATGGACGTGGGTTCCTGTCCTAATGGAGATTCCTAGCCACAAGTTCATTTCCTAGCTCTTCAATCTGTTAGTCAAGCTCAGCAGCTCATGGGGCGGCTGGTGGAGCGACCCTTGGGGCAGCGGGAGGAACCTGAGTGGGGTCTCTTGAGTGATCACGCCGCTCAGGAGGGTTTGGAGAAACATATCACACCCTCTTTCCATGAGCTCCATCCTCTCCCCTTTCAGCGAACACGGCATGATCGCGGTTTCCTTGTAGAATATCGTCGAGGAGTAGTTGTTCCTACCCCTGTTGTCCCAGCCTAGGACCACCATAGTTTGGCCTCTGCTCTATAATGCGTTCATCCATGAGCTCGTCAACCAGCCTCTTCTGCTCAGTAAGCTGTTGGTGCAGCATGTCCTTCTCGGGATCTTCCTCTGCCTTCTGCATTGAGGCAGATGGGTCGGCGTGCTTGACAGCCCCAACGTGTTATTTACCCTTTCCAATGGTCTGGATTACTTTTAATGCCTTAGTGGGTATTGGGAGACTTAGGAGGTTCCCCTTTTGGCGATTAATCCTCCCATATGGATCCAGTAGCAGCTTTTCCTCAGGGGGGTGAGTCCCCATCGCGATGTTCCAAACTGTTCCCCTCTCCCGACAGGTCGGCCATGTTGACTGCCACTGCCCTTGGGGGCATACCCTTAAAACCGCTTAGTGAGTCGGGCTACCGGCGAGTCACATTGAAAGGAAGGGAAGAATACTTCCCCCATCCACAGATGTGAGCTTAAGGGGTGGCCTCCTCGATAACTTTATAGAGTAGTTGAAAACTCTGAATGCATTATTGTTGGAGGGTCCTTTGGTGGCCAAGTGACTAGGGGTGACGAACCACGCAGAGTGTGGCCAGGTCAACCCGACGGCATTGCCCACCAATATCCTTGAGGTGTGCCTGACTCCCAGGATAAGGCACTTGATGATGGAGAATACATGAGTGAGTTTCCCGGAGAGTCTGGCAGAAACATTCAAACTATCCCGGGGTGAGCAATTCTAGTATATCAAAATCTGATCTTGCGACCGGCCAAAACTTCTCGAGGAAGTGGTCTACTGTGAGGATGGTCCATAAGCTCCATGACTCAGGTTCAAGATCCGGCCCCTGTTGGCAATGCTCATCAACCTGGAGTGTTTGGGGAACTGGTAACGGCGCAAGGAAGGCCGATGAGCCGGTGTGCTGCCCGGTGGGGAATACGGCGAGCAGGCCGATAGGCCGCCGAATCCTAAGTCGCCCTCCAAGGGTTTTAGTGTCCTTGATGCCACATCATGATAGTATGGGCCAACGAACATTCCTCTTGTCACAGTGTCGGTACTTTCTGAGGGTGTGCCATGTCGCGACTCTTTTGTCGGTCCTCAGAAAAGTTCTCCACCCTCTCTATCTGAGGTTGGAGGTGCTTCCAGAGAGGCTAACGGTAGCCCCATGTTTGATCCCTGGGGGTACGCCAAGTACTCGTCCTCCTGGATATAACTTCGGAGGGAGGCGGTGATCATAATGATCTCACATTCAAGGACTATGAGGCTGATGTGCCACATCGCTATCCCTGCCCTTGACTCATATGACCGGGGGGAGGGCTCCATCGACGAGTCATACTCCGCCTCAGAGTCCAAGAAACGGACTGGTCAAATTTCTTTCCAGACATCCCTGACATTCCTTTTACGGTGACGATGTCCCTCCTTCCTGTCCCTATGTGTCTCCTCAGGGAAAGGCTGATTTTCATCAGGGAGTCCTCTAGCTGTAATGGTGTTGGGGACGAGAGGATCGAAAGCTGGGGTGCGATGAGCACCGGGGAAGATATCGAAAGGGACATGGGGAGGACCTCCATGTGGGAGAGTGACCAGATATGCAATGGCCCCATACTCGCAACCAGTGGTAGGGAAAGTGTCCTCGTACTCAGTGTAGTGAGCGCCTGAAAGAGCCACACCTGGAGAGTTGCTGTCACGGCGAAGCCTTCTGCTTTCCAGAATGGTGGTACGAAGTAGGACATCACGCTGCATGGCACTACAGAGAATTGATCCGCAGTGGCCATTTCATGTACCAGCAACCGGGAGAGTCGACCCAACCTGCTTGTGGGGTGGTCGGGTCCTTGATTTTGGTTGGGTATGTAATCGCCCCTGCTCAACGTGTGTGGGGGTTTGATAACATGAGTCGGATGTGGCTTGGGCCATAGTGGTTTATGACGTGGATGCCCCAGGGCGCGCATCCTCTTCCACTCGTGCGCGATGCCGGCGTCAGGTCAGATGGGTTGGATCCATTGGTGTGGGAACATAGATTTCCTACTCCTCAGCTTGGGGAGTTGGGCAGTGGCGTCGATGCAGCCTGGCGGGGGCCCTTACCATGAACCCCTGAAGAGGGTCCCCAATCGGGTGAACCTGGACATCCCCTACCTCATTGGCATATGGGAGGGAGGTGTCGAGGTGTTCCGGGGATAAGCTCCCAAACTAGTTGAACGTCGGGGTGGGGAGAAGTGGATCCCTACGTGTCCCATGGGGTCGGTGATGGCGGTGAGCTGCAGCTTCCTCGATATCTAAATGGGCCATGTCCCTGGTCTGGATGACCCCTCCCTCCTCGTACATACACACACGGTCGTTGATCACCCTCTGTTGGGTAATATCTGATAGAGAGAGGGGCCGCGAGCGCCAGGCCGTCGCGGTAATCAGATTAGCTATGGAAAAGGAAAGACTGCATGGGGTTGCCGCGTTGGTACTACCCTAGACCCTGGGCCAGTGGGCAGATGGCGATCGAGCCCCAGATGCAGCGATCTGATTCCTGAAAACTGGGAGATGAACCCATTAAGTCTAACAGGAAAAGGCATCGACAACTAGTAGACCAGCACTATTCCGCCTCCCGTGGTCGGTAAGAGGGATCCACACTGACAACGTCGTAGAATGGAGTGCTCAACTTCCTGATTTCCCCAACCCCTGGTTGGTTTCACGTCCTACTACTGGGCGCCCGGACCTGGCGACACGCTAATCTTCTGACACCCCAGCGCTACCAGTATCCATATTGAGGAGACGATTTTCACGTTTGGTTCACCATTTTCTGTTTCCGACGCTTTCTACCGGGGCGCACACACATCCATCGCACAAGGGAGGACGTTCGGCTTGTGGCCCCGCATTCCCACTTTCCAAATGTTGTTGGCATCCGTTCCTTATTCAGTGATGTCTGCTCCTTGATCGAAACCGAGATGATGGTATGTCGGTTCTTCCATCCATGGATTCCTCCTCGGAGCACGTCACCTAGTCTGGGTGTCTCTCATAGATTTAAGACGTATTCTTGAATCTCATTCGCAGTGCCATATCTTCATGGACACCAGTAAATTATGTTGATTCCCTCGAGACTCTTTAAGGGGTCTGGTCAGGGAAAAAACCTTCGATGAAGATAATCGTCATGATGAGGTGTCGTTTTCATGCCTTGGCACTGGGGGATTGGCATGTATGTCTTCTGTCCCTTATTATAGGGATTCTTGAGGGAGTAGAAGCCCAAGGAAACCCACATTGAACGCGGGGGATTGTCATGCCATAGGAATTTTTCTGAAGATTTCCTCATCTTCCCATGTTTAACACGGGGTATTTCGTGAGTTCAATGTCCAGCGGGGATTGATCTGACTGATCGGAACACTGAGAGTGGATCAGATAAAAGGACCCCCTGACGGGAACTCCGATGTCGGTTCGGCACATAGATGGCTTCCGAGATACTGTGGAGTGGAATGAGGTGGAATGATCCCACCAAGATGTGGAAGCCTAGGTACGAATCATGATAGATGATGATGTAAAGGGGCTTGAACCTTGTGGAGGCTTCCTACGCACTATGCCTTGACATGGATCAAAGTCCCCGTAGTTCGGGAATATAATTTAACGTCATGTGGGATGACATACAGTTTAACGTCATGCAGGATGACATACATTTTAACGTCATGCGGGACATCATACAGTTTAACATCAAGCAGGACACCATACCGTTTAATGTCATGCGTGATGACATATTGTTTAACGTTATGAGGGACGAGGGAATTTGGGGCTTACACTCTGAGGTGGCCCACAATGGACGGATATGGGGCTTACACTCTGAGGAATCCCACAATGATTGATATGGGGCTTACAATCTGAGGCGGCCCACAATGATGGATATGGGGCTTACACTCTGAGGCATCCCACAATGAATGAATATGGGGCTTACGCGCTGAGGTGGCACACAATTAATGGATATGGGGATTATGCTCTGAGGCGGCCCACAATGATTGGAAAACTGACACGAAGGGTTCGGAACGACTATGTGGTGGGATTGAACCTCGTGGAGGCTTCCTACATACCAGGACTTCACATGGATCAATGTCCCCGTAGTTCACTTATACATTTTAATGTTATGCGGGACAAGGTATATAGTTTAACATCATGCTGGACAACATACAGTTTAACGTCATACGATACGACATTTGGGGGTTACACTCGGTGGTGGCCCAAGGAGTTGGTGAACCGACACGAAGGGGTCAGAACAACTGGTTGGTGGGCTTGAACCTCATGGAGGATTCCAACGTACAATGACGTGACATGGATCAAAGTCAACGTAGTTCTCTATGACGGGGATTACGCTCTGAGGTGGCCCATGGGATGATTTCATGGTCGATGCTCACTCTAAGCTCACGTGTGTCACGACCCTTCCTCGGGGTCCGTGCCGTGACTACCCCAAGCCCGCCTTCCATAGGCCAGGGGCTGGCGACTAGCACCAAGGCGTAAATCCCGGTAAAAAGGGAAGGCATTGCCTTTGATAAGTAAACACACACCACAGAGTAAACAAGCGGAAAGTAAACACTAAGCAAGCAAAGTACGACTGGAAGTGCGGAAAGGTAAATGGGCCAGAATACAAACCCAAACTGAAAGAAAAATACAACTCGAAAAGGGAAAAACAGCAAATGTAAAGTAAAAGCCGCTACTCCGAGCTGTCCACCGGAAATCCCACCTGAAGGGTGGGTACAGATAGCTCCTCTGCTCCACGGGTCCCGCCGTCCGCTCCGTGCACGTCGCGCCCAGTGGTCCACCTCTGGGTACCGTCCCGCTCTACAAGCCTCAGCTAAGTCAACGCTGTCCGTCGTCTGCAACCAACACAACGTAGTGCGGGCGAAGCCCGTGCGGGGGTGAGTATAAGCTACTCAGTAGGGACCTCGAGACCCTTGAAGGTCTCTCAAATCCACAAAGGATAAACCACGAAGAAAAGTACAAACACGAAGTAACAACCGACACTGTTTAGGTATATTCCCATACATATACCTAAGTCATCAATTAAAATACGCTCCAACCTCCGAGCCCAAGTACAACTCAGTCCACGCAGGAAAGTATACGTATTCCACATAGGAAAGCAAAACATAATCCACGCAGGATTACACAACACAATCCTCACAGGAAAGCAAAGGATTCAGGTCACACAGGTATACTTCTTCAGAGGACGATAAAGTTGATCACTGATCCATCTAAGTCGTCGGACCCATGAAGGATCGATAGGTAACTAACCCCCGCAAAGACCCACACAGGATCGGGCTCACAAAGAACCTGTAGGCGCTGGCTCACACAGAACCGCTGAGCGCAAGGACCCACACAGGATCGGGCCCACACAGGACCTGTAGCACTGATCCATGAAGGATCGCTGAGTGCTGTAGTCGTCGTCGTCGAATCCACACAGGATCTCTTTACTGTCGTCGTCGAATCCACACAGGATCTCTATACTGTCGTCGTCGCAGTCACAGTAGCAGTCGTAGCAGTAGAACAGTCGCAGCTAGCACTAGGGTTCCCGCACACAGCAAGCTCGTTCGGAGGGTTCGCTCCACGAGCCGAGAGGCTGATACATCAACTGTCACAAAGACCAGAGTTGATGTATCCAAAAGTTCCGTATCGACAAAAGGAACTCAACGCAACAGACGGCGCGTCGATCGGACGCCCGGTCTGAGAGTTATTGGCATTTTCGTCTCCGGGGCCCGGTTGGTTTTTAAGGCTAAACCAACCCGACCGTACACCTCCTGCGTCCAAACCTCGGGCGGAGTATGCCAAAAGATCCGTCTCACTAAGAGGAACACTACGCGACTGACGGCACGTCAATCAGACGTCCGTAGCTCAAGATATGAGCGTTTCCGCTCCGAAGGCCCGGTTGGTTTCGTGAACGAACCAACCCGGCCGAACTCAATGTAAACCGAAACCTTGAGTGCGATATACCGAAACGACCGTCTCGATCCAAGGATCTCGTTTCCGCTGACGGTTCGTCGATCGGAGTTCCGGGGCTCAAGTTATGGGCCAAAAACCAAATCTGGTTCGAAACGGGGGGGTCCGGGTTTGGGCCGACCCGGCCCGACCCCCCCCCCCCCCCCCCCGAGGGCGGCACGGCGGCGGGCCGCGGTAGCTGGCGGCTGGCGCCGCACGAGGGTGGCACGCGGGGGGCTTAGCCCCCGCTTCTTCAAGGTGGCGCGGCCTTCGTGCCGCGCCCAAAAAAAATAAAATGCCCCCCACACGTGGGGGGCTTGCTGGAAACGAACCGGGGGGCCGGCTGCCCCCCCTTCTCTTCAAAAAAAAAACCGCCCCCTCATTAAGAGGGGGGTTTTGTTGAACCGGCCGTGGGATTTATTCCCCCGGTTTTATGTCATCCGGCCGGCCAGCTGGCCGGCCGGTTTTTACCAACGGGACCGGAAATTCCGGTCCCCTCTTCGGCTTCCGACGCCGGCGGCCCGGCCGCCGACCTTCTCTTTCGCCGCGGCCCGGAACCAGCCGCGGTCTTCTCGTCCCGCTACGGCCCGGAACCGGCCGCGGTCTCCTCGTCCCGCTGCGGCCCGGAACCGGCCGTGGTGTTCGTCGTCCGGCGCGGTGCGACGGCACCGCGCCCCTTTGCCGTGCTTTGATATTTATTCAACGCGGCGCGACAGCGTCGCGTTCTTGTTGTTTCTTCCATGGTGCGCGCGATGGCATCGCGTAAGATATTTGCACGTTCTTCTGCATGGTGCGACGACACCACGCCACTTGCTTTCCTCCGCAAAATAATTAAACAAGAACGATGGAGGGGGGGGTTCGACCGTGTTCGTGCGGTCCGGCCCCCCCTCACGTTAAAATAATAACGCAACTTAAATAAATCAAGCCACACGTTAATCTTGCTAAAATCTCGATCAAGAATAAAATGAGGAATCCAAAAGAAAATCGACAACCCCTACCTCGGGTTTAAGATTCGAAGATTCGTCTACGTTCCGCGGAAGACGGCGTCGCGGAGGTCGGGCGTCGCGGTCGTCGTTCGTCAAATCCGTTGACGAAGAGATATGCCCGAAGAGACACGTCGTTGGCGGATCTTCGTTTGCCGACGAAGAGAGTCCGAGGAGGAAGCGGTGTTCCCTCTCGTTGACACGGAAGACGAAGAAGAGAGGAGAGCGTTCTTCGTCGGAACTTGAGCGTTCTTCGTCGGAGCTTGAGCGTTCTTCGTCGGAGCTTGAGCGTTCTTCGTCAAGTTTGAAGGTTCTTCGTCAAGTTGAAGAAGAAGAAGAAAAGCTTTCAAAGCTCTCAAGAAATCCTCCCAAGGTGTTAAAAGAATCCCCTAGAATAATATATGCGTTAACTTATATTATTACATAACTTAACCACAAGAATTTCAAAGGTTTGAAATTCAAAAAGGGTTTAACTCCCTTAATTAATTAAGTAACTTAAGCCATTTAAAGAGGCGTTAAAGGAGTTGGGAGGATTTGAAAGGTTTAGGGGTTCGTGTGGGCCCCACCACACTTAATCCTCCCAAGGGAGGTTAAGTGGGTGTGGTTCCCACTCCCAACCTCCTTTGATAGGTTTTAACAAGTTAAAATTAAAATTGTTCTACACAATTTTATTTAACTCAAACTAAAAACCCCTAAAACTAACTTTCAACCCGCAACAAACGCAACTCCCGAAAAGGTCTCTTTAAGCGAATATCGGCGCTGTGAGTTCATCGGTGCCCTCAGATTTCAATTCCGAGCACCGGATCAAAAGTTAGGAAATTCCGCTCGTTCGTTCACTGAACGTACCCGAGCCAAGCTTCAGAAATTAATTTCGGGCTCTCCGGGCCTCGGAATCAGGTGCCGTCTGAAACCGCGCTCTTGTAAAATTCTAAAGAAAATTAAGAAAAAATTTCCCTTGAATTTTACGGGTCTTTACATTACTCCCACCTCAGGGCTTTACGTCCCCGTAAAGATACATCAAAACTAGGGAAACAAATGAGGGTACTGAGCACGCATTTGAGCCTCCCGCTCCCATGTGCTCTCCTGGAGATTCCCGTGCTGCCATCTGATGCGCACAAGAGGAATCGATCGCCCACGCAGGACCCGCTCCTGTCGATCCTCTATCTCCACCAGGACCTCCGTAAAAGTCGCCCCATCGTCAACGTCAAGTTCCCCATGATCAATGATGTGCGTCGGGTCGTGCACGTATCTCCTCAGCTGAGATACGTGGAAGACGTCGTGCACCCGGTGCAACTGAGGTGGTAGAGCCAGGCGATAAGCCACCTCGCCAATCCTGCTGAGAATCTGGAAGGGTCCGATGAAGCGCGGAGATAACTTGCCGCCTCGGCCAAATCTCCGAATACCACGTCGAGGTGAGACCCGCAAGAAGACGTGGTCACCATCCTCGAACTCCAGTGGCCTCCGCCTCCTGTCAGCGTATAACTTCTCCCGGCTCTGAGCTGTCCTCATCCGCTCCTGGATGACCTGGACCTTCTCTGTCGTGGCCTGGACCATCTCCGGTCCTACCAGTGCTGACTCTCCGGGGTCTGTCCAGCACAAAGGAGATCTACAAGGTCGGCCGTACAATGCCTCGTACGGTGCCATCCCGATGGTGGAGTGGTAGCTGTTGTTGTACGCGAACTCCACCAAGGGTAGGTGGTCCTCCCAGCTACGACCAAAGTCGAGGACACATGCGCGGAGCATGTCCTCGAGAGTCTGAATGGTCCTCTCCGTCTGACCATCCGTCTGAGGGTGAAAAGCTGTGCTAAGACGTAGCTGCGTACCGAACGCCTCTTGTAACCCCTTCCAAAGCCGGGAAGTAAAGCGGGCATCTCGATCGGAAACGATAGATGATGGCACGCCGTGGAGCCGCACAATCTCCTGAACGTAGAGACGTCCCAAGCTCTCCACTGAGCCCTGCTCTCTGATGGGTAAGAAGTGTGCCGACTTGGTGAGTCGGTCAACAATCACCCAGATGGAGTCGTGACCTCTGTAAGTGCGTGGAAGTCCAGTCACGAAGTCCATAGATATGCCGTCCCACTTCCACTCCGGAACCTCCAAGGGCTGTACCAAGCCTACTGGTACCTGATGCTCTGCCTTCACCTGCTGACAGGTGAGGCATCGAGAAACGAACTCTGCTATAGCCTTCTTCATGCCCGGCCACCAGTGCTGTCGTCTGAGGTCCTGGTACATCTTCGCCACTCCAGGATGTACCGCCAAAGGAGAAGTGTGAAACTCTCTCAGCACTTCCTCTCGCAATGCGACTGGTACCAAGGTACGTCCTCTAAAAAGGATGTCGTGCTCAGCTCCAAGGGAGAAACCATCAGGTGCCTGTCCCGAGGATATCTGTGCACGCCGTGTCTCACAGTCAGCGTCCCCGCGCTGTGCCTCCCTGACTCGCTGCAGTAGTGGAGGAGTGACTGTGAGAGACTGAAGAAAGGCTGCTCCATCTCTATCCACGAAGGATATCTGCAAAGAGGCTAGCTGCTCCGTCGCCTCCTCGAGTAGCTGAATGCCCGTCCTCCTGCTGAGGGCATCGGCTACTACGTTCCCCTTCCCAGGAGTATAGACTATCTCAAAGTCATAGTCATGTAGGAACTCGATCCATCGTCGCTGTCTCAGGTTCAGGTCCTTCTGCGAGAAGATATACCTGAGACTCTGATGATCGGAAAAGACTGTAAAGCGCTCGCCCATCAGATAGTGTCGCCATGTCTTCAGAGCGAAGACCACTGCTGCAAACTCCAGGTCATGGGTAGCGTAGTTCTGCTCATGCGGCCTCAACTGTCGTGATCCATAGGCGATCACTGCCCGCTCCTGCATCAGAACACATCCGAGTCCGGTCCCTGATGCATCGCAGTAGACTACGTACCCTACTCCCTCCTCAGGCAACCTCAAGATAGGTGCGCTAGTCAATCTCTGTCTCAGCTCCTGGAAGCTCTGCTGACAACTGTCTGACCACACGAAGGGTTTCCCCTTCTTCGTCAAAGCTGTGAGTGATGCCGCAACTCTGGAGAAGTTCGGTACAAATCTCTGATAGTATCCATCTAGTCCCAAGAAACTCCGAACCTCAGTCACGCTCCTGGGTGGCTCCCATGCTAACACAGCCTCAATCTTCGCGGAATCTACTGCAACTCCCGCCGCGGAGATAACGTGTCCCAAAAAGTGGACCTCACGTATCCAGAACTGGCACTTCGAGAGCTTACCATAAAGCTGGTGCTCTCGGAGTGTGTCAAGAACAACTCGCAAGTGATAGGCGTGCTCCTCCTCTGTCGTAGAGTAAATCAGAATGTCGTCGATGAAGACCACGACAAACCGATCGAGGTATGGCTGAAAGATCATGTTCATGAGATCCATGAACACTGCTTGAGCATTGGTTACACCGAAAGGCATAACCAAGAACTCATAGTGGCCATACCGACATCTGAAGGCCGTCTTCTGCACATCCTCGTCTCTGACTCTGAGCTGATGATAGCCTGACCTGAGGTCTATCTTCGAGAACCACCGTGCTCCCTTGAGCTGATCAAAGAGGTCATCAATCCTCGATAGCGGATACTTGTTCCTCACTGTCACCTGGTTCAGGCGACGATAGTCAACACAAAGTCGCAAGCTCCCGTCCGCCTTCTTGGCGAACAATATCGGGGAAGCCCAGGGTGAAACACTGGGTCGGATGAACCCCTTGCCCTGCAAGTCCTCCAACTTTACCCGTAGCTCTCGAAGCTCGGCGGGGGCCATCCGATATGCTGGAGTGGATATCGGGGCTGTCCCAGGGTACAAGTCAATATAAAAGTCTACCTCTCTGCGAGGAGGTAGCCCTGGAACGTCGTCGGGAAAAACGTCCGCAAACTGATCCACCACTGTAGGAAAACCAGGACTCCGCACGTCAACTGCTCCAAGGATAAGGCTAGCCAACTGATGAGTGATGGGCTGTCCTCTCCTCCGCGGAAGTCCATCCTGTGCTGCTAAGGCTCCCTTCTCGCCGGTGAAGGTGAACCTGCTCCCGTCGGTGCGTACACATCGCACCTTGCGCCTAAAACAGTCAATCTGTGCATGGACCGTAGATAGCCAATCCATGCCCAAGATGACGTCGTAAGGCCTCGACGCTGCTACAAGAAGATTCCAGCCGAAGCTCTCGCCTCCTAGAGTAAGCTCACACAGCCGGCACCAGTGCGTAATCGTCGAGTCTGCTCCCGTAGGAGTCTCTAGCCATAAGGATCAAGCCAACGGCTCTGTCGGAATCTCCGAGCTCCGAACAAGGGCAGCGGCTATGAAAGAATGACTCGCTCCTGTGTCTATAAGAACTGCAGCAAGGGTGGAATAGACACAGATAGTACCTCGAATCATCTCGGGTGCGCCGTGGTCGTAGGCCTCTGCTGCCTGAAGCTGTGCCTGTCGCTGCCCGCCAGCTCCCTGTGGTCGGGGTGGACCTCCTGGTGGTGGTGGTGGTAGAGCCTCAAAGCGTCGTCCACCACCAGCTGCTCGTCCAGCTCCTCTGCCTCGTCCGCCTCCTCCATGCGGACCACCACGGTCGACCCTCTGCCTCTGCCTCGGTGGTCCATCAACTGACTGCTGCTCCTCGGCACGACGGGTCGGGCAGTCGCGAGCCATGTGGCCCTGCCCGCCGCACGAGTAGCACTGTCTGCCTCTCGGAAGACTGGCTCCGTGCTGTGTGCCCCGCACTGCTGAGCCAGTGCCCTGAGATCGTCTGCCCGAAGGTCTGGTCTGTCTGGACCCCTGAGTCATCCGTCGACTGCCTGCTGCGGATGACTCTGCCACGTGCCGCCCTGCGGTGGGTCGCTGTGCTGGTGTAGACTCAGCAAGGAAGCTCTCGATCAGAAGAGCCCGCTCCAGTACTCCTGTCTGAGTCGGTATGCTGAGGGAGATCAGCGATGCCCTGATCTCGTGTCTCAAACCCTGCTCGAAGGTCCGGGCCTGGAAGAATGGGTCCCGTACCATGTCGGTCGAGTAGTGCGAGAGATCGGTAAATCTCGCCGAGTACTGAGCGACCGTCATGGTGCCCTGCCGCAGCTGTAGAAGCTCCTGGATACGCACCACACGAAGGGTGGATGGGAAAAATTCCGAGCGGAAGAGACTCTCAAAGTCCGTCCAAAGTAGAGATGCCTCATCGTGCACCTGGAGCATCAAGCTACACCATCGTCCTACTGCTGCATGTAGTAGGCTCGCAGCGAGGATCACCATGAGGTCTGCTGGTGTCCTCACTAGCCTAAACACTCGAACCACTGCCTCCAGCCAGTCCTCTGCTGCCTGGGGATCCGTCTCCCCGCGAAACCTGGGCGGTCGCTGTCGCTGAAACTCATGCAGTGCGCTGAGGCGACGTGCATCGTCAGCGGCTGCTGCTGGAAGCATCGGGGGATCGGCGGGTAAAGCTACCGCCGGTGCCACTACTGGAAAAGGGCCCTGCACCGAGGCCTCATCGCTCGGTGGGCTGTCGTCTCGCTCGACTCTCGGAACCCTAGCTGGCTGCCGTCGTGGGGCCATCCTGAAAAGGAAACAGGTGCGCCACGGTCAGAACAGTATACCTGGTGAGCTGATATAAGTAATCACAAAGAAAACTTTGAAACACACACGCAATCAATGTTTTCGTGCATTAAGTCGGAAATCAGAAGTCAGGGTCCTGGTGTACGGATACGTCGGCCGCCGCACCAACACTGGACTCCCTGGACTGATAACCACACTCAATACGCTAAACATTATTGCTTCACATAGAAAAGATCAGAGTTCGCGGTAGAACCAAACTCCTCTGATACCAATTTGTCACAACCCGCCCTCGGGGTCCGTGCCGTGACTACCCCAAGCCCGCCTTCCATAGGCCAGGGGCTGGCAACTAGCACCAAGGCGTAAATCCCGGTAAAAAGGGAAGGCATTGCCTTTGATAAGTAAACACACACCACAGAGTAAACAAGCGGAAAGTAAACACTAAGCAAGCAGAGCACGAATGGAAGTGCGGAAAGGTAAATGGGCCAGAATACAAACCCAAACTGAAAGTAAAGTACAACTCGAAAAGGGAAAAACAACAACTGTAAAGTAAAAGCCGCTACTCCGCGCTGTCCACCGGAAATCCCACCTGAAGGGTGGGTACAGATAGCTCCTCTGCTCCACGGGTCCCGCCGTCCGCTCCGTGCACGTCCCGCCCAGTGGTCCACCTCCGGGTACCGTCCCGCTCTACAAGCCTCAGCTAAGTCAACGCTGTCCGTCGTCTGCAACCAACACAACGTAGTGCGGGCGATGCCCGTGCAGGGGTGAGTATAAGCTATTCAGTAGGGACCCCGAGACCCTTGAAGGTCTCTCAAATCCACAAAGGATAAACCACGAAGAAAAGTACAAACACGAAGTAACAACCGACACTGTTTAGGTATATTCCCATATATATACCTAAGTCATCAATTATAATACGCTCCAACCTCCGAGCCCAAGTACAACTCAGTCCACGCAGGAAAGTATACGTATTCCACATAGGAAAGAAAAACATAATCCACGCAGGATTACACAACACAATCCTCACAGGAAAGCAAAGGATTCAGCTCACACAGGTATACTTCTTCAGAGGACGATAAAGATGATCACTGATCCATCTAAGTCGTCGGACCCACGAAGGATCGATAGGTAACTAAACCCCGCAAAGACCCACACAGGATCGGGCTCACACAGAACCTGTAGGCGCTGGCTCACACAGAACCGCTGAGCGCAAGGACCCACACAGGATCGGGCCCACACAGGACCAGTAGCACTGATCCACGAAGGATCGCTGAGTGCTGTAGTCGTCGTCGTCGAATCCACACAGGATCTCTGTACTGTCATCGTCGAATCTACACAGGATCTCTATACTGTCGTCGTCGCAGTCACAGTAGCAGTCGTAGCAGTAGAACAGTCGCAGCCAGCACTAGGGTTCCCGCACACAGCAAGCTCGTTCGGAGGGTTCGCTCCACGAGCCGAGAGGCTGATACATCAACTGTCACAAAGACCAGAGTTGATGTATCCAAAAGTTCCGTATCGACAAAAGGAACTCAACGCAACAGACGGCGCGTCGATCGGACGCCCGGTCTGAGAGTTATTGGGATTTTCGTCTCCGGGGCCTGGTTGGTTTTTAAGGCTAAACCAACCCGACCGTACACCTCCTGCGTCCAAACCTCGGGCAGAGTATGCCAAAAGATCCGTCTCACTAAGAGGAACACTACGCGACTGACGACACGTCAATCGGACGTCCGTAGCTCAAGATATGAGCGTTTCCGCTCCGAAGGCCCGGTTGGTTTCGTGAACGAACCAACCCGGCCGAACTCAAAGTAAACCGAAACCTTGAGTGCGATATACCGAAACGACCGTCTCGATCCAAGGATCGCGTTGCCGCTGACGGTTCGTCGATCGGAGTTCCGGGGCTCATGTTATGGGCCAAAAACCAAATCTGGTTCGAAACGGGGGGGTCCGGGTCCGGGCCGACCCGGCCCGACCCCCCCCCCCCCCCCCGGGGGCGGCGCGGCGGCGGGCCGCGGCGGTCGGCGGCTGGCGCCGCACGAGGGTGGCACGCGGGGGGCTTAGCCCCCGCTTCTTCAAGGTGGCGCGGCATTTGTGCCGCGCCCAAAAAAAATAAAACGCCCCCACACGTGGGGGGCTTGCTGGAAACGAACCGGGGGGCCGGCTTCCCCCCCTTCTCTTCAAAAAAAAACCGCCCCCCTCATTAAGAGGGGGGTTTTGTTGAACCGGCCGGGGGATTTATTCCCCCGGTTTTATGTCATCCGGGCGGCCAGCTGGCCGGCCGGTTTTTACCAACGGGACCGGAAATTCCGGTCCCCTCTTCGGCTTCCGACGCCGGCGCCCCGGCTGCCGGCCTTCTCTTCCGCCGCGGCCCGGAACCGGCCGCGGTCATCTCGTCCCGCTGCGGCCCGGAACCGGCCGCGGTCTCCTCGTCCCGCTGCGGCCCAGAACCGGCCGCGGTGTTCGTCGTCCGGCGCGGTGCGACGGCACCGCGCCCCTTTGCCGTGCTTTGATATTTATTCAACGCGGCGCGACGGCGTCGCGTTCTTGTTGTTTCTTCCATGGTGCGCGCGATGGCATCGCGTAAGATATTTGCACGTTCTTCCGCGTGGTGCGACGGCACCACGCCACTTGCTTTCCTCCGCAAAATAATTAAACAAGAACGATGGAGGGGGGGGGGGGGTTCGGCCGTGTTCGTGCGGTCCGGCCCCCCCTCACGTTAAAATAATAACGCAACTTAAATAAATCAAGCCACACGTTAATCTTGCTAAAATCTCGATCAAGAATAAAATGAGGAATCCAAAAGAAAATCGACAACCCCTACCTCGGTTTTAAGATTCGAAGATTCGTCTACGTTCCGCGGAAGACGGCGTCGCGGAGGTCGGGCGTCGCGGTCGTCGTTCGTCAAATCCGTTGACGAAGAGATATGCCCGAAGAGACACGTCGTTGGCGGATCTTCGTTTGCCGACGAAGATAGTCCGAGGAGGAAGCGGTGTTCCCTCTCGTTGACAAGGAAGACGAAGAAGAGAGGAGAGCGTTCTTCGTCGGAGCTTGAGCGTTCTTCGTCGGAGCTTGAGCGTTCTTCGTCGGAGCTTGAGCGTTCTTCGTCAAGTTCGAAGGTTCTTCGTCAAGTTGAAGAAGAAGAAGAAAAGCTTTCAAAGCTCTCAAGAAATCCTCCCAAGGTGTTAAAAGAATCCCCTAGAATAATATAAGCTTTAACTTATATTATTACATAACTTAACCACAAGAATTTCAAAGGTTTGAAATTCAAAAAGGGTTTAACTCCCTTAATTAATTAAGTAACTTAAGCCATTTAAAGAGGCGTTAAAGGAGTTGGGAGGATTTGAAAGGTTTAGGGGTTCGTGTGGGCCCCACCACACTTAATCCTCCCAAGGGAGGTTAAGTGGGTGTGGGTCCCACTCCAAACCTCCTTTGATAGGTTTTAACAAGTTAAAAATAAATTTGTTCTACACAATTTTATTTAACTCAAACTAAAAACCCCTAAAACTAACTTTCAACCCGCAACAAACGCAACTCCCGAAAAGGTCTCTTTAAGCGAATATCGGCGCTGCGAGTTCATCGGTGCCCTCAGATTTCAATTCCGAGCACCAGATCAAAAGTTAGGAAATTCCGCTCGTTCGTTCACTTAACGTACCCGAGCCAAGCTTCAGAAATTAATTCCGGGCTCTCCGGGCCTCGGAATCAGGTGCCGTCTGAAACCGCGCTCTTGTAAAATTCTAAAGAAAATTAAGAAAAAAATTTCCCTTGAATTTTACGGGTCTTTACAACGTGAGTCATGCTCAGTGTGGGAAACAAGAGGCAGTATGGAACAGACGATCACGTCGCAAAGGGTGCGTCCGTGAGAAGCGAAGAGGGGCTTATGCATTGAGCGGCCCTTGGTGCTGGGACTTACTCTAGGATGGAGGCCCAAGGTGCGACAAAGAATAGTGGGAGAGGGACTCCACTGGCCTTGGTAGTGGGGAAGTACGGAGGTGCATGGGTGCAACCTTCCGAAAGAGAGGCCACGGGCTTACGCTCTGAGGAATCCCTTCCCCCATGGACAAATGACACTCTAATAAATCACCCCCCCCCCTTATGAGGGATGATCCCGAAATCCCCATGGAGTCGAGCGGGTGGAGAGAATATCCGAGCCGGGGGGACCCTGCATGGGAGGCACGAGGTCAGATCACATTTCAACGTCATGTGTTGAGGACGAGGTGATTGGCAGTTTAACGTCTTGCACCTCAGACGAGGTGTGTTCTCTCCACACCCCTAGGTCTTACATGACTGGCACCCTTTACCTCTTCTGGTAGGGAAGGCTTCGGCAAGGCCGTAGAGAAGGGGGGCCATAGGGCGATCCATCGAGGGGTCCCTGTTAGCGTGGCTATGCGAAGAAAGCAATAGTCGTTAGTGTGCCTATGCGAAGAAGCATGAGGAAAATTAACGCAATGGGAAACACCACCCAAGGGACCTTGAGGTCACTTCGTATGAGCCTGGAAGGCCATATGGGAAAACAATGCTTGGCGTGAATGCCCGGTATAGAGGAAATTGGGCGCCTATGCAGGGAGGCACCCCGGGGGCATCAAGGTGGGGGGGGGGTCCAGGGGTTTGCACGCAAAACACCGGGATGACGCACAATTGGGGCAGAGGAATTGTGCACGACTCGAGGGATTGTGCGCAACAGGCTTGGATTGGGTGTGGTGAAAATTTATAATCCTTAAGGTAGGGAAAAACCTAACGATGGGATAGTGCACAACTGGGTTTAACATGCAAAGGAGGGAGTGCGCACAATGGAAGTGATTGTGCACAAAGGCGAACCCGGAGGCAAGGTTGCGCGAAAATGGTCAATACCTGAAAGTAATATTGCGCGCGCATGAGTCCAATTTCATGCATGGGAGCTGGTACAAATTCTGAAACCCCGATACGGAAGGGGTCCCCTTCTATTTATAGGCCTCAGGCGTCGCATAATCTGGGCAACGCACGAAATATTCCGCGCCAGGACCGGTCGGCACGAAAGGCCTCACCGCGCGGAACCAGGCGCCCAAAATTGCATGCCACACTAGTGCTTTTTCATGAATCCCGGACTTCCTTCACGCAGGAAACATTTTTTCTCTCAAGTCCTCCTTAATTTCACGCACCACTTCAGGGCCCTCCGAAACGAGCCTCTGAGTCCGAATATGACTTTGCTTCGTCATTTCGGAACTCCCTTTAGGAACTACATACTTTTTTGGCGTCTACAGACACTCCTGGGGGATATGCATAGGTTAATTTTCATTTCTTTAGAAACCATTATGAAGGCTTTTTGAGTATATTCTTACTCAAAGAAAACATTTTTATGGTTATAGATTATATCCATAAACTGTTCAATTCATGTTAAGTGTTTTACACATTGGGATTTATGTATTGCGATTCATAAACTAATCTAGTGTATCCCATTGTTTTAAAATGGCGCCTAGTGGAAGAAATGGAATCTATATCAATGCATACACTCCATTTAGGGATTTAACTCCTTCTCAAGATAATTATAGTGGAGCTGGTGATGCAACTGGTGCTGATCGGCTAATCACCATGCTTGGACAACTCACTCAGGTTATGAATAATTACCTTACCCCTATGGAGCACCCTGATCCGTAGCATGGAGAGTCAATGTTAGACCAGTTCAGGAGGAAACAACCACCAACATTGAATGGGAGTACAAATCCCTTAGTAGGTGAGAAATTGATAAATTCTATAGAGAAAATATTCCATGCCATGTGGAGTAGTGAAAGGGAAAAATTTATCATGGCAGTTTACCGCCTCACTGGAGATGCTGATCAATGGTGGTCATTGATTCAAAACACAATGTAAGATGATGAAGTATAAAATATGGAATGGAGGGAGTTCAAAGATATTTTCTTAGAAAAATAATTTCCATGTGACCATCAAGAAGATATTGAAATTCAATTTCTGAGTCTAAGATAAATGGAAAATAAGAATGTCGCAAAGTATGAGGCTAACTTTACATGGTTAGAATGGTATGCTAGAGATTATATATGTCACCAATGAAGTAATATTGATTGATTATTTTATGGGTTAAAACCATTTCTTCTTCGAGAATTAGTGTCACAATTCTTCTCGTCATATGAATATATTGTCTCATGTGCTATCAAGACAAAAAAGTAATTCCCTAAGTCTTATGTCTTTAATGAAAATATAGAGAAGAAGAGATCTTCTGATCACTCTAGAAATGGAAATAAATGGAAGAAGTAAATATTTGATTATCCATAATGCAGTAAATGCAGGAAGAAACACCCTAGTACTTTCTTTAAAGGAATGACAGTCTTTTATAAGTGTGGTGAAAAAGGACACCAAGCTCATGATTGCAATGGGAAGAAAGAAGCTACCGATGTTCAATGATACAACTCTAGGGATATGGGATATTATGCAAATGAATGTCCTAAGTGTCTGGGGAACATACCTTAAAAAAGGCCAAGGGATCATGGCCATGATTATGCTATCAAAAATTCTACGATAGAAGCTATTAAAGACGTGGTGGCAGGTAATTTAATGGTTTCCTCATGTTTAGAAAATGAATTATTTGATTCTGGATCATCGCATTGTTTCATATCTTCCCAGTTTGCTAGGAAAATTATATATTTCCAATTTGATTTAACAAGGGAATTGTCAGTTAAAAATCTTAAGGGAAGTATCATTGATACAAATTTCTGTGGATCCCTTCCTGTTAGGGAATAAAAATGTTCTTTATCTGCTGATGTCATCGTCATACCTATGATTGAGTTTGATACAATCCTTGTAATGGATTGCCTTTCGGACCATGATTCAAATATTTATCGTAATAAGAAGGAGGTTACAATTTTTTATGATGATGATGATGAACCCCTTATCTTTAGAGAAGAATTGTCACCACCTGATTCTTATCTATATACACCCCCAATAGCTAAAATAATTTCAATTATTGGGGAGGAAGAGAATCAAATAAATGTTGGTAAGGAAAGGAATGTTCAAATAGAGTCTGTACCTATTGTGAGAGAATATGTTGATGTGTTTCCAGATAATTTACCTTGTCATCCCCGAGAATGAGAAATTGAGTTTTCCATTGATTTAATTCCCGGTTCAAGGCCTATATCGATGACCCCTTATAGAATTTCCTCTACGGAATTAGTTGAACCAAAGATAAAACTAGAGGAATTGAGTAATAAGGGATTTATTCTCCCTAGTGTTTCTCCATTGGGAGCCCCAATCTTTTTGTTAAGAAGAAATATGGATCTATGAGGTTATGTATCGACTACAGTGAAATCAATGCTATAACAATAATGATCAAGTATCCCCTACCTCACATTGATGATTTATTTGACCAACTACATAGAGATCATAACTTTTCAAATATTGACTTTCGATCTGGATACCATCAATTGTGTGTTAATAAGAAATACATTCAAAAAAGAACATTTCAAACTAGGTGCGGGCGTTACGAGTTTACAGTAATGCCTTTTGGTCTGACTAATGCACGCTCTGTTTTCATGGATCTAATAAAAAGGGTTTTGAAAGAAATATCTCAATGATTTTGTAGTGGTATTTATTTATAATATCTCGGTATATTCCAAAAGCTATGAAGACCACAAAAATCACTTGCGCATTATCTTGAAGACTCTTAGAAGACATGAATTATATGGGAAGTTTAGAAAGTGTAAATTCTGGCTTCAAGAGATCTCCTTTCTTGGCCATATTGTCTCTAAGGATGGAATCTCTATTGATACTTCTAAGACCAAGTCAATCCAAGAATGGCCAGCCCCAATGAGTATAACTGAGGTACGTAGTTTTATAGGTATAGTAGGTTATTATCGGCGTTTTGTCCAGAATATTTCCCGATTGGCTAACCCTTTAACAAAGATCACACGCAAAGGGGTTAAATTTGTTTTGGAAAAAAAATTGTGAATATTTTTTGATGAATAGATGATCATATTAGACAATGATACTATATTGACTCTACCATCGGGGAATGATGGGTTCATTTTTTATAGTGATGTATCGAATAAAGGACTTGGTTGTGTCCTTATGCAGAATGATATAGTTATTGCATATGAATCACGACTGCTGAAAATTCATGAGAAAATACATCCTATGAATGATCTTGAGTTAGCTGTTGTAATATTTTCTTCGAAGTTATGGAGATATTATCTTCATGGTGAAAATTTTGAGATTTATACTGATCACAACAGTATGAAGTATTTTTTTCCCAGAAAAAACTCAACATGAGGCAAAGGAGATGACTTGAACTACTCAGGGATTATGATTTCATGATACACTACCACCCGGGGAAGGAAAATAAGGTATAATATGCTTTGAGTAGAAAGGATCAGATAGTTTTGAATAAGATGAGTGTTGAAAGGGATCTTATTTTCATGGATCTAATAATGTAGGATATGGGAATAACCATGGAAGTTGAAACATCAATGATTATCCAAATGGTGTCCAAACCATCATTACTAGAAAGGATAAAGAGTTCTCAGACTGATGATGAAGTGTTTCAAAAGTATATTAAAGCTGTGAATGATGGGAGACTGTGTGACTTTGTGTATGAAGATGGAATTTTGAAATTTGGGAGGAGACTGTGTTTTCCCAATATTCCTGATTTAAAAAGGCAATTGTTGGACGATGCTCATAGTTCAAATGTCTATATACACCCTGGGAGAACCAAAATGTATAGGTATTTTAGGAACATTTATGGTGGGACAACAAGAATAGGGAGATTTCTGATTTTGTGTTAAAATGTATGATTTGTCAACAAGTGAAATATGGAAGGCAATGGCCTAGAGGAGTCATGCAACCTCTTTCCATACCTGAGTGGAAATGGGATAATATCATGATGGACTTTGTCATGGGACTACAACAGAATCCTTGAAGGAACGATGCAATATGGGTCATTGTTGATCTTCTTACCAATTCAAAAAAATTTCTTGCTATAAGGGAAGATTTACCACTTGAACGTCTAGCAAGACTATATATTAATGAAGATGTGAGACTTCATGGAGTACCCCTATCGATTATTTCTGATCGTGATCCCCATTTTACTTCAATATTCTGGACGAGTCTTTTTAAGTCCTTAGATACTGAACTTCGTTTGAGCATTACCTGCCACACTCAAATAGATGGACAATCCGAACGGACTATTCAAACCTTAGAAGACATGAAGAGATCATGAACACATGACTTTCTAGTTATGTTGGGTCAATATTTTTCTCTGGTATAATTTTCATATAACAATATCTTCCATTCAAGTATTCAGATGGCACCATATGAAGCGTTATATGGAAATAGATGTCGCACACCAACCTGTTGGGATGATATTGGGGAAAGAAAACTCGTAGGCCTAGAACTGGTGGAGGAAACGATGGAAAAGGTAAAGGTAATCCAAAACCAAATCAAACCAGCTCAATGTAGACAGAAGAGCTATGCTGACAACCAAATGAAGGATTTGGAATTTCAGGTAGGAGATCATGTTTTCCTAAAGGTATCTCCATGGAAAAGAGTAATATGCTTCGGTAAGAAAGGAAAATTGAGTTCTAGGTACATCAGACCATTCGAAATTCTAGAATCAATTGGGGATGTAGCTTACTGTTTGGCAATGCATCCAAGTCTCTCCAAAGTTCATGATGTCTTCCACGTATAAATGTTGAGAAAATACATGCCTGACCCGACGCATGTACTTAGTTATGAGAAATTACAACTGGAACCTGATCTGTCTTATTTCAAAGATCCCGTCAAGATTATTGATACAAGAGAACAAGTTCTGAGAAACCGTACGACTCATCTGGTAAAAGTTCAATAGAGAAACCATAAAATGGAAGAGGCAACGTGGGAAACCGATGAACATATAATGAAGAATCACCCGAGTTCTTTCATGCTATAGTATTCTATAAATTTCAAGGACAAAATTATATGAATGAGGGGATAATGTAACACATCAAGCTTCCACAATACACTTCTCTTTGAATAATATAGTAGCTTGTGTTGTACGCAACATCAAGTTCTAACAGACCACAACCAATAAAACTAGCTGTTATGAATAGTAATACCCAATTTTTGGAACTATATACATTTTACCTTTAAAAATGGACTTCATTTTTGGATTCTTAATATCCAAATTATCTTACGGTGAGTTTTAGGTATTTTTCTGAAAACATTCAATTTTTTATGAATAGTGAAAAAACACTGAGTTATAGTTTAAAACTGAATTTTTATTTAAATAATTAATTATTTTATTTAAATTTAATTAAGGTAAAAATAGATACATAATACCTATATAAGTTCAATTTAATTCATTGGAGTTAGTTTAGAATAATTTTAGATATATAAAAATTTTATTTAACTTTTCACCGTCTTTTACCCACCACCTAATAGAAATTGAAAATTCAAATAAAACATATATTTACACCTTAATTGAGTGGAATTTAGATAATCAGAGATACAAAGATAATATCAAGTAGTAAAATATGGTTCAATGAGACAAATTTTTTTTTGTGAATAGTAACTTTTTAATTTTATTTACCATAGTTAAAAGTAAATAGGGAAATTAAGGGTAAAAATGATATTAATATTACCATAAAACATGTCCTGATACTATTGAAAAGGTGTATCTTGACCAGAAATAAACTTAAGTATAAAATATTGTCATTTAGGTCTACTTGGATTATATTAGGACATTTATTATTATTTAATCCAAAGAAGAGTTAAAAGAGTTAAAATCAAAGTTTAATTACTAATTTTTTTAATATATGGTTATTCATAAGAAAAAATCGATTGTAAATATTCATTAAAAAGACAATAAGATTTCAAAAATCTTGGTATTTTATTTCTAATTTTTAGACATTATATAATTTAATTTATTTATGACAGAATGGTGATTCAGTAATTACTTAATTTTGAAATATTTAAATAATTGATATTATAGGTATCCAAATAAATGTAATTTGATACTTTTTATGGATTCAAATAATTTCATAGGTTAATATGACATGATATTATTGATTTAATTATGTTTTTTCGAAGTAATTAAGCTATTATGATATTCATGAAAATCAAATACAAAATAGTGTCAAAATTCACATAAAAGAGTTTTTAAAACAAATATTATATTATTAATTGATATTCTATTCCTAAAAATCTAAGGATCGTCTGATTTAATTATATAATGTTAGTAGTATCATAAATGGAGCACTTGGGGTCTCTTGGAAGTTTATATTATGTTTATTAATAATATAATATAAAAATACAAAGAGACACGGTAAATGTCAAACTAATTAACTAAAAGTTAAAACTAAAAGATAAGGTTAATAAAGTTACCCAAACCTGTCTAAAATGTATTGGTTGAGTGGAGTTAGACCCATAACCACCATTTCCCTGAAATAAATCAATTTTGAAACATTATAAACTGAATATTATTTTATTATAAAATAATAATTTATGTTTTTCCTAAGGTGCCCCTCACCCCTCTTATAAAAGGGAACTCCCCCTTCTATCAATTTCACACCATAAAATACTTTTGGATCGGCCAACCCCTGCCAATATATTCTCTCAACTTCTCTCACTTCAACCTAGAGGCATTAGTTTGATCATAAAGCAAACATAAGAAGCCCTTTTGATCAAATCAAATGGAAGTACCCGTAGAAGATGTAATATTTTCACCACCCTCTTCCAAGTTCCCTTTTTTTCAACTTCTTCTTTCTCTGTTATTATGATTCTAAAATAATAACTATAGTATCTTCTATATAATGTGATGTTATTATAAATATGGTACAACCATATTCAGTATTCTATCCATCCATTGAATGACATGTCACCATACGTGTGTACGTACGGCTTACCGTCTCCACGTCGTGGTGTAATTGTTATTCAAAACATTATTATTTGGATGGATATGATAATGATGTGTAATTGATCTAAATAATAAATATAACATGATAATTATTCTATATATAATATATACCATCCAATTATATATGATTTTAATATTAAAAAAATGATATTGTCACTCATCCATACGTACGGATTATCGTGTCCAAAAAAGCGATGAGATTCATTCCCTTTCGTATCCATTCAAGACTAAATTTCATTTAACGATTAAAAATAATTTTTAGAGACATGATATCATTATGGATATGAATAATATACATCAAATATATAACAAATATTTCTCACATAACTAAGAATATAAAGGACAACATATCCCTTAACACCTGAAATAATTATAATACGAAGATATTATTAACAAATCAATGTTAAAAGATCATATATGATATCATACTAATGTATACGATTCTTGTATAATTTAATAACAATTTTTTCACCATTATAAAGGAGTTTAACCTACCCTCAACCAAATAAATGTATAAGGTATGGTTTTATTCCACAATGTCCTCATTATCCGAGGTTGTTTATACACAATTATCTACTGGGACCTCTTTATCATCCATATCCATGTTTCTTAAAAATGTATTTCAAATCATTCTTAATATTTAACAGAATATGGGTTAATTTCATTTATACCCTTTTTGATTTTTTATTAGAAGTTTATAAAGGAATCATTCAGTCATTTTCCAAACAAGGTCCTTTTTATCCTTTTCGACATAACTAAGAATGTCTTTTTTAACTTATACTGTGGGTCTGACTATTTTCTGCCATTATAAAATCGTTGAAGCTTCCCTTACAATATTATAAGAATATTTTCAATGTAAATTTTTTCTTTTATGATTATGTGAATTTTAAAAGAAAAAAAAGATATTTCTCTGAAATATTTTTGATTTCATCTATGTTAACATCCTTTGACGAATTTTAAGATTATTTAAAGTATATTTATTATGATACCAAACATCCATATTGTATTTATGGTTTTGTGATATGTTTGACTGTGGATGTGTTATTTTTATACCATTCATGGTTTATAGAGAATGTATTGACATTTTGTATGCTAGTTTTAATAAAAATGTTTATGTTCTATGTAAACCTGTTCATATGAGGAATGCATTAGACTTAATGAGTGACGGGTGGAGCCCACTATAGCTCCTTGATGCATCGCTAGGTCTCATGAGACAAAATAGTGTCTTGGAACAAGGCCTTGAAAAAATATTATTTGAATTCTTGGCACGAGGCCTTGAATATGTGGTTATGATAGTCTGGCATTATGCATTCCATCATTATGAAAGTAGCTATTGATATTACATGTGATTATTCGACTAGTAGAATATCCATCTGAAGAAGTAAATGGAAGTATTTCATTTTATTTCTGCCATATTTGTTTGATGTTCATGTTTAAAAGGATTTCGTTTTAGTTATAAATTTCCTTAAAATTTTATGCCTGTTTAAAAAAGTTTCCGCTATATTTTTATCCTTAATGGGAATCAGATCTCACCCCTTTCTATGTTTTATTTTTCCCATGATGTGAAGAAGTATTTTATAAATGACCTATAGGGATAGTATGAGAGGATATGAGTGTGGAATATGGAGACTCTGTTGTTTTAGTTTTCATTTTATGATGTAATATAAACTTTATAAATGTATCTATTGATTCCAAGGCTACTAAACTAATCAGCCTTTCGAGACATGATCTTTTGTGATCATGCCAATGTTATGTAATAATGCACCGACTCTGGGTAAATGGGGTCGGGGTGATAAAATTACATAGAAAATATATAAGCATTATGTATCTATTTGATCTAAAATAAATTAAAAAAAATAAATAAATATTTAAATAAAAAGTCAGTTTTAAAGAATAACTCAATGTTTTCAACTATTCATCAAAAATTGACAGTTTTCAGAAAAAGACAAAAAATTCACCCTAAATTGATTTTGATATTCTGAATTCAAAAATGAATTATATTTTACCAAATTAAAAACATATATGTTTCAGTTATTAATTTAAAATTTATTTTCTATTGTAAAAACCAAAAGGAGTATTTTTGAGAAATAATAACTATCAAATGATTGACACTTGTTTAGGTCAAATTTCAAAGTGAAATTTCATAAAATGACCAGAATTGGATGAAATGGTAAACATATAATCTATTTATACTTCCAAACCATTAAAATGTATAATTTAACAATATAAATTATTTTGATAAAAAAGTTGTTTTCCATAAAAATATAGTATTTTTCACTATTCCCCGAAATATTAATGTTATCAGAAAAACATAAAAAATTTAATGAAACTAAATTATTATGTCCTGAATATACAGAAGAATATTATTTTTTGAAATTTAATATAAAATAGTTTCAAATATTGGATTTAAAAAGGGTTCACCATTAAAAGGCGGTAAAGGTGCATTTTATGAAAAATACTTCTTTTATCTGAAAAAATGAAATTGTTCTTACATTATATATAAGAAACACATAATATGGATTCTGAAATCATAAGTATTATATATAGATTAAAATTTAGTTAATATTATTCATAACCACTTTTGAACGTCTAGATTGGTAAGTCATGGTGCGCTTGAACACGGTGTTGCATGTAGTGCAGGTCATTGAATTACTTTTAATAAATAATGTACTATGAAATAACGGGGTGTTAAATTCTTCCCTCCTTCCATAAATTGCATCCTTGCCATTTGAAATTTTTCTTCTAAAATAAATGATTTAAAATAGAAAATACCTTTGTGGGAAAACCCACATCCCAAATTGGGTTAATAGAATTTAGTCTTAATAAGAGGAAAAATGAAATGAAAGGGTCAAAACCAAATTATGATCTAGATTATGTAAACATTGGTGGAAATTAGAGACACATAATTTGATGAAAAACATGAATATTTATAGGGAGTTATTGTGGCCATCAATCACAAACTAGTGTAAAATTGAGGGCCTTAAAACCATCAATCTTTGATGACTTAAAACACCATCGTTTCAACAAAACATAAGGTATTAGGATAATAGATATTTTGTTTTAAGACCCCTTCACTAAAGTTTAAGAATTAATTTACCCATAGAATAATATAGAAATAATTATATATATATATATATATACTTGACAAGTAGTGTTTCATCCTTCAACTAATTTCTACCACAAACTCATCTTTTACTCAAAAAGATTTTAAAAAAATATTATATTTATCCTTATCATATAGGGTTCCAAAAATAATGAATTAATAATTCACCTATCAGACCCTTTAAAAAACTATATTATACAATCTAGGGACTTCACGTAGTTTATTGGTAGGCGGTAGACCCCAATGGCACTATGGTTGTGGGTTCGATTCCTACAGCTTTTTCTGATGCAATGGATTGTCACATGATCTGTATGTTGTCCTTTTTATAACAATTCAAAAATAATATTAATAATAATATCCAATTTCAATCATAATCTATTCCAAACATTATACTTATCCAAAATACTTTTATCCAAACTCGCAACCCAAAATTTATAAGGAATTTAAACACAATGTAGATCATTTTTTCTATGTAATAACATGTAAAAACCTTCATCATGTGTTATTTTAAATCATGGTAACACACTAAATTTCCATAAATCCTAATGATTACATTAATACTCCCTTATCCTTGATATAATACTTGATATAATCCTTATATCCAAAAATTTTGAATATTACAAGAATTATGAAATAAAAAAACCATGAATTAGTTCAAAGATAGTGAAGAGTATCCAATATAATTTATCCAAATCAACAATCTCTTATTCCTAAATTACTACCATAGTATCAGGTCCATATAATGTAAAATTACCCATGAAATATTACTACAGTACATTCCTTATTTATTTCCATAATTTATAAAACTAGTACATCGTTGATACAACACTCAAATGACACAATACATTAATAACAACAGAAGAACTATTAATCATTCATTTTCATATTCGGTAGTATCATAACTTGATTGTTATCCAAAAGCAGCATTTTGGGTATACTATAATGATTTGGAAGTTGATTTGTGTAGTGTCCCAACTGGTTATAGATGATGAATTATACATTTGAAACATTTTTCCTACCCCTTCAATCACGTACTAGGTGTCATTTTTCACCACATTTATAAAAAACTCACATTCCCTTCAATCATTTACCATGGTGATTCTTTCCATAGTTATCACATATGGGAAAATCCTTCTTTTCCCTCATCCCTTTATCCATCATTCTCTCTTCCATCCCTTTTTTTCACTTTCTTCCCATCGAAGCCGATAGACTTACAGAATTCATTACATATCTTATTAGCAGATGATACTATTTCTTCATATGTTGAGAATACATGGGAGATTATTTCCCTTCTAAAAGATGGCTTAATACCATGAAAGATATGATCCTTCTTACTCTTTGGATCATACATATTCCTGGAGTTCACATTCCTTCTACTGGGCAGCATTTCTATACAATGGCATACAATAGGTCAGTTTATAAATTGCAATGAATAATTCCAAACAGGTAAAATACCTAATTTATATTGAATAGTTTATGAATATAATCCATAAAAATATTTTATTTGGGGAGGTATATACTCATAAATCCTACATTATGATTTGTAAAGAAAATGAGAAGTATCCTAAGCATATCCTCTGGGAGTGTCGTAACCAAGAGTGAGGAAAATCTCATTGTTGTGAACCAGTTCCCGTTTGAGTTTAGCTCAAAGTGATGTTTTCGGGTTTTACCACCAGGTACATCTATGCCAGAGCTGCCACTACCTACTCGTATCCAGACAGGGATGTGTTTTCTTGGAAAACTCAGAAAATCTCTACAATACCAAAATTCTAGGATGTTCTTCTATACCAATCCTCAAATGTTATCTTATGGTAATGTTCTCTAATCAGATTTTATCTAAATCTAGTTTCCTAGGTTATTTGTAAACTTCGTCTGATACCAACTGTAACACCCCGAACCCAGTTACCAAGAGCCAGTGCATTATTTTATTACATTGGCATGATTACAAGGAATCAAGTCCCGAAGGGCCGACCAGTTTAGCCGACTTGGAAAATAAATTACATAAATTAACTTTACATTTCAATTTCAAACATAAAACACAGCATAAATAGTTCTTTAAAAATTCCATTATTCAATTTAGCAATACCCTTCATATCAATCATAATACACTTCTTGGAATCCTGGGATAATAAAAAATAAGAAATTGGTGAGCTCAGATGTACAGTAAGGGTAAATAATTTAGCGAAAGCTATAAACAGTTAAGGCAAGATGTTTGATAAAAACAATAGCCATTTTAATCAAAAACATGAACCCAATATGGGAAAAATAAATCAAATATTACCATATAAACATTCACATGGATATTCTACTAGTCGAATAATCACATGTAATAACTAATTTCATAATGAGGGAATGCCTAATGCTGGAAATCATTACCACATAGTCAAGGCCTTGTTTTAAGACTAAAAATATAATTTCTCTCAAGGAAATATGCCAAGACA
This sequence comes from Viscum album, assembly GCA_963277665.1. NCBI lineage: Eukaryota > Viridiplantae > Streptophyta > Magnoliopsida > Santalales > Viscaceae > Viscum > Viscum album. The sequence continues at coordinate 1,782,509,575 of OY728119.1, read as the reverse complement.
CTAGTTTGTCTCATTAGACATACTGATGCATCTAGGAGCTTTAGCGGGCTCCACCCATCACTTACTTTGTCCAATGCATTCCTCATATGAAAAATTTGAAACATAACATAAACATTCATATTAAAACTGGCATATGAAATGTCAATACATTAACCATAAACAATGAATGGTATAAAAATAGAACATTTACAATCAAACATATCATATCTCATTTAATAAAATATAGAGGATTGTATTATAATAAATCAACCTCAACCAAGAATGATATCCATTAAAGGATGCTGACATAGTTGAAAGTGATGAGTAATACTTTTTGAGAGAAATATCCTTTTTGTAAAATCATTTAAATGTCACACATTTAGAAAGGAATTAATTTAAAAGATATATTTTAATCAAAGTGTCCCATACCAATTTCAATCTTTTTAAAAGAATTATCATTTCAAAATATTCATGTCCATGTAAATAAAACCTTAAAATCATTTGGAAACCATGGATATTAATTAAAAAGATTTAGAAAGATAAATCTTTAAAACATTTAAAATTATGATCTTGATAATGAGTACCTTTGAAAATTCCTTAAAATATTCATTTTGAAATAATTTTCAAGAAAAAATGGACATGGATGATAAAAATTTCTCAGTAAATATTTATACATAAACAATCTCGTATAATAATGAGATTGAGGAATTTACCCTGACCGTGCACTTTCCTTTAGTCAAGGGTATGTTTAAACTCTTGTATGAAGATAATATTTTGTTATTAAATTATACCAGAACCATATTAATATTTATGATATCACACATGATTCATTTATGACTTTATACTACCCATTTAATAATAATTTCCATTTTAAATTAACATTTCAGGTAATAATCACTTTCTTTATCGTGCATGTTTTAAATTGTTACTCTTGATTGTATTACATAGATCAACGTTTAAATACATAATGTATATAAAACATGATTTATATATCATATATATTGACAATATGAATATGTATAATAGATATATATATGAAATATAAAACACCATTTATGGAGACAGTAGTCCGCATGTACGTATAAACATTGTTTCCGTTTTCATGTATTATTGAACAGAACTAAGTGAATAAGATACATTTAAGTACATACATACATATATATATATATATATCTTGTATCATTATAATTTCATATATTACATACTTATTATTAATATATATTTTTATAATCGTCGATGAATGGTGAACGTGGAAATGAATCTCTCCACGTCGTGGAGACGGTAATTCGTACGTAGGAACGAGCGACAATATCATTTCCTTAAAGGTATGGAATTGGATGGTATAATAAATTTATAGAGACCTTATCATTTTATTTTCATTATTTATATGCATATTACTCATCACTATATCCATCCAAATTACATAGTGTTGAATAAAAAATTACACCACGGCGTGGAGACAGTATGTCATACGTACGCATACATGGTAACATTATCATTCCTAAGATGGGTAGAATAATGAATATATTTTTTCCAAACTTATAAAAACATTACAGTATATAGAATATACTGGATTTATTATTTTAGAATGTAAACCAAAATAAAGAGTAAGTGGATGAATAAGAGAACATGAAAGAGGGTGGTGAAATCATTACCTCATCTTCAGGTTCTTCATTTTGATTTGATCAAAAGGGATCATTAGGATGGATTTCTGACCAAAGGAAGGCCTCTAGGATGTAGGTAGGATATTTGGGAGGATATTTGGGAAGGGGTTGGATGATCCAAATGTCTTTGGAGGTGTGAATTTGAGAGAAGGGGATGTGCCCTTTTATAAGAGGGGTGAGAGGTACCTTAGGAAAACATAAAATATTATTTTATAATAAATTCATTTTCTATTTATATTGGCTCCAAAATGAATTATATAAAGATTAATGTGGGGATGGGTCTAAAACCACTCAACCGATAGGTTTTAGGCAGGTTTATCTCACCATCTTAACCTGAACTCTTAGATTTTTCTCTTAGTTAAATAGTTTGACCTTTACCATGTCTCTTTGTATTTTTATATTATACGGTTAACAAACATACTATAAGATGCCAATCAAACCACAATTGGTTCATTAATGTCATATATATTATTATATATGTATTATTACTAATCCTTAGTTTTCTAGGACCCTTATATCAATTAATAATATAATATCTGTTTTAAAAACTATTTTATGTCAATTTTGACACTATTTGGTATTTGTTTTTTTAAAATCATAACAACATGATTACTTCGAAATAAATTGATCGAATCCCCATAACATGTCATATTACCCTATGAAATTATTTTAATTCATCATAAGTCTCAAATTACATTTATTTGTGTATTTATAATTTCAATTATTGTAATCTATTATCAATAAGGTAATTACTGCATCATCATTGTGTAATAAATAAATTTAATTATTAAATGTATAAAAATTATAAATAAAATAAAATTATATAAGAAATCGTTTTATATTTTTAATGAATACTTATAGTCAAATTTATCTTATGTATAACCCTATATTAAAAATCCTTTAGTTATTAAACTTTGATTTAAACCCTTTTAACTCTTCTCTGAATAAAATAACAATAAATGTACTAATTTATTCTATGTGGACCTAAAGGATCATATTTTTTTATTAAGGTTGTTTTTGGTCAAATTAATCATATTCCATAAAAATAAGACAGCTGTTAGGGTATGAATAATATTATTTTTACCCTTAATTGCCGTATTTAATTTTAATCGTCGTAAATAAAAGTCAAAAGTTACTATTCACCAAAAATTATTTTTATCTTATTGAACCAAATTTTTCATACTGCTATCAACCATGTCTCTCGGAATTTTTAAATTCCACTCACAGAAGAGGTTAAATTATGATTTATGTGAATTTTAAAATTATCTTAGGAGGTGGGTAAAAGATGGTGAAAAGTTCAATAAAATTTTATATATCTAATGTAACACCCCAAGCATCCACGATACACTTCTCTTTAAATAATATAGTACCATGTGTTGTAAGCAACTTCGAGTTCTAACACACACCACAAGCAATCAAACTAGCCGTTATGAATATTAATACCCACTTTTTTAAATTTAATAAATTTTATCTTTCAAAATGGACTTCATTTTTGGATTCGGAATATTGAAATTAGGTTAGGGTGAATTTTGGGTATTTTTCTAAAAACATTAAATTTTTGATGAATAGTAAAAATACAATAAGTTTTAGTTCAAAACAAATTTTTTTTAAATAATTTTTTTTTTAAATTTAATTACGGTCAAAATAGATACATAATACCTATATATGTTTAATTTAATTCATTGGAGTTAGTTTAGAATTTTTTTGATATATAAAAATTTTATTGAACTTTTCACCGACTTTTACCCACCTCCTAGGAGAATTTGGAAATTCACATAAAACATAATTTTACCGCCTCTGTGAGTGGAATTTTGAAAATCTAAGAGACACGGTTAATATTAAGTAGTAAAATGTGATTCAATGCGATGAAAATAATTTTTTGTGAATAGTAACTTTTTACTTTTTTTTAACACGGTTAAAAGTAAATAGGGCAATTAAGGTTAAAAAATATATTATTATTACCATAACACATGTCCTAATTCTATTGGACAAGTGTATCTCTACCAAAAACAACCTTAGGAATAAAATATTATCATTTAGATCCACATGGATTAGATTGGGACATTTATTATTATTTAATTCAAAAAAGAGTTAAAAGAGATAAAATGAAAGTTTAATGACTAATGTTTTTTAATATAAGGTTATATATAAGATAAATTCGATAATAAATATTCATTATAAATCTAAATAAATTTCCTACATAATTATATTTTATTAATATTTTTTAGACATTAAATAATTAGATTTAGTTTTGACACATTGGTGATGCAGTAATTAACTAATTAATGAAATATTAAAACAATTGATATTATATATATCAAAATAAATGTAATTTTAAATTTTTTATGAATTAAACAAATTTTATAGTTTAATATGACACATTAGTATTGGTTATATAAATTTTTTTCGAAGTAATAATATTGTTATGAAATTATCAAAAACAAAATACCCAATAGTGTCAAAGTTGACATAAAAGTGTTTTTAAAACAAATATTGTATTATTAATTGATGTTCTCTTCCTAAAAATGAATGGTTCATCCAAAGGACTTATTTAATGATATTTTTATCATTAATGGACCACTTTGGGGTCGCATGGAGGTATATAGTATGTTTATTAACTCTATAATATAAAAATACAAAGAGACATGGTAAATGTCAAACTATTTAACTAAGAGTTAAATATAAATGATAAGCTTAATATAGTGACTCAGACCAGTCTAAAATCTATTGGTTGAAATTATTTCAACCCATACCCACCATAAACTTTAAATAATCTACTTTGGATTCATTAGAAACCTAATATGAATTTATTATAAAATAATATTTCAAGTTTTTTCAAAAGTGCTCCTCACCCCTCTTATAAAATGGTACTCCCCCTTCTCTCTAATTTACACCTTCAAAGCCTTTTGGCTTGGCCATACCCTACCCAAATATTCTCTCTACTTCCTTCAATTCATCTTAGAGGCCTTAGTTTGATCAGAAAGCCAACATAAGGATCCCTTTTGATCAAATAAAAAAAAAGAACACAAAGACGATGTAATGATTACACCACCCTCTTTCAAGTTCCTTTCTTCCCCAACTTCTTCTTTCTTTGTTATGTCCATTCTAAAATAATAACTCCAGTATCTTTTTTATACTGTGATGTGATTATAAATATGGTACAACCATATTCATTATTCTCTCCATCCTTTGAATGATTTGTCACCATACATGCGTACGTATGGCCTACAGTCTCCATATCGTGGTGTAATTGTTATTTAGTACATTATTATTTAGATGGGTATAATAATGATGTGTAATTCATGTAAATAATAATTATAACATGATAATTATTCTTTATATATGATATAACATCCAATTATATATGATTTTAATATCAAAAAAAATGATATTATCGCTCATGCGTACGTACGGACTAACGTCTCCATGAACGCGATGAGATTCATTCCCCATCGAATCCAAACAAGTCTAATTCTCGTTTTATGATTAAAAATAATTTTAAGGACTTTATATAATTCTGTATATGAATAATATACAACCTATCCATAACAAACACGACTTATGTTACAAAACACATATAAGAAAACGAGTAAGTTAACACATGAAACAATGATAATACTAAGATATTACTAAGAATGAAATGTTAAAAGATCATATATGATATCATATTAATTTATATGATTCTTTTATAATTAAATAAAAATTATTTCACCATTATACCGGAGGCTAAATGATGATCGACCAAGGAAAAAGTACAAAGTAAGGGGTTTCTTGTCTCACTTTTAATTCTGTGATATTTCCATTGTTCCCTACTTATTTATTGCATGTGGTTTGTGTACTGCACATGATTGTATTAATTGTGTAATATACTAGAAATTATAGATATTTACATCATCATTGTATGATCCTTCTTTCAGGGGTGTATGTTTTGTATGTTACCAAATCGATAAAGGAATTTGAAATTTCAATTTCCACTCATTCGGCTTTACGCATACTTCATTGATTATTTTACTCCATGATTATGTATGGAATTACTATTAATTTTCTTATATAATAATTTCCACTCTCCTTTCTATGGATATAGTTTTTATACACATAATCACTCCATTGATAATTTTTCATGTCATCGATATGAACTTGATAAGAGTAATTTTTAACTCATTCTCCATTTGATGAGTTAAATATAAAATTCATTAGTTTTGTCTTTACAAGAATTTGTGTGAATATAATATGATTGATTTATAGTGAATATCAAATAATATTGAGTGTATTTATATTAATCGCACATAATTATGTCGTTTATTTATCCTTAACCTACAGAAATGGTCTTTATAAGAGATTTCATCTCAATTTACATTCCATTGAGACTTTTTTGTTGTTATACCCGAATCACTTTCATATGGTGTATATAATGTACTTTGACATAGTATATCCTGAATACCTTAATTATCATGATATTAAAATGTTTTTATTACCTCAATTATTTGTATTCAAGTGTCACTATTTTGGTTAGGAACTCTAACTAGAATATCATATTAAATTATTTAAAGTTTTATTATTCTAAATCGTTCTCATTAATGTCCATGTTTTCAAAATGTTTTTAATAATTTTATTTATATGAACATTAAAGTTTTAAAATTAAAACTCCTTTTAAATGATTCCAATTGGTATAGGACACTTTGATTCAAAAATCTATTTTTAAATGGCTTCATGACAAATAGTGTGACTTTTAAATGTTTTCAAAAAGGGGGATATTTCTCTCAAATAGTTTTGATGGTTATTTTCATATATGTCGATATCATTCATTATTATCAATTGAGGTTAATATGATACAATAAAATATTCCTTATTGTATTGAATGAGTTTTGTTTGAATGTGGATGTGCTAGTTTTATACCATTCATGGTTTGTGGATAATGTATTCACATTTTGTATGCTAGTTTTAATACGAATGTTTATGTTATGTTTCAAACTTTTCATATGAAGAAGGCATTGGACTTAGTATGTGATGGGTGGAGCCCTCTATACCTCCACTAAGCATCGGTAGGTCTCATGAGACAAACTAGTGTCATGGAACAAGGCCTTGAAAAAATCATATTTGTAGTCTTGGAACGAGGCCTTGACTATGTGGTTATGATAGTCTAGCATTATACATTCCATCATTATGAATGTGGTTATTGATATTTCATGTGGTTATTCGACTAGTATAATATTCATGTGAATAGGTAAATTGAATTACTTCATTTTAACTTTTCCATATTATGCTGATGTTCAAGTTTAAAAGGCTTTTGTTTTAGTTAAACACAGCTGTAAATGTTTATGCTTATTTATGAAAGTTTCCGCTATTTTGTTATCCTTACTGAGCATCTGAGCTCACCCCTTTCAATGTTTTATTTTTCATAGGATGTGAAGATGTAATTTATGAATGAAATTCAAGGATAATATTATGGGATACGAAGACAATATGTTGTTGTAGTTTTTTTCATTATGATGTAATGTAAGACTTCTGAATATATCTATTGTTTCCAAGACTACTAAACTAATCAGTCTTTTGAGACTTGATCTTTTGTGATCAAGAAAATGTTATGTAATAATGCACCGATTCTGGGTAATTGGGGTTGTGGCGTTATAGTTAGTTTTAGAGGCATTTTAGTACAAAAATTGGAAACTAGATTTAGATAAACTCTGATTAGAGGACATAGCCCTAAGATAGACTTTTAAGATTAGTATAGAAGAACATCCTAGAATTTTGGTACTGTATAGATTTTGTGAGTTTTCCAAGAAATACATCTCTGTCTGGATACAAACAGGTAGAGGTGGCTCTGGCACAGATGTACCTAGGGGTCAAACCGGAAAACAATGCATTGAGCTAGACTCGAACAGGAACTGGTGCATGACAACGGGCCTTGCTGCACTCTTGGTTACAAAACTCCTATGGGATATTCATAGGATAATTAACATTTTCTTTTAAAACAATTTGAAGTATTTTAATATAAGATGAGAATAATGACGTTGGTTAATCCTAAGGTGTTTCAAATTGAGAATATGGTGTCATGTTATTCTATAAATGATTTTTTTACTACTATTACTCACAAAATGCTTTCTAGTTTTAGTCAATGGCTGGAGTCCAATGAAGTAATAGTAACATTGATAATGATGTACATGGTGTGAATGGTGGTGGAAATGAGCAAAAAAATGGAATTTTGATAGGCGTAAAAGGTATCATGTTCATGCCAAATCCGTTTTACAAAAATATTATCAACAACATATATATTAACCAACTCCCGAACTCAATAAAAGAAGAGAAAGGTGATGAATGATAAGATCCCCAGCAGTGGAGACCATGGAGAAATGAATCCTAAATTTCCATCATGTAGGAAATGTGGAAAGAGACACCCAGGAAAGTGTCTCAATGGAAAAAAGAAATCCTTTACATGCGGGAAAGAAAGGCATAAAGTGAAGAATTGCTGAGGAAAAATGAAGAGTACTATGGATGAAAATAAAAATGGTCCCAAGAATCCATTTAAAGTCATTTTTCGTAAATGTAGGGGACCTGGACATTACCTGAGTGAATGCCCTATTATATAGGATATTTTCTTCGTCAAAGAAGAAGATATGTGGAAATAAATTGTTTGAGGATTATTTACATGTATTATTTCTCCTTACTGATGGGATTACTTTAGAATAATTTTCTCTTTTGTTGGTAACTCCTCAGTTTTCCATGTGAGAATGATATTTGAGGAAGAATTATCTTTTACCTTGTATATATAGTTATAAATAACAATTTGGTTTTATATGATCATTGGGTTTGAGGAAATTACAAGTTATTATATTTTGGGATGAAAATGAAAGGTATGAGATAACATTTCTGGTTAAAATTATGTTAGGGTTATTTTGAGGAATTTATCTCATTTTGTTAATGTTATAAAATATTTTTTTTACAAATGACAACACACAGACCGTGTGATAACCCATCACGTAGGACAAAGCTGTGGGAAATCGAACCCACAACCAAAGTGTGATTGGGATTTATCGCCTACCACTGGACTACGTGATGTCCCTAGTTAGTGTGAATAATTATTTTTAGTTAAATGATTTTATTGATCAATAATAAGTTTATTTGGGTTCTTATGTCTTATCAAATGAATACCCTTAGTACTGGAAGATGATATGGTGAATAAGTGATAAATTTTATTTTGGAAGATGTTCGCTTTATTGGGAACACTATATTCCCAATGAAAAATAAAAAATTATGGGATTTAATTTGAGGACTAATGGTGGATTTTTATCTATGTTTTTGTTATGGATTAAAAGTGTTTTGGGTTATTTATGGAAATGATTATCCTATAATAAAGAATATTTGATTAGTTTAATTACTTTTAATTATAGGAATTTATGAGTAGTTGATGTCATTTGGAGATACAACTTAATGTAGAAGACTACATAACAAAATTCTTCTATGTTTTGGGTTTCAACATTAGTTTGGATTATATTGAAGGATTTTAAGGAAAATTGTTTATTGAATTGTATTTATTTATCATTGGGGTATTGTTGGTTTAATTTTAGAATTTAAGATTAGTGTTTCTTTCTCTAATGGAATATCCTTTTGGGGGATAATCAGATCTTGTACTAACCATTTTGGTTTTGATTAATCTCTAAAGACAAGGTAAATATATAGTTCATCCTTCGCGGATCTTGTGATTCTATAAAGGTTTATTCTTTCTCTTCCAGTGGGAAAAAGTAATCTTGAATACACATCATTTAAAAAAATTAGTTAGTGGTGTCAATTTATTAAATAATGAAACACTACTTAAAAAGTAAATATATCTCTTTATTTTCTTATTTAATCTCATAAATTAATTCCTCATCTTTATGTAATGTGACTAAAAAAAATGGTGTTCGTATACTTTTCCTACTGGGAAACTAATGACCATATGACCCATCACAAGTTTGTGGATTTCTTGTTGTTAACATTCTATTGATCATGTTTTCTATCCATCTCCATCAGAATGTCCACTTAGTTTATCTTCCATATCCCTGTTTCCTACATGTAAATATTGTATGAGTTATCTTGGGTGGCCTTTGTACTTATCATTCTATCTTTTATGGTGATAGTTTTAATGACTCTTTTCTAATGTGGGACATTCCATTATATTCTCAAGACCAATTATTTAAATTTTTAGGACAAAATTATTTGAAGGATGGGAGAATGTAACAACCTGAGCTTCCATGGTATGCTTATCTTGAAATAATACAGTAACGTGTGTTGTACGCAACTTCGAGTTCTAACACACTCCACAACCAATGAAACCAGCCATTATGAATTGTAATACCCACTTTTTAAAATTTTAAAAATTTTATCATTAAATATAGACTTCATTTTTGGATTTGGAATATAGATATTAGCTTAGGGTGAAATTTTGATATTTTTCTGAAAACATTCAATTTTTGATGAATAGTGAAAAAACAATGAGTTATAGTTTAAAACCGAATTATTATATAAATAATTATTTATATTATTTAAATTTAATTAAGGTAAAAATAGATACATAATACCTATATAAGTTCAATGTAATACATTGGAGTTAGTTTAGAATAATTTTAGATATATTAAAATTTTATTGTTCATTTCAGAATCTTTTACCCACCTCCGAGGAGAATTTCGAAATTCACATAAAACATAATTTTACCACTTCTGTGAGTGGAATTTCGAAACTTCTTGAGAAACAGTTAATATTAAGGAGTAAAATTCGGTACAATGAGATGAAAATAATGTTTGGTGAATAGTAACTTTTTACTTTTATTTTCCACGATTAAAAGTAAATAGGGTAATTAACGGAAAAAATGATATTAATATTACCCTAAAAAATTTCATAATTCTATTGGACAAGTGTATATTGACCAAAACCAACCTTAGGAATAAAATATTATCATTTATGTTCACTTGGAATAGATTAGGACATTTATTATTATTTAATTTAAAGAAGAGTTAAAAGAGATAAAATCAAAGTTTAATAACTAATATTTTTTAGATATAGGGTTATACATAAGATAAATTCGATTATAAATATTCATTAGATAGATAAAACGATTTCCTAAATAATGGAATTTGATTTATAATTTTTAGACATAAAATAATTTAATTTATTTGTGACACAATGGTGATGCAGTAATTAGCTAAATAATGAAATATTAAAGTACTTGATATTATAAATACCGAAATAAATGTAATTTGATATATTTAATGAATTAAAATAATTTTCTAGGTTAATATTACATATTATGATTGGTTATAAAAATTTGTTTCGATATAATAATGCTGTTATGAAATTATCAAAAAACAAATACTCAATAGTGTCAAAATTGAGAGAAAAGAGTTTTTTTAAAAATATTATATTATTAATTGATATTATATTCCTAAAATTCTATGGATCGGCCAAAGGACTTATTTAATGATAGGTGTATCATTAATGGACCAATTAGGAGTCTCATGGAGGTATATAGTATGTTTATTAACTATATATTAAAAAAACAAAGAGACCAGGTAAATGTCAAACTATTTATCTAAGAGTTAAATATAAATGATAAGCTTAATATAGTGACCCATACATGTCTAAAATCATTTTTTTGAAAGGATTTAGACCCATTTCCACCTTAAATATTAAATAATCCACTTTTGATACATTAGATACCGAATATGAATTTATTATAAAATAATATTTCTAGCTTTTCCAAAGGTGCCCCTCACCCCTCTTATAAAAGGGTACTCCCCCTTCTCTATAATTTAAACCTTCAAAGCCTGTTGTGTCATGACCCCCTCCAACCAAAGATTCCCCTCCTGAGCTGGAAATGGTGAAAGGAGATAATGACCCCCGAGTCCCGCCTCCAGTAGGCCCCGGGGTGGCGACTAGCACCAAGGGTATGAGTTTCCACAAGTATGAGAGGCATTACCCTTTTTATTTATTTAGGATCGGGAAATAGGACAAGTCAACCACCAAAAAGGAAAAAGAACAAGTGTATAGAAATAAACACAAACCAAGCCCACATGCATTTTTATAGAATTTTATAACAAGGTACAAGTACAAGAATTCTCAAAGTACAATACCAAAATAAAACAATCGAACAACAACTGCAACAACTCCAACTGTCTGACTAGTAGGGTCCCGTACGACCCTAGTAGTCCTCCTAGAAACCTGAAAGTAAACATATGGTGAGCATACAAGTATACTCAATAGGGAAACCTAAAGCTCTCATGCACGGGTGGGGAGACATCCTAATGTCCCGTGAGGAAAACAGAAGAATCCTAGAAAGTAATTCTATCCACCCAACCTCACTAGCCACACTCACCAAAACACATGAAAAACAGGTAGTAGTATATAAGAAACAAGAGTATTGGGTACCCCGCACTAGTTCCCTTTAGTTTTCTACTCTTCCTAACGATGAACATCCTGACTCTGCCACACTCTCCCCGCCCGCACACACATGGGACTCACAACAACGTATCCCGCCCGCACACACCTGGTCCTCACAACCACGTATCCCGCCTGCACACACCTGGGCCTCACAACCACGTATCCCGCCCGCACATACCTGGGCCTCACAACCACATATCTCGCCCGCACACACCGGGGCCTCATCCCGAAGATTCTTTGGAAACAGTAGAACCTGCCTGAAGAGTTTTGGGCTAAAGGCACCCCAATTGAAACCTACCCGAAGATTTTTTGGTGTAAGGTCGCCTCAAGCCATCACAACCTAGGGGATAAGGAGCATGAAGAAGCTAGTAACTGACGGAAAAACACCCTCTCCCATGAAATTGGAGTGTTCAACAATAAGTTCTCAACATGGGTGGGGTGCGATAAAACACAAAAGATAAAAATATATAAATATATACCAACCACACAGCCCAACCTATGGATTCTAAACAGAGAAAATGAGCACGTGCCTCGGCACTGCTACTACGAAGCATGTATACAACAAACAACCCCAACCCCATTTAGGTTTTTACATTTCAGAAGAATTAGATTATTTAGTTCCTTAACTACTGAGAAACAATCCATAACCAACCACATCGATCGTTCGTAAAACAGATCTCTGCCATCCACAAATCAAGTTAGGAATACACAAGAAACACAACCAAGTCCATCTTATCAACCAACCATCCCCATTGATTATTAAATTCGTTCCATTACCATGCCCTGCCATTTATTAACTCTTCCACTTTAATTTAATATTCACAACCCATAGCCCGTTCACATTTAATCCAAGCCCTGCAGCCCCGCTTCCAAACACCATTACCACAACCGTATTGTATATCATTTCCCCTTTAATACCATTTATCGCAGCCCCGCTGCCCGTTACCAACATAACATTCACACCAACCCACAACCAAGCCAACTGCAGCCCCGCTGCACACCCAAACCACAAAAACCCACAAAACACCCCCCATCACATGCCACGTAACTAAGCCAACACCCACATGTTCATTATTCCATTTTTGTTTAACCGGGGTGATCACACAAGGGTTCCAGATTTCCATTTAATCAGCCAACTTTACACGATTAACCAATTTCCACATTCCACAGGGTTCCATCCATAAAAACGGTCTAGAAAGATAGCGAAACATTTAATTGCACAAGAAAAGGCCCCCAACGACCGTGATTTTCTGTAGGCATAAGGTCATTCAATTCACAACATAATATCACCAGATATAATGTAACAGCAATCACAAACTTCCCAACCCAGTTCTTTAACCAGTTATTATCTTCATTTAATGGTTCAATTGTTTGTCATGAAAACAAGAAGATACCCACCCTCCATGATGAACAAATTAGAGAGACGAAGGTAAGATCCCTACCTCAACAGGTTCTGATCACAGCGCTCCCCCTGATCAACTTTAAAAGAAGTCTGTCGGCGTCCGTTACTTCTGTCAGGTCCCGAAAAAACCTCCTCGTGTGGAATTAGGAATGGAAAGGCTGAAGGAACGACAACCCATCCAATCTCGGATGTTCCGCCTCGTCGTCACGATCCTGTGTCCACTGACGGATCGTAAATTGGAGCTCGGACGAAGAAGTTATGGAAGGAAGATCCTTCGAGTCTCTTAAGAGAGCTCTGCTCAGAGGAGCGGGGAGGAGAGGTGTGTATTGAAAAGGAGGAGGGGACCCCTCCTTTTATAGGCATGAAAAGAAAAAGTACACGGAGTTTACTTTATGGTACACGTCGGGTACTCGGTTCGTTCACACGGTCTCCACGCGGCATCCAACACGGCTCCGCAGCCGTTGACTAGTCAACACATGGTTTGAGGGTAACGCATACGCGGGGAAGGACTACACGGCGTGTAGTTTAGACACACGAAGTGTACTCATTTATTTCACATGGCAAGGATAGGGCTTCAACAAGGTACACGACCGTTGATTGGTAACACGTACGTGGGGAGGGACTACATGGCGTGTAGTTTAGACACATGGCATGTACTCATTTATTGCACACGGTAAGGACATGGCTCCAACACGATACACATCCATTGACTGGTAACGCGTACGCGGGGAAGGACTACACGACGTGTAGAACTGGTCACACGCCATGCACGCATTATTCCACATAGCAAGGACACGTCTTGAAAGACGGGGTATACACGGAAAAGGGGTAAACGACGTGTACTCTAACTACACGGCGTGTAGTTTCAAAATTCTGGAAAGTGTGGGAGAAGTCCATTTTAACCTCCAGAACACTTCGTGACCTTCTTTTTGACAAAGGAAAGGGCCGGAGAGGTCTGGGCCATTACATCAGATAGCTCTTAAAACATTCTCGTCCCCAAGAATTCAAAAACCAACCCAGAAGAAACCCAACAAGATACCACTTAGGGTTATCGTTATAACAGGAACCCAACCACCAACCCTAATTATAGGAGTTAGGAATTCCTTCTCCCATGTCAAGATATTATTCGCTTTAGGTGGCACTGACTCGCCTGCACGGGTTTAATCGCATCCTCAATAATGTGTCTTGATTAATAATCGGGTCTTCCCACCTTCATACATTAGGATTTTTCAACTCACACTTCCCCCAACACCGTACAACCTACACACTGCCCGAACACGTGGGTTTGGGAAATTCCTTCTCCTATGTCGAGATATTATCCACTTTAGGAGACACTGACTCGCCCGCACGGGTTCAATCGCATCTGTATTAATGCATCTCGATTAAGGATAAGGTTTTTCCCTTTCCCCACACATTCGGACATGTCACACATTACCAGGTAAAGGAAACAAAAAGGTCACACAAGTGACAGGCCAAGAATTCCATATATCAAAGGTACACAGTACAACATCAGCACAAAGCTCAGAAGAACAAGGGAAAAAACACAAGTCAAAACAACTCAGGGTACTGAGCGTGCATCTGGTTCTCTCGCTCCAAAGTTCTCTCCTCGAGGCCACCATGCCTCCACAACACACAAACCAACAGAATGGTTTGCCCACGGTGCACCTTCTCTTTACGATCTTCGATCCTGACTGGTCGTTCCTCGAAGGTTGCATCGTCTCCCATATCTAACACTCTCCAGTCGAAAACATGAGAGTCGTCATTTAAGTACCGACGAAGCTGGGAGACGTGGAAGACGTCATGAACCTTCTCTGACTGAGGTGGTAGGGCCAGCTAATATGCCACATCGTCAAATTGCCTCATCACCTCAAAAGGTCCGATGAACCTAGGTGAGATCTTTCTCCCTTTCCGAAACCTCTGCTACCCCCGTCGAGGGGAAACCTTCTAGAACACATGATCTCCCACATCGAACTCTAAGGGCCTCATACGACGATTAGGATAAGACTTCTTTCGGTCCTTAGCCGCATTCATCCTCTCACTTACAAGCTAGACTTTCTCTGTGGTGCTCTGTACTACCTCTGGCCCAAGAGTACCTGTCTCACCAACGTTTTCCCAGCAAATGGGTGAACGACATGGCCTTCTATACAAAGCCTCAAACGGTGCCATTTCAATAGTAGAGTGGAATATGTTGTTGTAGGCAAACTCTACTAAAGGAAAGTGTCGTACCCATGATCCTCCGAAATCCTAAACGCATGCTCACATCATGTCCTCCAATGTCTGGATAGTCCGCTCTGTCTGCCCATCGGTCTGGGGGTGGAAAGCATTGCTAAGGCGTAGCTGGGTGACAAAATCATGTTGTAACCCCCTCCAAACTCGTGAGGTAAATCGAGTATCCCGATCTGAGATGATAGTCTTCAGGACTCCATGAAAACGCACCACCTCATCTACGTACCTCTATGCTAAGGTACTCACCAGGCCTGACTCCTTATTTGCTAAGAAGTGAGCTGATTTCGTCAGCTGATCCACCACTACCTAGATAGCATCATAACCACCCTGCGCTCTGTGTAGTCATGTGATGAAGTCCATTGAGTTGTCATCCCACATCCACTCGGGTACATCTAAAGGATGCAACAAACCACTGGGAACACGGTTCTAGGCCTTCACTTGCAGACACACTAGGAATTTTTCCACAAACTCCACCACTGCCCGTTTCTCCTCGGGCCAACAAAACTGTTCCCTCAGGCCTCGATACATTTCTGAAACTCTCGGATGTACTGCCAAGGCTGAGCTATGGAACTCATAGAGAACTCCCTCAGGCATTGCCTCCCGAACAAACAACCTTCCATGGAAAAGCATCTGATGTCAGCTGTCCTCTGACCAGCCCTCTGGAGTGTTCCCCGGATCAACATGATCCCGCATCACTTCCACCTCGGAGTCCCCCCACTAAGACTCTTCCACCTGCTACAGCAAGGAGGACTGCACCGTCATCTGAAACAAACAACGTCTAACACCTTCTACCCTGGAATCCAAGTGCATGGTGGCTAACTCTCCCATTTCCTTACAAATATCAGTGGATTCCCGAACTACTTCCTGATGTGAATTCCTGCTCAGGCCATCAGCCACATCTTTTCCCTTACCTTCAGTGTAATAGATCTCAAAGTCATTGTCTTGGCGAAACTTGACCCATCTCCACTGCCGCAAGTTCAGGTCACGCTGGGAGAAGATATAACATAGGCTCTTGTGATCTGAGAAGACCACAAAGGGCTCCTCAAATAGGTAATGTCGCCACAACTTCTTTGCGGACACTACTGATGCAAGGTCTAGGTCATGGGTGGCATAGTTACGCTCGTGAGGGCGTAACTACCTAGAACCATAACAGATCACTCCCTTCTTCAGCATCAGCACGCACCCCAGACCAAGGGATAAAGCATCACAAAAAACCTCATACAACAACCCTTCCTCTGGAAACCTGAGTATGGGAGCACTAACCAACTTCTCCATCAGGTAGTCAAAAGCCTTCTAGCACTGCTCACTCCATAGGAAGACCTGGTTCTTCCTCGTCAAAGCTGTCAAAGGAGAACAACTCGAGAGAAGTCTGAAATGAACCTCCTATAGTAACCTGCTAACCCCATGAAACTAAGAACTTCTGCCACGCTCTTGGGTGCTGCCCAAGAAACAACTACCTCAACCTTCGACGGGTCCACTGACACTCCATGTTGAGACACCACTTTCCCAAGGAAGTGTACTTCTTGCGTCAAGAACTTACACATCGACAATATCTCGTAAAGTTGGTGGTGTCAAAGGACTTCCAAGACTGCCCTGAGATACTCAACGTGCTCCTCCTCTGACCTTGAGTAGATCAGGATGTCATCGATAAACACAACGATGAACTGGTCCAGAAACTCCCGGAAGACAAAGTTCATATGTCCCATGAACACAACCAGTGCATTCGTAACTCCAAACGGCATCACCACAAACTCAAAGTGCCAATACCTGCACCTGAATGTCATCTTCGAGATGTCACTGTCGTTTACCCTCAGCTGATGATATCCAGATCATAGATCAATCTTGGAAAACCAACCTTCTCCCCTCGGTTGGTCGAAGAGATCATCTATCCTTGGGAGGGGATAGTGGTTCTGGACCGTTACCTGGTTCAACCTTCTGTAGTCTATGCATATCCTGAGACCACCATCTGCCTTCTTCACGAACAAAACTGGAGCACTCCATGGTGATATTCTGGGTCAAAAAAAACCCTTCTCCATGTGATAATCAATATGAATCTGCAACTCCCACAACTCCAAAGGTGCCATCCGATACAGGGCCATCGAAATCGGATGGGCACTAGGCTGTATGTCTATCACGAACTCAACGTCACGTAGTGGGGGGGGGGGGAGGGGTAGAGTCACAAACTCCTCAAGAAAAACATCTAGGAACTCCCCAAAAAACTTCGGGACATCCATCATCTCTATATCAGCTGGAACCACTGATAGCCCACCTAACAAGGAAAGGAGAGGCTCCACACGCCGACTTCCCACCTGATAGCTCCTCTCGCCAACAAAAGCTACACGCTGCCTATCCACGTCAGAGAACATGACTCTTCTTTGGAAGCAATCGATAATGGCACCAACAGAAAACAACCAGTCGATGCCTAGGATGACATCGTATGGCTGCATCTGTAACAGAAGAAGGTCCCCACTAGATCGATGTGGTCCCAATGTCAGCCCACATCCCCAGCAAACACAAGATACGCTGGTCTGGCCTCTAAATGGTGTACTTAGTGCTAGTGGTACGCAAAGTCTCTCTATGTCTAGTCCCAAGGAATGGGCTAGACCAGGTGCAACAAAGGAGTGCGAAGATCCCGAATAGAACAAAGAAGAAACAAGAGTGCTGAACAAACAAATCGTAACTCACACCACCTCTGGTCCTGCTGGAGCTATCAACTCTGCTGCATGAAACTTTCCATGCCCATCTCCTCTACCTCTCTGATGTCGTCCACTTCCCCGACCGTGCCCTGGTCGAGGTCCCTGAGGAGCACCCTGAGGTCGGCCTCCTCTCTCAATGTCTGACCTCGGTGGAGCATGGTACTATTGCTGTTGGAAGGGCCTCAGCGGCAACTGGTGTGTCTAAGGTGGGCACTGAACCTTCCCACCTCCACCATACTGAGCTCGGTTCGGGCACAGACTCTGAACGTTCCCGAAACCCACACAAGAAAAAAACCTCGGTCCTAGGCTCGTGAAAAAGGGACGAGGAATAGGAGATCTGAACTGGAACTGCTGGGGCCTGCTCCATACTGGCCTGAACCTGGAAGGTACCGTCGTAGGAGACATGCTGCTGACTGCCTTCCCCTTCGACGAGCCTGGATGGATCGCCTCTCGGGGTGCACCTCCCAGCGAGTGCATCCTCTCTACAACCTATTCCTTCTTCTGTTCCGCCAAGTATGTCGGAAGGGTGAAGTGGGTGACAGCATACTGGAGCGAAGGATGGAGTGCCTCTTCCAAACGTCTCGCCCGAGACTCCTCATCCGGAAATGGATCCGGAGCAAAGTACAAGACATCCTTGAACTTGATCCCCAGCTCTCGTACTGACATACTCCCCTACTGAAGGGAGAGTAACTTCTGCCGCTTCTCCGCCTTGATCATGGAAGAAAGGAATTCCTCTCGGAATTCCTTCTCAAAGTCAGCCCATGGAACCTCTTCCTATATCCTCTCTCTGAGGTAGAGCGTCCACCACTGTCGCGCCACACTTATCAGCTGACTGACTGCTAGGGGAACCCAATACTCCCTCAGAGCACGGATCAAGGTAAAATCGATCCCTAGCTCCTCAAGCCACCCCTTCGTCTCCATATCCAAAGTACTACCCTCGTACTTCTTGAGGGACTGCTGCTAGAAAGAACATAGAGTATTCTGGCACTGGCTATCTTCATCCACTCGGTCAATCCTCAGCTGATCGACCACCTGAATCTGCTGGGCCTCGGCCGTCTGAGCCACCCGGGGATGAAGTACAAGTGCCATAGATGTATGGTAAACAAGGATCGCCTAAGCCCAAGTAGTAAGGAAAACTCAAGGTTTTATTTTATCATTTTATTTCAATTTCATTCCCAGAACATCCAAATCAAGTAAAACACAACCATTATGATGCATGTACCTTCCCTAGGGTCTATACCCTACAATCAATGTAGTCTCACTTGGTCGTTCGGTAGGCTCAGAGTCTTTGCATCGGATCATGGGGGCCCTAAAATCCAGTGTCCTAGCCGGTATTCCCTGGCCTATGTCACACACCAAGATTGACTAACATTGTCACCCTACAATCCCATGCAATCCTCACTGTGCCTAACTCCATACTGCATCCTATCTCTCAACCATCACCTCTGATACCATTCTGTCATGACCCCCTCACAACAAAGATTCCCCTCCTAAGATGGCAATGGTGAAAGGGAGATAATGACCCCTGATTCCCACCTCCAGTAGGCCCCGGGGTGGCGACTAGCACCAAGGGTATGAGTTTCCACCAGTATTGGAGGCATTACCCTATTTATTTATTTAGGATCGGGAAATAGGAAAAGTCAACCACCAAAAAGTAAAAAGAACAAGTGTATAGAAATAAACCCAAACCAAGCCCACATGCATGTTTAAAAAATATTATAACAAGGTACAAGTACAAGAAAGATCAAAGTAGAATACCAAAAGAAAACAAGATAACAACAGCTACAACAACTCCAACTGTCCGACTAGTAGGGTCCTATATGGCCCTGGTTGTCCTCCGGGAAAACTGAAAGTAAACGTAGGGTGATCATACATGTATACTCAGTAAGGAAACCTAAAGCTCTCGTGCACAAGTGGGGAGACATCCTAATGTCCCGTGAGAAAAACATAAGATACCTAGAAAGGAATTCTATCCACCAATCCTCACCATCCACACTCACCAAAACACATGCACAACAGGTAGTAGTATATAAGAAACAAGAGTATTGGGTACCCCGCATCAGTTCCCTTTAGTTAGCTACTCTTCCTAACGATGAACGTCCTAACGCTGCCACACTCTCCCCGACCGCACACACTTGGGCCTCACCACCACATATCCCGCCCACACACACCTGGGCCTCACAACCACGTATCCCGCCCGCACACACTTGGTCCTCACAACCACGTATCCCGCCCGCACACACCTGGGCCTCACAACCATGTATCCCACCCACACACACCTGGGCCTCATCCTGAAGATTCTTGGGAAACCGATCAACCAACCCGAAGAGTCTTGGTCTAACCCCACCCCAATCGAAACCTACCCGAAGAGTCTTAGGTGTAAGGTCACCTCAAACCATCAGAGAATAGGGGAGAAGGAGTAGGAAGGAGCTAGTAACTAATGGGAAAACACCCTCTCCCATGAAATGGGATGGTTCAGCACTAAGTCCTCAACATGGGTATGGTGCGATAAAACACAAAAGATACAGATATATATATACCAACCACAGAACCCAACCTATGGCTTCCAAACAGAGAAACTGAGCACGTGCCTCGACACTGCTACTGCGAAGCATGAATACAACAAACAACCCCAACCCCATTTAGGTTTTTACGTTTCAGCAGAATTAGATTATTTAGTTCCTTAACTACTGGGAAACTATCCACAACAACCACATAGATCATCCATAAAACATATCCCTTCCATCCACAAATCAAGTTAGGAAAACACAAGCAACACAACCAAGCCCTTCTTATCAACCAACTAGCCCTATTGATTATTAACTCCGTTCCATTACAACACCCCACCATTTATTAACTCTTCCACATGAATTTAATATTCACAACCCATAGCCCGTTCACATTTAAACCCAGCCTTGCAACCCCGCTGCCAACCACCATAAACACAACCGTACTGTACATCATTTACCCTTTAATACCATTTATCGCAGCCCCGCTGCCCGTTACCAACATAACATTCACACAAACCCACAACCAAGCCAACTACAGCCGCACTGCTCACCCAAACCACAACAACCCACAAAACACCCCCCCATCACATGCCACGTAACTAAGCCACCACCCATTTGTTCATTATTCCATTTTTGTTTAACCGGGGTGATCACACAAGGGTTCGAGATTTCCATTTAGTCAGCCAACTTTACGTGATTAACCAATTTCCACATTCCACAAGGTTCCATCCACAAAAATGGTCTAGAAAGATAGGGAAACATTTAATTGCACAATTAAAGGCCCCCAACGACCGTGATATTTAGTAGGCAGAAGCTCATTCAATTCACAACATAATATCCCAAGATATAATGTAACTGAAATCATAAACTTCCCAACCCTGTTATATAACCAGTTATTGTCTTCATTTAATGGTTCAACTGTTTCTCATAAAAACAAGCGGGTACCCACCCCGCATGATGAACAAATTAGAGAGACGAAGGTAAGATCCCTACCTCAACAGGTTCTGATCACATCACTCCCCTGAATAAAATTTAGAAGAAGTCCATTGGCATCCGTCACTTCTGTCGGGTCTCGGAAAAACCTCCTCGGGTAGAAGGTGGAAAGGAAAGGCCGAAGGAAAGACAAAGGATCTATGCTCGGATGTTCCTCCTCGTCGTCAAGATCCCATGGCCACTGACGGATCATAAATCGGAGCTCGGACGAAGATATTATGGAAGGAAGAGCCTTTGAGTCTCTTAAGAGAGCTCTGATCAGAGGAGAGGGGAGGAGAGGTGTGTGTTGAAAAGGAGGAGGAGACCCCTCCTTTTATAGGCGTGAAAAGAAAAAGTACACGGCGTGTAAATTATGGTACACAGCGTGTACTCGGTTCTTTCACATGGTCTCCACGCGGCGTCCAACACAGCTCTGCGTCCGTTGACTGGTCAACACACGGTTTGAGGGTAACACATACGCAGGGAAGGACTACACGACGTGTAGTTTAGACACACAGCGTGTAATCATTTATTGCACACGACAAGGACACGACTCCAACACGGTACACGACCGTTGACTGGTAACACGTACACAGGGAAGGACTACACGGCGTGTAGTTTAGACAGACGGTGTGTACTCATTTATTTCACACGGCAAGGACATGGATCCAACACGGTACACGGCCGTTGACTGGTAACACGTACGCGGGGAAGGACTACACGGCATGTAAAACTGGTCACACAGCATGCACCCATTATTCCACACAGCATGGACACAGCTTTCAACACGGGGTATACCCAGAAAAAGGGTACACGGCGTGTACTCAAACTACACGGCGTGTAGTTTCAAAATTCTGGAAAGTGTGGGAAACGTCCATTTTACCCTCCAGAACACTTTGTGACCTTATTTTTGACAAAGGAAAGGGCCGGAGAGATCTGTTACATTACATTTTTCCTCAGCCAAAACCTATCCAAATATTCTCTCAACATCCCTCAATTCAACCAGAGTCCATAGTTTGATCAGAAAGCCAACCTAAGAGCATTTTTGATCAAATCAAAAGGAAGAACCTGAACAAGAGGTAATGTTTTCACCACCCTCTTTCATGTTCCTTTCTTCCTCAACAACTTTTTTCTTTGTTATTTCCATTCTAAAATAATAACTCCAGTATCCTTTATATACTGTGATATTATTATAAATATGGTACAATCATATTCAGTATTCTCTCAATCCTTTTAATGACATGTCACCATACGTTTGTACGTACGGCCTACCGCCTCCATGTCGTAGTGTAATTGTAATTAAATACATAATTATTTGGATTGGTCTAATAATGACGTGTAATTATTGTAAATAATAAGTATAAAATGATAATTATTCTGTATATATGATATAACATCCAATTATATATGATATTATTATCAAAAGAATGATATTATTGCTCGTGTGTACGTACGGACTACCGTGTCCATGAATGCAATGAGATTCGTTCCCCATCATATGAATACAAGTGTAATTATCATTTTTTGATTAAGAATAATGTTTAAGGACATGATATCATTCTGTATATGAATAAGATACAACTTATCTATAACAAATATGATTATGTAACAAAACATATAAAATAAAATGAGTATGTTAACACCCGAAACAATGATAATACTAAGATATTATGAACAATGCAATGTTAAAAGATCATATATTATATCATATTAATGTATATGATTAATGAATAATTAAATAAAAATTATTTAACCATTATACAGGAGGCTAACCTACCCTCAACCAAGGAAAAAGTACAAAGTAAGGGTTTCTTATCTCACTTTTAATTCTGTAGGATTTCCATTGTTCGCCACTTATTTATTGCATGTGGTGTGTGTACAACCCATGATAGTATTAATTGTATAATATACTTTAATTTATGGATATTTAATTCATAATTGTACTATCCTTCTTTCATGGGTTTATGTTTCTTAAATTACCAAATCGATAAAGGAATTTGAAATTTCAATTTCCACTCATTCGGCTGTACACATACTTCATTGATTATTTTACACAAAGATCATGTGTGGAATCACTATTCATTTGATTATGTCATAATTTCCACTCCCCTTTCTGTGGATATAATTTTGATACACATAATAACTCTTTTGATAATTTCTCAAGTCATCGATATGAACTTGATAAGAGTAATTTTTAACTCATTCTCTATTTGTTGAATTAAATATAAAATTTATTAGGGTTGTCTTTACAAGAATATATGTGAATGTCCTCTGATTGATTTACAGTGAATATCCAATCATATTTAGTGTATTTATATTTATCACACATAATTATGTAGTTGATTTATCATTATCCTAAGGATATGATCTTTATAAGAGATTTCATCTCAATTTACATTCCATTGAGACTTTTATTTTGTTATACACCAAATCACATTCATATGATGTGTATAATGTAATTTGACAAAGTATATCATGATTCCCTTTATTCTCATGATATTAATTTTTTTTGATTTCATCAATTATTTGTATTCAAGTGTCACTATTTTGGATAGGAACTCTAACAATAATATCATTTTAAATAATTTAAATATTTATTATTCTGAATATTTATCATTAATTTCCATGTTTTAAAAATGGTTTTAAAGATTTATTTACATGTACATTAAAGTTTTAAAATTAAAACTCCTTTTAAAAGTTTCAAATTGGTATGGGACACTTTGATTCAAAAATCAATTTTTAAATGGATTCTTGAAAAATAGTGTATCTTTTAAATACTTTCATGAAAAAGGGTGATATTTCTCTCAAATAGTTTTGATGGTTATTTTCATCTATGTCAATATCCTTCATTATTATAGATTGATGTTAATATGTTAAAATACAATCTTTTTTATTGTATTGAATGAGTTATGTTTGACTGTGGATGTGCTATTTTTGTACCATTCATGGTTTGTGGATAAAGTACTGAAATTTTGTATGATTTTTTTAATACGAATGTTTATGTTATGTTTCAAACATTTCATATGAGGAATGCATTGGACTTAGTAGGTGATAGGTGGAGCCCGTTATAGCTCCTCGAAGCATCGGTAGGTCTCATGAGACAAACTAGTGTCTTGGTACAAGGCCTTAACAAAATCTTATTTGTAGTCTTGGAACGTGGCCTTAGCTATTTTGTTATGATAGTCTGGAATTATACATTCCATCATTATGAAAGTCTTTATTAATCTTGCATGTGGTTATTCGACTAGTAGAATATCCATGTGAATAAGTAAATGGAATTATTTCATTTAATATTTTACATATTATGATTATTTTCATGTTTAAAAGGATTTTGTTTTAGTTATAAATTTCCTTAAATGTTTATGCTTATTTATGAAAGCTTCCGCTATATTGTTATCCTTACTGAGCATCTGATCTCACCCCTTTCAATGTTTTATTTTTCACAGGATTTGAAGAAGTAATTTATTAATAAACTATAAGGATAGTATGAGGGGATATGAAGACAAGATGTTGTTGTAGTTTTTTTACTTTATGGTGTAATGTATGTCTTATGAATATATCTAGAGTTTCCAAGAGTACTAAACTAATTAGACTTTTGAGACATGATCTTTTGTGATAACGCCAATGTTATGTAATAATGCACCGACTCTGGATAACTAGGGTCAGGGTGTTATATTTTATATTATTACAAATGACTCCAATGAATTACATTGAACATAAATAAGTATTATGTATATATTTTACATAAAATAAATTTAAATAAAATAAATATTTATTTAAATAAAAAGTCAGTTTTAAACAGTAACTCAGTGTTTTTTCACTATTCATCAATAATGGAATGTTTTTAGAAAAATACCAAAAATTAAACCTACACTAATTTTAATATTCCGAATTAAAAAATGAAGTCTATTTTAACAAATTAAAAACATAAAAGTTTCATTTATTAATTTAAAATTAATTCCTGTTGTCAAAACCAAAGGACATATTTTCAAATAACAATAACTATCAAAAGATTGACACTTCTTTATCTCTATCTTGAAAGTGAAATTACATACAATGACCTGCATTGGATTAAATTGTAAAAATTTAATCTATTTATTGTTCCAACCCATTAAAATTTATAATTTAACACTATAAATTATTTTGATTAAAAAACTTGTTTTCTGTTACAATATAGTATTTTTCACTATTCACCCAAATATAAATGTTATTAGAAAAACAAAAAACATTAATTGAAACTACATTCTTATGTCTTGGTTATAAAGAATAAGTTTATTTTGAAAAAATGAATATATAAAAGTTTCAAATATTGGATTTAAAAAGGGTGCACCCTTAAAAGGTGCTAAAAGTGCATTTTTTAAAAAATAATTTTTTTTTTGAAAAAATGAATTTGTTTTTACATTATGTCTATGAATCTCATAATATGGATTCTAAAATTAAAAGGATTATATATAGTTCAAAATTCAGTTAGTATTTTTCATAACTGCTTTTGAACGGCTAGTTTGGTATGTTGTGGTGCGATTGAACTCGGTGTTGCGTGTAGTGCAGGTTATTAAATTACTTTGAAGAAATAACATACTATGAAATCTTTGGGTGTTAAAGAAATGATACCATATGTTTTATTTTTTATCATCTGATCGAATATGTATAGTTAATCATAATAACAAGATATATAAATCTGCATAATATTGAATGACTCCATATTATTGATATTATAGGACTTGATGGAGTACCTTATTAAATTGTATTTTTACAATGATCTATTATTTACATCATTTTTTTTAAATGTTTTCAGTTGTCTCATGAGTAAAATATTTATTTATAACCACCTATCATCCTCAAACTGATTGGTAGTCTAAATGGAATTATCAAACATTGAAATTATATTAAAGTAAAATATCACATGAAATCATTGGAATGGGGAATTTGTATTTACCTTTGGTAGAGTTTCTATATGATAATAACATTCATTCATGTATTCCAAAGTTCTATATGAATCATTATATGGAAGTACATGTTGAACTCTAACATGTTTGGATAAATTTTGTGAATTGAAAAAACAATTACTATAATTTTTGGATTAGGAATTAACATCGTGATAATTTAAAAGGCAACACTAGTCTCAATATCATAAACATAATCCACATCAAGAATACTCAAATGAATTAATATTATTATTTAAATGGGACTATTTTTTCCTAACTATTAGAATGGAGGAAATTAATGAGATAAATTAAATTTGGTTAATATTGTTTTTAAATATTTTTGAAATTGATTCATTGGATGACAATTAATAATTATAAAATCAAATTGAATATACACAATGAGTTTTTTATAACAAAATATTTTATGCTAGTTATGAAATTTCATCATAATAAATCGATTTAATCATCTTTAGTGAAACTGATTACGGAAATTTATGTTTCATATATTCTATAGTTTTTTATGAAATTCATAAAGTATTTTTTATAGTCTTAAAATATGAATAAATATTCTTTAAATAATAAAAAGAATTAATTTTTTTAAAATAGGAGTTTTTGGCCTTTTGATTGTAAACCATTTCAGAATGAACATATTTATAGTATTATTAATTTTATTAGAGATAATAAAATTATTTTTTGAATTAAAAATATGAAATTTAATATAATTATTTTTTTATTTTTATGAAATTTTTTAATTTTAGATTAATAATGATAAACATTGAATTTTATTGCAAAACTGGTTTTCCATATAGTTTAATTATATAATAATATAAAATTTGATTTTTAATGTATAAATTGTTCCATTATAAATTAATAAATAAAAATTAGTTCTTTATAATCAATAGCTCCTTGAAATTGGATTAAAAAAACAATCTTTCTTACTTTTTTTGCGTTCAATAACCTCTTTTGATTTTATCTGTGGGATTAATTTTGAATATAATTTTTTTGTTATTTTATGAATTAAAATAGGTAAAATAGATACCATTTTTGATATATGAATATAATTTTTTTTAATGTCAATTTTGTTTTTAGGTATAAAAATGTTAGCATAGTCAAATAAATTTACCGCTGTATAGGTAAAAAAATGAAAAGTGTTAAGTTAAAAAAGATGGAGGATTAAAATAAATATAAAAGAAAACATTTATTTATTGTTTGAGGTATACAATGACCATATAAAATATAAAAATATTAATTGATATCCAAATTCATGGAATTTAATTCAACCTCATTGTTTTTTGCTTTATATATAAAATAATCATTATATAATCACATAAAACCAACCAATCATCTAGTATAAATTTCCACCCCAAAATACCCCATTTCAACTCATAATCCTTATATCCCCTCAGTTATATTCTATATAATCTATCACTCATTTAATTTAAAAGTGTTTTTGGTCTCACCAAAATAAAAAATACAAGGCTCCCAATGGTCTCTCAAGGAGGTGATATTCAAGAGGTATTTTTATCAAAGTGTCCCTCTTAATTTATATTCATCTAATACATTCTACTCAACAAATTAATCAATAAATGAATTATAACTCTCGAATAATGTATGTTATGGGTTTTTATGTTTTTAACAGATTATCTAATAACTATATCAGTTATAATTTCTACTTATTAAAAGTACCAAATCTATTGTATAAGTAATATTAATTAATAACCTTTTTGATTAACAATTGTTTTATTTTCTATTACCTCTTTAATGTGTAGTCATAAAAATAAAATTATGGTAAAATAATATTTTAATATTCATATTATAACCTATTTGTTGAACTAATAAACATGAAATTTTTTAAATAAGATGAAATTTTTTTTAACGTTCGAAAAAACAACCATGATAATCTAAACATTTATCGATAACGTTTTATCTAATGAATCATCCTCATATTAGAAAAAAAATGATATTTTGGAACCTTTTAATAAATATAAGATCACTAATTCCATTTTAATTCATCATTTTGATTTGAATTACAAATTATATCCTTAAATAGAATCAATTGAACTTATCATGAAATGATGGAAAAAATCTACACAAAACAATAAAAAAACTTAATTTTGTTAATGAAACGATCATAATATGTTATAAAATCATAATATAAGGTATTAAAAATATGAAGATAGATATGGAATGATTTTATAAAATTATTTAAACCAGTATATATGAGTTGAATGTATGCAGCACTAAAGAAAAGACTGAGGTAAGGGTTTTAATACTACAAAAAAGGCCATTAAATGTGAAACAATTTAACTTTATAAGGGATATAGAAGAGTTCAATACTAGAAAGAGATTGAAATCTTGAGTCATTTATAAGCACTAAGAATGTTTTGACAAAGGGGAATACTATAGTGTGATTCAAATGTAAACTATAACAATAGTGCAGTGTAATGTATAAAGATACCAAAACACCAAAAACACCACTGAATCATAAAAATAAAGTAAAATTATAGAATTTAAATGAATATAATTCAATCTACGATCATTTTCTAGGTCTTTCCAATTTGATGGGAATTTTAAACGAAAATGATAAATATTAATAGAAACAATAATCCTAAATTTATATAGGACACACCATGCTTTAGAATGAGGGTTTTCTAATTATTACACATATTAGATGACCAATGGATCATTTTCCTAATGTATCAACACAATTCGAGCATTTTTGAACACACCAAATGTATTTTACACTAAAATGTCATTTTAAATTGGAACACACACATTGACTCATACCAGTCACATATTTGATCATCTTTATTTTACATTGGCTCCAACAACTCACAAATGACATATGGATCATCGTACTAAATTATAAATGGAATCTAAGAACATTTTCTCACATTTAAGTGTGTGAAACCTTTTGAACTAAAATTTTGTTTTTATACTGATAATAATCACATTGAGTTATACCGATCACATCGTGTATCAGATTGATTGGTAGATGATTACTACATATCATAAATAATTTATGAGTTGTTTTCCAAAAATATAAATATTATTTGAATGTGTTTTGTCTGTTCTGTGTAGTTGAGTTTTCCCATTTATTAAAAATGATGTCAATTAGAAATAAAATGTCAAAATTTTGGTTATGTTGGTCAAATTGTGTGTTATATTGAGGTGCAATTAATTTATAAAGATATCAAATGAATTCTGGATCATTTTATTAATGTATCAAAATAAGAAGAATGTTTATTATCATTTTCAAATATATCAATTGACTTTTTTTACTAAAACTCTATTTTAAACGAGAAGCAAAGACATTGTCATATAACACTCACATTATATTTTAATTTTATATGAGAACAATTCCTAAAAATCCATAATTTATTATGAATCAATGTTTTAAATTATCTTGAAAATATGGGTGTGTTTTATCAATATTATTTAATGACATTTTTTTATGTAAACTGTCGATTTTAATCTGATAACTGACAAACTGAGTCATACCAGGCACACCGTCTATCAGATTGAGATGAAATTAATTCTTAAAAATAAAAAATCTCTTATAGATCATTTTGGTAAGTATAAAAATAATATAAATGACTTTCTCTTAGTTTTGTGTATTTTAGTTATCCTTTCTATTAAATTGTTTTTTTCATTTATAAATAAAAAAGAAGTGCTTGGTGTCATAAAGGTCTCACCATGTATCAAATTGAGGAATGACTGATTCCTACAAATATAAAATGACATATTGATCATTTAAATAATGTATAAAAATAATGTAATCGAATTTTCCTTGTAATGATTATGTCGATTGTCCTTTTTATTTATGTAGATTAAATTATTAAAATAAAATGTTTCACATGGAGTCATACTGGATGGACCTTGTGTTAGATTAATGTATGACTGATTCCTACCCATAAAAGATGACATATGGATTATTTTTAAAGTATCAAAATAATATGAACAAGTTTTCTCAGTTTTGAGAATGAAACATGATTTCATTAATAAAATTTCATTTTAAATTAGAAACACACACACATACCTATAATTATCACATCATGTATCTATTTAATGAGAGATAGATTCATACAAGTCATAAATTACTTCTGAATCCATTTCCAAATATAACCAGAAAATTAATGCACAATTTCATTGTTGTTAGTGAGTTTTATTTTTTGAACTAATATGATGATTTTAAACTAATAACAGATATATTGAGTCATAGTTGTCACACTGTACATCGAATTGAGGTAGAAAATATTCCTACACATCTCAAAATGTGTTATGGATAATTTCCCTAAACTATCAAAACCAAAAGAATATTTTTATTAGTTTTGAGTTTTTTATTTTTCCTTTTTTTAATATTATTGAAAATTTTAAATAAAACAATGCACTTTGAGTCATACCGGTCAAATAATTTATAATATTGTTGTTTTGATAATTCATACACGTCCCAATGTATCAAAAAAACAAGATTGGAAATGATAACATGTTTCCATTTAATTCCTATTTCAAAATTCAAGAACTTTATATTGATATGATGTTCTGAAATAAAAAACTTTATCTTTCATAAATGTCAGAATGGATGAGGCTTTTAATGAGTTTAATGGTTTTACATGTATTAACATTGAATCAAAATTTAGTTTTGTAAGTTTGAGAAATAAATGTAATTAATTTGGAAGACATGGTTATATTTGCAGATAGAACCATTTTTCCCTTTTATGGATTCTTAATGAATGTTAATTGAAAAAGATGACTTCCTATAAGATTTGTGAATTAACTAAATAAATATTAGAATAAAATGATTATGAATTCACATACCAATAATAGATAAAATGATGAAACAATTAATTAAATATGTATTTGGTATTCACATTTCTCTAATGGTTGTATACATTCTTGATGCGCATGCGAATCTTTTTAATTAATATTATAAATGCCGGATTATGGGTGACCGGTGCCCAACATACAACACCAAACCAGTTAAAATAGAAACCAAAACAAAAAACAAC
Organism: Viscum album; assembly: GCA_963277665.1. Classification (NCBI taxonomy): domain Eukaryota; kingdom Viridiplantae; phylum Streptophyta; class Magnoliopsida; order Santalales; family Viscaceae; genus Viscum; species Viscum album. Next base: position 1,782,477,781 of record OY728119.1, on the reverse strand, counting down.
ATAATCCAACATAGAAATAAACATCATAATATCCACAGTCATCATCGTATCCCATACAAGATTCGTCTTCTCCTGTACCCGATTCCCATTCCGGATTTCTCAAAAAATTGGCACTTTGAACCCGGTTGCCAAGCATTTCCAAATTAGTCATAACATATGATGTCTTTTTAGCCCCACATCCCTTTTTCATTATCTCAGTTGTAGTCTTGAAGTCTAATCCCTCATAAACTTTTTAATATTTTAATAACACCCATAAATTCAAAAATTAAAATTCATAAAAAAATTTATCAGTATTACTGAAAATAAATAAAGTTAAAATAAATATGAAATAGTAAATAAGTTCTAAGTTTAATTCTTTTTCATTTAAAAAATTGTTGACCACAAGAATATACCAACAGTAAATCATGAATGATGATAAAAAACAAAAATAGTGCTCACCAAACATCAATTAACATGTGAGGTGGATGAAGATAAAATAAGATACACTTAATTGAATGCGTGAATCGTTCGAAATAAAGTAATTATATCCAATTGGGTTGAAAAAATATAATTTTTTTTAAAATAAATAAATACATAAAAATAATATATTCATTATCAATGGTGTATCCCATATTTGAAAATTACATGGATGGTAACCAGAGATTCTTGTGGGAGGAACCAAAATGCAATACTAATGAATGATATATTCTAAAATGGATTTATGAAAAACTTACATAGAGTTTATTATAGGTTTTATGAAGGAAATGAAGGTCTTTTTAATAAGTATTATTGAGGGGGTTATCATTTCAATGATGGATATATTTGTTTCAAACTGAAACAAATACAATCAAGGCTAAAATCAATGAATAAAATGAAATTGGTGATCGTAATGTTTTAGTGGAAACTCGAAGGAGTAAGACTCTAAAAAAATGCATTTCCCCAATGTGGATCATAAATCATTTATAGAGGGTAAAAAGGATTATAATTGGATCGTATATATGCATTATTATAATCATCCAAAAAAAGATCAATGTGACTTGAGGATATTGATCTGAATAATAATAAAAAATTATTCTTATAAATCATGTTGTTGTATTTATTATTCCAAAAAATGTTCATTATTTTAAAAAAAAGTAATGTTTAGTCAATATTTTATCATAATTATTTAAAACATTTAACATAAAATCCCATTGAAATATATTATAAAGAAAATATTTTTATTCCATGTAATAGAGATGGTAATATCTATGTGGCATCATATTATTACTAGAAAGATATAAAAATTGATTTATGTTTATGTTAGTAAACAATGAAATAAAATAGGACTATGAATCCACATTTGAACATAAAAGGTTATTAAATTATTAATTCCAAACTAATAATATTTTCTTGAGGTTGGATTATAATGGTTTTATGATTTGTTTATAAAAAATAATATTTATTTTAACAAAATATATTCAATTAAAACGTATTAATTAAATTCACACTAATTAATGTTAATATTTTATTTTATCCTAATTTTTTAAATTTATTTTTATAAGATTCAATCTTGGATCATTTAAGATATTCATTAAAATTTAAAAATTTGAAAAATATAATCATAAATTTCGATACATTTCAATGAAAATATAAAAGTTCTATAAAAGTTGATCAATCCTAATGGAATGAATACAATAAATTCTATCGACAATGTACTCTTCTTCTGCACCACAAAAGTGATCATTATTTTGTTTCATAAAACACCATGATGATGAGGTTTTAATATAAAATGAATCATTAAAATTGTTTATTTTATGACTATAATTCAACTACAAAATAAAAATATCATGTACATTTTATCTCAAATCAGTATCCCAATATAATATTGTCCAAGGATTCTAGAACCTTAATCAACAATGATTATTTTTATATATATTTTATGTCATATTATTTAGATTCAAATTTTAAATAGTTGATTAATAAAAAATTATAACATTATATATTTTCATGAAATTGTTAAAAATCAATGTCAACAAATGAAACATATATAACGTTTTTTCACATTTTATTTTATAGATTCAACATAATCAATTTTTTGTTGCATTTCATAAGTGGCCCATTATTATATCACATGCCTCATGAAATAGTTCGCAGACATCCTAAATAAGTCCATAAATTTTACACCATATTTTAGTGATTTTTATCCTATAAAAGAAATTTGTCATAAAATATTTATATAATCATTACCAAGAGTCAGATATTTCGTAATCCTTTTTCTAAACAACTTCATGAATTACCATTCAAATAAAAGTGGATAATAGTATATTTTAGTTCCTCCTCACTTGACCCTCATTATGAAAAATTATTTCATGACATATTATAAGACCCCAATTATGTCATATATCTCATCATCTAATTGATTTTCAATGTAATATTCTAATACAATGACAACACCATGAAGTGTATCGATGAATTATTTCAAATTAAATGATTCGAAAGAGGTTAACATCATGAAATATAGGTATTAGGATTGCATTATACCTTCCAAAAACATGATACAACATTGGGTTTGATATATTTTAATTATCATAGTACTGATGTTGTACCATGGAGACACACATGAAATTGAGGAGGAGGATACATCAATATATCTAAAAAATGATTTATCGGTTGTTTTATTATAGGAATATGCATCAAGATTGTCCAATATACATGGATTTAGGATGAAAAAATTTGTCGAATAATTGGGGTAAATTTAAGATATTGAAAAACTAGGATTTGGTTCGAGTCGTGGATAAGTTCATCCCTTGAATTTCTTGTGAATTGGATTGGAAGATTGGTATAGTTGGAGCACTGATTCTATCCTAGATTTATGCTTGGATACGAAAAAAGGAGCACTGGAAGTTGGTCACTTTTATAGAGAGCTTCAGATATCACGAACTGGTTTGCGATGGTTAGGGTTTTTAAAATATATCATGCACCTCTTATCAGGGCTTGGAAAAAGTGTTGATAAAGACACCTTTTATCACTGCAAATTTAATAAGCGCCGATTAACTGAATCAGTATCCGCACTAGAAAAGCTTGGATAAAATTAATCTATACCAGCAAAAATGATTTATAACTGATAAATTATGAATTTATAATTTATTTTTTATTGGTGACATATCTCTATTTTTACCTTCTCTGAAAAAGTTATGAAAATTTCTTAAAATAATTTTTTATCAAAAATATTAAGAAGTATTATTATTATATATATTAACCTAATTATATTAATAATTTTGATAGTATAATAATTTTATAATTCCTTGAATATATAATTATTTAATTATAATTAAATATATACATTTAAAAATAATAATATGTATGTCATTATATATAATTATATAATTATATATATTTATTAATATAGTAAACTTAATAATTATTTAAATAAATATAAAATTATTTTATAATAATTCATTTGTAATTATATAAATATTTTTTTTGAAAATATTATATATTTATATATAATTATTAATGTATACAAATGGGTAAATATACATTTCAAAATATATTTACTTATAAATAATATTTATGAATATTTGTTTACAATTATTAATGAATAATTACTCTTAAGTTCAGGAATGTTAAAAATGTGTAGTATTGAATAATTGAAATGTGTACAATGTTGAAAATTTGGGTAAGTTTGATTAATATAAATATTTAAAAAGTGGACATATATTGAAATAAATCTCAACACATAGTGAAAATATTAAAATATAGTAAATATATATATATATAATGTAATATAATCTGATTAAATTCCAAAAATAATAATTTTCCTAGTGCTTGTGTATATAAAATTTCATTAATTACCAATATGTGAATAAAATATAATATGATTAATTTCTGTTATAAAATTCAAAAAACAAATGAAATTCAATTATATCCACTAGTCTATGCAATTGGTCTATATTTTTAATTAATAATAATTTTTAATTATATACCATTATTCACAAAATATATTACTATTTAATTTCCACCATAAATAATATTTTCTATTACATTATAGATATATATATATATTAATATATATCTACATATATAATATATAGTATTTATTAAAATTATAAAAATAATCTAATTAATAAATTGTTTAATATTTTTCTCAATTTACATATTTTTATTTTTATTTTGAATATATTTATTTTCTATTTTATATATCTATATAATACACTCTATTTATGGGAAATTATAATTTTTATATACTATAAAAAATTTATTCATTTTATCAATAATTATGAAATTAGTAAAATTTACAATATTTTTTTAATAAATAAATTTCTAGTTTTTTAGTTTTTTATTATTTCAATTTATTTATATGGACCTTTAACAGTGCTAAAAAAGTACTAACAAATGAACCCTTTATGAGTTCTAAAATAAAAAACTGATAAATGGTACCTATCATTAGCGCTAAAAATAATGGGATGATAAAATGCCCTTTATCAGTGCTAAAAAAGAGTACTTATAACGAGTTAAATTTATCATCAATTTTTTGAATGTGATAAAGAAAACATTTATCAGTGCCTTTTTATAGCACTGATAATGACCAACATTTTTAAATTCTTGTTCTATAGTAGTGTTTCTCCTCTAATATTTTACTTCTGTGTAATATATGTCTTATTCACCACATAATCATTTTTTTCATGTACATACTATCCTTTGATGCATCATATCATGAATCTCATAATATTCACGTTATTTAATGTATTCATATATAATGATTAATTTTATGGGGAATATGATTGGAGTAATTACAAAGTGGTATGTGACTTATTTACCCAATTTTCATTCATTAGGATGAAATTCAGTTACATGATTATGTTGTGATAAGAGTATCTACGATATTCATTTTTAATTTATTATGTTTTATTTGCACTTTTTTTGGGTATTTTGAGTGGATATAAATTGTATATTCATTTTATTAATGTCCTTTTCATTGATAGAATATTTATAAGATACATTCTTGTAAAAATAATCATTGTAATGATTCCTTAAAACTATGTTTTCTTCTATTTTCTTATTTCCTATATTTTTTTAAAAAAATTATCTCGTATTTAATTATTTTTTTTATTAATTATCAATCATGATTGATTTTTATAAATATTTTTATATTGATATTTTTTGTTTTTTAAAGAGGTTCTTCATTTATTCTGAGAAGAACATATCAATGAAATGTTTTGTTAACTTATTCATCATGAGTATATTTTTTATTCATTCATAACAAATTAACTATTTGTTGCTTCTTTTATAAATTTTAAAGGTTATTTTCAATAGAAGTGGTTTCTTTAGGATGTTTGTAATGTTTCAGTTAATAATACATTTAAGAAAATACATGGTATTTTGATATCTAAATGTAAATTTCCTCTAAAATTTCAATGATTTTTTAAAATGATTTATGGATAAAAAATAATTTTTTATTTATTATATAGTAATTTATAATTAAACATGGGAAGTATGATATATCATAGGGAAAACCAGCTATAGAATAAGATGTGGCACTCCATAGACTAGTGAGAAAGCCAGTTAATGGGTAAAATGGGGTGTCGATTATAGTACCATGAAAACACATTATATAATAGAATTGGGTGTCCTGAATAGCACTTGTCATGCTAATTAAAGCTTAACATGGGGTGGCCTAGATATCTATGTAACACCCTAGGTAAATAAAGATTATGACATTTTCACATTAAGACACATTTGTGAATAAAATATTCATATTACTTTAAAGGGGATGTTATGCTCGATGGCGTACCCAATATGCAACAACGAGTTTCTTGAGAATCTTACGTTGCACTCTAATAATAAAATAATATTATATTATATGGTTGTTCACACCTAGTCGTTTTAATGGTGGGAATGAATAGAAGTAACTAAAAAATGATTATATATGTTTGTCAAATATTTCTACTTTTTACAATAAATTTTAGAGAATTAAAAATGCGAATGAATCCCATTTTAAGCGTAAACATTCTAATATTCTTTAAAAGGTCGATTAACCACCTTTTGATGGAGAACCTTTTTGAAATCCACTTTTTATAAATTTTATTGTTATATTTGACAAAATAAAATTCTTCTTTAGAATCGGGACATCAAAATTTACTTTGTGTAAATTTTTGGTACTTTTCCGATAAAGTTAATTTTTTAATGAAAAGTGAAAAATGTTGTATTTTAATTCAAAACCGCTTTTTAATCTAATTTATTTATATGATTAGATTAACTTTTGAATTTTTTTCAAAGTTAAATTAGAATATATTTTTACCATTTAATCCAATAGTGGTCATTGTAATTAATTTCACTTTGAAATTGGACTTAAACCAGTGTCAATCTTTTAATAGATATTGTTTCTTAAAAACACGATATTTGCTTTCACAGCAGGAATTAATTATTAAATTAATTAATGCAACTTATATGTTTTGAATTTTTTAAAATAGACATCATTTTTGAATTCGTAATATCAAATATAGCTTAGGGTGAATTATTGGTATTTTTCCAAAAAACATAAATTTTTGATGAATAGTAAAACCACTAAGTGGTAGTTTAAAAACTGAGTTTTCATTTAAATGAAACTTCACCACTTCTGTGATTTGAATTTAAAAAATCCAACATACATGGTTGTCATTAGGATTTAAAATGTGGTTCAATGGGATTAAAATAATTTTTTGGTGATTAGCAACTTTTAAGTTTTTAATCGCGATTAGAGGTAATTATTGTAATTTAAGGTAAAAATAATTTTTTAATAATATGAAATGACCTAGACACATGTCCTACCCTCATTTTATGTTTCATGGACGACCCATACAATCCATGGGTCAACTTGGGGACCCCATGGAGCCACATTGGTTGGAAAATGACAAAAATAACTTTTTATTTAAAGTTAAAATAAAAATGTCAAAAGCATGAGTTATTTTACTAAAACAATTTTTAAATGGGGTTATAAAAGTCATATTTTTTACTATAAATATTAATTATTAAGGTAAAAATATTTCATACATCATGATATTTTTTCTATAATTTTTATACATTATATAAATCAAATTATTTATGACATCATGATGATGCAGTGATTACCTAATTAATAAAGGATTTAAATAAAATTTAACGATAATTTTAAAACTATAACATACACTTGTAAAAAACCTATTCTACGAGTATATTTCTATCCCTTACCACCTTATCATTTAAATACATCAATGTGGGACCTTTAAAATCCGAAACTCATTTGAACATAAAGTAACATTTTGTAACTTTCCAAGAGTTCCCCTCATCTCCTCTTATAAAAGGCCCCCACCTCTACCACCTTACCCACACCTCTCAAACCTTTGGCTCGACCAACACCTGCTCCTTTTGTCTCTCCACATCCCTCTCTTACTCCTAGAAGCCTCACTTTTGGCAGAAGTCTTCCCAAGGAAGTCTTTGAGCTCAAATCAAAAAGAGTTACCAGTTTTTTTGGTAATGTCTTCACTTGTGTTCTTTTGTTTTATTTTGCTTCTCCAACCCCATAAACATTTTTTTATTCATTTATTTTGTAACAAAACCAGTATCTTCCTTATACTAGGATGTTTTTATAAGAAGGATTTGAGCTACACTTACACACATGTACACCTAATGGTTAAAGAACATACTGTTTCCCTGGATGGCGAATTTCTGCCTCACGAAACGATGATTGTTAAATATTATTCTAACACCTTAAAAGGTGGGAATTAAGATGTCACTATATTTATATAAGATATATTATATTATTATGTTTTCTTTAATCTTCTGTATTTTTTATTTATGGAATACCTTTATGGCTTCCATTATGGGTATACACGATATCTTCATTTTACGAAGTGCGGACTACCGCCCCCTCAAAGTGATTTGATTTGTTAATACCATACGTGGTACGTATAAAGGATATATTTAATGATATTATATATGATACCACACTATAATTAAAATACTATTATGTATCATTAATTTTTAATTCCATTAAATATAAAATAGAAATGGAAGTAGCGTTCATGCGTACGTACGGCTTACCGTCTCCATGAACGGTGCATTTCATTTCTTATCTCTAAATGTTATGTAATATTATAAATGCATGAAAATAGAGGATATATATGATATATATGATATTTAAATCATGAATAAAATTCTGGATATAATGGATATTTTACCACGTGAACAACTTGTAATTATAAAGAGTTTATTTTTGACTCAAGTACCAATGATCGTTAAAACGACCGTTATTAACTTAAATAATAACATAGTGTTCATGACAAGGTAATAAGTGATATAAAAGGATTAATGAACTTGAAAAATGTTCTTAAGTAAGTATAAATTAACTCAAGTTTATTATTCAGGAGGTTAAAGAACTATCGAGCCACGTCGGACCCGAGGTAAGGGAACCTGCCCCACTCTTTCTTTTTAAGTACACTCTTTTATGTCATTCCTTTTAAGATAATCATTCTTATGATTGAGATGTTCTTTTATATTCCTCTTTCTGTAAATTTTATTTTAATATGATGAGAGACCCTATTTGATCTCATCAATCCATTTTAGGAAGTTTTATGTGGCATCGTTTGGCTGCAGAGTTTTTGTAAGGGATTTTTCATCTCACTATTATTCCCGTGAGATTTATGATACATTTACCACATTTTCCATTGAGTGGTATATGCACTACTCATTATTCTAATATTTGTGTAATATACTTTCTTTTATGAGTATTTACATCAATGTTGTATTTTCCTTCTTTCATGGGGTGTACGTTTCGAAAGATACCCAAGTCGGTAAGGGAACTTTTCACCCTCGTCTTTTTAAAAGACATATTTTGTTGGGTCTTTTAATTTACATATTGTAATGTTGGAATATGTTATTCTATATCCTTATTGATGTAAATATTATTTCCAAGTGATGAGATACCCTTTTTATCTCTCATCAACTCATTTTATGAGTTTGATGTGACGCCGTTAGGCTGTCGAATTTTTGCAAGGGAACTTCTTAACCCAATTTTGATTCTATTGGATAAACGTGTACTCCTTGAATATGTGGTTCTATGAATATGTGTGAATGACCTCTGATTGTTTTAAACTGAATATCCACTTATATTAGGTGTATTCATTTTCACACATAATTATGTAATTGATTTATCCTTAATCCAAGGATATCGTCTTTGTATAGGACTTCGTGTCAATCTCCATTCATTGAGGAATATTTTGTTCAATACACAACTTTCTTATATAAGGTGTATAAACCCCTTTTACTTTTACGTTTATCTGAAAGGAATATTTTTTATACAATGAATTTTACTAAACAATAAAATGGAATGTTTTTGTCGTACGTATGTGGCGACAACGACTTCTCCGCCCCCGTGACCATTATTTGAGTTTCGGCTTCCTCTAAAAGCCATACCTTTTTTAAAAAAAATGAAAAAATAAATACCATGTTTTACTTTTCTTTTATTTTGGTATTGAAAATGGTTTTCATAATGTTATTATATCAATATGTTGTATTGATATCTTGTGATTGAAAAGTGGAAATGTTATGTTTCCATTATGCATGTTTTATGTGATACGATTATGTTATGGTTCTTGGCCATTATTATGAAGACGGGTGGTTCTGTGATAAACTAAGGGCAGGTGAGCCCGATATAGCTCTCCAATGCATTGGGTAAGGCGAAGGAGTTAAACGTTAAGGTTTCTCCAAAGAGATTTAGGGAATATACTGTGATGGGTATTCCAAACGTAACCAAGAGGGTTACTCCCTACGTAAGAATGTTATTAATGCCTCAAGTTACCTTTATGTCTTATGATTTCTATGATTTATTCATTATTTTATGAGGTATGTTAATGTGCTTATGTTTTATGAGTAGAGTATGATTTCATTTATTCTTATGTATAAATGTACTCATGTTTCCTTTCCATATTTTTAGATTCCTTACTGAGCTTTTTATGCTCATTCCAAGTTTTTGAAATGTTTTTCACAGGTCAAGTGAAAGGTACATGATGTGATGATAATGTCAAGGAAGTGTCAAGAATGAATCCATGTTTTATTTTAAATATGTTTACGTTGATGGAAAAAATGAGTACTATCTTTTATGTAACCACTTTGTTTAAATGTGGAATGTAATGCAAGTTTTATTAACTAAATCTCTAAAACACTAAACCTGAAAATATCCTCAATGTGTAATCTTGTAATAACTCTAGATTAAGTAAGGTTTAATGCTGGGGCCTTATAGTTGGTATCAATGGTCGATTTAGACAACTTTAGGGATTAGGAGTTTTTTTAGACACATGATTAGTCCCTATATCTATTATTTCAGTTATATCCTTGTTTTATAACTTTTTTCAGGTCTAGTAAAGTCGGTTACGAATGGATGGAGAAGGATCTCAAACGACATTCCTATCTCTTCCTGATGACATGCTTGCAATAATTATTGCAAATTCATGTTCGGATGATTGTGAAACTTTTTCTTGAATACAACTCACTTGCAAGCAGTTTTGTGAGATATCAAACACCTCCACTATACCTCGTTATCATCGTAGATCATGGGATGTATTTAGACAAATACTATTTTCACAATATTATCATATTTTGAAGAAAGGTAAATATTATCAAGGTATTTTATAATATTTTACCTTATCACAAGAATTTGAAGCATATTTTGATTTTAAAAATGGTTCTGAAGAAGGAGACCATTGTGCAAACTATTTATATTTTCCTTTAAAATAAAGTCTCTCAGCACATACTTATGGTATTTTAAAAGGACCAATAATAGAAAGTTTCAACTCAAATTCTATCCAACTATTTTATTGAAATCATGTTTTAACCGATGTTTTCGAATTATATGTCATACATGATTATTTTCCAAAACTATTTTTCTGTGAACACCCATATGACCCACGTTGTACAAGGAGTATTTGGATGGAGGAAGAAAATGATTTTGTAGGATCTATAAATCATTTATGTAATGTATGGGACTTCTACCTACGTGAGCTAGATGACTATGAAACAGAGTGGATTCCACGATCAAGGTATGATTTTATTCATTTTGGGAATCATTTTATTTTATCTTATGGTGGTGAAATAAGAATTCAAGAATTAAGATGTTGAGATCGTAACTAATTTGGATGATAATGAGAGGTATACGGAAAATATTGAGGTTAAAACATGTTAGGGTTATTTTTGGAGTTTTATAAAAAGGACAACACGCAGACCGTGTGACAACCCGTCGTGTCGGACAAAGCTACTGGAATCGAACCCACAACCAAAGTGCGACTGGTATTTATTGCCTACCACTGGACTATGTGAAATCCCTGGTTAGTATGACTTAATATTTTTAGTTATATGATTTTATGAATTAATATTAAGTTGATTTTGGGTTATCTATGGAAATTATTAACCTATCATGGAGGATATGTGATTAAGTTAATTACTTTTCAATATGAGACTTTAAGAGCAACTGATGTTATTTGGAGATAAGTGTTAATTTTTACCTTGGAAGACTATGTGATTTAATCCGTCAAATATTTGGGTTTCAATATTATTTTTTTTAAATTGATGAATTTTATGGACAAATTGTTTATTGAATGGTCTTTGTTGAACTTTGGGTTTTGTTTGACAAATTTTGGGGATTACGAATAGATTTTTTTAATAAAGGATTATCCTTTTTGGGTATTATTTGATCTCATACTAACATTTTTTGGTTTTAGTTTTGGTTATGTTCTAAAGAAATGGGAATTATATAGTTCTCTATTGTGGATTAGGTGATTCCCTAGATGTTGATTATAGCTCTCTTAATGTGAACAAGTTATCCCAAATACTCATCTTTTGGAGAAAATATGAGTTCATGTATGAAATCTAGTAAAATTTGAAAGTCAACATGACAATTAAGTATGCTTCCTTATGTTTTAGTTAAGATCATAAATAAATTCCTCAACGAAAAGTAACTTAAAAAAAATGTTCTCTGTTAATTTTTCCTACAGGGGAATCAAATACCGTTTAACCCATCACATGTTTGTGATTTTCTTATTGTTAACTTTCTCCTAGACATGTTTACTATCATTCTCCATCAGAATATGACCCTTTGTTTTTTCCTCCATATCCATGTTTTCCTACATGGAATCCTAGTATGGGTTATCTCGGGTGACCTTTGTACTTATCTTTCTTTATTTTAAAGTGATTGTTTTACTGACTCCTGTTCCGATGTGGGAATTTCAATGATGTTTCCAAGCCCAATTTTAAAATTGCAAGGACGAAATTCCCAAAAGGGGGGAAGGATGTAACACCCTAGGTAAATAAAGAATATGAAATTCTATCATTTATCCACATTTGTGAATAAAATATTAATATTACTTTAAAGAGAATTCTATGCACGATGGCGTACCCAATATGCAACAACGACTTTCTTTGGAATCTTACGTTGCACTCTAATAATGAAATAATATTATTTTAAATGGTAGTTAACGACTAACCATTGTAATGGCGAGAATGAACAGAGCTAACTAAAAAAGTATTATATATGTTTGTCAAATATTTTTACTCTTTACAATAACTGTTAGAGGATTAAAAATGCGAATGAATCCCATTTTAAGCGTAAACATTCTAATATTCTTTAAAATGTCGATTAACCGCCTTTTGATGGCGAACCTCTTTTAAATCCAATTTTTGACAATTTTCTGTGTTATATTTGACAAAATTAAATTCTTCTTGAGAATCAGGGCATCAAAATTTACTTTGTGTAAATTTTTGGTACTTTTCCGATAAATTTCATTTTTTTAATGAAAAGTGAAAAATGTTGTATTTTAATTCCAAACCTCTTTTTAATCTAATTTATTTATTTGATTAGATTATCTTTTTAATTATTTTGAATGTGAAATTAGAATATATTTTTACCATTTAATCCAATATTGGTCATTGGAATTAATTTCACTTTTAAATTAGACTTAATCTAGTGTCAATCTTTTAATATATATTGTTTCTTAAAAACACGCTATTTGTTTTGACAACGGGAATTAATTATTAAATTAATTAATGCAACTTATATGTTTTGAATTTTGTAAAATAGAAATGATTTTTGAATTAGGAATATCAAATATATCTTAGGGTGAATTTTTGGTATTTTTCTAAAAAACATCAATTTTTGATGAATAGTGAAACCCCTAAGTGGTAGTTTAAAAACTGATTTTTCGTTTAAATGAAACTTCACCACTTATGTGATTTGAATTTCGAAAATCCGACAGAAATGGTTATCATTAGGATGAAAAATGTGGTTTAATGGGATTAAAATAATTTTTTGGTGAATAGTAACTTTTAAGTTTTTAATCGCGATTAGAGGTAATTATTGTAATTTAAGGTAAAAATAATGTTTTAATAATACAAAATGACCTAGACACATGTCCTACCCTCATTTGATGTGTCATGGAAGACCAAGATAATCCTTGGGTCAAAATGGGGACCCCATGTAGCCACTTTGGTTGGAAAATGACAAAAATAACTATTTATTTAAAGTTAAAATAAAAATGTCACAAGCATGTGTTATTTTACTAAAAAAATTATTAAATGGGGTTATAAAAGTCATATTTTTTACTATAAATATTCATTATAAAGATCAAAATATTTCATACATCATGATAGTTTTTCTATAATTTTTAGACATTAAATAAATCAAATTATTTATGACATCACGATGATGCACCGATTACCTCATTAAGAAAGGATTTAAATAAAATGAACAGATAATGTTAAAACTATAACTTACACTTGTCAAAAACATATTGGATGGGTATATTTAAAACCCTTACCACCTTAAACTATAAATACATCAATGTGGGACCTTTAAAATCCGAAACTCATTTGAAAATAAAGTAACATTTTGTTACTTTCCAAGAGTGCCCCTCCTCTCCTCTTATAAAAGGCCCCACCTCTACCACCATACCCACACCTCTCAAGCCTTTGGCTCAGCCAAACGCTGCTCATTTTTTCTCTCTAAATCCCTCTCTTACTCCTAGAAGCCTCATGGTTTACAGAAGTCTTCCATAGGAAGTCTTTAAGAACAATTCAAAAAGAGTTACTCGTTTTTAAGGTAATGTCTTCACTTGTGTTCTTTTGTTTTATTTTGCCTCTCCAACCCCCTAAAATCTTTTTATTCATTTATTTTGTAACAACAAAAGTATCTTCCATATACTAGGATGTTTTTATAATAATTATTAGAGCTATAGTTACACACACCTACATCTAATGGTTAAAGAACATACTGTTTCCGTGGATGGCGAATTTCTGCCTCACGAAACAATGATTGTTCAATATTCATCTAACACCTTCAAAGGTGTCCATTAAGATGTCAATATATTTATATAAGATATATAATATGATTATGTTTTCCTTAAGCTTATGTATTTTGCATTTATGGCATACCTTTATGGCTTCCATTATGGATATACACGATATCTTCATTTTAGGAAGTGCGGACTACCGCCCCCTCAAAGTGATTTGATTCGTTAATACCATATGTGGTACATATAAAGGATATATTTAATGATATTATATATGATACCATACTGGAATTAAAATACTATTATGTATCATTATGTTTTAATTCCATTAAATATGAAATAGAAATAGAAGTAGCGTTCATGCGTACGTACGGCTTACCGTCTCCATGAACGGTGCATTTCATTTATTATCTTTAAATGTTATGTAATATTATAATTGAATGCATATACTGGATATATATTATATATATTATATCTAAATATTGAATAAAATTATGGATATAATGGATATTTTACCACATGAACAACTTGTAATTATAAAGAGTTTATTTTTGACTCAAGTACCAATGATCGTTAAAACGACCATTACTAACTTAAATAATAACATAGTGTTCATGACATGGTAATAAGTGATATAAAAGGAATAATGAACTTTAAAAAGGTTCTTAAGCAAGTTTAAATTAACTCAAGTTTATTATTTAGGAGATTAAAGAACGATCGAGTCAAGTCGGACCCGAGGTAAGGTATCCTACCCCTCTCTATCATTTTATGTACACTCTTTTATGTCATTCCTTTTAAGCTCATCTTTCTTGTTATTGGGATATTATTTTATATTCATATTTCTGTCAATTTTATTTTAATATGATGAGAGACCCTATTTGATCTCATCAATCCATTTTAGGAAGTTTTATGTGGTGTCGTTCGGCTGCCGAGTTTTTGTAACGGATTTTTTCATCTCACTTTTATTCCCGTGAGATTTATGCTAATTTTACCACCTTTTCCATTGAGTGGTATATGTACTACCCATTATTCTACTCTTTTTGTAATATAATTTCTTTTATGAGTATTTACATCCATGTTTTATTGTCATTCTTTCTTGGGGTGTACGTTTCTAAAGATACCCATGTCGGTAAGGGAACTTTTCACCATCCTCTTTTTAAAAGACTTATTTTGATGGGTCTTTTAATTTACATATTTTAATGTTGGGATATGTTCTTCTATATCCTTATTGATGTAAATTTTATTTCCAAGTGATGAGATACCATTTTTATCTCTCATCAACTCATTTTCTGATGTTTGAAGTGATGTCGTTAGGCTGTCGAATTTTTGCAAGGGAACTTCTTAACCCAATTTTGATTCTTTGGGATAAACTTGTACTACATGAATATGTGGTTATATGAATATGTGTGAATTACCTATGATTTTTTTACACTTAATATCCACTTATATTAGGTGTATTTTTTTGTCACACAAATTTATGTAATTGATTTATCCTTAATCCAAGGATACCGTCTTTGTATGGGACTTCGTCTCAATCTCCATTCATTGAGGCATATTTTGTTTTTTACACAACATTCTTTTATACGGTGTATAAACCCCTTTTACTTTTACGTTTATCCGAAAGAAATATTTTTTATACAAAGAATTTTAATAAACAACAAAATGGAATGATTTTGTCATATGTATGCGGCGACAATGACTTCTCCACCGCCGTGACCATTATTTGAGTTTCGGCTTCCTCTACAAGCCATACCTTTTTTCTAAAATGAAAAAATAAATACCATGTTTTACTTTTCTTTTATTTTGGTATTGAAAATGGTTTTCATAATGTATTAATATCAATGCGTTGTATTAATATCTTGTGATTGAAAAGTGGAAATTTTATGTTTCCTTTATGCATGTTTTATAGGATACGATTATGTTATGGTTCTTGGGAATTATTATGAAGACGGGTGGTTCTATGATAAAATAAGGGCGGGTGATCCCGATATAGCTCTCCAATGCATTGGGTAACGTGGAGGAGTTAAATGTTAAGGTTTCTCTGAAGATATTTAGGTAATATACTATGATGGGAATTCCAAACGTAACCAAGAGGGTTACTCCCAACGTAAGAATATTATGAATGCCTCAAGTTACCTTTATGTCTAATGATTTCTGTGATTTATTATTTATTTTATGAGTAATGTTAAAGTGCTTATGTTTTATGAGTAGAGTATGATTTCATTGATTCTTATTTATACATGTACTCATGTTTCCTTTCCATATTTTTAGATCCCTTACTGAGCTTTTTATGCTCATTCCATGTTTTTGAAATGTTTTTCACAGGTCAAGGGAAAGGTTCATGATGTGATGATAATGTCAAGCAAGTGTCAAGAAAGAATCCATGTTTTATTTTAAATATGTTTACCTTGATGAGAAAAATTAGTACTATATTTTATGTAACCACATTGTTTAAATGTGTAATGTAATGCAAGTTTTATTATCTAATTCTATAAAACTCTAAACCTGAAAAGATCCTCAATGTGTAATCTTGTAATAACTCTAGATTAAGTAAGGTTTAAGGCTGGGGCCTTATAATCTATGGGTAAACCTATAATAGACTTTGTAAGACATATATTTTAAAAGATATCCGTAGTTATGTATATATCTTTTAGATGTTTTCTAGTGAGTTTTTAGATAAATTTTTTATATTTTAAAATATATAATATTTTTTTGGAAATATTAATAAATTTTTTTAAAATTACTTCTTTTATGAATATTTTTGCTGTAATCTCACTATACATTGGTTTTCCTATACTTTATATACCTTACTGTGCTTTTTTGGACAACTAATGTTATAAAATTATTTATCACATGATTTAAATGAATAATAGAGACAAGGATGAGAATAAGGGGGAAAATATTATGATTTTACATAAATACAATCATTTTAAATTTTAAAAGGTTTTCTATTTGGTGGATGAAATTGATACTGAGTATATGAGTCCACTTATATTTTATGGGTTTACATGGAATGATTTTCCTTAATTCACTAAAACTAAAAACCTAAAATCTAATTAGGAAATTTAATAAATAGAATTATATTTTAAAATTATAAAAATATTTTATTTTTAATATTGAGTCCGTGCAAAGACAATAGTGAATGTAATGAAATTTCAGACCCATATTAAAGAAGATCAATGCAGGAAAAAGTGTTATTCTGATAAGTGAAAGAATTATTTCTAATTTCATGTGAAAGATATAGATTTCTTTTGTATCACCACGAATGGTTGTTATAATATTCAATAAGAAGGGAATGATATTCCCAAAGTAAAATGAACCTTTAGAGAATCATAAAATAATGTGAACTCTCGATTACTATTTTCCAATACACTTATCCTCTCTATAGTACATGATGTTTTCCATATCCAATCATTACAAATTCCAATCATATCCAATTCATGTGGTCAAATTTTTTAAATATAATTTTAATCATATTTATTTTACTATGATGAAACTATACTAACTCCAGATACTTGAGAACATGTTTTTATGAATCAAATGACTCAATAGGTAAAGGTACATTCGACAAATCCCGAAATAGAATAAGTGATGCGGGAACCTGAAAATTTTATGACATTGAACTACCTAAATCCTTTTTCGAGATAAAACTCTATAAATTTTGATGATGAGATTTTTTGAATGAGTGAATAATGTGACGCCGAGCATCAGTTATTGGAAAATTTTCATTTAAGAGAAACAATCTCTTATTAAGAAATTATTATTAAATAATTCTATTAAAACATAAATTATAAATTTATATATACAAATTATGATAATTGTTTTTGTTTTATTTTTGATGGAATGTTATCATATTTTACCTATTTTGATATTTTGGTTTTTTTAATGATTGACTTTTTTTAGAGAATAGCGAGGATACCAATTTTTCTAATATTTTTAATTATTATAATTATATAAAGTTTGATAAATTTCACATTATATGATTTTTTCTTAATAATATGATATATGATGAATTTTTCATAGAATAATATTATTATATCATTCCATTTTAGTGAATTTTATTTAATATAATTTTTATTCTTAAAATTCATTTTTTCAAGAAGATGTTTTTCATTATGTGTGACATAATTATATATAATTTAATATTATTAAATTTTATAAAAGGAATATTAATTTTTTACCTTATTTAGAATCATGAGAGTCATATCATATAAATTGGAACCTTCTATTTATTCATTAAAAATAGAAAATGTGTTCTATATGTTTCACCTTGGAAATGGTAAAATAGGTAAAATATGGTTAAAACAAGGACAAAAGTCTCAAGATCAACAAAAAACATTTCATAACTTCATTTTAATTGTGGAAATGAACCATATCTACAAAAACAAATATTTAATTTCTTTGGTCTTTTTACATTGATAATTATAATTATATTATTTTTATTATTGAAAATTCTAAAAATGAATTTATTTTTGGACATAAAAGTTACTTTTTTATTAGGAAAACTCTTTTAAGGGGAAATTGAGAAACCATGAGGTTCACCTAAAACAACCATTGAATGAGACTACATAATCATTAATGGTTACCTAAAACCTATTAGAAATGATCTCCCTAAATAACTTCCATGAAATAGTGTTTTTATGTAAGTCTATATCATCATTTTTGAGGTAATTAATGTGGAAAACCATTTATTTCCCAGGCCTTCATTTACTTTTATTGAGATATATTACATTCATTTTATCCTTTTATCTGTATATGATATTTCTTGAAAATCCTAACCTAATTCTCATAGTTAATACCCATGAGTACCAGTCTCCCCATCAATTTATCATCTTCCCCCAATGTGGCATTAATCGCAAGAAACACATCCACTATTTCTCCATATATATTCATGAGAAACTCCAAAGAATTACAAGAAACTATGGATTCCTCCCACTATAGCCCTGTATTCACATCCTAGAGGGGAAATTCACCATCGACAATACCCTTTACCTAATATGAACATCCACATAACTTGCTATCACATTATAGTGACTTGGATTTCTACCTTTTGGTGGATATAGTCTCAATCATTTGGGTTGAATAAGTCTTGTCCATTTGACTATAACTATTTACATTAATTCCCTTCCTCCTCCTCGAGTTATGAACTACACTACATGTATGAACAGATGCACTGTCTCTTGAGAGTTTTCCTTTTGATTCATCATTGAACTCTTCCCTTGGAACTCCATGGTCATCTATTGAATTTTATGCACAGTATGCTTTATGATCCTAGTATGTCCCTTCATTCATCAACCACCCAAATTTGTATCCTATATTAATAGATGGAACCTCCTAACTCATTCATGAATTTATCGAAGCCCCACCCCTATATTTTACTCCTAAAACATTCCACCTAATGGAATATCATACATTACAACATTATAAACCACTATATGATTGTTGTCATCATCCTGGGGTCCCCAACATTCAGTGGTTTCTTACCATGAAATAAAATTATTAACACAAGAATCTACCATGGGTGTTATTGCACCTCCCTCTTAATAGACATGAGACTGCACATCCTAGTTGATACCACCACTAGCATCATCCCCACTATGGTATCCCTTAATTCGGTTTATCAAATCAAGAGAACGAACACTATAAACCACCTCAATAACCACTGGTCCCAAAGGGACATGAAAAAAGGCATGAGGCTACCAATATCCAACCTTAATCACCATATTAAATTTTAAACCAATGGGTTTCCCACTTTTTCAACCCATTGCCTTAAATTCGCATTACATGGTAATGGTGAAACACCCAACTAACTTTTCCCCATCAACCTTCTCCAAAATCAGGCCCCAATTCTATGCCACTACCACCTATGTCCACAACCATTATTAATAATTATTTTGACTTCCATTCCTATTCATAGTCTATGCGTGACCCATTTTCTTATTAGAAATATAGAAATCTGACCACATTTCCCAAATCAAAGGATGCATGCATCTCAACTCCCACCCCACTAAAATCTAAAATAACCCAATTAGAAATATTGGGATATCAAATTCTAAATAAATTCATGTATGAAAAGGGTCTAAAATTAATTGAGTTGGTCAATTGGATCATAAATACCTAACAACAACATTCCCAAGAATTTTCCAAATATTATGGTTTGAAACGGAAAAGGGTGATCAGGGAATCTAACAGAAAACATAGTTGTTGGGAAGTCTCTTTTCTATATTGAAGTCATATATCCACATGATCTGATATAATAAGGAACCATTGAAGCTACAGGTGGTGCTAGACTAAATGATGACCCTGTATTCATCTAAAGAAAATAATATCATTATGTTCCTATTGTCTAGTAGACCCCTTATGGATCGATCTTGTAATCCATAGGACCAAAAAATTATGGATAATATTGTCATAAATAGTTTATTAAACCATATTTTTTCTTTCTACCTTAACCATATACAATTTCTATGTGAGGAATTTTACCTTCTGTTATCTTATAAATTTACTTTATAATGGTTTATATCTTTTAAAATTTACAAGTGTGCCACTAGACAAATTAATAAAAGGTCATCTCTACCCATCTCATATTCTACAATATTTTGAAATTTTGATCAATATAAAGGTGATAAATAATACTTCCAACTAAGTGATCAATGTTATTCCATTGATCATATTCCCTAAATAAAAATCCATGGGTCCTTATTATGTGATCCAAAAGAAGATTTTCTAAAAGATGGTAATGATATAAAGTATGATATTTCCTTTTCATATTTATTCTTTTACCACAATGAATTATTGGATATAAAACCCAATAGAATAACCCAATTATATCACATTTACTGATATATTATTATATATATGTAAAAATATTTACTAATCTCTTTCTCTAATAAATTGAATGTGAACATATCGTTTGTGAGTACATGTGTACTTCTATCTCTATATAGTAATACGATTAATTTTCTATCCCATTATATCACAAATGGTTATTATTATGGGTTATGATATTATATAGGATAATAATGAAATATAGATTTATATTAATATATAATTAAAATATATTATCTACTTCCAAACATTTTAATCTATCATAAAACAATATTGTTTCTAGTGCGTACATGAGGACTACCAACTCTATGAAGTGATGGGATTCATTTTTCATTACTTATTTACATAGAATGTGATAAGTATTAATTTTATGACTATATATAATATAATTATTATTATATAAATTTCATTGATTATTTCTATTCCTTCCATTCAATATGTCGAAAATTTATTTTCTTATTCCTGTCTAGGTAAAGCATATCGTCTCATGAACAACATGATTCATTTTTTGTCTCATCATTATAAGGATTTTTAAAAATAAGTATATAATGTAAACATATTCTATTTATATCATGATTAATAATATTGTTTTTATTTAACCTTGATAAACATTTAGGACCAAAACTATGAAATTGAAACATATTTAAAAATCAAAATAGGTAATAATAAAAATGATGATTTTAATAACATTTTATTAATAAATCGTAGTAGATATGTTATAAGTGAATCATATATGACATTGTAGTAATTTACATAGTTATAGTATGAAATTATAAAAAAAATTAATATATTAAAAATGATTTTAAATGTACTTAAAAGAAAATTTTGATATGAGGAAAGGGTTTCTATAATTGTCTCATTCTTATTCTGTAATGTTAATATTTATGTTTCCATAAATGAATTTCATGATCTTTATATCTTAATTACCCTAAATTTAAATCAGTCATATTTATTTATTAAAATCATAGTTTTTATGTAATATTCCGCTCTTCAGGCGCTTAAGAGTCTGAATGATTGTTTTTATCGAAATGTAACATTGTTTTCTATTATCTCAGTAATATTTTTCTCCCTTGTCCCCATTTTATATAAAATGTATTCAATAGTGTTTTTTAATATTATCTGATTATTGATAAAATAAATTTTAAACCCATTTTTATTTATATCTAAAATCATAAAATCAGTCTTCTTGTATTTTTTGAAAGAAGTATTTTTTTATTTTAAACAAAATTTTAAAATGAATTTATTTTACAATCACAACATGAATGGATTTTTCCACCAACAAGACTGATCAATCTATTGAAGGTTCCTTTACATTTTTCTAGGATTTCTTTTCAGGATATAGTAATTTTATAACATCCAAAATATTACTCTTGATGGATTATTAAAATTTTATATTAATTTATTAGTAAAAATATTTACATTTAATATTCTATTTTTTCAATATTAATGTCTACACTCATTATGTTTCACCTCATTTAATTAATAAATTCATTGGATGTTTTTTGTGATATTTGGGGTCTCTTAAATACCACCGACTAATTTATTGGTATCGTGAGGAAAATTATTTGTGGTTGGTGGTATAATTCTTTCATATTTTTGTATGTTTTCAGAGAATAAATCCTTATCTGTAAGAATATGATATCTTGTATTATAAATTCTATCATTATGAAACAATTTATTATTATCAATGTAATTATATATATTGTTATTTTTTCTATATATTTATTTCACTTTATGGAATTTTATATTTAGAATATATTTTTATTATTTTTCTTATCCATATTATAAATGTGTTATTTCTTTTTTGATGGATTCTATTGTACACCTTCCCTTACAATGAATATGAGCTCACCCTTTCCTATCTTATTCATTCCTTTATCTACTAAGTAGGGGTATATGAATGAATTAATGGTTTACTTGATGAAACAATAATTTTTTTAAAATAATTATTAAATTATAATACATGTTTCAATATTTCTTGTGAAAATTATGTATTTGTCTACTGTCCTAAGAGTACTCAACTATTCATTTCTTTAGGATGTGATTTAGGGTGTTTTTTTTCTAGTGATGTATAATAAAAACTTACTTTAGTTTATTGGAGATAGGTTTCTATTATTTCTTTCCAAAAAATTGTCATAAAATATATTCTTTAAGGAACATATACATTACATAGTGAAAAATGGATTAGTATCCCTATTGAATGATAGGGATTATTGATTAATGAAGTGGTCCTGCACTCTTTCACCACATTACGTATTATAAGACTACACTATATGAGTAATATTTTATTCATAAACTTATTCAAAATCACCAGCTTTGTTTTTATTTGTTTAGATATAGGAATATATCATATTACACATCTAGTTTCATTTGATTTTAAAAGTTGGAAATCCATACATGGTTTACCTACATCGATATAGTTTTTATTCCTTCAACATGGATCCATTATTAATCAATTATATACAATGTATTTTTATATAACATTATGAATCATAAAAAATAATTTTTAAATGGGTGAAACAGTTAACAAGGAATAAAAAGTTATACATATCAAATCATAAAATAGTAAGCCATAAATCATTCAGAATATTCGAAAATAATAAAAAAAATATTAAAAAATTCTAAATTATATCAAAGGAAAATATTAATTAATCCAAGAATATCTTTAAGGAGTGTCAATCATGGTTCCCAGCATGTTATCATTCACCACTCACCAGGATTTTGTAATAGATGTACTCATCTAAATTTTTTTAGGGGTTTTAATAGAAGTGGAATCATTTCCAAAAGAAAATCCAATTTTTTTCATCCTGTTAGGGATTTATTGCTTACAAAACCATGTAATATATACCCTACCAAACAAATTACGATATTGTCCTATAATTATATATGTCGATATTATTTATACTAATGTTATATTCCGAAATATATTTTTTCCCAAATATATATATTATGTTTCTATATAAATTTTCTATGATGAAAACTAAAACACCTGAATATAGTATCCCATAGTTGGTTGTTATTTTGAAAAATTATAAAAATTAATTTGTATTTGATCACAAGGTTTCTAAAAATTCATTTTTCCTATGATGTTTGATACATTCATTATTCTCACATTATATATAAAACATGTAATATAATACATTAATTATTGAGAGAACATTTTTATTTCTTCAATCAAATCCTCGAATTCATTGATAGATTTGTCTCTAGTATCTAGTGGAAATGATTAGAAATAAGAGATGAGGTCATATTCTTTATAATAGACAACTGAAAACAAAATCTTCCATAAAATTATTAAAACACGATTTATATGGCTCATTTTAATGATAAAATAATATTACACATTTATAATACCATAAAAGTGGATACATAAATGAATAACATAACAATATAAATAATTACATGGATACCAAAAACAAGTTTCATAATGAAATAATTGATAATTCCATCCATCATAATCCTAAGGTCAAGTCTTTATTGCAAGCCAACATCCATAAATAGGTAAGTTGTACACCAATTAACCAAAATGAAATTCACCATGATACTATCTGATATATTTTTGATCTATAATAGATCTCACCCTTCAGATACTATGTCCAATTCATTCACCATATGAACAGTTAAAATAATAATGTAATACGTAATCAGTATAAATATTAATTCTAAGAAACAAAAATATAAAATTTTAACATAATCCGAAAAAATACACCATTACCATGATCGTAAGCCATCAAGAATAGTATAGTGGATAAAACAAAAGTATTATATCCCTATTATAGAATTATATAAAAAAATAATATTAGCATAGATGAAAATATTATTGGAATATATCTAAAAAAATACCCTTTTTATTTTAAAATCACATATATTAATCATTAGAAATTAATAGAATATTAGAGTACGCTATAACATAAAAATAATCACAAATAATTATAAAAAATCATTCAGAGTAAATATTATTCATGAAAGTGTGAATAATTTTTTCGGTATTGTATTCTAAAATAATGTTCCTATACACACCTTCAATAAAAATGTTTGATATTTGGAATACAATTACATGATTAATTTAAAACATTTTAATATAAAGACAAAAATTTTAGAAATGCATTTAATAAATAATTATATAGAATAAATACATTCATGAATCAATTTCAAAGAAAATATGGACATGGATGAAATTAATTCCTAATCAAATATAACAAAATGGATATTTTATTTTAACAATATTCTCTTATTCTATTGACTACTCATGAAAAAAATGGTTCAAATAATTAAAATCCACATACATAACAATAAATGATCTAAACATATGAGGTTTATGAAATATATATCTTATAATTCTTCTCATATGATCTTAAATATAAATTTTCTAGAAAAGGGAGAGATTATAATAAAAAGTCTTACCTCAACTATGAAATTATTTTTATGTTCATTTAGTATCAAGTATAATATAGTTATTTTTATAAAAAATATATTTTAGAAACATATACATTCTTATGATATAAAATATTATATATATATTACAATTATATAACGATCCATCTATAAAACATTACATAATCATTAATTTTAGTCAATAACATTCTTTCCTCCACATTAAATATCATTTCTAGTATAGATTTTAAAAATTTAGGACAAAATACATAAAATGAAACACATTCATACAAAGAGGATACTACTAAAACAATGTACATTTATTATCAATACGAATAATTTCGAAAATGAAATATGTTTTCATGGAATAATATCCAAAAAATTTAACATGACATCATTATTTATGTTAGAAATCCATATAACCAACATAAAACATTTAAACACATTAGATGATCACAAAAATATATGTAAGGGACACGAAGAATGAACAAATGTTAGTTGAGTGAAAAAATGAAAAATCATTAAAAACCTTTTCATGGAAAATCATATGAATGCATAGAAATATAATTCATTTTCCTTGGGACATAATTAGAATAGAAATCATACATTCACCCTTACACCAAAAATAACCATTCATTCAACTTCCATCTCCTTAGTACCCACTACATTTGAGAGATGTGATGGGGATCACCCATCATATCATGAGAAAAACTAGGATCAAACTGACATAACTTGATCTATATTGGGATCAACACAACATTTCCTGAGCTATAGTGGTATATACCCAAAATAAACATTTTACGATGAACATATCTTGAATTAAAATCATGATATTTCATTTAAAACCATATGTAAAACATAATCAGATATTATAATACCCTTTTTGGATATCAATTTTTAAAATATATAAAATAAATTAATAATAATTAAATTATATCATTCATAAATATCTTTTCAAAAATATTATGGAAAAATTATTGTAATAAAATTTAATAAAATTAAAAAAACTGCTTTGGATATAAATAAAAATGGGATAGATCTTTTTGAATTTCATAAAAGAGACATTTAAAAGGACTTCAAAAGTAATGTCCCTTAAATAACACATGGAAAAGAACCCTTTTAAAATAAATGAGATAAATTAAAACATTAAAAAAAAAATATTTTCATTTATAAAACAATTTTTTATAAATGGACATAAAATATAATGATATTGAATAATAAACCATTAAAACCTTCAAAATAGTGTTTTAGTTAAAGAATCACATTCCTTGGGTTTGGCATCCTTCAAATATTTTCAAAAGTCATGTATAATGGTTGTAATCATGATATTAATATATAAATGAACCAAAATCATTTTTATATTAAATTAAATTATATTCATATAATATTTTCCACCCTATTATTTAAAATATTTCGTTATTTCCATTGATTCTGGTGTATTCTTTACATGGTTTCCATGGTTTGTTTATTATGGATTTCCTTGTTGACTTGAATAGAAACTCCACAAGTGAAATGAAATGGTATTGAAATGTATCCCAAAATTTAAATTATATCATATATCACTTTTTCATATATTATGATGATTCGTTAGATAAAACATTAATTATATTTGTTTACATCATTTTGGTGGTTCATTAGACATCACAAAATTGATTAATCACATAATTTTGTATTAACAGTATATGATAATTCCAGAACATAAAACAAGTTATATCATACACATTAAAACCAATTTCATACGTGAAAATTATTTTTTTACCATCAATGAAGTATGTAATCTAAATTTAAAATGTATCATCCATGATGTCGGTAAATCAACACATCACTGATTATGTTTTTATTCATAGAATAAATGAGAGGATAGAAGAAGAATGTAAGTGAATTTTTTAAATAAAAAATAAAATATTCCATTTTATATAGGATATTATTTTTATATTCAATATTTGATAAGTGGATTCTAATAGATTATAAGAAAAGTAAAAGTTTAAAAAAATGTTAGGCGACTTTGACCTTTGGAATTATCTTTTTTGAGAACCACATTAAAGACCTTGGTTTTGGCCTTCTGGTGAGACCAGAAGGTCATGGTTTGGGGGAAAGGAATTGGGAATATAATTGGGTAGAATTTCGAAAAGGATCAACATTTGAGAGGTTTGATAATAAAAGGGCTGACGGGAGGTTTTTATAGTGGAGTAGAGGGAGCTTTTCAATTTGATAATAATTATTTTGTTATTTTCATCATGACAAGAAATACTACGGGATAATGAGGCTACATAATATAATTAGTTCATTTTAGTTGGACTTAAGGGTTCTAACTTATTATAACATCATCCAAGACTCAATAATTCAAGTATTTCGCTTATTTCAAAAAATATTGTATTTCTCAATTCAACAAAAATTCATGTATATCAGAATTTTCCTAAAAATTCACTCTATCCATTTTTTGATATGTAGAAGTAAAAGATAACCTCTATTATTTTCAAAATATTATTCCATATATGAGAAATTAAAATTCTATTTCAATTCATAATTTACCAAAAAATTCAATTTTTTAACAAAAAATTTATTTTGTAACACTTTGAATTTTTTTTCAAGTCTCATAATATTATATTATAATCAATAAAATAAAATATTAATTCATGAATGTATTTAATGAAAATATTCATTCTATTAAATAAATTTATTAATTAAAAAATTAAAAAAAATATTTTTTTAAAAAACACCTAATATATCATTTTCAAAACATTTATTTATTCATTTCACTATAAAAATATATCATATTTTCACATATTAGATGCATAAATTTGTTTAATTAATTCATAGATGTAGTTCCTATTATATTTGATGATTTGTAATTCATAAGGTTCAAGTTTCTATTCCAAAGGTCAAGTTACATTTCCACTAGTAATGATTTCATAAAAAATGAAAATTTCATTATACATTTGAAAAAGATTAAAATATTTAATATGCCAATGAAAATAATATATTTTATAAGTACCTGGGTTTAAACATTATCCCCACCATTAGGAAATAATTTCCTCACAATTTTCAATCACTTTTAAAATATGTGAGTATACATTTCCCTAATATATTTTTATATTCCCATGTTCCTTCTTCAGCCATGTGTTTTCTCAACAAAATCGTTATCTGGAGAATTTACTTATTCCGAAATACTTTCCCTCTATGATTAAGAACCTCAATAGATTTCTATTTATATGAATTTTTTTCTTCCAACAAAACTACTAATCTGATTAAAATAGGATATGGATTTATAAAATACATTCTCAAAATCGAATCATTACAAACCTTGTGTACCGAAGATAAATTTTGTAGAAAAGATACTTGGAAGGAAACTGGTCTAAATTTTCCTAGGATATCAAAATTTATGATGATTCATGGACATATCCTTCCTTAAAAACTAAACATATAAACTATTTCCAACGAGAGAGTTTATGTAATGAAAGATCACATACCTTTAATGAAATGTCCTTCCTCTTGTTATTTTCATAACTTTTTTGTCAGCTCTGAGATATCCATTTGTGCCAATGGATCATCTTCACTCTCTATTCAACTTATTATACAAATTATGGTCCCATCAAATCACTTTCCCCAACATCATCCAAAAATGATGGGGTTTAATACGCCTTCCAATATATTTTCTTAGAAGGATCAAGATGCATACGATAATGAAAACTATTTCTATATGAAAAATCATCTAATAGAAGAAGTTGATCCAAACATCCTAGGTAATCCAATGAACAATATCAAAGATTATTATCCAATGTAATTATTTTTCAATTTTAAAATACACCAATTTAACGATGGAAGGTTGTGCTGAAATATAATTCAGTTCTTAATGACATCTAAAATCCATTCCCAATGTTAGAAGTAAGCCTACAATCATGATCTGATATAATGGAGAGGGGAATTCAGTGTAACCTAACTATATCCTTTAAGTACATTTAATAATGCTGATCTAGAAATATAGTGTCTCAAATTATAATAAAATGAGCTTATTTAGTTTAAAGATCAACAATAACTCATATTTCATTGTGTGCTTAGAATTTCATTTGAAGTCCAACCAATAAATCCATGGATATATTTTCCAATTTATACTCATTCATGGGAAAAGTCCAAAGAATCCCTTCACTAACTTATATTTCACTTTAACTTGTTGACATGTCAATAATTTCATGGAAAAATTAAAAATATCTTTTTTTTAATCTATCAAACCAATAATACTCTTGAAGGTCTCTATACATCTTTGTGATACCATGATTTACCAAAAACTGATATCTATGACATCTATATAAATATTCATTATTCATCATAGAATCACATGGAAAAATATTTTCTTCAAAAAACTATAAAAACAATCATTATTAATGATAAACTCATGAAACTTTACCATTTGAACCAATTCTACAACTCAATGTCATCCTTATGAGCATGAATTATTCTGTCTTATAGAGATGACATCATAGACACCAGAAACAAAATAGAGGCGTTTCCATCACTCAAAACATCCAATCTATCATAAAATTTATTAAAAAAGATAATGTTCTAAATGTTTCATGGTTAATGTAGTGTTATTTTTTATGACTAAAAGGATCAAGCAATATTTTTTTTGTTGTATAGTATTTAATTGTGAAATTATAATCCATGATTAATTCATGAAATCTCTTATAACCCATGATCAATATCTTCTACATAAATATATTCACAAATCAATTATGGTCAGTTAGTATTTTAAATTTTACTCTATTTAAATGGTGCCTCCAAAATTTTATAGCAATAATAGTGGCATCAAATTCCAAATCATGTGTTAGGTAATTTTACTTCTGATGATTCAAACGATGTGATTAAAATGCAATTACCTGATCATTCTACATTAGGACACTACCAAGTACATTCAATGACAAATAATTATAGATTACAAATTCCTCATATCTGAATGGTAGGTACAAAACAAGATCATTCACCAATCATATTTTCCATCATTGAAAACAGTCATCACATTATTTTATCCAGATGATCGTAACACCATTTATAGTTAACAAATTCAGTGATATAGATAACTGTGAAATACCGTCAAAGAACATACAGTTATATCCTACTAACATGGCACATCAATGAATCTTTGTAACAACTCATTCTTTCATTTTACGTTTCCCTTTGAATAATGTAATAGCTTGCATTGTATGCAACTTTGAGATTATAACATAAAGCGACCAATAAATCTAGCCATTATTAATAGTAATACCCACTTTTTGAAATATAAAAAATTTTACCTTTCAATGTGGAATTAATTTTTGGATTTGTAATATCAAAATTAGCATAGGGTGAATTTTTGGTATTTTTCAGAAAACTATCAATTTTTTATGAATAGTGAAAAACACTGAGTTATAGTTTAAAACCGATTTTTTTTAAATAATTATTTATATTATTTAATTTTATTTGGGGAAAAAATAGAGACATAATACCTATATAAGTTCAATGTAATTTATTGGAGTTAGTTTATAATAATTTTAGATATATAAAAATTTTATTGAACTTTTAATTGTCTTCTACCCACCTCCTAGGAGCATTCAAAAATTTGAATAAAACATAATTTTACCAGTTTTTTGAATTGAATTACAAAAATCTGAGACATACAGTTGATATCAGTAAGTAAAATTTGGTTTAATAAGATAAAAATAAATTTTAGTGAATTGTAACTTTTGAATTTTATTTACCACGGATAAAAGTAAATAGGGAAATTAAGGGTAGAAATGATATTATTATTTCCCTAAATCATGTCATAATTATATTGGACAAGTTTAATTAGAACAGAAACAAACTTAGGAATAAATTATTAATTTTTATGTCCACTTGGATTAGATTAGTACATTTATTATTAATTATTTCAATGATGAGTTAAATGTGTTAAATTCAAAGCTTAATAATTAATCATTTTTAATCTGGGTTGTACAGAAGATAAATTATATTATAAATATTCATTATAAATCTAAAAATATTTCCTACATAATGGTATTTTATTTATATTTTTTATACATTACATAATTTAATTTATTTATGACACAATGATGATGCAGTAATTACCTAATTAATGAAATTTTTAAATATTTGATATTATAAATATCCAAAAAAACGTTATTTGAGTTTTTTTATGAATTACACTAATTTTATAGGTTAATATGACATGTTAGGGTTGGTTAGATTATTTTTTTCAAAGAAATAATTTTTTATGAATTTAGAAAAAACAAAATACCAAATAGTTTCAAAGATTACATAAATGAGTTTTTAAAAGAAATATTATATTATTTGTTTATATTATATTCCTAAAAATCTAAGGTTCAGAAAAAAGACTTATATAATGATTGGTGTATCATTAATGAACCACTTAGTGTTCTCTTGGATGTATATAGTATGTTTATTAAACAAATAATATAAAAATACAAAGAGACACGGTAAATGTCAATCTATTTAACTAAGAGTTAAATCTAAAATATAAGGTTAATATAGAGACCCAAATCCATCTAAAACCTATTGTTCAATTGGTTTTAGATTAATACACACATTAGCCTTTAAATAATAGATTTTATATCCATTAGATACCGAAATTTATTTTATTATAAAATAATATTTCTAGCTTATCCTAAGGTTCCCCTCACCCCTCTTATAAAAGGGCACTCCCCCTTCTCTCTAATTCACACCTTCCAAGCCATTTGGCATGGCCAAACCCTGCCCAAAAACCATATAAACTATTCTAACTTCATCCTAGTTCTGTTAGTCAGATATTAATCCTAAGGATCCCTTTTGGTCAAATCAAATGGAAGAACCCAAAGCATAGGTAAATATTTCATCACCTCATTCAAGTTTCTTTCTTCTTCCAAAGTTTCTTTCTTTGTTATTTCCATTCAAAAATATTAACTCCAGTACCTTCTATATACTTTGATGTTATTATAAATATGGTACAACCATATTCATTATTCTCTCCATCCTTTGAAGGACATGTCGCAATACGTGCGTACGTACGACTTGTCGTCTCTATGTCATGGAGTAATTGTTATTCAATACATTATTATTTGGATGGGTATAATAATGATGTGTAAGTAATTTAAATAATAAAAATTAAATTTTAATTATTCTCTATATATAATATACCGTCCAATTATATATTATTTTAATATCAAATGAATGATATTGTCACTCGTGCGTAATTATGGATTATTGTCTCCACGAACGCGATGAGATTCATTCCCCATCGTATCAATTCACAACCAATTTTCATTTGATGATTAATAATAATTTTTAGAGACTTTATATAATTCTGGATATGAATATTATAAATCCTATCCTTAACAAATAAGACCCCCATAACAAGGAATATAAAGGAAAACGAATTCTTTAACACACAAAACGACGATAATACAAAGATATTATTAACAAAATAATGGTAAAAGATCATATATGATATCATATTAATATATATGATTCTTTTATAATTTATTAACAATTATTTCACTATTATACAGGAGTTTAACCAACCCTTGACCAAGGAAAATTACAAATTAAGGGGTTTCTTATCTCACTATTAATTCCTTGAGATTTACATTGTTAGCCACTTATTTATTTAATTTGGTGTATTTATTACATGCATTTGATATATAATATCATGATTCTCTTTATAGTCATGGTATTATGTGATTCATTTGGTTTTTATTAACTGTTTCTCATATGACTCGATTTATTACAACGAAGTAAGGTTTTTTCATCTAACTTTTATTCCTATGAGATTCATGCAATTTTGGCCACTATTTCATTTGGTGTGGAGTATGTACTACCCCTGATTGTATTCCTTTTGTAATATACCTTAATGTATGGGTATTTACATCATCACTATATGATACTTCATTCATTGGGGGTATGTTTCATAAGTTACCAAATCGGTTAAATAATTTAAAATTTAAATTTCCACTCATTAGGCTTTACGCATACTTAATTGATCATTTTACTCCATCATTATGTGTGGATTCAGTATTTAATGTTTGTGTAGTAATTTCTAGTCACTTTTCTGTGGATATAATTTTGATACACATAATCACACCATTGATAAATTCTCAAAACATCGATATTAACTAGATAAGAGTAATTTTAACTCAATATCTATTTATTGAGTTAAAAATCCATCTATTTGGTGTTATTTTTACAAGAATATATGTGAATGTACCATGATTGATTTACAATAAATATCCAATAATATTGAGTTGTATTTTTCACAAATAATTATTTCATTGATTTATCCTTTACCTAAATATACTGTCTTTATAAAGGATTTTTCTCAACTTACATTCCATTGAGACTTCATTGTTGTCGTGCCCCAACTCTATTTTTTTGTGTATATAATGTACATTGACATAGTATATCATGAATCCCTTTATTCTCATTATGTTATAAAATTTTTATTACATCAATTATTTCTATTTAAACGCCTCTCGTTTGGTTAAGAACTGTAACAAAAATCCCATTTTAAATGTTTTCAAAATTTATTCTTATAAATATTTCTCATTAATTTCCATGTTTTAGAAATGGTTTTAAGGTATTATTTATTTGCACATTAATTTTTTAAAATTAAAAATCCCTTTAAAAGAATCAAAGTGGTATGAGACACTTTGATTCAAAAATCTATTTCAAATTGATTCTTGATAAATAGTGAGACTTTTAAATGTTTTCAAGAAAAACGAGGATGTCTCTCTCAAATAGTTTTGTTTATTATTTTCATCTATGTCAATATCCATAATTATTATCATTTGAGGTTAATATGTTAAAATACAATATTCCATATTATATTGAATGGTTTATGTTTTACAGTGGATGTCCTATTTTTATAACATTCATGGTTTGTGGAAAAAGAATTGACATTTCAGATGCAAGTATTAATACGAATGTTTATGTTATGTTACAAAATTTTCAAATGAGGAATGCATTGGACTTAGTAAGTGATGGGTGGATCCTGTTATAGCACCTCAATGCATCAATAGGTATCATGAAAAAAACTAGTGTCTTGGCACAAGGCCTTGACAAAATAATATTTGTAGTATTGGCATAAGGCCTTGAATTTGATGTTATGAAGTACGGAATTATACATTCCATCATTATGAAAGTGGATATTGATACTGCATGGGATTATTCGACTAGTAGAATATCCACGTGAATATTCAAATGGAATTATTTGATTTTATCTTTTCAATATTATTCTGATGTTCTTGTTTAAAAGGCTTTTTTTCTAATGTAATACATTGAATTAAATGTTTGTGCTTATATACGAATGTTTCCACTATATTGTTATCCTTAATATGCATCTGATCTCACCACTTTCTATGTTTTATTTTCCCAGGATTCGAAGATGTATATTACGACTCAAATATAGGGATATTCTATGGGATCTCAGTGTTGTCTTTGGAAACAATGTTGTAGTAGTTTTCCATTTTATGATGTAATGTAAAAATTATGAATGTATCCATTACATTCAAGGATACTAAACTAATCGGCCTTTCAAGACATGATATTTTGTAATCATGCCGATGATACATAATAATGCATCTATTCTGGGCTTCAGGGTTCTGGGTGTTACAGTTGGTATCAGAGGAAGTTTAGTACAAACCTTAGAAACTATATTTCGATAATCTCTTATTAGATCCCATATCACTAAGATATACATTGAGTATTATTATAGAATAACTTCCTAAATTTTTTTTATTGTAGATATTTTGTGATTTTTCAAAGAAATACATCCCTGTCTTGATACGAGTAGGTAGAGATATCTTCCTAGGGGTAAAACCTGATAACACTGTTTTCAGATAGACTCGAATGAGAACTAGTGCACGACAACTGGCCTTGCTGCACTCTTGGTTACGAATCTCCCAGTGGATTTTCATAAGAAAATTACATTTTCATTACATACTGATTTAAATGATTTTAATATAATATGAGAATAAATGACCTTTGTTAATCCTAAGCTATTTAATATTGAAAATATGGTGTCATGATATTCTTTAAATGATTTTATGACTAAGGTTGCTCAGAAAATGCTTTCTGGTTTTAGTCAATGGCTGGATTCCAAGAAAGTCATAGTAGCTTTGAGCATTATGCACAAGGTGGGAATAGTGGTGGAAATGAGCATCAAAATGAATTTTTGATAGGTGTAAATGATATCATGTTAATTCCAAATCCGTTTTACAAAAATATGATCAACAACATATATGTTAAACAACTCCCGGACTCAACAATGAAGGGAATGGTGATGAATGATAAGATCTCCAACAGTGAAGACCATGGAGAAAAGAATCCTCAATTTCCATCATGAAGGAAATGTGGAAGAAGAAACCCAGAAAAGTGCCTCAATGGAACCAATAAATTCTTTACATGTGGGAAAGAAGAACATAATGTGAATAATTTTAGAGGAAAATGAAGAGTTCTATGGAAGACAAATACGGGTCCCAACAATCAATTTACATTAATTTTATGTAAGTATAGGGGACCTTGAAATTACTCGAGTGAATGCCCAATTTGATAAGATATTTTCATGGTCAAATAAGAAGTTATGTGGAAATAAATGGTTGGAGAAATGTTTAAAAGTATTAGTTCTCCCTGTTGATGGTATTACATTGGATTAACATTCTCTTGTATTTATAACCCAAAAGTTTTTCATGTGAAAATTATATTTTAGGAAGAATTATCTATTATATTGTTGATATAGTTATTAAAAAAACATTTGGTTTTATATGATTGTTTGGGTTGAGGAAATTACATGTTATTATGTTTTTGAATAAAAATTCAATGTATGAGATAAAATTTGTGGGGACATTATGTTATTGTTATTTTGAGGAATTTATCTCATTTTGGTAATGTTATAAAATATATTTTTAAAAATAGGAAAACTAGTAGACCGTGTGACAACCTGTCGCATCAGACAAAGCTGTGGGAATCGAACCCACAACCAGAGTGTGATTGGGATTTATCACCTACCACTGGACTACGTGAAGTCCCTGGTTAGTTTAACTAATTAATTTTAGTTATATGATTTTATTGATCAATAATAATTTGATTTTGGATCTTATGTCTTATCAAATGAATTCCCTTAGTGTAGAAAAATGATTAGGTGATTAAGTGATAAATGTTATTTTGCAAGACGTTAGCTCTGTTGGGAACACTATACGCGTAAGGAAAATATAATACTATGATATTTCATTTGAGGAGTAATAGTGGATTTTAATATATTTTTTATTGTGTATTTATAGTGAATTGGGTTATTTATGGAAAAGATTAACCTATAATAGAGAATATTTGATTAGGTTAATTAATTTTAAGTATGTGACTTTAAGAGTAGTCGATGTCATTTGGAGATACAATTTGACTTGGAAGACTACATAACGAAATTCTTCTATGTTTTGGGTTTCAATATTAGTTTGGATTATATTGAAGGATTTTAAGGAAAATTGTTTATTCAATGGTATTTATTTAACATTGGGGTATTACTAGTTTAATTTTAGAAATTAAGATTACTGTTTCTTTTTTTAAAGGAATGTATTTTTTGGGGATCATCTGATCTTGTACTAACCATTTTGGTTTTGATTAATTTATAATGATAAGGTAAATATAGAGTTTATCCTTTGTGGATCATGTGATTCTCTATAAGCTGATACTAGCTCTTCTGGTGTGACTAATTTATCTTCAAAACTCATCGTTAGAATGAAAAAATGAGTTAGTGGTAGAAATTTATTACGGAATGAAACTCTTCTTAAAAAGTAACTATATATCTTTATGTTCTTAGTCAATCCCATAAATAAATTACTCATCTTTATGAAATGTAACTTAAAACAATAAAAAACGTTGTCTGATTACGTTTCTTATTGGGAAACTAGTGACAGTTTGTCCCATCACAAGTTTTTGGATTTATTGTTGTTAAATTCTTCTTGATAATGTTTTATATCCCTATCCATAATAACATGAAAATTAGTTTATCTTCCAAATCCATGTTTCCTACATGGAATCCTAATATGGGTTATCTCAGGTGACCTTTGTACTTCTATTTCTTTCTTTTAAAGTGATAGTTTTATTGACTCTTTTTCTGATGTGGGACTTTCAATTATTTTCCCAAGTCCAATTTTAAAAATTGTGAGGTTGAAATTTCCAAAAGGGGGAAGAATGTAAAATCTCAAGCATCCATGGTATGTTTCCATTGAATAATGTAATTGCTTGCATTGTACGCAACTTTGAGATTCTAACACACCACGACCAATCAATGTAGCCATTATGAATAGTATTACCAACTTTTTGAAATTGTATAATTTTTTCTTTCAAAATGGACTTATTTTTTAGATTCGGAATACTGATATTAGCTTAGGGTTAATTTTTGGTATTTTCCTGAAAACTATCAATTTTTGATTAAATGTGAAAAACAATGAGTTATAATTTAAAGCCTAATTTTTATTTAAATAATTATATATATTATATATATTTATAATAGGTCAAAATAGATAAATAATACCAATATACGTTCAATGTAATTCATTGGAGTCAGTTTATAATAATTTAAGATATATAAAAAGTTTACTGAACTTTTAACTGTCTTTTACACGCCTCCTAGGATCATTCACAAATTTGAATAAAATAGAATTTTTCTGCTTCTGTGAATTGAATTTAAAAAATCCAAGAGACATGATTGATATCAGTATGTAAAATGTGGTTCAGTAAGATAAAAATAATTTTTTGTGAATAATAGCTTTGGCATTTATTTACCACGGTTTAAAGTAAATAGGGTAATTAAGGGTAAAATTATATAATTATTACCATAAAACATGTCCTAATTCTATTGGATAAGTTTAATTCGACCAAAAACAACCTTAGAAATAAAATATGATCCTTTAGGTAAACATGGATTAGATTAGGATATTTATTATTATTTAATTAAAGAAGAGTTAAAAGTGTTAAATCCCAAGCTTAAAAACTAAACCATTCTTAATATGGGGTTATACATAAGATAAATTAGATTATAAATATTCATCATAAATCTAAAATATTTCCCACATAATGTTATTTTATTTATATTTTTTATACATTAAATAATTTAATTTATTTATGACATAATGACGATGCAGTAATTACCTAATTAATGAAATATTAAAATATTTGATATCATAAATATCCAAATAAATGTAATTTGAGACTT
The DNA here is from genome assembly GCA_963277665.1 of Viscum album. Classification (NCBI taxonomy): domain Eukaryota; kingdom Viridiplantae; phylum Streptophyta; class Magnoliopsida; order Santalales; family Viscaceae; genus Viscum; species Viscum album. The sequence goes on along the minus strand of OY728119.1, from coordinate 1,782,439,096 downwards.
ATTTTGAATTACACTAATTTTTAAGGTTAATATGAAATGATAGGGTTGGTTAGATAAATTGTTTTCGAAGTAATAATGTTGTTATTAATTTAGAAAAAACAAAATACCAAATAGTTTCCAAATTGACATAAAAGAGTTTTAAAACAAATATTATATTATTAATTTATATTATATTCCTAAAAATATAACATTCGGAAAAAATACTTATATAATTATAGTTGTATCATCAATGACCAACTTAGGGTTCTCTTAGAATTATATAGTATGTTTATTAACCATATAATATAAATATACAATGAGACATGGTAAATGTCAAACACTTTAACTAAGAGATAAATCTAAAGGATAATTTTAATATAGTGACCCAAACCTGTCTAAAACCTATTGGTTAAATGGTTTTAGACACATACACACCTTATCCTTTAAATAATCTATTTTGGTGCCATTAGAAACTGAAAATTATTTTATTATAAAATAATAATCCTATCTTTTCCAAAGGTGTCCCTCACCCCTCTTATAAAATGGAACTCCCCCTTCTCTATAATTCACACCTTGAATGCCATTTGGTACGACCAAAGTCTTCCCAAATACCCACTCTACTTTCCTACATTCATCATAGAGGACTTACTTTAGTCATATATATAACCTAAGAAGCAATTTTGATCAAATCAAAAGGAATATCCCAAAGAAGAGGTGAATATTTCATCACCTCTTTTAAATTCCTTTCTCCTTCCACTTCTTCTTCCATTTATATTTCCATTCAAAAATAATAACTCCAGTATCTTCTATATACTTTGATGTTATTATAAATAAGGTACAACTATATTCATTATTCTATACATCCTTTGATGGACATGTCACCATACGTGAGTACGTACGACTTACCGTCTCCACGTCATGGAGTAATTGTTATTCTATACATTATTATATGGATGGATATAATAATTATGTGTAATTGATGTAAATAATAAATATAAAATTATAATAATTCTTTATAAATGATATACGAGACAATTATATATTATTTTAATACCAAAATAATGATATTGTCCTTCGTGCGTAAGTACGGATTACCATCTCCACGAACGCGATGAGATTCATTCACCATCGTATCCATTAAAGACTAATTTTCATTTTAAGATTAAAAATAATGTTTACATGCTTTATTTGATTTTGGATATTAATAATATACATCCCATCCATAAAAAATATGACACGCAAAACAAATAATATAATGGAAAACAAAACCGTTAACACCCAAAATGACGATAATACTAAGATATTATTAACAATGAAATTTTAAATGATCATATAAGATAACATATTAATGTAGATTATTATTGTATAATTTAATAACGATTATTTCACCATTATACTGGATTTTAACCTACCCCCGACCATGGAAATGTACAATGTAAGGGGTTTCCTATCTCACTTTTAATTATGTGAGGTTTTCATAGTTTTCCCCTTATTTATTGCATGTGGTGTATTTTATACATAAATTTGATATAGAATATCATGATTCACATTATATTCATGGTATTCTATGATTTATTTGGTGGTTATTAACTATTTTTCATACAAATCGACTAATTACAATGAAGTAAGGGGTTTTCATATCACTTTTATTCCTGTGAGATTAATGCTATATTGGCCACTATATCCTTTTGTGTGGAGTATGTACTGCCCCTTATTTTTTACTTTTATAATATAATTTAATTAATGGGTATTTAAATCTTCATTGTGTGATAATTCTTTCATGGGGTGAATGTTTCATAAGTTACCACATAGGTAAGGGAATTTCAAATTTAAGTTTCCACTCCTTGGGCTTTATACATACGTCATTGATTATTTTACTCCATGATTATGTGTGGAATCACTATATATTATTTGTGTATTAATTTTAAATCCCATTTAAGTGTATATAATATTGATACACATAATCACTCCATTGATAAATTCTCAATTCATTGATAAGAACGTGATAAGTGTATTTTTAACTCAGTATCAATTTATTGAGTTAAAAATCCAATTCATTGGTGTTGTTTTTTCAAGAATATGTGTGAATGTCATCTAATTGATTTATACTAAATATCCAATTATATTTAGTGTATTTATATTTCTCAATCATAATTATGTTTTTTATTTATCCTTTACCTAAGGATACCGTCTTTATAAGTGATTTAATCTCAAGTTACATTCCGTTGAGTCTTATTTATTATTGTGCACCAACTCAATTTTTTTGGGAATATATACTGTAGATTGACATAATATATCATTAATCCCTTTATTATCATTATATTATAACGTTTTTATTACCTTAATTATTTTTATTCTAACATCTCTCATTTGGTTAGGAACTCTAACTAAAATTCCATTATAAATGTTTTAAAAATTTATTCTTCTAAATAATTATCATTAATGTCCAAATTTTAAAAATTGTTTTATGGTTTTATATATATGGACATAAATATTTTAAAAATAAAATTAATTTTAAAATATTCAAAGTGGTGTGGGACACTTTGATTCAAAATTCTATTTTAAATGGCTACTTGATAAACAGTGATACATTTAAATGTTTTGAAGAAAAAGGGAGATATTTCTCTCAAATAGTTTTAATGAGTATTTTCATCTATGTCAATATCCTTCATTATTCTCGATGGAGGTTAATATGTTACAATGAAAAATTCTATATTGTATTTAATTAGTGATGTTTGACTGTGGAAGTGCTATTTTATATCATTCATGGTTTGTGGATAATGTATTGACATTTCGAATGCTATTTTTAATAAAAAATGTTTTTGTTATGTTACAAACTTTTCATATGTGGAATGAATTGGACATAGTAAGAGATGGGTGGAGCCCACTATAGCTCCACGGTGCATCGATAGGTCTCTAGAGACAAACAAGTGTCTTGGCACCAGGCCTTGAAAAAATATTATTTGTAGTCTTGGCACAAGACATTTACAATGTGGTTATGAAGTCTAGCATTATGCATTACATAATTATGAATGTGTATATTGATATTGCATGTGATTATTTGACTAGAAGAATATCCATGTGAATAAGTAAATAGAATTATTTTATTTTATCTTTTCCATATTATGCTGAAGTTAATGTGTAAATGTATTTTTTTAATCTGATATATTGACCTAAATGTTTGTGCTTATTTATGAAGGATTCCACTATATTTTTATCCTTACTGAGCATCTGAGATCACCCCTTTCTATGTTTTATTTTTCCCACGATGCGAAGAAGTATATTATGAACGACCTACAGGGATATACCATGGGATCTCCATGTAGTCTATAGAAATAATGTTTTTGTAGTTTTACATTTTTTGATGTAGTGTAAAACTTATGAATGTATATAATACATCCAAGGCTTCTAAACTAATCGGTCTTTATAGACTTGATTCTTTGTGATCATGCCAATGACACGTAATAATGTACCGACTTAGGGCTTCTGGGGTCAGGGTGTTACAATCTTAGATATAGTTTGGGGTCATGGAAAATCTTAAAAAAGAAGTTTTAGTTGGATCAATAATTATATAATCTTAATAAACAATGTGACCAAGGAAACAAATTATATGAAACCAAAATTCACAATTGCAGAATTTTCCATACAGATTCTTTAATTTAAAGGTTTTAAATACAACCATTATATGTTTTTTATTCCCCTATTTACTTTTGGAATAGACCTAGATGTAATCACTAAACAAACCAAAATATTATCCAAGAAATTACGGAATTTTATTATTCATAACATACATCAGTAGAGAAGATTCACTAGTCATCCTAAATTGTATATCATGGAATTTGTAATGGCCATGTCTAGTATAGAAAATAATCTTTAGAATGTATAACTTTTTTAAATTCAAATTATGGTACCCTAACCTCAGGTAATATTGTGCTTCCTTTATTCGACCAAACAATTCATTGATATGAGGTAAAGGGTACGTGTTCATAACTATGATGTTACTTTATGCTCTATAAATAATAGAATATATCATTTGAACATTTTTATTTATAAAATAAGGTATGATCACCCCATTGTTAAGTTCTAGGTCAAATTAATCCCTTATCTAATAATTCATACAACGTATTTTTCAATTCTAGAAGTTTGACATGAGACATTTGATAAGGGGGTTTTGAAATAGGACTATCAATAGTGACTGAGTCAACAATAAACTCAACCACTCAATACATAATATCTACACAAAAACCATAAGGAAAAACAGCAAGATACACATTGAACAACAAAACATCATTTTTCTAAATTGTTCCCTTATTTTATACAATATGTGAAAGATAACAATAACATATATATTTCAATAGTTTATCAGCTTATTCATATGTAATCAATTGTATGGGTTCATTATTGTACATAAAATTAAACTTATTCTGATAATAATATTCTTTGGATATAAAATCTATATTATCTTGATAAAAATATAGATATTACATACCCAGAATATCATCAAACTCTGCTAATGGAAATAAAATAGGGATAGTTGAAAAATTCTATATACATAAAAAGATTGGTAGATTCATATAATTTCTCTCTATCTCAATATTTCCTTGAGGTGTTTTTACAATAAACTATACCTTAATTTCTTGAGGTGGAATTTCAATTTTACTAATCAAATTTAGAAATGAAGTAATGTGCATACCACGAATCAAATAGTAAATTAGAAAAATAAATAAAAATGAGAAATTTATATGATAACACCTTAGTTTTTGGATCAACTCAAAATGATTTAGATGAAATGTTATTTTATACACCCTTTTGTTTTCAATATTTCTTTTTTCCAGCATGAGTGACCATATTATGACATGCATTAGTAAAATTACACAAATCCTTAGAGTTAGTGTGTTGTAACATCAACTTATCCTTACTTATTTTTATTATTTTCTATGAAATTATAATGTAAATTTAAAAATTTTGAACATTAGTATCATTTAACAGAGTTTATAAGACATTCTCTATGATTAATTTTACCAAACATTTCTCAAATATAGAAATTGATTTTATTACCTCTTGAATTCCTTAATGAATTCTTACCCAAAGCCTGTCATCCAGACAAATTATTATTATTATGATCCCAAGGCACATACATGTCTACAAACTCCATCTCATCCTTATTATAAAAACCAACATGTTTCTCCTTGTTTTTAAAATATCCTGAATCTAATGTACTTCATAAAAATGGTTTGAAACAAAAGTAATATATATTAATATTACTATCAAATTCTCATGTAAAATAATGTACATACCTTTCCAGTCTTGAAAAATTTTATTTATATTCTTCCACAAACTCCTCATAATTATGTTATAGTTCAAGTAGTTGTTTCTCCATTCTGAGATAAATAGTATTAAAAAAAATTATAGAAAAAGAATCTTAAATTAATCCAATTTTAAAATATCATGATCATACATTTCCATTATTTTCATAACTATATACCAAAATTGATCATATTAATCATTAAAATGATAAATTTATGGGGTTTCATTTTAGTGTTTTGGACTACCCATGAGATCAAATAACTTTCTAGGGCATTGGTCCACCAATCACCTATCACTCAATTTTTCATTGCACAATAAGATGGAGGATGTTTCCTAATAAAATGGTCCACATAGTAAATATTTCTTCATGGTAGACCTGGTTCCTCACTAGCATGGATACCACCACCAATTATACCCTTAATCAACATAGATATTACAATCCAAAACTTATCGTTTCTAATTCCCACCATTCCTAGTTGCAGATTCAGAATTATATCATCCTCCTGGTGCCTTCCTGATCCATCTTCCCTATTTCTTATACAGAAAATCATTTGGAACTAACATATAATATATGAACCAATATGGTGTTATTAAAATGATATATCATTTTTACAGAACATATAAATAAATTAAGATATTAACATCATCCAAACTCCTATGGTTATATAAACCATCCGCCTATATCATCTATAGGGACCCAACCTTAAAAAATTTAATAATCATGAATATTATTGGAGAAAAAAAATTCTAACACATTGAGGATATTTTCTTGTTTAGATATTTATATGATTATTACATAATCATACATTACAAAACACATTCGTAAAAAAGAGGATATAACAAAAGCAATATCAATTTTCCATAATCTAAAACATTTACAAAATAAAACAAGTTTTCTGGGAAAAATCAATTTAAAATTTAACATGACTTCTTTATTTATATTACACATCCTTATAACACATGAAAACATTTACAAACTTTTGGAATGCACAAAAATATATTGTATGGGAAATAAATTATGAAAAACAATTAGTCATGTGTAATTATGAACCCACCTTAAAATCCCTTTTCATTAAATTTAATATGCATGTATAGAAATGTAATTATTTTCCCTTGGGACTTATTTAAAATATCACTGATAAATTCAACCTTAAACATGGAATAACTGTTTGTTCAACTTATATAGTCAATGAACCCAATGCATTGGAATGTTATAATGGGGCTCACTCATCATATCTTGATCAATAATGTGTTGGACCCACCATATCATGAGAAATAACAGGATCTGCAAAAAATAATGGGAGTTGTAAGGGATCATACCTATGTAAAAAAATTTAAACTAATATATCCTGAAAAATATTCATGATAACCCAATTAAACACATAATAAAAGAAAATAAGTTATAATAATAACATTTTTCAGAAAGATTTTTTATAAATATAAAAATTAAACACATAATAATGAAACAATATTCTTAAAAATCACTATGAAAATATATAATGAAACCTTATAGTAATAAAATATCATGAAATCATAAGAACCTCTCATTATATATAAATAATCTAATAACAATAATTTTGAATTTTATAAAAGAGACATTTAAAAGGTTTTCAAAAAACAAAGTCGTTTACATAATACATGAAATATATCCTCATTAAAAACAAATGAGATAAATTAAACCATTAATTCCAATATAGATAAATTAATAAAAACTATTTTGAAGATAAGGAAATAAAATATAATTTTTTATAAGTATAATTATTTAAAATATTTAAAACATTATTTTATTTATAGAGTCCCTTACCGTAGGTTTGACAACCTTGAAATGTGTTAAAACCTTTTTTATAATGTTATGTATAGTGTTATAAATATGTTGAATAACTAAAATAATTTTAATAACACCTTAAATTATATGTTTTTAATAGTTTACACCAATTAATTAACTTTTTTTTTATTTACATTCTTTTGGGTGTGTACTTTTACATCATTCTCGTGGTCGGTTCGTTATGGATTTCATGTCGAATGGAAACAAAACTCCAAAATATAAATGAAGATGTACTTAATTTTTTCCAAAAATTTTAATTATCCCATATATCATTTTGTTTAAATGAGAATGATTCATGAGATAACACATTAATGATATTTTTTAAATCATTTTGGTGGTTCAATGATCATCACAAACTAGTTTCTTATATAATTCAAAATTAAGAATATTTATTAATTAAAAAACATTGAATGGTTTAAATAATACATGTTACAACCTGTTTGATAAATTAAGTTGGTTTTATGGCTATCCATGTAGTAATTAATGGAAATTGGAATCACAACATCCACGATGTCCGGAAATTGACACATCACATTCTATGTTTTTATTTTTAGAATAAATGGATTATGAGAATAGATATGATGATTAATATTTCCATAAAAAAGAAAAATTTTATTTTATATAATATAAAAGAGTTTTCGTGACTCATGTATAGGGTTATATGAAGAGAGTATATGAAAATAAAGCTAATTGGATAAAAAAGAGGACCTTTACCTCTTGAATTCTCTTAATTGGGAACCTCATTAAGGGCCTTTGATTTGGGATGTTGGTGATAAAATGAGGTCATGAATGTTGGGATGATCATTAGGAAGAATATTTCTTATAATTTGGACATCTATAAGTGCTTGAGAGGTGGTAGGATAAGATGGGGAAAGGGGTGGTATTTATAGTGTTGGAGAGGGAAGGTTTGCAATTATTTTGATCATTTTTTTTGTCAATACAATAAATAACATTGGTTATTTTTTATAAATACAATATGTTGTGCATGTGATTTAGAACCAATGGTTCTTACCTCATTATAATATCATCCATCATTCAACAAATCTTGTATCCAGATTATTTCTTAAACACTCATATATTACTATTCAGAAAAATTGATGTATTATACAAAATCCCAAAAAAACTCAACCAAACAATTTTTTGATTAGTTTAATTTATTAACAAAACCCATTTTTGAAAATAATTTTTCAAAAATGTGAAATTTCAATGGTTATTAAAATCATAATTTATTAGAAAAATACTATTTTTATAACTATAACTGATTTTAAAACACATTAAAAAATTAATTAAGGCCTATAAATTTAACTTATAATAATAATAAAATATCATACTATTGATGCATCTATTTAATTAATATATATATTTTTTAATTAATTATATTAATTTTAATGTTTTATATAAATGTATCTCTTTTAAAAAAATTGAACACAAAATATACCATTTTTAGAATATTTATTTACTTATTCCATGATATAAATATATCATATTTTCACATATAATATACTTAAATTATTTATTTATTTCATATCCATGGTTACAATTCTATTGGTATATTATCTATTTACACAGTTCAAATTAATATTTCTATAGTCAATTTAGTAATCTCTCAGGAAATATTCATTTAAAAAGAACGCATTTCATTATAAAATTGTAATGGATTTAACTATTTAATTTCACAGAGAATGACGTTTATTTTATTAGTACAAGTGTTTTTATAATTTCAATAACCTATTATTAATAATTTTTAATTAAAATCATCATTTTTGAGTGGCAACTATTTAATTTTTATGGTGTTTTCAATTGATTAATTTTTTTCCTTATATCTTATCAAGGGTTTCATCAACTACAAGATATTATATTGTTATAAAAATAATATATATTCATTATAAATTTTTTATAATAATCCTTTAAAGGATTAGTTGAAAAAGATATTGTGACACTTCATTGAGGTGATAGTCTAAATGTACACTAGAATGATGTTATCGTATCTTATCTCATATAATGGTATGTACTGAAATGATATATTTAATTTAATTAATACTATTTGTAACATTACTATCATATATATTGAATATTTATATCCTTATAAACATCCATTTTAATTAGTGATTAAAAAGAGAATTACCCAGCTACATGGATATGATATGTTGTATATATACATCAGTGATGACTTATATTTTAATAGGTTGGTAAGAATATTGAAAATGGTTTACCCTAATCATTATAAAATATCAATATTTATATAAGACAGTTCATTTTTTATCTTAGTATAGATAAAATATATTTATAATAAATATCATATTAAGTAATTTTGATTGTGTTTTAAAAATGATTAAAAATTCTTCAGTAGATCTCTATTACATATGTGGTAAATAACTCGTTAAATTGGTAATTTACCAATACAATAAACTCTAATTTATATATATGTAATTTTATAGCATAATTGTAACAGTTTTGGTTTAGATAGTTGGATCATTGTGGAGTAAAGATGTGGGGGGAGTGGGGTCATGTTAGAAGTGAGGGGATGGGAATATAATAAACTTCATCAAATATTATAATATAATAAGTGTATAAATTATTTAAGATTGTTTTTAAATTAAATATATGTGAATTTAATAATTACTAGGTCTTAATATAATAATCTATTAAAATTTATACATTTTTTATATTTTTTTATCCTTATCGTTTTTCTTTAACAACTTGATTAAGAATTATTATCATTAACACTAATAATTCAATTATCAATATTAAAGTGTTATAATATTATATACAATGTGAAATATGGATCATGATGTAGAAACAAATGAAATTATAGACCATCTATAATTACACATGTCTTATTGTAAGTTGTTTATAATTTATAGAATTTTTTAATAAACGATTATTGAATATAAAAAATAATTATTGACATGTTTGACAGTATGCATTTAATTTAAATATAAATATATGAATATATTATTGTAATATGAATCTAATCTTTTTAAAAATAAAAAATAAAAAATATTCATTTGTATTCATAAATTTACAATAATAAAACTCTGTTAATGTTTTCATAATTATTTACATCATGTTTTACACCTTTTTTACAAGAAACCCCAAAATATTATATATTTATTTTAAGTAATTAAATAATAACTAAAAAAATAAATAAATTTCCATCATTAAAATAATTTCATAACTCGGTAAATATTTTTTAAAATTAATTCACAATACAATGTTATACCGATGTGAACATATTTGATATATTTATAAAGAAAGTGAGAAACAATTTGAACATTTCACAATGTAAAGTATTATATAACTCATTTTCATTAACCAATGTTCCATAAAAAGATAAATATAATGCCTATGGTAAAATGGGTCAAAATACTTAAATCAAATAATAATTAATATGAAATATATTGATGTATCACTTATTTTTATCATAGATAAAACAATTTATCATTATAGACTTGTGATTTTTTTTACTATTTTACAATTCATTATACCCAAAAACATGGTGAAATTTATTTGAAAAATAAATTATAATGAGTCAAATATATAATATATTATACCAAAAAAATATCTATACGTGGTAAAAATCCATTTTATAATAATACAGCAATGGGCGAGGAAAAATGATTTAATGAAAATTATATACTTAGGTCTAAAAGTGATTTTATACCAATATTAACTATAATGTTGGTGTATAATTCATTAAATAGATTATATATAATATAAGATCCTTATATTAATTTTAATTCAAATTTATAATATTATTTGTCAATATTCAGTAAAAATAAATGACTCTTTCATATAAATCATTATCTTTTACTAATCAATGAAGAATGAGAATTTCACAAAATAGAAAAAAAAATTCATAGTAAGATAATTTTTTATATTATTATTTTAAAACTAAAATTATTTTAATCAAATTATATTTATATATTATTATAATTTACATTTAAAACTCATTCATGACTAAAACTATGTGTATTGTTCGATAATTTCTATAGGAAAAAATTCATAATATAATAGATGCTCGAGTGTCATAATCATCATAGAATATTATAAAATCAAAGAGTATGTAACAAAAAACATTATTAAAAAAATAAATAAACAAGATATAGTATAATATAATTCTATATCGTTTCTATTATGATCTATTTAAATATTATGTTTTCATCATCATCATAATATTGTTATGAGTATCATATTATCAATTTACTTATAAATGTACATTAATAATATCTTATTCTTAAACAATCGTTTTTCTATAGTAATACTCAAATGTGAATTGTTACTATTAGTTTTAATGATTAAAATCATCAAACCCATAAACATACTCATTAATTTACAACAAAAATAAATATAATTATTCCCATTATCTTTGGTCCCATCAAAATATCATCTTTTCCTTTTAATAATCACAACTTTTATAAAACATACCATATGAACACTCATGTTTGAATTTATTCATAAAATTAACACCATATAAAGAGACATCATTCACTCAACCTACACCACCACTCTCTTCTATATGATAAAATAAGAAAACTGTATCCCTAAATGATTCATTAGTTACATATCCATAAATATCATTGTTTATGAATTTATCATTTCAATAACACACTGCTGGAGTACATCAATTTCATAAAAATATTACAATAATGTTTAATTGAACTATGAGTTTTATCTGCTATTGAAATGTAATATTCAAACATTATAGTGATTGAATTTCTTTTCAAACATTTTGCACATTACTACACACAAAGATACATATTCTTATATGTATAATAATACATATAATAACATTTTTGGAGTAATGAGATCCCATGCATATACTAGAAGTATGATCTTTTGGATTGAAAGGGATATGATATGGAAGAACTACAAGAGGGATGGGGGTTCATTTTATATTTAATAAACTTCTATTTAAACCTTTTAGTAAGGTTGTATGTTTAATTAAATATAAAATAAAACAATTCACAATCAATTTTATAAACAAAATAATAATAATTAGACTGACTCTTAGTATGAAAATGTAATAAGACATGTTATGAAATAATAGTATTGAAGTTGAATAAAAATTTCATAGTAATATAATGTGTAAATGATTCTACCATATATCTTATAGAATAAATACTAAAACTTATAATTTTCACATAAAACAATTAAAATAAAAAAAATTAAAAAAATAAAGGTGATATAAAAGGATTCATTCTCAATTACAATATGTGTCAGAAAAAATTCAAGGTGTTATAATTCCTTAATTCAAAAGGATATGGTATCCTTTCATGTAGGATAATATGTCTTTCTTACCATCATCGGTAGGCCCTCGATACGATGATCGGCATGTCCATATTGTTATCCTCTCAAACCCTCAATTTTACAGGTAATTGGTACCTCCATCTGTCAGACACTTGAAATCCCTCGATATGATGATTGGTTCCCCGTATGCTTATCCCTAGAAGCCCCCAATCTTTATCACCTGATTGGATGCACAATGTAAAAAAATTACATAATTGCATTAAAAAACTAAGAACAAGTCATTCAAAATTTTTAATTTCAAGGATTTCCCACGAATTTAGTGAGAAGCCACAAAGTCTCTCTCTATAACATGAAAGAAGAAATTTTTTATCTATAGTTCGAATGACCTCCAATTTATAGGCTTTAGGTTCCAATGGTCATATTTTCACCAATAGTAATATTTATCTAGAAAATTATAAGGGACTTGGATGCCTATAATTGTAATTGTTATATTGAAACAAAAAACAAGACATTATTTTTATTATTTTATAACTAACTCCATAACATATTATTGATTAACACAATAGAATTATGAAAAATAATAACATGAGTATGATTAAAATAAAACAATTTTTTTGATAAAATAATGAAAACAATTATGTGATAAAAATATAACATGATTACAACTAACATCACTAGTCAGTACAAATATAATTCAAAATATTGATATGATGAAATGTGGGTACAACACACATTGTGAGTACAATGGTTAACTTTGTACAATAAATCGAATAAGTATGATGGTCTGACAGTTTACCATGAAAAGATTTGGTATGATGGTCTGAGTGATTATGTTAAACAGAGTAGGTATGATGGTATCAGTGAGTACGATAATCATAGTACGTATGATGGTCTGAGTGACTTCGAGAAACAGAGTAAGTACAATGGTTTGAGTGAGTATGATAAACAGAGTAAATATGATGAATAGAAAACAACAATCAAATAAAATACATTATTTAATAATTGAGTATAAATAGATTTGTGATTTCCAAAATAAATAACATAAAATTCCAAAGAATACTTGTTACTTTAAAACCTCCCCCTTTTTAGAAAGAAAAAAACACAAATAAAAACTAGAAACATATACACCTCTCACCCTAAATAATGAAAACAATTCTGAATAATGAAATGAAATAACTAACTCCCCTTATGTATAGATACTTTTTGGGATTGTATTCATATATATTTTCATTGGTTCTAATTATTAATTTCATTAAATGTTTATGTTTGAGTAAAACATTAATGATTCATCCCCTTTATAAAGAATTCTCTAGTTTTATAAAAAATTATCCCCCTTTGTGATTTAACAAAAGAAAGGAGTAGTCATGTATGGACGAAAAATGTTAGAGAAAAAAAAATACAAATCAATGGAACTAAAAACATAAATCCCATTGAATTGAAAAAAGGTCACATATTTTCAAAAGATAATCAAGAATGACAGATACAAAGAAACATACATTTGTGATATCTTTCTATTTATTTCATCATCAATTCATTCATTATTGAATTCATATTAATTATATATTTCTTTTCTTTTTAGATAGAAACAACTTGATATTGGAGAATCTCTTGTGGGTATACAATAATCTAAACCACGTTTTAGAGGGTGTCATTTGGTTTTTGATCATTTCCTCATGAGTATCAATTTTGTTTTTCATGTTCTTATTTCCTTTGGCCGACCATGTGTTTTGTTTCTTTACAAAATTTTCATCATTGAAATTTTAATCCTTAAAAATGTAAAACTAAAAATAATTGAACCATTCTTTCAACTCTTTCACTAAAATAGATTGAACTCCATATGTTTTTGGAATCTGAATCAACCTCTCAAGTGTTTCCCGATCAATTTTATTAAAAGAAATAGAAGGATCATTTTAAATACTTCTTAAGTCTTCAATAAACTCCACAATTTCATTTACTGAAATATATGTTTTCTAGACCATTTTTTCATCATGTTGAAATTTTTATTATGAGCAATAAAATAATCACTCAGTACTTCAAGAACATATTATATTGAAATCTCATTCTTTATGTGCTCTCTCAATAAAATGAACATCTTACATTGATTCTATGTGATAAATTCAATATTTATTTCTATTTTTGGAAATTAAGCAATCATTTTCTAAATCCTTCTTAAAACATGGACAATGTAATATCTTTCCTCGAGAGAAGTAGTGTGGTATAAATCTATGTATTCATCATATGATCAAAGTTCATTTGATCTTCTTAAGACATTGTCATGTTGTCTTCCTATATATTTCTCGTTTTCTTTCTAAACTATGTCTCTATTTTTTCATCTCTTTCCTCTTCCTCATTTTTCACTAATTATAATTGTTCCCCTGGCATGAGAAAGTTGATTCATTTTCTTGACTAGATAATTAAAACATTCTAATTGATTAGTCCCAGACTGTACTGAAGCATGATCGGCATGTAGATTCTAATTTTGAACCGATTCACTTTTCATTTGAAGAGAAATTTATTCTCAAATTCTATTAGAAGTATGCGGATATTGAATGTGAATGTATTTTTATTCATCTTCTTCACCTTCCAGTTATTAATCCTATTGAATTAAATCTAGAAATATTTCTTTCTATCTATCTAGAAGAGTATTTACGATCAGTTCTTGTTGTATTTCGTCTGTTACTTGAGCACTTTCTAACTCAACACCTTTTAGTATCGCGACAACATCCAAATCCAGAGTTTTTTCAAATTATTGTCATTATTCTTCTCATATTATAGGGTATCTTCTATTATCATCTTTTATACTATATCTTCATTTATATCAAGACCAAACTGAGGGTCATCTTTTTTTAATTATTCTTTCTCCTTCCTCCACTTGGATATAACTTATTTACTGTATTTATTTTTTTAGATTTTGCACCAGTTTGAGGATCTGACTTTAGATAAGGTATAAAAACTAGAATTGATTCTATTATAAGTGGTGTCGATTGATTTGTGGGTGATTCTTGAAAATCATTGACATTCAACATTGATACGTCATAAAAAAGAATGATCAATTTTTGGATTGTATCCTTCTTAATTCACAATCCCTTCAACAGATTCAATTATCCATCCATTGGGAGATTGAAACACATCAATCATTCAATGATAAACATCATAATTATTGTTAGATACTTGATTTTATGAGACTTAATTTCCAAAATAATATACATTCATAATTGTTTATAAAATGTAACCCATGAGATTTACCTTTCTAATTTTCACAAGATAGTATAACATAGAGATATTTTAAATATTACAAGTTTCTCTATCCCATTTCCTCATAATAATAAATTCCTTAATTACATAGGGAGATAATCTAATTGTCTGAAGATATATGGGATAGCTTTATTTTATTCTCATTAAAAAGAAATAGCGACTTTTCATATTTTTCTTTATTAATGGTACTGACATCCTCTGGTAACTTATGTGAAGTATAGAAGGAGTCACCTTTAGTTATGACATTGAAAAATGTGCATCTCGTTTCACTAACATAGAAGAATTTCTATCATACACAGAAAAAGTTATCATCATATCTCTATCATAAGTCATTTTAATATAGAATTGTCTAACCTCTTCAACAAGAATTAGATCATGAGAATGTTTCTCAACAAAAATATTTTCCCATCCATAGAAAAAAATAATCATTTTAAATGAAGATTCATAATTATCAATGAAATATCATGAAAATATCCTTATATAATGAAATAAATTTCTAAAAAATTCATTGAAAAATATCGATAGTAGTCATGGAGGAAGATTTAGACATAAATCTGATTGGGGAAAGGAACAATCCTACTGAAACATAAAATGGGGAGTATAGCTTCACTAAGAATGTATGAAAAACCGGTATGTGTTTGAGGATGGAGATCCCTATATATATGCTAATTATGGGGACGATTGGTCTTCTTGTTTATAGATTGGGAGTTAAAAAATACACTATTAGAGAATTCAAGAATGTTAAAATTTAAATTTTTATTTGAAAATAAATTTTTAAAAAATTAAATAGATTAAAAATGAGAAACAATAACACAAAAGAAAAATTATACCAAAGAAAAAGAGAATTTACCTGTTGATCATTTCAAGCGAGTTTATGGTTTCATACTATTTTTAATGTAATGACATATTACAATACATAAAATAAATAATTGAATGAATTAATAGTGAATACATTTTAATATCACACTGATGACTTAGAAAGTGAATACGCTATGTTGTCAGACCAAAGGAAAAAAATTCATTACCATAGGTCATCAAAATAATGTTAAAAAATTCTATAACATAGGTGTTCATGCTGATGGAAAACAAATTCAATACCATATGATTTCAAGCTAATAGAAAACAATGCCAATATCATAGGTTCTCAAGCCGATTGAAATCAAATTCCATAGCATTGGATGTATAACTGATGAAAAAAAATTAAATAACATAAATTGTAAAACTAATAGACTATGTTTTATTGAATAGATTAGAAAAAATGTCAAGCCAATGAGAAGAATGTCAAATTGATATACATAAATTCAATCCATTAGACAAAATTTCAAAGTAATAGATAGAATGTCAGGCAGTTAGATAGAAAGTCAAACCCATAAAATGAAATTCATGCTAATAGAGAGAATGTCAAACACATAAAAGTGAAGCCAAATAACAATAATAAAACATCTGATTCAAATAAAAAATTGCCCATTAACATAAATAATGAAGACAAAAGAGAAAAGAGAAAATATATAAATATAGAACCCAAGGTAAATAAAAATTGATAAAAACATATAACAAGAGGCCAATGTTCTATCTCTATGAAGAGGAGTGTAACAAAACACATCACAAGGTAACCCTCATTACATAATTGGAATATGATAATGTGGTGTTTATTAATACCATCAACAAATAATACATTAAAAATAAATTTTTACAAAGGAAAAATTGTTACCTATACCAACAATATTTCCATGATCATTGTCATTGAATGTAAAATTTTCACCTTTCACCCTGATAACATTTTCAAAGAAGTTTTTGTTTCCAGTCACGTTCCTTGAAAAACCACTATCCAAGTTCCATTTTTTTATTGGTTATTGTTATGTTTTTCTATAACTGAAACAATTATAGTTTTGGAATCCAAACATGTTTGGATCTTTAAATGATAGAAATAATTATTATTGGGATCCACATTTTTTATTGAAAAGTGATATACATTGATAACCAAAGATTATTCTTTATTTAAATAAAAATATTTATTATAATGAACACCATATTGAATTTTACTATAGAATGGTTAATAATTATAGAACATTATAGTTATTTTAAAAAACCTGTTTTGATTAGGTGTAACAAATTCCTTAACTATAACTACCATGTCATATTTGAGAATACATATGAAATGTTTTTTAGATGTAAAATTAGATAAGGGTTTATTCAAATAAAATATTTCAAATTTTAGTATAATGATAAAATTATTTTCCTCAATTATATATTTTTAGAATTTTGTTTTTATTCTAAAATAATTTTCTCATAAATCATATTATTAAAAAATATATATATTTTTACTTTGACAATTCACATTCTAATGGGTTTTAGAATGGTCCTCATTATCAACGGTTTTAGAATCAGGATATTTACAGAGATCTGATACTTATCTTGTTAAAATATAAATCTTATTTTTTTTCTTTCACATGTTTTCTACAAACCTTACCAATTTTAATTTATTAATATTTTTTAAAATTTGGAGATATCTTCATAAGAAATTAACAAATATTCATTATTTAATGAGTATGAATATTCATTATAATAACAATCATTATTATCATAATTGTTACTTAAATACATATTAGTAAGAGATTTATAACCGGTTACCTTGTCCATTAAAAAAGGAAAAGTGTTTTTGAAGGGAGACCAAAATTCTTATGATGTGAGTTATCACTCTCAGAATGGTCTTCTCCAGAATCACCTCCACCTGTAATACATGATTCATTAACCTTACAGACATTAATTCTCATAGATTTTCAATATTTCTAATTAATCCTATCTAAATTTATTTTCCTTCTATCCTTACTTTTTACCAATTTAAAATTAGGTCAAATGTGTCCTGCACTTTTACATTCATAGCATGTGACTTCAGAATCATTCTTGTCCTTGTAACCTTTGATGGTATTTTTATATCTATATTCTAAATCCTTCTTTAAAACTAATTTTTTCATTATTATTGTAATATTTTCAAGATCATTCTCTTAATTCTTATTATCATAGAAATATGATATGACTTCAACTTTTTTTCCTTGACTTGGTTTTCACAGGTGACTGACACTGGGAAAGATTTGATGTTGTAGTGAATGCTACTCCACCATTATTCTTTTCACGTTATATTCATATATAATAAGCATTATTTTTATTTCAATATAGATTCAAAGATATCATCAAGTGTAAGATTAGTAATCTTTTTAGACTCATCAATTGGATACCTCTTGGATTCCCATTGATTTGGCACAATGTCTATGATTTTATCAACTAAAACATCATATTCTAATTTTTTCTCTCCAATCTATTGAAAACAATAAAATTTTTTCATAAATCGATTTTTTTCATTAAATATATTTTCACCATATGAAAATTAAAATTATTGATATTAAGCTCTTAGAATATCTCTTCTTGTTTCAACAACTTTGTAAGTACCAACGTGTGTAATCTATAATTTATTTAGTTTTCTATTTGTAGCTCCACATGATGATAATTGACAGTAAATATTCCTTGTCATAGAATATAATAAATTATTTCATACCATATAGTTTTACTTATATTCATGATTTTATTGGGCTGTAAAAGTTTTGACTTCTTTTTTAGGGACATTATAGTCCTCAGTGAGCATAACAAAGTTATATACACAAGTATTTATGATAAAGGTATTCATATGAACTCCCTGATATTAAAAATAATTTCATTCAATGATTTTTGGTCTTGATGGATTCTAAATTTCAAGTGAAACAACACTTATCATCCCTTACATCATAAATAAACAAGCATAATTTTTCACAAATATAGGTTATAGTATTTCGAAATATAGAAAATAGTGTATCGTAAATGTTTAAGAATCAGTTGAAAACATCCTCTCCCTATTATTATTAGATTGAAATGGATATGAAGTGGTAGAAATACAAGTGAGGGGGGGGTTTAATTGTATATTTCAAACATTTATATTAAAAATTCAAGGAAGGTTATTAATTTATTAAAACATGAAATAAAATAGTTCATAATCACTCTTAGAAAAGAAAAACTAATAAACATTGTAACTCTGGGGCAGATGATGTAATAGAAAAGGTTATAAAATAATAGTATTAGGGTTGAATACAAATATCAGAGTTATAAAAAATGTAAATAATTCTACTATATATCATATATTATCAATACTAAATAGTATAAATTGTGACTAAAACAATTACAATATAAAATGTACAAATAAAAAGAATAAATAAAAGGATTCTCATTCTAGTACAATAAAAAGTGGAAAAATAAAAGGTATTATAATTATTTTATTCCTAATGGTATGGTATCCTTTCACTTGGGATAATAGGATAGTCATACCATCATTGGTAAGCCCTCGATACGATTACTAAATTGTCTGTATTTCTATCACCAAAATCACTAGATTTTATAGGTAATTGACACCTACTTATTTCAAACACTTGAAATCCCCCGAAACGATGATTGGTTTCACTGTATGAAAATCCCTGACAACCCTCGATCATTATCACCTTATTAGATACACCAAGAAAAGAAAAGCACTTATTTTTATACTAGAACTAAGAATGAGTTGTTCACATTTTGTAATTTCAAGGTTTTTTCATGAAGAAAGAGAGAAGTCACACTATCTCACTCTATAACTTTTAGTATAAAAAGTTGTTATCTATGTTTTGAATTACCTCCAGTTTACATGACTTATGTTTCAATGGTCATATTTCTATATAAAATTTCAGGGACATGGACACCTGTCATTGTAAATTTCATATTGAAAAAGAAAATACGACATAATTTTGATTAGTTTATTACTCACTCTGTGATAATGTTTTTATTAAAAAATAGATATATGAAAAATTATAACCTGAGTGTCATTGGTATAAAAACATTGTTCTGATAAATGAATGAAAACAAGTATGTGATAAATGTATAACATGATTACAATTAATATCGCTTTTATATATGATTATAATGTAAAATATAGATATGATGAAATTTGTTTATGATACAACTTTTGATTAGGATGGTCAATGTAAGTATAAAAAACATAGTAATTATAATGGTCTGATTGAGTATGACAAAAATACTAAGTACGATGGTCTGAGTGATAAGGATAAACAGAGTTATTATAATGGTCTGAGTGAGTACAATAAATATATTAAGTACTATGGTCTATGTTAGTTTGATAAATAGAGTATGTACACTGGTATGAGTGTGTACCATAAACAGATTAAGTAAGATGAACAGAAAACTATAATCAAAGTAATCCTTTACTTGATAATTGAGTATAAAATGATTTGTGATTTCCAAAATAAATGACATAAAATTTGAAATATGACTTTTTACATGACATGATTTATCATGTCATCTAAAATGATACAATCATAAAAAAATAGTAGTTTAATACCACTAAAAATCCAAGGCAAGACATCACATAACACAATAAACTATATAGTTCATCTTTATCTTCATTATACCTTACAAGCTAGCAGTTATAGGGTTGGACATTTTATGACTCAGTTTCCTTATTGGTCATTCCTTCATACTAAATAATCAAATCGATATTACGACACCACATTTCCAAATAGAGAAACTCCCTTCCATCCATCCTAAAAAACACTATTCCCCAAGCTAGAAATATAGACATCATTCTATACCTAACGGTCCAGATCACTATTATAATTCTTCCAAAGTCACCACGACCCACAGTACTTTCTATCTCATATCATCAGTTTCCTCTACCCTTTAGCTCTTTTCCACAATTATAAAATCTATCTAATAATTACTATATATTATATTATAATCAGAATTTGGAATCCCTATTATCATGGATAAAATTTTAATACATTTTATGTAGTCCTAAAACCTAGAAGCATTTATTAGAGCTAAAAAAATAGGTATAAATGAGCCATTAATATATGATAAAAATGAATTGATCAATTTTATTGATATGATTGTGTACTTTAGCACAATAGATATGTGAATTTATCAATTTTATTTATTGGTATGATAAAAGGATCACTTATAATTCCTATATTTAGTGTACTAAAAATATAAACTTCTATCATTGTCTGGATGAATTAATAACACAGAACAATAGTATTACGCAAAAAATTTCAAATATTTCAAAATATTTATTGAGAAAATCATAATTATATTTCAATGAAATTTAAATTCCATTAATTTCAATACATTAATATTACCTTATTATGAATATATTATTAAGAACATTATATTTTCCATATAATATAAAAAAACATGATGTCCCTATATTGCACTCTTTTTCTGACCCCAATTTTAAATACACCAATCATGCAATATGTTTTGGAACACAACATCCAAAATTGAATAGAAAAAGCATGTAACTTTAATAAATAAATTATTATGTTATAAATAAACAAAATAAACTAATTACACATAAATATTACACAATTATTCATTAATAAAATATCTTCTTTATACTAAATTCATGAACTAGTGTCAAACTATTTTTTGATTTTTTCTTACATGTCAAATATTATTTATTGATTATTGTCTAAAGTTATGTTGATAATTCATGTATAGTTTCCCTTTTTGGAATAGTTTTCTATTTTTTTGAACAAAATATAGATTTTAAATGAAAATATTAATATTACATAAATTTGGAACATATAATTTTTGTGTGTGACACACTATTTTATCTATAATTTCACCTTTTAATTAAAATCATGACCATTGAGACTGAACATAATCAAATTGTGTCAAATTAAATTTTGGATTTTTTTATACATGTCAAAAATGGGTTATTTTTATTTTTTTTAATTTGTCATGAAAATATGAAGGTGGTTTCTCCGTTTTTTATTTATAAATTCTATTTGAAACTAAAATCTCACTCTAAAATAGAATATAAACACATTGAGTCATTCTAGGAACGTCGTGTGTTAGATACATGTATGGCTAATTAATATATTTCATAAATTAAATTCTTATTATTTTCATAAGATATAAAGGAATTGAAAGTTTTTTTGCATTGATTTCAATTATTGAAACATGTGTTGAACTAAAATATAACATTTTAACAAAAACACCACATTTTGAGTCCTGTCGGGATCACATTCTATCAAATGGATGTGTTATAGAATCTAACATTTCAAAATTGATTTATGTGTCATGTTATGAATTTATCATGAAAATGAACAAATAATCAGTTTTCATTAGGTGACATGTGTTTAGAACTAGAATTATGATTTTAAATAAAAGAGAAAACTTTTTATCATAATGGGAACCAATCATGTTTCATTGATGTGAATTTGATTCTAACACTTAACAATGACATCAAGATATTTTTTTAATAATGAAGTGTATCCAACTCCATCCATTGTGGTGTCAATAAGTGACACATGTTCTGAACTAAATGTTATTTTGAAATTTAGGACATGAAATTTGAGAGATATTGAGATCCTCACGTGACATATTAATGTGTGGATGCTTTTTACTTATTGAAGATGATATATTTTTTGTTTTTGATTTTATTTGAAAAATACATTTACAATTTCTTGGTATTGAGTAATTGAAATGTTTTTTCAATTAAGATGTAAATTTTAAATAAATTGACACACTATGAGTCCTATTAAGAATATCATGTTTCATATTTAAATAATGAAAATTCTGTTACAACAAAAATGAAATATGTATCATTTTTAGAATCTATTAATACCATAATATTTCATTTTCTATATTCATAGAGTGTGATCCATATTTAAATATAAACGACCACTTTTAAATTAAAAATCAACCCATAGACTATTTCAGTGTAACAAACCAAATTTTCATTAATGAAAATTAAAATTGGTCAAATGAAATGTCTAATTATGTAAATTGGTTATATAAAATATGAACTTCCTTAGTTTTATGTTTTTTGATTTTAAAACCCCATTTAGAATTGTTATTGTTGCTAATATAGCCATTGAATAGTGATCACAAGATTAATATAAATATAGGTCTTTAACAAATACCATTTATGCAGACAAAGGAAAATATGGGCTCGTCAAATAGAATTCATCTGAATGAAGCTCATTTTTTTGATATCAGAAAATAGGTGGAATCACTAGGCTTCTATCTTGACCAATCCCAAGGAAATATTTAATGCATTAAGCTTGAACATAACCACATATGGGAGAAGAGGAAGTTAATAGAAATTACACCCGAGCGATGTTATCTCAGCCTCCCCAAGAGTCTATCACCATATTACAAATTACTCTATGGTCTAATGTGGGTTTTATAAGGGGATATATAAAAATTCTTTATCACTATGATTATTTATTTTTTTATAGAGAATATACGTTCATTTTATTATTGTTACTTTTTAACAATTTTTTTAGAAAAAAATAGAAATTTTAGTTAATATTATATTAATAAATATATATTGATAAACTAATATATATTTGAATTAAAAAATATTTTAATGAAATATTATTACTAAATAACTTTCTATTAAATATAAATGATTATATAACTTTTATGAATACAATTTTAATTTTTATTAATATTTGGAAGCTGTTTTGGTCAAAACACATGAATTTTTGATAATTTTCAGTTTATAATTTAAAATTAAAAATTAAAATATCGTGAAAATTATTTAGAAAAAATGAATATTATTTTTGGAATTAGGGTGTCAAAACTACCTGATGGTGAACTTTTCATAATTTATGAGATAGGTGAATTTTTTGGTATAAATTAAATATCCTTTAAATATATAATGTATTTTATGACATCATAATGGCCCAATAGTGATGTAATAAAATACTATAAACTTTTTTCCTTCTAATATATTCCTACATCAATGATAATGTGATTTTAGTTTTCTTAGATTAGTTTTATGGTTCCTTAGTGGACCCTCCAAACTTATAAAGCATTTTAACATTTAAAAATGCTTTCATTGAAACTATGAATCACCTCCTCATAAGAAACCCTAATATTTTAAGATGGTGGGCCATTGGAATTCTAAAATAATGTTTTTCACTCCCCTTTGGAAAAAACCGTGGGTAGAAAATCCTGGTTTGGGTTTTGGTTTTGATTATTTTAACGTTTGGTGACCAAAAGCTAAATAATAACAAATTCACTCTCTTTTATTTTATAAACCCACCAAAGATCCCCCTTATCTTAACTAAAAAACCTTGGATAACGTCCCTACCAATTCATCTTCTCTCTAATATCATTTCAAGGTTCACTAAGCTCTAAAAAATCCCCTCTCAAGCCCATCCCGTGCATTTTGGATCACACTTCAAAGAGATTTCTTCCTTTCTGATTTTTTTCAAAATTTTATTACATTGTTATGCCCTTTTAATTTAAATTAAAAAAGATTGGGTATGACTTTTTACTCCCCCATACAGACCACTTTATGTTTGAATGATTATATTCCCCTTTCTCTCTTATTATGTCCTACCATGTAAACATGTCTCCAAGCCAATATTCTATATGGGATTTCTCTCTCATCAGATACGTTCAAGAAATTATTTGGATTTATGAATCTAAATTACATTACATATTTTGGGACATGTGTTTATATGACCCCCTTAATTCCCATTTCATATACATATTATGAGACACCCATTTCTCTATCAACAACCATTTTTATGAATTCTAATGTCACACTCTTATGCTACAGAAATTGCACCACGATTTTCCAAACCAAAGACATTATGTCGTAATTACCCTACCCATTTCTATATCATGGTTATTCAAATTTATACTCATTTTCTTATTTATTATAGATTTTCATGTATGAATCCCACATTCCATTATCATAGAATAATTTATTATGTTTATTGAATCCATGTTACATGATCCATGAGGGACACTTATGCAATAAATGAAATGATTAAAATGGGTGTTTCCTAATAGTGGTCCTATTCATTGGGTGAAGACAAGTATCATGATAAGTCAAGTTTAATGACTGTTTACTCATTATAATTCATTGAAAATTATGGTTTACTCATGATCCATGTGCAATGAACCATGGCTCATGCTAATATCGTGTTAAATGTTGTTTCCATAATTCCATGTTTTGATAATCATGCTATATCATGCCTTTAGGTTCATGTTTCTATTATGATACATTTATATTACTATTTATGAAAATGTACTATATTCATCATGTTATTCCTTTTTTACCCCTATAATGGGCTTCATAGCTCACCCATTTTTTATGCATGTCCTCCAGTTATACAATGAAATGAAAAGTACGAAGAAATCTATGTGGTCATATAAAATATATTTACAATAAAGACGTGTATTTCATGTTTTATGTTTTTATATAATGTTCCAAATCTACAATGAAACAATACCACATGATATTATATGTCTTATCATGTTAATATTTCATGTAATAAATTTTTATTATGAGTGCAATAACGAGCATGGTAGTTATAGTTGGTATGAGAGGATAGGTTTTGTCATTTTTGGATTAGGATTAGAAAACCATAGTGAAATATATAGGGATCAGACTAAGTATAATAAATACATCGCTAAATTTTGGAAAGTGTTGAATATTTTGTTTATCAAAAAATAAATCTATGTCTGGATATGAGAAGGTAGAGCTAGCTCTTGAAAATATGTACCTGGGGTTAAAACCTGAAAACACCACTTTGAGATTAACTCGAACGGGAACTAGTACATGACAATGGGACTTACTGCGCTCATTGTTATGAAAATTCTAGGGAATATTCTTTGTTAAATTCATAATCATAGTATTAACAATTATTATGGAAATTAAAAAAATTCCCCTAAGAGTATATGTTGGGAAGTAGATCATGAATAACATATATTGAATCCTATAAATTAATAATTTAAGTAAATAAATGCAATTTATAAGTAATTCAATTATATCATTATATTAACCTTTATAGCATTACCCATAACATTCCCTTTGTTCCAAAAAATGGATGGTAATAGAATGACTCAGTTTAACGACCACTAAAAATATCAATGTGATGAATATTATAATTAGATTCCAAATCTGATGGGAGAGGTAATCGAGAACATTTTTTTAATACTCTCCCAGTTAATTTCATTTTTAATAGAATCATGGGTCAAAATTAACGTTCAACCCCCCATGAAATAAATAGTCACAGTCAAGGGTTTCAAGAGACAATGTCCTGCTACCTCTAATGCATCATCTGATCCGTCAATTGTCGAACAATGGATTAACTCCATTGAAAAGATCTTCTCAATTCACCAATGTTCAGAACAAGAGAATGATCTTCTGGCTGTAGATTGTGGAGAAAATGACACTAATCAATGTTGGAAATTTATCAAAATTGAAATGCCTGAGGTGGAGATCAAGGCATTTGAATGGAAGGATTTATGGAAATAAAAAATCGATAAATACATTCCTCTCACCCTCCAACTTATGATGGAAAGGGACTTCCATGACCTCAATGAAAAAAACAACGAGTCCATAAGAGCATACAAGGTAAACATCACCTGGCTTGCATGATATGCCTCTAGATTTTAAATTACCCCGGAATGCATGGTTTACTACTTCATTGATGGGACAAGACCTATCCTATAGAAAATCCTAGTGATCCATGACTTAGAGATCTATGAGGAAATTGTCTGATGTTCCCTCAATGTCAAAATAGAGATCTATTAATCTCAGGGGTATCATGGGGATATAATTTTTTTGGACTTTAATTCTAGTGATTTGATGGTTAAATCCAATAGAAATAAGGCAATATAGTACCCCACTTTCAAACGGTGCCGAAATAAGCACCCCAAAAAAATGATTGTAAGTGACGAGGAAATGATTTTGGGGATGAAGACAAGGGAACCTGACTATCAGCTATGGATAAGAAAAACATATAGTTGTGAAAGTGGAGAGGAACGATCCTTTCAACCCTCAATGTGTTGTTCATTACATCACATTCAATGAAACACTGATCTCTGAAAACCAGTTCACAAAGACTAGGGTTTTTGATGGAAACTAACAACCTCCAAGGCAATATCGATGAGATTTTTCCATCACTACCACCGAAGTGAACCATGGAAATGAAGTGGTGATAGGTTTTCAATTTTTTCATTCACGAATATAGTACATACTTTTTGATTCTGGTACTACGCATTCTTTTATATTATAAAATATTAGTGGATCAATCACAACAACAACACAAATAATGGAAGTAAAGATGTTGGTGAGAACAGAAAATGGTGAAATCATTTAATTCGAGGAATAAAAGTCATAATCTATCATAAATTTTGGATTGATCATCCTGAAAAACTATGGCATACTTATGATGGTGGAATTTGATGCAATTATTGGCATGGATTGTATTTCTCTATATAGATCCATAATAAATTGACGTGAGAGAGAAATCACTCTTAATATAGAGATTCAACCCTATATTCTATAAAAGTGTAAGGAGGAGGATTAATCTTACATATCATCATCATCTCAAGCATGTATATTACTAACTTGTGAGAACACATATCATGCTCAGATGATTGAGTATAAGGAATCAACCATCCTTGAAGAAAATCATACTATGAGGGAATTTTCTAAAGTGTTTCTAGAGAAATTTCATAGTTATCCTCCTATAATAGATGTTAAATTCTCAATTGATCATATACCTGGGGTATTTCCAATATCCAAAACTCTGAATATAATGGTTGTTGTGAATCTTGAAGATCACAATTAATAACTACTTGAGAATCTAGATAACGTTTTTATACACCCATGTGCTTCGCCATGGGAATCTTTTGTCCTCTTCATCAAGAAAATGGATGGTTCATTTCACTTTCACATCTATTATCATAGGCTCTAAAAAATGATAAAAAACAAGTATCCTCTACCACAAATTGATGAATTTTTCTATCAGGTACGTAGAGAATAATACTTCTCAATGGTCGATTTTCAGTCGGGATATTACCATGTATGGGTGAAGAGGGATGATATCCCCATGTCTGCATTTCGTACAAGGTATGAGAACTATGAATTTATAGTAATGCCTTTCAGACTAAATAATTGTCTAGCAGTCTTCATGGAATTGATTAATAGAGTGTTCAGATATTACCTCAATAAATTTGGGGTAGTCTATATAGATGATTTTATAATCTACACCAATACCACGGCGGAGCATGAGTAGCATATAATAGCGATACTAGAGACTGTGAAATGGAGACACTCTATGTAATGTACAAAATGTTTGAGTTCTGGTTAAAGGAGATTTTATTGTTTGGTAATATCATCAGAAACCCTGGGATATCTATGTATCCCTCTATTTCCTATGCTGCATGGAAATTGGATGTTAATGAGAAAAATTATCCAACATATGATCTAGAGTTTTCTGTAGTAATCATCGCTTTAAATTTTTTTCCCCATTATATTTTTTGGGAGAAGTGTTAAATATATACAGATCACATAATACTCAAGTATACATTCAGACAAAAATAGATGAATATGCACCAATGAAGATATTAGAGATGATCAAATACTATGACTTCTCAATCCATTTCCACCCTAGGAATGAGAACAAGGTGGCATATTCTCTAAGTTGAAAGGACCCATAAAATCTATCATTGATGTGAATTTAAATGGATCCAATATTATTAGATTTTAGGATTATTGACATGGGGATCATAAATAATGGAATGTCGTCAATCCCTTCACAAATGATTTCTAAACTGTAACTTTTGGGAAGGTTAAAAGATGCTCAAATGGATGATATGAGAATTTAAAAGAAGGTGGAAACTATCAAAAAATTGAAATCCTCATAGTTAAATGTTAATGAAGAAGGAATTATTTGATTTAGGATATGAATATGTGATCCATTAAATTTGGAGTTCATGAATGAACATTTGGATGATTCACATAGATATAATTTTTTCATCTACCTAGGAAACAGAAAGATGTATCAATATATATGATATAATTATATGTGGGATAACATGACGAAGGAGCTCGCTAAGTATACATCAATGTTCCTGGTATTCCAGTAAATGAAGGGTGATAGGAAGAAGTCTATGGGGATGATGCAACCATTACCCAAACTAGCATGGAAATGGGAGAACATAATCATAGACATGTTGAGTGGAATAACATAGACATCAAAAGAAAACAATGTTGTCGGGGTTGTTTTTGATCGACTTAAAAATACTACAAACTTTATTGCAATTCACAAGGGCATAACATTGGATCAACTACAACAAATATACATTAGATATGTGGTAATTCTTCAATTACTACCACTCTCTATTGTATCCTATCGATATCCTAGATTAATCACTATGTTTTGGAATAGTATTTAACATGCTCAGAATACTGAGCGGAACATCGGTATTACATATCATCCTCACACTGATGGCCAATATGAGAAAATTATCCAATCACTTGAGGACATGTTGAGATCATGCTCAATAGAATTCAAAGGAGGATGGGGTCTATATATTCCTCTAGTTATGTTCATTACAATACTAGTTTCCACTCAAGCATCCAAATGGATACTTATGAAGTACATTATGGGAAGAGGTTAAGAACACCATAATATTGGGATGAAGTTGGGGAGGGAGAACTACTATGTCTAGAAATGGTCAAAGAAATGGTGGGGAAGGTTAAGACTATCACGATGTACATAAAATCTATAAGGACCTAGCTTTAATGCATTACTTAATCTGGAATTAAATGAATAATTCACATTAAAGATATTTTTAGGTTTATAGATTTATATAATTATCCCATAACTATTACATCTCAAAAATTACAAAGTAGAAACATCTATATAGTATCCATTTTTTCATAAAATAAAAACTCGTGGAAAAATTTTTAGGTCTAGTTCCATGTTTTAGACAACATGCCTTTTCCTTTATCCATTCCTTAAACCTATTCATCTTTATGTCATACAAAAAAATAAAAAACATGAGATGAGCATAAAACACCAATTAAGGGTTATAAAATAAAGAAAGAAAATCATTATTCCATCAATACATATAGAACATAATATCTTTTACATACCTCATAAAATAGTGAAATGTATGAATAACACATAGTAATCACAAATCAAAATGGTAAATTGCGGCATCCATAACATACTTATAATGTAGTCTTCCCAGATATGTAGAGAGTTAAATTTGGAATACCCTTCAGAGTATATTACTCAAATCTTCTAAAGGAAACATTCACGTTTACCTCCATCATGTTACCCAATGCATTGGAGGTCTATCTTGGGCTCACCTACCCTAGTTTTATCACGGAACCACCAGTATACGTAAACATTTCCAAATTACAATAACATATTAATAACACGTAAAAAAATATAATGGAATGATAATATTTCTGAATTTAAATCGCAATATATCATTTAAATATATTTAAACAACAATTCTATTAATAAAACCATTTTAAATACCCAAATAAATATAAGTGTATATAGTATTTATTTTCCTTTTAAAAACATTACGGTTTGTTAAGGAAATCAAAAATCAAATAATACATGTGGTGACAGAAAAAGTAATTGTCACCACATACGTTAAAAAGAGACATTTATTTGTTGTTTAGTAAAACATATCAATGAAAAATATTCCCATTGAATTAAATGAAAATTTAGTGGTTTTTATTCAACATTTAAAATAATGGCATGTATAATGAAATTTGGCCTAGTGAAAGGTGATTGAGACAAATGCCCTTACCTCGAGTCCGACATGACCTGTTCGTTATTTAATAGTATAAATAATAAACTAATGTTAATTTATAATATATTAATTACTTTTTTAGTATCTATTATTCTTTTTATATCACTTATTACCACGTTATAAAAATTATGAAATCATTTATGTTTATATTGGTCGTTTTTTCGATATTTGGTACTTCAGTCAAAAGTAAAATCTTATAATTAAAAGTTGTTCACGTTGTCAAAATTCATTTATATACAGAATGATATTAATGATTTATATATCAATGTATCATATATATCCAATATATATATATATATGTATTTATAATCTTACATAACATTTCGAGATAAGAAATGAAATGCACCGTTCCTGGAGACGGTAAACCGTACATACGCATGAACGCTACATTCATTTCTATTTAGTATTCAATTGAATGAAAACATAATCATACAGAGGTAAATTATAATTCCATAATAATATAATATATAATATTATAAACTCCATCTTTTATACAATCCACGTAAGGTATGAATGAGTATTATCACTTTGAGGGGGCGATATTCCGCAACTCCTCAAATAAAAGTATTACGTTAAAACATTATGGAACCCATAAGGGTATGTGATAAATGAAAAATAATTAAGTATAAAGACAATATAAATATAATATATACCATAAATAAATATAGTTTTATCACAATGGCCACTATAAGAGGTGGTAGGAGAAGATTGAACAATCATCGTTTCGTGAGGCAGCAGTTCGCCATCCACAGAGACAATATGTTCATTACACATTAGATGTATGTGTATGTAATTGTAGTTCGAATCCTTATCATAAAAACAACCTATTTTATTTAGGATACTGGTTTTGTAAAAAATTAATGTAATAAAAAATGTTTAGTGGTTGGAGATATAAAATAAAAGAAAATAATTATAGAGAGTAAATTAACATTAATTTAGGTAACTCCCTTTGGTTTGAACCAGAAGGATTTCAAGAAATGACTTCTGCCTATGGTATGGATTCTAGGTGGAAGAGAGGGATCTTGAATGATTATTTTTGTAGAGTTTGGACCAGAAAATAGGGCTTGATTGGTGTGAGTAATGAGTTAGATGTGAGGGAATTTTTTAAGGGGGAGGAAGGGCTCTTTAGAAATGTATGAAAATATTATTTTTATATATAATGATTTTCAGTTTGTAAAGGTCAAAACATATTAAAATAAAATAAAAGATGACTATTGTTAGAAATAAAATCATACAATAATTGTTGGATATGTTTGGAATATTATTTTAATTTTTATAATCATAATTATTTAAATCATTCTGTAATGAGATAAACACTGCATCATTATTGTGTCATAAATAATTTTATTTATCTGATGTATAAAAATAATAAAGAAAATAACCTGATGTAGGAAATATTTTAATCTTAATAATTAGTATTTATTGTATTATATATCAATTATATAACCCTATATTAAAATTCATTTAGACAAACAATACATGTTTATGATATTTTTCTATTTACTTTAAATAAAAAGTTATTAATGTCAATATCTTACCCAAGTAGATTCCAAAGGCCAAAAGTCACACCCAATAACTGTCTGGGTCTTCCATTAGACATCCAATAAGTTTTGATCATGTTTTTAAGTAATTTTATATTATTATAATATTGCTTTTACCTTGATTTAACTAATTTAACTTTAACAGCGGTAAATAAAAGTTATTATTTTCTATTGCCCAAAAATAATTTTCATCTTATTGAACCTCATTTTGCATACTAATAACAACCATGTATTAGATATTTTTATAAATATATTCAAATAATTAGTACAATTTCAGTTAACTTAAAATCCATTTTTAACTACTACCCTGTGTTTTCATTGTTCATAAAAAAATGACGGTATTTATAAAAATACCAAAAATTAAGCCTAAGATATAGATGATATTAGGAATTTAAAATTGATATCTATTTTACAAAAATAAAAACATAGATGTTGCATTAATTATTTTAAAATCAATTCCCATTGTCAAAACAAAAAATATATTTTTTAAAAAATAATAACTATCAAAAGATTGACACTTGTTTGTGTTTATTTTCAATGTTAATTTACTTCCAAAGACCATAATCAGATTAAATGATAAAAATATATTCTAATTAATCTATAAATCCAATTATAAATGTAATATGACCATATAAATAATGTAGAATAAAATGCATGTTTGAATTACAATACAGTATTTTTCACTATTCATCAAAAAATAAATTTTATCAAAAAATACTAAAAATTTACCCAAATTAAATTTTGATGACACAATTATAAAGAAGTATTTTATTATATCAAATAGAACATTTAAAAGTGACCAAAAATTGTTTTAATGAGGGTTATCCATCAACAGATGGCAAATCGACCTTTTAGAGAATATAAGAGTATTTATGCCTAAAAATAGATTAATTATTATTTTTAGCCTCTATAATTTATTGGATAAAAGTAAAAAAATTTACCAAATAATTATAATAATTGTTTAGTTATTTATGTTCATTAATTCCATTACAACAACTAGGTTTCAACTACCATTTTAAATAATAATATTATTTTATTAATTTTTAGTATGGCATAGTATTAGGTGAAACATAATATTTCAAAAAAACATGTTGTTGATTATCCAGTATGCCATCAAACATAGTATCCCCATTAAAGAAGAATTAATATTTAATTGAAATTTTTTAATAAATATGAAAATGATATATTCTTTATTTACCTGGTATGTTACATCCTTACCCCCTTTTCGGAATTACGTCCCCTCTATTATATTCACTTATCGAATATGTCATAGTATTTATCCCAAATAGAATTTTCAGATTCCCAGACTTCATCTTCAACATTATTGTTTTAAAAAAACCATTACGTTATGAATTACCTTATTCCACTTCCCTTTATCTCTTTGGTCAAGAATGTGGACTTGTTTTTCCTCGTAAGAGAGAATCTCTTCCAACTGAACTACATTTAGAATCAAAAGCAGAGATGGATCCAGAATATACATTCTCAACATAGAATCATAGAAAACGTTGTGTACATTGGATAAACATAGAGGTAAAGCCACTCTATAGGAAACTAATCCAACATTCTTCAGGATTTCATATATTCTATTAATCCTCAGAATCATCTTTCCCTTATTACCAAAACACATAACCCTTTTCCATGTAGAATCTTTGAGAAAGACATGATCACCAACCTCAAAGGAGAGATCCTTCCTTCGGTTATCTGCATAACTTTTCTTCCTGCTCTGAGCTGTTGTTAGGTGCTTCAGAATCAACTGATATATTTCTTCCATCTCTTCTTCCAATTATGGACCCATAAACATCCTCTCACCTACATCTTCCCAAAAAGATGGAGTTCGACACTGCTTCCCACATAATGCCTCAAATGGATCAATTTTTATAATGGAATGAAAATTTTTATAATAGGAAAATTTAACTAATGAAAGATTTTGGTCCTAACTTCCCTAGATATCAATGAAAAAGCACGTAAAATATATTCCATGGTATGAATTAATCATTCTGACAACCCATTAGATCGAGGAGGAAAAGTTGTACTAAAATTTAATTCAGTGACCAAAGACTTCTAAAGGGAATTCCAAAAGTTACAAGTAAACATGGGATCATGATAAGATACAATAGAGAGAGGAACTTCATGAAACCTAACTATCAGTTTAACATACAACTGAGAAAGTTGATCTAGAAACAATGTATCTCGAATAGGAAAAATGAGCACTTTTAATCCATTGATCAATAAAAACCCAGGTTGCATTATTAACTCGAGATGTATTTTGTAATCCTGCAACAAAGTCCAGGGATATATCTTCCCATTTCCACTCTGGAACTGGTAAATAATGAAGTATCTCTTTTCGTAACTGCAACTCTTCTTTAACATGTTGACAAGTATAACACTTCACAGTAAAATCAACTATATATCTTTTCATTCAATCCAAATACTAATACTCTCGATGATCTATGTACATATTACAACTTCTAGGATGAACTAAAAACGGAGAATTATGAGCATCACAAAACAACTATTTTTTCTATTTTTCATAACATGGAACATATAATCTCTTACAAAAACCTAAAACACAATCATTATCAATGTTAAATTTAGGTTACGTACCCTAATGAACCACCTCTACCTTTTTCTATACCTCATTGTCTTCTTATTGTTCTTGCTTAATTTTTTATGATAGAGATGATTTTGCTGACTCCTAAAACAAAAAAGTATAATTTCCTACACCAAGAACTTCTGTTCAAAATATCATCAAATAAAAAACAAAAGGAACTCATTCAAATGTATCAAGGTTAATGTAGCATTAATTTATCGACTCAAAGCATCAACCAATTTTTTTTGCCGCACATGGTAATGGATCGTGAAAACTAAATCCTTGAATAATTCTTATTATATCCTCTATCTCATGTTCAATTCTATCTGAGTGAATGTATACTTTATACTTTTGTGGTTAGAATATACATCACATTTTACTCCATACAAATTATGCCTACAAATCATGAAAGAAAAAACAATATAAGCTAAATCCAAATCATGTTTAGGGTAATTTAACTCTTGGAGTTTCATCAAGCATGAATCATAACCAATTACCTGATCATTTTTCATAAGAACACAACCATGTCTTATCAACTAAGCCTCACTATAGATAAAAAACTCACCATTTTTGGATGGTAGTTCCAAAACTGGATCAAATACCGATCATCTTATATATTCCTAAAAACAATCATCACATGATATTTCCGTAGTTAACATAACACCATTTCAAGTTCACTTAGTCATTGGACTAGATAACTGGGATAAATTCCCAAAAAACCTCCAGTAGTAACCTGCTAACCAATGAAAATTATGGGCCTCTGTTATATTTGTGGGTGTTTTCCATTCATCAAGAAATTTTGTTTTAGTAGAATCAACCGTTATGCCATTTATTGAAATAATGTGACCATGGAATGAAATTGTGGTATCCAAAACTCACACTCACTGAATTTCACAAACATTTTATTTTCATTTAAGGTTTCCAAGACAAAATTTAAATGAATTTAATGTTCCACATTACTTTTGGAATAAACCAACATATCATTAATGAACACAACCAAAAACATATCCAAGAACTCATGGAAAATTATATTCATAAGATCCATGAATATAGCAGGTGCACTTGTTAATACAAAAGGAATAACCACAAATTCATAATGGCCATATCTAGTATGAAACACGGTCTTCGGAATGTCATACTCATTTACATTCAACTGATGGTACCCCAAACTCTTGTAAATCGTCGAAAAATGTTGTGCTCTTGGGATCTGATAAAACAAATAATAGATATGAGGAAAATGATACTTTTTGTTAATAGTGATGTTATTCAATGCACTATAATCAATGAACAATCTAATTGAACCATCTTTCTTTTTAACAAAAATGATACGAGCACCTCAAGGTGACATTTCAGTTTGGATGAAACCATTATCTATTTACTCATGTAATTGATTCTTTAACTCTAAATGTTCAATTTGACCTATTCAATAAGGGGGTTTTGAAATTAGCTTAGAATCAAGAAATAAGTCATCAATAGATTCATCTTCACGATCAGGTATTATTGCAAGCAACTAATCATGATAAACATCAAGATACTTGTTTACCGATGAAACGTCATTAATATTAATAATTCCATTGATTTCAAGAATATGTGTAAGGTAACATTAATTTCCATCTTTTACTAGTTTCTCAGCTTGATGATATGTTATCAAAAGTAAGGTTTCATTCATGGACACAGTAAATATTTCTGAAAAAATCCTCTTTAGCTGTACAACCAATCTTAGATTGATAAACAGAAATCCAATCAACAACCAAAATAATATCAAATTCTAATAGAGGAAAAAAATTATAGTTACCAGGTAGTTTCATTCCTCACACAAGGACACGAAGGTTCTTATAATTTATGTTTGTCTCAAAATCTCCTCATAGTG
The DNA here is from genome assembly GCA_963277665.1 of Viscum album. Classification (NCBI taxonomy): domain Eukaryota; kingdom Viridiplantae; phylum Streptophyta; class Magnoliopsida; order Santalales; family Viscaceae; genus Viscum; species Viscum album. The sequence goes on along the minus strand of OY728119.1, from coordinate 1,782,401,810 downwards.
TCTTACCATAAGTTCATGATTCATATCTAGAGATGGAATTCCAAATTTAATAGATAACTTCTCAGAAATGAAAAAATTTTAAGACCTTGAATCAAACAATACATTAGCATAATATGAATAAATGAACAATGTACTTGATACAACATCATTTGATGGCCCTTCATCAGCTGAAGTAGTCGTAATGGATTTTACCACCCCTTTCTGCTTCTAGTCAGCGATATTCCCTTCAGTTGAGGTATTCATTGGACACTCATTTTCATAATGACCCATTTCATTTCTCATAAATCATTTTACTGACTGTAAATTATATTTTGTCTCTCCATTACACTGATCATATTTAGTTAAATTATGATCCATATGTCCCATTTTACCACATCAGTAACACTTACCAAAATTCAGAAGACATTCTCTAGCATGGTTTTACCACAATATTCATAAACTATAAAATGATGTTTCTAACCATCATATTTTTAATAAGAGTTATTCCTTTTTGTCTTCCACCTCAACCACTTATTCTGTTGTTTGTCTAAGATCACATGAGCATTGGAAAATTATATTTCCACCTTCTCCACAATTCGAAATACTTTTTATTAACTTTTGAACTCATGATAATCTAAAGCCCTTCAAAACATTGGCATTAATTCTGAGAATATAATTTGATTTTACTGTATTGATCTCATATGAAATTTGTAGCATAGCATGCCAGTCGAGTGAATTTTGCATTATAAGTAGCCACATAGTCATCATCCTGCCTCAATTCTAGGAATTTTTTTCCTTCCTAAGACAAACTACCGTAGGAAAATATTTCTCAAGAAACATACCATTGAATTCATCCAAATCATGTGAATCAATGTCTTCATTATCCCTGATATTTGTCACCATCGACCAGCACTGATCATCTTCACCTATAAAAGGATACAAAAGAAGACTAAATTTTTTATTTTTTGAACAACCCATGACATCCAAAATTATCTCAAGTGCTTTAATCAACCATTCAGGTAGCCCAAGGTCACATGATCCTCTAAATGATGGGGTAAGTTTCCTCATTAAATGTTCCACTACTATCACGTTCACATATGGTTGATCTGGATGATCTCGTGCATTGATACAACCACCACCATTTATATTCTAAGTCAATGGTGTCATCACTTCAACAAAGTGTTCATTTTCTGATTCTGACCATATCTGGTTGCTACTTTGGAAGGTTGTCTTCCTCTTGATTTCACCCCAGCATATCTCCCATGTTTCCTCTCCATACTATCATTCTGAACCCAGAAATGTCATAGTCGATGAAACATGGTAAACTGTAAATTCTATATCATTTAAATCATAACAGAAAGTAATTTATGGACATTAATATAAAAATATTAGAACTAATAATATTGTCTAAACTGACCTCTGATACCAACTATATAGACCCAGCCATAAAAATTTTCATAATCATGAGTTAAAAGAATAATTCACAATGGGGATCTTTTTAGGGTTAGTGTTTTAGAAAATTATTCCATAACTATTACATATCAAAATTAAAAACTAGGCTCTTATAAAATAATTCCTTTTTTTAATAAAATAACAACTCTTGAAAAAAAGAGTCATGTCTAATTCCATGTTTTAGAGAGCATGACATTTCCTTGATCCCATCCATAACCCTATTCATCATTATGTCATGTGGAAAACATTTAAAAACATGGGATGAGCATAAAAAGATCAGTAAGGGTTATAAAATAAATAATGAATATCATTAGTCCATCAATACATACAAAACATATTCTTTTTTATTCACTTCATGAAATCATAAGATTTATGAAGAACACATAGTAATCACAAATCCAAAAGGTAACTTGGGGCATCCTTACCAAACTTATGTTGTAGATTTTACAGCAACGTAGGGAGGTACATTTGGAATACCCATCATAGTATATTACATAAATCTCTTAGGAGAAACATCCATGTTTACATTCATCACATTACCCAATGAATTGGAGAGCAATCTCGGACTCACCCACCATAGTTTTATTATGTAACCACCCGTATACATATACTATTCTCATGAACAATTACATATTCATAACACATAAAACAAATATAAAAGAAAGATAAAATTTCTTCATTTCAATAAAAATATATAAGTTAAATATATTGACATAAAAAATAATTTATAAAAACCATTTTCAATACCAAAATACATACAAGATTCTATGGGTTTCTTTCCTTGTAAAAAAAATTAATCTTTTTAAGGAAGACAAAGATCAAATAATAGTCACAGTGGTGGAAAAGGTAATTTTCACCACTTACGTTAAAATGAAACATTATGTTTTTGAAATTAAGTATACCAACGAGTTGAAAAATATTCACTTTTAATGAAATGAAATGTAAACGGTGTTTATACACTATATTCAGGAATATAGAGTATAAAAAAAACATTCCTCAATGAAAGGAGATTGAGAAGAAGTATCTTACCTCTTGTCTAGCATGACGCATTATTTTTTTAATCTCTTGAATAATAAACTAAAGATATTTTTTACTTTTATAAGAACCTTTGTAACATTTTTTATTCTTTTTATGTCACTTTTTACTATGTTATAATCATTATGAAATAATTTAAGTTAATAATTGTCGTTTAGCCAATACATGGTACTTGTGTGAAAAGTGATCTTTTTATTAATACATGATGTTCATGTGGTAAATATTCCATTATCAACAGAATGATATTCATGATTTGTAGAACATATATCCCATATATATCCTGGATATAAATTTATTTATAATATTACATAACATTTGGAGATTAGAAATGAAATGCACCGTTCATGGAGATGGTAAGTCGTACGTACGCTTGGACGCTACTTTCTATTAGATTTCATATTTAATGGAATAAAAACATAATTATACATTGGTATACTATAATTCCATGATAATATAATATATAATTTCAGTAAATCCATCTTATATATGTTCCACATATGTCATGAACGATTCATATCACTTTGAGGGGGCGGTAGCCCGCATATCATCAAATTCAATTATCGAATTTTCCCATTATGGAAACCATAATGGTATGATATAAATGAAAAAAATAAGTATAGAGACAATATAAATATAATATATATCATATATAAATACAGTTCCATAATAATGGCCACCATAATATGTTGCATATAATATTGAACCATCATCGTTTCATGAGGCAGTAGTTCGCCATCCACAAAAACAATATGTTCATTACCCATTAGAAAAAGGTGTGAGTATGTTTAGTTAGAATCATTATCATAACCACAACCTATATTATTGAGGATACCAGTGTCGTAATAAAATAAAATAATAAAAATAGTTTATGTTTTGGAGAGGTATAATAAATGAAAATAATTTAAGAGAAACATTACCTTTAATTCAGATAACTCCCTATGGATTGAACCAAAAGGATTTCTTGATGTGAATTCTACCTAAGGTAAGGCTTCTAGTTGAAAGAGAGGGATGTTGAGAGATTATTTGGGAAGAGTTTGGATGTTATGTGGGTCTTGAGGGGTCTGAGTAATGGGATAGGGTGAGGGCTTTTTATAAGGGGGGTTGGGGTTTATTAGGAATGTTTTGAAAATATTATTTAATTATATAATGATTATTAGTTTCAAATGTTCAAAACATATTAAAGACGATGTAAAGATGACTCTTGTTCAAAAAAATCATCCAATAAAATTTGGATAGGTTTTGTATATTATTTTAATCTTTATGATCTAATTTATTAAAATCATTCATTAATGAGGTAAACACTGCATCATTATTGTGTCATAAATAATTATATTTATATGATGTCTAAAAATTATAAATAATATACCATGATGAAGGAAATAAATATGGATTTATATTAAAAATTTATAGTCACATATATCAATTATATAACCACACATTAAAATTGTTTTATAAAAAAAGTACATGTTTATGATATTTTTAATTTTACTTTAAATAAAAAGTTATTAATGTCATTATCATACCCAAGTAGCTCCAAAGGCCAAAAGTCGTACCCATGGATTGTCATGGTTGACCATTACTCATCCAATAAATATTGTACACGTGTTAATGTAATTTTATATTTTTATAATATTTTTCTTACCTTAAATTACCCCATTTACCATTAATCGTGGTAAATAGAAGTCAAATGTTACTATTCACGAAAAATTATTTTCATCTTATTGAACCAAATTTTACATAATAATAACAACCATTTTTGTTGAATATTTGTAATTCCATTCACATAGGTGGTAAAATTTTATTTGAATGAAACATTCAGTTTTTTAACTACAACTCAGTGTCTTCACTATTCATTAAAAATTAAAGGTTTTCATAAAAATACCACAAATTCTGCCTTATACATATTTTATAATCTGAATTCAATTTTTTTTTTGAAATTCAAAACAGAGAAGGTTCATTAATTAATTTAAAATTGATTCCTGTTGTCACAACACAGAAACATTTTTTAAGAAAGAATAACTATCAAAATTTTGACACTAGTTTATGTCTAATTTAAAGGTAAAATTACTTCCAATGACCATCATTGGATTAAATGGTAAATATATAATTGAATTACAATTTAAAACCAATTAAAAATATAACATAACCATATAAATAAATTAGATTAAAATTAACATTTGAGTTAAAATATAGTATTTTTCACTATTTATTATAAAATATTTAATCAACACAATAGCTAATGTTTACCCAAAGAAACTTTTGATGTCCCAATTCTAATGAAGAAATTTTATTTTTCAAATAGAACATATAGTAGTGACCAAAAATATATTTCAAGATGGTTTTCCACCAAAAGGAGGTAAATAGTCATTTTAAAGAATATTAGAGTATTTATACATAAAATTAGATTCTATCTTATTTTATGCCTCTTGAATTTATTGGATAAATGTAATAACATTTTAAAAAATGAATAATCATATAGTAGTTAGTTCTATTCATTCCCTCCATTACAATGGAAAGGCGTTAAATACCATTTTAAATAATAATATTATATTATTATTTTTTACTATGCCACAACATTGTGTGAAACATATGATTTCAAAGAATCCCGTTGTTGCATATCGGGTACTCCATCGAATATAGAATTCCATTTAATATAATATTATTATTTTAGCCACAAATATAAATAATTATGAAAATTCCATATTCTTTATTTATCTGGGATTTTACAACTTCTTCTCAGGGTCAACAAAAGCGTTATATAGATAATCATCGATGAGACCATGAGATTGATGTCAGAGACATGCTATTCCTCCCCATTATACACTAGAATGGAGCTATGAGATTTGGGAAGAAGGGAAAGCTTATTCCAGGGTACAACATCCCTTTTGAGATCATTGATCGCATTTGAGTAGTGGCATATTGACAAGCACTCCCACCAAACGTATCTCAAGTACATGATGTATTTCATGTATCACACTTGATGAAAGACACATATAAAACATTGCATGTACTTAATCAATATTTGGTACCATTAGAGAATGAATGTTCTTATGAAGAGAAGTTATTGAAGATCTTATTTTGTATTGGAAAAGTTCTGCGATAGAAGACAAATTCTCCTGGTTAAGGTGTTATTGCAAATACACTAGTTTCAAGAAGAAATGTGGGAATAAGATGAAGTGATGAACCCGAGTTACCCTCATCTATTATAGTGTAGTAAAAATAAAATTTGAGGGTGGAATTTCTAATTGGGGGAAGATTGTTACAAACCAAAATATCATTAATGAAAATTACTTTTGATCTAATTAAATGTGTTATTATCTAAAATGGTTATATAACATACACACTTCCTTGGTTTTATGTTTTTTGATTTCATAAAACCGTTATGAATTGTGAATGTTGCTACTATAGCCGTTGAAAAGTAGTCACATGATTAGTATATATATTGGGCATTAAAAAATCCTATTTACTCAGAAAATGGATGTGATGGCCTCATCCCATATAATTACACCATGATGCCCATTTTTCAGAGATCATAAAGGCGATGGTGTCACTATTCTTCACTTTTGACCCATCCCAAGTAAAGCTTCAACACATTAATCATGAGCGGAACCACCTCTGGGAGAACTGAATGTTAATAAAGATTACAACCCGAGTGATGTTTTATTTTCCTCCCCAAAAGACTTTCATCAATGCAGACCTTATCCTTCAGTATTACGTAGTTGTTATATGGTTTATTCATCAAGAACCTAACACTAAAATTTTGTACATTATTTTCATATATGGAATATACATTCATTTTATAATTGTTAAATTGTAAATTGTTTTAAAAGAAAAATAGTATTTCTAGTTAATATTCAATTAAGAATTCTATTTTGGAGAATTAATGTATTTTTGAATTAAAAAATATTTTAATGAAATTTTACTTCTAAATTAAAATTTATTTAATATAAATGTTATAATAATTTTTATGAATACAATTTTAATTTTTATTAAGGTTTGAATGTTGTTTTTGTCAAAACCAATGAATTTTTGATAAATATCAATTTTTATTTTAAATGTAAAAATTCACATATTTTAAAAAATATTTAGATAACATGAATATTATTATTGGAATCAAGATGTTAGAATTATCCACCGGTGATTTTTTTATAATTTTTTAAGATAGTTGTATTTTTGGGTAAATATTAAACACCGTTTAAATAAATAATGTGTTTTATGACATAATAATGACCAAATAGGGATGTAATAAAATATTATAAACATGATTTTAGTTCAATATATATTTTACCATTAATATAATGTGATTTTTGATTTTTTTATTAATTTTATGGTTCATTAGTGGACCCTTCATGAATTATAAAACATTTAATCTTTTAAAATGATTTCCATGAGAGTGTGACTCACATCCAAATAAGAATGCGTAATATTTTAAGAATTTATGCCATTGGAATTATAAAATATTTTATTCCAATTCCCTTTGAAAAAAACTAGGGGAAAAAATAGTGGGTCGGTTTGTGGTATGGATTAGTTTAATGTGTGGTGTTCAAAACATAAATAATAAATAATTCTCTCTCTTTCCAATTATAAACCTAGCCAATCTCCAACTTTGATTCACTCAAAATCCATGGATCACGTCCCTACCTAGCCATACGGTCTATAAAACTCTCCAAAGTCACCCCAAGCTCCCAATAATCCTATCTAAATACCCACCTATGGCTTTGGTATCACACTTCCAAGTAAATAATTGCTTCCATTCTCATTTTGGTCGAAATTTCATTATGTTGTTATTCCCAATTATTTTAAAATAAATATGATGGGTTATTATTTCAAACCTCCCCCAGACATTCTTCCTTAGGTTCTGATGATGAGAGACCCCATTCTGTCTCATTAATTCCTCCCATGTTCACTCGTTACCATGCAGAAATTCTATAATGTATTTATCTCTCCTCATTTACAATCATGCAATTCTTTTTTTTGAATCTACATTCCAATACATATATTGGGACATGTATCTATATGAACCCACTATATCCATTTCATCTACTTATAATGAAAACACACTTTCTCTCTCATTATTAATTTTTATTAATTCTTATATCACGTCATTATGATCCCGAAATTTCATCGTTATTTTCCAAGACAATATCATTGTGTAGTTAATAACATGATCATTTATCTATCAAGGGTATTAACAATTATTCCCATTCTACTTATTGATTATAGAGTTTAATTTATTAACTCAATATTACTTTATTGTGTAATAGATGATGGCGTTTAATTAATCCATGTCATAAGATTCATGTGTTAAACTTATGCATTAAATTAAACGATTAAGAATAGTGCGCCCTGATAGCGCTCCAATGCCTTGGGTAAAGACTAGTATCATGATATTTAAAGTGCAATGAGGGTTTAATAATTATATTTAAATTCCAATGAGGTTTAACTCATGATACATGTGTAATGATCTTTTTCTCAATCTAATATCTTGTTAATTATTGTTTCCACATTTCCATGTTTTGATAATCATGCTATATCATGACTTTATGTTCATGTTTCACATATGCTCTATTGATTTGGATATTTCCTAACATGTACTAGTTTTTTCATGTTATTCTTTTTTAACTCCATTACTGGGATTTATAGCTCACCCTTTTTTATGCATTTCCTTAGGGTATCCCGTGCAATTCTATGTACGAAGGAATGTGTGTGGTCATGTAAAAGAAGTTTTCAATAATGATGTATTTTTAATGTTTTATGTTGTAATATAATTTTCCTAAGCCCAAATGACACTAGACATATGTATCTTATTTTTTGTATAAAGTTAATATTTTATGTAATAAATTATATTTTTGTGTTAAATAAATAGAAGAGTTGTTATTTTCAGGCACACCAGATGTCAGACTGACAAGTATTTTATTTCAAAATTATAGAGAAATGTACGATTTATTGACCAAAATTATCATGAAAATTTATATTTTCCCCTTAGATATGATTATATGATTCATGAATTGATTGAATGTACAAATTTAAAATAAAAAAATATATATTCAGTCATATCATCCAAATCATGAATTTAATCGACATAAAAATAATTCAGGCTCATCATAACTGAATTTTGTTTAATTCTCCAAATCCCTTAAAAACAATTTTTTCTAATAGTTTTTGAATGAAAACATTCTATTTTGAACCAAAATTTCACTTTTAAACTGAAAGAGAAAAATGTGATCCATTTTGATTACATTGTTCATCAGATAGACATGTTGTTAGTTCATATACATCAGAAATGACTTTTGAACTTAATGATTATTGATGAAAGGAAATCCAAGTGATTAATCATACTTTTGTTTATATGAAATTTATTTTCAACAAAAAAGTAAATATAAAATAATTAATATACATTAGGTCAAACCATCCAAACTCTCTGTAAAATTTATGTGTGGCCGATTCAATTTTGTGATAAATAAATTTTTTTATAAGGTATAAATTTAATATGTACATGTTTAATTATTTTTTATTTAGGGATGAATATTTTGAACTGAAATGTCACTTTTAAACTGATAACATAAAATTTTAGTCACATTAGTTACATTTTATATCATATTAATACAATGTTGATTTGTAATCATAAAAATGTGTTATGGATCATTATATTAATGTATAAATATAATTCTTGATAATTTTCTATGTATTGTGTATTTGGTGAATTTTTTGAACACAAATTAAATTTTTAAATAAAAAACAAACATTAGGCATATACAGAAAACCATTTTTTGGATTGATTCTTGGATTTTTATTACAAAAAATACTTATATACCATTTTACTATAGTATAAATACAGTATAAGAGTTTTTACTAGGTTTTTTATGAGAGACATATGTCATGAATTTTTTTATTAAACATATTTCTTGGACATTCTATCATACTAGGAACAACATGTGCTTGATTAATAAGAAGTCATTTCATATATGTATCAAAAAAATTATATTATTATTTTTCTAATTTTTCGTGATAATGATAGTGAATTTTATTTTTGTAGTGTGTAAATTTTTTGAACTAAAATTAATTTTTTAAAAAATATTTGAACTTCGAGTCCTATTTTATATATTTTGTTTCAAAATAACATGATTATGATTTATACATATAAAAAAAATAATGTAATTTTTTCAAATGTGACAATACAATCAATGAATTTTTTTCTCCATTTTTAGTGAGTGATGAACATTTTGAATCATAACATAATATTTAAATTTATAACTTACACATTGTGTTATACTGGGCATGTAATGTCTCATATTTACATGATGGTAATTATAACAATTCAAAAATTACTTGATGAAATTTCTTATAATTCATTAGGGGAATTTGATAATGTTTATTTTATTTTGATTATGTGATTCATGCTTACAACTAACATGAAACTGTTTATTTACATAATTCACAATCATCCACACAGACCACATCGTCTATCAAATTGATGTGAAACATCTTCAAATAAATCTAAAATTAATTTTATATTGTTTCCAAGATGTCTGAATAATTATTAATTAATTTCACAATCTAATGTGATGATGTCGCACAAGAAATGTTATTTAAATGAATAGTACATAAATTAGAACACATTGAATAAATTTTGAACATAAAAAATCCACTAAAAAACATCTCCATATCGAGGAATAATTGAAAGTGAGTGCATTATCCTTGTAAAATAATTAATAAATTATTTAGGATTGAATCATCAAGATATTTTAGAATGGATATTTACATTTAAATAATACTATGTTTTACATGTTTCTTTACATAATAATAAAAAAATATCTAGATACATTGTGAATTTTAAATATTCTTCATTAAAAAATCATTATGATATTATATAAAATATATAATATGAAATATAAAAATTATTTATATTTTAAATTTTTAGGAAATAATATTACAATGACATAATTTTTATTGAGGTTATTTTAAAAAGTGGTTGATATTTATATATTTATAATATCTGAAATTTTTAATAAATATTTCTTATAAATAGGAATATATAAAATTATAATTATTTTTAAATTTATACTATCAAAATTTAAATTATATGAATCAATTATTTTTTTTAAATAATGTTTTATTGTCCAAAATTGGTTTTTTGTAAAAATTATAATTCTAATGACATTATCAATATAAAAAATAAACTATATAGTCAAAAAACAACCTCTATGATCAAATTTTCATAAAATTAATTACATTATACATTTTAAATATTATTTTAAAAAATAATTCACATTACAAACATTTTTTAGATACTGTAATTCTTTATATTAATAAAAAAGTGACTTATATATTTAATTATTTAATTAATTTTTATAACAACTTTAATAATGGAATGATTTTGATGTTCCCTAAACACAAATTTTTTTAATAAATCAATAATTATCATCAAAATCACCAACAATAAAAATTTTACCTTATATATAAATTTAAATACAAAAAACTATTTTATGTATATGACATATTTTATTTGATATATTTGTTTATTTTAAAATTAATTTTCTAATATATAATAAATTAATTAAGATTGATGGTGACAATGATTTAAATAATCATGTTAATATTTGATATATAGAGTCCACTTATATTTTTTGAAATAAAATAAGTGGAAGGATAAATATTTAGTTAAGAGTAAATTTCTTTTCAATAGATAATCAAATTTTGTTGGATTATTTTCAAATCTACACACCCTTTAGACAATATTTATAATATTTTTTAGATTATAAGTCTAAAATACATATATTACTATTATAAACATTCTTAATTATCCTCTATTTAATTTTATCTCACTTTTACCCCTATATACAATTCTTTTCCCTTAAAAAGTATCTCCTCCTCATTTATAATAGAGGTGTCATATTCACCATTTCAATAATGAAATCCAATTTCTAAATTTTCTATAGAAACTACCAAAATTTACTCTCTCCAATTTTCCTTACATAAAATAATCCCCCCTTTAACATTAAACTTCTATATGTCCCACAAATGTAAGGCCATCATTGAGATGAATTTCAATGTATCAACATAGTAAACATGTATTTCATGATGTTAATTTATTATTATTTCATGTCAAAAAATATAATACGATAAGATAATAATAACTTAATAATTAACAGAATGTTGTTATGCTACTATAATAATTTCACAATAATTATTTATTCTCATCCTTCTACTAAATAAAACTATAAATTTCATTAGTGATTGAGCCATGATTAAAGCCTCCAAGATGTAATGATCAATTTTGTTCATCAACAACTCTCATTGATATTATTATTGGTTGTATTTAAGAGTATAAATTATTTATATAATTAATCTATGATACTAAAATTATCACTATATATCCAACATCACCAATATTTGTCATTTTTTAAACATTAATCATATGTTGTGTTCACTACCGCATCTATGAAAACTCTTTTTTTCATTCATATGGTTTAAAATTATTTTATATATAAATATTTTTTTAGTTCACCATTAAAATATTATGAAAATAATATCATTATTATTATTACATAATAGTATAATTTTAAAATAAACTTCTCTTTCACCATACACATCAACTGTGTTAAGGAATGTTCAATTTTTTATCGGTTTGACCTCATTCGTGAACAGTGATTTGAAATTTTTTAATATATGACTATAAAAAGGGAATTATGGGTATAATATGATATAAATATATGAATAATTATTTTTTATTTCTTATATATCATAATGAACAACAATTTACTCTATAATTATGAAAACAAACTATATAGGTTAAAAAAAACTAAAAGCATTTCGTTGTTGACATAATCATATTGGATATTAATAGAGTTACCCATGTAAAGACTTTTAGTCATATAAATAATTAAATTTAATCCATTACATTAAACTTAGTAAAAATATAATTTTTTACTCTATAATACTAATTAATTAGAACATTGATCTTATGAAATAACTACAAATGCTCTAAACAATAAACACTTAATGTCAGAAAATAGGAAAAAACTAAGGAATAAACTTTCAAATAATGGTTATATATGGAAATAATCAATATTTTTTTCATATAAATATGGTTAATAAAATATTATTTATCCTATTTATGTTTTCTAAATATGAACATATAGAGAACCTAACTATGTAATGAAACATGGTAATTGTTCTATCTCAGTCCCTATTTATTAGGTCTTTTTAATATTTTATTCAACAATTTCATATTTGTTTTGTGGTTATAATACTGAAGAATATGTTTTCAAATGATTCATGATTAAGATAATATTATTTATCGAACCATATTATTTTCACGAATCAATGGACCTTTGATTAAAATTTTATTATATCCATATGGGATTCATATAAAAACTCTCCTCATTGAGGAACATGTTCTTTTAAGCACCTAATTTATTTTAATTTATGTATATATATAATTAAATATTTAGTTAATTTATTATCCATATTACATGTATTAAAACATCAAATTCAATATTTCCTTCATTAATTATTTTTATAATGGTCTTAATACATAAGGTAATTTTTCCAAAAAACACCATTCATTGAGGAAAATATTAATTTATGATCCAATTTATTTTTTTATTGTGCATATGATACCTATTTATTAAGTAATAATTAAATATATTTTATTTCCCTGTAGTTGAGATTCATTTTCAAGATATGTACCTCATATGTGTTTTGGTTAAAATCTGACTGAAGTCATAATGCTGTTTGCTTGACTAATATCTTTTATCTTGTGAGTTGTGAACTCTTATGTTGATTTTATCTTTCCATGTAACTTTTCATAAAATAAAATTCCCTAGTGATATATTTAATTTTTATATGTGGATATTAGTTATCTACATTAAGTCACTTATTAATGAAATAATTCAAAAATAAAAGTAGGATGTCAATAAAGACAAATCAAATATATTCCAATGGATATCTGTATTCCATGTCATTGTTTTGTCAAATATAATGAGTTATATTATAAACAATTTGTTACATATCAAGGGAACCTATATAATTAACAAAAATATGATCAAATTAATTTTTTATTATCTTTTTTATTGAGTGGGAATCAAAAATGATTTTAATGGATTTTTTTGACAATTTCCACGTTGACTATTTTCAAAAGGGGAGTTTTTCAAGTAATGATATAAATATTTTAATGAAGTATTAAATAATTATTATTCTAATTTAATTATAAAATATAATTACTTCCCTAAATTTTTTTAAATGTAAAGATATTTTAATATATTCCATATGGGTCAATTTTTGGGAATAAATTTATTTTACACATTTTCATGTGAACATATCATTCTGCAATATTTTCTATTTTTTAATTTATATACTCTATTAATATTATTCATTTCAAAAAAGAAAATATTTTTATCATTGTTTATCAAAACCATTGTTTAAAAAAATCAATTAAAAAAATATTTTAATAATTTTAAAATAATTTTCATAATTTTTTGAAGAGTGTTCTTCATACAAGATATATAACCTATAACAAGTTTCATTTAAAATATACCATTAAAATTATTTATATATATCATTTATGAAATATTATTTTATATTTATGGTATGATCCATCATTTAATTTATCATTCAAAATCATCTACTTGTATAAGAATTATTTAAATAAAATTCTTTTCCTCTATGTATTCCAAATATTTCACAATATTAATGAAGGTTGTTCACCAGGAATACTAAAATATAGATTTATTATCTTAATTTTATTCTGATAAATATACCCATTTCTTATATGGTGTAATTACTATATGTGTAATAATATTTTTTAATTGTCACATAACCTTAAAAATTCCATAAGATATTTTATTCTTATTTATTTATCATTAGATTATAATTTCATCTTTATTGATGAAATCATAAATGCTTCCATTTGGAAAAAAATTAATGGGATATAAACACCATTTTATTTAATTTTGGTTTTTATTTATATGTTAATTGATATTATTTAGAACAAATATTTTTAATTTCTCATTATTATTGGTGTTCCCAGATAGCCCTCTAATGTATTAGCTAATGGTAATGTCTCTTGATAAGCTACATGTGAGATGATGGAGTAATCATAATCAATTTTTGATAACTTATTGTGTATTCATTGGAATATTTTTAGGGAAATTTGGTGTAATCCTTATAATATGATTAGGAATTCCTTGGGAGTAATCCATGGTATATTTTTATGATATTATGTTTCTGTTATTTATAAAATTAATTGATTCCATAAACTTTTTTAAGATCATTATTTAATTAATGGATTAATGAATTAAGATATTTATTTTATTATCTCATGATTATAATTATTCATATTATAATATCAAGTTATGGATCATGTATCTCATATTATGATATATTACAATGTTCTATTTTAAATTTTTTCTCTCATATTTCCTTTATTCACCTTTCCTTAGGACATCAAAAAAATATTACTAATGATAATAAAATAAGTGTGTCCAGTTTAGAGAGTTTATTGGAGATTTTAATGTTTCATAAAATATTATTTTTTCTTATTATATAGAATAAAAATATCCATATATTTAGATGTATTGAAATATAGTATTATAAATTTTTATTAACATTATTAAACTCTATTCATAATGTTACATAATTTTGAAAAATTAGAATGATATTGTAATCATATATTTGTAAAAAAACAAGTGTTTTATGTTATCTTTTATGACCCAAGATTTAGTAGTGCATGTTTAGGGTTTCTTCTGATTTTATTAGAGGAGTTTTTATATAACACTATAGGGTGGGATGTTATTGTTTTATAATGATGTCTAGTTTATGAATGAAATTATGGGTTGATGAGTTAATGATGTTCTCTCTTATGATGTTATAGATAGACCTTTAGGATTCCATGGTCAATTAATTTATGATTATTTAGGGATTATGATAAGAGATATTTAGTAAAGGCCATATGTATATTCATAGTATAGTAGAACCTCAATAAATTTATTGAGGTAGAGACAATGTGTTCTTCCAATGAATATATAACAATCAAGATACAACAAGTGGTCATGGTTTAACATAGATGTATCAAGTGTTTGTTATCCAAAAAATAGTTTCATGGATATATCTTATACGTCATTCTATTTCATGGTGAATGGGCCCATACCATGGGCATGGTTTAGCACCCATGGGGGATTTTCATGGGATAAGTTAAAAGTTTTCTATAATCCTTTATAAATGATATTAACATATTCTTTTATATAAATTAACTACATAAAATGATCCCAATTAAAAAATGACTGTTGATAAGATATATAAAAGGAAAAGACTCTTAAATCAAGTAATTGACATCATATATAAATTAGTTATTCTTAGGTCATTTTTTCCTTTTAGTATATCTTCAAAATTATGTATTATCATCAATAAAAAATCATTTAATACAATCTCAATCGTAATGATGAACCTTGATATTAGAGGATACAATGGAGAATGGGGTAGTTGTAATTGATTATAATATGCTGGGATAAGAAGTATGATTAAAAATCATGTTGTTAGGAAAAATCATCTACCATGAATTTTGATTAAAATATTAAATATATTGGTATTCTATATTATACACATGAATAGAAAGATGGGGTCTTATGAAAAATTAGATGATGATGATTTTGAAGGATGCAAAATAAATTTCTATCATGTAGGTAATATGCAAAGAAACACACTGGGGAATATCTCAAAGGAACTATAAATTATTTTATTCTTGGAAAAGGAGGATATATAACATCTAGTAGTATTAGGAAAGTTATGCAATTTATTTACCAGATTGTAATAAAATATTTTATTCCAGATAAATTATAATAATAATTTTATCATTTCATTTGAAATTTTACCTTAGGTATATAAAATATTTTTGGAATCATTAGTTTATAATTTTTTTAAAAAATTTTAGGGATTAAATATATTTTAGGAGGAGACCACATATCATGTAAATATTTTTAAAAAAAAAATTTGGTACAACCACAAAAGCGGCACACACATAAGGATGAAAAATACATATAAATATTAAGCCCGGGGACTTATCCCCGTGACCTGCCCCTTACCCACCCAAGCCCTTACCTCCCCACCACCAACGATGGGGTACATATCATGTAAATATGTTATTATATTTAATTACATTAACTAATACTGAGTTCCATATAATTCTTAACATGAATTAATTATAGTGTAGTGATACATTATTAAATTAAAATAATTGTCTTTATAATAACATATAACATATAAAATATATAAATAATTTTAAATTTTTATATTGTAAATTTTATGTTAAAAAATATTAGAAATAAATAATGATTATGAATTATTATTTATATATAATTAGTTAATATTAATATTCTGTATTTTATAAGAAGATAAATATATAATTTATAAAATATAGTTAGATAAAAATTACCATTATTTTTTAATTGAGAATATAAAAATTGACATTATAATAAATTTAATTCATTTTATAGAAATATGTATTTTTTATTTTAAAAAAGTGTTTTTAAGAAAATTATTTATTTTATGACATTATCAATATATTATATCGACATATAAAATAATGAAACAATATAAGTGTTCAAATATGAAACTTCGTGAAAATATTCAGAATTTTAAAATATTATTAGAACATATTGAAATCATTCGAAATAATTGTAAAAAAAATGTAAAATGATTGTTTAACAAAAAAAATTTATATATATTTTTATAATTATTTAATATTTTTAAATTATTTTTTGAATTATTTTTATTTCACAAAAATTTAATTTAAATTGTAATGCCTCAATTCCTATCAAGAAAACCAGTAATAATAAATCATTTATCATATATATAAGATAAATGATTAAAATCATTATTTTTTCAAAATTAAATTATCTAGGTTTAATGAATTTAAAATTTGAAATTTTATATTCTTATATTTAGAAAATTAATTTAGTTAAATATATACCAAATCCAAAATTATAATGTCAAAAGTTGTTTACAAATGCATTCTTATATTTTTAGTCATATTGTAATTGACATGATTAATATCCAATTAAGAGTAATATGTGTTTAAATGATGAATCTATGGTGGCTAAATTGTTCCAAAATTAATATTTCCATTATAAGTTTTTCTTAAAAAAATGAAAATTATAAGATACATGTATTACCATCCTTCGTTCTCATTACTAACTTATATCTCATGAAAATAAATTCATACCCCTTAAATAGAATTCTTTTCCATTTTAATGTTCCACTAATTCACATATAAAATAGGGAACAATTAAACCCTTTCAATACTCCACTTATATTAAAAATCATCCCTGAAACCATGCACAAACTCTTTCTCTTTTAATTCCGTTATATGAACTAATTCCCTTAGTCATCAGAAATTATCATAGGTCCCAATAATATAAGATCTTTTTTGAGAGGATGTACAAGGTCTAAATATAGGTATAACATCTCTCTTAATGTTTCACAATTATTATTTCTTTTTTAATCCAAATATAATTATAATTTAATTGTAACACATTGGGATTCTATGGTTAGAACATTGTAATAATTATTCTATAGGACACAGATCACTCATCATGTGAGAAAATATAATTTCTATGGAATTTATAAGTTATTTACAATTAAAAAATATTAAATAAATTATATATATTATTTCATGAAACATCATAGTATATTATTTTACAAACAACAACATTGTTTGGTAGCTTTTGTTACGCATAAGACCAAGATTTACCAAACAAAAATATACTATTAAATTATTATTTTTTAATACAACAGAATATAATATAGTTATATGATTTTTAGTTATGAAAAGGATTTAAAAATATGTGAAAATATATATTTTACACACATATAAAACGAATTCATTGGTTACCAATTAATTAGAAATGAATTTGAAATCCAATTGAACATAAAAGAAATTATTATTATTTATTGGTCCAAAAGTTGTCCTATCATAATAAATTAAATTAATTAATATTACTATCATATAATAACACAATATTTATATAATATATTAAATCAAATATTTTTCATATTCATACAATATATTTGATTATCATTAGGCAATAACAGACTCAGTATTACACATAACACCCATATTTTTATTATGGAATGTTTACCGCCTAAAATAGAGAACCAATTTTAATTAGAAAAGTGGGAACATTTATAAATTTTATATTTAAAAATAAACACAGTACTTGAACTAGGAATATAAACATTAGGTTTTGCTTCTTGTTTTTGTAATTTTATGTGATCTTTTGTGTTTTAATGAATACTAAAAAATAAAGAATTTTAATTCAATTATTCCGTTTCATATAATATATTTATGAAGTTAATTTTTTAGAAAAACTGGTTTTAATGATTAATTAGATTATTTTCTTTATCAATCAATCCAATTTATCTTATTTTAATCATTATCATGTTGCAATTGGATATAAAAACATGGAAATATTTTGAATGATTTTACTTTTAAAATTCGTACTTTCATATAGTATAAAGAATTATATTTATGTTTTTTTATTTCACATAAATATTTGAAATTGAGAAATATGGATTCCATTTTTTAAATTTGAATAATTTATAATCTCTATTAATGTACAATTAGTTTTTCATCAAAAATATATGTGAATGAAATTGAAATTGAGTTCAATGGTTAAGGTTCAATTAAGCTTAATAATGGACTAAAAATATAACATAAGGTAAAAATAGATATAAACACATCAAAAATCTATTTTATATAAATTTTTTGATCTCCAACTCCCTTATCTCATATTTCATAAATTATTCGATCGACATTCAATGGAAATTTTTTTTTTGGATTTCTATTTTCTAAAATATAAAATAGTTCCACTCCACCACTATAAAAGTTCCCATATCCCCCACATGCTCGCACATCTCAAGAAAATTTCCGTATACCATGTTATTCCAGAATATCTTATAAAATGTTCTCCCCAAACCAAATAATCCTCTCTTTTGGAATAAATACTTCCAGGTAATCCCTTTGGTGGGAACGAAATAGAGTTACGAAAATTAGAGGTAAAATAATTTCTCAATATAATTTTTTAATCCATTCTACTACACATAGATTACTCTTAATAAACTATTATATATAACATAGTAACATAAATATACTATAATGTTTTTAATTTATTTTTTAACCATCACATACTCACAACTCTATCTAATTGGTAGCACGCATACCGTTTATAAACTATTAACTACCACCTCAAAAAAAGATGATTGTTCATTTTTGTCTTTTACCACCATTCATGGATCAGATTTATAATTGAAATTATTATTATATATATGATATATATGATAATTATTATGTATATATTATTCTATATTTATTATATAACACATAACAATATGCTTTACATTTTTTGTAAATACGATAACATCATTTGCAGAATTTTGGACTACAGCCTCCTGTAAATGATGTGATTCATTGAAACTATACATGGAATTTATAAAGGATAGTTTTTATTAGAAATATGCAACAAAAAAGTAATATATATGATATATTGTTCCTCATTACCTTTCTATAAATATAATATATCATATTGAGTATTACCCATTTGAGACAAAAAAAATTGATGTCGTCGGTCATTGACATGTGGACTATCTCCTTCTCAACATGATGATATTAATTAAAAAAATCAAGACTCCCATGTATAAGTATATATCGTTGAATAAGAGTATATTTATTATATAACTATCATTTTGTAATGGTATAGTGTACTCAACTTCTTTCCATGACTATCTTTGAAAAATGGAAACTTTACCCACGCATACATATAGAATATTGTCTCCATTATCTTGACATTGGTTTTTTTCATAACCATTTTTCAGGATTGGTTTTAAAAGTATTATTGATGCATAAATATTATAATTATTTCCTGATTATTATTCTGGATATTTTTATATAATTATCCCTTTGACCATTATTGATCTACCATTGTTGTTTTTAACACAGAAATCAAATACAGTCAAAGCACCCCTTCTAAAATAAGATTATTAATTGTTGTTCATAAAATATTAATAAGTGATGTAAAAATATAATTTATATTTAAATGTATCTAAATTAATAAAATAATTTTAATAATTTTAATATTGATGAATATAAATTCACATGTGATACGAAAGGCTCAATATAAGGGATTCTGTCTCAATTTACATTACATTGAGACTTATATGTCATTATGAACCAATTGAATTTTATATGGGGTATGTAATAAAATTCAACATGTTATATAATGAATATATTTATTATAATTATATTATAATTTTAATTGAATGTTGTTACCTCATAGGGATTATAACTCAAATTTTTCAATGTGGTATGTGACACTTTGGAATGTTTAATGATTATTTTCATCAATAAATTTTTTATGTTATTAAAATGGTATTTCCATTCACTGATAAAAAACCATATTGTTACTTATCCTCCAAGGATAAATTATTCATAAATTTTTATCCATTATTAAATAAAGATATTTTATTATATAAAAAAATATTAATTAAATCTTTTATTTGATATATGAGAAATGTTTTTCACATGTAGTTAAAGGTAGGGCCCAACTATAGATAGCCCCTTAAAAAATTTGTAGTCCAATGAGATGAATTATTTGGCAAAAACAGAATAGTTTAAACACTATAAAGAATAAATATAGATGGTTTAGTTATTTATTTCCTAGAAACAAGACATCCCATATCAAATCATTTCATTCATTTTTGTTCCCATTTGTATCCATGAAATTTTTCATCTATATATCTATAGATGTATTTAATTTAGAAGTCATCAATTAAATTTAATTATTATTTTTTAATTTGTTACGTTGATATATTAATTTTTCCTTATATTGCTTTTTAAATGATATGTGCACAGATTAATTAGGTTTTTCATTTAGACTATTCTCATCATTAGATTATTTATTCTTCTTTATTTACAATTACTAATAATTTTTTTCACCCTTATAATGTTAAATTTCAAAAGGTTATAATGTATCATCCTTTAAAGATGATTCAATGATACTATTAATTTCATTTTATTACGTATCTTGTTTTTATTTTCAATATCCCAATTAGTAAGGGGTATTATGTATGTAATATACATTACCAAAAATGATAAATTGACTGATCATTTAATATTTTATTCATTTTAATCATGATAATGTAATAAATTAATGCACTAGATCTGGAATTTTGGGTTTGAGGCATTATAGTTGGTATCAAAGGTAGTATAGTGTAATCCTAGGAGACTAGATTTATAGAATTTATATTACATACCATAAACCATTCAAATAAATTTAATATATGTATGAAATAATGTCCATGTATTTTGTTAAGTTAGAGATTATATGGGAATTCATAGAAAAAAATCCATTTCTAGAAAATAAATGTTGATGTGGTTCAGTAAAAAAATATTTATGAGTAAAAAATCTGATAAGGTGTCTCATTCCTAACTCTGTATAACCTGATACATGACAATAGGTCTTACAACGCACTTGATATGAAAATCCCTAGGGATATGCTCTTGAGAATTCAAAATTCTCATTAGGAACCATCATTTAGGACATTAAGTAGACAATGACTATGAATAACCAAGGATAAAACTAATGTGTCAATGTATTAGTAAATATGTCGAATTTTTTGGGAATCCTGTATGTATTTTTTAATGATGATGTGGATTTCTATTTTAATAATTGATTCTCCAACTATGCTTTACCATTTTATTTAATAGAAGGAACTAAAAGGATCCTGGTAGACCTTGAATGTAATGGAAAATTTTATTAGGAGATGTTTAATGGAATGATCACTGGAGTAATGAACATTGTGATCATGTCAAAATAATTTTCTTAATACATGAATAAAAATTTCTACCTTAACCGACTCTCAGTCGTAGCAATGAATGGGAGGATGGAGTTCGTTGAGAGTTTTTGTAATAGATACCATAGATAAAAGATGATCCAATATCCTCTATGTCCATAACCTTGAAATAATCTCCCAATTGAAGGTTTTTTAGAAAAAAACAAGATTATTTGACTGTGGAAATGAATGACACAAAGAAAGTAACTATAATTGAAAAATATTCAGTTATATTAATGAAATTAAAGTGACAATTTGTTTCCCAAAGGCATCATTAATGGGGAAATGCATTAAGTCTGTAATGAATGGTCATTATGAAAATAAATGTATCTATTGGAATACATTATAATAGAATTATTGTGGCTTTTTTAGTAATAGTAACAATTTCAATGATGAAGAGACTACTAGTGAAGTGTTAAAGAAAATATTTATTATGCAAGGGGATGAGGTAGGGTTTTATTGGATTAAGGATGAAATGGAATTACCATTGTCATTATGTATTTGTATTCAATAATTATTTCAATTTAGTATTTTGTATGTTATGTATTTGTTACAAGAATTATGGAATATATGATTATTATACAATAGTACATTTATGTTGAGGATTTGAGATCACATGACGAATGATACAAGGAAATTTTTTCCAGTGGAATGTAATACTTCTTTCAGAATATACAATGATGGGGGTAAAATAACACTTCTGATTCTCCAAATGTTAATAAAATAAATCTAGGATAAAAAATTTATTGGTTTATATAATATAAATCATAATATTCATGAATACATGGGAAATGAGTATTAATTTATTAAAAAATAGGTTTATGCTACAATTCATGGATTTAAAAACACCTTTTGATTAATATAATATTTACCAAAAAAATATATTTCTTAAATAAGTAATAAAGATTTATTCCTGTTTCTAATAAGGTGTTATGATAATTTTAGTTATACTATATTTAATGATAATACATGATGAAGGTATTAACATATTTAATATGTCAAAAATTTTGATCTTATTCATATTGGTTAAAGGATAATGATATGTTCATTTTGGTAATTCAGCAACCTTGTTTCTAAATTGTAAATCGTTATATTTATAAATTTAAACTATCTATGAAATGATTTTGGTTGAAAATTAGATGTGGTTGTACAAATTGATGTATTACATCACTATATGAGGAATCTTTTTCTAAGAGACGATGTTGAAATATTTCAGTGCATAATTAAAGGAAAATATAATGTTTAGAGAATAATATATTTAATTATATTCTTAGGTAGTAAAATAACTTCTCAACATTGCGAAAATGGTAAGAAAATCATAATAACATAATTTTTTAACCATTTTTCTTCTATGTCATCACAAATTTATGGCATTGAGGCCAACAACATTCCATTGATTATTCAATTTTTTTGATTGATGACCTCAATAACTCCCTATAAATATTATCTATTTTCTTCCATGTATGTTATATATAGTATAAAATTGTTATCTTACATGGGGAAATATCTATATGTAATTCCATATGACCTTTTATTCTTTTACATTCTTGTCATGACCAGTCCCAATGGGGTTAGTGGTACAACTCCCCAATCCTATGTCCAATAGGCCATGGTTTGGTGACTAGCATTGAGTTGGAATATAAATATCATGGGAGGCATTTCCTTCGCATCTGTATACACACATATCTCCAAGCCTACAAATTATGAAGTGTAAAAACCATAAACAAACAAAAATAATGCATACCACTTATCCCAACCACCAGATTACAACCTATAATGTAAAGTGTAGAAAAGTAAACAAGGATAGAATATAATCCCACCGAAAGAAAGAGTCTATATACAAAAAATTCAATCATATAAACTAAAGGGACTCCAACTTATGTCTATATATATAGGAACTCCTCAAACTGTGTGAACTCACAAAGAACCTCCTAGTCCTTGTTTTGGTTATTTTCCACCTAGGTCTTTGACAAAATGGTCATTCATCTTTATAAGATACGACATGAGTGGGAAAATCTAGTGTCGAGCTGAGTATAACATTACACACTAATACACCTTGAAACAAAAAAGTAATACACATGTTAAAGTTATAGTCTTCTCTACACAAGTATGTTTCAAAATAACACATAATAAAGATATTTACAAACAATCAAGCCTATACATGAAGTCTATAGGTAAGTGGAATGTGCCAGATACTAATAGTACAGATTATGTTCAATGAATCCCCAATGAACTCATATAGGAGCACTAACTCTTGTGTCCAATAACACTGATGACATCCACTCATGGAGTACTGGTATTTAGAATATTTTATTAGATCTATAGAATAATTGATATGAAGATAGATATGATACACTCTCTCCAAGATAACCCACTTCACATGTTGGGAAGATCACAATATTTTGAGGAGGATCACTTCTAGGGAAATGGATTAAACCATGACTCTTCCAGATTCACCTGAAATGTATAGTACCGATGCCCAGTAGGATTGGTCGCATCCATAACATATCTTCACATAGGTCACAAGAATGGATAGAGGATCATGCTCTGGGCCTCTCAGAAGGGACTCTAGACTCTATCCATAATGTCCTCCGGATGCTGTTCATACTCCTATGGTTAGGAAACAACACCAAATGACTCTCAGGGGAATTGTAATTGGTAAATACCCCAAATGAATCTTTTCTATGATATGGTGGACATGGAGATCAAGCCAAGTAGGATGGGGGACATAATTTATAGTAGGGTCACACGTTGTGTCCATCGAAATCGTGTACTTATACTTTTCAACATCCTATTTCATTATAACATGTCTTGTAGAAGAGGTATAAATGGTGTGTTGAAAGTATCACATGGAATATCCTACTATCTGAGGTCCACCCACATACTCTAGCCATGTTCGAGTACACGGTTCCAACCCATGTTCGCCTACCCATGTACATGTACACTGGGTAACCTATGACTTTGATCTGTTTCTCGACGTGTGGTGGGGTGCGTGTTGTGTAGAAATGATTTTTACTCCACCTTGGGTTTGTGTAACTCCTAAAATAGACGTCAGGCCTTAGGGAAGGCCCCACACATAGTGTGACAGGGGTCACATGCCATGTAAAACATTATTGGCTACTAAAACCCTAGCCACTTCTGAGGGGGCCCACATGCCATGTAAACATGGATTACATATTTTTTTGCATGTGATGTTACAAAATTAATGTTTCATTCTCTAGTCATCTCCTCTACTGATCGGGTCACTATTACGTTTGCTCTATTCCAGAAAAACCAAGATCCACCCTCATTCAGTCATGCCATCACACTAACAACATTTTTTGTCTTCTAATTCGGTTGCACAATGGCTTTAAAATATTTTATCATTTATCCCACCAAAAAATTTCAATTAACATGGATTAGGATATCTTAAAACTTTCTTAATTTATACATGTCTATCTTCGCACATATTTCATGTAAATCATATCCCATAACTTGGATATCATATGTTAATAACAGGAATCAGGTGCACAACAATGGATTGATCTGGATATGTTGAGTCATTTTCCACGTAAAGAACACCCACAATGAAATATAAAGTGGGAATGAAATCATAAATCAAATAAGAGGAATAAAAAACAATAAATTTACATCTCAATCATATTTTTTTTCATGAGGAGGCCAATCAAATTCATCGACAAATAATTACAAGAAAACCTCTCAATAAAAAACATTGAAATAAAACACATATTGTATGTTTACTAACAAACTATAGATAAACATGTTAATTGGTCGGTCAATTATCATTGTGCAATTTATGAATGGGTACGAAAATCCAAAAAAAATCATCCTACCATTAATTTGGATCTCTCTATAGGAATATTGTTCTCTATATCACCATCATTTGGTGAGATCCATCAGGAATGGAGTTCATCGATCGTCGATATGGGATTTTGTCATCGTTTACATGAGAGGTATCTCAATATCTCTCCATAGATAATTATTCAGCATTCCCAGGGTTATGAATCTAACCTTCGTATTTTATCATAAGGATTCTTTTAAAAGATTCATTGCTACGTCAATAAAATAATTCATCTTTAAGTTATTTAATGATGATTTCATCCTTTTTTGATTTTTCCATAGAAGACATGTGATGCGGATATTTATGTGATTCCTAGGGAAAATATCATATTGAAAACTCAATGATAGTCTCATATTTATAATTTGATTCACCATTCATGATTTGGTAAGATTTAAAAATAATATAATATTTATTTTATTATTTTATTTATTGTTTTTTCAAAAAACAATCTTTCATAAAGGACGCATTCCATTCGATATTAGGCCTTATCTATGTAAAGACACAGCTCCTAAAACAACAATACCCACATATTTTGGATTCCAGAACCCATTTACATGTAATTCATATTTTTACAAAAATCCACTGATGCAATTTACTAAAAACTGAACATTTTTCAAGAAATCATCCTAGAATTATGGAAATTATAATCGATATTCCTTTTAGCGGGTATCCTCGTAATTTTCCAAAATATCTTATACAAATAAATGATGGAAAATTTGAGTCACTAAATTCACCCCATCATAGGTCTCTACATCCCCGAAAATCCAAACTGAAGATTGTAGAAAAATGATGGGGGTACTGAGAACAAATTTGAGCCTCTTACCCCAATGTGCTCTCATTGATATTCCCACGCTACCAGCTGAAATGTACGAAGTGAGTTTCTATACCATGATGGATCTTCTAACACCAATCCTTGATATCCACACTGTAGTCATGAAAATTCATTCCATCATCAATATGAAACTTTCCCTAGTTAATGATGTGCGATGAGTCATGGAAATACCTTATCAGTTGCAACATGTGGAGGAAATCATGAACTCGATGCAACTACCAGGGTAGAGCTAAGTGGTAATCCACCTCTCCAACTAAATTTAGTTCTAAAAATCGGTGATAATCCTCTTAGATAATATTTCCAATCCCACCAAATCACTGCAAGCCACATCGATGTGAGACACAAATGATGACATAGTCTCATTTATCATACTATAAATGTCGCTACCATTTGTCAGCATTAGATATATTAATACTCTGTGTAGTCTTCATCCCCTATTGGATGGTGTAAAACTTTTTTTTATTTTCTCACACCAACCTCTGCCACATGAGTGCTGAATCTCCTAGGTCAATCCAACAAAGTAGTTTCCTACAGGGTCGTCTTTACAATGCCTAAAATGGTTCCATAAAAATGGTGTAATGATATTTATAAATATGTGTGAATCCCAAAAGAGGTATTTTATCCTCCCAAATATAACTTAAGTCAAATATATAACTCGCAGCAAGTCCTCCCTGACATGAATTGTCCACTCTTTTTGGACATCTTTCTGGGGATGAAAAGTCTTTTCCCAATCATATTTAAGTCCCAAAACCCCCCATACAATCACCCCCAAATCCAGGATGTAAAATGAGTACCATGATCAGAAACTATCGTCGATGGGACTCCCCGAAGTAAAACTATCTCCTCAATGTAGAGGCGTCCTAATCTATCTACAAAAATCTGATTTAGTATAGGTAGGAAGTGTGCTGACATGTTCAGTCAGTCAATGATCACCCAAATGGAATCATGTTCCCTATTTTTACACCGTAAACCCATAACAAAGTACATAGATATTTCAATCAACATCCATTATGACACCCGAAGGGGTGGATATAAACACCATAGAACTCGGTGATCATCCTTCTTAAGCTGGTATGTAAGGCCTTGAAAAATTATCTCTTCTACTGACTTCTTTATCTTTTTCAACCCAAAAAACAACCAAGGTACTGGTCTGTCTTCTCCACCACATGGTTTATTTAAAATGGGTATTTATGAAACTCCCACAAAACCTCCTCTCATAACATCACTATAACTACCGTGTGTCCTACGAACAGAACGAGGAGCTCCCCACTCTGTGAATAACCATTTGGCAGATGCCATGTTGACATTTGAACCTATAAGGTCTCAAAATATATATATCATGAAGTTATGACTCCCAAATTAGATGTATGAGTGGAGGAGTAAGAACCATATACATGTGGTAATCTACCCAATATCCATCCATAACAGATATCTACAATGAGGCCAACTAATCTGATGTCACATTGAAAAACTATGAACTGGAACTTCTACTAAGAGTATCATCCACCACGTTTCCATTACCAATAGTATAGACAATCTTGAAGCCATAATTCTTGAGGGAATCAAGCCACCACCTATGTCTCATGTTTATATCCTTTTTATAGAATATATACATGACACTCTTGTGGTCATAGTAGACGATAAACCGCTCTCCCATCTGGTAGTGTCACCACATCTTCAACGCGAAGAAAACTACTTTGAACTCAATTTCATGGGTTTTATAGTTATTCTATTATGGCCTCAACTAGAATTAACCATAGATAATCACTACTTAAATAAATTTAAGGATGAATCCATGTACGGTCCCTAATGCATCACAGAACCCAACATACTCATCACTCTTCTCAAGAAACCTCAAAATAGGGGCACTCATCAAACTCTACCAAAACAAATGACATCATTGACCTAGGGTAAACCATAAAGAACCATTGTGACACTCTCAAATAGGTCACGTGGTCATCAATCCATGGAAGTGGGTACTCATTGTCCAAAATAACTGGGTTCATGTTTCATGAATCTATAAAAAACATTAACCTCCCATTTTCCATATCGGTAAACAAATCATGGTAAACCTCTAGTGAAACACTAGGTATTACGATGCCATTCCTATGAAAGTCCTCCAACTACACCCTCAGCTCACGAAGCTCTTCTAGATCGACCTGATGTGCTATTGATGATATCAATGCTATACTGGGATGTTAAACATTGAAAAAGTCTATATTCTGAAGGGGACGTAATCCAATAACATCTTCACGAAAGACTTCCTCAAATTCAACAAATTATACAATGGATTGAAAAATAATATTATCTTCCTCTAAGATGTTCTTTTAATCCAATTCATGATTATTCAGTCACACCATAATATTAATTAGTCATTTTTATGCATCATGGGATTCCTTTTTTCTAAAAATGTAAAACCTCACTCCATAGTAGTAGACAAACTGCATAATTTTCGTAAAATAGTCAATCAAGGAATGGAATATGTATAATAATTACATCACAATAATTAATTTATAATTTTTCAATGATACCACCATGAGGTCCCAACCGAATCTCAGGCCTCCATGGTTCATGTCAAATTTTTGGTATAAGTGTGATCATAAAGTCTCCTCTAATAGGAGTCTCCAAGATTAGTGGTTGAGTCAATGGTATTATAGGAATCTCAGGGTATCATAAAATATTTTTGAAAAAAAGATAAAATGACTAGTATATCTATCTATTAGTACTGATTCTAACTTATTGAAAATATCTTACCATGAATCGTTTTTGGAGGATCTGGGTTATATTCCTTCACCTCACACAGCTATCCTTACCCATTTTCTCCAGCTCCCTAAGCCTTGAATAGACATCATGGGTGTGGTGATGGTATCTTGTTGAATTTTAGGACACCTCCTATATGTCTCATATCTCATATTCCACATTTCATGCACTACAGATCATCCTGCTCTTGTTTATACCTTAGACTTGGTTTCCCATCAACTATCAACATATCCGGAGGTCGACGGTTTGGACAATCACAAGCGAGATGTCCCATGCCCCCACAAGAATAGAATCTCATTTCTCTTGTTTTACTGGACCCACCCCATGAGTAATACATGATAGAATCCATATTATGGGACTTCCTATTGTGACATCTCCCACATATATGTTTTCGAGGTAGACGTCAGCATCCCATTGCCCATGTATCTACCCATTATCAGCTGCTGCTGACTACCATCAACTGTATCTAACCATCCAATGAATTATCAACAACCATATAATTCTCTAGAACCCCATCATAGGTAGTAATTCATAGAGTTGATGCACAATCTTGGATATCTCTACTTAGACAATGCTCGATTGTTCGATCCCTATAGTACTGATCTTGTGTTAGATCCATTGAGTGACTTGATATGTAGGAATGTATCAATGAACACATTGAAACTTACAATTCATCCTGATAGAGTAGTAGAAACTCATAGATATGCATAACCATCAACCTATAAGGATATAAATATACAAAAAAAATGGTCATCATGCACTTCTAAAGGAAGGTTTGCCTCGTCTTATGATCAAGTAACTAATCCCCGCCATCTCTCTATGGAGAAAAAGTGAAGGCTCACCGCAAGAAACATCATCAAATCTACTGGTGTCCTTACTCAACAGAAAAACTCAGTTCACCACCTCAAGCCAATCCTCAACTGTCTGTGTGTCCGACCAACCTGGGAACCTGAGTGGTCTTTTCTTTTGAATCTTATTAAGTATACTAATACTGCGCTCATCACCCACTGGTACTACGAGTACCATGTACAGCTCTATAGGTGGCAGTAGGGTTGGTGTACCCCTAGAGATAACATATATGGAACTAATCCCCATATTAATTCCTTTTCACAAATGAGGTCATCATCGTGATCTAGATGCTGAATCATATAATGTATATGTCGTGAATACATCCTATAAGGTAGCAAGATGTAACAAGGTCAATGAGTATATATGGGGTGATGAAACATGAAGGACATGGAAACCACAAACCATCCTATATAATTTGTCCACAAATATGGTATCCCTATAACATGTGATCTCATGTACTGATTCGAAAACAATGTTAGATGGGTCTTGGCGTATGGATAAATCAGCCACCAAACCAACACTAGAGTCTATAGCCTGAAATCTGAACTCCAACACTTAATAATGTTTCCACAATCCAATATAATAGTATCTCAGTCCAAAGTTAGAACTAACCACCTATGAAACCAAATTTTCATAACCCGACTCTGTGGGTCCCATGTCACAACTCCCTAAGCCCACCTCCAATAGGCCATGGGATGGTGACGTGAACTATGTTGGAAGATAACTAACATGAGATGAATTTCGTATATAACAATACACATTCACTCATATCAAAGACAATAAATTAAAAATGTGGAAAACTACTAAGGAACAAACTGCATGCATACCACTAAACCCAACCACTAGAGTACAATAAGAAATATACGGTGTTGTAATATAGTCATTTCCAAAATACAAAACCATTAAATGAAAGAGTATATATCCTAAAAATATCAACATGAAAACAATTTGTACAAGGAATTATGTATGTTTTACTAGGAACAAATTGTCATGACATAACTTTTGAAGTGCCAGATGGTCATGGTCTGGGTCCTAGTCAGCCTAAGACTCTATCACAAAGTTTTCTTGTCTGCACAATTCATGATAGGTGTTGGAAAATCCATCTCATGGGTGAGTATAAAAATAATCAGTAGAAAACCCGGAAAACACAAACCAATTCAAAATTTAAATGTACAATAATCTCTCCAATAGTATGTGTGTAGATCACATATAGAAATCATATCTAGATAAAATAGTGCACAAAAACAAAGTCTAGTGGTAAATTGAATGTACGGTATACCAAAACTATAGATTCAGTCTGAGGATTCTATGAGGAACCTAACCAAGAGCACCTACACTTATGTTTAATAGTAATAATGATGTTTTATCAAGATGTATTGTTTGTCGAGAACTGTCATGAGATAGAGTTACAATGATAGATCTAAACTGAGTTATGACACACTCAATCTATGGAAACCAACTCCATGAGTGGAGAAGATCATCATACAATGACGAGGATCACTACTTGGTCTATGTCATATACCACGACTTATTCAGATTCACATGTTAAGTATAAGACCAATGTCTGGTATGATTGAATGTTTCTATAACCAATATCTACATAGGGAAAAAGAATGGGTATAGGATCCCTATATTTTCCATTAGGTTGGGACTCCCAACTCTATCCATAAATTCTCCTGGAAGGGGGGTTATACTCTTATGGATATGAAATGATACAAACTGACCTTTAGGGAAACGAGAAAGGGGAACCATCACCCATGAAACATGTCCAATATAAGGTGTAAAAGTATATAAAGCCATGTATTATGGGGTAAATCGAATATACTAGGGTTACACTTTAGTCACTTGACCTCGGGTACTGACCAGGTTCAACGAAACGTTTCATCATAACATGTGGTGTTGAAGAGGTATATATGGCATTAGAAAGGCTCACACGCCATTTCATACTATCTGGAGACCACTAGTGTCCTATAGACTTGTGCCAACGCAAAGTTTCAACCTATGTTCGTTGGACCGTGTACCGGAACATGGGGTAACCTGTGTATCTGGTCTGTGTGAGGGTGGGTGGTGGGGTACCTGCCATGTAGAGAAGCCGTGTACTCCACCAGGTGTCTGTGTAACTCCTAAGATAATTATTGAGCTTCATGGAAGGGACCACTTGATATATCATAGAGACATATTTCGAATTATACTCTACATCCCCCATAAACAATAGAAACTGCTAAGGGGCCCCACACACTACGTGATCTTGGACTACATGCCATGAAACACTGTATTTTCTAGAATTGTAGGATCACTATCTGGTTATATATTATACTCCACTAGCCACAATTCTTTCCAATCATTGATGTAAAACTCCATATCCTTTACCTTTCCATCATCCCAGCATTCAAACAATGTGTTTTACCTTCTGATATGGTTTCACAATAGATTAAAAAGGGTTCTTTCTTCATTTTTCTGAAAAACATAAAAGTGTGTGTCTTTAGGGATCCATTTCCATCCAAATCACGACATGCATATCTTCACACCTTCATCAAGAAATAATGATCCATGATTCTATGATATTAGAATGCTACACCATGAAAAGGATGTGTGATGTTCAATTCACCAGGATACCTCGAGTCCTAGGCCATGTGAATAATTCCCTCAACGAACGATGAATAGTTGTAGAAAAGCATAATTAAATCAAGAGTAACAGACATTGATCGATATTCATGTTGATAAGTACTAATTTATATTATAATGTAAATCAAATTAATTAAAAAATAATAACATGGTCATCTTTCTATGAAATCCCATAAAAATAAAACCCATCCTGCAAGGTTACTATTGAACCATGGATAAACCTCTTCGATGGTTGGCCTATGTTCATCGTGGAATTTATCAAAGGGGAAATAAATAAAAAATATCAAATTATAAAATTTACTTCAACCTCTCCATAGAGAATATAAAACTCAACATCTCTATCATTGGTGTGATCCATTATGAAGTATGTTTTTAATAATTATTCAGTGATTGCATCACTATTTCAACGAAATGTTTCTCTGATTCTCTCTTTAGAAATTACCCAACATTAAAAGTGGTGTATAACCAAACCTAGTATTTCTACAATAATTTATATATTAAAGGAAATAATCACTACAACAATAAACAACTTCATCGTTAATTTTATTAACTACGGTTACGTCCTTTTAAGGTTTTCCCACAGAAGAACACTATTGACTAAAGTGAAGTCACAACTAGGGAGAACACCACATTAATAATTAATGATGGCCTCATATTTCTTCTTGTACTCAAATTTCATGAGTTATTATGAGTCGATAATAAATTAATATTTATTGAATTAAATTATTTATGTTTTCATCTAAAAACTATCATTCACAGCTGACATTAGTCGACTGATGATAGACTTCTCCAATGGTAATGTCGCATCTCTTAAAACAACGGTGCCCTAATATTAATGATCTGTGGACCTGTGTATGATTTAATCCACTTTTTCAATAAAAACTAATCTACGCTTTATAAAATGATCATTTTTTAATCATTTTAGGCACACTAGGCCTTGGAATCACATGTCATCTCAGCACCAAGTCTAGATACTTCCCCAATTAATTTTCAAAATTACAATTGGGAAAATAGAAGTTTTGAAAATTCTCCATAATTTAAAATATATTTTATTAATTGTTTATATAATTTTTAATTTAATCAAAGTAATTCTAAATTTCATGATCTTGATTTCTATGATCATGTTCATATTGTCCTGACATATTTTAATTATGGTTTGAAGAATGTAATACAAAAAAATATCAAATTTAAGAATAATGTATTAAGTATCATCAATGGAAAACAAGAACAAGTGTGTGAGAGAATATAATATCCAATGGATTTATAGTTTATTTAATACATTAAATATTTTTTCTATGATCCAATTATTTAAAAAGTGAGTTATCTTGCATTACACACAAGATTGACTATATATGGTAGATTACGTATCATTCAATAAAATGTTTTACTAAACAATATATTATAAAAGTATTATTGTGTAATTTAATAATAAAAAACATAGATGTAAAATTATTAGTTATGAAATGGTATTATAATTATACAAACATCTACGGTAACAAAAATGTAAAATGAGTTAATTATTTGAAAATTAATTTTAAATGAATATGAAAACAAATTTAATATAATGGATAATATTGTTATTTTTATGATCATAAGGACGCTATATCCTAATAAATAAAATTCATTACAATTAGTGAGTGATGTAAATGTAATATATATATATTTATATGCATAATATTTTGAATCAATTTTTTTATATTCATTCAATTGATTTGATAGATTGGAGATAAGAACAAACCCAACATTTCACATTAAAACACATATTTTAATTATGTCACTTTTACACTAATTTAATGGAGAACCTATATTCAATAACATTTTTGGAAATTTTATAAATCATAGATTTGAAATAATAAATAATATTTCAATGATAAACATAAAAATAATGTATGGTTAATGTTTTTTATTTCTCTATAAATTTCATTTTTTATGAATATTAAAAAATAATGAATTTTAATTCAAATCAAATTGTTCATATAATATATAAAATTATAAATAATTATTTTTAAATGTTTTAAATGTTTAAATTGAATAATTCATTATCATTTAATAAAATTTTTGGAATTTGAAAAAATTACAGTTTGTAATTTGATATAAAAACATTGAAATAAATTGAAGTTTTTACATTAAAACCCCCTATTTTTGTCCCACATGTGAGATTAAATTTAAATTATTTTTCTCCCACATTTTTCTTTTGAACATGGATAAATTTATTCCATAATTTTAATTTGAATAATTTATATTTTATAGTAAGGTAACATTATTTTTTGAGAAAAAGTATTTGTGAAGGTAATTAAAATTAATTACAGTGAATATAGTGAACATAAAATTAATAAATGACTAAACCTTATTATTAATGGCCCAAATGACCTAGAAACTTATAAAATATCCATTGGATGGCCATATTGTTAACATAACCACCCTTGGATATATTTAGGTCCATTATTTTATCAATTTTCAATATGAAAAACTTGGTTGGATTTCACATTTCCAAAATTTACAATAGTGTGACTCCTCATAGTAAAATAGTGTCATCTCCCCCAAATTAATCACACATCTTAGTCACATTGTAATGTCAAGGAAATACCCAAATATATTTTAATCATCCCTAAATTCATACTATATTCACTTATTTAGAAATAAATCTATAAGGACCCGGCCCCAAAACGTTGCTTAATATTGAATTTTAGACAAGATCATGCATTATTAAACATTTAAGATCATTTTGGGTTTAGTTTTTTAATGAATTAGGATATCGTAAATAAAAAACAAACCATATTCATACAATGTGGATACTACTAAAAATGTATCCATTTTATCAAAATATAAATATTTAAAACCTAAAACATGATTTCATTAGAAACACTCCATAACAAACATCACAACTCCCTTATTTTTCTTTCCCATCCTTATATAATGTAAAAAATATTTTAAAAATAATAGATGAATATAAAACACAGTTACGAATATAAATAATGATATCGTTAGTCATGTGATAACATAAAAACCATTGAACCCCAAAATAATAAAAAGTCATAGGCATAAGAACATAATGTATTTTCCATGGGAAATTTTTACAATATCAGTCATACATTCAACCTTACACATGGAATAACATTTTTGTAAACTTCCATCTCCAATGTACCCAATGCATTTAAGAGCAATAATGGGTCTCACCTGTCACATCATGATCTATAATGGGCCCAAAAAAACATATCTTGAGATATAATGTCCTCAACCCCACATATCACGAGCTATAATGGGGTCAAACTGACATAAATAATGTCAAATAAAAATATCATTGTAATAAAGTATCATGATATCTGGAGAAACCACACATTCCATATTCATATAAAAACACAATTCGTTTAAAATGTACTAAAGAGCGTTTTAAATATATTTAATAAAGAATGTACTCTAAAATAAAATTGGAGTGAGAATTAATTGAATAGATTTGAAGTGTATACAATATAAATACAAATTTTACAACATAATATAAAAAAATATAATCACATAAATAATCATAATAATACATAAT
Source organism: Viscum album (assembly GCA_963277665.1). NCBI lineage: Eukaryota > Viridiplantae > Streptophyta > Magnoliopsida > Santalales > Viscaceae > Viscum > Viscum album. The sequence goes on along the minus strand of OY728119.1, from coordinate 1,782,365,015 downwards.
TAATAAAGAATAAGGTTATCCCAATGAATAGTAATTGGGTTATCAATTCCCTTACAACAAGTTCTTCATACAACAAAAGTGATTAAAACTCCTTTATAATTGTTAAAATAGTGTTATTAACATCATAATTCGAACGATTAATGTTTATAGCACCTTATATGATCATTTTAAAATATCATTAGACACATTTATTAATAATATATTTTTTATATACATGGCTCTAGGTGTGTTTTTTACATGGTATATATGATCAGTTCACGATAGATATTATATTATATTGGAAGTGGACCTATAAGATTGGAATGGAGTGGTATTTATATGTTTGTAGAATTATAATTTATACCTTTTATAATGATGAATTCAGATATTAATATGATTCACATGTTAAATCTTTATTTATATTTATTTATGTCATTTTGGAGATTCTTCGATCGTAGAGAACTCATTTTGTTGTATAAATTAAAAAACATTTTGAATAATGATTCCAGAACCTTATATAACATATAATCCCAAAATTATGATATTATTAAAACATAAAAATGGTTTCATGACCATCCTTGATGGTTGTAAATGAAATTTGAAATCACATCATAAACGATGTTCTTAAATCGACCCATCACGAACAATGTTTTATTTTCTTGAATAAGTGAGATTGGATAAAAAGTATAATAGTGAATCTTCTATAAACGTGATGAAATAAATAATATGTAAATAAACATATCATTCCATCCTCTTGTATATGGGGACATGAGTAATGAATATGAAAATAATGGAAGTCATAAAAAATGAATTGATGAGAAAACCTATTAAAAAATTAGGCAGCGTAACAACTATGAAAATGTTATTAGAAAAAATTAAAAAGAGAGGGTTTAGGGGTCACCCATCCATATAAGGATCATATTTATGTATATAGATAGTAATATAATGTAAATAAAAACTTCTTATTTAGGCATATAAGATAAACCACATAATAGAGAACATGAAAGAAAAAAAGATGTTGACATTTCTGTTACCTTGATGAGGAACTCCTATAACATGAAGGATGGGAACTTGGAGGATTGATGACAAATTGAGAGGATTAAAAGTTAGGCAACAAGGATAGAGAATCATTGAGTAGGGATTTGTAATGAATGTAATGAAATAATGGGTTGATATTTATAGTAAAAGAGAAGGGAATTATTTATTAATTTCCAAGGGACAAGTCATTAGTGGTATTTGAAAAACCATGTGCCTACCCCTGGTTTTTCCCATGGTATTAGCCACTTGGGAAACCTCATTTCTTATTTTACTATACACAAGCCTACCATAATTATTACTTTATTAATAATTCATTAATCACACTGAAACTACAAATTGAATTTTTATAACTCTACAAAACATAAGAAGTTTCAGAAAAATCCAAAAAATTCACCCTAACCATTTTAGACGTGTTGAATTAAAAAATGAACATTGTTTATGTAAAATAATCTTCTAAATATTATTAATATAATTTTTAAATAAAACCATAATTTATACCAAAATAATAGTTTTAAATATATAAATCTTTTTTAGTACCTTTAAAAAATTATCTATATCACATTATCTTATAACCATACGAAAATACAATTTACTATTCATTAGGTTCCTATTTTATTCAAATTAAAATGCATAAGGGTAGGATACTATTCAAAAAAACTATGTTGGATCCATTAGACTCATGATAACTTGTTGTTCACAATTTTAGATGACCGTTTTTTGAAATTCAAGACATAGAAGTAGAAAAATTATGTATAATAGATGGTTATAAATAACTACATGAAACAATGTTTCATGCATTTAAATTTATTTTTAAAATCCTTGGTCTGAAACATTATGAAATCCTTCTTGAAATTTCATCCTCACAATTTTATTTACTCATTAAACAAGTGATTGTACCTTTCCCCAATAGAATTTTCATATTCCCATGTTTTATCTCAACCATGTTGCTTCTCCAAAAAACCATCAGGGTGGATTACATTATTCTAAAATACCATTTCCCTTCAATCAAGAATCAGAACTAGTTTCTCATCACGTGAAAGATTCTCTTGCTACTAAATTGCATCTGGGATCAAGAAATTAGACGAATCTGAAAGGTATTTTTTCAACATCAAAACATGAAAATCATTTTGAACATGAGAAAAAAATCTTATGAAAAGCTACTCAATGGGAAATTGGTCCATCATTCGTGAAGATTTCATATGACTTATGAACCACATACTTAGATTTCCTTTCATAGAAAAATTCATCACACTTTTCCAATGAGATATTTTATGTAAAACATGATCACTTGCCTCAAAATAGAAGTCTTTATTTCTTTTATTTGCATAAATTTTTTACCTACTCTAACCTATCATCATGTTTTATTGGATCACCTTCACATTCTCTACAATTTCCTTGACTAACTATTGTCCCATCAACATCATTTCTTATATTTCATTCCAAAAATCTGGAGTTCAACTCCGGTTCCCATTCAATGCATCAAAAGGTGACATCTGTATACTAGAATGAAATCAATATTTGTATGAAAACTCAAATAACGAAATATTTTCATCCCAAATTCCAAGCTAGTCCATTAAAGAAGCTTTAATACTATCCCCATACTCTGAAGCATTCATTATGACTTCTAATATAATTTAGAAAGAAACGTTATATGAAAATTTAATTATGTGCCCAGTGACTTGTGAAGGCCCCACCAAAAATTATTAGTGATCATGCGATCCTGATTCGATAAAATGGAATGAGGAACACCATGTAATTAGAAATTATCATTGAGGTACAACAGAGAAATCTGATCCAATGACATTTTATTTTGAAATAAATATGTTTGCATAATTTTTCAGCGGATCAATATTATCCCAAATTGTGTTGTTACCTCGTGATGTCATGGGTTTTCAGACCAATATTTCCATTGATATATTCTCCCATGTCCACTATAGTACTTCAAAATGATGAATCATCCCTTTCAGTAACTACCAATATTCATCAACTAGTTGACATGTCACACATTTCACAGTAAAATTTGCAATATCCCTTTTCATTCCATCCAAATAGTTATACTCCCAAAGGACTATATATATCATTGTACTTCCTGGATTAACTAACAATGGGAACTATGTGCATCAAACAACAAATATTTCATCAACTGGGAATCACGAGTCATACACAACCTTCTTACAAATTTTGAAACACAATCTTTATTAATGATAAATTCTGGAAACATATCCATTTTAATCAATTCTACCTTTTCATATAGCTCACTGTATTGGTTTTTCTCTTTCTTAATTCTATCTAATAACGATGACTATACTAAATCATGATACAAAATAGAGGTATTAATTGCATCAACAACATATAATAAAAAATTCATCAATTCATTAATCAAATGATCATGTTCCAAACGTAACATGGTTAAGGATGCAAGATGTTTGTGACTCAAGGAATCCACCAAATTGTTTTCTTTTCTGTGATATTCGTTGATCGTGAAATTATAATAAATTAAATGTTAAATCCATATTCTCAACCTCATGTTAAATTCCTTCTTTGTGAATATATACATTAGACTTTTATGGTCTTTATATATTTGACATTTGGCTCCATATAAATGGTGCCTCCGAATTTTTAATGAAAAAACCTCATCTATCAATTCCAAATCATGTGTTGGATAATTTTACTCATGAGGGTTTAGATTCCATTAATAATAATAAGTTACCTGATCATTCTGCATCAGAACACAACCATTTCCTTTGAATTAAGAATCCATGTATATGGCAAAATCACCCTTATTGGATGGCATGAACAAAACACAAGCATTCACATATATTTTAATCAGATATGGAAAACAAACCTCAAATTCTTTCGTCCTAAATTATTTAACCCCTTTTCGTGTTAATTTAGTTTGGGGATAGATAAACATGTAATTTGTTTTACAAATGTTCGGTAATAACTTTATAATCCACGAAAACTATGAATCTCTATAACATTTGTAGGTCTTGTACATTCATTATCCTCTTTGGTTTTAGGAGGATCAACTGTTATTATATCCATATTTACTATGTTCTTATGAAATGAAATTTGTTTCATCCAAAAATCACACTTACGGAATTTTCCATATTGTTTCTTTTCTTTTACGATTTCCAAAAAAAATCATTATAATTTTTTCATGCTCCTAATTACATTTAGAATATAAAATAATATCATCAATAAACACAACCAAAAACTATTCCAAGAACTCAAAAATTATTTTATTCATAAGATCCATGAATACTAGATATTAAATAGATTACCAAAATGAATAAATACAAATTCATCTTTAACATATCTAGTATAGATTGTTGTCTTTTTTTATTCATACTTTACTTTTAACTGATCATACACCGACATTAGGTCAACCTTCAAAAAATACTATGCTCGTTGGAGTTGATAAAAAAATAAATCGATATGATGAAAATGATACATTTTTGTAAAATTAATTTTATTAAAAGCTGTATAATCTATGTAAAGTCTCAATGAACCATCATTCTTCTTAAAAAACATGACAGAGGAACCCAATGGTGAAGGTTTAGGTCGGATGGAGCCTTTATCTTATAATTCCTACAACTTATTTTTTAATTCCTAACGTTCTATTTGGACCAATCAATATGGATGTTTAGAAATTAGCTTTTCATGGAGAACTTATTCAATAGTAATCTGAACCTATTCATTATGAATAAAACAATTACAATCATGAAGAAAAACATATAGATATTCATTTTCCACCATTACATCAATTATCTAGATATTTCCCTTATCTTCCAAAATATGAGTTTGATAACTTTGATGTCGATAATTCATAAATTTCATAGCTTCATGTTATGATATCAGTGGTATGGGTTAATTGTTGTACACATATTGAAAATATTTAAAAAATTAAACTTTCTTTTTCCTTCTCTCCATCATTACAAGATAAAAACAATTCAATTCCGTACCCTAGATAACATCAAACATTACTAGAGGGAAAACAACATGGTTTCCTTGTAAACTCCATCCATAGAAAAGGATCGAAATATTGTTAAAATTTCTTTTTCCACAATATTTATCCCTTTGTTTTTACCATGAGATCATGTTTTATTTCATTAGTCATAATCCAAAAGTTTTCATAAAATTTCTCAGAAATGTAGGAATGTGTAGACCCTAAATCAAACAACACATTTGGGAAATATTTGAAAACAAGAAATGTTCCAGATACCACCTCATTTTATAGCTCTAAATATTTTGATGTGGTTGAAAAAGATTCCTCTAAATAATTCTGCATCCAATCCTGTTGATTCCATACATGAGTGACTAGCTTCAGAAAAACATTAGCAAAATGATCCCATTTCATATAGTTAAATCATCTCACCATTTTCTTCACATTAATTTTTTAATAATTTTTGTTGAACTCAGGATACATTATTACAATAACTTCACATCAGTTGCATTTCATAGAATTTACATTACATTCACTAGGAGGCCTTTACAACACTTTTCACGGGAATAGAAATTCAGTTTCTTAGCTCCAAAATTCATTAACGAGTTCTTCCCTAATTCTTTCCAACATGACCGCTTCTTATTCTTGTCATTAAGAGGTACATAAGTGTAAAAAAACTCCGTAGAAAATTTTTCCTCATGAAAACAATATTTTCTTAGCTTATAAACTCTCATGAATCCATCCTTATCAAAAAAATGGTTTCAACCCAAAGTAAAATTAATTATTTTTTCTATCAAAATCCTGAGTAAAATCTGGTACATACCTTCCCAGTATTTTAATATCGGATTCATATTATACGATACAATAATCATATCTCTACTTTAGTTCCATGAATTTCTTCTCCATTCTGAGTCAAATGGTTTTGGGAAAATATATTTTCAGAAAAATACTCTTAATATCATCCGATTACAGACTATCATGATCATCTCTTTCGCTCATATTCTTAATCAAAGACCAAAATTTATTGGATTCACTTTCCAAATGATAAATGGCTAGTATTACCTTTGGATGTTACGAACATCCCATGACATCGAATATATTTTGTAGAAAATTGATTCATCTTTCAGATATCACTGGATAAGTGGTTCCACTGAAGGATTGATGGCGTTGTCTCAGAAAATTCTCTACAGAATAAATTTTTCATCATGGATAATAATTTTCCTATCTATAATGGATTCCAACCCCATTTATTTCATGATTCAAATGACCCATTTCTATCCAAAAGTACTCAGTTCTGATTCCCATAATTCTTGGATGCATATTCATACAAAAATCAGTCTATTGGTGCCTTCCTACTTCAACTTCCCCATTTCTTCATCCGAAATCCATTCTGAACAGACATAACATAGATGAATCCACATTATAATCCTTAAATTATATATGATTTCAGATTATTATAGAGTAAAAATCACTTATTGTATTCTTTTTTTACATCATCTTAACCCTTAAATTTATATAAAATATACTTTGATTTAAACTATATAGACCCAACCATAAAATGATACTTAATCATAAATTTTAGATAGGAATATACATTATTAGACATTAATGATCTTTTAATGTTTATATCATTAATGAATTAGGATAACTTACATATAAAATATACCACATTCATACAAACAGGATACTACTAAAAAATATCCATTTCTACAAAATATAAAACATTATAAATAGAGAACATTATTTCATTGGAAATAATCCATATCAAAAATCCTGACACCCTTCTTTCTCTTACCCAAACATATATACTATGATTTTTTTTTAAAAACATGGGATGTGTATTAAAATCAGTATTAGATATAAAGAACGAAATTGTTAGTCATTTCCTAACAAAATATCGATTGAAACCCATAATCATAAAAACTAATATGCCTATAAACATCATGATGTTTCCTTGGGAAATATTTAACATATCACTCTTACATTATCCATTATACATGGAATAACCTTTCAGTTAACTTCCATCACTGGAGTACCCAATGCACTAGAGTGCTATAATGGGGCTCACCCGTCCTATCTTGAGCTATAATGGGCTCAACCAAACATATGTTGAGCTATAGTGGGATCATCCAAACATATAATGGGATATAATGGGATAAAACAAACATAAATAATTTCCAAGATAAATATCATGGAAATAAATTATCTTGAAATCAAGATAAAACACTCATTCCATATTTAAATAAAAAACAATCCATTCGAAATTCAAAAAAGAATGATATAAATGAATTTTAAAAAGAATGTCCGTTAAAATATAATTGGAGTGTGAATTAATAGAATGAAATTTATATGTGTATATAGTTTTAATAAACATAGTAAAACATAATCTAAACAAAAATTCATTACATCAATAATCTCAATACCACATAATGACTAAAAAGTAAGGTTAACCCAAACAATAGAAATTGGGTTATGAATTCCCATACCATAGGTTATTCTTGCATAAAAAGTGTTTAAAACTCTAGTAAAATAGTTAAAAAAATTTATTTACATATTAATGAAACCTATTAATATTTATAACAAACTATATTTTCATTTTACATAATCATTCAACACATTTATTAGTAATATTTTTTTATTTTCATGGCTTCGAGTGTGTTCTTAACTTGGTTTCCATGATCGGTTCATGATGGATATTCATTTAGACTAGATGTGGAACTAATGAATTGGAATGTATTGGAATATACAAGTTTACGAATCCTTAAATTATACCTTTCTTCAATTTTAAATCATACATGAATATGATTCATATTTTAAAGACTTATTGGTATTTTTTTAATTCATTTTGGCGATTCTTTGATCATAAATAAATCATTTTGTTTTATAAATAAATAAAATGTGTTAAAATTATTCCATAACCTTATATAAAATATATTAAATTTATTTTAATCTGGTTCAACCATGAAAATGGTTTCTTGAAAATTAATTATGGAATTAAATGAAATTTGAAATCAAATCATCCACGATGTCGATAAATCGACATGTCACAGATGATGTTTTAATTTCTTGAATAAGTGGGAGAGGAGTAGAAGTATAATTCTGAATTTTACATTAAAAATATTAAATCAATAATATGTATGATATTGTACATTTCATGCCTCTTTGATAAGGGGATATGACGAAAGAATATAAAAAGAATGGAACGTCGAATAAAAGAATTATCGAGAAATCTCGTACAAAACTTTTGTAGCCTAACGGCTACGAAAATGGATTTAGAATACATTAAAAAAATGGTATATAAGGTCACCCATACATATAATAATTATAACACAATATAGATAATGAAAAAATATAAAAAAGAACATGGTATAGAAACATGAATGTTATAAGATCAAAAAGTGAACTTGAAAAAAAATAGTTTCAAAATTATCTTACCTTGAAGAGTCACTCCTATGACATGAAGGTTGGGACCATGGGGGCATGAGGACACATTGGGAGAATTACTAGGGAGGTAAGAAAGCCATATATTTGTTTAGGGTGGATTTTAATGAATGTAATGAAGTAATATAAGGGTATTTATGACAATAGTGAGGGAATATTTTATTAATTTCCAATGGATAGCTTAGTAGTGGTATTTGAAAAACCATGCACTTGCCCATGGTATTTTCCGATGGTATTATCCAATTTGGACACCTGATATAATATTTTTAAAAAAAAATTCTACTAGAATTATTACATTAATAATACATTACTAACGATGTCATTAAACACTATGTAACTCAAAATAGTATTTTTAAAAGTCACCTATAATAAATTTTCCAAAAAAATCCAAAAAACTCACCCTAACCATATTTACTATTTTAGAATTCAAAAACTAAATCTATTTTTAGAAATTAATTTTCTATATATTATTACCTTATTTTTTAAATAAAATCAAAATTTATTCAAAATTATTAGTTTTAAGTATATAACTATTTTTTAAATATCTTGAAAAATTAATCGCCATCTTATTAACATTCATCCATAAGAAAATAAAATAATAATAGAATTTTTTATTCATTTGGGTCATATTACTATTCATAATTGTAGGTTACTATTCACCAGAAAACATTTTGTTACAATTAGACTACATATAACAAATTGACACAACTGTAGATGACCATTTTTTAAAATTTAAAACATAGAAGCTGAAAAATTAAGATTAAAGTCTTGTAATATATATATATGTAAAAAAATATTTCATGTATTGAAATTTATTTTTATAAACCATGGGGTGTTTCAAAATCCATCCATGGAAACCCATTGGTGTAAAACCAAATGAGATTTCAAAAAAAGTGATAACTTATTTCCTCAAGCTATTTAGTTTTATTTCCATTGTACACCACTTACAATCATCCTATTCCAGGATTATATAAAAAAATATCAACATTGGAGTAGTATTTTTTAAATATTATTTTTTGACTTGAAAATAAACACACATCCATCGAATGGGCAATGAACTTTCTTGTTGTTGTGTGGAGTAATATCACCTCATGAAATGATGATTTATCAATTTTTTTCTTTTACCGCTATTAGTTTTTTGTGAATTTTTATTGGATTGTTTATATATTATAAATATTACAATTATTATGAATTTATTCCTATAAAATTATTTTATAACAATTACCATTGTTCTTTCCATTTTTTACATATAATTACATTCTTTTCGATGTTTGGACTACTACCCCATTAATGTGATGTTATTAGTTCAAGCTACACAAGAAATTTATACAATATTTTTTTTGATTAAAAATATTTAAGATAAATTATATATTTATGAAATTAATTACATTATTAACTTTCTTTAAATATAATAAATCATCTTTATTACCCCTTTCACACACTAAAAATGATAATTTTTATCATATATGTGTGGACTACCTCCTCTTCGACATAAAGCGATTCCATTTTAATCAAAATACTTTTATTTATAAGCATATTTGACTAAATAATATGTTACTAATGAAATAATGATAATTATTGAACTATATAGCATACTTATAATTTTTCCCTAACAATCAATGAAACATTTGAATGTTGATCATGCATATGTAATGACTATTGTCCCCATTATTGTAACATTGTTTCAATTATCATTACCATATTTAATTATTGGATTAAAAATTTATAATTTTTTTATAAATATTATTATTATATCATTATTATTATTCTGTAAATGAATATATAATTACCCCATTGACCATAGTTTATCCACTGGTCCTTTTTGATAAATAAACCAAATATGGTACAAAACTGATTTAATCATAGTTGACTAAGTAGTTGTTTTTAATATTGTAATAAGTTATGTAAACAAAATTATAAAATTGAAAAAGGTTGTAATTTAAGTAAATAATTAGCATAATTTTAATATTTGGGAATATAAAGTCATGCAAGACAATATAGAATCTAGTTAATCAATGTTGTATAAATTTATATTCAATTGGGACTGAGTCAATGTTATGAAAAAATTCAATTTTTTATTATGTATATAGTCCCCTTTTATTTCTTATATCATGAATTTTAATATAGTATTTATATTCTATGTATCATTAATTTTATTCATTCTAGGGGATTATGATTCAAATGTTTCAATGTTGTATGGGGAACATTGTGATGATTTTTGATTATTTTAATAATGAATTTTTTAATTTTGTGTAAATAGTAATAACATTCATCATAAAATATAGGAATTTTGTTCCTTATACTCCATTAAGAATTATTTTATAAATTATTATCTTTTATTCATTATGGATAAATTATAATAAATCACATTTTTTATTAATTAAATTAACATATCGATATATGAAAAAATGATTCAGACAAGAAGATATGGGCACAAAACTATTATATATAGACCCTTGATGAATCAGTAGTCTCATGAGAAGAATCAGTTGACCAAATTATAATATTCAACAATTTATTGATAATATATATTGTTGTAATAATTTTTAATTTTATTGATACAAGAAATCCAACAAGAAATGAATTCCTTTATTTAAGTAATCTTTTTTGTCCATGATACTTTACATCAACATAACCATGGATAAATTTAATTCTAAATTTATTGATTAAATGAAATCTGTTTGAAATTTTTACTTTTACATATTGATTTTTCCTTATATCAATATTTCAATTTCATGTGTTATCAATATATTCTCATTCCATTTTGACTATTCTGATTTTTCCATTATTACCCCAGCTTTACTAACCCCAATATAGAATTTGGGCTGACCCTTAGTATATTTTACCTAATGTAATGAAGAGGAATCCTTTTAATAATCATAAAAGATTGTGTTTATTTATTTTTATTATGTATCTTTTTATTATTTTCAATTTCCCAATGTTTTGTGGTATCACACATCCAATGTGGCTTTCCCAAATATGTAAATTGATCGGTCTTTCTTGATTTGACTACTTATAATCTTTACAATGTAATAACATAATGCATCAGGTCTAGGATTGTAGGGGTAGTGTGTTATAATAATAATAACATCATAAAATTTTTTATACTGATATGTATTATAATAATTTTATAACCATTTTTTATTATATACCTTCTACAATTGAAATCATAAATCATCATTAGTTTGTGGGGGGGGGATTACAACATCCACATGGAAAAATAATTTGTTTTTAATCACCACCTCTCATATATTATATTAATTATGGTGTTGAATAATAAAAAATATTTTCAAAATATGTTTATTATTATTAAAATTCATCTTACAATTCATATTTACACCTTTTATTTTTTTGGCTGATATAGATTTTAATCATTCTTTTGGCAAACATACGACTTCATGAAATATCATTTCCCTATTATTTATTCAATCGTTTCAATTTTTAACCATTAAATATTGAAATATAATTCACCTTAACAAAAATTAAATGTAATATAACAAATATTGTAATAAATTTTTTTATTTAAAAATAAAAACATATTTATCCATACACCATAATCAAGTTAATATATGTTCTTGTTTGGGTCTATTGGACAACCTACTTCATCAAGGATATAAAATTCCATCCTAGACGAATATAAAGAAATTATTACTAATGTAAGATGATATTAATATTTATATAAAGACTACATTTTTACATTAAAATGGATAAAAAAACATTTAAATCATTAATTTATAAAAACTCCATGGTTGGATTGAAATCACAAAACAAAATGTTTGTTCTAAATTTCATTTTGGATAATAATTATTGTACTAATGGAAGAAACATTAAATTGAAAAACTAATTATATTTAAACTTTTATAGTATCATAAATAATATTTTAATGATGAATATTTTTATGGAATGAATATCATCACTTCTACTATTGAACTACTAAAAAAATTTAAACTATAATCACCAAATCTAAAAAAATGTGGGAAAAGTAACTAAAATACATGTCAATAATGATTATGAAAGGGAATTTATTCGATGTATTATGAATCAACATGGTTGTTAAATAATCAATTATTATAAGTATAATTTTATACAAGATCATATAGTAAATCCTAATAACATAAAAACGGGGTTATGGTTTTTCCTTAATTCAACATCATTTAGAAATGATTTAATGTTATGAATTGATTTGTTATTTATAAAAATTTTATACTGATGATGAATTTATATTAGGAATAAAAAATTCCACATCTCATGGGATTTATATTAACATATTAAATTCAATATTATAATGAATTTTGATTGAATTTATTTATATTCATATGGGGTTTATCTCAAAACTGGCTTTTTTGAGATTCTTGATCTTCTATTCCCGGATTTTCATTAAAATGATGTATATAAAAAAAATGAATGTTTATTATCATTTATTTCACTTATTCATGGTATTTGAACATCATATTAATTCTATCCTTCATTTAATTATTTTATATTAAATTTTTTTTAATCTATAATCAATTTTTGTCTAAATCTCCCTTTATTAAGACATGTTTCAAATTATTCACAAATTTATATTTTTATAGTGTAAAATATCACAAATTATTATGTTTTAATGATATATGTATTATTAAGTATTTTTTTTCATTTTCTTGATCTTTATCTTCTATTGGTTCTGGTTAAAATTCAAAACAATTCTAAATTATTTTCATGAAATATGTCCTTTTTTCAAGGAGTCATGAAATCACTTATTTATTTTTTCCCAAAAAATATATTATAATATCATTCTATTTTCAAATGAAAATTTTCATTATTATCTAGTGTAATTAATTTTAATCATAAATATCCAAAAAAAATTCAAAAAACTTCCTTAAATATTGGAACAACGTTGATAAGAATAACTATTATTCATTCCAGTGGATATTTTTCATCCATATTGATATTTTATGTATTGAAAGTTATATCTATATCCTGAATATTTTTCATATTAATTGAGAAATAATTTTTAAATCACTTATTTCGAATTATTTTTTATTATATTTTTTATGATTTCGGAATCATAAAAGTTTTCATAAGATTTTTCACATTTTCTATACAGAAAATTTTCAATTTTTTTTTTCCTTCCATACAATTTCATAAATGGTTTAAATATCAATCTGTAATGGTATTTTAAAAGTTATTTTAAGCTAAATTTACATTTATATTATATTTATCGTTATATCTTTTTAACATTTTCTACAAGGGTAATTTTAAATGGAAAATCCCTTTTACACCTTTCTTAATGAACATATCGTTCCTCTATCGTTATCATTTACTATATAACATAATATCCATGATATAGAGATTATTTTTTAAACAAACTATTAGACCCATGGTTTATTCAAATAATAATTTTAATTTTCTAAGAATAAGGTAATTTATTATTTGGAATTAAAATTTCAAAATTATGTTTTGAGTATAAAACATTTAAATTTTATTCTTGATAAATGATATCCATTAAATGATAAAATTAACCGTGTTCATATTTATAGATTATGAAATTATATTTAAAATTTATTGTATGATTATATTATTATCTTTTCATATTTAATCATCCTGTTATAGAGGCATAATTTACTAAGAATGTGTTTTCATTTTTGAATGAACTATATTCCAATGCTTTATTGAAGGGTTTTAACCTTGTTTCCCATTGAATATATTGGTTTGGGAAATTTTTCAAAATTTTATATCTATATACTATATTATGTCAATACCACATGAATAATCATATATTTCGAGTGGTTTTTAAGTAGAATAAATATAATGTAATTATTTACTCTTTTATTATCAATTGGATTATCTTGTTATTCTTGTTGATGAAATCAGGAATGCATCATTAGATAAAAACATAAAAAGGATATACCCAAATTTTATTTCACTATGTTGTTTAATGAGTTTTTGTTGAAATCATCTAGAAAAAATGTATATGATTTATCTTTATAATTTGGTAACCATGATAGGTCTGTAATACATTGAGTAATGTTAATATTTTATGTGAATTTAAGTATGGGATTATAAAGTAATGAAAATCTATTGTTGATGGCCATAGTAATTATTTTTATTATATAATACCATCCTTGGGACATAAACATAGAATAGTTAATATGATTTCCTAGGGAGTATTCCTTAGAATATACATATGAGATTGCATCCAGTTTGCGAGTACATTACTATGAATTCATGGTCTTCTTTTAGGATTATTATTTAATCAACTGACTTATAGTTTCATCTAACTATTTAATTCTCTCATAAATACTATAATTATTATCATGTTGTCTTATTATTCCATAAGACTCTCATTTTTTGATATATTTCAACATTTAACCTTATTTCTTGTTTGGGTTCCCCCAATTATTATGTTACATTTTCCTGATTTATGTATAAATTTTTCGGAATTATATGCATATAATAGTACATTTTTTGTATAATATATGAGATATATTGAATAATTATTATGGATTTATTAACAACTTATATTGTGGAAAACATTCCATTTCATGATAAGAAATCCAGTGTTACCACATTATGATTAATCCTAACTCTCATAATATTTAACAACAAAGGTACTTTTTATAATAAATTTTATTAATATATTGTAATAAAATATTTATAAATAATATAGGGTTTTAAGTTATGTGTTTTTTACACTGGATTTATGAGCATTGATTTTGGGGAACTGTAATTTTCTCCTAGAAATTGGTCATTAAGAAGAGGGAAAAAGGGATTGATAGAGTGTGATAGGTCTTTCTTAATGACTTAAATAAAAAATCAATCAGAGTATTAAATTCTTATAAGATAAACTATTAATGGAATTGATGAATTTTATTCTTCACTTAATGTGATTTAAAATATAATATTATTTACATAATGTGGAAATTAAAAAGGGAAGGAATTTCCAAACATAATGATGCACCCTATACAATGTATGGATTCTTGATATGCTCTTTCTAGGAACAAAATTATTACATATGGACTCTAAAATCTGATTGTAATTAGTTTCAAAGTTTAATAAGTCAATCAATGTCTGTGAACGTAAATATAGAGTTTATAAAAAACTCTAACTAATATCTCCAAAATAAAAACAATTTCAAACATGATAGGAAAACACTTATTACCGATGACTTAAGACTTTTAGACATTATTTATTCCTCCCAATAATTACTAAAGAAGTCTAATTACTCCATTGAATATTATGACAAAATATTATCAATTTATTACTTCAAAAATAATAATAAACAATTATTATTAAAATTTTTAAATTTAATTTGTTACTACAATAGTAAACACATCGGTGGTTTTTCTAGTTACTTTATTATATAAAAAATATTTCAAAAATTTATAATGTAAATTACCAAATCAATCATTCTTACATTATTTTTGAAATTATTTTTTTTTTTGTAAAAATGACTAAATTTTATATAATTTTATATAGTGAAAAAATGTAATATATTCCAGAAAAATTATCCATTTGTAGAAATAGATAGACTTTATGTTCTCAAAGGACAACCTCCTAAAATTATTTTTTTGAAATTTAATAAAAATAATAAACAAATTTAATCATATATAATAGAAAACATATAATATGATTAATATTTGAATCAATTGAATTTAGTGTTTTACAAATTGATAAAGACATCATGTATGGTGAATTTGTTGGATATTAATGCATTGGATGCAAAAACAAAATTAATCATTATAGTATTGCTATTAATTACAATGAGCATCCAATAATTCCTAATATTCAAAAATTGAATATGTGATCTATGTAATGAAAATATAATTTTTTTGAAAATATTTTATTATTACAACTACTAATTTTGGTATTAAGTATAATTTGAAATCAATAAGTTTCTTTTCAAATGCTGTGTCGAATTTCCATATTATTACTAAAATTCTATCTTCATTGAATTATTATTTTTTCTTTAGAATTTATTTGTTAGAAATAGGTCTAATGTTTCCATGGGGTTTCCATTATGATATTGCTGATAGATATTCCTAATAAAAAAATGAAATTTAATTCATAATCTCTAAAATTGTAGATAAATTATTCGAAAAAATATATAAAATGTAGAATTTGTATACATAGAATAATGGGGATCTCAACCATTAATGATTTATAATTTCATGTTTGTAATTTAATAGCTAAAAATCAGTTATTCTAATTTAATGAGGATATACTATTAACATTGGAAATTATATCCTCATGAAGTTTAAGGTTTGTAAATAAATTATTTGAATTGGGGGGGTAAATGTCCTCCAATAATGCGTTTTGATATATTTTTTAATACTTTATCTTATTTTTATTCGACTATCACATTGTCCTTCTTTTTCTAAATATGTAACAAAATTCTATTGTTCAATTCCATAATCATTAAAAATAAATGGTTTTTCGAATTAATATATTAAAATTTTAATAACTCGATTCCATTATATATTTTTACTATATTGAATAGTTATTATATGAATGTTCTAATCATATGTTCCACAATGTGAATATTTAGACCATCAATTGGAATAAGTATCTCGATTCATGGATCATGAGATACGCATATCCTAATTCTCATGTATTCTTCTTAATTTTTTGTTTTGTAGAATATATTTTGAGATGTTTAAAATTTTCAAAACCATAAAAATGTGATTTGTGGGAGCTCATATATATATATATATGTCACAAGATGTTTAGACATATAGAATTTTAGTAAATAAAATGTATTTGCATCTATATTATTATTATTTCTATAAAAATGTTCTGAAAAAATATATCACCTCTAGTAAGGTTGGCCATTAATAGGAATTGATTGTCTTAAATATAGTATGGGGGCCTCATCATGTTGTGGTTGTTATTTTTATTTCTATTCTTCTTGATCCCTTCCCAAAACATTTAAACCAAGTATGAATAAAAATTAATATTTTATTTAAAATTATATGTCTATTCTCTTATGTCATCTATATTCTTATCTCTATACACCAATATCATTGAATTAACAAAATATACACAAAATTAAACACCAACTATTAAATAATTGAACTGACCATATTTTTCTATTCCCTTTATGACCACTAAAAGTATTCATTAATTATGTAAGTCCAATAATCATTCTTATTTATAAATTTTAAAAAAAATAGAAAATAAGTTATCATTTTTATGTCATTATGAAATAAGGATTTTTATATTTCATACTTATAGATGATTCCCATACGCTATGTGCGATTTCTTCAAGTTGTTTTACTTCTTATTTTACATAAACCCTCTTTCATAGAAAAATATGTGGGATAGAAATTGGTTTATATTTTTTTCATTATTCTGATTTTAAATAATGGTACACAATTTTTTGAATATCACATATAATTATTAATTCATATTTCCAAGAAATAAATTTTCATAAATAGAGAACACTAAAGCTGTGATTTATGGCTAGTGTTTGTTGGTTTTGAAATATTATTCTAATTAATTTAATTAAATTTTTGTTAGATATATTTTCAATTCCTAATAAAATTATTAATATACCTGATTTCATGTAAATTTATACCAATTAAATCAAACCTAAAATGATCCTTTATAATGATTTTCATTAAATGTATTCCATATTTCATTGTATATCATGTGTTCATGTCTATGTTTTGGATAAAGATTTACATTCCCTTTATCTTCCTTGAGATGATAATACATAATAATTGTTTGAAAGTATTTATAAGCCTTAAAATTTATCATTAATACAAATTCCATTAAATTGAAATCTAATATAAAAAACTCATTAACAAATAATTTAATGTAAATAAAAATATGATAATTTTATTTTCTAGTGAAATAAAGATATTATATTATATTATTACCTTACTGTATTAAAAAATAGCCAACACGTCAATGGTATAGATTTCATTCATAAATATATATTAATCAGAACATATATTATTGTACTGATGCAAATATAACTACTGAAAATTATCATTTTGTGAACAACATTTTTTTGATTTCATTCCATACAACTAGAAATTGTATAAATTTTTATATAAACATAATAATTTTTTATATTTGTCTCACTATGATAACATTATTTTTTCTCAGATATTGGTTGATCGCATTCTATCATTTCATCAATTTCAACATTATAAATATTATGATCCTCATGTTTGGTATGACCACCATGTGATGAAACCTATCAATATTTGGTATTGGAATAATAATCATATAGAGAAACTAGTACAAACAATATAGTTGAATATTGAGTTTAGATATTATAAATTCAATATCCAACACAAAATATTTTGAGGTAACACAGTATATATTTTAAAAAACATTAACATGATTATTGATAACACTCTTTTTTTATTAAAGGGATTGAAGGTATTTTGACCTTATATATAGTAGGAAAATCGAATCATAGTCATTCAATCTAATATATAGGATGGAATCATTATTTAGAAAACAAAAAAAATATTGATACAACCCAATGAAAGGGTTTCCCTCAATAGAATTTAAATATTAACATGTAGTGCTTTTTTAAAAAAATTGAAAATTTGAACAATTTATATATTGAGGGTCCATGATATAATCATCATGTTGGGATTGTGATGTCATTATGATTGTTTCATCCATGTACAATTCATTACTAAAATTACTTTTTATGATTCTAAACTAATCAAATTTATGTGAAATGCTATTAGATACACATTTTCATTAAAAAAATACATTTAAAACTTTATATAATCCAATTTCTATTTTTTCAATATTTCTAATTTATGATATATTCATTTAAACTATCTTTTTTTCCTTTATTCTAGATACAATCGTCGCATCTGTAATAATACTAAATGTACTATTTTTCTTAATACTATTTTCATAATGTTTAAATATATAGCACAAACATCCATTACTTTTTGAACTATTTATGATAATATATTTATACTTATCCCCATAGTTTTCCATTGATGTTTTTTATAAATTTAATTTATATTTTTAGTAAAATTATCACATATATGTTCTCAAAACCATCAAATAAATTATAAAATATGTATATTGGATTAATAAATTTTACCTTTTTATGGAAATAATGTATTGATTAGTACATTCTGTTTTCTATAAAAACTATGACATTTTAAATTATATTTTTCATTGGACCCTGAACTCTTTGATAGCTTTATTCACACACAACCCCAAACGAAAATAACTCATAAAAAATTTATAAGAATAAAAACATTTCTATATAATAGAAGATTGAAAATAAATGTATTTAATAATTATATATATATATAATAAATATCATTATTAATTCTAGGTAATGTATAAATTTAAATTAGAGAAGTTAAGTAACCAATAAGATAGGGTTATGCATCAAAATGTTACAACTGTAAAACCAGTATTTATGTGCTTTATTTTTAGATTATATATATATTATTGATAATATATCTTATTTATTTGAATAATATTTTAGAAAAATATTTACTATTAATTGAATGGTTACGAAAATAAGAATAATCAATATTTTGAATAGTTATTTTCTTATAAAGACAAATTTCATTGAAAATTTTTATTTCAATATATAAAATTAGTTCTTGGATATTAGAATTATAATTTTACTTAACGTTATTAATTTTTGGATTTATAATAAAAATAATTTCCTAAGTGGATTTTTTGGTAACTTTAAATATTTATTTTTTAGTTGAAATGTGAAAATTAGTATTTTTAATAAATCCGATGTTTTTTTGATATATCATGAAGTAATTATGACATTTAAACATAAAAACAATTTTGATGACCAATTATTAACATTTATTGTATAATAATATATTTTAGGATACTCTCACATATTTATAAAATCTATGTTTACAATTTTATGAACATAAGTTACATTTTTCAAAAAACAATTATTTATGGACTAATAATTAATTAAAAATTATTACAATAAAATTTAGTTATGAATTTATATGAAATCCAAATATATTTTATATATATTATAAAAATTAAATTATATTATGTAAGTCTAAGACATTAGTAATTTTATACTAAACATAAATTTTAATATTAAATATAATCATTTGGTAAAAAAAAGTTATTACATTGAAAATTCATTATTGTAATAATTTTATTTTATAAACAATATAAATATTATTTTATAAAATTTATCTAATTATTATAATTAGTAGGTCAATTCATTTTATATTTTCTGATTTGTTTTTTGGAATTAAAAGTACATTACTTTCGTGAAAATAAATTACCTCGATAAAAAAATGTAAAGGTCAAAAATCTATGAGTAAAGTGAATCATGGATTTTTGAAACATGTGTAAAAATGAATGGTATATGTTTTATCACTTTATATATTTTGTGATTTTTCCTGAAAATTTCTTTTAATGAGTTTTTTTTCAAAACAATGCTAAATTAAGGAAAATTATATGAATTGTTTCTAAAAATTTATATATTTATTTTACTCATGTCCCTTCATTTATGTAAATATATATTTTGAAATATATATTAATATAAATAGACACACACACAAAGATATATATATAAATATGTACAGAAACATATATCTATATATATAAACAATCACAAACACATTCAAATATATATAAATATATATAATCTCATATATAATTTAGATTTTTAACATTTTCAATAAAATAATGATATTTTTTGTAAAAAATTTATCCATGTTTTATAATGTTCCAAATTATATATATATATACAATCATATGTATATGTAATCATATATATTTATAGATACATACACTTATATATATAATATTAACATAAATATTAATATATATATATATATATAAACATATACTTATAATCTATATAAGGACCCCGAACCAAGTTGCCTATAGTTGCAGCCAACCATTACTTCATCAGAATTGATACAAGATTCTAATAACAAAATAATGATTTGTTTTACAGTTTCAGAATCTAAATTGCATACATATGTTTTAAATTTCATCTGGAAATGGAAAACAACAATGTAACTCCTATGAAAAAAATGTTATTCACGTTTTACTGACTAACTGAAAATTAATTTTTTTTAAAAGATAAGACACTTTTTAAGAGAAATTGAGAAACAACAAAAGTTAATAGAACATCCAAAAACATTCACGTAAATAAACCGGTCCTGCCCCACCCAAGCAACTGTGTGATGATAAAAATCCTTCAGTGATGCAGACCCTTAGTAGACAGTCCCGTGCAGATGCACGGGCACAGAACCGATGGCAATGACATACCCTCTGAGCATCCAAATACAACTATCTTCCTCGATGAAGAAATGTTGCTCTGATCATCATCCGGAGCAGGTCCAAGACAAATGTGGGGAATGAGAAAAACCATACAGAAAATCCAAACAACAAGGTACCCTAGAAATGCAGAGCTCACAGTACCATTACCCTCAAGCCATCCACCTGAGGCCAATAACATAAGCAGAAATTTTAAAAACAAACATGATGTTACTAGAATCAATTTCCCTAAACAGATTCCACACTAAGGATGTCAACTATAAATAAGCTCCTTTCAATATTATCTTCTCAAACTCAAAGACCAGCTGGTCCCACGATTGAATGTACTCCTATACACTTATCTTGCATTGATTGAAGCCTCCAACCAAAATTGAATCTTGTTTTTAAATCCATGTATATTTCTAATCATTGTGAGACAACTCAAGAGACCTCACCATCATTTTAGCTTCCTCCTCCTTAGTTGTGTTGTGCAATAATGGTTGTTCTATCACATGGTCTTCGGAGCTTAACAGCAAGACCATGGGATGATCATCACGAACCTAAAGCTTCTGGAGTCTCAAAGCCTTAGTTTCCATCTTCATATTCCTCATTTTCTTTACAGAGTGGGTCTCAAGAGTAGGGGGTAGAGAGGAGTAGTCCTTCCTCCCCTTCCTTCACCTGGAGTCCCTATCACATCTTAGGCTTGAGTCCTCATCTTCCGAGTGAACAGGTTCATGAACTTTGGTAGCTAGCCCATTGACCCTAACATCCTCACCAGGAGTAATAGAATCATAACTCAAATCAGCCTATAGGAGTCCTTCAAACCTATTGTGAAAGGGAATATTAAACCACAACAAACCCAAATCCCCCATCCACTCACCTCTGGTTGTAACAAGCGCAAACCATTCAGACCCTTGCCTCCCCTTACTGACATCTTCACTTCCCTTCCATTCTTTCTCAACATCCAATCAAAGAAACTCCACTTGGTCACTACCAGACGGGCGGTCCAAGGACTGGCTCCCATCCGCCTTTCCTTCCACTTGGACCTCCACATGCTGTGATTTGCCTTCTCCATCCTGTATCCAACCACTGGAAGGCCCCATTAGATCTGCCTTCAGTCCCTTGAAGGGGGAGTCTAGAGTGATCACCGAGTCTTTAAAATTCTGGGGATGATCACCTTAGGAGGAAACAACCTTCCCATACTTTTCCCCTACATTAAACTCCTCATTATCAGCCTCCTCCAGGGATGATAACCGGTTCAAGGAGCATAGATCAGCACTGAACATTTCAGTGCTGATCAGGAGGGACTGCTCAACATCCTTTGCACTTGTTAAATGGTCAAGACCATGCCCCATGAATTGGTGTCCACCACTATTAGCATTTTTGTGGATCTCCAAGGAGGGTTCAATTGCCTCCCTACCAACATGAGTATAAAAATCATTATGCATGAGATCATCCTTGAGCCTGCTAAAAACATTAGACACCGAGGGATTTTTATCCTCCTTTGCAGCAAGTGAGGAGTGTTCATCAATACTGAACCCATTTTCTTTATTCTCATGAACTCCTCCATTACTGACATTCAACACATCTCTGGCCTTCATAAAATCCACTTTCTGGTTACCATCATGGTGGCAACAGGCCATAATGTGTCCCAATCTAGGGAAAAGAAAACAAAAATCCATCCATTGATCAATGATCACCGGCCACATGCATCGAATCTCCTAGACAACATCAATCGAAATCGTCTCCACGAGCGCTCTCGTGGTATCAACCTCCATGCACATACTTGGGTTAATCGGATGACTAACTGAGGCTGTAGAGGATTCAACACCTAGAAAGCTCCCAACCATGTTCCCCAACAGATGCATGATTGCAGGGTTTTGAAAGGAGAGGGGAAGAAGGGGAAAGCTAATCCAGACCGGAATGAAAGGGGAATCACAATCAATATGAAAATCATAGGTCCATCTACATAAATGAAACTCATACATTCCGCACTTCCTGGGGGAAAACGACAGTGCAGAAACCATGTCCTCCGATGAAGAGCAACAGACCATCAGACTCTGCTTATCCAACAATCCAATAACTGGCTGAAATGGAAGCCACCATGATTTTGAGAAAAACCTGTCAAATTCGTCCACCCGAAAGTCGAAACTTCCTGAATCGAGCAGTCAAGGTCAGATCAAGAAGGCTCTAAGCTTCGAAGATCTCCAGAACTGAATGTGGGACCACTGGGTCTCCGTTCTGAAAACGATGAACCTTCGAACCGATCTGAATCTCCGAGAAAGGTGGATATAAAGCAGGGTCAGAGAATCGGGGGAAGCGATTCTGCCGCGAGACCTCATTCCCTTCCACCCCCCTTTCGCTTGCGGCAGAGGGGGGAGAGCCGCCGACCCCATTATGGTTGGAAGACCACCATCTAATGCTCAAGCTCAGCGTACCCCCCTTAGTATTTGGAATTCTCAAAATCTTGGTTAAATATCCAAGGGAAATTCCCACTCTTATTCACTTTTCATATCCATATAAGTCATTTATAATATACAACATCACATACTCTGGAAAAATGTAACATATTAAAGGGGTGAGCTCAGAGGCTCAGAAAGGATAAATAATATATTAGATGTGATCATAAGTAATCATAAAAAATAAGGCATGGTGAATAACTAAAAGCATATTCCTTTAAAACATAATATTGATCATAATATGGAAAGGATATAATCAGACCAAATAATTACATATAGTGTTACCCACCCATCAGATACAATTTCCAATCCATTGCTCATATTAAAAGGTTAACTCATAACCAAGATACACATTCACATTGAAACTAACACATGAAATATTAATACATTGACCCCAAAAATTAATGGAATCAAAATTACATTTCCATTGTTATTCATTCCATAAATACATTCAATTATATAGGTTATATGGTATCATAAAATACCATACTCAATAAAGAATAAAATCAATCAATATATGTTGACATAGATGAAAGCCGTATAATGAAATCATTAAAAACTTCTCGATAGAAATAAATTTTTTATATTGAAATTATTTTAAAATTGGCTTGAAAACAAAAAACAAAATTCATTGAAAATAATAATATAATCATGTAATGGAAACTTTTTTCAACCCTTATAAGTTATGAAATAAAATTCAATATGTATTTTATCGAAAAGGTCAAAAAATGGCCTTGTTTGGGAAAAGATAAAATGCTTTCTTTCAAAATCTTTTTCGAAATGTAAAATATAGCTAAATATGATTTTTAATAATTTAAAAAGAATGTTAGTAATATTTTTAAATTATTATTTAGGAAAATGGACATTGATGATATGTATTTCCCAATAAATACATACATTTAAATAGTCTTAGATGATAATAAGATTGAGAAATTACTCTTTAATGTATGTTTGATTCTCCCAGAATGCGTCCATATATCAGGTATAATGATTTTAAAATAATTATTAACTTATAAAATAATGATTATAATATTAATCATATCATATATTTATCATTTATAAATTTATATTACCCATTTATTATCAATTCCAATTTAATGATATATTTCAGGTAATAACCGATTTGTTTATCATATGTTTTTTTCATTTGCTATTCTTAATCCTATTACTTAGATCATGATTTCCATTTATCCAAAATGTGAAAAGTTTTCTATATATTATATGTAATTATTATATAAATATATACAACACACGCACCCATATATATATATATATGAAATGAAATACACTGTTCATAGAGATTAGAAGTTGTATGTATGCATGGACGTTTTTTCCATTTTCTTATCATTTTGAATAGAAGAATGTAAATGACATAAATGTATATTAATAATTCAATTAGAATTATTATTTCATATAATTCATATGTATTCATTATTTTTATTTTTATATTCATTCATTAATGTATAACATGTAAGATGAATCTCAACCCATCATGGAGAAGGTAGGTCATATATGCACACGATCAACAATATCATTACCTTCATGGTAAATTGGTAAGTAATTGGATGGTTTATTAATAATAATAAAACAATATCATGTCACTGTTATTTATTTATATCAATTATTTTCACCATTACACCCATAAAAAAATTTGGTTATTAAAAAGACTTTATACCATTGCAAGGATATGGTAAGTCGTACACACGAATAAGGGATGATGTTATTTTTCAGATGATGGATTAAAAGAGGAATATGGTTGGCTTATAATTATAATAATTCCATAAAATATTTATTATACTGGGTTTATTACATTACTATGGAAACAACATAGGAAAAAGACGTGTAATAAGAATATAACATTAATGAGTTGGTAAAACTATTACCTCCTCTTCTATGTAATTCCTTTGGATACTATCATTGGGAATCTTGGGATTATATTTATATAAGATGAATATCTCCAGAACATATCTAAATTTTTTTTGAAGAAAAATGGGTGGGGTGTTGTTGAGATAGAAGGAGAAAATTTTTGTGAGGATGTGAGGGATGTACTTCTATTTATAAGATATGTTTGGGAACTTTTGAAATCCTTTAAAATATGAAATTAATATAAATTAAATTTATATTACAAATGGAACTGCATTTAGTTATTTAAAAAATATGATTATAATGGATCTAAATAGCCCCAAGATATTTTAGTCATGTTTAGGTCACATTATTAACCTTATCTTTGTTCATTAACCCATAGTTAAGCCTTTTAACTCTTACAATGGCTAAATATATTTTCACACTATAGGATTAATATAATATAAATAAAATGCCAAAAAAATCCCAAATGGGTCATTAATTAAATATTTAGCCTTATTATTTTAATTTTTTCTAATGTTAGTTTATTATACTTTTATATCAATTAATAATATATTATGTATTATAAATTATCATTTATGTCAAATTTTATGATATTCATTATTTCTATTTTAAAAAATATCATATTAAAATGGTAACATTAAGGAACATCTACTATATCAATATCATGAATATGTTGTCTATAAAATTTGTGGATGACATTAATCATGTCAAATTATATTTATTTCCATAATTTAATTTAAGTTATTTGATATTTCCATTGATTAAACAATTAATACATCATCGTTTTAAATGAAATTATTAAAAAAACGTTATTAACTAAAAATTATAAATAACATATAAAGATAAATATTATTTTCATATATTTTAAATGAATAAAAATAATGGAATTTATCTTCTATATAACCCATTCTTTAATATGATTGATGTATTAAAAATAATTGTATAACATTTTTAACTTATATTTAAATAAAATATCACAAAAGTCATCTTCATTACAATGTGAAATAAAAAAGTTATTATTTAAGGCTAAGGTTGACTTTGTTTTCTAAATTGAGTCATCCAATGAAAATGTGACATGTGTGGGAGTAATTTTAAAATTTTATAATATTATTTTTATATATAATTACCTAATTTTTCAAAAATAGTGGAAAATATAAATTTACAAAATTTAATATTCCAAATATTCAAATAATTAATTTGACCAAATTAGAATTTAAATATATCATGGATTAAAACTATGTATGTTTTTTCTACAAATTCAATTTAAAGAATTGGCTATATTATGTTTAATTCTAAGGTTGATTTTTTTCAAAAGCGAGTAATCCAATGAAAATTATATTTAACACTAATCTCACAGATACATTCAAAAAATCTATACTTTTTTATATCTAATTTTTATTTAAAAATAATTCCAATGGCCTATATTAAATTAATATATTTATTTCATGACTGGTCACCCAGGGCTCACGAAGTGACTACCCCAAGCCCGCTTTCCAAATGCCATGGACTGGTGACTAGCATTGGAAAGGTGTATCACTTAAAAGGAACGAAAACCTTTAAAACTATATGAACACAATAATCAAAGAGCACAAAAATAAGATACCATGAAGTAAACTATTGTAGTAAAAAGTTGGCTGAATGTAAAGGCGCCCGAATACAAGCCCAACTAGAAAGTACATGTACAACTTAATAGTGAAAAATAACTCCTGAAACATCCACATAGGATCCACCGTAATGACTAGGTATAACTCATTATATGTATTCATGCGCCAGGACATATCAAATGGTCCACTTCTGAGCATCATCCAGTTCTGGATCTCTCATTCTCGATCAACTTTTTCTGTCGTCTTTGCTAGAAAACACAAGGTACATGCGAAGCACATGCAATGATGATAATAACAGTACTCTGTAGGGACTCCAAGACCCCTATAAGTCTACCAAAGTTCCCCAAAGTAAAACCCAAAAGGCAAGACCTCAATAAAAAAGCACAAAGTAGTTATCAACTCTACATAGATATATTACCATACATATACCTCTGTTATTAAGATATTCTCGTCTCATACATGAGGGAATAATATCACAAAGGGTAACACCACCAAGGTAACACCCCAATGAAAAAATACCACATAGGTAATGTAATGAAGGTACCTCCATGAATGTAAATGTACCACATAGGTAACCCCATGATGAATCACCATGAAGGTAAAATTATCTGACATGTATCACCATGAAGATATCACCATGAAGGTAAAAGTACCACACAAGTGTCACCATGAAGATAAAAGACTAAGCTCACAACTGTATTAGTGATGTATAGAAGTACAAATGATCATTCGCTAAGCTAGATCGTCTTATTCTATCAAGAGGCATTACTACTAATTATATGGAGTATGATCCACACCAGAGTTTTAGATACTAACCCCCGCAATGATCCATATTGGATATGACTAGCCTGAATCCAGTAAGTACTTACCTCCACAATGACCTCCACGTGATTTGACCTACACAGGAACAATATTTGTTGATCCACACATGATTGTTGAGTGCTGACCCACATCGTATCTTCCCCACCCATAATCGGTATGTGTTGATCCACACAAGATTGTTGAGCACTGAGAATCTAACCCACACAGGATCAGTGCTAACCAACAGAGGATCGCTCAGTACTAACATCAGTATGATCTGTCTCCAAACATATCCATACTGTCAGCCACATGATTTAAGCTCATAGAATGTTTGGTAGAACCTCTCCTCCAGCCATATGTTGTACATAAACTACCCCGAAGCACCACATATTAGTATTCCGAAGGACTGTCATTTCATAAGGGTTCAATCACGACAGACGGTGCGTCAATCAGACGCTCGGTCTGTGACTTATAAGCATGTTAGTTCTGAGGGAATTGATGGATTCAAATTCAAACCAACTTAGATATACTCTATCATCACACAAATCCCATGTGGAGAATATGAAAAGGATTGTCTCACTACAAGGGTTTTAGTTCCGTAGACTGTTCGTTAAACAGACGCATGGTCCTCATGTTATGGCCCTTTATGTGAAACTGGTCGTTATTGGGTTCGGCTCATGTTTGACCCGGTCGGCCCGACCTTGCTAGGTGGGGCTGCGGAGGGCTCGCCCCATTGTGCTGCATACCGCTCGAACTATAAGGGCACATCCCGACCCATGAATGGGATCGTTCTGCCGGCAAGGGGGGGGGGGGTGCAGCGCCCCCCTTTTATACCATAGGGTCGAATGAACAGTTGGTTTGTGAAGCGTTGGAACCACATGGAGTGGCATGGTCTCCCAATGGGACCCACAGGTTGTGGGTCCCTACTACCGTAGCGTCAGAACTATAGCTTTCTCCACTAGCGGTGCACGACAACATGCTACATATTCCTACAGATTCCTCTGCCAGCGATGTGCGATGAGGGCCCATATCCTCCAGTAGCCAGCCAGTGTCGAACACCTTCCTCGACCGATGTGGCTGAAATGTTGCAGACCCTCTCCGCTGGCGACGCATGATGGAACATCGCAACCTCCCACAGCCATTCGGTGTCGACCACTCTACTAAAATCCACGACATAGTGTCGTGACCTTATCTTTCGGTGCGCGATGGTGCACCACCTCCATCATGGTTGGTCGGTGCTGGCTACCACCTTCATCTGCCGGTGTCGGTCGCCGGTTTCACGCCTGCAGTATTCCGCGAAGAATGCAATGGTAAAACCAGGCAGTGGAGGGTTTGGGGCATGTTTATTAGTCCCACATCCTCCGTGTTAGCTGAAAGTATGAGGGAAGAAATATGATTCAATAATCACTCGTAATTATAACAAAAATTAATTCCTTCATCAAGATCATTAGAGAACATAATGATTTAGGAAGAGTCGGTGTTTTTTGTTCCTACAATAGGCCACCAACGTCACCGATCAAACTTCTTCCTTCATTTCTTGATTCAGATTTGTTCATCACAACCCACTAGAACCATCTATGTCCTCCATGTATTGGGCATCGTGACACATTACCAATTCTTCATTGCTTGGGGTAGCCATTCCAATACCTCCCCCCATGTTCCATATAAATATTAGAGGGGGAGAGTACACAACGATCATGTAATTTATGGTGGTTCATATAATTGGTAACTTCTTAAATTCCAACTATGTTTTAACTTAAGATTTGAAGGGTCAATTTGTTTAATGGCTTGACAGGTCATTGGTCCCACACAACCACTTGTCCTTTGGGGGAAAAGAATCAAAAAAATGAAATAACAATGTTATTTTATTAATCTCTTAAAAAGTACAAAATATAACTTTTTCTCCAGACATACGTTGTTCAAAGTGAAGCCTCCCGTAAGAGAATCCAGGAACTTCAGATTCAACTATTCCCTTAGATTTTTAATTTGAGCACCTATTCCAAATGTAGAAAATGTCACCCATATATTTACTAAATGTTCCTTAAAAATAATTCAAAAATTAAATCAAGGAACACCAGGCCTTAGAATCACACGCCATTAATTATTGCAGACTTGTAATAATTCTATATAATTAAAAACATTATATGGAAAATCTGGGTCATTACATTCTCCACACCATAGGGCTTTTCATCAATGAAATATAAAAGATAGACTAAGGATAAAAATGGTGGTACTAAGAACGAATCTAAGCCTCCCGCTCCCATGTAATCTATAGGAGGATACTGTGATGCTTGATAACATGAACTACGGGTATCGATCTTCCATGAAGGAACCACTATTGCTGATCCTCAGTCCCCACTAGAAAACGTTATGCACCTAGGGCACGATTGGGGTAAGAGAAAGGCGATACGACACCTCCAAAACTCTGCTGAGAACCTGAAAAGTCTGATGAACCTTGGAGATAGCATGACACCCTCCCCAAATTGTCACAAACCTCATTGATCTGGGACCTGTAGGAAGACATGGTCTCCATCCTCAAACTCCAAAGGTCTTCATATCCTATAAAAATATGTCTTTTCCCTGGTTTGTGTAGTCTTCATCCCCTCCTGGATGACCTGTAAGTTCTCAATAGTAGCTCGTACTAACTGTGGACCCATAAGTGCAGACTCCCCTAGGTCTGTCAAGCATATAAGCGATCTATATGGTTGACCATATTAATCATTGAATGGTTCCATATCTATGGTGGAGTGATAACTATTGTTGTACGCGAACACCACCAAGGGAAATTGATATTTCAAACTATGACCAACATATAATATTGAAGCACGAAACATGCCCTCTAGTGTCTGAATGGACTGCTCCGACTAACTATCCATCTATGGAAAATAGGCGATTCTCAAACATATAAGAGTCTCTAATTCCTCTTGTAATCACTTCCACAACAGGTATTAAAATTGTGTGTCTCAGTCAGAGACAATCGTCGATGGCACCCCATTCAGTCGTACAATCTCATATATGTAGAGGCGTCCTAATCCCTCTACAGATCCATGCTCTTAGATGGGCAGGAAGTGGGACAAGTTGGTGAGTCATTCAACGATAATCCAAATGGAATAAATTACCCTAGATGTATATGGATTCCTAGTCACAAAGTCCTCGGAGATACAATCCCAATTCCACTCTAGCACCTCTAGTGGCTACGCTATGCCTACTTGAACCTGATGCTCGGCCTTCACAAACAGACAAGTGGGGAATCATGAAACAAACTCTACCATTTCGTTCTTCATCCCTGGCCACCAGTGCTGATGCCGAAGGACCTGGTACATCTTCTCCCCGCTAGGATGTACCGCTAGAGAGGATGTATGGATCTCCCTCAACACCTCTTCCCATTATGGAAATGGTACCATGATGCATCCTCTAAAGAGGATGAAGTGCTCCCCACCATCATAAATTCTATGAGGTGCATGTTCTATGGATATCTATGCACATCTTTTCTCACAGTCATCATCCTCAATATCTTCCTCCTGATCTCGCGGAAGAAGTCGGGGAGAGACATTGATAGACTGGAGGTGAGCTACTCCATTTCTATCCACAAAGTATATCTACAACATGGTTAGCTGTTATGTTGCCTCACTCAGCAACTGTAGACCAGAACTCCTTCTGAGTGCATATAACACTATGTTCTGCTTTCCAATATTAATGAATATCTCAAAGTAATAGTCTTATAGGAACTCTAGTTATCGTTGTTATCTCAAGTTCAGGACCATCTGTGAGAAGATATAACTAAGACTCTCGTGATCAGAGTAGACTATGAAACCGTCTCCAATTAAGTAATGTCACCCCATTTTCCCAGATAAGACAACAGTTGCTAACTCTAGTTCATGGGTATTTTAGTTCTTATCATGTTGTCTCAGTATCAAATATCCATATTTGATCACAACTCGCTCCTGCAATAGGACACATCCAAGTTTGTCCCTATATTCATTTCCAAAAACTACATACCCTACACCATCCTATGGTATCCTCAAGATGGGGGAACTCGTGAGTCTCTTCCTCAGCTCTAGATCTGGCATCTCCTCATCCACATGAAGGGTTGTACCTTATTCGTCAATGCATAAAATAGTGCTACCACTCTGGAAAGGTCATGTTTGAATCTATAGTACTACCCAACAAACCCCAGGAAACATCACACCTCAATCATACTCCTTCGTGGCTCCCAAGCTAGAACGACCTCTATATATTCCGGATCTAGTGAAACTCTACCCTCTATGGTAGCGTTCCCATAGATGTACACTTCTCGTATATATAAATGGAACATCAAGAGTTTACCATAAAGCTGGTGCTCTCAGAGTGTGTCTCGAACTATCTTTAGATGACATGAATGCTTCTTCTCCATCAATGAGTTCACCAAGATTTCATCGATAAAGACCACCATAACGTGATCTAGTTTTGGCTGGAAGATCCTATTCATGAGTCTCATGAACACTATAGGGGTGTTGGTCACCCCTAAAGGCATAACCATGAACTATTAGTGGGCATACTGACAT
The DNA here is from genome assembly GCA_963277665.1 of Viscum album. Taxonomy (NCBI): domain Eukaryota; kingdom Viridiplantae; phylum Streptophyta; class Magnoliopsida; order Santalales; family Viscaceae; genus Viscum; species Viscum album. The sequence continues at coordinate 1,782,332,109 of OY728119.1, read as the reverse complement.
CTAAAGGGAGTATTCTGCACATCCTCATCTCGTACCCAGAGCCGATGATAGCCTGATTCGAAGTCTATATTCAAAAACCATCAAGATCCCTTTAGCTGATAAAAAATATCATCAATCATTAGAAGTGGATAGATGATTTTTATGATCACCTGATTTAGGTGTTGGAGATATAAATAGTGTCTCACAATCCCATATTCCTTCTTGGAGGACAAAATTGGGGATGCCCATAGAGAAACACAGGGCCTTATGAACCCCATTCATTGAAAGACCTATAATTGTACCCATAACTCACGATGATCCAAGGGATTGATCAAATATGCTGATGTAGATATCAGTTCTATCCCATGGTATAGGTCGATGTAAAAGTCTTCCTCTCCACTAGGTGGTAGTCCTGGAACATCATCTGGGAAGACATCAACATACTTCTCCACCACTAGAGGATTTCTCAGACTCTCAAAATCAACTGCTCTGAGGTTAAGGTTAGTCAAATGATGTGTGATCATATGTACCCTCCTCAAGGAAAGTACATACTATGCTGAAAAGGTACCCGTCATGATGGTGAATGAAAACCTAGTATCATCTGTGTGGACACACCACACTTTGCGCTTAATATAGTAAATCTAAGAAAGAAATTTGTATAACTTGTCCATAACCATGATGAAGTCATCAGGCCTCGATGTCACTACTAGAAGATCCCTACTGAAGCTCTCTCATCATAGAGTAAGATCACTCTACTGGCACCATTGTGTAATCATCAAATCATCCCCTATAGAAATATCTAGCCTTAAGGATATAGCCAACAACTCCATTAGAAACTCTGAGCTCCGAACGAATGTCGTGGAAATAAAATAGTGACTCGAACCACTGTATATAAGTACTAAAACTAAGGTGGAATAGACATAGATAGAAAATATAATCATCTATGGTGCAATGTGGTCATAGGCCCCAGCTGCCTGGAGTTGAGCTCATCCCTTTCCTCCTGCTCCTTGTGGTTGGGGTGGACCACCTGGAGGTGGTGGCGATAGAATCTCAAATCGCCGCCCACCACCTGCTGCATGGCCAGCTCCTCTGCTCCGTCTTTCGACTTGCGGACATCCTCACTCAAACCTCTGCCTCAACCTCTGCGGTCCCTCGACCATATTTTGGTCGTTGGTACAATGAGTCAGGTAGTCACGAGCCATGAGGACTTACCCATCACACATGTAACACTGCCCACTACTAAACTATCCTCCTCTATCTCGTGATCCCCTCACCACCGACCATGTATCCTGAGGTATACCACTAGATGGTCTGACCTTCTTGGTCCCCTGCGTCATCCCTCTACTACCTGTTGCAGATGACTCTGTTACCTAACATCCAGTTGTGTCTCTCTCTGTCGGTGCATGCTCAGCTCAGAATATCTTGCACAAAAGTTCTATCTCTAGCACCCAAACCTATGTCAGAATGGTATGTGATACCATCGATTCTCTGCTCGCTCATTGAAGACCCTACTCAATGGTCTGGGTCATCAAAAAGGGTCTCGTACCATGTCAGTTGAGTATCAGGGGAGGTCAGTGAACCTCGTTTAGTACTGGGCCATGGTCATACTGCCCTACTGTATGTGTAGCTTCTTTTATATACGCACTTAGTTTAAAGTCGTTTGGACGAAGTCTACCCTAAAAAAGAACCTCAATGTACACCCATGTGATGTCGCCTCATCGTGTAACTAATGTGTCAGATGACACCATCTCCCAACTGCTCTCTATTAGAGACTGGCAGCTGTGATCACCATCAGATCAGCGAGTGTCCCATCTAAGTGAAAAACTTTGGCCATAGCCTCCAGTATGTCCTTGCCTTCCTACAGATCCATCTCACATCAGAACCTCAATGCTCTCTGCCGCGGAAAATCATGCAATGTGATCATTCGGCTTACACGGTCTGCTTGGGGGGGGGGTGGAAACAGCTGCCCAATGAGTTGTGCTGCTACTGGATCCCAACCCAAAGGTGCTATCATCGTAAGAGGGAAATGCATCGAGGCCTCATCTCTGGTTGGTCTTTCCTCTAGTACTCTCTCAGGAATCCAAGTTGGCTCTCTACGTAGCGGCATTCTGAATGAAAATAGGTGATCCGTTGTCAATAATTAGTACCTGGTGAGCTGACTCAATTAAATCACAATAAAAATTTTCAAAAACACATGAAATCAGTGTTTCTATTTCTTATGTTGGAAATCAGAATTCATGGTTTTGTTGTATGGATATGTTAGTCTCTGCACCAACACATTATTCCACAAACTAAAAACCTCACTAATAACACAAAACACTATTGCCCCATATAAATGATCTAAGTCATATTTCATTAGTGGAACCGACTCATCTGATCACACTTTTTCAAGACCCGTCAACTGGGTCCCACGCCGTGACTAACCCAAGCCCTCCTTACAGAGTCTAGGCACTGGAGAATAGAACAAGAATTTTGTGACCCTTAACGAGAAGTAATTACCTTTAAAACTGTAAAAACACACAACTCCAAGTGCACTACAAGAGGCAAACATGATGTAAACATTTGTAGTAAAAAGTGTGCTAAAAGAATAGAGGCCAGAATACAAGCCCAAATGGATGGTTAAGGCACAACTGAAATGAGAAAAACAGCTTCTGGATCGTCCATTGAGGATCCAACATAAAGGGTAGGTGCATATCATAATCACCTGTCGTACACCACACCATGTCAAATGGACCACCTCGATGCACTATCCAGTCCTGGAACTCTCAGCCTCAATCAACACTATATGTCATCCGCACAAAACACACCAATGTTCGGGAGAAGCCCATACATGGTTTTTTTAACAATAATCAGTAGGCACCCCAAGACCCCCTGATGGTCACCCATAGTTCAACAAAGGAAAACCCACAATGACATACCTGAATAACAATGAACTAAAGAGTCATCAACCCTACATAGGCATATTCCCATACATATACCTATGTTATCAAGATATACTCGTCTCATGCCAGGGGGATGAACTTCACAATGTGTAACACCATGAAGGTAACACCACGAAGGTAAAAGTGCCACACATGTAGCAGCATGAAGATAATACCACGATGGAATAAGTACCACAAAGGTAACAACATTAATATATCACCATAAAGGTGAAAGTACAAAATAAGTATCACCAAGAAGATATCATCCATAAGGTAAACGTACCACATAGGTATCACCATGAAGATAAAAGACATAGCTCACACCAGGTATTATTGATGTATATAAGTACAGATGATCAGTCATGAAGATAGATAATCTTATTCTGTCAAGAGGAACTAATATTGACCATACATAGTCTGACCCACAAAGGATTGATAGGTACTAACCCCAAAATTGATTTACACAGGATCTGATGTGCCCAATGTCGCTTGGTACTAACCCCCTCAATGACCCACATATGATCTGAACCACACAAGATCGGTATGTGCTAACCCACACAATATCACTGAGTGAAGACCCACACAAGATCATTATAAGCTGACCTAGAGATGATTTTTGAATGCCAAACCACACAGGATCTGGGCCACACATGATTAGTGCTGACCCACACTGGATCATTCGGTACAAAGCTTCGTATGATCCGTCTCCAACCTCCGCCTCACGGTCAGCCACTGGATTCCCACACATAGTAGGATATTGAGAACCACTCCCAAAGCCATAATTCATAAATCAACATCCATGAACCTTGAAGAAGATGTATTCCAATGGAACTCCTTGTCGAAATTGTTCCAACGTGAAAGACAGCGCGTCAATCGGACGCCCGAAATTTGACTTATAAGTGTTTTAGTTCTGAGGGCCCGGATGGATTCAGATGCGATCCAACCTAGATATACTACATATTTATCGAAATCCCTTGTGGATAATACCAAAAATACTATATCTCTCCAATGGTCTTCGTTCCACATACAGTTCATCTAACGAACGCCCATTCATCAAGTTATGGACCTTTAAGAGAAATGGGGCCAGGTTGGGTCATGGTGCAATCTGGGGGGGGGGGTCAGGCTATGGTGGGCTTGGATTGCTAGCCCACGGTCTGGTCCAGACCGCAAGGGGGCATGGCCCACTACGCTCACATGGCCTGGTCCATGGAGGCATGGCCTGCTGGGCTCGTGCAGCCCGACCCGCGGAGGGGTCCGCCCTAGCTGGCATGGGGGGTGCAGACCCCCAGGTATCCTGAACGGTTGAACAACAGTTTATTTTGTGTTGTGGCAGTGACACGTGCATCTACATGGTCTTCCGGTGGGACCCGCATGGAGCGGGTCCCTACATCAGCAGTGTCAGAGCCGCATCTTTCTCCCCCTGTGGTGAATGATGGTGCATTGCATCCTCCAGTGGCTGACCAGTGTCGTCTGCCCTGCTTGTCTACCACAGCTGCAAATCCGCTTCACCTCTCCGCTAGTGGCGTGGGACTACGAGCCGCATCCACCCGCGGTAGGCCGTTTTTGACCGCTCTACTGACCTCCACTGCATAGTGTCGTGACCTCCTCCTTTGGTAGGAGCCGGTATACTACCTCCATTGCGGATGGCCGGTACTAGCCACCGCCATCATATGATGGCCTCAGTCGACAATGCAGCTTCGACGGTCTTCTGCAGAGAATGCAACAACAAGCCAAGGTAGCGGAGGGTCTGGTTCATGTTTATTTTTCCCATGACCTCCTTGTTATCTTGAATGTATGAGGGATAGAATATGATTCAACAATCACTTGTAATTATAACAAAAATAAATACCTACATCATGATCATTGGAGAACATCACGATTCTGGAAGAGTCAGCGTTCGTCGCTCCAGCAATAGGCTGCCAACATCGTCGCACAAATATTGTCCTTCGGTTCGTGATTCGGAGTCACTCGTCACCACCCACTGGAACCGGCTCCATCCTCCTTGTGTTGGGTGTCACGACACATTACCATAGTTTTTTCGATGGGTGAAGTTGTGTCAATACCTCCGCCTAGCTCCATTTAAATTGGATAGGGGAGGGTATGTAGTGATCGAGGAATATATAGGGGTTCATTTAATAGGATCATTCCAAAATTCCAATGATGTTGTTACTGAGGATTTGAAGGGGAATCAAACATAATGTCTTGACACGTCTCTAGTCCCATACTACCTCTTGTCAATTGGGGAAAATAAGTAAATAAATAAAATAAAAAATTTATTTTATTATTATTTAAAAAAAGGCCAAAATCTAGCTTTTTCTCCAGACATACTATGGTAGAAGTGATGCCTCCTATAAGAAAATCCTGGTGCTGCAGATTCAATGCTGCCCACATATTTTTATTTCCTGTACTGGTTCAAAAGATATAAAATTCCACTAGTGGGTTACTGGACGTATCTTAATAGAAGTTCACAAATTCATTATGGGCATACCGGGCCTCATAATCACGCGCCGTCAATTTTCACAGACTCGTAATAATTCCATAAAATTAAAAAAAATTACATGGAAAATACATGTCTTTATAATTTATTATTGATCTATTTTTACATTAGTTAACAATTTAAATTATAAATAAATATTTAATCAAACAATAAATTTTTTAACAATAATTCCATATTTTTAATTATACCTAAAAAAATTAAACATCTCAAAAAATAAAATAATAATAACTCTATGAGAATTTTAAAATTCTGAATAAAAAAATTCTTCCTATTTTGATAATTAAAATTAATGAAATTTCCAAAATTTAGTTTTATAAAATATGTTCTGTTAAAAGGAGGAAAATTTACCTTTCTGAAGAATACAATCATTATGAATTAAATTGGATTTTTTAATATTTTATTTTATAGAAAAAAAATATGTTGAATGTTATAATTATATATAATATGCATAAATAACGCAATTCATTAAAAAATATTCATAAATATTAGTTAAATGACTTGATTAATAGACCGTGCAGTGAAAAAACATAGTGTTTCATGAGACACATTTTATCCAAGAGATTAAATTAAAAAATATATATACTATACAATCATGGAGTGTTACATTATCACATCCATCAATAAATATCTTCCATGTAAATATAAATATTAAATGAAAAAATTGTTTTATAATCGAAAATTATTTTTTTGGGTAACCAAACAAAAATGGGGTTTATAAAACATCCTAAAAATAAGGGGGAAAGGGAAATTTGAAGGTCACCCAAATGTTAGGATTTTGAGTTTGATACTATTAGTTTGATTTGAAAACTGAGACATGAATGAGAAATAAAACCATTGATTTCCAATGGATAATGATAGTGAACATGGTAATAATAATTTCAACCGTCATAAAGCATTATATATATGATATGGTATTGTGGATAGTGATATATAATATAGATAAATAAAAGAAATTATTTTTTTTCAAAAATAAATATCCTAGAGTTGAGGGATTCGTTAACAAAATTTATTTGAACATTAGAAAATAAATATACTTAAATACATTCCATGTCATAATATAATAATTTAGATGTGTATTGACCTATTTTTAATTCATTTTTCATGATAATTATTTCATGTTCGGCGCACATTAATATATCACAATATCAATGAGTCATTTCTTCTGCTATTAAATGTTTATTTGACCAATAGTTTTTAAGAAAATTTATGCATTATGATAAGTCTTACTTTACCTCAAAAAATAATATCCAATGTTCAACCTAATCCATTCCATAAATAGTATATAATACTCTTCTACAACACATTTTTCTAAACACTAAAACCAACAATTTAGAAGGATGTTCACTAAATGATCAAAATCAACTTAACATTATATTCATAAACAAAAATATTTTCAGTAAAATTTTCACATACCAACTTCATAAATACCATGATAAACCTTTAAAAACATTAATGGAAACGTTCAGGATTCCCATTTCGTAATGAAGAAGTAATTAATTACATTCATTTTATTTTTCAGAATTCTTATAGTGAGTACATAGATGATAAAGTACTTCAGTGACATAATTATTGAATCCAAACATAATGACATTAATGATTCTTCTTCACCTATAGTAGTAGCATAATGATAACCATGATTATAAGGACCCATCCTAATTACATAATTAATAATGAATTTAGTCAATAAAACACATCTTCTTACATTGAGGATCTTTTTATGTTTAGAGAATTAGATAATTTGGACATAATATATTCATAACCTTACACATTGTCACAGAGTGGATACCATAAAATATGGATTCCATTTTTTCAGAATATAAAACATTATAACATAAACATGACTCCTTGACAATTCTTCAAAATTTAACATGGATTCATTTTTTGTTATATGCATCCATTAACCTGTGAAAATAATTTAAAAACTTCATTTTAGAACAAAAGATCAGTAAGGGATGAAAAATAAGAAAAGCACACATTAGTCCATGAATACTCATAATGTATGTAGGAATTTTTAAAATACATGATTTTCGCCTATATATATTTAATTTGTGTATCATGAGATTTAAAAAATATCCACAAAAAACATGAGAACATAAATATAAACATAATGGTATATTGGGGCATTACTTACATAATATTTTAACCCTCACAGACACCTTATAATTTGAAACCATCATGGAAACCTTACAATTTGTGTAACAATCACAGTTACACGTTGTGTAACCATACAGGTGACCTCCAACTTACACATAACCAATTAATTATAGGGAGATATATGTTCCACCATTCATCATAAAAAATTCCCAATAATCTGAAAATAATCATATAACTAGATTAATAGCATAAAACATTGCTTTTAAATTTTGTAAAACATAATTTCAAAAAAGGATTTTAAAATAAAAGCACCTTTTAGATATCATAAAATTGAAGGTAGAATCAATAGAGTGGATGTAATACATATATACATTGTAATTAGACATAAATAAACATTATATAATCAAAAAATATCTCACAATTAATTTTAATGCCACATAAATAATGAATTAGAATGTTCACCCAAAGAATGGAAATCGGGTTAAGAATTCCCTTACCTTAGGCCTGTATTACATAAAAGATGTATAAACGTCATATATAATGGATAAAATCCTGTAATTATTATTTTAATGAAACATTCCCATGTTTATAACATCTTATATGATTATTTCATTACATCAGTAGGACTATTAATTGTTAGTATTTTGCTCCCTGCAATGTTTTTCAGTTAGATCTTTACATGATTTCCAATAATGGTTTATGATGGATGTTCATGTTGATTGGAAGTGAAACACTATAATTGGATTGGAGTAGTATTTACATATATACAGTAAAATAAATTATACCATTTATCATTTTTAATTCATAAATGAGGATGATTCATAAGTGAAAACATTAATGATGATCTTTAAATCATTTTAGTTCTTCTTTGATAATAATGACATCATTTTGTTTTATAAATTAAAACCATGTGTAAAAAACAATTACAAAACCTTTGATTAGAAATAATACATATATTATAATCTAGTTCATCCATAAAAAATGGTTACATGACAATTCTTGAAGGATTTAATGAAAAATGAAATCACATCGTCCACAATGTTGGTAATTTGACACTCATGGACAATGTTTTTAATTCTTTATGTAAGTGGGAGAGGAGTAGAAGAATGATGATTAATTTTCCATTAACATGATAAAATGAATAATAATCCTGATTTTTGAGCTTTCATTCCTCCTGGATAAGAGTATCTTAGTAAAGAAGAATAATGAATCTTGAAATAAATGAAAACAAGAGAAATTTGTCACGAAAATTCTATAGCCTAACTGCGTCTCTTAAAGTATCATTAAAATAGTTTGATAAGAAAAGGGTGATATATCATTACTGTTACATAATATATACTGTAATGGTTGATATGGAATGAAATATCCCAACATAAGACGATGTTAAATGAATATAATACCATAAAATGAAAGAAAAGAATGAAAATAAAAGTGGATGGTTAGATCTTGATCTATTCGCCTTGAGATCCTTCTTAAGGGATTTTGGTATTGGCCTTTTGGTGAGACCAGTAGCTCTAAGAAGTTAGAAATGGATAGGGGAGGAGTATTGCAAAAAAACATAGGCATAGATCAAATTATGAGAGGTGTGGGAAGAATATGGGAGTGAGGGTGGTATTTATAGTGGAGGAGAGGGGGAATTTTTCATTATTTTAATAATTATTATAATATGTTTCACAAGATTATGAATAGTCTTTTTTCATGTGACCTAAAATAGTAAAAATGGAATGTGAGTTCAAAGCAAGTGACCTTTCATTACTAATTATGTTATAAATAGTGTATTTTACTGATAATTTGTTTATAAGGTATTTTATCGTATTTCATTATTCATTGAAAAATCAAGAATTTAAGAAAAATCCACAAAATTTACCCAATCCATTTTTTGAAATATAGAATTCATAAATGAATTATATTATTTTAAAATAATTTTCTAAATATTATTAATTTTATTTTTAAATAAAAAAATACATAATTCAAAAATTAATAATTCTAATTCTATAACTACATTTATATCATGATGAACTATTAACCAAGATGTTATTATATAAAAGCCTTAAAAATAAAATAATAATAAAATTTACTATTAATTAGGTTTATATTACTATTCATAAGGTTATGTTAATATTCACAAAAAAACAAGTTGGCTTTATCAAACTCCAAATAACATGTTGAACGCAATTGTTGATGACAGTTTCTTGAAATTTGAAACATAGAAGTGGATAAATTATGGTTAAAGGAATTTTAGAAATATATAATTAAAACATCTTTCCAGGAATTTCTATTTATTTTTAGAAACACTTCAGATGTTAAATTATCCCCACCTTCTGGAAATTTCACCCTCACAATTTTACTTACTTATAAAACAAATGAGGGCAATTTTCCCTCATAGAATTTCAGACTCCCATGTTGCTTCTTCCACCATGTGATTTCTCCACAAAACCATTAAATGGTGAATTACCTTATTTCTCAATACATGTTCCTCTCGATCAAGAATCTGATCGAGTTTCTCTTCATAAGAAATGTTCTCTTCCAGTTAAATAACGTCTGGGCTCAAGATCTGTGAAGAATCTGGCACATACTTTATCAACATCGAAACATGAAAAACATTGTGTACCAGTGACAAACTCGGAGGTAAAGCTACGTATTATTCCATAGTTCCCACATTCTCCAATAATTCCATGGGACCGATCAATCATGGACTTATCTTCCATTTCATACTGAAACACATCACAATTTTCCATGGAGAGATTTTAAGGAAATCATGGTCACCTACTAAGAAGGAGAAGTCTTTCCTTATGTCATATGCATAAATTTTCTGCCTTCTCCGAGATTTCCCCATCTATTACTGGATCATCCTCATTTTATCAACCACATCTTCTACTAATTCTGGCCACATCAACATCCTTTCACAAACTTTATCCCAAAAAACAGGAGTCTAACACTACTTCTCATACAAATCCTCAAAAGGTTCCATCTGAATATTGTAATGAAAACTGTTATCATAAGCAAACTCAACTAATGAAATATGTTGATCCCAACTTCCCTATTAGTCCATTGAACATGCTCAAAGATTCTCCTCCCATATTTTACTCATTCATTCTTACTGCACTTATTATTGAGGATGAAAAGCTATACTGAAATTTAATTCAGTACCCAATGAATTTTGATGTCCCTTCCAAAAGATATAAGTGAATATGGGATCCTAATAGATACAATGGAAAAGGGAACTCTTTGTAACCTGACAATATCCTTGACGTACATATGATAATGTTGATCCAAATACATTGCATCTAAAATAGAAAGAAAATGGGAATATTTTGGCATCCAATCAACAATAAAACCAATTACATTGTTACATTCATATGTCTAAGGTAGTCCCACCACAACATCCATGAATACATTCTACCATTTCAATTCTATCACTGGCAATGGTTTTTGCATCCCCTTCGGTAACTACCACTCTACTTTAACCTGTTGACACGTCAAACATTTCATGGTAAAATCTCAAGTGTCTTATTTCATTCAATCCCACTAATAATACTCCTGAAAGTCTCTATACATCATAGTACTAACAGGATGAACTGAAAATGGAGAACGATAAACTTCACACAATGAATATTTCTTCAAACAAGAATCACTAGGCAACCACAACATATTTACAAATTGTAAAAAACAGTCTTTATCAAGGCTAAATTCTGGAAACGTAACCATTTTACCCAATTTTACCTTTTTCTATAGCTCACAATCTTCCTTCTGCACTAACTTATTTCTATCAAACAATGACCCCTGTACAGAAACCTGCCAAAATTCTATGTGGAAATTCCTCAAATCAATAATCAATGGATCATGTGCCAAACGTTTCTTGGTTAATTATGCATGATGTTTCGTAATCAAGGAATCTTCCACTTTGGTTTCTTTTCCAAGATGGCAATTTATTGTGCAATAATAATCCTTTATCAGTTCAAGACATCTTCTCTGCCTCATGTTTAATTCTTTTTTTCTTAATATATACATCATACATTTATGGCCAATATATATTTTACATTTGGATCCTTATAAATTATGCCTCCTAATTTTTAAATCTAAAACCATATCAGTAAATTCCAAATCATGTTTGGAATAATTTAGATCATAAGGTTTATGTTTTCTCAAAGCATTGGCAATTACCTGATCATTATGCATCAAAACACAACTAACTCCCTTCAAAGAAGCGTCACTGTAGATGACAAACTCACCATTTCGGGAAGGTAAAACCAAAACTGGAGCATTCACCAATCTCTTCTTCAGTTACTGAAAACAAACACCACATTCTTCTATCCAAATATATTTTAACCCCTTTCCCTATTAACATAGATATCGGGCTAGAAAACCATGAAAAGTTCTTAACAAACCATCGATAATAACCTTATAAACCAAGAAAAAATGAATCTTTGTACCATTTGTTGGTCCTGGCCATTCATCAACCAATATTTTTTTGTATGATCAACTGTTATTCCATTATTATATACAATGATCACAAGAAAAGAAATCGGTTACAACCAAAAATCACACATTCTGATTTTTCCATATAGTTTCTTTGCTTTTAAGGTTTTTAAAACAACCCATAAATGTTTTTCATGTTCCTCTTTATTTTTAGAAAATAATAGAATGTCATCAGTAAATACAATCATAAACATAACCAAGATCACATTAAATACCCTATTAATAGGATTCATGAACACAGTTGGTGAATTAGTTAACCCAAAGGGCATTACAACAACTTCATAATTATTTATCTAGTATGAAAGGTTGTTTTTGGGATGTCATCCTCTTTTAGCATCAACTGATGGTACGCAAATCTCAATTTGAACTGGGAAAAGTACTTATCTCCCTTGAGATGACCAAACAGGTCATCGATATGAGGAAAATGATTTTTTTTAATAGTGATGTTATTTAAATCTCTATAATCAATGTAATGTCTCATAGAACCAATATTATTTTTATCAAACAATACATGGGCTCCCCATGGTGAAGTGCTAGGATGAATGAAGCCTTTATCAAGAAATTCATGTAACTTGTTTTTCAATTCAATGAGTTCAATTTGAGCCATATGTAAGGGGGTTTATAAATTTTCTAAGCATCATGATATAACTCAATTGTAAATTAGACTTCCCGATTAGGAATGACACCAGGATACTCATCATGAAAAACATTAAGGTATTCAATTTCCACCGGTATATCATTAATTTGAATATTTCACTTATTTTCAGCAATATGAGAAAGATAACTTTCATTTCCATCTGTTTATAGCTTCTTTGCTTCCTGATATGTTATCAATTATATGGGTTCATTCTTGTATATCAACATAAATTATTTTCTGAAAAATAACTTCTTTAGCTCTACAATAAATCCTTGCATGATAAACAAAAATCCAATCCATTCAAATAATAACATCAAAATCGATTAAGGGTAAAACAAAAATTTTTCAGGTAATTCCATTCTATAGATCACGATAAAAATATTCTTATAATTCATCTTCGTTATAATATTTCTCCCATGAGTTTTAACAAAAAGTCGAAGTCTCATTGTTAATGTGATAATTCCAATTTACTAGAAAATTTCTCATAGATGAATGAATGTGTACACATCGTATCAAACAAAACTTTTGAAAAATCTGAGTGAACAAAAATGTACCTAATACAACTTCATTGGATGTCCTGACATCTGCTGAGATAGTCTCAAGGGATCTCACTACACCTTTCTGAATATAGTTTCGATTATTTTCATCATTCCAATCTCCCATTGGGAAGCCATTTTCATAGTGAACCATCTCACCACATTAAAACACTTTACAGTTTGCTTATCATGATTAGTATTTGGATCATTTTCACTACAATATTTTTCCATATGTCATATCATACCACATTTAATACACTTCCCAGTTTTTTTAAGACATTCCCCAGGGTGTTTCTGGCTACTCATTTCAAAAACTGAAAAATCGATTTTCTTACCATCAGATTTCATTGTTTCATTCTTACCCATAACTTACATTCTAGACCAGTTATTATCCTTATTTCAAAAATTCACTTGATCATCAAAAACTCCATCTCTAAAATCTCAGTATATCAGACAATTTTGTCATAAATTTTGAATACACAGGAGGCCAACACCCTTTGATACCTTGGATTCAATCCTGAATAATAGGGGTTGATTTTTCTATCATGATCTAGAATAAGATTTGGAGCATACCTCACCAGCCGAGTAATGTTTTCTACATAAACAGCCACCAAATCATCCTCCCTTTTCATTAATTCAGGGAATGTATTCTCCATCCTAATTCACACCACCATATGAAATTAATTTTCAAGGAGATGCCTTTTAAATTCATCCCACTCTAAGGGATAAAAACCCTCTCTACCCTTGATATTCTTTAACTTTGACCACCACTGATTAGACTCCCCATCAAAATAATAAATTTCAAGACTTACCTTTTTACTATATGAACATCCCATAACATCAAATATCTATTCAAGGGTTTTGGTCCATCTTTTAGCTGCTATTGAGTTAGAAGATCCATTTAAAGCAGTAGGGTTTTGTCTCATAAAATGTTCCACTACTGTCATGTTCTTTTTTGGTAACAATATTTTTCTCTCATGCATGTATTCCACAAACATTTATTTCGGGGTTAACAAATCCATTACAATCACCAAATTATCGGTTCCAATCTCTACCATTCCGGGCTATAGATCTGGAAGGATGTCATTGTGTTGGCGCCTCTCCTCTTCAGCTTCCCTGTTCCATCTACGGACAACCATTCAGAAAAAAAATATATTAGATGAAGACACATGGAAATCATTAAATGCTAAAACATTTAAAATTAATCATAGATTAAATATCATTTATGGTATTCTTTTATCATCATACTAACCCCTAAAGTTATCTAAACCTCCCTCTAATTCCATCTATAAGGACCCGACCTTATAACATACTTAATCTGGAATTTATTCTATAATACACTTCCTATTACATTGAGGATCTTTTCATATTTAGAGAATTAGAGAATTGGGACATAATACATTCAAAACATAAAAAATTGTTACAAAGTTGATACCATAAAAATAGTCACCATTTTTTCCAATATAAAAAACATTAAAACGTAAACATGACTCATTGAAAATTCTTTTACATTAAACATGGATTCTGAATTTTTCATACACATCTATTAACATTTGAAAATAAATTAAAAACATTTTATTAGGACAAAAACTCGGTATGGTATGAAAAAGAAGTAATGAACACATTAGTCCATGAATACTCGTAACATATGAAGGCATTTTCAAATACATCCTCATCATCCATTTATACTTACATTTTGTAACTTGATATTTAAATAAGATCCAGATAAAAAAAGAGAACATAAATATTTTCATAAATTTATCATGGGTCATTACTTACATAAAATTTTAATCCTCATGGCAACCTTATAATTTTTAACCATTATGAATACGTTACAATTTGTGTAACCATCGCAGTTACACATGGAGTAACTATACGACCGAATTACAACATACACATACCCAATGCATTATATAGAGATAGAGGTCCTACCATTTATCATAAACAAATCCCAAGAACAAGAACATAATCATTCAACATGAATAATATCATAAAACATTTCTTTTGAATTTAGTAATACATAATTTTAAAAGAGGATTTTAAACGATAAGCCCCTTATAAATAGCATACAATTGAAGATAGATTTAATAGAGTCTATGGAATATGTATTTAAACTATAATTAGACATAATTTAACATAATGTATGCAAAAAACATCACAAAATAAATTTTAATACCAACTAAATACTAAAGCATATAGTTAACACAATGAATGGAAATCAAGTCATGAATTCCCTTACCTCAGCCTTGTCTTACTTCAAAGAAGTTTAAACATTCGGTATAATGGATAAAAGAGTGTTATTATTATTTAACAAAAAACAGGTTCAGGTTTATAACATCTTATATAATCATTTCAAAACTTCATTTCACCCTTTAATTGTTAGTATTTTTCTCCTTGCACTATTTTTGGGTGAGTTCTTTACATGATTTCCAAGATAGGTTTTTAATGGATGTTCTTGTGAATTGGAAGTGAAACTCCAGAATTTGAAAGGAGTAATATTTACATATATCCAGTAACAAAAATAATACCATTTACAATTTTTATTTATTACATGAAGATGATTCATAAGTTAAAACATTAATGATGTTCGTTTAGATCATTTTATGGGTTCTATGATAATAACGACCTCATTATGTTTGATAAATTAATACCATGTAAAAAAAAAGTATTCTAGAACCATTTATGATACATAATACATATATTATAACATGTTTCATCTATATAAATGTTTTAATTACTATAAATGAAGGATTTAATGCAAAATTAAATAACATCATCCTTGAGGTTGGTAATTGGACACATTACGGAAAATATATTTAGTTCCTTGAATAAGTGGGAGAGGAGCAAAAGAATGATGAAGTATTTTCCATGAACATGAGAACATCCAGAATATACATGATTAAGGAGATTTCATGCTTCTTTTATAAGAGGAGGAGAGGAAATAAGAAGAAGTAATCTTGAAATAAATGAAAACTTGAGAAATTTCTCATGAAAAATTCAGCACCCTAACTACGTCTCTTAAAAATTCATAAAAATAGTTTGATGAGAGAAAGGGGATATCTCATTACTCCTACGTAATATGGATAGTAAGGGGGGATATGGAACGAAATATCCCATCAAAATCCAATGGGAATTGAAGATAATAACATAAAATGAAAGAAAAGAATGAAAATGAAAGTGGATGTTTACCTCTTGATCTCTTCTCCTTGCCATCCTTCTTAAGGGATTTTGGGTTTTCTCTCTACTGAGACCAGCAGCTCTAAGAAGTTGTAAAGAGACTGGGGTGGATTATTGGGTAGAACATTGGCATGGATCTAGTCTTGATAGGTGTGGAAATAAGACGGGATTGAGGCTGTTATTTATAGTGGAGGAGAGTGGGTATTTTTTATTACTTTAATCAATATTAGAATTTTTTTCCCAAGATTGTGAATACTTATAGTTCATTTGATGTAAAATATTAATAATGGCATGTGATTTTGAACCAAGTTTCCTTTAATTAATTATGATTTTATAAATAGTGTATTTTGCTGATAATTTGATTTTATGGTATTTTATCATATTTCACTATTCATCGAAATAACATTAGTTTCAGAAAAATCCCTAAAAATTACCCTAACCATTTTACAAGGTATAGAATTCAAAAATTAACTCCATTTTTTGAAAATAATTTTCTAAATATTAATTTAATTTTTAAATAAAATATTACTTAATTCAAAAATTAACAATTCTAATTCTATAACTACTTCTATATCACAATGAAATATTAATATAATGTTATTATTATAAAGATTTATGAAAATATATTATTAATAAAATTTACTATTAATTAGGGTTATATTTCTATTCATATTATTATTCATAATGGTATGTTATTATTCACAAAAAAATAAGTTGGTTTCATCGGACTCTAAATAACTTACTGAACACTATTGTAGAATACAGTTCCATGAAATTCAAAACATAGAAGTGGAAAAATTATTTTTAAAGGCACGTTATAAATATCTACATAAAACAAATTTCAAGTAATTTTATTTATTTTTAACGAAACACGGGGTGTTACGATGATCCAGTATCCAAATTTAGTTTATATTCCATTTACGAATGAGATTTTTTTCATTATAGTTTCCAATAAATTTTTTGGTTTAGCACTGTACATTGGAAACAATATTCAAATCCCTGGAATCCCATGCACAATGGGAATTCTCTCCACACATGTAAAAACACCAATTCCATTTAATAAGAAACAAATTATATAATTTACATAAATATTACAAGCGGGAAAATACTTCATTCCTTTCATACGATTATTCATATTTTTCAAAATTGCCATGTGATTCTATTACATCACTAAGAAGCCATTATACAGATATTAATATTTATCAAACCCATTATCACATGATTATATTTCTTAAAATGATGAATTTTTTGGGAGAATATTTCCATAAAAAATATTTGATTAATTCCATGAATTATATAACTATTCTTACTAATTCGATCATGTCCACTAGTGAGATTTACATTAAATTTACTAGTATCTATATTAAAATAACCAAAAAAAATAAGTTAGAACATTTCATAATGAAAAATCCTATTTATTGTAAAATACTAAACAGAATTTGAATATTTTATGAATATCTGATTTAAAAATCAAAAATATAGATTTTTTGGGAAAAAATAACATTTAAATAATTTGTAAAAGGATTTAGAGGAAATATTAATTATACTAAGAATTACATGTGATAATATCGAACTTATTGAGAATTAACACATGGTGTCATGTATCAGGTTATACATATTAATGTCTTACACACCTTTTTTGAGATGTTACATCTAGGTACATTTGTGCCAAAACCACAACACCTTGTAGTATCCAAAAAGTGATGTATTACAAGGAATACCCACATAATATCTATCTTACCAACAATATAAGTTTTTCTGATAAACTTATCAACAAATATAATCTTAGGGTTATGATTCCAAATATTTGTTTTTTCAAAATCTAATTTATATTATTGTTTGTAATATTCATCTAATATAAACTGTAACAATAATGACACATATATACTAGATCATATTTATTGATGTATTACATTTCCTTATAGAAAAAACTCTATACCAAAAGGACTGAACAATTTAGCAATTTGGAAATCTATATTACAATCAATTGGCTTAAATTACATCCTTAAATGATGAACATATTAGTAATACATTTGAAAACATTATTATTCCATTTTCATATCCCAATAAGTCAGTCATAATATAAATCTTCACATCCTAGGGGAAAATGAAACATAAAAAAGGGGTGTTGTCAGATGGTCAGTATGTGTAACCAATACTATGAAATATATCACATATAAACATTAAAAATACTACATGATGGATAAGTAAAAATAAATTCCATTAAAAGAAAATCCAAAGAATAATATGGAAGCCATATAAGGTGGTAAAAAAACTATATAAATATCCACATGATAAATATACATAACCATTAATATTTTACTAGTATAATTATCACATGTAATATCAATTAATAATAACATAATAACATAATGCATTATTTCAAGAAACATAAACATATCAACAAGGTCTCGATGAAGACACCATATATAATTTTGTAATACATTATCCAATAAAGAAACTAGTTTGTCTCAGGATACTTGCTTATACATGAATGAGATATAGATGGACCCACTGATAACATAGCAAGTCTAATACATTCATCAAATAAAAAGAGTGAAACATAACCAAAACAATCATTCCTATTAAAACAAAAATATAATATTTCAATACTTTAAAAATAGAAAATAATTTTATGAAAATAGAATATTCATAGTGAAAAATATCATAAAACCTTTCAATGAACTGTATAATATGTAATTTTAATTGATAATACTCAATTAATCATGGAATCTAACAATGGTTGTTTACATAGATGATATTAGTCCAATGATATCATTATAATCTTTTTCAGAGAAATACCCATTTATATTGTTTTTTAAAGGGGTGTACAAGTAAAAAATTATGTTGTTTTCTAGAATAATATTTAATGCCTGAAATGTAAGATTATACCATTCCATATAGGTCAAAAAATAGCATTCCTTATATATATTTTTGAAATGGACATAAAGATCCTCAATTAAAAAAGCTTAAATAATTCATCTATAAATGTTTTATAAAATCCCATATATTAGTACAACATACTTTAAAAATTGAATGATAATAGATAGAATATATTGAAATAAATTTTCTATAATCATTTTAATGGTTGACATATATTTCTTAGTAAATACTTACGTATAATCAATCCCAAATAATATTGAGATTGCGAAATTACCCACTATCATATGATTGATTTTATCCATCTATGTGGAAAACACCTATAAAATGTTTCTATATAAATTAATAACTTATAAAATAATCATAAAAATATTTCGGATATCAAATATGATTCATTTATGACTTCATATCACCCATTTATTAACAATTACATGCTAAACAAATGTTTTCAGTAATAACATCATTCTTTATCGTACATGTTATAACTTGTTATTCTTGATCTTATTTACTAGATCATGAAATCCATAATCCCATAATGTAAAACCAAATTATATATAATATAAATTATTAATGTAAATATATAGAAAATATATATAGATATGAAGTGGAATTCACCGTTCATAGAGATTCTAAAAAGTACTTATACATGAATTTTGTTTTCTGTATTCTTATTGTATTGAATTTAAACGTTAAATGACATATATATGTATATATAATATTAAATTTTCATTATTATTTCATATATTTAATAAGTATTCATCATATAAATTTTAATAATCATTCTTCAATTGTTAACATGGAAGATGAATTTCATCGTGTCATGGTGATGGTAGGTCGTATATTTGTATGAGAGACAAAATCATTCCAATAGTGGTAAAAGTGTAATAAATTGTATGGTATATTAATTATAATGAATAAATATCATGTAATATTTATGATTTATATAAATTATATTCATTATTATATCCATCCAAACAAAGTGGTCATAAAAACATATTACCCCGCAGTGTGGAGGCGATTAGTAAAATGTATTCACACATACTGATATTGTTTTTTGATTGATGGAAAAAAGAAAAAATATTGTTTTCCCATATTTATAACAATGTATTATAATATATATGATATTGTATTTAAAAATTTATTATTGTTTCTACATTGTATGAATAAATATAATAATAAAATAATGTGGATGAGTTTGTAAAATATTTACATCGTATTCGATGGACTTCCTTTTGATAACCTCTATGGGAAAATAAGGATGGTATTTTTATGATACCAATACATCCATAACTTATCTAATATATTTTTTTGGATAAATGGTTTGTTATTTTTTATAGGGACTCATTCCATTCCCACATATCATTACATTATTTTAATCATTATGCAACATCAAAATACATGCCATGGATGTTGTAGTCTACAGTCATGGATGACTGGATACATAAAATGGAAAACATGGGGAAAAATAAAGCATTTCATTATTTTTCATACATTATGAGCTCTTATGTTTCTTTCTACCCTTAAATTATAATATGATAACATTGTGATAGCATTATCAAATGGATTATCTAAAAAAGCCCAGTAAAAAATGATCATTAATATAAAAATTAGAGCATAGGTTGTAAGGAATAACATAATGATATAAAAATAAATGGAACATTATTAAATATATGGAAAAAATAGCATGGTATCATACAATTATGGATTCATATTAATATGGAAGCAACATAAAAATGAATTTATCTCAACTTAGGGTTGTTGCATATAGAGGGAAATGAGTCAAGGATAGCCACTAAGACTGTTTCACATAACGTCTGTTGTGGATAAAAATTACAAAAATAATTAGAGAAATATCTAGGATAACCAGTAAAAATATGTTCATGAATAATATTTCCATATAATGGATATTACGTTAGTAATAATACATATACATAAGGGTCACATATCAAAATAATTTGGTATCATACTCCTATAAAAAGAATAACAAAAAGGTGTAATGTTAAAGATTCCATGAATGAAAGGAATTAAATAATAAGTGGAAATTAATAATTGAATATATTATTATATCATGATTGGTTATGTCAAACTATGTTGAAAATAATGTTTTTGAAACACTATTAATAAATATTTTTAGTACGGTTTGAGAGAGAATATTCACTATTCATTAAAATGGAAAGAGAATAATGGTTTATAAAAATAATAATTTTGCCAATATATTTATCGCTGATAAAATATTTTCTCTAAAGAAATTATGGAATAAAACTTATTATGGATTATACTAGGAAATGGAAATTAATTTGGGAATGTTTGTTAAATCGGGCTTGCTTATCTGGATGATTTGATTAGGGTAATTTTTTTAAAAAAAAATATATCACGGAAAATGAAGGATGAATGGATCATGATTCATGTGTTTTTAAAATATCAAGAACATTTATAATATGTAAATAATAAAAATATATAATTTAATTTGTGTAAAAATAGAGATAGATTAAACCAAGGGAATAGTGGACATTTGGGTTGAATCCCTTACCTTATGTATGAAACGATTATGCACTTCATTTTAATATCCTAAACTATCATATTTGATTGATTAATTAATAATTAAATAACCCTTTATACATTTATATGACTTATTATATCTTTTAATGTAAATTTATAGTCCTTTTTATGGGTTAAGAGGTTCAATTTCATCATTTATGAGCTTTGGTTTCTTTGGTATTCATGATCAACTTACGTGTATCAGTGTATGGATAATCAAGTAGAATGAGGATAGTTTTCTATAATATACATTATATTTTATTAATTAAATTATTTAATATTAAAATAAATTATCTTTCTAGATGTTTGGATGATTGATTAGATAAATTATTAATGAAATTTTTTAATTAATTTAGACGTTCTTCATCACAACGAACTCATTTTGTTTTCTAAATTATAATATTGTGTAAAAATGATAATAAAATATTAAATAAGATATCATACACATAATATTATCCTTTCATCCATATAAATTGTTTCAAGACCATCCTTGACTACATAATTGAAGGACGAAAGCACTTCAACCATGAAGGGTGTAAATTAGCACCTCATAGATGATGTTTTCATTCTTAAAGTAAAAAAATTAAGAATAGAAATGATGAATAAATATTCCGTCTACATGATATAATTCTAGTATATGTACGATACAAAGTTTTCATAACATTTTCATAAGGGAAGGCGAGGATAGAAATATAAAATAAAGGAACTCAAAATAAAATTGAAGGAAAATTGAATATTGTTTTCCCACTTGAATCATTATTCTTTAGGTATTCATTAAGATAATGGTTTTAGAACATTTTACCACCAAAATATAATGGTTGTGGGAGATAAAATTGGAATGAGTATTACTTAAAATTTGGACAATACTCAAGGGATGATAGGTGTGAGGATAATATGTGTCAAGGGGTGGTATTTATAGGGGTGGAGACAAGAGTTTTCTCATTATTTTACTCAATGGTTTATTATTTGTCTCTAGACAATAAGCAGTGTTGATTATTGACTCTAAATATATAAATTCAATCATGTGATTTTTAAAAAATTCCATACATCATACATGACTCAATTAATAGTGTATTTAACATATAATGTATATATATCATAAATTATCATATTTTTTCTATTCAATAAAAAATCATGTTTTTTAGAAAAATCCCAAACATTCATCCTAAACATTTTTCAGATAGTCGAATTTAGTAACAAACTCAATTTTGTGAATATAACTTTTCAATTAAGAGAAAAATAGTTTATAATTGAAAGCATCATATACTTGGAAAAAAAAAATTTGAAAATTAAAACTGATCTTACAACACTTATAAACCTTAATTATACTCTCATAAAATTATTGTATAATTCAAAGACATCAAAATTTTAATTGTTTAAAAAGTTTATTGAATATATATTTTATTTTAAATTTTTAAATAAGTCATAATTTTATTTCAATACTTATGACCTATTAAATTAAAAATAATTAATAAATTTTAAAATATT
The DNA here is from genome assembly GCA_963277665.1 of Viscum album. Taxonomy (NCBI): domain Eukaryota; kingdom Viridiplantae; phylum Streptophyta; class Magnoliopsida; order Santalales; family Viscaceae; genus Viscum; species Viscum album. Next base: position 1,782,308,883 of record OY728119.1, on the reverse strand, counting down.
TATTTTATTATACTTTGATATAATTATATCATATTTTTACTTATAAGATGGATAATTATTATTTATTATTTCCTCGGGGAAGTTACTATTCAATTGGCTGATTTAATATTCATAATGTCCGCATTAGTATTCCAATGGTCAAGACACTGTTTCATCTGTATAATTTCTTTAACATCTAGAAACATCTCCTATTTCAAACATTCATCATTTATATATAATTTATAGTGTTATCCAATGTTCTATACCATATAAAATAATTATAAAATGGGACTTTATATTTATTAAATTTTGGGTCATTACATTCTTCCCCCATTATACAATTTCACCCTTTGATATTTATTTTTACATTTGATGTTGAAAAAAAGTGAATTTACTTGTCTTTAGTCTCTAGATATTTCTAATAGCTAGTCTCTTCATATATATGGTTCCACAAATGTACATTAACCAGGTGAGTTTTTTTATTTCATAGAACACTATCTCCCTTATCCAAGACATTCATTGGATGCTCCTCCTAAGAGAGATCATTTTCCAACTGAACTACCTCTGATTTCAGTACATACATGGGGTCTGGTATGTACTTCCCCAAGAGGAATATGTGTAGTATATCATGTACTTAATACAATGCTAATAGAAGCACTAGTTGATATGCCCCATCTTTGACACAATCAATGTTCTAGAAGGGGGAGATCTACCTGGGATATTGCATCATTTTCATCCCAAATATGACAAACCTCTTCCATGGAGATATGTGATGGAATACCATGTCTCCAAAATTAAACTACAATTCATGTTGAAGACTATCTTCATACCTCTTTTTTAGACCATGTGAAGCCTTAATGTGATGCTGAATGGTTTTCACCTTCTCAACCATGTCTCCGACCATTTCAGGTCCTAGAAGCTTACATTCACTAATTCATCCCAATATGAACTTTTCCAACCCATTTTTCCATAAATGGATTCATATGTTTCAATTTGGATGGTCGAGTGAAAATTATTGTTTAAGGAGATTTAGAATGGTGAATGATATTGGCCCAATACACCTTTTATGTCCATAGATCATTTTCTCATCATGTATTACATTTTACTAAGATGTCATCTCGTATTGGCCATCGGTTTGAGGATGATAAGACATACTAGAATTATTCTCAGTGTGTAGAAAATACTGTAGATTTTTTGAGAATATGAAGGTGAATATTTAATCCTTTTCAGCTATAACAGATAGGAGTTCTCCATGAATCCTTGACACTTGTTTGATATGTATCCATTAATTTTTTTCTATTGTTATGTCCTCTCGAAATGTGATAATCTTTGCGGTTTTTAAATGATGATCCACAATAACCCATATATCATTTTACACTAGATGTATTTGAGATTCCAATGAAAAATTAAATGGTAATTTTTTTTCCATTTCAATGTTGTTATGGGTAATGGTTTCATCATAACTTTAATTTTATTCCATTAAGCCTTCACGTTCTGAAATACCTGAAACATTGATGTATATTAAACAATATCTTTTTACATATTCTCCAACAAAAATTTATCCAAGTGATATCGATATATATTTTGGCTCCCTGGGTGAATAAAGTACATTGGGTTGTGTACATCATTTAGAATCTATTTATGTATCTGTTGATTGGATGGTACACACAGTTAAGACCCAAATCATATGAATCCATCCTCAACAATCATGAACATAGATGATTTCCAATTTTAGATCGCTCCAAAATTTTATGAATTTCCACAAAAGTTAATTGAGAATCCATTATTTTCCTCAGAAGGTACAGTTGAGGAGTCAGTTGAGAAAGGATTGATAATTTTCCTCCCATAATGATATAATTTCAATCCTTTGTAATTCTAGGAATATTTGATCCTTCTCAATTTTCCTCAAGGATAAATATGAAGGATAAATTCTATTTAGAGAATCATTTAGTTTTTTCTCCATTATAGGATGGTAGTTGATTAAGTAGTAATAACCATTTATGATCTATATCAATTTTCAATGGTGTATATTAAGATCATTTTGTGTGAATATATATTTAAGACACTTTTCATTAGTATATAACTTAGAATTAACATTATAGGATAATTCTACCATATTATCAACACAAATATCACATCTTCCAACTCCAGATCATGTGTAGGATATATGTTTTCATGAATATTCATTCTCTTTGAGGAATATGTTATCACTTTATAATATTTAATAATTAAATAGGGTAATATGATCATTTAAAAATCCTTATACATCACAAAAGTTCTCCACTTTTCAGATGTGTGAGTACTGGCATAGTGATAAACATATTTTTGAGCCTTAAAATGTTTTTTTTCAAATTATTGAGTCTATAAAAACATCAATACCTTTATTTTAATAATAGTAATTGGTTTTAAAAATAGTGATATGTTCTTAAAAAATCGTCGATAATACCTAGATCGACCATGAATGATGTGGATATCCATTATAGATGTTTCTTATGTACACTCTTCGATTACCTTAATCTTGGAAGGGAGAAACTATTTTCCTTTTTTGGTGATAACTTGACTGAAGATCGATAATTCCCCCATAAAACACACATTTAATCGACATTACATACAGTTTGTACAATTGAAAAGTCTTCAACATGGTATCAATATGCTCCGTGTGTTCCACCTTACACATGGATTATGTCATAATATAATTGACAAATACTACTAAAGCTTAGTAATGGAAATCCCAAAAGACTATATTCATTATATCCATGCATATTTTTAGGGTATTAGTGAACCAAAATCGCCTAAATATAAACGCATAGTGTCAATAACACGTTCAAAAGTCATTGATCCAATTTTCTTATTGAATGTAATACATAGTGAAATAAAATTCCTCTTGTAACTGATTGAACAATTCTTCGATCTGTTGGACATGATACATGTTATTAATCATGATTTTATTTATCTCTTGATAATCGATGCAAAGGTTCTTTTATCCATCTTTTTTATTAATGAAGAGGACTAGATCACCCCAAGGTGAAGTAATAGGGAATATAAAATCATTTTAAATATTATTATATAACTATTTATTGCGTTATTATAGTTTTATGATGGTCATTATATAATTATTTTATGATATCTATAGGGATCCAAATAAATTCAATGGGGAACTCAACTTCTCGATCAAAGGGAAGACAAAAAATTGATTCGGGGAATATAGTAGTGTAATCAATCATGATTGGATATCTTCAAGAATTGTCATATCCATTCTCTCAATAATTTTACTGAGATATTATTTCTCATAAGGAAATAATTTCCACACATGATATGTTCATTCTAGATGACACTATTCTTCCTCAATACACATGTAAATAATTAGAGGATGCATCAGGATGTGAAGAGTGATTACCCTTTACCAAATTTTGATGATGAACTTTTAAAACGTTGTCCAATCCATGACCAATATTACATCAAACCCTACCAAAAGAAGTATGATGCAATTTTTTGAGAGGATTTGTCGACAAAAATTAATTAGGGAGGAGATTTGTACATTGGATTGAAAAAATTCCCCATTATATCTTCTAATAGATAATGCAATCTCCCATTTATAACGTGTTGTTTGAATATTTCCTCGGAACATGCAAGATATTAATGTATTAATAGATCCAAAATCAATTTGTATGTTCACTACACTTGAAAGATTATCTATTGTGCCTATCACCAATATTTTGTCCAATTTCCCATTAATAATAGTGATTGTATATTACCTTTTTTATTTCCTTGGAGGATGTTATTGATTGCCTTTGAAAACCATATGCTTAAGGAATTGCAATGTAAATTACACATGATCCTTGTAGATGAAACACTGCACTATAAGCTGGGTTCTAAACTAAACCTTCCATTATTCTCCACCATTACTAGAATTATTTATATACCATTAGATGTTAATTGATATATTCCTCATTCATCCACATTTAAAGAATTTTGGGGTTCCCTTTTGACTGTTCCCTGAATGCTTCATCCCACAATTCTGACACGCTTTATATTTGGTCATCAATCAAACATGGGTTTATTTGCATTACCACCAATATTAGTCTCCATTTTATCTTTGTATCACTCGCCCATGAGACCATTTAAAGACTCCTATATTCATTTCAACCATGAAGGAACAATGAAAAATGTCATCACAACTTTTGAAGTATCAAATTACAAATCATTTCATAGAATTATCTTCATCCAATGAAAGAAGGTTTCCACTTTACATTATATGATTTGGACAATGTCAGAGTCATATCTTGCATTCATGGTGATGTATTATTAATATTCCCTGATATACTCATCTTTATTCGGAATAACTTTGAGAAAATATCATTTCATTTTGAGATAGTGAGTTCGGGGAAAAATATTTATTGAAAATAATTTTTATAATTTCCTCCTAATCTATGAAATAATTTTCTTCTCAGGCATCACATATTTCATCATTTTCCACTACTAATCAACTTCCCCATCAAGACTATAGACATCCAATACAACTTCCTATTCATCTGAGCACTAGAAGACATATAATCACTTATATATATAGTTAATAAACAGTTCAATTAGGAGGGGATCAGAAGATCCACTAAATATGAGTGGACATTCTAAAATGAAGGATTCAATGTAAAAATTCACTATCCTTGGAGAAGTAGGGTGTCCCGCATGATTCATGTTATTTTTCATAACATGATCCAGATGAACTAGTACTATCATAATGTTTTGTGTACCCATTTTCATCATATCTAGCATATCATTATGGTAATTATCACAGTGAAAATAACATTGATAATTGGTACGTGTTCTTATATAGGTTATTCATGATATGTTTCCTAACATATAATCTTATGTGAATTGTATTTGTTCCCATAATAATTGTTTGTAATAGGTTTTTGAATTTATGAAATGATATATCATGTGAGTGTCAAACGAGGTGTGTAGTATGGACTATTATTGTGTACCATGTTACCCTATGGTTTCCTAAAAAACATTTTCAGATATGGTACTCCTAGAAACATATGTTCTAGAACCACGTTCACCTGTAGTATCTGGATAGCTATGAATTTTCCTGAAATCCCATATAATCATTACTTACCAAAATGTAGTGACATTTTCATAAACATAGTATTATTCATAAGGTTTTTAATAATGTGATCTATTCATAAACTTCAAAAATATCTAAAAATTTACTAAAATACAAACAATATTTACCGTAGAATTTTACACATATAATTAAATTATTTTAAGGATAATTAAACATCAAATTAAAAGAAATGCATCCTGAGGTCTAGTGTTTTATAAGACTAGGTACATAAAACTAAAAACATGGGACACAATAAAATATTTCATTATTTATAATCCTTTAGGAGCTCTTAAAAATCTTTTATACCTTACATCTACATAGGATAATATGTTGTTAACATGAACATAGGAATGAGTGAAAAATACCAATAAGTGAACAAACGTTAAAATAAATACGATAACATTGGTTATAATGCATAATATAATGATATAAAAAGGATTAGACCATGATTAAAAACAAAAAAATTATATCATGGGGTCACATAATAATGATTTCATAGTAATATGGAGGAAATATATACAATAACTATAGAAAGTGTCAAGTCTTGTTGCACATAGCGATGCACGAGTCAAGTTTCATTGAACATAGAGGAGAAAAAGGCAAGTCAAGCCACAAAGACCATTGCATGCAATGTATCATGAGACAAACTATTACCGAATGAATTGGATGTCAATCTGGGGAACCCATCACAAAATTTTAATGAATATTACTTCCATAAGAATATTTATACATATTTAATAACACATATAAATATCTGTATCCAAACGATTTAATTAGGTGTCGTCATCACATCAAAATAAAAATAAATGGGTGTATAATGAAAGTGTCAGTGAAATAAAATATTTAAAATTTACATGGATATTAAAAATGGAATAAATGAACATTTTAGGATAACTTATGTCTTAATATAGTGAAAATAATTTTAATAAACATTATAAATAATACATTTAATTAATGATTATGGGAAAAAATTAAAGATTATTAAAATGGAAAAGGAATATTTATTTTTATGAAACAGAACTGAACGAAGTTATTTTTTCAAGATTAAGTGAGTTATGTAAGAAAAATAATATTAGTTTGATCCCAATTATGGATAACTCCTAAAAATCGGTATGAATTCAGGAAGATCCCTTAACTCAAGCTTGGTCGTCGGGATGAATTGAGTTCAGAACCTTTTAAAAACAAATATATCTAATAAATAAAAGGATGAAATGACAATACTAAATTATTTTGTAAAATATAAATAGCATTTATAAAATGTAAAAAAATGAAATATAATTTCCCTTGGTTAAAAATAGTGAAAGAGTATCCCAGAGGAATAGTGGAGTTTTGGGTAGAATCCAATAACTTATGTCCAAAATGACTCTTCACTTGATCTTAATGTCTGGAATAATCAAATTATATTTTGAAATTAATAATTATGGAAGCACATATAAATATATATGATTTATTACAGCTTAATTATGATCATTTATGGCTTTTTTGATGGGTTAACAAGTTCAATTTCATCATTTACGAGGGTTGGTTTCTTTAGTTTAGATGATCGGTTTACCTATATCAGTTTTTGGAAAATCTTTTAGAATGTTTATAATTATCTTAAAATGAAAATATATGTTGTTAATCAACCATTATAACATTAAAATACCAATTTATTTATTTTGGAGGATGATTCATCATATTAATCATTAATAATAATCATTTTTCTTAATTTAGCATTTTCTGATGAAAACGTATTACTTTTGTTTTATAAAATAATATCATATGTGAAAAATGATTCCAAACAATTGAAGATGACATAATAAACATATTATAATTTCTTGAAACCATAAAAATGGTTTCATGACTATACATTAATTAGGATATTAAATATGAATGTACGTCTTCTACGAAGGCTGAAAACAGCACCTCACAGATAATGTTTTCATTCTAAATGTAAAAGAGAGAGGATAAAATATTTGAGGAATAATTATTCAATCAACATGAAAAAATACAATTATATGTTATGTAATTTTGTTTTCATTTCATTTTAATGGGGGTATGATATAAGAGAAAATGAAATGTATGAAACATAAAAAGAAACTGGATGAAATTCGAAGAGGGGATTCCTCTTGATTGCTTCTTATTGAGAACCTATTTTTGGATTGGTGCTCATTTTTTGTTTAGAAAAAAATATCTTATAAGTGGGGAGAAGATTTTTAAGTGTATTGGGAATAATTTGGACAATTATTAGGTTTCAGAGGTGTGAAAATAAGTGGTGCTGATGGGTGTAATTTATAGTGTAGGAGAGTGGTGTTTTCTCATTATTTAACTAAATATTTTATTATTTTCCGATGAAAATAAAGAGTATTGAAAATTAAGACTAAATTTATTAATTATATCATGTGAGTTTTGAGTAATTATTCCTAAATCATACATTACTCAATAGATTTTTAATTTAACAAATAATGTATATATACCGCAAATTACCAAATTTTACTTTTCACCAAAAATTCATGTTTTTCAGAAAACTCCCAAAAATTCTCCCAAACCATTTATTAATGGGTATAAATAAAAAAATATCATAATTTTATGAATATAGATTTCTATATAATCTAAATTTTAATTTTAATTAAAATAATAATTTAAATGGAAAATAAATTTTTTTAAATTTAAACTTTTTTTTTCTAACACATAAACAAACTAATTATGGTCTTAAAAATATAATTCATAATATTAAAAAATAATAATTTTAAATATGAATGTATTTTTGAGAAATAAATTTAATTTCAAATAATTTAATTAATCATAACTTTGTAATTAAAAATTTATGACGTATAAAATTACAAACAGTTAAATAATAAATTTTAAAAAAATTATTTATATATAAAATGATATAACAATATCACATTGTCACATATGAGATGAATAAATATTTTAGACATCCATTGGTGAGGTTACTATTCAATTGGCCATTTTACAATTCATAAGGGTCACATTACTCTTCTAAATTTCCAGTTAGTATTTCATCGGTATTAGTTCTTTAACATATATAAACACATCTTATTTCATTCATTCATCATTTAAAAATATTTTATTATTTTATCATATGTGATTATACCATATTAAATAATTATAATAATGAGATATCTATTAATTAATCTTTGGGACATTACATTTGTTGGGCTAGAGGGATCAAAGTTGATAGTGGAAGTAAGAGAGGAGGCTCCTTTTCATATGAGAGGTGAGAGGTTCTTTCTAGTAACATTATATTTTTAAATTAATATAAAATTATTTTATATTAAAAATGGATCCCAGGTAAGTTATTTCAAATATTGGATTAGGATAGTTCTAAATCTTCCTAAAAAGTTATTTCATAAATTTTATGTCAGATTCCTATACATATCATTTGGTTTTAACCCTTATCAAAACCTTTTAACAATTACCATGACCAATATTATTTTTACACATTAGGGTTAAGATAAATTATACAAAAGGAAAAAATTGATCCTCGATGGCTCAATTAAGCTAATTCAATTTAGTTTTGAAATTTAACATGTTTATAAATTTTATATTATTTTATAAATTATCGTATATTTAAAAGTTTAATTATTGTCACTTTTGACACCATTCATTATATTTATTAATATTAATATCCTAAAATCATTAAAACAAAAAAAAATAATTTATAACATATCTATTAAATTTATCAGCTATTTTTAAAATTTGTGGATATCGTTAGTTTTTTCAAAGAATATTTCCTATAATATTTTTAACATCATTTATTTGAAATTTCGATTGATTAATCAATTAATATATCATCATTATGCAAACCTTTAATTAAATTGTATCAACTATTAATATAAAAAAGATATTATCATGATGAAGATAAATTTATTTGATTTAAAATTTTATTTACATTTTAATTTGTCCTCTATATAACTCTATATTAAAAATAATTTTCATCTTAAAATTATATGTTTGTCAATTTTAACTTATATATAAATATAATATAGGAAATATAATATTCCGACGCAAGTGTCATAAAAATGCTAAAATTTTAGCCTACGATTTATTTATTTCAAAACCCACTCAACTAATGAATCGAGGAAAAGTTTTACGGTATCTTTATTAAATTATATAACAATTTTGGAATTTATTTACCTAATTTAACACAAAATATTGAAAATAAATATTTCACAAAGTTGCTATTATTTATGTCCAGAAAAATAATTTGATTTAATTAGACATGAAGTATCATAACAATTAAAACTGTGTATGTTCTTTTCTACAAATTTAATTCATCGAAGTGGCCAAACTAATTTTAATGTTGATCTCGCTGATAGGACGAGAAGGCGGGTAAAATAGATGTTCACAAGATAAATACATTGTTATATATAATTTCAATAAAAAATAATTATAATGATATAAACTGGATTAATATTTGTATTATAAATATATATTTACTTTAAAATATAAATATAAATTATTATTATTAGATAAATGAAAAGAACATTTTTAACTACAATGCAATATTTTCCAATATTAATTAAAAGGATAATATTCTTTGAAAAATGCCAAAAATTCACCATAAGATATTTTTGATAAAATTAATTCAAAAATTGTTTCTATTTTGATACATTAAATATATAAAATTTGGAAAACAAAAACAAGTTGTCATGTTATTAAAAGATGTTAAAATTATCATTTTGAAGAATATTCACTTTATGTTTAAAATTAGAATTTTTTATAATATAATTATCTAGAAAACAAATAAGATGATTGTTAAAATTATATTAAATATACATAAATTTTATAATATGGTTATTATTATCCAAAACTCATATTTAAATATCTAGGTTAATATATCATTGTGCACTTGAACTTAGTGTTGTGTGTCATAAAATTTATCAAAGAGATTAAATTTAAAAAGGTATATACCTTAAAATTTTGGGGTATTACCATATAAAATATAAACATATATATTTATATATTTATATATACAAACATAAAATAAAAACACATTTATAATATATTATATAGACATTTAGATATATAAAAATTTATTACTATAATATAAACACATATATATTATAATATATAAACACATATGTAAAAAAATTAATATATATACTTGGACTCCCTTGTGGCGGAGGCTAAGGTGATGCACACCTGTCTTTAAATCTGTCTTTCAAATTCTATTTCCCTAACTACAGTGGAGACCGACTCTAAGATCATTTCTGGATCCCTTAAGGGTAACATGTCATCCCCCATGATAGATATCCTACTGCATTTGCAAATTCAAGGCGATTCATTATAGTATTACTGAGATCCTTCACCCGTGGCGGGAGGGGAACCAGTTGGCTGAATTTTTGGCAGCTAGTGTCTCCCAGGACCACTCTTTCTTGATTTTATCCTCCCTCGGGTCTCTTCCACCAACTAGTGTGGATACAGCTTTCAAGGACGCACTCGGGCTGCACTACTACATGACCCCTTGATTGTTGCTTTCGTTTTTTATCTTTTTTTACTTCATTTTTTATTTTCATGATATAATAAATATATATATATATAGATTTAATTTAAATATATATAATAAATATAAGATATTATTATTTATATACACATAAAATAAAAAATAAAAAATAAAAAATATAAACTTATAATAAATTAATCATTTTAATAAATAAGCATATATATATATATATAATTTTATACTATTATATAAATTATATATATTTATAAAATATTAATTTTTAAATTACCAACACCTGTTTATATACATATATATGTATAGACACACACACACACAAACAAACACACAAACATATATACTTAACCACACATGTAGACACAAATATATATAAACAAAAATATTTTATGTTATTAACTTTTTTTAAGAAACTAGTGATATTTTAGTTAAATTTTTTCTTATGCTTTAAAATGTTTCTAAATATATATATTTTTATATTTTTATATATTTTTATACACATATATTAACATTTAAATATATATATTAATATATTATTATAATATATATATATATAATATAAAAACACATATATACTCTAAACAAATAAATTAAAATAAAATGTAAACAAACACACACATATATAATATAATATATAATATAAACACACACACATATATTATTAATTTCTTCAATACTGAAATATATTTGCACAAATGAAATTATAACAAAATATAATATTTTATTTCATAATTAAATAGGTGAGTCGAAATGATTTTTTGTTTGATGGAGGAGGTTCAGGGATCAAATTCTAGGTGAGGTCGATTTGAGAATTTATGTAGTGAGTGAGCTACTAGATTCATTTTCATATGTGATTGGGGACTAGGGGGCATAAATGTCAAATATTAGTGTAGTTTTGGTGTACAAAAATCACGTATAAGTAAAATGGTTGTTGAGAGTTACGTGAGGGATTGAGGAATTTGAGGAAAAGAGGAGTCATAGGGGGGGTTGTTGAGGTTATATGGCTTGTGGGCCAAAGGGGAGAAATATGAATTTTTTAAAATTTAAAAATACTTTAAAACAACCATATTTTTCACCATTATGAGAATAAATTTAAAAAATATATCAAAATAATAATTGAATATCTGAAAATAATAATTTCCCATGTTTTTATGAAATGTTGTTAAATTGTGCCATTTACATATGTTTCTAAAATATCTGAAAATGTAGTGTCACTAAATAGAGAAATTTATAACTATCTTTAATTTGGAGACATTTATATACCAATATTTCTAAAATAATAGTCAAATGTGGATCTACTATAAAAATTTACATATATAAACATTGGTAAATTGCTGATTTTATAAACATCACTAAATAAACTAAAACTAATTTATAGACATTTTTTATAAATGTCAGTAAATGAATTAGTGACATTTAAAAACATCTCTAATGAAAAAAATATAACCCTAAATAATTTTTTTTGAAAATTTACCAGTTATTTTTAGAAGAATTGGTAAATTGATTCATTTACCGACATTTATAAAAAACAGTTGTATATGTGGTGTCTCTAAATAGGAAATATTATAACGTCTCTAATTTAGTTATTTTTATCTAACAATGATTCTAAAAAAATCAGTAAATGATTGGTCTCAACATAGATATGTTTATAAACATTCAAAAATAGCCGCTTTTATAAAAAACATTGAATTAGTTGCACCTCATTAAGTGAAAATTTATAGAATCAGGAGTAAATGTGTTAGAATCCTTTTAAATCATTATTAATGAAACAATAAGATTTCTAAATCGGTTTTTATGTAAGGACATATATATTATTTCAAGATCACTATCATAATGTTTAATAATTCTTTAACTGTCTATTATTATGTGGTAAAATATTTACCTGATACATTTGTATTTCAAAAGAATAATTTCATACTTTATTTGTGATGGGTTAAATTTATAATTCAACCATCACTCTAAGAATGTAATATCCAAAAATATATTATTTTTATATGTAGAAATAAAATTATATTTCAATTCATCATAATATCCCAAAATGTGAAAATATATTGCATCTATCTCAAACTGTTTTCCCAAAACTAATATGGTTATAATTAGTTATCCGTTATAAAAAATTAATCTCTAAGACCTCATCCAAAGATCATCTTAAACCATAAATGGGTAATTATATAATCCATCCACAATATTATGATACAAAATTTATATTTGAGGTCACAAAATTTCAAAAATAAACTTGTTATTTATCATTAAAACAACATGATATTGATAATTATTGTCACATTCAACACATCTAACTACTATAATTTTGTATTCTTCTGAAAATTGGTTATAACCTCAATTACTATATTACATTACATAAAATACACATTCTCATTTTGTACTAATGTAATATATATATATATTACTAGATATGTATAATAAATGAAAATCTATTTAAAACTCCATCAATGAGAGTGTAATCCTCTTTGATAAAAATCGATAATATATTCTATTCTAGTCCATACAACACAAATTAATTTTCTCTATCAATCATATTTTATCTGAATATAATTATCTCAACATAAAAACTGTAGTAATTCCCCATTTTCTGAGGTAATATTTTAGTACAATCCTTATACATTTAAATATTATTATAACAACAATATCATTGGTAAAACACTCAAATAAAATATTTATTTGATCCAAAATTAGTAACATTAGTAATTCCCCTTTTTATGAGGTAATAGAATAATCATGACCTGGATTCAGTATCCTCTTTCTATGTATATTATATTAATGTGTGGGAAATTGATTGACAATGCTCCCCACCTCCTTATAGTTTAACCATTGGATATATACATCATTGTTCATGTCCTACAAATCACATAAAAAAATACCTTTATCTCTACACTAGTAGAAAAATCCGATTAAATTTAAATAAGAAACATGATATTTATTACCATAAATCTAACATATTGGAAAATAATTATTTCCCTTCTTCCCTTTATCCATTATTTTCCATTTCATCCTCTTATTCTCTTACATACATTCAAATACATGATACATAGAGAATTATTTTCCTGCCTTTTTAGAATAATATACTATATTCTCATATGATAAAAATGTTTTGGACAGTAATTCCCTTAGAAATATTAGAGTAATAACATCATTAAAATAAAAATTATAAATATTTGGATTCTAGTAATTTATACAGTTCCCATTCCATCTTATATATTTTATTTCAACATTAAGGAATACAATAGAATTGATAATATCATTATGTAACAATATGTTTAATCCCAAAAATATTCAAATACAGAAAAATAGTTTCAATCATTTTGTATATCTAAAATTATAATAAAAATGTTGGATTCTATTGTGATATATTATATTTCCCATCCTTCATAATTTTTTGTAAAGAAAATTAGAATTTTTCTATAGATTTCACAATCAATGTTTCAAACCAAATGTTTAGTCAGGCCCATTTTTGGCACAATGTGATGACCATGTCCATCATTATTTCCCCTTAAGAGGGTTACTAACCAAATTTACTTATTTCATGATCCATGTCGACCTATAGTATCTATACAAGAATATATTACTTATAAAACCAATATAATATCATCATTAACAATAAATTATTATGTTCATATAGTTATTAAAAAAATTTATCATAGGGTTATGTTATTTAATATATGTATTATAAAATATCATTCCCATGGATTATACAAAGTATACATTGATACCGACTATAGAAGGTGAAACCCCAATAGCCTAGAGATAGTTCCTTCTTTATTAAATTGTCATAAGATAAAAGAAATACCATCATGGTTCACTGAATATTTTATTAGTGTAGAAAACTAGATTAATAATTAATTCATATATTACATTTGAATACACCCCTATCAAGATAATTGTTTTGATAATATCATTACTACCTCTACCATATTCATACAATTGTTCTTAATACAAATCATATATTTTGGGAAAATAAAAAAATTAACGTCATCTAAAATGATTAGTAAGGGTTAATTATTATATAATTTATCATGAACCAATACACATAAATAACATCTAATATTAAATAAGTGAATACCTTTTCAATTTTAATATCTTTACCTAGAGTATTCAGAACGGAGAGGTAAATAACTAAAAATACACGATATTTATTCAATATACTAAAAATGGAATGCATCAACATTTAATATAATTGTGAAAATCTGATGAATAATAATTTATTAATTCTAAAGAAATTAAATGATTAATTATTGGACATCAATGTTCATAGGAACATGATTCTTTAATGGTAATGATGTATCAATAAGTCAATATAAAATTAATGGGTAGTAACATATTTTACTAAGGCATGAAAATAGATTTAATGGATGAGACTAAAGATACTTCGACAGACAATCTATAACAATACCCCACTTATGTCTTTAATGTTTAAATAAATCCACATATATTGAATAATATATTTAATTTCTAAAAATTGTGTCTTATTATCAAATATCCATATTGAGTAAAAAATACAGATTTGACCATATTTCTTGAAAAAAATTAATTTCACTGTATTACACCCTATGTTGATATTATATATGTTTTGTGAAATAGACATACCAATGATAAATAATATGTATATGAAATTAATTTAATATCTACTGATCATATAAAACATATCATTTTTGGGGAAATCAATTTACTACAGAAAAGAATCAAATAATTGAATTCCAATACAACCCTTGGTAAAAATAATCATAAGCCATCTAGATATAAAATAAGGAAGGTATTAATACAAAATATCTGTAGTGGAGTATATAGAAAATAAAGGGTTCCTGTCCTTGATGAATTGATGTACCATAAATGGTTTTCCAAAAAATTCTTGCAAAATAGATCATTATAACTAAGAAAATTTTGTTTTAAAAATAAATGTTCACAAGCAATTTTAAAAATAATTATGTATTTAATTATCAATTGAAAATTATAAAATAATACTTAAATTTTTTAATTGTTCATAAACTCCAGAAATTCTTTTCATGTTTTACATGTTTAAACAATGAATCCTTATAAGTTTTCAATACAATGAAAAAATACATTGTATTGAAAATGTAATGAATATTAATTTAATTTTTATCTTGTAAATAGTAAAAATGGGTAAAAATATAATTAATAATTATTTTTTAAAATATTAAAATATCTGTGAAATCATCGTTATAAAAATGGATTTTGAAGAAAATAAATTTTCACTGAACAATAAAATGGATTCGGATTTTCAAAAAATAGTATCAATTATTTTATTTCCTTAATTGTGTAAAAAAAGTAAAAATATTTGAAATATAATTTATTAATATATAAGAATAATGTCATATTATTATATATAGAGAATTATCAAATAAAATTCATCAACTATAATTTAAGAATAAATAATCACTATATGAAAGAGAATGTGAAATAAAACACTACAATTATATTAGCATTGAAATAAGAATTAATCAATTTATATATTATGTGTATTAACTAATAATCCACCTATTAATGTGTAAATAAAACATAACATAATCAAATTTCAGTATTCCCAAAACCACATAATATCAAAAACAATGAATAAGTAATATAACCCAATGAAAAGAAGTAGAGTTATGAAATTATTTAAAACATAGTAATTTTAAAGTCAACTCCACTAAGAATAAATAATTAAAATAGAAATGTAAAAAAATGAATTTTTAATGAATATTTATATAACATGTTAAATGGGTTCCATATACAACATATAAAATAAATTATATTCATAACATTACAATATGCATCAATGAAATGAAATTGGTATGAAATTTCTTATCCCATTTTCCATTTGGGTTGAATGTTCATTAAACTACATTATAGATGTTTAAAACATGTTATAAACTTATTAAATATATATATAATGAATTATAATATTATATATTATCCTTTTATAACATTATATCACTCATTTATTAATAATCATATCTAATATTCTCTATTTCAGGTGTTACTAATGTTGTTATATCATGCATTTTTCGTCATAGAAGATATGGTTCTTCCACATATTATAAATTTTTATCATCTTTAAAATAATAATCATGAAATATTTATCATATATAAAACCAAATTTAGTTTTGTATACAATTATAAAATATGGTTTCGAAAAAAATGGACTATGATACAATCATGGAGATGGTAGGCTGTATATACGAATGAGTGACGTTCCATTTTTCAGTGATCAATATATAACAGAGAAAATTAGTATTAGTTATTTAAAATATAATAATAATTTCACTTATTACACATTATTTACTTTAATTTATTTTATATATAATCTAATTGGTGTGTTTATTGAAAGATATTCAAATCAAATCATAATTGGGGTTTTCCCCACGTACATTAAGGATATTATAATTTTCTAGTGTTAAAAATAATTCAATATTATAATTTAAGAATCATTAATGTAGAATAAATTTTATAATAATTTCATTTATATTACATTTATAAATTAACAATAACCACATTACATTCTATTTATAGCATTAGTGAAAAACGATTCACATCGCTACGCGAGGTGGTAGTCCGCCGTACATAAAAGTGACAATATCATATCCCATATGGAATGAAATTTAGAAAGGTATATATTATATAATGATTCAGAGAAATTTTTTTTTATAAATATCATATATATTATTTTAATCTTCAACCATAACCCACTATTATATTTGGTAATATAAAAATTAATGAAAATAGATTGTGAGGTTATAATATGTCGTACATAGAAACAACGATTTCGTAACAAATTTGATTCAATGGGAGGTAGTTTTATGTCATAAAATTAAAATAAAAACATATCATTATATGGAGTAATTATTTTTATTATGTTATTTTTTTGAAAATAATTTATGTTTGTGCAAAAACAAATAACATAAAAATGATTGTTTATGAATCTTAGATGTTTTTGGGTAGCCTTCTTAGGTTTTCACCAAAATACTTCATAGGTATGATATTTAACAAAAAAGGATTCTAAAATGAGAGGATCGAATATGATATGTGATTTGGGTATATATAATGATGTTGTAAAAAATTATGTAGAGGGGTGACCTTTTATAGGTGAAGTTAGTGGCATACTTGTAATTTTATAGAAGATTCAATGATACCGATATTTTAATAATTCATAAAGCTGCCAAAATGGGTAATTATAGAACCTAGAAGTGATAGTGTAGAAATATTTCAATACTATTGGTGTTTTAGAATTTCTTATGTTTTTGTACACTTTTTTTTTATAAATCTCAGGTAAAGCTATATTTAACTTAATTGTGATAAATATTTTTTGGTTGTTTTCATAATTTATTTTGTTATGAAAATGATTAATTTATTTGAAATTATATATAATCTTGATCCAAAATATTGAATATATTATTCCATATTCAATTTAAATATTTTTTAAAACTTAATAAAAAATTAATCCCATAGAAGTGTCTGGAAAGAGATTTTATAAATGTAAACCCTCGAGAAGTATAAAATGTTATTATATCCAAATAAAATATGAAAATTATTATAATGGAAAAAAATTTATAATTGAAATAAAACTGAACTAATTTTAATTTACATACAATTTAAAATATAATTTGACATCATATATTTATTAATTGAAAAGGAATCATTTAATTAAAATTTATTATTTTTCACTATTCATTGAAAAATGAAATATTTTTAGTGAATTACAAAATATAAACACTAATATAATTTTTATATTTTTATTTATTAAATTATATTAATTATATAGAATAAATTTTAATAAACGGTTAAATGTTAATTTTTATTTATTTTCACAAACATGACTAATGCATCTTTTAGAAAAATATTGTTTTTCGGAAAAAATTTATATTTAGTTTTAGGGAATATTAATTTATTTTTAATCAATATAAAACCATAATTTTTTTATTATATTTTTTTATTATTTATACATAAAAATCTCAAATCATGGTTATCATGATAAACCATATTACGGTCCATTTATGCATGGGGTTGCATGTTCTATTGTATTTCATAGTAGTTAAATTAAAAGAAATATATTTGGTGGGTTATTTATGCTCTATAGTTTATATCATATATATCATCCATAAAATGTTATTAATTTTCAATTTTTGGTTGTTACCTGGGTATTTATAGTAAATATGTCCCCGATGAATTTTTCTATGTCATGTCACTATTGTTTTTTCTTCTTTGAGGTATATCTACCCAATTGTAGAATACTATATTTGTCAAGACCAAGATCTCAAAAATTTCATCATAATTTTAAATTTTATGATATTAATAAATTCTGCTTATAACCATGATTGATTATATAATTGTTATCTAAGGCCTTACTGATAAATCTAATGATTTATAGAATAATGCATTCCTTAACAATGAGACCAGCTATCGTTATTCATCTGATTATTTATGTTGTTATGTTATTGATGGATTTATTTCAAGACCGTGTGATAAGTTATATAGCCTTAATTGTTTCTCATTTATTCCAAAAAATTATTCATTTCAAGATTATGTTTTAATGAATCTCAAATAAATCAATCCATACTATTCATTTGTGTCCACCATTCATATCTTTCATTTAGATAGGATATAATGAAAAGAATCAAATTTTATGTTTCAAGGAAAAAATATCACATATGGATAATTAATGTGAGATGTTGAAAAGATATTACGGATTATGTATATTATTATATTTTAGTATTAATTTCCATTATTTGAGAAAGACATTCGATATTTTAGTTAATTATTATTACATGATCTCATTATCATTGTACCTAGAAGGTCATTGGATGATATTTAACACAATATATTCTATAAATCATGAAATTTAATTATGGATATGTTAATTTTTAAATTTTTGGCATCATAGTAGGATTTAGATAAAATTTTTAGTTTGGATTTTATCATTTGATTATAATTTTAGAGAAATAAATTTTATCATTGGAATAAAACTTAAGGATTTTTTTATTATAATGGTATTTATTTCCCTTTATATTGGTAGAGATAATATTCCATATTTTAGGTTTTTTTGGGGAAAAGATGATTATATACTATTGAACCACCTATTTTATAAAATTTATTTTAGAAAACCTTGTGATATTTTTATAAAATTCTAATTATGTCATTTCCAAATAATTTCATCTCTAGGAAGATTATAGAAAGTTGACTCACTCAGCAAAAATATAGACCATTGTGTAATAACCCTAATAGGGGATTGTTGAGAATTACCCCAAACAGAAATCTAGTGTAGGATGAGTGGGACCCATACTATACACCTAGCTAACCACATGCCGGGGATATGATTTGTTTAATCATATTCTGCTTACCATACATTATATAGGACTTATAATGTTATGGAATTAGTTTAAAGAATATGAGGGGACTTAACCTAATGAAACATAGTTTGAACTGAGACTGATATTGTGTTTACTACTTTCAAATGTAATATTTTCATAGAGAAACTATTTTTTAAGTTGAATTTATCATACAATAATCCAATTAGGGGTTAATTGTTCAACAATCATGGTTATGGTTTTACATTTAGTATTCTATTAGGACAAATAAATCAAGATTATAATGTATTTAATGTATTATGAATAAATTATACGAATAATAAGACTAATTTGATAAGATTTGGAGTGAGAGTTATTCCGATCATTCCTACTCAGGTATCATGAATTTTGAATAACAACTTCAACAAAAATGAGTTTCCAAACATAAAAATGAAGATAATGATGTGGGATTATAGATGTTCATGTGTTGAACATGATGATGGAATGAAGTGTCAATTTATTATATTGAACAATTATGTTATTAATTAGAACAGTGATTGTACCAAATGAATAGGAATGTTATTAATATGGGGATGTGTGGGAATAAATCTATAAGGTGTAAAAAGAATATGTAGTAGTTTTTAATCACAATAATCTAGAATTATGTTTTTCCTAGTATTACCAATGAATATAAAGTAAATATGAAATTTGATATTATATATTGAGTTATATTTATCTTTTATATACCATTAAATAGTTATATTATAAATTGATTATTAAATTTTAGTGGAAAGAATTTCTTTATAATTGATATAGAACGTGAAAGCCTGATATTTTAAAATATAATTTCATTTGATTGTAAATGTCTTCAATAGTTTTCACCAAATAGATCATTAAAATAGAGTGTACCAAAAAATATATATAACCGTTAAAATGTTTCTCTATAAACAGTGATAAAAACATAAGAACCCAAATTACAAAATATATGAAAAAATTTTGGTCCTTATTAATTTTAAGGAATGTATAAAATTCAATTAGTGAAATTTTGAATATAATAAGTTATATTTATGCTATTAAATTCCAAACTTATAAAATCTAATTTTATATTCATTATATTATGATACCTAATCTATTATGGGTCAAATGTAATATTAATATAATTTATATGTTAATACTAATTTTTTTATGTAATTGATTGAATATAAGAACAAGTATAATTAATATTTATAATTTTATTTTAATACTAAGAAATGATTCATTAAATATTAATTTTTCTAAGTTATTTTATCTAATATTAGAATTCTAATTTTACCAAATAGATATACAATTTAGAGATAGATTTATTATTTTAATTTATGATTAATTATATATTTTTTAAAACATTGATTTTGTTTGGAATTGTGAATATTATTTGAATTAAAGTGGAAGAGTATAAGGATATATCATTAAGTATGTATAAAATAAATTATTATAAAAAATTTCATGATAAATTATTTATTTATTGAAAAAAGTATACATTTTTAGATACATTTATTTATTTAGAAATTCAATTTTTAACATGTAAATAATATATATAATAACTCCCAATAAGATAATCCTTTATTTTAATTCTATTTTAATTTATCATTATTATGGTAATATTTATATTTTTATTTATTTAAACCACAACTAAATATAATTTTTATATGATAAAATAATTCATATTATGAAAAAATAATTCATTCTTATCATTATCTTGCACATAAATTTTAACAATAAAAATACTCTTTTCTAAAAATGGTTTGATACATATATAATATTCTACTATTAAATTATATTTATCATATATATTTATATATTTTTTGAAAAAATAAATCACAGTTTTATCATCAATAGTTACATATTATGTAATAAGAATATTTTTTCCATACTCTATTTGTAAATTATTTTGGTAAATATTATTTACCATGAAAAAAACAAAAAAGTCTTAAATTAGAAAATTTCTATGTAAATGTTTTGAGATATGTTTAAAACATGTTTTAAAATGAATGGTAGTTTATTTAATGGCATTATATCACCCGAAAATTAATTATTTCAATTTTTGGGCCTTGGACCACTATATTGTGACAAACTATTGTTCAATGTTTGGGGTACATCAAAAAATACTCTTCTCTTCACTTACGGAAGAAGAAAAACCTCATCACACTATAATATAACTATCCCAAATAATTTAATTCTAATCATATACAATAGTTATTCACCGTGATTCATTTCCCATGATAATAAGACTATAATATCAATTATAATTATTAATGAATCCATTTCATGATATATTTCCAAGTGTAATCCAAATTTCACAGCATGAGTATTTCATTCTCCATAGTCTTTTATTTTTTATCTTTCAATTATGAAAATTTTATATATTTCATAATATTATAAATTTTTTATTTATTTTCATAATTTTATTATTCTAAAGTAACAATCATTAATAATATAACCTAGACTCTTTTATGAGAAATAAAAACATCTTATGTGCGTTTGTGTGGAAGACTACCTCCATGAAGTAAAATATCTCATTTTTCATATATGCTATTTATTTATTTTTATATATTTTTAAATAACATTCACCATCATAAAAATATCAAAATAATATAATTGTTCTTATGTTATAGTGATTTTATTTAAAAATAAAACACTTTTATGAACATAGTCATCCCTAAATTATAGTAAGATCAACATTTTTTTATTCTAACCACAAACATGATAATATGATATAAAATAATACCATGAATGACTATATTATAATAGTTACATATAATATAAGATTCAATTGTTCGAATAGTGATTTTTTATTTTGTAGTGGTATCATATATAGTCATGTCATTAATTAAGATACCAACGCCAGGTTGTAAAAACTCATTCAAACATGCATATCATTGATTTCATTTTTATGGATAAAAATAAAAATACCATGTTATAGCCCATTATTCTTTTAAATTACTCTCATAATCATTATTTTTTAATCATCCTTATTTGGGACCATTTTTTTGTTTCTGGGGGATTTATTTCCCATGTGAGGGAAAATGAACTAATATTCATGAATGCAGATTTTTTAGAATTAGTGGATCCTCAGTATAAATGTGTAAATGGGAAGTCAAATTCTAGAAATGATTGGAAATTTTATGATGTTATTTGTAGGTTTTCTGTAGAGAATAATCTTCTATAAAACTATTGGAAGAATACACGCTATGTAATGGGTGTACATACCCATTAATGGTCACCAGGATGATGACGTGAACTTGGTTCAAGGAATGTTGTTTTCATGCCATTTACATAGACTTCAAATAACATAATAGAAGAAGTTAGGTTTTCTTAAAAGGATGGTCATTTTTCAAAATTTTCATCATTCATAGAATACATGACTTGTACATGGATTACACACTATGTAAATCTCATGAGATTCAGTTCTTACTGTTTTATATGAATGATTTTATTTTCATTCAACCTTGCTACCTCTATCTCTAATCCCAAAAACCACCATAGGTTATTTTGAAGATCTCATATCCTTCTAGTTTACTCATTCACTTACCGGCTATCAATGTTGTTATAGTGTTCCTCTCTATGTAATATTTGTATCTAGTTCTTCATTCCATTCATCATGGATACTTCATTCGTTGAGTTTACAGTCAAACTCATGATTACATAATGTTTTATATCGATCCATTATATATTTTTATCACACCATGAATTTTAAAGGCATATCTATTAGTTTCTAACCTACATTGTTGACGAAAGATATTATTATACACTTTTAAATAGGTGTTTCTATAAAAAGGATTAATTTGATGATTTTATTATGGTTCAAGATAAGTTCCATTGAAATATTCCTTGAAATAAAATGATATGTGCTTCCAATGGATTTCATTGATATGAAAATGTTTTTAATGTTATTTTTCATTGAAAATTATTTTTCTTTATTTGAAAATTGGGTTTTAAACATCAAAACATGTTTTATTTCCTTTTAAAATTGTTATTAAAATTGATAACATGGTTTTGAAATTTATGTTTACAATTAGAACATTGGGAATCATGAGTACAATCTGAAAGAGACATTTGTATGATTAATGTGTTTGGAACCAATAGGAGGTATCCTTTGGGATATCAATGGACCATGAAAGGACTTGATATTGGTTTTTACCAATGTTATTACTATTTAATATATTTTATGCCTAGTATTCATTCATATAATCTTGTTCCAAATACTAGGTAATTTATATTTTATATTAATTATTGAATTATTTTTTTAATATAGGATTTTTGATCATATATTTTTATATGATGTCATATTTCATGGCTTCACATTATGGTATTTAAGGGATTTACATTTACATTCTTACCTTATAATGAATGTATATGATTTACTAATTATTCATTCAATATTTCATATTTATATCATGTTAATATAAATGGATTATATGTAACCCAAAGGAATAATTATTTAAAAATAATTTTAGATTTATAAAAATTATTTACACAACAATTTATTGAAAGGCTAGAATTGTAGAATTATAGATATTAGAAATTGTATATACACTATAATGTGGACATTATATCTTATTGGGAATTGTTCTCGTACTCTACATTTACCTTTGAGTGGTTCTAGATGATTTATTTCATGATTCAGGTGAAGCGAAGTGAATCATAAATCATGTTAACATCTCGTTTTTTTCTACCTCAGGTATGGGTTGGGTTGGAGGTGATTATTGGTCACATGGTAAAATTATGGCATTGTTTTATTCAGAAATTATTATTTATGTAGTTGGAATTTTATATATGGATATCATTTTATATACTCTCTCCCATATCTTACTATTGTTGAATATAATGTTTGGGATATATTGATGAGTTGGTTTATGTTTTCCTATTACCTCTTTTATTATACATTACCATATGATGGGATGGATTTGGTGAGTATTCAATTTCAATTGGTTTGTTCTGTGACAAAAAATTACTATGGGAAAGCTCTACCAGAAATATGTTAAGAGTTCCTATGTTTCAATCTATGTATTTTTTATACATGAGTTTGGGCCATTGAAAATTTTTTATGTGCAGAAACGGTCTTTACTAGATAACTTCTGTTAATAAACATGACTAACCTTGGGTGGTCATGGACAATAATTAGTTTTGAGACATGGAGTTTGATTTAATTTGAATTTACTATTTGGGATGATTGTTTATGTTAACCTAATCCTTTTTGAGTGGTGACATTTCTTAGTCGAATTCACTATTTTATTAAATTCGGGTTTTTTAAATAATTGGGAATAATTTTGAAAGTGGCATCAACATTATAGAATTTTCTCATGTTCTAATTGGGTTATTGTTTAATGATTATTAATCAATAACTCAGATTATAGACCTTCTAAATCCGAGATATCATGATACATGATAGATTCCACATGAAAATCATATAGGGGACCACTCCATGGTTGAAGTTACTTTCCAAACTATTCAGAAATTTTGTTAAGTAGGTTTTAGGAACCTATGAGAGGTTGTGGATCATATATCTAATTAAATTAAGGATCATAGACTTATATTTCATGATTACTAGGGACCCCCATAATCTGGGGAGTGAATTGAGAGGATTTAGAGAAACATGAACACCATGAAGACTCATAATCATTAGAAGATGGGGTTTTATATGTACATGCTTTGGTGACAAGGATAGATAAAGTGGGAAACTATTACTGATGCGATGTTTCAGGTGGATCTCATCAAGTATTATTTCAGGAAAATATTTATGTATAAATTTTACCCTATGGCATTACCGACTGAGAAAAATTGAGATTTTCATACCATTGAGTAGGGGGTATACCATTCTAGAGTATTAAAACCATTTTGACGATCTGGTGAATCTAGATGAAAGGATTTTCATTAAAAGGTACATAATGGATCATAGGATTGAGTTTGGAACATGAAATGATATTTGGTTAATGTTTAATCTCAGGTTCCTTCCAACATATTTGGAGGTAGTTGATTAAGATGATTTGGTTTTGGCTATCAAGATAAATAGACTGGTTGTGATGAATCATTGGCTGGTTCAATTATTAGATAGAGTGTACATTATATCCTGAAAATGAAGAATATGGGTGTTCATTTTTCATTAGGACTAGTTTTAAGGGAATTATCGGGGAAGAAGAAGGTTTTATAATACCAGCGTGAATGGAGAGGATATTCTAGGAAAAACTGTTTGGAGGATCCCATGAATTTTAATCATTATGGATGATCACGCCATCTAAAACATTGTTCTGGAAAGTTTATCTTAGGGATGAAATGTAAGATCCTCATTCACTATGGGTTCACAGTTTTGTTTAGATTCATTCAAGGGTGGTGGTTATTATCCTTAGGATAAGTGGAATATTCATGTTGATACAAAATCTCATGAAGGAGCTGAGCCTAGATGTTATTTGGCATTAGATTATGCACTTAGGGAATCTGATGCAAGGAAAGCTACTGGTAGAGTTAAAATGATTATTTCATATTCATTTGTGCTTTTTGTGTTTGACATTTTTTCTAATCACTAATTTATATCATTAATGTTATCTGATATTTTAGAGTCTTAATTTAGATCTTATGTCATTCCTATTGGATCATTCAATTTCATTTAGAAATAAGTCCAAACAAGTTTTCATACAACCCACATGTTTGATGATGATAGCCTACTATGGGGTGTGGTGGGAATTCATAGTTCATAATATTTATACATTCAAAATGACAATAATCATTTATTGGATGAACAATGTTATGGACCAGATAGATTTTTATTATTTTATATAACAATTCATATCTATAGATGGGGCTACTTGTGTCCATTAGTTTGATTAGGACTCTAAATAATGAAGGGAGGGAAACATTGTTCCTTATACTGGGTAATCAATTTCTAGTTTTCATATATGCTTCTACATGTACATGATCTTTATTTTGTTATATGGCCCATGGATTTCGTGAATGAATACCCCATGGCCTTTCTAGATTATGTTTTTAGTATACTTTCATATAGAGAGGTAATGGTTACCATTTACCTGCTCCATTATATGATTACTATTTCTTTGAAATCATTCAAAATGACACCAGCTGAGTTGGTGAGAAATATGTTCAATCTTATTAATGTGTATTATTAGCGAATGATTCAACTTTCCATGTCACCATGGGCTTCGAATGTCCTCCTTAATAAGAAGGATGATAGGTGTCTCAGGATTTACATGGATTATCAAAGTTAAATCATATGACCATTAAAAAAATATCTACGAAAGGATTCATGATATAATTGACAATCTTCAATGGGAATGATGGTTTTAAATTATTTAACTTTGGTAAGGTATCCAATATTTGAGAGTTTGAAAAGAGGATATACCAATGATATAGTTTTGTATTTGGAATGGATATTTTGGGTTTATTGTTATGCCTTTTGGGCTGACTAACAAGGTTTTAATATTTATTGAATTAATGAATAGGATCGTTCTTTTTTTCTTTGACTCTTTTTCATTAGGTTCATGGCCAATATATTTGGTTATTCCAAGTGAAATTTAGAGAAGAGATATAATTTGGAAATCATTCTTCAAACCTTGAATGAATATCAATTATATTCCTGGTTTTATAAATGTGAGTTTTGTATCTGGCATGTGATATTTCTATGGAACATGATATATGATAGAGGAATAATAGTTGATCCTAAAAAGGTAAAGGTTGTTTTTTCATGGAAGATGCATAGAAATATGATTGGAATCCGTATATAATTGGGTTTAAAAGGATATTATAATCAAGTTGTTCAAGATTTATCCAAGACTTCATATTCCATGATAACATTAAAATTAAATCTTTTAAATATTTAATGGATTGAAAAATTAAAGATACATTTTTAGGATATTAAAAGATGTTGGCTACTGCACAAATTTTAAGTCTTTCCATACACGGTTCTAGTTATATGGTTTTTCTACGATGAATTTGGTATGGGTTTTAAATGCGTTTCGATAATGAAGAAAATTGTGGTCTCATATGGATAATTACAGTTACAAACTCATAAAATGAATTATTATTCCAATGATCATTATTTGGTAGAATTTAATCATGCCATTAAAATGTCGGGTGACTAACATTTTAGGCTATAGTTTATAGTATTTTCCCATTATATGAAAATGAAATATATTTTCACTCAAATGGATTTGAACATGTGGTAGAGATTCTAGATGATGTTTCTTCAGGTATTTAATTTTGAAATTGCATTCAATCATAGAAAAATAATTTTGTTTGATATTTTTTTATCATAAAATTACTGACACTGGTACTAAAGGAATTAGTAGAAAAGTGGGTTCTCCTAATATTGTTCAATAAGAAGTACATGATAATAATAGAGGTTGGGGGACAGGTTTTTAATGAAATATAAATCATATTTACTCATGAAATTTAATCTTGAGTCATTTAAAGAAACCATGTTCAAACATTTTATTGAAATACATTATGGTGGTGAGACCATGGGTGGGTTTTCTCAGTCTTCGAGTGGTACTTTTTGAAAAAATTGTAAGTTTGTATTTTCATTTTCTCAAAGGCATGAGTTGATGTATATAAGACACTAGTCCTTTTGATGTACGAGGATTTGGAATACCCAGATATATTATGACATCATATGTTAGTATTGGTGGAAGGGTATGAGGTACTTGAATATAGATTTGTTTTCGGATTTCATACTTGTCCGATAAATAATGCTAAACAACCAATTATATTTGGATCATTGAATCCCTTTCAAAATATAAAATAGAAATGCGATTATATTTCAATATATATAAATTTTTTTTCCAATAACTCATATTGGGAAGATGTGATTTTGGATATTATTTGATATCTCAAAAAATCAGAACATTTTATACATTCCAAGGAGATGATGAATGTTGAATTGCTTTGGGAATTATATGTGTGAGAGATTGTGAGACATCATGGGGTACCCTATATGGTTGTTGTTGACACACACTTATGTTCAACAACTAGTTTTTAGAAATTTTTACACAAATATAACTTTCCAACATTAAATTGAGAGAGATGTATCATCCTTAAATGGATGTACTAATACAAATCGATATGCATGTTCATGAGGATATGCATCATGTTTGTGTGGATGTTTTTTGAGGATATTAAAAAAAGAATATTCTCCTTGTCGAGTTTACTATTAAAAAATGTTATCAAACCTTCATTTATATGATTCATTTATAATGATTTTGGTGGGAATCTATTTAGATCTCCCTCGTACTGGGTAGAGTTTGGAGAGGGATCATTTGTGGGGACTAGTCATGTTTATCTGAGAATTGAGATGTTAGAGCATATCTAAAACTGATTGACGAGGATCTAGATTCAATAAAATTATTATGTGGACCATCATCATCAGGATGTAGTCTTTCAGGATGGTGATAAATTATTTCTCAATGTTTCACCATTCATGGGAAATTCTTATTTATGGAAATTGTGTATGTTGATATAAACTTTTGTGGGTCCCTTTGAGATCGTTGGAAGATTAGGCGAGGTGGACCATCTATTGGACATATCATCTTGTTTAAATTATATTCATGATGTGTATAATGTTTTTCTATTGATGAGTTATATATGAGATACATTCCATGTGATTGAATGAGAGGATGTTGAGATTCAGACAGAAACCACTACGGTTGAACATCTTCTCCAGATTATGGATCACTGGGATAATGTACTAAATTGTTAAATTATTACTCTAGTTTTGGTACAATGGATGTGCATATAAGATATTTGAGAGACATGAGAGTGATAATCATTGATGAGGACGAAATACAATTTTATCTTTATGGATGCATGAATCTGAGAGCTTTCAGGGGTAATAAATATTTATAATGGGGAGATTTTAACACAATGTAATGCTTTATAGGTACTACCGTGACCATTCAAAAAATTTCACACTTTTTTTGTGCGTTTTAGAGAGTCTCTCAAGGATGTAGGTCTTTTCCTATCTTAATTCACTTAATATTTGAGGATATATGTATTTTAATTAACAGTGTCTAGGTATAAAAGTTTAAATGGAATAGAGGTATTCAACCCATGTTGGGAGAACATCCAATGTGATTTTGTGGTTTCATGAAAGGCACCTCACTATATTTTTCTCCTAGCCAATTACATGCCATGTAAAGGGAGTACAAGCATTGTAATGGTCACCATGAAGATGTCGTGAATCT
Organism: Viscum album; assembly: GCA_963277665.1. Lineage (NCBI taxonomy): Eukaryota > Viridiplantae > Streptophyta > Magnoliopsida > Santalales > Viscaceae > Viscum > Viscum album. The sequence goes on along the minus strand of OY728119.1, from coordinate 1,782,278,814 downwards.
GGTTTTTGGCATGAAGTTTACATGCTTTCTACAAGGAGTTTAAATATTGTGATTGAAATGATCCTGGTTTCATAAATAGGTTAAGCATTGTTTGGATCCCTCGATGAAATATACGAGGGGTAAAGGGATTATACACTATGTAAATATTATGATACGTGGTTTTTAGGTATCATACGAATGATTTTAATTGAATTTAACAATGAAGACTCATACTTTAAACATAGATCTCATCATGGTGGGTTTTTGATCTCTACTCCTTCAGGATCAATTGTATTGTGATGGATCACCTTGGGTTTTTAGGATCACCTATCTTGGTATGAATTCTTTCTAGTTCTTCATCCCTTGGTTTTTTTCTACTATATTGGATTAGTTAATTGTTAACATTTAGTATTAGATCATGTTTTCTGTTTATATTGTATAGTTTCTATTCATGAATTACCTTTTGAAGGTGGATCTCTTGGTTTCCAATGTCCTTTGTTGAAGGCATCTAGGTTTCATACATTTTGAGATAGGTGTTCTAACACCAAGGGTTAATGCAATTAATTTATTATAATTATTTAAAAATTCCAACAATTTTTTTCATTTAGTTGAGTTTATATTTAGTTACAAAGGATTTGTTGTAAAGGAAAATTTTTTAAAAGTTTTTTTCTCTAAAAATGGAATTTTGTGATATTAAAATAGAGTTTTTAAAAAAAAATTATTTTACTGTAATTGATAATTTTTTTTGAAATTGTGATCATTTTTTTGAAAAGTAATTTGTCAATATATGCATTAATAACTTCATGTGCATCGAGAAATAGACATGAATTGTCTTAATGTGAGTTGCAGCATTAGGAGGAAACTATTTGGATATCTATGGATTTTGAACAGACATAATATTGATCATAACGATTATTAATTCTATTTATGGTCATTTATATATAGTTAATATTATATAATTTTTTGGGAAAATAATATTTTATATTATCAAATGATTAATTTATCATTTATTATTGCTCATACTTTATTATATGAGGTTATATTACATTGCATCGAATAATGGTATTTCATGAATATGATCTTACTTGAGTACCTTATGATTTAAGAATTTTCATTCCCAATTATTCACTTATACTTGTTATATTTGATTCTAGTAAATATTAAAGAATTTTTTTTACAAATAGTGAAAATTATTTTCAAATATTTTTTTTATGAAAATAAAATATAAAAATATATATTATAATGTATATAACTTTTTTATTATTCATATTAGTCATTGTATAGATTCTGTGATGGTATACTTCAAGAATTATATATCAAACCCTTTTTTCATTGGGTAATTGTAGATATTATATTTTAGGATCTAGGTAAAGTGAAGAGAATATTGTAGAATGAGGACTTCTCTTTTTATAGCTTCCATCAGTTCAGTTTTGTTTTCAGGTGACTATTAGTGACATACAGATTTGACGGTCTTGATTTATTTATAATTTGTAGTTTATCTTGTTGGGCTTGGATATTGGGTTCTAATTTTATATATCTTCTTCCACATTTTATTCTCATTCAATGTATTTGTTGGGTTATATTTAAGACATGGATTCTCCTTTTTTTTGCCTCATTGTGATAACATACCACGAGATTAGCCTAACCAGGTTGAAGGAATCATTCTAAATGATAGTGATGAGCCTCCTAACAAGTTCACTACCTCATTTGGTGGCACTCATTATTAGCGCATATAAAGTATATAGGTTGTAGATACACCCCAATATTAAAAAATTAATAAACCTTATATGGATGGGAATGATTCCCTTCTAAAGAAACCTGTATAGGAAAAGACTCCTTTGAATGGAAATCATGAATTTGTTTTTGGGTCTCTGCAGTAATGACACCCAATTTGTTACTGAATAAAAAAAATGGATGGGATACCTCTTATGTGACATGTATTATAAACCTTATAAGGATGTGCATGTTTCATTTGTGGAGAATTTTTTGGACCTGATGGGGGACTCTTCTTTGATGGTAGGCTATTAATATTATGGGGGTCCTGTGATAATCACCTATATATTTTTGTTGTTGCATGAATGGAATAAATACATGGAATGATGCCTTTAAGGAATCCCTTCAACCAAGATGAACCTATAAGGACTCAATTCGAATGGTCATTCCTATAGAGGGACCACATGTTCCTGCTAAACCATATGTTCACCCAACTGAACATTTAAGGACCATATAGGCAGGAACTCTTCTTAGTGATGGATAACAGCTCCATCAACATTGTGAGATTTTATCCATACCAACAGACTATTCTGATGAATCCCAACAAGTGATCTGTCTTCAAGTAGAGAATGGGTCTCCATTTCACCATGAAACGAGGGAGTATACTCCTTTTAAATATATTGGAAATCAAGAAAAATGACCAGTGGAGATCACTCTAATTATTTGGTGGCCTAAAATTTTTAATTCCCATATTGTTTGTGATGGTATAGGGGAATACTTCATAATTGTCTCTATATCCATAAATTACAAAAAATGTTGTATAATAACATCAATCTTTATCCAATGAATTCAACTAATAGGTTCTCCCTAGTCAATGGAACACTCAAAGTGGATATTGCTAAAAATACCCATATTCTTATGTTGAGTGATGACCCCAGCAATAAGGTAACTCCTAAATGTACGGGAAAATAAATGAATAATAAATAAAATGAATTTAAAAAATAGGTATAAATATTAGGGGAAGGGGTATTCAATGATGATATAGGATGTAGTACCTACAACTATGTGAAAATCCCTCAATCAATGATGATATTCTATAGGAATTTCGATGGGTTTGGGAATTTCCTCATGTATAATGTTACTAGGAATTTTTTATTAGACAAAATAGTAATGTTAATTTGTATAGCTAAATAAAAAATAACCCATGGTAGTTGGATTACATTCAAATTTTCCTCTTTGTGTTGTAACATTGTATCTCAAATCATTTCAACAGCAACATAGATCACTTATGGATGATTAGATGTGATATTATCTCAAATTTATATGTCAATCCTCAAAAATAAATGGATTACTGCCACCCTCAATATTACATTATATATCTTATTATAATGTTTCATATGATTAAACATATTATATAAGGATATGGTACCCATGGAGGGAGTTTGAGGAAATATATGGAAATGTCGCTAAAAGTGGGTGATTATATGTGATATTAATAAAGGTACTACACCTGATGGACTTTTTTTATAGGATATTAACTGCTGAATTTTCGACCGTTATAGTTCAATGAAACCTTTTGGAGGTCCAAATTGTTGGAGATGAATTTATGTGGAGAACGTACACTTTGAATGGAAGTTGAAAAAGTATTATTGATATTTGTTTCAAAAAAAATGGATGAAATGAGTGTTGATAGTGGTCTTTATAGTTACACATTCCACAGGAATCATTATGATCACAACCCTATTATTGTGAATTTTTCCAACATTCCATCAATTTTACGCACTCACTAACTCTTCAATAATTGATGGATAAACATAATTCTATATAGGGAAATTGTTTTTGAGGAATATGGACTTGTACTAGTGGTATGTCTTCTGTATAGACTTCCTGAAAAAGTTAAACAATATAAGAATCTCATAGGGGAATCGAAAATATTAACTTTTTAAAAAAAACATCTTGGTATTCAAAATGATAAAAAACATTTTTCAAGCATTTAGGATAGATAATGGATTTAAAATTTCCTCTCTAGTGGGGATGTGATATCTCATTCACAAATGGATGGACACATAAAAATTTGGAGAGATGATGAATAGAAATTATTTGAATATAAAATAGTTGAATTAATGGGATACAAAATTAAAAATTATACAAAACTTCACATCATGAAGATATAAAAATTTGAAAACATCATTACACAAATAATTGAGAGGATGTATAGATATAAAAGTGATTTTACTTGGGAATCTATTAAATATTTCAATGAAATTTATTATGTTGATGGATATGATATTACTTTAAGGTTGAAAAATAACATATCGCCTTTTATTGATGATTATCAATACATAATACTTGTTATGGAACCAAATATGAATGAAATATTCATGTTATTATTCTCACTCAACATGGAGATTTTAAATAGACCATATTGATTTATTAATATGATTTTCATGTATTTTGGGGATATTAATTATGATGACCTTATATATATATGATTATATGCTTTTTTATTCATTATTATTTGACTTATCGAATCAACTGAAATTGCATTATCATGATTCCTAAGAAATAAAATTAAATTGTTATCCTGGACTTTAGGCTATTGCTATTGTGAGAACTGTATCGAAAATAATCGTCAAAGTCAGGATATGTAGATTAGGGTTATTCATAACATATATCACTACTCAAATTATTATAGTTTCATTCCTAGAGGATTCCATCATAATTTCCATTTTATATACTTATACGGTGTCAATATTGTTAAATGAAAAGTGAAGGATATTGATTTTTTAATAAATATTGATAAATCCAAGGCATTTGATACCATGGATTGGAATTGTCTTTTGAGTTTCCAAAATAGATATTGATTTTTATAAATCATCATCATATTAATCAGCTCCATCCAGTCATCTGCAATGTGGTAAGTTCCTTTTAATGAGACTCCATAAGATATGTATAATGCACTGGTGGGGTATATCAGGGGAACCAACTATCATGATTTTTTTCCCTTTGCTGTGTACTACATAAAAAGACATACTTATGACCCTTCTCAGGTTTTATTCTATAAGATGATTAAACATTGATGTATTGGTCTTGTCCCGTCACACTTGTTATATGAAAATGAAATATTGTTCTTCTAAAATGCCTTAAAGAGAACCAATCCATCCATTTTTTTCTCTTTAATCCTCATGAAGAAATTTTTTTGCTTGATATTATCATCATAAAATATTTTATTTCGTTCGGTGATGGTATTCATATGGGAATAAGGAACATGATTACTCTTAGGATTTGGGTGAGGAAATGTGATCATCCTATTAATTAACATTATATACCACTATTATAGGATACAGTTAAAAATAATTTTCATAGATGCATATTTTCTGGTACCAATAGTTACCTCCCCATATGGAAAGGGAAGTCTATTTCCCATGGTGGGAGGGTGTGACTTCTTAATTTAGTGATAACCTCAAAAATTAATTACTCTTTCTACATATAATGATGTACAAGGTGTCTGATCATGTACATTCATGTTATAATAAGAAAATTTATTTGGACTGGTTCAATGCAAGAAATAAAAATGGTAACTTTTTCATAGAAGGATTGTAGTAACATATTATAATAGGTGGAATTGGCATAAATGATTTGAATATTTTCAATGATGACCTTATTGAAATTTTCCCATGGAACCTTTTTACCACAAAGGACCCATCCATTGACTCTATTATATGACGATTCAATAGTATATTACTAAATTTGTGTTCTTATCACCATGGATTATCTGTTTGGTCATGAATAAAGTTCTTATTTATTGATATCTGAGAAAATGAAATATCGATCATTAGTAAGAACATTGATTTCAACTGTTTGAATAAATAGATATCACATCCACATAAGGAAAAGATACATATTCCTCCAATGATAATGGGATGACTATTAGGTATTTCATTATAAATTATACCTGCCTTGACTTTGTATCCTCACAGGATACATTTAATGTAAAAAAATATATTTTCATGGATACTAATTCTCTACTGCCAATGTCGAATTGAAATGGGAAATTTAATTTTTTGGATTACAATAGGATCTAATGTGATAGTGAAAACAATATCCTAGAATGGATATCCAATTTCAAGTACAAATACATAAATCTTTTGAGATTAGCTATTCAATTGAGTATTTTAGAAAGTATATTTCCAACACATGATCAAATGAATGGGGCCATAAAGATCATCATCTCACCCTTCCAAATCATTCTAAATGATGATTAAAATATGAATCATATCTTTATAATCTATTCTCGTGAATGGAAATTTGGAAACTATGATTCTAATGTCTTCGTATTTTAATTTAATACAGACTGATATCTTGAGAAACTAGTTATTTTTCTCAATATAACTAACTATAGTGATTTGACAAATCACTAACTACCATTAGGAGGAGCTTCAATATTTACTTTTGTCTAAAGTACATGTAATGGGAGATTGTTTGAATTGTAGGACCCCTCAATTAACACTAGAATAGCCTCCCATCATATAGATAATCATGATATTAGAAGAGTGAATCTTGGAGAAATGCACAAAAATGTCCATGGTATGAGAAATCTCAAATATATGTGTGTTTTAAATTAACCAAAAAACATTTGGTAAATATTTCAATAAGGAGGATTCCTAAAATTGGACTCCTAATTAATGTAAATTTTGATTGTGCAGCCTCTGGCTTGCTGGGACCTTTGGGTCATTGATGTATTTTCTAAACATATCGTGGCTTTACTAAATGATAATTTTATCATTATATTTGTAATAGAACTCCCTAAGAAGCTGATATGTGGGAAATGGATTATCACATCAAGCATGTTGTCCCACATTAATTTTAGTTCCTTTTTATTGATTCTTCTTATACAAATTTGTTCTTGGAACTTTAAACCATAACTAGAAACTTTCAACAGAGACTCATAACTGTGTATATTGAATGTACTAATCAAGATAATCATCTCAATTATACCATCTCTCATGTTTATAGAAATTTGGATATGGTGTAAGATGCTCCACCAATGTATTTGATCAGTGAGACAAGAACAATGTAGAATTTTAGAATCCCAAACTATTTCATTTTGCTGGTGGATTATGAGGTTCATGGGGTGATTCATTAATTTCTTTGTAAGATCCTTTTCATTTCCTAGTCTTTTATCTGTTAAATTTTATTTTTATTAATTTTTATTACTGGATTGGACCTTATATAGGATATTCTTTGTATTTTTTTTATTGAAGTGATACATTAGTTATAAATGTTTATTCACCAAACTCAATTTTAAAATCTAGATTACCTTTGAATTTATAGTCAATTTATGGAATTTTATTTCAATTTCATTAAAAAAAACAAATTATTTTCTCATAATATCGTCAATTGGGGGAATTAGATTCCTTTTTACTATTTCATTTTGACCCTTAACTCATTATTTTCTCATTGTATGGAAACCAACCATACCACTTAATTTAGGTAGGGAATCCAATCCTTTTATGATAATACTCATTAAAGGCCATAAAAAATGACTTAATCTATGCGCCAATAACAACATAACGTCATTTACAATAATATTGGACTTCATTAAAAATACACGAACCAAATGTATGTATGATTAACGATCCATAATTTATTTTTTCTTTTGAAATCATTATCAATTAATACCATGGTTTTTCATCCAATTCCAATCCTCAATTAATACCATATTTCTAATTATGTTATTTTAATGGAATCCACCTAGTCAATTATGAAACGATCAATTTTGAAATATTATTTTCTAAAAAATGAACCATAATGAATAATTTTTTTTCTTAATCATACATCAATATAATTTTATTTCACATATTAATATGAGAAATATTGATAATTGTTGTATTATTTTTTCTGATACAAATATGTGTTGATTACTGAGGAAATTGATTATATATTTTTTAACGTACAAATTCATTATTTGGTTAAATTATTTTCAATTATTTATTGGAAATGTATTTAAATTATTTTTGTCTATATCTAAATAATAATATTTATTATTTACAATGTCACGAGGATTAAGAATTATGTTATTATTAATATGTTAAATGTCATTAATGAATTTGACTTAAATAACTTATAGATGGGGCCTAGTATTATATTGACCCTTTATGCCTAAGATGGACTCATGGATAAAATGATTTTTGTATTTTTAGCATTCATACCATATGGAAACATGATATCATAACTTTTACCATAACTAAAATAGTGATATCTTTATTGAAACCCTAACTCCATGAATAGTGTCTTGGTTCATTCATTGTAGGAAATAATAATGTTTGGAAATTTACATAATAGTAAAGATCAATATATACAACAACATTCCCTCCATCACTATAAATAAAATAGTTATCTATGGGATTATTTATATTCTTTTAGCATGAAAATATTTATTTAAAGATCATGTGATAATCTTAATAACCTCTTTTATCCTTGTTTATTAAATCCATATTACACATGAAATTTTTAAACATTAATATATTCTGATATAGGTTTTTAATTTTTTAGAATTTTATTATACAATTGTTATGTTTACAATTCAAAAATATTATGTTGAAAATTATTATTCATTATATGTTTAGAATAACATTTAATTTGAGAAGAATTTGTAGGAGGTATTAAAAAATATTATGGATTAAATATTAACTTATGTATTTGTAAAATGTTCCCTAGTTTTTAAAGACATGATATTTCTTTAGTTAATTAATTTTTATAGTACTCAAACACACTCAAACACTCTAAACGAAAATATTCATTGGGATGTATTTAAATAAATATTTTCAATAAATCATGTAATTGTCAAAAGATTACTTATTGGCTTTCTTATTTCATCAAATGGCACACCAGAAAAACTATTATAAATATATAAATGTAATCTTTTATATTTTATAAAATTTTAATTTTTAGTAAATATATTATAAAATTTCCTTTACCCACAAGTCACCCACCATGATAAATTTTGTTAGACCAACACTATCGGTATCAGACTAGCAGTGGATACCAAATTTAATATATTATAAAAAAATATCCTTATATAATAAAATGATTCAGATAATTTAATTCATTAATTTATCCATAAAAAATATTGATATAGCATTTGATGGGATAAATCCAGCTATAATGTATAATACCGCAAATTTAGATATCTCTATCCAAGTGAAATATCAATTACACTATCACATCAATGAATTATAGTGGGACGAAAATATATAATTCACTTAATGTAATATTAATTTCATTTCCATAGTATGATATTTTTTTCTATATCAATAAATAATTATGTCATTAAAAAAGAAACAAATATTTTTAATGGGTGTCAGGATGTTATAAGTTCAATGTTATATATTTTTATAGGAATTAAATCTAATATCATGACATTAACAGAAAGTGATTATAGGACCTAATCATCAAAAGAAACCCGGACATGGTATTATTTATATCAATTAAATAAATACATTAAAAATTTTAATTAATTTTGAAGTGGAAAATTAGATATCTCTATTTCTTATAATGAGTATATATTTCAAGATGAATTTTTTTTACCTTTCACCCATCACTAGGACAAACTCTTCCCTTATACCGATGTTAATCCAGTTTACCTATTCATAATGAAATATTTTTTTCTAGATATATTTATCATAATTGCAATGATAAAATAAAATTAATTATTTTATATATAAAGGTCATTAATAAAATATATGATGTATAATGAATTCGAGTATAGTATTTCAAAATACTAATATTGTACCATTTGTTTTATTATGGGTTATCAAACATTATTTGTCAAATAAGATGAACATAAACATTAGATTCTCAATATTTGATCACCTATTTTTGGAGATAGTGTTGTATCTACACCTGAATTTTCATTGCATTATGTTGTCTTATATCACTATATATTTTTTCCCAGAGAATAGTTTTTATAGTCTAGATACAAATGTCTCTAAGAATTGGTTAAACATAACTATGTTTGTACCTTATTAAAAAATGGAAGACCATGTCATTATATAAAATATATATATCTTAAAAGAATTGTAATAGGTAAATTCATTTATCACCTTGTACAAAACATATCTCAATGTGAAATATTCATTTATATAAAAATCCTACAATGTAACACATGAATCTCACCTTAGTTTTAGATCATCAATCCACTGGACCATATAAAAATCAATATAATTTACTGGTTGTATTGGACTTGATATAAACTAATTAAACATAATGTTATTTCACATAATGCATGACCACTATGGAATGATATAATTTACCTACAAAATTTTAAATGTCTTGTGAGAGTTACTTTATAATGAAAATTGGTTAATTCAATATATATATATTTTAAGATGAATGTTAATTGAAATTCTTCAAAATTCCGGATACTCAAGATAAATTTAACTCATCTGAGGATAGTCAGATGGGTTCTAAAAATTACCAATATAATTATTTTTCATTAATTCAACAGCATCTCTCTTCTAGTATCCTAACATTGATATAGGCTCTAAAACATTGAAATTATCAGAATGCGCGATTTTAAATGTAAATGTTGTTATATAAAATTATTTTTTAAAGACACAAAACACATACATTTTTTTCAGTTATTCATAGTTCTAACTGAACAATATACATTCATTAGTATTGTATGTATTCCTGGAGAGATAATACCCTTTGAAAAAATCATTATTTTAGAATTAAATTTTTGTAAAACAAGCACATTATCATGTGGTATCTTGTTATTAGAGATGGATGGTAGTTCAAAAAAGATGTTGTCACTCCATCTATAGCTAGATTTAAAAATTATATAGCATTGTTATAGCAATAATGTTTTTTATTTATCCTAAATATCCTAAAATGGAAACATCACTGAACTCTTTAATATCTCAATCAAATTTGGGCAATTCGTAATTTCATAGTAAACAATAATTTTCATTTCATTAATAGGATCAACATCTCATATACACTTATAACAATACTCTTGATAGGATTTTCATAATCATTCACACATGTAATCATATCAGTTGATCCAAAAGCTATAGTATTTTATAATACTCTAGCAAAAGTCAATTATTCTTCTGTTATAGTCCAACTTCTATTACATCAATCTATTATAACTAGAATAATAATTTTTCTAACCCATCACGAAAAATTCATCTTGTATAAAAATAACATAAACAAAGACAATAGATTTCTAGAGGGTCATATGTATGAATCTTTAAAAAGTTATTAAACTCATTAACCCCGACCTCATTATATTTTCTTTTATGATTGGAATCCATAGATTTATTATTCATATCTGCTTTATTTTTTAAAATTTTATTCAATTTAAAAAATCATTAAAGGTATTTTCCTAGAATCCTTATATTCTATACTCTATATATACTCAAATATGGTCATAATTTTTTTATGCCTTAATAACATCAACAACACAATATAACATATAAAAAAGAATAATTAAGTGAATATAAACTACAATTAAATATATATTTTTATTATAAGAAGTGGCCTATCGAAAATCATTGAATTATTTCAAATAGATTCGTATAGGGACATAATTCACCCCCAATCATTTTTAATGTGAACCAGAAAAATATGGATATATAAATCCAGATGATTAATATTGTATATATAACAATATTTAATTATCAAATCAAATATCAAATCACATTACTAAACATACATAAAGATTCTTAATTTTTTCAAAACATTGTTCCAACATCGAATATTGATATTACATTAATTTATTTATGAATTCCATTCCAATAAATATATTATAAAATAATATTTATCTATGGAATAGAATCTATCCTCTCAAATGAAATTGAGACATAACAAAAAAAGGACACATAGAAAGATTTCCAAATACCCCGTATTAAAAAAAATATTTCTCTATTATATACTAAGATGGGGTATTTCATCGTATATATGGTTATATGAAAGGTAGTGTACATAAATTTAATTTATTCCATTCATGACTAATTTGTTATTATTATGTGTTGGATTTTCCATTCTTTTTATGATTAATCATTTTAATCATTTATTTTTTTTATGCTTTATTATTAATAGTCTCATTTTTCCTTATATAAATATGGGGTGAATTAGTAGGACCCACGTTTCAATTTAAAAATATTAAAAAAGTGGATTATTATTCACCAGTTTATATTTCATGGGTTTGATATTTCTCAAACCTTAGGACTAGTTGCCTTATTTTTTTCATTTATTATTTTTACTAAATATATTCATATTTTTAATATTCTCATGGGATTATATTAGGGGATATAATGTTTATATCTATTTTAATTGTATTTTCTGTTATAGCTTTAATATATAAATACAGTTATATTAATAATACTATTTATTTTTGTATTAAAATTTATTATTTATGGTTTTCAATCATCCATATTTTTGTTTTATTATTATTTCATCATTTTTGGTGAATAACCATTTTATAGGTATTTTTTACATTTAATGTGTAATCTTATTTATGAATTTTGAGACAGATATGCACATGTATTAATTTTTCGATGGAATAATTTTGATTATATATTCACAATGTAAATTTTATTTTTCTTTCTTTATATTCATGATGTATTTGTATGTTTTAATGTTTTATATGCACAAGGGGATTCATATTTTTTCATGAAGTATTCAATTTTGATACCGATGATTAGATAATTTTCATTAGAATAATGATTTGCAATGGAATCGAGGTCGATGACATGTGAACATAAATTTAGGAATAATATAAGTTATTATCACATCATCATATGGTTATATCCATAGACCCCAAAAAAAAGAAAATATCCAACAAGAAATACCATATAGAGAATGAAGAGTTATAAAAACATCCATTGATAGCCATTTCACCATCATGTATCAATTCCCCTAAAAATAAAATAACTAAAACCAATGATGGGGCATGGTGAAATGTTTTAGGATAAAATATAGATGGAATCCATAAGATCATGGAACATGAAAACCAGAGATAACCAGACAATGCATATTTGATACATAATTAATAAGGAACCAAAAACTGCATAACATCAAAAACAAGAATTTTGAAAATAGAAATTCATTGACATATAATTTATTTGTTGGTAAAAATGTGAAATTCCAACAAATATTTTCATTTATGGGTTTTAATTTTACGTTCCAAAACATGTTCTTTAAAAATATATATCTTTTGATACTAATCGTTCAATACCAAAAAATCTTTTACCAATGGTTAAATATATTATTCCATCGTATTAATACCAATTTTTTTACCATAACAATAATGTATAAGTAATAATACCAATTTCGAACAAATAATTTACAAAAAAATAATTTATTTACAAATATCCATTTTATAATATTTTTTATCAATATCCAATTAATAGAAAACCAAATTTTTTACATGTTTTTTATGACCAAGTCAATATTCACTTCGTGAAGCCTTATTAAATATATATTAGTCATTGATTTTAAAATATAATATTCACTATAAATAAATTGTTGTAATATTATTTAATTTTTTTCCTTTAATAATTATTTTAATAATTTTTATATGAAAATTAAATCATCATGATATTTGATATAATTATATATATGTCAGATAATATCTATATACCTGATAATTTAACTTCTACGTTTAAATTTAATAAACTTAATCAATTCGAATAAATATAAATTAAAAAAATTGTATATTTAATTTTATAAATAATAATCATAAAAAAAATTTGACAATATTTTTTTATTAAAAATTGATATTAATGTATTTCAATATTATTTTAGATTATAATAGAAAATTAATTTTATTTAAATTTTTTTCCATTCATGGAAATATATGAATTATATATTTATTTTAAAATACTAATTGAATTTTTTCTCATTTCTAATTTTATTTTATGTTGAAAAATCACTACCCATCCTTAACCATAATTCAACACTACCCCTTCCACCATACTACAATGTAATCACTTACCATTATGGAGTCACCACACTCCACATCAATAAGGAACCATACATTACATACATTGATATTACTGTGGACACCGAAAATCGTTCGAGGGCTAAAGAATGTTTCAAAACGGAAAAGCGAAGTCATATTCTGATCCTGGGACCCTGTCTAGGGATCCTGGAGGAGTCATGTGAAATAAATTCATTAGTTCATGAAAAAAAGATTCCCCGCATGGAATGCTATGAGATTGACGAGAGTTCGTTAGCATGGGCGTAGAAAATTACACACCCCCACCCCATACGGGTGACATTTCATGCCACAGATTTTAGTGAACAATTATTTCTTGATGCCCCCTTTTTTAAGCCCTCAAATTCCTATAAATTGATAGGGACCCCCTTTGACTTCCACGCTGAAGAATGTGAACCACCTACCTTGTAAAAAATTCACCTCAGGTTGAAGAAAAAGATGGCCTTCAGGTACTAAATTTTTCATGTCTAGTCGCCCAGGGGTCTGACTATTCGTGAGATCTATCGGCCTTGAACTTCTTTGAAGTCCCATTGAGCCCCTTCCTCCACACGCAATTTAATCCAATTGCACACAATTAGGGCGCCGGCGCGCAATTCATTTTGCATGTCGGCCTGTAATTTTTCATGTGCGCAATCCCATTACATGCCCGCCCATGCCTTTTTCTCGCACAGAATTTGATTGCGCGCCACACTGGCCGATTTCGTGCCTCCGTAGTCTTTTTCCTGAAAGTATCTGAATTGCGCGTCTGCACAGAATTTTTCGCACTACTATCCATTTTGCGCGCAAACCTCCATCCTTCTTCATAGCCCATACTGTGTGTCACTCCTATTTCGTGAAACATTATCCAAGACTGCACCCTTCGGTCCATACCATGGGGGCTACACCCCCCCCCCTTGGGGTAACTGCTGGGATGTGGTCCCGGGCCTGCCCCTTCGATGTCGTCAATGACCTAGTTGAAAATTGGAGAGTGCATCATGAACCTTTTGGGCTGGGACGTCTGGATTTTCCATTTCCCCCTTATGCACACCCACCTTCCTCCTATGGAATTCCATGATTACAGATACTCCTCTTTATACCATGAAACACCTTCAGTTGATGTATTTTTATTGTTTCTTTTCCTCTATCATGAGTAGACACTCTCATCATGAATTTCCCGAGTACCTTTAGTTGATCCGTTCCTCAGGAAACTCTTCCAAACCCCATCACTTGGCTCCTATGCCTGGTCGAACAAGAAAGGGCCGCCCTTGTGTAAGTCCCAAAACCATCCACTGTTAGGTTCCTTATGCCTAACAGTCCAATCCACACGACTTTATACTGTAGTATTCCCTATATGACAAATATAGGATACCTCTTGCTCCAAATAAGTGATCCCTTATGCTCCAAGTATAAGATTCAAATTATCCTATCTACATGACTTTAAATTTTTGTATTCATTATGTTCAAAACATAAAATTCCTCTTGCTCCAAACAAGATATGTCTTATGCTCCAAGTGTAAGATGTATTATGCCATGATCATAGTGGCATAAATTCAAGAGCATTGGAACCTGTTCAAATAGTCCTTAACACCAAATCATGATTTGTGTGTCCATCATTCAGATTATCATCCTCTTCCATGTTTAAAGGGACCCCCTAACAGCCTCGTCCCATGTCGCCTCAGCTCACCTACCGTTCTGGGCCAACGCCCCAGAATAAATTGGATGAAACGTTGAGTCAGGTCCAATGCTTCAAACACCATCAACAATCTACCTTCATTTGTTTGTCCCCGTTTCAGGCTAATGTGATATGGATGCTATGTTTCGAAAACGGTAAACAGTAATCCTCCATCGTCATGCCACCCTTACCAGGTTCCAAATGTCGGGCATGTGATTGACACATTCTATATCCCTTTGTTTGGAATGATTCCAAATCCCCGTGGTGTTATCCCGCTTGTGCACTAGTGCATAGGTGTAGGCCTCAATCATGTGCCTAAACCCACATGTGAGTTGGGATGCCCTCATGTCTAGACATGGGGAAGATATTACAGGCAGATTCCATGTGTATCCACAATGCAACATCCCCGCTCCATGACGCCCCAAGCAACAACACTGCATGTCCCATCTCTACACCAAGGAGTAGTGGGTACTGGTTATGTAAGTCCTAGGGGTGCAGAATAAACCCCCATCGTTCGAGTTGTAAGACATTAAACTGCCAAGCACCATCATCCTTAGCACATGACGTTCAACTCTGACCACGCCCCTTACCTCACATGCATGGTCCCCCACCTCGGACATTCTCCACCCCCACTCGTCTCTATGGGGATGGGATCCCCCCACATAGGGGATGATATCCTCCTTATTTGAGTGGCGTTTTTCCATGGGGAAAGGTCAGCCACCTTGGTGTAATTCCATATCTTTTCTTAAAAGAGGCATCATCCCTTCTCCTCCTTTCATCATCAGTCCCTAGGGCTAGCAAAGGGCATGGTGGGAAATGGTGCATCTCCTCTCTTTAGTACCATGTCCCTCTCCCATTGCGCTTGTCACCCTCGGGCCTCAATCCTAGAGTAGGCCCCGACTTCTTAGGCTGCTAACCACGCATAAGCCCTTGTTTCCTCTATGGGCCACTAATCATGCATAAGCCCCACTCCATTTCCCACGGATGCACCTTTCATGGCGTGATCGTCAGGTTTCTACAATCTCTTGTTTCTCACACCGAGCATGACTCATGTGATCTTAGAGAGAGAACCGAATATGAAAAACACCACTTGGGCCTCCTCAGAGTATAAGCCCCATACATCCCAAAATACGGGGACATTGATCCATGTCATGGCATAGTACATAGGAAGCCTCCATGAGGTTAAAGCCCAACACCCAGTGGTTCCGACCATAATCACATCGGTTTACCGACCCCATGGGCTGCCTTAGAGTGTAAGACCCATACCATCCCAAACAATGGAGACTTTGATCCATGTCAAGGCATGGTACGTAGGAAGCCTACTCGAGGTTCAATCCCAATAACCCACCACTTGGTCTGCC
The DNA here is from genome assembly GCA_963277665.1 of Viscum album. Lineage (NCBI taxonomy): Eukaryota > Viridiplantae > Streptophyta > Magnoliopsida > Santalales > Viscaceae > Viscum > Viscum album. The sequence goes on along the minus strand of OY728119.1, from coordinate 1,782,262,103 downwards.
TCAGAGTGTAATCCCCATACCATCCCGAACTATGGGGACTTTGATAGATGTCAAGGCATGGTACGTAGGATACCTCCACGAAGTTCAAGCCCAAAACCCACCCCATGGGTTGTTTCAGAGTTTAAGCCCCATACCTCCCTGAACTACGGGGACTTTGATCAATGTCATGGCATGGTGTGTAGGAAGCCTCCACGAGGTTCAATCCCAACAACCCACCACTTGGTCCACCTCAGAGTGTAAGCCCCATTCCATCATGAACTACGTGGACTTTGATCCTTGTCAAGGAATGGTACGTTGGAAGCCTCCATGAGGATAAAGCCCTATTTTTTCCCGAAGTAGGGGACATTGATCAATGTCAAGTAATGGTACACAGGAATCCTCCATGAGGTTGAAGCCCAACAACCCACCACTTGGGCCGCCTCAGAGTGTAAGCCCCATACCATCCTGAACTACGGGGACTTTGATCCATGTGAATTCATGGTACGTAGGAAGCCTCTATGAGGTTCCAGCCCAACAACCCACCACTTGGGATGCCTCAGAGTGTAAGCCCCATACCATCAAGAGCTATGGGTACTTTGATCTATGTCCATTCATGGTACGTAGGAAGCCTCCACGAGGATCAATCCCACCACCCGGTCGTCCTGGCCATCATCACGTTAGTTTACTAACCCCCATGGTCCGCCTCAGAGTGTAAGCCTCAAATTCCATCCCGATCTATGGGGACTTTGATTCCCTGCCACAGGTATACGTAGGAAGCCTCCATGAGTTTTGAGACCATCACTCCCATCTCATCTAGATCCCTACCTCAAGCCCATGCGTCTTGGGAAGCTCATGCACCAACCGGGTGGTTCCACTTATTCTGGGTCCCATCCACGAGTCCATTCTCATGGGTCACCTCCCAAGGTGTCACATCGTCTCACCTAACTATACGAACATTGATTCCCTAACACGGGGATATGTAGGAAGCCTCTTTGAGTCTCAAGCCCAACTTCATTGTTTCCCGTATGATAGCCATATTTCATCCACCTTCACTTCATAACCCATCCTGATGCTGACCTGTGCCACTACATCATGGTAGGATCATGCCACCACATTCCCCATTCTATTAGACAACATTCGGGAAGCCACCCACATGATGGCCCTAGTGTCGGTGTTCCCTCCAGGGGGTACCACTATCTGATCCACTCTAATAAGTATCCCAATCAATCTGATCTGTCTCTGCTGGACATTAAACTTGTGACATAACCTATGTTAAACAAGGGAAGATGAGGAAAACCTCAAATATATTCCAGTGGTATGAAATTCCCTGCGTTTGATGTGGGATGCCGCAGGCTTCTGCGGCCTCGAGAAAACCTTTATTAAGGGACAAGAGACAAAGACACCAATCCACCAGAGTCCAGACATGCTAGTGATACCCAACATGAAAACTCCCCTAACCAATGGTTGGTTCCCGGACTGACCCCTTGTAATGTCTTAACGGAAGCAGTGTAATTAACTGTTGTCCATGATGATATGGTGCTGGGAAGAGTTTCACGAAAAATGTATTAAGTCTAAGAGGGAGACCAGACTAGGTGAAGAGATCCAAGGAGGAATCCTCAGAAGTAAGAACCGACATCCCATCATCATATTTTGAACAAGGAGAAGACCTCTACAAGTAAGGAGATAATGTCGCCCGCCTTTGGAAAGCGGGAATGTGGGGTAATAGCTGCGTGTCCTCTGGTTGATGGATGTGTGCGCCCCGGCGAATGTGTCATAAAAATTACATAAAATTAATTTATATTCATCAAAACATATTATAAATCCCTGACAACAACGTAAAAGTACAGTGTCATTAGAAACTGGGAATCATACAAGAATCATAAATAATCCACTTTGTCTCCTGCTTATATCTTCATAATTGGACTTCTTTTTGACTTATCCAACATAACACACTTATTAATGACCTATGGAATTGAAATATATGAAAGGGTGATCTCTAATTATAAATCCGCATAATCAAGGAAAACATCATTCATAGCATCAAACATAATTCACAAGAACATAACATTTGAATGTCCTACTATGTATAAGAAAAATTTTGATATCATATCATGGGCCAAAAATTCATAAGAATAAATGGTCAAAATCTCAGAAGTCATAACATTATTCATGATGTTTAATGGAATAAACATATGAATTTAAAATAATTTTATATTATTCAAGACTCATTTCCATGAATATCATAATCGACAAAGTCCATTACTGAACTGAGATTTCATGTATTTTCGGCCATGTATTATTGAACTGTAGTTACTCTCCATTATATTCATGACTCTCTCATGTGATATAAATCTTACAAAAATGAGTTAGAGGGAGATATAGGTCCCACCAATTTCATAATTAAATAATTCTTACATGAACCAAAAAATAAGCCTTTTAACATAGCATGACCCACATATCCAAAATGGGTTTATTAAACATTATCCCATAATAATCTATATAAATCGATTTCATAAAAATAATTTCATCATAAAAAATTGAATGGAATTAATAATATGGATAGAAACATAACCCTATTTAAAAAAATCAACTTCAATGGAAAATAATTTTGATAAAATACTTGAAATTAATTATTGGGGAAAATATCCTTTATTCTTTAAACAGATTTTCTCTCCCCAAAATGACACAAAATATTAAAAGAAATGAATTTAATTTAAAATGAATTGGAAATATTAAGAAAAAAAATATCATGAAATATGGTGATTGGAAAGAGTAATAATCCATTTAGGTAAAAAAATTAAAAAAACATTCTCCTTGTACATTTTCTTGAAGGGTAAAAAAAGTATCTTGTATCGAATATAAAAAAAATATCCATTTCGTAATATTTAGTAAAAAAAATTACTAATGGGTAAAATTTATAATAAACAATAATTGAATAATATAAATAGTATTACTTGTTTAGGGAACATGGATGTTGATGATAAATATACCCTAGTAAATAATTATGTATAAACTATCTCTGATAATAATGAGATTGAATAATTGTCCCTCACCATAAGTCTGATATCATTTGTTTGCATCCAAACCTCTTGTATAATGATTTAAATGATGTTATTGACATTTATAAAATAATAGTAATTTTATGATAACATACATGTTGATATTATCATTCTTTTGTTAGAAACATTTCATTTTCACTCGTTATTCCGATATTAACTACTCCAGGTTCTTGTTCATGTTTTTTCAGATAAGTTCATCTTCCACTTATAAATATATAGTTATATCAATAACATAATGATATTAGTAAAATATATATCTTATTTATTAATTCAATGTTATTATATAATCATGGTGCAATGATAATCATGTGGAATTAATCACATTACATCATGGAGATATTAAGTCGTATGTACACACAAATGATTATATCACTCATCGAATTGTTTAACGGTAATGATGTGGATGGTTTATAATGTTTTGGAATTAGTATAATGTTATAATAGTACTATATAGTTATTATATTTATTATTATATCGATCCAAGTATGGTGGTGGTGAAAAATGGATTAAACCGCAGTGTGGAGATAATAATCTGAATGTATGCACGTATGGTGACTTCATATTTCATAGGATATATAAAAGGTGGGATATAGATGTTTAATAATTATATTAAAATATATTTATATTATAGATACTGATGTTATTACTTTATAATGAAAAAATTAATGAATAGAATGTAAATGAAGAAAAAACTGTGAACGAATCGGTAGAAGAGATTACCTTATCCACGATGTGCTTCCTTTAAATCTATACATAGATCACTAGAGTTGGTCATTAATGAAGTCTATAACTAATAAAATATAAATAGGTTAGTTGGTAAGGATATATGTTTGGTTATAGATGATTTCTAAGGATAAAAGTGTAGTTAAAAGGTGAGAGAGGATGTTCCCTTTTATAAATGTGGTGAGAGGTGTTGGATCTGAATCTACGGATTACACACAAGAGGGGGGGTGAATTGTGTCTTTTCAAAATTATTACAATCTGTTCAATTTAGACAAATTCTGTCTACTATGCTTTAGCACAATTAAATATGCAGCGGAAAAAGTAAATGCATGAACACACAAATGTATAGTGGTTCGGGGAACAGAAGGCCCCTAGTCCACTCCACCAACGCTCAAATCCACGAGCTTGGTGATTTTCACTATCTGGTCCTCGTTTCCACAGACCTGTTCACAACTGAGTACAGGCAGTTGACACCTTTACAAGTTTCAGGCAAACACATCCTTCCTGGTTCAAACACGAACCCACACAGCTTAGAACGAGAAGCCGATCACTCAAAAAATAAAAAAGGGTTTCGATAAAGAAAACACTTATCCAGTTGTTCTTCACAATTGCAACAGAATGCAATTGACAGTAGATAGATCGTCGTCTTCAGAAAATAAAGATCTGTAATCAAAACAGTTCTGAGTCGATCCAGTTGCAATAGATATTACAAGAAACTTCACAACTTCAGGAGCAGTAGATTCATAACAGATAGTCGATGTAGAACACGTGAATCTGCTATCAAGATCTTCATTCGGTAAAAAAAGGTTTTACACTTCTTCTCGATCACCAGAAAAGAACTCCTTCACACAGTCTCTGTTTCATGCTCATTAAAAGATCAATATCTATATTTCATACACCTTCCTGTGTATATATATATCTCCGAAGTTTCCAAGATAGAACATATATTCAAATCTGAGAAAATCTTCCGCATAAATAGATCCATGAAAATCTCCTTTAGATTCGCGATATTAAAAAGAAATAACAGAGCCGTTGTAACTCCCCTGAAGAATCGGCATAAAAAGCTCCGTTTAAATTAATCATTAATCCGTTAAAAATCGTCTTTAATTCAGTCAAAGTCGTACTTAAGAATCGGCTCGAAATCCGCCTAATAATCCGCCTGATTGACCAATGCAAAAGGAAATATCGTCTGTCAAAAATATCCCGACGCCAAATGTAGGGTTGATGACGTGGCTCCAAACGTAGGGTTCACAAACGTAAGGTTCACAAACGTAAGGTTCAAAATGTAAGGTTCAGAACGTAAGGTTGAACATACATACTTTCTCTTCAGCATTCAAACGTAGGGTTGATCATCCATACTTTGTCGTGCTTCAACTCTCCAGAGAACGTACGGTTGATTATAAAAGTAAGGTTGATGATCCATACTTTTGAGAAACAAACTCAACACTAAAAACTAACGTACGGTTTCTCTTCCATACTTGTCCAACAACAAAAACGTAAGGTTCCTTCCAAACGTAATGTTCTTCTTCCATACTTTTCAACAACGTAAGGTTCATTAACCATACGTTTCAAAATAACGTAAGGTTTCTTAACCATACGTTTCTTTTTACATAAAAAGTAAACTTTTCATCCATACATTACGTTCATCAACGTAGGGTATGAACAGTGATTCCAGTACGCGCTAAAACTGATCTCGCGCTACAATGATTCCAGAACGCGCTAAAATTGATCTCGCGCTACAGTGATTCTAGAACGCGCTAAAATTGATCTCGGAATAAATGAAGTATGAAATCTCGTTATATGAAATAAATAAATAAAATAAATTCCTGCAAAATACTCAACGAAATAATTAGTAAATAATTAAGGGTATTTGTGAGCATCAAAATCATCATAAAGAGACAGAGTATTATTTAAAATAATCTCCCCCTTTAAAAAACATTATTTTGAATTGTTTGAAAACAATACATTGCTCAACAATCTCCCCCTTTTTGATGATCACAATACCCATAAAATAATAGAACTAATTTAATTGCAACTTTTATTGAAAAATTAGTTTTATAAAATTTTAGAATTTTGAAAGGATTAAAACAATATTTAACTATAATAAAATTTCTCCCCCATAAAAATCAATTTCCAGCTAAAAATAGATAAAATATAAATATCATATATATCCAAATTCTCCCATATATCCAAATTTCTTCATAGGAAACAAATGAATTTAAATGTTGTGTTTATCCAAATTCTCCCCCTTTTTGTGATATCAAAAAGAATGAAAAATTACGGATTTGAACACATTCAATATTGCACTGAACTATAAGTAAATGCTATAATTAACTGTGTATGAATAAGTGAATTTGTTATACTGGCTAACTCAATCATAAATCAATAAACAACAAAAAAAAAGAATTAAGAAAATAATTTTCATTCACAAGCTGTTATATATAAACGATTGTGATATACAGAGGAATCAAGGTTCATAGATAAGACATGGAAAAAGGTGTCTATCTCCTTTGAATCACGGTCTTTATCTCTGTAAACTATTCTCTGAGCCTCTTCATCATCCCATCTCCTAACTTGATGATAAGATCTCTGTTCTCTTGAGTCATATGAATATCTTCAATCAAATTAACTCTGAAAAACTCATGCATTCTTTCTTCTTTTTCAACAAAAAGAGCCAGTTTTTCTGATAACTGATTCAAAAGAATCCTAATCGGTTGCTCTCCAGATGTCAACTGATCCACTAAAAATCTCTGATTATCTAGCAAAACTGACAAAGGGGCAGTATTACACTGAAGATCGTGTAATCTGTCACTCATATTGCTCAGTGCTCCAGTAATTTCTTGAAATCTCCGAATCAAATCAGGTGAAGAGCCTGATCCACTCACAGCACTGTTTGCAACAGACTCAAATTTACTCTCTATGTAAATCTTCAACTCAGACAAATCATATTTCTTTACCATCTCTAATTTTAACTGATCAACAGCATGCAGCATATCAGTCTTAAACAAATCTACTTCCTGTCTTGAAACAATACATTCTTTCAGCTTCTGAAACATCAACTGCTCTATGTTCAGAGAATTTCTGAGACTAACATTCTCAGATTCTAACTGAGAGATACGCTTGTACAACTCAACAACTTCTTCTTTTCTCGAATCAGGGGCACCCTGTGCTCGATTCTCATGTCTAGAATTAGGTTGATGAAGCAGGGCAAGTGGTAAGGAATCTGCATCTGACTGTTCTTTGTCCTTGTCCTGACATGGTTGATCCACTGAACTATCTTTTGAAGCCTGAAACTCTTCCACTGAAAAATATTCCTGAAGTACTTCTGTATTAGCTTCAGAAGTATGTTCATCATGAACAGTAGTCTCTCTGACTTCTACTGATTGGTCAAGAACAATATTTTCATGTAAATCTTGAGGTCGGGCCACTTCTTCACCAGGAACTGCCTCAATAAGTTGTTCTTGTTGAATTACTTTTTCCACAGCCACAGCAGCAGATTGAGGTTATTTTTGAGTTTCTGTTTGAGTTGCTGGTTCCTCTATCGGTGCAGTCTGCTCCACAACAGCTTCTCTCACAAATGAATAATAAATTTACGGTTCAGAGGATTTCAAGGCAGGATAGATAATTTCTTCATCAATTGACCTCTTCTTTCTAGATTGAAGTCCTTCTTGACTTCTCTCTTCCTCAACTTCCTCCATCTCAAAACGAATTCTCCTTGCCACTGTACAAACTCTTGATTCTGCTTGTCCCTCCTTGGGCTTAGCCGGTTGAGCCTGAGCACTCTCCGAGTTTTCCTCAGCTCCAACAGGTAAGAGTTTTCCTTTAATTGTGCTCCAGAAGTATCCTACTTTCCTCAAAGTTCCAGCATTAAAAACATTACTGTGGTGACATTTCACCCCAGAATCTACCAATCTGATCATTCCTCTTTTAAACAAAAACAAAGAAATGAACCTTCCATAAGGGAAAAAGGTCATTCTTGCTTCACTCTGACAGCAGTAACTCAGATATCTTATCATAAACCGAGGAAAATTAAACTTAATATCACACATCAGAAGATACATTATGTACATGTCCGGGTATAGGATTTTCTCCATCTCAGCCATTCTTGGTGCTAAACCAGTCTGAACAAATTTTACCAAAATTTTCTGATCGGGCTCTAAATCCTTAATAAACATCTTCTTTATCACTCATGTTCCAAACAGAAAATACATAATGTCTTCAGACTTATGTACAGAATCTCCAATATTCCGAAAATCGTAATGAAAAACTCCTTCATGAGGACAGTTAATAATTTGACTTATATCTATAGATGATATTGAAAAGTCCTTATCCTCTATTTGAGCCAATAAACTATCCTCTGTATCTCCAAGACTAAACTGAACAGTTCTAAAGAAATGTCTCATTTCTGCCTCATATAGAAACTCAGAATTTTCACTATTAAAAGCTTGATCAAGGCTTTGAAACGACAACGCTTACTTCAACAGTAAATTAGTTTCAAACAGCCACTCTAAATCTATGACTTTACCTTGTAGTATTTTCCGACCAACTACCTTAGGTTTCTTTGCAGCACTGCTCTCGGCTTCATCTGGACGCTTAGTCTTTGCCATTCCAACAACGATTTCTGATGATTTGTATGTTTAGGGTTTGAAGATTCATAAAAGGGTTTTGGAGCAGATGTGCGGTTTTAGGTTTTCGAAAGGGTTTCCGAAAAAGGTGAAGCGGTTTAGAAGGTGAAACGGTTCTGACAGCCTTGATTCCCGTGTAATCACTAATCATTAATTTTATTTAAAACAATATAAAATTACTTATAGCGGGAAACAGAAATTAAGCATAATTCGAAAACAGAAGAAGATTAAAAAAACTATTTAAAATTAAATAAACCTAACTCCCCCTTAATAAATTCAAACGTTGCCGTGGGAAGTGGTTTAGTAAAAATATCTGCTAATTGATTTTCTGTATTTACAAATTCTAAAAATATATCTTTTTTAAACACATGATCTCTTAAAAAGTGATGTCTTATATCAATGTGCTTAGTTCTAGATTGACTAATAGGATTTTTTGAAATATTAATTGCACTAGTATTATCACATAAAATAGGTGTATTATTGAAATTTAATCCAAAGTCCATAAGAGTGTTTTTCATCCACAACACCTGTGCACAGCAACTACCTGCAGACACATATTCTGCCTCAGCTGTTGACAGGGCAACTGAGTTTTGTTTCTTACTAGACCATGATACTAAAGACTTCCCTAAAAAGTGACATGTTCCTGAAGTACTCTTCCTATCTAATCTACAGCTTCCAAAGTCAGCATCTGAATATGAAATTAAATTAAAATCAGAGGTTTTTGGATAAAGCAGAGATTGATAAATAGTACCTTTTAAATATCTAAAAATTCTTTTAACAGCAGTTAAATGGGATTCTTTGGGATTTGATTGAAATCGAGCACAAAGACATACTGAATACATTATATCTGGTCTACTAGCAGTAAGATATAACAAACTACCAATCATACCCCTATATAACTTGTTGTCCACTGATTTTCTAGTTTCATCCAAATCAAGTTTTATATTAGTACACATAGGAGTTGTAAATGGCTTGCTGTTTTCATGTCCAAATTTCTTAAGTAAATCAGTAATGTATTTGCATTGATTTAAAACATTTCCAAAATCTTTTTGAAATATTTGAAGACCCCAAAAGAAATTTAATTCTCCCATCATACTCATTTCATATTCTTTTTGCATTAATTCTGAAAATTCAGGACAAAGAATTTTATTGGATGATCCAAAAATTACATCATCAACATAAATTTGAACCAACAAAACATTATTTTTCACAGTTTTCTTAAAGAGTGTTGGATCTGCCAGTCCAACAGTAAAATCATTTTTCAAAAGAAAACAACTAAGTCTTTCATACCAAGCTCTAGGTGCTTGTTTAAGGCCATAAAGAGCTTTAGTAAGTTTGAAAACAGAATCTGGTTTTTGAGAATTTTCAAAACCAGGAGGTTTCTCAACATAAACTTCGTCCATTAAATAACCATTTAAAAAGGCAGATTTAACATCCATCAGAAATAATTTAAAATTCATATAAGATGCATAGGCTAAAAGGATTCTAATGGCTTCTAACCTGGGTACAGGTGCAAAGGTCTCATCATAATCTATTCCTTCTTCTTGATTATATCCTTTAGCTACTAATCTTGCTTTATTTCTAGTTATTATCCCTTGATCATCCTGTTTATTCCTAAAGACCCATTTAGTTCCTATTACTGGATAATCATGTGGTCTTTCAACTAATTCCCAAACCTTATTTCTCTTGAACTGGTTCAATTCATCCTGCATTGCTATTACCCAGCTCTCATCATCTAAGGCTTCTTCTATGGTCTTAGGTTCTTGTTGGGATAGGAAAGCAGAGAATTCAACTATGTTTCCAAGGATTGTTTTAGTTTGAATACCAGTCTCTAAGTCACCTATCACAGATTCTAAAGGGTGATTCTTTAAGGTTCTAGACTGTCTAGGCATTACATTCAAAGGTTCTTCAGTGTCATGTTCTTCTGAACTGGACTGAATTTCTTTTATATCATTTTCAAAATCATTCTTTAAATTCTCAAGTCTCATGTTTTCATTAGAATCAGGTTCATCTATTTGTTCTATCCTTTTCTCAAAAGGATCAGATTCATCAAATTTCACATGAACTGATTCTTCAACAATCCTTGACTTTTTATTATAGACTCTATAAGCTTTGGAGGTTGCAGAATATCCTAAGAAAATACCTTTATCAGATTTTGGATCAAATTTACCAAGATTATCTTTGGTATTCAAGATGTAAACCTTGCATCTAAAAACTCTAAAGTAATTTACTTTAGGTTTTCTGTTATTCCATAGTTCATAGGGTGTCTTTTTAAAAATAGGTCTTATTAAAATTCTATTCATTATATAACAAGCTGTATTAACAGCTTCTGCCCAGAAATATATAGGTAGGCTATATTCATTTAACATAGTTCTAGCCATTTCTTGAATAGTTCTATTTCTTCTTTCTACAATCCCATTCTGTTGAGGTGTTCTTGGAGCAGAGAAGGTGTGTTTAATACCCATGTTTGAGCAAAAGGAATTTAATTCCTGGTTCTCAAATTCTCCACCACGATCACTTCTCAATGAGATTATATTAAAACCTTTTTCATTTTGAATAGATTTAAAAAAACCTTCAAATAAACTAAAAGCTTCACTTTTAAATTTCAAAAAGAAAATCCAAGTAAATATAGAATAATCATCAACTAATACATAAACATATAATTTACCAGCTAAACTTGCTACTCTTGAAGGTCTAAACAAATCCATATGGGTAAGTTCTAGAGGTTTAGTTGTAGCAACTTTATTAACAGATTTGAATGATGATTTGTGTTGCTTGCCAAGCTGACATGCATCACAGAATCTGTCATTTTCAAATTTGAGACTAGGCAAATCAGAAACTAGATGTTTCTTAGATAATTTATGTAAAGCATATATATTGAAATGACCAAGTCTTCTATGCCAGATCCAGGATTCACTTATATTAGCAGTTAAGCAGTTTACTTGTTGTTTACACAAGGAATACAAATACAAAGTATAAACATTATCAGTTCTGGGTGCTCTAAACTTAAACAGTTTATCTTTAGAAACAGTACAACTATTGTTAGTAAAATCAACAGTGTATCCATCATCACAGAGTTGAGAGATACTTATCAGATTGTGTTTTAACCCTTGTACATAAAGTACTTTGTTGATTGAGACTGTCTCTGGATCTCCAACTGTTCCAATACCAATAATCTTTCCTTTGGCATTGTCACCAAAGGTGACAAGTCCTCCTTCCTTTCGAGTAAGAGAAGAGAAATTAGCTGAAGCTCCACTCATGTGTCTTGAGCAGCCACTGTCCATATACCATATTTCTTTCTTTCTTTGATGACCTGCTACCTGCAAAGACATTCAAACAAATTGCTTTGGTACCCATATTTTGTTGGGTCCAGGAGTGTTAGCAAGCAGTGATCTGGGTATCCAGATTTTCTTTGTTTTCTTAAAATTGATTGAATCATATAGATCATTGGAAATATATGCTTTCTTAATTCCACATATTTGAGGTTGTCTTAGAAAACAGTTTTTAGCTATATGACTTTTTGTTCCACAGAAGTTACAAATAACCTGTTTAGTGCTAGGAACAAAATAATTTTTGTATAACTTAGGTTTTTCTCCTTTACTTCCAATTCCAAACCTTTTCTTTTTAATTACAGTTTTTCCAAGTATCTCATTTAAGACGTTTTCTCCTTTTGTAAAAACTAATGCAGCCTTTTTATAAGATTCTACTTCATCCTGTAGAGTTTTTATTTTTGATTCAAAATTAATTTTATTTGAGTCAGCAGAGTTGTATTTGTCAATTAATTCCTTATGTTGTTTTAGCAAAGTATTTCTCTCATCTGAAATAGCTTTATGAAAGTTCTTTATAGATTTATATTTTTTAAATAATGAGTCATACCTTTCTTCAAGCATATTGCAGTAAGCTGCAAGTTTTTTATTTGAGAAGCTTGTTTCAGAGTTTGATTCATTATTTTAGTCAGAGGAGTAATATGAGTGTACCTCATCAGTTTCAGCCATGAAACACATATTTGTTTTTAAATTGGCTTCCTCCTTCTCTGAGCATGATTCAGAAGAATTACTTGAGTCTTCAGAAACACTCCATGTAGCTTTCATAGCTTTCTTGTCTTTCTGCTCATAACCATCTATTTTGAAAAATTTCTTCTTCTTTACATCTTTCAATTTTGGGCAATCCGGTCTGATATGTCCCATCTTTTTGCATTCATAACATCTCACTTCCTTGCTATCCTTCTTGAAGGATTTCTTGAAGTCTTTCTTCTTACTGTAGAACTTTCTGAATTTTCTGGCTAGCTGAGCCAGTTCTTCATCTGAATTTGAAGAATCAGAGCTTTCTGATTTAGTACATACTTCTCTGTTCTTCATCTTTCTATCCTTTTGTTGAGAAGTCACTTTCAAAGCAGTATTTTCCCTTTTTATGTAGACATTATGCTCATTTACCTCATCTTGCATTTCAGCCTCGTACATCATCAATGTACCAATCAGCTCTCTCATAGTTAGATCTTTAACAGAAGTTGATTGTCTGATTGCTGCAGAGATTCCATTCCATCGAGTAGGAAGTACTCTCAGTACCTTTAACGCTTGATCAGCCTACTTGATTGGTTCTCCTAGAGCTGTTATATTATTGACAATTTCTGTCAATCTTCCATTCATCAGAGTGATGCTCTCTCCTTCAATCATTCTGAAAGTATCGAATTTTAATTTAGCAGTTGCATATCTCATCTGTCTTACATTATCTGTTCCTTCATAAGCAACAGCTATTGTTTTCCACATTTCATATGCAGTCGGGCATTGAGATACTCTGTTAAATTCATCCGGTCCTAGACCACAGATGATTGCATTCATAGCTTTTGAATTCATGTCATACTCAACCTCTGTAGCAGCACTCCATGTATCGGGATTTTTAGGAATTTCATAGGGAGTCAGAATCTTTGAATAGACTCTGTAACCAAGATTTTTCAGATAAATAATCATACGTGATTTCCAGCAGCCATAATTATCTCCATTAAAGTAAGGTGCTCTGACCATTGACATTCCCTCTCTCGTATCAGCCATGATATAGTATGTATAATCTTTAAATACTTCTAGCTTGATAAGACTTTAAAAATAAGAAGATCCTCCTATGATACCAATTGTTGGATCTGAATCTACGAATTACACACAAGAGGGGGGGTGAATTGTGTCTTTTCAAAATTATTACAATCTCTTCAATTTAGAAAAATTCTGTCCACTATGCTTTAGCACAATTAAATATGCAGCGGAAAAAGTAAATTCATGAACACACGGATGTATAGTGGTTCGGGGAATAGAAGGCCCCTAGTCCACTCCACCAACGCTCAAATCCACGAGCTTGGCGATTTTCACTATCTAGTCCTCGTTTCCACAGACCTGTTCACAACTGAGTACAGGCAGTTGACACCTTTACAAGTTTCATGCAAACACAACCTTCCTGGTTCAAACACGAACCCACACAGCTTAGAACGAGAAGTTGATCACTCAAAAAATAAAAAAGGGTTTCGATAAGGAAAACACTTCTCCAGTTGTTCTTCACAATTGCAACAGAATGCAATTGACAGTAGATAGATCGTCGTCTTCAGAAAATAAAGATCTGTAATCAAAACAGTTCTGAGTCGATCCAGTTGCAATAGATATTACAAGAAACTTCACAACTTCAGCAGCAATAGATTCATAACAGATAGTCGATGTAGAACACGTGAATCTGCTATCAAGATCTTCTTTCGGTAAAAAAAGGTTTTACACTTCTTCTCGATCACCAGAAAAGAACGCCTTCACACAGTCTCTGTTTCTTGCTCGTTAAAAGATCAATATCTATATTTCATACACTTTCCTGTGTATATATATATCTCCGAAGTTTCCAAGATAGAACATATATTCAAATCTGAGAAAATCTTCCGCATAAATAGATCCATGAAAATCTCTTTTAGATTCGCGATATTAAAAAGAAATAACAGAGCCGTTGTAACTCCCCTGAAGAATCGGCATAAAAAGCTCCATTTAAATTAATCATTAATCCGTTAAAAATCGTCTTTAATTCAGTCAAAGTCGTACTTATGAATCGGCTGGAAATCCGCCTAATAATCCGCCTGTTTGACCAATGCAAAAGGAAATATCGTCTGTCAAAAATATCCCGACGCCAAACGTAGGGTTGATGACGTGGCTCCAAACGTAGGGTTCACAAACGTAAGGTTCACAAACGTAAGGATCAGAACGTAAGGTTCAGAACGTAAGGTTGAACATACATACTTTCTCTTCAGCATTCAAACGTAGGGTTGATCATCCATACTTTGTCTTGCTTCAACTCTCCAAAGAACGTACGGTTGATTATAAAAGTAAGGTTGATGATCTATACTTTGGAGAAACAAACTCAACACTGAAAACTAATGTACGGTTTCTCTTCTATACTTGTCCAACAACAAAAACGTAAGGTTCCTTCCAAACGTAATGTTCTTCTTCCATACTTTTCAACAACGTAAGGTTCATTAACCATACGTTTCAAAATAACGTAAGGTTTCTTAACCATACGTTTCTTTTAACATAAAAAGTAAACTTTTCATCCATACGTTACGTTCATCAACGTAGGGTATGAACAGTGATTCCAGTATGCGCTAAAACTGATCTTGCGCTACAGTGATTCCAGAACGCACTAAAATTGATCTCGCGCTACAGTGATTCCAGAACGCGCTAAAATTGATCTCGGAATAAATGAAGTATGAAATCTCGTTATATGAATTAAATAAATAAAATAAATTCCTGCAAAATACTCAACGAAATAATTAGTAAATAATTAAGGGTATTTGTGAGCATCAAAATCATCATAAAGAGACAGAGTATTATTTAAAATAATCTCCCCCTTTAAAAAACATTATTTTGAATTGTTTGAAAACAATACATTGTTCAACAAGATGAAATTTTGGAAACTCTATAAATAATAAATTATAATAAAATATAACCATAACAATAAAATCAAAAATTTCAAAATTTAAGATATTATATGAGATATGGTTGTAATATTTTAAACCAATAATTTTTTATAGGAATTTATATCAATTTAAACACTATCTTCTTAATTATCATTAAGTTAATCAATTTCATTTTTAACTAGTGTAACAAATAATTCAATATTAAAAGTGTAAAATATATACTAATATTTTGTAAAATACACCATAAATAAATATATTAGATAATTTTGTATCATATAATTAGGATTTTATATTTATAATAATGTTTATTTGTTTTTAAAAAATTTAATAAAACATTCTTTTGATTAACAGTCAATAGTATCAATTTTCACCCTTCAATTCATTACTTTTTAAATTTGATAACAATGCAAGACAACATAATGAAAATATTTTATTATACATCAAGGAGGTCATGATCATAATTAAAATTAATTATACATGTTAATTATCCCAAATTTTTATACATTAATAATTCTAATAACATTTAATTGATATTGATATTTGTAAAATAATGACATAAATAGTTGAATAATTATTTAATATTATTATATGTTTAATAATAATTAAAACCAAAATACAATGATGCACATAAATCTACTAGATTTCAGAATAATACTTTTAGTATAATTTATCTTCTTGAGAATTCAATATCTAAAATGATATTCTTATTAAATTATGAATATAACATCTTCAAAATAACATTATATAAAATAATATATGTTCCATAATCAATTCATTATAACTCTAAATGGTCTATAACGCCACCCATGGATGATTTTGGTGGATATATACTCGAAAAATATGATTTTTTCTTGTTTTCATATTTTTAATGGGAAATATTAATATTTTAATAGCTATATTATTTATTTTTTATCTCTTAAATAATTTATGCATCATTAATGTATAAGCTATGAAGGTAATTATTTTTTTCTTAAAAATTCCAAATAAATTACTTTGATAAAGAAATAAATATTATATTTATTATGAGTATTTATAATCAATATTATCTTCTGTATATCCCAATATTATAAATAATATATTTATTAAAATATTAGTGAGGAACCTTTAAATTTTCTTTAAATATAAGACATTAAATGTATTAGTCTCATACAAGTTGATTCAAATGGAAACCATTTCGACCCAAAGATGATTTAGGACACAAAAAACTCATGAAATGATATTAAGATATTCATTAGAGCAATTTTATAATAGTATTCTTACCCTTAATTGACTTGTTTACCCTTTTACATTATTATAAAAAAAATTGGATGTTACTGTTCATAATGCCAAAAAATAAAATAAATATATTTACATTATTTGAATCTACTTATTACAAATATGGAATTCATTTTTAAATATTAAAAAAATATAATTTTCAGTAATTAAATTAAAATTAATATCGTTGTTTGAAAGAGATTATTTGTTTTAAAAACTAAAACTATAAAAAATATTTGAATATTTTTACATATAAATTCAATGTAAAAATAATGTTATCAAAATATATTATATTGAATGATAAATATAAATTCTATTTAAAATTTCAAACCATTCAATATTGTAATTTAAACAAATAATTTATTACGATGAAAAAATTTATCTTCCCATAAAATGATGGGTATTTTTAATATTCTAAATAACATTAACATTATGAGAATAATATTAGAAGTTCATCCAATGTATGTTTTTAAATCACACTTCAAAAGAAAATGATCCTATTTTCAAATAAACATTATTAATGTGTCAAAACATTAATATAGAATGGGGTCTCCATTCAATGGCATACAATTTACCTTTTAAAAATATATGCTCTTATACATAAAATTTGGTTTATTCATACCATTTGAATAAAATATATATTGGATAGATATAAAAACAGTTTTAATTAATTATATAAAATATATATATATAATATCATTACCAATTTACATTCATTGATAATACACATATCTAATTGATATAATGATTTTATAAATAATTGATAGCCAATGAATTCACAAATACCTTTTTAATAGTTTGTTATACAAATTACCACAAAACTAACATATAGGATACAACAATAATTTTATAATAGGGGCATCTCGTGGTTTTTTAAACTGACTATTTCATGAAAACAAAGCTACTCAAGAATTAAAATTATTTAAAGAAACTATTTAATAAAAACACCCAGGTATTACATTATACCCCCCTTAAACTAAATTTCACCATCTATATTCATCACATGGAAACAAACATATAGGGATACCTTTCCCTAATCATATTATTATGTTCCCATGTTGCATCTCAGAAATTGTGGTTCTGCAATAAAACATTAACGATACGAGTAGTCCGGTTCCATAGAGAATTTTCACTAAGATACAGAATCCCAATAAATTTATCTTCATTAGAAAGATCATGCTAATGTGGTTCAAAATATATGTTTAGAGCAGGTGAAGAATTAGGTGTGTACACTGTCGTGATAGTTACCTGGAACACATCATGAACTCTATAGTGATTCGGTGGAAGTACCAATCAATATGATACATTCCCAATAAGATCTAGAATTTAATATGGACCGATATACCATGATCTCAACTTACCCTTATTTCCAAATCTCATTATTCTCATGCAATGTGATATTTTTAGAAACAACTTATCACCCCCTTCTACCTCTAGCTACATTCTTAATATTTTAGCAAATCCTTTTTTCGACTACGATATATTCTTATGTGTTATTTAATATATCTACCCTTATTTACATTTCATTAATAAGGTGATTTACTAATAGCATTCTTTCCCTAACATCAACTCAGTAAGTTAGCATTCTGCACTTATTTATGTATAGGGAATCATAAGGATTCATCTGACTACTATAATGAAATCTATTATTGAATGAAAATCCCTTCAATGGTAGATGTTGATCAAAACCACCATTGAAATCCATAGAGAATGATCTCAAAATTTGTTCCAGAGTGTGTATTGTCCTCAGTAACTGACCGTTGGTCTGAGGATGATAAGAAGTACTGAAATAGAACTCAATATCTAGATCCTACTGAAGTCTTCAACATAATTTCAAGGTATACCTCAGATCCCAATAAAATAAAATTCAATGTGGTACTCTATTCAACCATACCACATTGTTTTCATTATCCTGGAAAGTTGTTCAAGATTGAAATCCTTTCTAATTGTTGTGAAGTGTGTCAAAATTGTTAGAAGAGAAACTATAACACAGATATCATTATTTACTTTTGATGTTTTGGGATGTATTACAACAATGTCAAGAGTGATGTTTTCTTATTTCCATTCTTGTATAGGTAATGGATGTAACATCACCATATACATTGGAATCATATCATTAACATGATAACATTCCAAGCATCAAGAGACATATTTGAAAATATATAATTTCATTCCATACAACGAAAAACACTCTTTTAGGTACATTTATATCTTTTTTATTCATGAGTGAATATAGATTAAATATTTATGAGCCTAATCCAATAGTTCCTTCTTTAATTATAATAACTGATTAATACAAACCTGATTCCTAGACCTTAATATTTCATCACTATTAAGGATGAATTTGGGATCATTTCTCAACTTCTTCTATAGTTCAACATATTTATTTTGTAACTCCTTAATCATTAGTTGTATATAATTTTCATTTGAGAAATATAATATCACCTTCCATTAATGATTCAATATCAATTCTATTAAAAATCCAAATATATTGGATCTTCTGGGGTTCTAATCATAGATAGGGTAGCATGGTATTATCGATTCAAAGCATCTACCACCTTATTATTTATCCTAGGTTGGAAATGTATTGAGAAGACATAATCATTGATCAACTCAAACTATTTTATTTTTTTCATATATTATCTCTTGTTGTGTGAAAATATACATTAATTATATATTAACATTATAAATATCATACATTTGACATAATGATTGTGAGTTCATCTCTTTAATGCAATGATTACTCTAGAAATATCTAAATCATGTGTTGGGTAATTTTTTTATTTTATTTTCGAATTCTATGATGCATAACCTATCACTATATTATTTTTCATGGGGACAATTATCATCCACTTCTTGGATGAATTACTATATATCAAAAAAATTTCCCTACTACATAGAACTGTGAGCACAGTTTCACTTGATAACCTTTTTTTTTGATCCGGGAAGTTCACTTTACCTTCCATCATCCATATAATCATAACACCTTTTATATAAAAACGGTGAGTGGATTAGATAATTGTGGAAAATATTTCTCAAAACTTTGATAATATCATGGCAATGAAAGGAAATATCTGATCTCCATTACTGGTTTTGGTATCAGTTAACTTTAAATAAATTCTATTTTGGTAGATCCACAGATATCCCATCACATGAGATTATCTGACCAAAAAATTAACTTTCTAAATCCAAAATTTACACTTTGTAAACTTTTCATTAATATTATTCCTTCTAAATCCAAAATTTTGCACTTGCTAAACTTGGTATTTATATTCATATTTCATATTATAGTAGAGAATATCATTTATAATTACTACCCTATATTATTGAATATAGTATCTAAGACTATATTTATTATATCCATGATGATAGGGGTGTAATTTGTAATACAAAAAGGTATCACTCTAAATTAAAAGTGTTCATACCTTGTGTGAAATGTCATCCTTGGTATTTCCTCCTTATTATCTTTCATTCATGATATCCTGAATGAATTTAAATCTTGGAAAAGTGTTGAGCTTCGCATAGTTGGTTAAATAATTCATAACTATATGGAAGATGATATTTTTCTTGATAGATGTATTCTTTTGTTCCCTATATTCAATTCAGTGTCTCATGGATCCATATTCCATCTTAAGAAATAGAACAGGTTCTCCCCAAGGAGATGAACAAGTGAATATAAATCCCTTATCATGATTCTCATGGATTTTCTTATTCAATTCCAACAACTCAATCGGGGACATTATATGAGGTGTCTATAAAATTGGAATACCACCTGATATGATTTGTATTGAAAACTCAACTTCACGAAGTGGTGGAATACATGTTGATTCTTTTAGAAATACACCATCAAAATCATGTACAATGGGTGTACATTTAATCCCGGGTTTTCCCCCAACCATTTGAGATCAATAACCATCATTTATAGGAATCAAGAAGCATTCAATGAAATAAATTTTTATTGGAAGGTTATATTCTTCCTTTCATCGATATATTATTAAATATTTATATTTATTATGAAATTTGGCATTCCTTCAACGCAAATTGATATAATTTTCTTATAGATAAATAAAATACATGCCAAAAATGACATCAAATTCAACTATAGGATGGATCACAGGATTTTTAGAAATAAATTTCCCAAAAACATCAAATAGAGAAGAATTCATAACATATCACGGGAATGTTGTGCCATTAGAAGATTTCCTATCTAACACCATATCTAATTGATGATTTAATATGGAAATAACCTTAGAGAATTATTTATAAATAAAATATTTTTCAATCCAGAATCAAATAAAACAATTTGATCATTAGAGTGGAAGGTAAGTATACCTATAACCATTTCATTATCGTACACCACATCGTCAATAGTAATTGCATGCGAAATTCAATTGAATTTGGTCTTATGTGTTTGTTTATGTCGATCATCTTCAATAACACTTTTTTCATTTCATTAATTGGAATAATTCCCCCATTTATTCTCAATTTTATAATTGATGTATAGTAGGATCATTTTATGTAGCCTTTTATTTTATCAAATCATTAGATATCTTTTTCCAAACACATCATTATTAAACTGCTCAATAAAATTCTTTTCCACTCTAAAATTTTTTACAAGCATCTTTATTACAATTTCATCCCTGTTTCTCTCCACAATTTAAGAATATGTGAAAAATCATATTATTTTCTGTGTGGTCTTTAAGTTTTCCATTGAATTCCACTTGTAATTTCTTATCAAATCCATAGGATAGATGGGTTACACCAGTATCCATCTCAACCATGAGAGCTCATCGAACAATTTTCTTTGTAGCTATTAATGTCCATCATGATTAATTCCATTAAGAAGAATGGATTTAGTCCACTAATGAATCAGTCAATTTTACTCCCTAGTTGGATAATAATTTCGGAAGTGTAAATTGTATGTCTTGTAAAATTTTCTTCATATGAACCAACAGATTCGTCATTCTTTTTCTTATTTTCAAGGAACTACTTCCCTATATTTGTTCAATGAATATGAGGAATTTTCTTATTGAAAAATATGTTTTTGAACTCATCACCTTACATGGACTCAATTTCATATCATTTCCTAAAATTCATAATAAAATTCCTCAATTAATAGGCTTCACCTTCTAAATGATAGACTTCTACAATGACATTATCATTTTCATAACATTGTAGAACAGAAATTATATTTTTAGTGATACATATCCATTTTTCATCTATTAATGGATAAGATGACACACTGAAAAAATTTGGATGGTCCCTCATGAAGGTGTCAACAGAATGTTTCTCCCTTCATTGATCATTTGAATTTCCTCCAAGTCTCATAGCTAGATAAATTTGTGTGATCATAGCGGCACCACACCCACATCGAGTACTATGTTACTACAACCACATAGTCATGTGATGTGGGGGAGGAATTCACAAAATCTATGTGGTAGTATGTGTGGATAGATACCCACTCTTCTGTGCTCATTCTTATATGGGATAATGGACCATTTGTCATCGAGATAGTTATGATGTGTGGTTTTATGTGTCTTTTGGATGAGTTGTGATCTGTGGTAATAGGTGTCTTCATGATGAGTCGTGATGTTCTATCCCATGTGTCTTCGTGATGAGATGCGATGTGAATTGATGTGATTCATTTTCCATGTGTGTATGGGTGGGATTTACTATGAGATGTGGCCCAGGTGTCTGTTGTCCTAACTTGATGTGATATACATAGTAGTTGGGGGAGGGTCATGAAATTTTATATTCAATTGTGAGAGGGGATAATCAATGGTAAATTAAAGTAGATACCCTATTATCCTTGATCTTTTTATTATATAATGTTATATTATACAGATATTTAATTTGTTTAGAATTCCAGGTGAGGTTAGGGTTATGGTTAATGTGTATAAAGAAACCATCAATGAATACCAATACAATTTCATCTTGATAATACCTTAATACATTTTTTATTGTAACTATAATAATAGAAGTTTCATCTGTAAATCTGTAAGGAACTAAAACATACTGATATAATTTGTACCTCATACAAAATGTATTAGTTATTATCTCATAATTTATAACCCTTAGTTGATGATAACCAACATCAAGAAAAATATTAAAAAAATTATTTATCTTCTTTAATTTGATCATATAGGTCATTAATATGTAGACTCATATTGTCTATACCACATTCAAGATATCTTATTCAGTATACAATCCTTCATCAGTATTAACTGGTTATAAAAAAAGAATGTATAAGTCTTTTAAAAAAGTTATACTCCCTGATATTGATCATATAATTCATATTTTCCAAAAAAGTATTATTTTTATTTATTTTAATTTTATTGGTCTCTCTATAATGAATTTATATACTGATAGATCCATCATTTCATTTTTGAAAAAAAACATAGGGACTATCTAAGGTGAATAATTATGGTCTGTATTTATTTATTCAACTCTAAAAATTCAACTGTTTACATTCTATAGTGATTTTGAATATATATTATGATTAAAGGATGATAGCGATAGAAAACTCAAATTCATGCAAATGTGGAGGTCATGTAAATTCTTCTTGAAATATATCAAATGAATCTCTAATAATATATACATATTTTATCCATACAATGTATCTCCCAAAAAATAAAAAATCCCTCCTTCTCCTCAAGTATTAATGTGATATACAATAGGTTGATATATACATTGTTCTAATAATAAAGTCACTCTATTAAAAATAAATGATCCTATACAAAAAAAATAGAAATTTCAGTCACATTTTAGTAACTTTTTTCATTATACTTTGGAAGATAATTTACAACATGGATTATTTAAAATTCAATAATGGGTATTTCAAAAAAAAGATATAAATATGTTAATATATATTTAATTGAAGGGAAAATTTTTAAAATACACTATACACCATAAGATTACCCTAAGATGTATTGATTGAAAGATATTTCCACACAGTGTAAGGGGATTTTTACATTTCCATAGAAAATGTGAATGATGTAAACTGGTGCAAAACTATGAAATGAAATAAATCATTAGCTACATTACAGGTTGTGATAAAATTACATTTAGTCATAACATTTTAGATATCATCCTTACCTGATGTGATGGAATAAACTTGAAGAATATTGATTTTCCTTTTTAGAGGTCAATTAAATGAATTATTGCATCATTAATTTTTATTGTCCCTATATCCTTATAGTTTATGAAGATGTCATTGTTATATTTTTACCACATTCATTCATGAGAAATAGAACTATCATCTCCAACCATGCAGAATATTCATATTCCAAACTATCATATTCTGTGAGGTTTCCCTTTAAAACTACTAAATTATAATGATTTATATTTTTCCTCTATCCATTTTATCATGAGTTTTATATGGTTCCAATATTCCCTCTTCTTTTCGTGATCATACACTAAAAATTTAGCCTTATAGAATTTCTTCCTAATTTTGATTCCTTTTGATAATATACCCCGATCTACTTAAAATGTCATATAAATTATTTCCATTCAATACAATGGATTGTTACTATAAAATAATAGATCATTAAATATTCATGGATTATATATAGAATCAAATACCTTAATTTCTATACTATTAAAGATATATTGCTTCTAGAGAATAATTTATTTGTCTTGTTTCCTTATATTGAGATATTATTATTCAATATTTACTCATTTATCTTAATGAATGATGTTTTAAAAAATATCACTATAAATTTATAACATTTCTTTCTAGTGATCCATTAAATATTCTTAGTGTATTAGGTAAACATCTACTATTTATCACCATCTCCTATTAGATATAAAACTACCCCAAAAATAGTTTTCATTTCGCAAATTTTCATTGTAAGAAATATCTTCACCAATGAATTGAACCATAAACGATTCTACAATTTTTTGAGAATTTGGTTCCTCTATACATTCAATTTTGTTATTCAAGATATGAATCAGCTAAACTCTGTTGTTATATTTCACTTATCTCTATTGATATAATATTTTAATATATTTAAATGATCATCCATACATGGGCATTGGTTATTGACGTTGTAACATCCCAGGTAAATAAAGAATAAAAAAAATTCATATTTATTAATATTTACGAATTAAATATTAATTTTACTCTAAAGGGGTTTCTATGTTCGATAGCGTACCCGATACGCAATAAAGAGTTTCATTGAAATCTTACGTTGCACACTAGTAATAAAATAATATTATTTTAAATGGTGGTTAACACATAGCCATTGTATTGGCGGGAATGGATAGAAATAACTAAAATATTATTATATATGTTTCTAAAATGTTTTTACATTTATCTAATTAAAGATAAAGGCTTAAAATACGGAAAGAATTCAATTTTAGGCATTTATACCCTATTTTTCACTAAAGAATCACTTATCAACTTTTGATGGTGAACCGTCATTAAATACTGTTTTGGTCACTCTTATACATTCTATTGGACCAAATAAAACTATTCTTTATAATTGGGACATCAAAATTTACTTTGTGTAAATTTTTGGTATTTTTCCGATAAAGTTCATTTTTTAATGAATACTGTAAAATGTTGTATTTTAATTCAAAACCTATTTTTAATCTAATTTATTTATATTATTAGATTATCTTTTGAATTGGTTTTAAAGTGAAATTAGAATATATTTTTAGTATTAAATCCAATAGTGGTCGTTGGAATTAATTTCACTTTGAAATCGGACTTAAACTAGTGTCAATCTTTTAATACTTATTGTTTCATAAAAACACGCTATTTGCTCTGACAGCGAGAATTAATTATTAAATTAATTAATTCATCTTATATGTTTTGAATTTTGTAAAATGGACTTCATTTTTGAATTCAGAATATCAAATATAGCTTAGGGTGAAGTTTTGGTATTTTTCTGAAAACATCAATTTTTGATGAATAGTGAAACCACTATGTGGTACTTAAACAAACTGATTTTTCGTTTAAAGGAAATTTTACCACTTATGTGTTTTGAATAACAAAAAACCGACATACATGGTTTTCATTAAGAAGTAAAATGTGGTTCAATGAGATTACAATAATTTTTTTGGTGAATAGTAACTTTTAAGTTCTTAATCGCGATTATAGGTAATTAGTGTAGTTTAAGGTAAAAATAGTGTTTTAATAAAATGAGATGAGATTGACACATGTCATACACTCATTGGATGTGTCCTGGACGACCAAGAAAATCCATGGGTCAACTTGGGGGCCCCATGGAGCCACTTTTGTTGGAAAATTGCATAAATAAATTTTTATTTAAAGTTAAAATAAAATTGTCACAAGCATGAGATGTTTCACTAAAACAATTTCTAAAATGGGGTTATAAAAGTCATATTTTTTACTATAAATATTTATTAGAAAGCTAAAACTATTTCCTACATCATGAGATTTTTTTTATAATTTTTAGAAATTAAATAGTTTAAATTATTAATGACATCATGATGATGCAGCGATTACCTCATTAATAATGGATTTAAATAAAATGAAAAGATAATGTAAAATATATGACCTACACATGTCCAAAACCTATTGTATGGGTATATTTAGAACCCTTATCACCTTATCCTAGAATTATATCAATGTTTGACCTCTTAAATCCGAATATCATTTTACAATAATGTTACTTTTTTTTAATTTCCAAGAGTGCCCCTCCTCTCCTCTTATAAAAGGCCCCCACCTCTACCTCTTTACCCAAACTTTCAAAGACATTGGCTCGGCCAACCCCTACCGATTTTGTCTCTCCACATCCCTATCATACTCCTTGAAGCATCACTTTGGGCAGAAGTCTTCCCAAGGAAGCCTTTGAGCTCAAACCAAAGGGAGTTACCCGATTTTAAAGTAATGTCTTCTTTTGAGTACTTTTGTTTTATTTTGCTTCTACAACCCCCTAAACTCTTTTTATTCTTTTATTTTGTAACAACTCCAGTATATTCAATATAATAGGATTTTTTTTATAAGAATTATTAGAGCTACACTTACACACACCTACATCTAATGGTTAAAGAACCTACTGTTTCCGTGGATGGAAAATTTCTGCCTCCCGAAACAATAATTGTTCATCATTCTTTTAACACCTTCAAAGGTGGCCATTAAGATGAAACTATATTTATATATGATATATATTATGTTTATGTTTTCCTTATGCTTCTGTATTTTTCATTTGTGGTATACCTTTATGGATTCCATTATGGGTAAACACGATAATTTCATTTTAGGAAGTGCGGACTACCGCCCCCTCAAAGTGATTTGGTTCGTTAATGCCATATGTGGGACGTATAAAGGATGGATTTATAGTTATTATATATGATGTTATACTATAATTATAATATACCTCTATATCATTATTATTTCTTTCCATTAAATTATAAGATAGAAATGAAAGTAGCGTTCATGCGTACGTACGACTTACCGTCTCCATGAACGGTGTATTTCATTTATTATCCTCAAATGTAATGTAATATTATAATTAAATGTATATAATGGATATATATGATGAATTATACTTCTAAATGATGAATATAATTTTTTAATTAAAATAAATATACCTCGCATTTAGTTTTAATTCCATTAATATGACAAAGAAATGAAAGTAGCGTTCATGCATACGTACGACTTACCGTCTCCACGAACGGTGCATTTCATTTCTTACCTCTAAATGATTATGCAATATTATAAATACATGTATATGCTGGATATATATGATATATATGATATCCAAATCAGGAATTTCATTCGGGATATAAAGAACCATTGACCACACGAACAATATGTAATTATAAGAAGTCCACTTTCGACTTAAGAACCAAATATCGACAAAACAAACATTATTAACTTAAATGATTACATAATGTTTCTAACATGGACATAAGTGATATAAAAGGAATAATGAACTTGAAAAAGGTTCTTAAGAAAATATAAATTAACTCAAGTTTATTATTCAGGACGTTAAAGAATGATCGAGTCAAGTGGGACCCAAGGTAAGGGACTTCATCTCAATCTCCCTTCATTGAGGCATATTTCGTTTTATACACAACTTTCTTTTATACGGTGTATAAAACCCTTTGACTTTTACTTTTATACAAAAGGAATCTTTTTCTACGAAGCATTTTACAAAATGAGAAAAAGGAATGTTTCTTTTAATGTACGCGGTGACAACGACCTTTTCTGCCGCCGCGAGTATTATTTTGTCATTGGCTCCCTGAACAAGCCGTAATGTTTTTTTTAAAATTAAATAAATATCATATAATCTTTTATGTATATTGGTATTGAAAATGGGTTTTTTATAATGGATTTTTTATGTCAATATATTTAAGGGATATATTGTGATCAAAGTGTGGAATTGTTTTCATTCCATTATATTTGTTTTATGTATTATGATTTTTATAATGGTACTTGTACATTTGATGGGTGGTTAAGTGATAAACCATATGACGGGTGTTGTCGTGAATACCAGGACGGGTGGTTACGTTATAACCTCGAATGCATTGGTTATGGAAGTCGGTCGTATGGCTATTCTATTATGTATGTATGGAAGTTGGCCATGTGGCTATTCTATTAAGTGATATGTGTGGAAGTCGACCATATGGTTATTCCACTTAGGTATGTTTTTGTCCCAAGTTACCTTTATATGTTATGTATTCTTTATATGGTTTTTAAGGTAATCCTTTGGTTACAAAAGGGTAAGTAATGATATTTTATTCAGTGAAGAGTATTTAATACTTCATGAAGGTGAAGGTATTACTTTGATAAAGTATACATGGTTTACTATATGTTTGAAAAACTAACAGTTTTCATTCATCATGTATCCCTTACTGTGATTTTTATGCTCACCCCAAGTTTTTTTGAAATGTTTTTCACAGGTCTTAATGTTGAATAGGTTCAAGGATGGGATCAAGGGAAAGTCATGCTATATAAAACATGGAACTAGACATGTTTCTTTTTAAGAGTTTTCTTATTTTATGTAAACGTAGTATAAGTTTCTACTTTGTAATATTTTGAGATGTAATAGTTATGTCCTAATTCTCTAAAAATCTAAACCTGAAAAGATCCTCAATGTGAATTATTCATTTAATTCAATATTAAGTAATGTTTAAGGTCGTGGCCTTATAGTTGGTATCAAAGGTCGGTTTAGAAAACGTTAGGAGTTAAAAAATTGTTAAATTATAAATTAATTTATGGTATGATTGAAATGATATAGAATTTAAAGATTACCATGTTGCTTCGCCTAAGATATTTCTGGGTTAAGAATGGTTTTTCATAGAGGAAACAGAACAGATTTTCTGGGAATGCTTATAGTGGGAAATGAACTTTGAAATCAATATCCTGAGATGGTCAGAATCAGAACAAAACAGTTTTTTGCAGTGATGGCTCAGTTGACTCAGGTTATTACTGAAGGTTTGTTAGAATATTTTCATGGTTATCTAGTCCAATGACTAAGCTAACTCATGAGGGTGTTATGTTCATCTGGACAAAATAATGTGATGATTGTTTTCAGGAGTTGAAAAGAAGATTGGTGAATGCTCCAATTTTGGCACTTCCTTCCAGGAATGGTGAGTTTTTTTATAAACAGTGATGCTTCGTTGAAGGGACCTGGTTGTGTCCTTATATAGAATGATCAGGTAATTTCTTATGCTTCATGTCAGTTGAAAACTCATGAGGTAAATTACCCTATACATGACATGGAATTAGCTGCTGTTTTTTTTTTAAATTTTGAAGGCATCATTTGTATGGATTAAAGTGTGAAATATATACCAATCACAAATTTTTAAAGTATATATTCACTCAGAAAGAATTGAACATGAGACAGAAGAGATGGCTGGAATTAATCAAAGATTATGATTGTACAATTAATTACCATCCGGGAAAAGAAAATAAAGTGGCTGATGCTTTGAGTCGAAAAAGTAATGCTTCATTGACAATGTTGCATTTGGAACGTGATCCTTTGGTTAAGGATTTGATGAACTTTGGAATGGATTTTTTTTGTGCAGGATGTCCTTCTGTTTTGTTTCAGGTATCGGTGAAATCGTCTCTATCAGACAAAATCAAACAAGCACAGAAGCAAGACAGTGAGTTGCAGAAAAAGGTAGAGTTGGTTCAGAAGGGTATCTTTCCTGAATTCAACATTGATAATGATTGTGTTTTGAGGTTTGGGAAGAGATTATGTGTGCCTAGTGATTCACAATTGAAGAGAGAGTTGTTATATGAGGCTCATAGTTCCCCGTTTTTAGTTCATCCTGGCAGTACTATGATGTACAGAGATCTGCGGGAGTATTACTGGTGGGATGGAATAAAAAGGGATATTGCTGATTTTACTGTGAAGTGTTTGACTTGTCAGCAGGTTAAGGTAGAGTGGTATTTACCGAAAGGGATGCTTCAGCCTTTACCAGTGCCTGAGTGGAAATGGGAAAACATATTCATGGACTTTGTTGTGTGATTGCCGAAGACACCTCGAGGTAATAATGCAGTCTGGGTTATTATTGATCGCTTGACTGAATCTGCTCATTTAATTACAATACGAGATACTTTTTCTCTAGATCAACATTCTTGATTGTATCGTAATGAGATAGTCAGGTTTCATGGAATTCCCCTCTCCATTGTATCTGATCGTGATCCCAGGTTTACTTCTAACTTTTGGAAAGGCCTTCAGAAGTCATTGAGTACTGAATTAAATTTTAGTACAGCTTTTCATCCTCAATTAGATGGGAAATCAGAACGAACAATTCAGACCTTGGAGGATATGATACGAGCTTGTTCGATGGATTATCAAGGAATTTGGGACCAACATCTTACTTTGGTTGAGTTTTCATATAATAATAGTTTTCATTCTATTATACAGATGTCACCGTTTGAGGCATTATATGGGAAGCGGTGTCGAACTCCATCATTTTGGGATGAAGTAGGTGAAAGGAAGATGATGGGACTAGAATTGGTAGCAGAGATGGAAGAAAAAGTTTATTTGATTCAGAAACACATGAGAACAGCTCAGAGAAGGCAGAAGAGTTATGCGGATAACCGGAGGAAGGATCTATCTTTCGAGGTAGGTGATCATGTTTTTCTCAATGTTTCTCCATGGAAAAGTGTGATGTGATTTGGTAAGAAATAAAAGCTAAGTCCAAGGTTCATTGGACCATATGAAATTCTGGAGAGAGTTGGATCAGCTTCATACCGAGTGGCATTACCTCCGAGTTTATCTCAGGTACACAATTTTTTCATGTTTCGATGTTGAGAAAGTATATGCCAGATCCATCTCATGTTTTGAGCCCAGAGGTAGTTCAGTTGGAAGAGAATCTCTCTTATGAAGAACAAGCAGTCCAGATTCTTGACCAAAGAGAGAAAGTTTTGTGAAATATGGTAATTCACCAGGTAATGGTTTTGTGGAAAACCAATATTTTTGAAGTGGAAACGTGGGAATCTGAAAATTCTATGAGGGATAAATACCCCCACTTTTTTTGATAAGTGAATAAAATTGCGAGGACGCAATTCCCAAAAGGGGGGAAGGATGTAACATCCCAGGTATATAAAGAATAAATAATTTTCATATTTATTAATATTTATGAATTAAATATTAATTTTACTTTAAAGGGGTTGCTATGTTCGATAGCATACCCGATGCGCAACAAAGAGTTTCATTTAAATATTACGTTGCACACTAGTAATAAAATAATATTATTTTAAATGGTGTTTAACACATAGCCATTGTATTGGCGGGAATGGATAGAAATAACTAAAATATGATTATATATGTTTTTTAAATTTTTTTACATTTATCTAATAAAATATAAAGGCTTAAAATATGGAAAGAATTCAATTTTAGGCATTTATACCCTATTTTTCACTAAAGGATCACTTATCACCTTCTGGTAGTGAACCGTCATTAAATGTTGTTTTGGTCAAACTTATAAATTCTATTGGACCAAATAAAACTCTTCTTTAGAATTGGGATATCAAAATTTACTTTGTGTAAATTTTTGGTATTTTTCTGATAAAGTTCATTTTTTAATGAATAGTGTGAAATGTTGTATTTTAATTCAAAACCTATTTTTAATCTAATTTATTTATATGATTATATTATCCTTTGAATTGGTTTTAAAGTGTAATTAGAATATATATTTTTACCATTAAATCCAATAGTGGTCGTTGGAATTAATTTCACTTTGAAATTGGACTTAAACTAGTGTCAATCTTTTGATACTTATTGTTTCATAAAAACACGCTATTTGCTCTGACAGTGGGAATTAATTATTAAATTAATTAATGCATCTTATATGTTTTGAATTTTTTATAATGGACTTCATTTTTGAATTCGGTATATCAAATATAGCTTAGGGTGAAGTTTTGGTATTTTTCTGAAAAACTTCAATTTTTGATGAATAGTGAAACCACTAAGTGGTACTTAAACAAACTGATTTTTCGTTTAAAGGAAATTTTACCACTTCTGTGTTTTGAATTTCAAAAATCCAACATACATGGTTGTCATTAAGAAGTAAAATGTGGTTCAATGAGATTAAAATAATTTTTTTGTGAATAGTAATTTTTAAGTTCTTAATCGGGATTAGAGGTAATTAGTGTAGTTTAAGGTAAAAATAATGTTTTAATAAAATGAGATGAGCTTGACACATGTCCTACCCTCAGTGGATGTGTCATGGCCGACCATGAAAATCCATGGGTAAACTTGGGGACCCCATGGAGCCACTTTATTTGGGAAATGACATAAATAATTTTTTATTAAATGTTAAAGTAAAAATGACACAAACATGAGATGTTTTACTAAAACATTTTTTACATGGGGTTATACAAGTCAGATATTTGACTATAAATATTTATTAGAAATCTAAAAATATTTCCTACATCCGGATATTTTTTTTCTAATTTTTATAAATTAAATATATTAAATTATATATGATATCATTATGATGCAGCGATTACCTCATTAATAATGAATTTAAATAAAATGAAACGATAATGTAAAATCTATGACCTACACATGTAAAAAAACTATTGGATTGGTATATTTCGAACCCTTATCACCTTATCCTCGAATTATATCAATCTGGGACCTCTTAAATCCAAATATCATTTTAAAATAAAGTGACTTTTCTTTATATTCCAAGAGTGCCCCTCCTCTCCTATAATAAAAGGCCCCCACCTCTACCTCTATACCCACACATCCAAAGCATTTGGCTCGGCCAAACCCTACCCATTTTGTCTCTACACATCCCTATATTACTCCTTGAAGCCTCACATTGGGCAGAAGCCTTCCCATGGAATCCTTTGAGCTCAAACAAAAGGGAGTTACCCAATATTATGGCAATGTCTTCTTTTGAGTCCTTTTGTTTTATTTTGCTTCTCCAACCACCTAACCTATTTTTATTCTTTTCTTTTGTAACAACTCCAGTATATTCAATATACTAGGATGTTGTTATAATAAGTATTAGAGCTACACTTACACACACCTCCTATAAGGCCCCAGCCTTAAGCCTTACTTAATCTTGAGTTATTACAAGATTACACATTGAGGATCTTTCCGGGTTTAGAGTTTTAGAGAATTATATCATAAAACTTGCATTACATTCCACATATAAACAAAGTGGTTACATAAATATAGTATTCTTCATTCCCATCAATGGAAACATATTTAAAGTAAAACATGGATTCTTTCTTGACACTTCCTTGACACTATCATCATATCATGTACCTTTCCCTTGACCTGTGAAAAACATTTCAGAAAAACATGGGATGAGCATAAAAAACTCAGTAAGGGATATAAAAATATGGAAAGAAAAAATGGGTACATATATTCATAATAATGAAATCATACTTTTCCCATAAAACATAATCACTTTAACATAACTCATCAAATCATGAATAAATCATTGAAATCATAAGACATAAAGGTAACTTGAGGCATTCATAACATCCTTACATAGGTAGTAACCCTCTTGGTTACGTTTGGAATACCCATCACAGTATATTCCCTAAATCTCTTCGGAGAAACCTTAACATTTCACTCCTTCGCGTTACCCAATGCATTGGAGAGCTATATCGGGCTCACCCGCCCTTAGTCTATCACGGAACCACCCATCTTCATAATAATGCCCAAGAACCTCAACATAATCGTATCACATAAAACATGCATAAAGGAAACATATCATTTCCACCTTTCAATCACAAGATATCAATACAACACATTGATATAAAAACATTGTGAAAACAATTTTCAATAACAAAATAAAAGAAATGTAAAACATGGTATTTATTTTTCTTTTTTTAAAAAATGTATGGCCTGTAGAGGAAGTCAAAACTCAAATAATGGTCACGGCGGCGGAGAAGTCGTTGTCGCCGCATACGTACAACAAAAACATTCCCTTTTGTCATTTAGTAAATGATTCATATAAAAAATAATTCCTTTTGAATAAATGTAAAAGTCAAAGGGGTTTATACACCGTATAAAATAAGGTTGTGTATAAAACAAAATATGCCTCAATGAAAGGAGATTGAGACGAAGTCCCATACCTCGGGTCCGACTTAACTCGATCGTTCTTTAATGTCCTGAATAATAAACTTGAGTTAATTTCTACTTTCTTAAGAACATTTTTGAAGTTCATTATTCCTTTTATATCACTTATTACCATGTCATTAACACTATGTAATTATTTAAGTTAATAATGGTCATTTTAACGATCATTGGTACTTGAGTCAAAAATAAACCCTTTATAATTACAATTTGTTCATGTATCTATTATATCCATTATGGTATCCATGATGTAGATATCATATATGTCATATATATCCAGTAAATTCATGCATTTATAATATTACATAATCATTTAGAGGTATGAAATGAAATGCACCGTTCATGGAGACGGTAAGCCGTACGTACGCATGAACGCTACATTCATTTCTATTTCGTATTTTTATAGAATGGAATCATAATGATATAAAGGTATATTATAATTCCAGTATAATATCATATATAATATCATTGTTCCATCCTTTATACGTCCCACATATGGTATTTAACGAATCAAATCATTTTGAGGGGGCGGTAGTCCGCACTTCCTTAAATGAAGATATCGCGTTTTCCCATAATGGAAACCATAAAGGTATGCCCAAAATGAAAAATACAGAAGCCTAAGGATAACATAAACATATTATATATCATATATAAATATAGTGTCATCTTAATGGACACATTTGAAGGTGTTAAAAGAATGTTGAACAATCATCGTTTCGGGAGGCAGAAATTCGCCATCCATGGAAACAGTATGTTCTTTTACCATTAGATGTAGGTGTGTGTAAGTGTAGCTCGAATCCTTCTTATAATAACATACTAGTATATTTAGTATACTGTAGTTGTTACAAAAAAATAATAAAAAGAGTTTAGGGGGTTGGAGAAGCAAAATAAAACAGAAGGACTCAAAAGAAGACATTACCTTAAAATCGGGTAACTCCCTTTGGTTTGAGCTCAAAGGCTTCCTTGGGAACACTTCTTCCCAATTTGAGGCTTCAAGGAGTAACAGAGGGAAGTGTAGAGACAAAATGGGTAGGGTTTGGCCAAGCCAAAGGCTTTGGGAGTGTGGGTAAGGAGGTAGATGTGGGGGCCTTTTATAAGAGGAGAGGAAGGACACTATTGGAAAGTAAAGATAAGTTACTTTATTTTAAAATGAGTTTCAGATTAAAAAGGTCCCAAATGGATATAATTATAGGATAAGGTGATAAGGGTTCGAAACCCACTCATCCAATAGGTTTTGGACAAGTGTAGGTCTTAGATATTACATTAACTTTCCATTTTATTTAAATCGTTAAATATTGAGGTCATCGCTGCATCATCATGATGTCATAAATAATTTAATTTATTTAATGTATAAAAATTATAAAACAAATTCAATGATGTAGCAAATCGTTTTATCTTTCAAATGAATATTTATAGTCAAAAATCCGATTTGTATATCCTCATGTAAAAGTTGTTTTAGTAAAACATTTCATGTTCGTCTCATTTTTACTTTAACTTAAAATAAAAAGATATTAATGTCATTTTCCAACCAAAGTGGCTTCATGGGGTCCCCAAGTTGACCCATGGGTTTTAATGGTCGGAAAAGACACATCCAATGAGGTTAGGACATGTTTCATATTCATTTCATATTATTAAAACATTATTTTTACCTTAAACTACACTAATTACCTCTAATCGCGATAAAAAACATAAGAAGTTACTATTCACAAAAAAATTATTTTAATCCCATTGAACAAAATTTTACTTCTTAATGACAACCATGTATGTAATATTTTTGAAATTCAAAACACAATGATGGAAAAATTTCATTTAAACAGAAAGTTTTTTTATAAGTACCACTTAGTGGTTTCACTATTCATAAAAAATTGAAGTTTTTCAGAAAATTACCAAAAATTCACCCTAAGCTATATTTGATATTCCGAATTCAAAAATGATGTCTATTTTACAAAATTCAAATCATATTAGTTAAATTAATTAAATTAATAATTAATTCCCGCTGTCATGACAAATAGCGGGTTTTTTTTTGAAACAATATCTATGAAAAGTTTGGCATTAGTTTATGACCAATTCCAAAGTGAAATTAATCCTAATGACCACCATTGGATTAAATGGTAAAACTATATTCAGATTACACTTTAAGACCAATTAAAAATATAATCTAACTATATAATTAAATTAAATGAAAAAGTAGTTTTGATGTAAAATGCAGTATTTTTTCACTATTCATTAAAAAATAAACATTGTCAGAAAAATACCCAAACATTATCCAATGTAAAATTCAATGTCCCAATCAAAATGAATATTTTTATTTTGACAAATATAGATTATAAAATTGTCAAAATATTTATTTAAAAAGTGTTTCCCATCAAAAGGCACTAAAACAATCTTTTAAGAATATTAGTGTATTCCATGCTTAAGATTTGATTTATTTTCATTTTAAGCCTATAAAACACTATATAATTCATTAATAGACATAGATAAAAATATCTATTATTCATTACTTACATGGGATGTTACATCCTTCCCCCCTTTTGAAAATTGTGTCCCCGCAATTTATTTACTTATCGAATAAATGTGGGTACTTATCCCTCATTGCATTTTCAGATTCCCATGTTGGCTCTTCCATCATGTGGTTTTTCCACAAAACCTTTACCTGATTAATCACCTTATTTCATAAAACTTGCTCCTTGTGGTCAAGAATCTGGACCGATTGTTCCTCATAAGATAGGTTCTCTTCCAGCTGAACTACCTCTGGACTCAAAACATGATATAGATCTGGAATATACTTTCTCAACATCGAAACATGAAAAACATCGTGTACCTGAGATTAACTCAGAGGTAAAGCCACCCGGTATGAAAATGATCCAACTCTCTCCAGAATTTCATATGGTCCAATGAACCTTGGACTCAGCTTTCCTCTCTTGCCAAATCTCATCACACTTTTCCAAGGAGAAGCCTTGAGAAAAGCATGATCACCTACCTCGAAAGATAGATCCTTCCTCCGGTTATCCGCATAACTCTTCTGCCTTCTCTGAGCTGTTCTCATGTGTTTCTGAATTAGCTGAACTTTTTCTACCATCTCTTCTACCAATTCTGGTCCCATCAACTTCCTTTCACCCACTTCATCCCAGAAAGCTGGAGTTCGACACCGCTTCCCATATAATGCCTGAAATGGTGCCATCTGTATACTGGAATGAAAATTGTTATTATATGAAAATTAAACCAAAGAAAGATGTTGTCCCCAACATCCCTGATAATCCATAGAGAAAGAACGTAGCATATCCTCCAATGTCTAAATTGTTCGTTCTATCTGCCCATCTGATTGAGGATGAAAATATGTACTAAAATTTAATTCAGTACCCATCAACTTCTGAAGGCCTTTCCAAAAGTTAGAAGTGAACCTGGGATCACGATCAGATACAATGGAGAGAGGAACTCCATGTAACCTGAGTATCTATTTAAAATACAAACGGGAAAGTTGATCTAGGGAAAAATTATCTCGTATAGAAAGGAAATGATCAAATTTATTCAAGCGATCAACAATAACCCAGATTGCATTATTACCTCGAGATGTCTTCGGTAATCCCACAACAAAGTCCATGGATATATTCTCCCATTTCCACTCTGGCACTGGTAAAGGCTGAAGCATCCCTTTCGGTAACTGTCGCTCTGCTTTAACCTATTGAAAAGTCAAACACTTCACAGTAAAATCAGCAATATATTTTTTCATTCCATCCCACCAGTAATACTCCCGCAGATCTCTATACATCTTAGTACTTCTAGGATGAACTGAAAACGGAGAACTATGAGCTTCACATAACAACTCTCTCTTCAACTGTGAATCACATGGCACACACAATCTCTTTCCAAATCTCAAAACACAATCATTATCAATGTTGAATTCAGGCAACTTACCTTTCTGAACCAGCTCTACCTTTTTTTAAAACTCACTGTCTTGCTTCTGTGCTTGCTTGATTCTATCTGATAGAGATGATCGCATTGATACCTGAAACAAAAAAAAATAACTTCCTGCACCAACAACTTCTATGCCAAAGTTCATAAAATCCTTAACCAAAGGATCACGTTCCAAACGCATTATTGCTAATGAAGCATTACTTTTTTGACTCAATGCATAAGCCACTTTATTTGCTTTTACCGGATGGTAATGAATTGTACAATCATAATCCTTGATTAATTCTAGCCATCTCCTTTGTCTCATGTTCAATTATTTCTGAGTGAATATATACTTTAAACTTTTGTGATCTATATATATTTCACACTTTACTCCATACAAATGAAGCCTCCATATTTTTAAAGAAAAAACAACTATAGCTAATTCCAAATCATGTGTAGGGTAATTTTCCTCATGAGTTTTCAACTGTAGTGAAGCATAAGAAATTACCTGATCATTCTGCATTAGGACGCAACCAAGTCCTTTCAATGAAGCATCACAGTATACAACAAACTCACCATTCCTGGAAGGTAGTGCCAAAACCGGAGCATTCACCAATCTTATTTTCAATTCCTAAAAACAATCATCACATTATTTTGTCCAGATAAACTTAACACCCTTCCGAGTTAGCATAGTCACTGTACTAGATAACCGTGAAAAATTTCTAACAAACCTTCGGTAATATCATGCCAAACCAAGGAAGCTACGAATCTTAGTTACATTTGTGGGTCTTGGCCAGTCTTCCACAACTTTTGATTTTGCAGGATCAATAGTTATCCAATCTTTAGAAACAATGTGACCAAGGAAAGAAATTTGTTGCAACCAAAACTCACACTTGAAGAATTTCCCATAAAATTTATTTTCTTTTAATGTTTGCAAGATAACCCTTAAAAGTCTTTCATGCTCTTCTTTAATTTTAAAAAACACCCAAATATCATCAATAAAAACCACCACAAACATATCCATGAACTCATGGAAAATTCTATTCATTAAGTCCATGAATACAGCAGGTGCATTGGTAAGCCCAAAAGGCATTACTAAAAATTCATAGTGGCCATATCTTTTACTGAACGCGGTATTCAGAACATCTTCTTCCTTTACCTTCAGCTCATGGTACCCCGATCTCAAGTCAATCTTTGAAAAAAACTGAGCTCCCTGGAGCTGATCAAACAAATCATCGATATGAGGCAAATGATATTTGTTCTTAACATTGATATTATTCAAGGCACTATAATCAACTCAAAGTCTCATTGAACCATGTTTCTTTTTAACAAACATGACAGGAGCTCCCCATGGTGATGTGCTAGGTTGAATGAAACCTTTCTCTAATAAATCTTACAATTTCTATTTCAACTCTAAAAGTTCAATTTGAGCCATTTGATAAGGGGGTTTTGAAATTGTCTTAGCATCAGCAACTAAGTCAAAAGTAAGCTCATCTTCCCGATCTGGTATTATTCCAGGCAACTCATTAGGAAAAACATTAGGATACTCATTTACCACTGGCACATCATTAATCTGAACAGTTCCTTTATTTTCAACGATGTGTGCAAGGTAACATTCATTTCCATCTTTTACATGTTTCTTGGCCTCTTGATAAGTTATCAACAGTAAGAGTTCATTCTTGTACACAAACTGAAATTCTTTCTGAAAATAAAATTCTTTAGCTCTACCGTCAATCTTAGCATGGTAAATAGAGAGCCAATCCATACCTAGGATAACATCAAACACTACTAGAGGTAGAACAATAAGGTTTGCAAATAGGTTCTTTCCATAGATAAGGATAGGAAGATTCATATAAATTCTATTTTCCTCAACATTCCCCCAGGTGTTTTTACCAAAAGTTCAGGAGTCATTTCTTGAGATGGTATTCCCATTTTACTAGAAGAGGTTTCAGAGATAACATTTCACTAACTGTAAAGGATTTCACCACCCCTTTCTGCTTGTAGTCTAACTGCTTCCCATCACTCAAGCTCTTTGTCGGACACTCGTTGGCAAAGTGACCCATCTCATTGCACTTATAACATTTCACTAACTGTAAATCAAATTTGGTCTTACCTTCACCTTGATCCTTTTCAGTGCAATCACGAGCCTTATGTCCCATCTTACCACATAGGTAGCACTTTCCAGAATTTAGAAGACATTCCCCAGCATGCCTTTTTCCACATTTATCACAGACTGGAAACTTAGTTTTCTTACCATCAGACTTTTTTGAAGAATTCTTACCTTTCTCCTGCCACCTCTGTCTCTTCTTCTATTGGTTGTTATAGAACACTTGATCATCGGCAAACTCCATTTCCACCTTCTCAGCACATCGAACAAGCTTTTCATAACTTTTAAACTCACGAGAAGCTAATGCCCTTCGATATTTTGGCTTTAATCCTGAGTAAAAATGATTGATTTTACTATCAAGCTCTCAGATAAAATTTGGAGCATACCTTGCCAATCGAGTGAACCTTTCTTCATAGGTAGCCACTGAGTCTTCCTCTTGCCTCAATTCCAAGAATTGATTTTCCATCCTAAGTCGTACAGCCTTAGGAAAATACTTCTCAAGAAACATACCTTTGAATTCATCCCAGTCAAGAGCATCAATCTCATCAGCATCCCTGATATTTTTAACCATAGACCACCACTGATCTGCCTCACCCTCCAACGGTAAATTTCAAGACTAAGATTTTGATTGTCTGAACACCACATGACATCGAAAATCTTCTCCAGTGCTTTAATCCACCCTTTAGCTACCACAGGGCCAGATGATCCTCTGAATGATGGGGGATGTTGCCTCATGAAATGTTCCACCACTGACATGTTCCTCTGCGGTTGCTCTGGCTGATCTCGTGCATGGATACCACCACCATTTATCGCTTGAGTCAACTACGCCATTACTGGAACAAACTGTTCAGTTCCAATTCTGACCATCTCAGGATGCTGATTCGGAAGGTTATTTCCTTCTATATGCCTTCCTAGCACTGCTTCCCTGTTTCCTCTGTGTAAAACCACACTGAACAAACATGTCTTAGATGAAGCAACATGGTAATCTTCAAATGCTATATCATTTCAAAAAAAATATTTTTGGATAATCATTTAATAAAATTCTAACTCTTAAAGTTATCTAAACCGAACTTTGATACCAACTATAAGGCCCCAGCCTTAAAGCTTACTTAATCATGAGTTATTACAAGATTACACATTGAGGATCTTTTCGGGTTTAGATTTTTAGAGAATTAGATCATGAAACTTGAATTACATTCCACATATAAACAAAGTGGTTACATAAAGATAGTATTCTTATTTCCCATCAATGGAAACATATTTAAAATAAAACATAGATTCTTTCTTGACACTTCCTTGACACTATCATCATATAATTTACCTTTCCCTTGACATGTGAAAAACATTTCAAAAAAACTTGGGATGAGCATAAAAAGCTCAGTAAGGGATATAAAAATATGGAAAGGAAACATGGGTACATATATTCATAAGCATGAAATCATACTTTTCCCATAAAACAGAAGCACATTAACATACCTCATCAAATCATGAATAAATCATAGAAATCATAAGACATAAAGGTAACTTGAGGCATTCATAACATCCTTATGTAGGGAGTAACCCTCTTGGTTACGTTTGGAATACCCATCACAGTATATTCCCTAAATATCTTGGGAGAAACCTTAACGTTTCACTCCTTTGCGTAACCCAATGCATTGGAGAGCTATATCGGTCTCACCTGCCCTTAGTCTATCACGGAACCACCCGTCTTCATAATAATTCCCAAGAACCTCAACATAATCGTATCACATAAAACATGCATAAAGGAAACATAACATTTCCACGTTTCAGTCACAAGATATCAATACAACACATTGATATAAAAACATTGTGAAAACAATTTTCAATACCAAAATAAACGAAAAGTAAAACATGGTATTTATTTTTATTTTTTAAAAAAAGGTATGGCTTGTAGAGGAAGCCGAAACTCAAATAATGGTTACGACGGCAGAGAAGTCGTTGTCGCTGCATACGTACGACAAAAACATTCCCTTTTGTCATTTAGTAAACGTTTCGTATAAAAAAATATTCATTTTGAATAAATGTAAAAGTCAAAGGGGTGTATACACCGTATAAAAGATGGTTGTGTATAAAACAAAATATGCCTCAATGAAAGGAGATTGAGACGAAGTCCCATACCTCGGGGCCGACTTGACTCTATCGTTCTTTAATGTCCTGAATAATAAAATTGAGTTAATTTATACTTTCTTAAGAAACTTTTTCAATTTAATTAGTCCTTTTATATCACTTATTACCATTTCATGAACACTATGTAATTATTTAAGTTAATAATGGTCATTTTAACGATCATTGGTACATGAGTAAAAAATAAACCCTTTATAATTACAAGTTGTTTATGTATCTGTTATATCCAGAATGGTATCCATGATGTAGATATCATATATTTCATATATATCCAGTAAATTCGTGCATTTAGAATATTACATAATCATTTAGAGGTAAGAAATGAAATGCACCGTTCATGGAGACGGTAAGCCGTACGTACGCATGAACGCTACTTTCATTTCTATTTCGTATTTTTATAGAATGGAATCATAATGATATAAAGGTATATTATAATTCCAGTATAATATCATATATAATATCATAGTTCCATTCTTTATACGTCCAACATATGGTATTTAACGAATCAAATCACTTTGAGGGGGCGGTAGTCCGCACTTCCTTAAATGAAGATATCGCGTTTTTCCATAATGGAAACCATAAAGGTATTCCCAAAATGAAAAATAAAGAAGATCAAGGACAACATAAACATATTATATATCATATATAAATATAGTATAATCTTAATGTCCACC
The DNA here is from genome assembly GCA_963277665.1 of Viscum album. Classification (NCBI taxonomy): domain Eukaryota; kingdom Viridiplantae; phylum Streptophyta; class Magnoliopsida; order Santalales; family Viscaceae; genus Viscum; species Viscum album. The sequence goes on along the minus strand of OY728119.1, from coordinate 1,782,219,181 downwards.
TTTGAAGGTGTTAAAAGAATGTTGAACAATCATCGTTTTGGGAGGCAGAAATTCACTATCCACAGAAACAATATGTTCTTTAACCATTAGATGTAGGTGTGTGTAATTGTAGATTGAATCATTCTTATAACAACATCCTAGTATATTGGGGATACTGGAGTTGTTAAAAAAGAAAATAATAAAAAGAGTTAATGGGTTGGAGAAGCAAAATAAAACAAAAGGACTCAAATGAAGACATTACCTTAAAATCGGGTAACTCCCTTTGGTTTGAGCTCAAAGGCTTCCTTGGGACCACTTCTGCCCAATGTGAGGCTTCAAGGAGTAAGAGAGGGAAGTTTAGAGACAAAATGGGAAGGGGTTGGCCGAGCCAAAGGATTTGGGAGTGTGGGTAAGGAGGTAGAGGTGGGGGCCTTTTATAAGAGGAGAGGAGGGGCACTCTTGGAAAGTAAAGATAAGTTACTTTATTTTAAAATGAGTTTCGGATTAAAAATGTCACAAATTGATATAATTCAAGGATAAGGTGATAAAGTTTATAAATACATTCATCCCATAGGTTTTTGACATGTGTAGGTCTTAGATATTACATTATTATTCAATTTTTTTTAAATCGTTAAATAATGAGGTCATCGTTGCATCATCATGATGTCGAAAATAATTTCATTTATATAATGTCTAAAAATTATAAAACAAATTTTATGATGTAGGAAATCTTTTTATATTTTCAATTAATATTTATAGTCAAAAATCTGATTTGTATAACCACATGTAAAAATTGTTTTAGTAAAACATTTCATGTTTGTCTCATTTTTACTTTAACTTAAAATAAAAAGATATTAATGTCATTTTCCAACCAAAGTGGCTTAATGGGGTCCCCAAGATGACCCATGGGTTGTCTTGGTCGGCCATGACACATCCAATGAGGTTAGGACATGTGTCAAGTCCATTTCAAATTATTAAAACATTATTTTAACCTTAAACTACACTAATTACCTCTAATCGCGATTAAAAACTTAATAAGTTACTATTCACCAAAAAATTATTTTAATCCCATTGAACCACATTTTACTTCTTAATGACAACAATGTATGTCGGATTTTTTAAATTCAAAACACAATGATGGAAAAATTTCATTTAAACGGAAAAATTAGTTTTTATAAGTACCACTTAGTGGTTTCACTATTCATCAAAAATTGAAGTTTTTCAGTAAATTACAAAAAATTCACCCTATGATATATTTGATATTACGAGTTCAAAAATGATGTCTGTTTTAAAAAATTAAAATCATATAAGTTACATTAATTAATTTAATAATTAATTCCCGTTGTCCTGACAAATAGCGGGTTTTTTTGAAACAATATCTATGAAAAGTTTTGCATTAGTTTATGACCAATTTCAAAGTGAAATTAATCTAAATGTCCACAATTGGATTAAATGGTAAAATTATATTCAGATTACACTTTAATACCAATTAAAAATATAATCTAACCATATAAATAAATTAAATGAAAAAGCAGTTTTGATGTAGAATGTAGTATTTTTCACTATTCATTATAAAAATGAACATTGTCAGAAAAATACCAAAAATTTATCCAATGTAAAATTCAATGTCCCAATAATAATTAATATGTATATTTTTAGAAATATAGATTATAAAATTGTCAAAATATTGATTTAAAAAGGGTTTTCCATCAAAAGGCAGTAAAACAATCTTTTTAGAATATTAGTGTATTCCATGCTTAAGATTGGATTTAATTTCATTTTAAGCCTCTAAAACACTATATAATTCATTAATAAACATAGATAAAAATACCTATTATTCATTACTTACTTGTTCTGTTACACCTAAATCTAATGGTTAAAGAACATACTGTTTCCGTGGATGGCGAATTTCTGCCTCCCAAAACGATGATTGTTCGACATTCTTTTAACACCTTCAAAGGTGGCCATTAAATGAAAATATATTTATATATGATATATATTATGTTTATGTTTCCCTTATTCTTCTGTATTTTTCATTTGTGGTATACGTTTATGGCTTCCATTATGGGTAAACACGATAATTTCATTTTAGGAAGTGCGGACTACCGCCCCCTCAAAGTGATTTGATTCGTTAATGCCATATGTGGGACGTATAAAGGATGGATTTAATGTTATTATATATGATTTTATACTTTAATTATCATATACCTCTATATCATTATTATTTCTTTCCATTAAATTATGATATAGAAATGAAAGTAGCATTCATGCGTACGTACGGCTTACCGTCTCCATGAACGGTGCATTTCATTTCTTATCCCCAAATGTAATGTACTATTATAAGTATATTTATATAATGGATATATATGATGAATGATACTTCTAAATGTTGAATATAATTCTGGAATTAAAATATACATACCTGGCATTTAGTTTTAATTCCATTAATATGACAAAGAAATGAAAGTAGTGTTCATGCGTACGTATGGCTTACCGTCTCCATGAACAGTGCATTTCATTTATTACCTCTAAATGATTATGTAATATTATAAATACATGTATATTCTTGATATACATGATTTATATGATATTGAAATCAGGAATTTCATTCTGGATATAAAGAACCTTTGACCACACGAACAACATGTAATTGTAAGAAGTCCACTTTCGACTTAAGAACCAAATATCGACAAAACAAAAATTATTAACTTAAATGAGTACATAATGTTTATAACATGGAAATAAGTGATATAAAAGGAATAATGAACTTGAAAAAGGTTCTTAAGAAAATATAAATTAACTCAAGTTTATTATTCAGGACGTTAAAGAATGATCGAGTCAAGTCGGACCCAAGGTAAGGGACTTCGTCTCAATCTCCTTTCATTGAGGCATATTTCGTTTTATACACAACTTTCTTTTATACGGTGTATAATACCCTTTGACTTTTACTTTTATACAAAAGGAATCTTTTTCTACGATTCATTTTATAAAACGGAAAAAAGGAATGTTTCTTTTAACGTATGCGGTGACAACGACCTTTTCCGCCACCGCGAGTATTATTTGGTCTTTGGCTTCCCGAACAAGACGTAATGTTTTTATAAATGAAATAAATACCATATACTCTTTTATGTATTTTGGTTTTGAAAATGGTTTTTTTATAATGGATTTGTTATGTCAATATATTTAATTGATATATTGTGATCAAAGTGTGGAAAAGTTATCTTTCCATTATATTTGTTTTATGTCTTATGTTTTTTATAATGGTACATGGACATTTGACGGGTGGTTACGTGATAAACCATATGACGGGTGGTGTCGTGAATACCAGGACGGGTGGTTACGTTATAACCTCCAATGCATTGGGTATGTAAGTCGGCCGTATGGCTATTCCATTAAGTATGGATGGAAGTTGGCCGTATGGCTATTCCATTAAGTGATATGTGTGGAAGTCGACCATATGGTTATTCTACTTAAGTATGTTTATGTCCCAAGTTACCTTTATATGTTATGTGTGCTTTATATGGGTTTTATGGTAATACTTTGGTTACAAAATGGTATGTAATGATATTTTATTCAGTGAAGAGTTTTTACTACTTCATGAAGGTAATGGTATTACTTTGATAAAGTATACATGGTTTACTAGATGTTTGAAAAACTAAAAGTTTTCATACTTTTTTGTATCCCTTACTGAGCTTTTTATGCTCACCCCAAGTTTTTTTGAAAGGTTTTTCACATGACTTAATGTGGAATAGGGTCAAGGATGGGATCAAGGAAAAGTCATGCTATATAAAACATGGAACTAGACATGTTTCTTTTTAAGAGTTTTTTTATTCTATGGAAACGTAGTAGAAGTGTCTACTTTGTAATATTTTGAGATGTAACAGTTATGTCCTAATTCTCTAAAACTCTAAACCTGAAAAGATCCTCAATGTGAATTATTCATTTAATTCAATATTATGTAATGTTTAATGGCAGGGTCTTATAGATGGTATCAAAGGTCAGTTTAGACAACTTTAGGAGTTAGAAAATTGTTAAATTATAAATTAATTTAAGGTATGATTGAAATGATATAGGATTTAAAGATTACCATGTTTCTTCACCTAAGATATTTCTGGGTTAATACTGGTTTTTCATAGAGGAAACAGAACAACTTTTCTGGGACGGCATATAGAGGGAAATGAACATTGAAATCAATATCCTGAGATGGTCATAATCACAACTAAAAAGTTTGTTGCAGTGATGTCTCAGTTGACTCAGGTTATTACCGAAGGTTTGTTAGAATGTTTTCTCGGTTATCTAGTCCAATGAATAAGATATCTCGTAAGGGTATTATGTTCATCTGGAAAAAATAATGTGATGATTGTTTTCAGGAGTTGAAAAGAAGATTGATGAATGCTCCATTTTTGGCACTTCCTTCCAGGAATGGTGAGTTTGTTATAAACAGTGATGCTTCGTTGAAGGGACTTGGTTGTGTCCTTATGTAGAATGATCAGGTAATTGCTTATACTTCACGTCAGTTGAACACTCATGAGGTAAATTACCCTACACATGACATGGAATTAGCTGCTATTTTTTTGGCTTTAAAATTTTGGAGGCATCATTTGTATGGAGTAAAGTGTGAAATATATACCGATCACAAAATTTTAAGGTATATATTCACTCAGAAAGAATTGAACATGAGACAGAAGAGATGTCTGGAATTAATCAAGGATTATGATTGTAAAATTCATTACCATCCGAGAAATGAAAATAAAGTGGATGATTATTTGAGTCAAAAAAGTAATGATTCATTAACAATGTTGCATTTGGAACGTGATCCTTTGGTTAAGGATTTGATGAACTTTGTCATGGATGTTGTTTGTGCAGGATGTCCTTCTGTTTTGTTTCAGGTATCAGTGAAATATTCTCTATCAGAAAAAATCAAGTAAGCACAGAAGCAAGATAGTGATTTGCAGAAAAAGGTAGAGTTGGTTCAGAAGGTTAAGTTTCCTGAATTCAACATTGATAATGATTGTGTTTTGAGGTTTGGGAAGAGATTATGTGTGCCTAGTGATTCACAGTTGAAGAGACAGTTGTTATATGAGGCTCATAGTTCCCTGTTTTCAGTTCATCTTGGCAGTACTAAGATATACATAGATCTGTGGGAGTATTACTGGTGGGATGGAATGAAAAGGGATTATTCCGATTTTACATTGAAGTGTTTGACTTGTCAGGAGCTTAAGGAAGAGTGGCAGTTACCGAAAGGGATGCTTCAGCCTTTACCAGTGCCAGAGTGGAAATGGGAAAACATATCCATGGACTTTGTTGTGGGATTGCCAAAGACACCTCGAGGTAATAATGCAATCTGGGTTATTGTTGATCTCTTGACTGAATCTACTCATTTCCTTTCTATACGAGAAACTTTTTCTCTAGATAATATTTCTTGATGTATCTTAAAGAGATAGTCAGGTTTCATGGAGTTCCCCTATCCATTGTATCTGATCGTGATCCTAGGATTACTTCTAACTTTTGAAAAGGCCTTCAGAAGTCGTTGGGTACTGAATTAAATTTTAGTACAGCTTTTCATCCTCAATCAGATGGGAAATCAGAACGAATAATTCAGAACTTGGAGGATATGATACGAGCTTGTTCGATGGATTATCAGGGAAGTTGGGAACAACATCTTTCTTTGGTTGATTTTTCATATAATAACAGTTTTCATTCTAGTATACAGATGGAACCGTTTGAGACATTATATGGGAAGCAGTGTCGAACTCCAGCATTTTGGGATGAATTGGGTGAAAGGAAGCTGATGGGACCAGAATTGGTAGCAGAGATGGCAGAAAAAGTTAAGTTGATTCAGAAACACATGAGAACAGCTCAGAGCAGGCAGAAGAGTTATGCGGATAACCGGAGGAAGGATGTATCTTTCGAGGGAGGTGATCATGTTTTTCCCAAGGTTTCTCCATGGAAATGTGTGATGCGATTTAGTAAGAATGGAAAGATGAGTCCAAGGTTCATTGGACCATATGAAATTCTGGAGAGAGTTGGATCAGTTGCATACCGAGTGGCTTTACCACCGAGTTTATCTCAGGTACACAATGTTTTTCATGTTTCGATGTTGAGAATGTATATGCCGGATCCATCTCATGTTTTGAGCCCAGAGGTAGTTCAGTTGGAAGAGAATCACTCTTATGAAGAACAACCAGTCCAGATTCTTGACCGAAGAGAGCAGGTGTTGCAAAATAAGGTAATTCACCAGGTAAAGGTTTTGTGGAAAACCCATATTGTTGAAGAGGCAACGTGGGAATCTGAAAATTCTATGAGGGATAAATACCGCCACTTATTTTGATAAGTGAATAAAATTGCGAGGACGCAATTCCAAAAAGCGGGAAGGATGTAACATCCAAAGTAAATAAAGAATAAATAATTGTCATATTTATTAATATTTACGAATTAAATATTAATTTTACTTTAAAGAGGTTTCTATTTTCGATAGCGTACCCGATACGCAACAAATAGTTTCATTGAAATCTTACGTTGCACACTAGTAATAAAATGATATTATTTTAAATGGTTGTTAACACATAGCCGTTGTATTGGCAGGAATGGATAGAAATAACTAAAATATGATTATATATGTTTTTTAAATGTTTTTACATTTACTTAATAAAAGTAAAAGGGTTAAAATATGGAATGAATTCAATTTTAGGCATTTATACCCTATTTTTCACTAAAGGATCACTTATCACCTTTTGATGGTGAACCGTAACTAAATTTTGTTTTGGTCACTCTTATAAATTCTATTGGACCAAATCAAATTATTCTTTGGAATTGGGACATCAAAATTTACTTTGTGTAATTTTTTTGGTATTTTTCCGATAAAGTTCATTTTTTTTAATGAATAGTGTAAAATCTTGTATTTTAATTCAAAACCAATTTTTAATATAATTTATTTATATTATATGATTATAATTTGAATTGGTTTTAAAATGAAATTAGAATATATTTTTACCATTAAATCCAATAGTGGTCATTGTAATTAATTTCACTTTGAAATCGGACTTAAACTAGTGTCAATCTTTTTATACTTATTGTTTCATAAAAACACGGTATTTGCTCTGATAGCGGGAATTAATTATTAAATTATTTAATGCATCTTATATGTTTTGAATTTTTTAAAATATACTTCAGTTTTGAATTCGGAATATCAAATATAGCGTAGGGTGATGTTTTTTGTATTTTTCTGAAAAACATTAATTTTTGATGAATAGTGAAACCACTAAGTGGTACTTAAACAAACTGAATTTTCGTTTAAAGGAAATTTTACCACTTCTGTGTTTTGAATTTTAAAAATCCAACGTACATGGTTTTCATTATAAAGTAAGATGTGGTTCAATGAGATTAAAATAATTTTTTGGTGAATAGTAACTTTTAAATTCTTAATCGTGATTAGAAGTAATTAGTGTAGTTTAAGGTAAAAATAATGTTTTAATAAAATGAGATGATCTTGAAACATGTCCTAACCTCATTGGATGTGTCATGGCCGACCAATACAATCCATGGGTCATCTTGGGGACCCCATGGAGCCACTTTGTTTGAGAAATGACATAAATAACTTTTTATTATATGTTAAAGTAAAAATGACACAAACATGAGAGGTTTTACTAAAACAATTTCCACATGGGGTTATACAAGTCCGATTTTTTACTATAAATATTAATTAGAAAGATAAAAAGATTTCCTATATCATGATAGTTTTTTTATAATTTTTAGAAATTATATATATATAATTAGTTATGACATCCTGATGATGCAATGATTACCTAATTAATAATGGATTTAAATAAAATGAAATGATAATGTAAACTCTATGACCTACACATGTCCAAAACCTATTGGATGGGTATATTTCGAACCCTTATCACCATATACTAGAATTATATCAATGTGGGACCTATTAAATCCGAATATCATTTTAAAATAAAGTGAATTGTCTTTACTTTCCAATAGTGCCCCTCCTCTCCTCTTATAAAACGCCCCCACCTCTACCTCTTTACCCACACATCCAAAGCCTTTGCACCAGACAACCCCTTCCCATTTTGTCTCTCCACATCTATATCTTACTCCTTGAAGCCTCACCTTTGGCAGAAGGCTTCCCAAGGAATCCTTTGAGCTCAAACCAAAGGGAGTTACCCGATTTTAATGTAATGTATTCTTTTGATTCCTTTTGTTTTATTTTGCTTCTCCAACCCCCTAAACACTTTTTATTCTTTTATTTTGTAAAAACTACTGTATATTCAATATACATGGATGTTTTTATAAGAATTATTCGAGATACACTTACACACACCTACATCTAATGGTTAAATAACATATTGTTTCCGTGGATAGCGAATTTCTGCCTCCCGAAATGATGGTTGTTCAACATTCTTTTAACACCTTCAAAGGTGGCCATTAAGATGAAAATATATTTATAAATGATATATATTATGTTTATTTTTTCCTTATTATTCTCTATTTTTCATTTTTGGTATACCTTTATGGCTTCCATTATGGGTAAAAGGATAATTTTATTTTAGGAAGTGCGGACTACCGCCCCCTCAAAGTGATTTGATTCGTTAATGCCATATGTGGGACGTATAAAGGATGGATTTAAAGTTATTGTATATGATGTTATATTGGAATTATAATATCCCTCTATATCATTATTATTTATTTCCATTAAAGTATGAGATATAATTTAAAGTAGCGTTCATGCGTACGTACGACTTACCGTCTCCATGAACGGTGCATTTCATTTCTTATCCCCAAATGTAATGTACTATTATAAGTACATGTATATAATGGATATATATGATTAGTGATACTTGTAAATTATGAATATAATTATGGAATTAAGATATACATACCTCTCATTTAATTTTAATTCCATTAATTTGACAAAGAAATGAAAGTAGCGTTCATGCGTACGTACGGCTTACCGTCTCCATGAACGGTGCATTTAATTTCATACCTCTAAATGATTATGTAATATTATAAATAAATGTATCTGCTGGATATAAATGATATATATGATATACAGATCCGGAATTTTATTCTGGATATAAAGAACTTTTGACCACACGAACGACATGTAATTGTAAGAATTCCACTTTCGACTTAAGAACCAAATATCGACAAAACAAACATTATTAACATAAATGATTACATAATGTTTATAACATAGAAATAAGTGATATAAAAGGAATAATGAACTTGAAAAAGGTTCTTAACAAAATATAAATTAACTCAAGTTTATTATTCAGGACGTTAAAGAACGATCGAGTCAATTCGGACCCAAGGTAAGGGACTTCGTCTCAATCTCCTTTCTTTGAGGCATATTTCGTTTTATACCCAACTTTCTTTTATACGGTGTATAAAACCCTTTTACCTTTACTTTTATACAAAAGGAATCTTTTTCTATGATGCATTTTACAAAACGACAAAAAGGAATGTTTCTTTTAACGTACGCAGTGACAACGACCTTTTCTGCCGCCACGAGTATTATTTGGTCTTTGGCTTCCTGAACAAGCCGTAATGTTTTTTTATAAATGAAATAAATACCATATACTCTTTTATGTATTTTGGTATTGAAAAAGGTTTTTTATAATGGATTTGTTATGTAAATATATTTAAATGATATATTGTGATCAAAGTGTGGAAATGTTTTCTTTCTGTTATATTTGTTTTATGTCTTATGATTTTTATAATGGTACTTGGACATTTGACGGGTGGTTACGTGATAAACCATATGACGGGTGGTGCCTTGAATACAAGGATGGGTGGTTACGTTATAACTTCCAATGCATTGGGTATGGAAGTCGGTCGTATGGATATTCCATTAAGTATGTTTGGAAGTTGGCCGTATGGCTATTCCATTAAGTGATATGTGTGGAAGTCGACCGTATGGTTATTCCACTTAAGTATGTTTATGTCCCAAGTTACCTTTATATGTTATGTGTTCTTTATATGCGTTTTATGGTAATCCTTAAGTTACAAAAGGGTAAGTAATGATATTTTATTCAGTGAAGAGTTTTTACTACTTCATGAAGGTGAAGGTATTAACTTGATAAAGTATACATGGTTTACTAGATGTTTGAAAAACTAACAGTTTTCATTCTTTTTGTATCCCTTACTGAGCTTTTTATGCTCACCCCATGTTTTTTATGAAATGTTTTTCAAAGGACTTAATGTGGAATAGGGTCAAGGATGGGACTAAGGGAAATTCATGCTATATAAAACATGAAACTAGACATGTTTCTTTTTAAGAGATTATTTTATTCTATGCAAACTTAGTTGAAGTGACTATTTGTATTCTTTTGAGATGTAAGAGTTATGTCCTAATTCTCTAAACCTCTAAACCTGAATAGATCCTCAATGTGAATTATTCATTTAATTCAATATTAAGTAATGTTAAATGTCGGGGCCTTATAGACATGGTTTTCATTCCTTCCTCTATGATCAAATTAAATGAAATGGAATATAATTTATTATCTCATAACATCATGAATATTAAATCATGGAATATGATTAATATGAGTTTTATATATTCTCAGATTTTTTAATTTCATAAGTTTTATAGTAATTGTTTTACAAATTATTACTATGTTATTACAGATCTATTCCTCATGGAGACGATAAAAAAATATGAAATATAGAATGCAATAACCCTAACCACAATAACCTAGATACAATGGGTAATTTACAGTAGTATTACAAGATACTAGATATCTCATCCCCAAATATTGAATTTTATAAAGTAATTGTGAGACTGTATGTATACATATTTCTCACATTACCTATGAAAATATAAAAAACATAACATTTGATGGAGAAATTTGTTGATTCATTTAGTATATCTCTAAAGCCATTCAAATTCACTTCTAGGTATAATCAGGGAATAAAATAAATACAATTGTTGAGGTAAGATTCTTTATATGAAAATGAGTTCAACAAAAACTATCATAGTATAATATGTTTTGAATAATATATAATGGGAAAAAGTTAATCAAATATTCCCAAAACTAATAAAAAATTTCAATACATCTTCAGATGTAAATTAAATATAAAAAATATCTTCGATATTAGTAAAAATATTCAAGATAATAGAAATCTTAATTTTAGATGTCATAATATTACTATAAAAGTCTAATTCTTATACAAAATACATATATTGGTACGGAATATGAATGAAAACATTTTCTCAATATATATGTATATATATATATATATATTAATTTAAATCAACGGGATATCTAATGTCATTACTCTCAATACTTTTAAAATTATAAACTATTTATTAAAGTTAAAATGTTATTTAAATATATAATGTGTAATGAATATAAATATCCATTTTTGAAAACTACCATATTGAATGTCAATATCTACAAAAATATATTTGTTGAACAAAAAATATCATAATATAACCACTTATATATGGTGGATGGTATTATTAAATGATATCCATAGTTAAAGATAATAATCATTAATTAATGTTGAAAAATATTAAAAACAATGTTTTTTAAAATGAGAGGAAATACCCTTTTCATTTGAAAAAATTTTAAAATTAAAATATCCCAAAATAAAGGGAATAAGATTTGTATTGAAAAATTATTTAATATATTAGAGGTAATATTAATTAAAAAAAACTACGATAGATAGAAAATGTAGTTTGGAGTTAAAATTTAACGAAACTTTCTTTTGCAGCTTTGGTAAGAAAGTCAAAAAAATACTTTTTAGGAAAACCATAAAAGTATTATTTTAAAAACATTTAATAAAACATAAAATTTTCCCAAAATTAACATAAAAATAAATTATTTATAAAAATTACCTAAATATTGTATAATATAGAATATGGATATGGGAGAGAATAATTATCAACCAAAAATCATATGTAAAGTTTGTTTTCAATGCCATCATTCCTTTTATGGTTTTATTTGAAAATAAGGTATTAAAATAGAATAAATAATCCAAAAATAATTATTTAATATAGTATAAAATATATATATATATATATATTGTTGTAATGTTATGTAATTTTTCCAATTTAATTATAAACACTGTCAATCCCTAATAAAATTGATATTTTTGAATAAAACTATACCTTAGATTTTTTTCTTCATTGGATGCAATAAATACAAATTTAAAATAATACATATTTATTAATATATATATATATATAAATTACTGATATTTTTCTTTTTTAAATATTTATATATATATTTATACAATCAGTAACTTTGGTATTAACTTTTTGTTTTCTTAGGAATGTCCTGATTTGTATGTTCTAGCCCTTACACTATAGTTATGGTTTTCATCATCACCAAAATTATTATTATTTTATTATTATATTTTTATATGTTGAATAATCTCATGTGACTATCCATGATATATTGTTATAGGTAAATTAAATACCTCATTTTATGTAGTTGGTAATTTTTTTGCACACAAGAGAGATATTTCAATTTTTCAAATAGATTAATATAAAATAAATTATATCATGTATTCAATTTGTTTATATAAAATAACATTATAAATATCATATGAATTTAGAAATATATGTTAATGATAGTTTATATATGGTTGAAATGAAAAAACATGGCTTCTCTTTTGGTGGTTATATTCCACACATATACATGAACAATATTTCAATTTTACAAAGAAAATATTGGTGTAAGAAGTAAGATAAAATCATATAAATATATTATATTTTTTATTAAATTATTGAATATATATATATAATAAACTTATCTATATAACCATAAATGAATGGAAAAATTGAAAAATAAATAACACCCCATTGTGCGTCTGGTAGTACACATGTACTTGCGTGTAATGTTTTCAATTTCGATCAGATGGAATGGATGTATAACATTAAGGTTACAAAAAAATAAGAAAATTTTAGTGTATAAATGGAATGAATATTAAAATACCAATATAAAATTTTTTGTATAATAATTATAAATTTCTATTGGGTAGCTTCATCTAGATTATACTATATGTATTTTAGAATCAAATATTTATAAATGAAGTACAACTATGTCATGATGAGAAAATTTTGGAATGTAATTTTCATTTTTATTTTGGACTATTTTTAATTTTGATGTATAAGTTAGGATGTAACATACCCTTTTATTAGTAGGGGCAGTACAACTCATATAAATAAAAATAGTTTTTAATTTAATAAAAGAAATTATCCTATAACATTTCAGAAATTTATTCCAACATCCACATTGCTAAATTATATGTATTAAATTAATTAATATAATCAAATTTAGGCAATTCATAAATATATTTTAATGAATACATTTTATATTACCCTATTTCTATCCCTTTTGATAATTATCCGGGTGACAATTTATTTATCTTGTTAAATATTCACGCTAACCAAATTTAGGATAATGATATCACATTATAAATTTTAGGAAAATTACAAGTAACTAAAACATTTTTAAAAATGAATATTAAAGAGGTGGTAGAAAAAAATTATTTTAATATGAATAATGCAACAAAAAAATTGTTTTCAAAAAGATTTCTGTTGATGTATATAGTGATTTTTACCCAAATTCATGTATAGAATTTATTATCGTAGAAATTGTTAGATTATGAATAATTATGTTAGTTTTAAAAAAAATCAATCAAACACATAAATAAATTAAACATTTTAATTTCTTAATTAAATTAAATAATTTAATATAGTTCTTTATTAAACAAAAAAATAACTTTTTTATTAAAAGTACAAACATGGGTTTATAAATAAATAATAATATTTTGAAATAATTTATTTAACTCCAAAAAATATACATTTATTCTATATAAAAGGTTCTATAAAAATTTATTTCATTCATGTACCATAATGATTTCATCAAATGTATATATTTAAATGTGATTTCTTTCAATGTTCCACAATAAAGAAATTCTATCCTAAAATATTTTTCTCTATGATAAAAGATTCCATATTTACTCAAAAATAATATCAATTTTATCAATATAATTCGCCCAAATTTAGAAATTATATTTTTAAATGTAAACATAATCTGTATTTTAAATTTTTTGTTCCTTCTTCATTCATCACATATTTTAGGGTGGTATATGGGTTTTTAGGAGGCTCTAAGAGGTTTGATGGGGGTTAGAGGTACATCAGAGTTGATGTCGGATATAAACATCCGGAATGGTTTAAAATACTATAATTGTTGATTAACGACTCATGAATATGGTGAATTCATTTATTTTATTCTGCTAATGTGATCAACAAGAAATAAATTCACATTATGAAAAGATAATTTGAAATGATTAATTAATTCTTGCCTAGGCCATGTGAGTTTGTGTCAAAAATGGGAAAACAGTTATTCATGTCATGAATTTGTTTCACAACATGAATGTTTTGAGTTTCTATGGACTCCCATTGGAGATCAGTGGAGATTTCTCCTATATTTACCATTTATCCTTATATAATCCGTCCAATACCAACTATAGTGGTGAGTGTTTTGTATTGGGAGTTTATGGGTTGTCTTTTTAAAACCCTTTTGGGGTGGTGCAGTTTGATCCATGATATTATTTTGTGTCTGTTGACTCTGAATAACTTCTTCTACACTATATGGTGCATAACAATATCATAATGAATTAATGAGGTAGGAAATCCTTGTTTCCTCTTATTTATGTGCTATGTGTTATATATACATGATCCTAATTACATTTGAGTAAATATTAAGGATATGGATAATGTTATAGTTGTTTGTAATGTCAAAATATTAATGGGAATATGGTGCTTTTACATTCTTTTCTAAATTGATATATGTTTTTTTAGGTTACTATGCACGATTATTTCCAATTATAAAAATATTGTTAGTTAGGGGTCCTTGATTGTGCTATAGTTTATCTTCTATATTAGTCCTTTCTATGCTCTTGTATGATCACAATCTAAATAAAAGTTCATTTAATGTATATTTAATGAATGATTAGATCCCCATGGGAATTTGGTTTGTGGGATAATAGAAATTATAAATAAATAATTATTATGATAATTCACCTGAATAATAGTTTAAGAGGGTTTGTGATTTTGTTTTGTGTTTATTCTGTTTGGTTTTCCCTTATTTGGATTGAGTTTTTGTGCGGTGATTTAAGTGATCTGTTCCACATTGTGGTGTGTTTAATAACTAAAAAATGGTTGGTCAACATATATATATTGTATGGAAAGACTTAAAATTTATATCATTGAAGTTATGTTGTATTGGTTGTGATACGGTAGTAGTGGCATGGTGTTTTTTTTGAATCAGATGTGGGTAGTGGATTTGGAGAATTTATTATGGTGTAGTGTATTTTTTGTGGTATAGAGTGATAAATTATTATAGAGGTTGTGTTGTGAGACTGATTGGGAGATATTGTGGGATTATTATAGTCGATTTATAGTGGTAAAATGCTGTGTGTGTGAATTTGGACAATTTCCATTTGGCATGGTTTCTTTAGTTTCTCTATTAGCCATGGTATAAAAAATGATAATAAGTGAATCAGAATTGGATGGTATATAAATAAGGTTTTTTTTGAAAATGATACGTTGTCAATGTAATAGAAAAATTGTGTAAATGAAGTTGTAGAGTAATGTGAAATGAAATGTATAATGAAAAAATGTGGAGAAACATGTATCTAAAAAATGGAAATATTTTGTTGTTTGTGTGTTGGTTTCATGGTATTACAAATAGTGGTGGTACTAGTTGTGAATATAGATATATGGTATAGTAGTGGAGATGTGGTGTGTGCTACTGTCATTTTTCTGAAACCATAGGTTGCATAATGTGTGATATCAAAATTTAATGTACATTTATCAAATTTTATATATCCCTCACCCAAGTCAGATAACCTTACTAACTCTTATAGGAATTGAAATCCAATATATTTCCCATCATTTAGGATGGTAGTGATACATATGGCTGACTATCATCGCTCTGCAACTCTTCCTTTAATAGTAGTGATATTGGGTTTTGTTTCAGACTAAATAAAATTGATGTTATGGCCAAGGTTTCATTAGAATGTATGTTATATTTTGGCCTATGTCACTATTGAAATCAAACGATGTGGTCTGATGTGATATTTGGTGGGGTTCATACTTGGTAGGAGGAGGGAAACAAGGTTTATTTTTTGACATTCAAGAAACCATACTACATTATTTATTGTCTTCATTATATAATTTTGGCCTAGGATTCTATGGTAAAAAGTTTATTTGATGTGATGTGTGGCACATTCATGGATTAGTGGGATGTGATATGATGTGATGTGTTATCACATTTGTCTATGAGAAATATGTGATGTGATGTGATTTTTGGATCATGTGTGTATATGTGGGATGCAATGTGATTTGATTTTGGGGGATAGGTATATGTTGGAATGATGTGATAGTATGTAGTATGTATATAAGGGGATTAGATAATATTATGTTCAATGATGATTCATCATGGTGTGAAATCATTTGGTTGTGTTAGTGGGGAAAAATAATTTGTCATGATCTTGGTGACTATTATTATATTGGATGCGTGATTTGGTAAGAGATCCATGGTGAGTATTTGTTTGGTTAGATTACCATATAAGATATTTTTGGTTCTACTATTTATACACATGATCCTTAACATTCTATTTTCATATGTGCACTTGTGGTCATGGTTACGTTTCTGTAGAGTATACCTATAATACTCACCCAACATATATAATCTAGTTTATGTATTCCATGAGGATATTTGGTTCCAAAATAGATATTACTATCTAGGTTGGAGATGAAACTATGTAATTTATTTAGACATGCCATTTTTGTATTTACTTTGGAGAATGTTATATGTAATATTTCTACCTTATTCATACATTTTTGAATGTTTTTTGGGGACAATTATATTTTCTTCTAGAGTCTAGTGGGTAATTTTATTCATACCCTTTGATCGTATTTCATTAATAGAGGTTAATGATTCCCATTAAATTAGAGTTTTCTACCCTCAGTTCTAGTCACTTAATAGGGTCATACTGGTTGTGGGACTTCGTGGAAATCATTTCCCTCTCCAAATTGTGGTATGTTTGGTGGGAGGGGGTCAGACATAGTCGTATATGATGTTTGGCTGAGAGAAATAATAGAGTTAAGAATTTGGAACTATGAGGTTTGACTGCATAGGTATGTAAATAAAGCATATTGACCTTATTGCATGACAAATTCTAGAGAGACTAGATGTGACATATGATTTTATGTCACCCCATGATCCAATGTAAGTTATCTTGTATTATTGAATGGCCATGTGAGGTGGACCTATTATTATAGTAGAGAACAATTAGGGATACATTAATTTTAATGACTGGTGTTTAGGGTTACATATGGATTTTTCAAAAGAAAAATTATTAAGTAATTATGACGTGAAAAAATAATATGCTACCAGGGTTGGGATGTCCTCATTATTTGAAATAATTGGATATTTTCATCATCTACAAGATTCAATGGAATTTCTTGGTCAACAATGTGATCTAATTAATCATATGAGGGTTGACCCAATAGAGGATGATGAGAAATAAGAACGGTATTTTCATTTCATTAAATAGGAAACTCTGGGTATGTATGTGGGGAGTTTATCTAGTATGGAGATAGAGCACTATATAGAGGGTCTGAAGATCAATTTTTGTCTAACTAAATCACATGTTAATTTATTAGTACCATTGGGTATTAGTTAGACGTAAGGATTTATGCCTCATTTGTGGAATTGTTTCATTTGTGAAAATAAGGAGGAACATTTGATGTGTCTAGACATTCATAGGGAGTTTCTGGCAGAGTTTTAGTCGTCAAAAACATGGGAAACCAAGAGACATGTTCTTTTATCTCATCAGTACTGTGTTTTGAATATGTCAGATAATGGGGTCAGGTTCCAAGACTTCATTCACATTTCTCAATATGTTTTCCAATATATGGATCCCACATCATGATGTTTGGAATAGGATTTTAGCCATGTTGTTTGGGTTTTTCACATCATTTACAATCCTATTTTATATATAGATGAAAAAAATAACAAGGTTATATAGGCGATTCATCATGTGTGTGTTCAAGATTTTATGTTTTTCTATAAGGTTGTCTTGAGGAGAATAACACCAAATAAAATGTTTTTGGTGTTCCTCTAGCCAGGGTTCAATTTATTGAGGAATATATTGTGCTAGATTCATTCTTCACCAAAATCGATAGGTTGTTTATATGAAAATTTCAGGTGTTTCCCATTGAATTTCATATCTCTGGGAGATATGTGAATGAATCAGAATAATTTATAATCATTTTGGTTGGCCAGTTATTGATTAATGGTCAAGCATCTTTTCTGAATTAGTCGTTTCCTTCAATAGAGTATTACTGTATGTGATTGAATCTTATTAATCAACATCTTAGAGTAAGTGAAGTTTATATAATTCTAGTGGATGATGTTACCCATCTATAGAGACCAAGTCTATCCCCCAACTGTGGAGTCTAATAGAAAGGATTTATAGGAGATAGGCGTGGATCGATGCACATGTTAGAGGAATTAGCTCAAAAATAATTTGGAGTTGCATTAGTTAAGATTAGTTTATCAACTACCCTTGTGTATTAAATTTTTTATTTAGGATAACCTTGCTACATTATTGATACTTATTTAATCAACATGATTGGGTGGAACATGGAGAGGGTTCTAGTACCATTGGTTTTATCTACACCGTCAGAATTTTAGGATTAATTATTTTATGTTTGATGGGGATGTAAATTTGGGATGGGAAATAACCGATCAGTCGGGTACCTATTTTAATTGTAGATATATCTATATTATTTTATAATTTATATTTATTGTATGCATTTCATTCGATAATCCATGAAATTATTATAGTTATGAGATTCATTTTCTTATGTGGATGGCCAACAAAGAGTGTTCATTAGGGAGATTGGTTTCCATTTGGGTGATAGGCTTTTTGATCATTTGTTTTCATAGTTGGAAAATATTTAAATAAAATCCATGGTTTTGGATGTTCTTAGGGTTGAAAATGAGTTTTTAAATGTTTTCCGATTGGATGTTATGGAACTACCATGTCGATGTGCTATTGTATTCTTGATAGAGTTACCAAAGGGATAATCTCTGATCTTGAATGTTCCCAGTTAGATAATGACCACATAATAACGTGAGTTGAGGCTATAGGTGGATAATATTATGAAAAGGTATTTTATTCCTCCCATCTTGTCACTTCAGTTTGATAAAGTGTTGTTGTCTGTAAATTTTTTTGGTTTAATGAGGTTTTATATAGACTAATAGAGTTTGAATCAGTGGAGTGGTGAGAACCATTAATAACTTACAATTATTGATGATATGTTCGAATGATTTAAAGGAGCTAACATTTCCCTATGATAATTCTATGGTCTGAATTTCACCAATTGAATTTGAAGGATGAGAATGTTCATAATACTACCTTTATATTCATGTGTGATCCCTTTGAGTTTGATGCAATTTTGTTCAGTGTTATGAAATCACCAACTATATTCCTAGGGCTTATAATTTACATGTTCTATAAATTACATAATAGGTTGACCATTTTATTCATCCATGGTATGCTCGTCTACATAAATTTAGAATAGAAGCATTATGAGCATACTACAGTTTTTTTAGGTCATTTTACATTACCATATCTATATGATTTTTTTGATATTATGTAATTTCTATAATAGGTAAATTTACGTTAACAAGTGGTGTCTCAATAGGGTTTCACAAGGTCCCATCGAAGGTTGGATGAAGATATTTCTTGGTATAAATCCTAGAATGTAGTGATGATTCATAGGATCCTTATTATTAAAGGCATTTATTATAATTTTTCCACAATTTCTCTTGTGTTCAATCCCCTCTAATATAATTAACCCGAAAGGAGTATGGATATTCTTGATAGAATAGTTCAAGTTAGAGTTTGGTTACCTGATTTATAACTCGGTCAGTGCACCATTACATCATTTTCCCAAGGACGGTGTGTTGATTTTGGTTTTCTTCAATTCATCCCTTATGGGATTAGAATGTATGATGATGTAGTAAATAGTTATTATCCTTTACGGGTTTACATAGTTATGCCCCATGAATGCGACTACTCCCCTCACAATGGGAAGAAGGATGAAATTGTTTGTGTGCTAATGATTCAGTTCCACTACAACATTAGAGAGGATTATGTGGTTTTAATTGACCAAAATAAACTGATATATGTTTTCATACAATATGATATTAATCTAATATATTATCGGAGAATGGAATTTCTTCATGATTATTATTGTGAGATATTTTACACCCAACAGAAGTGTAATTATGTTTCCAATGCATTGAGTCGGATTTCCTTCAAGGATGTGTCTTGGAAGTTTGTGTTTTTATGAAAGGAATAAAGCAGCATATAATTACGGATCTTTATTTCTGGGAGATAGGTGGCCAAATAATTAATTATAAGATGAACATACATTCTTAATTGTAGAATTAGGATGTAGAGTCTGAGTGGGTAGACTCATATTCCCTGGTGATGTGAAATATTGTTTTCTATGGCGATTCCCTGTATGGATTTTTAGTTAATAATCAGAAGCATGTAATTTCCTAGATGTGATTTTTTGTCCTAGAGGTGATGCCTAAGGTATTTTTCCTATGCCTCACATATATACATTACCCTTACATCCTAGTGTGGTAATAATACCTTGTGGAATGATGATACCACTTTGGTTGTGGTAGATCAAAAATTTAGTTATGGTGTTTGGGGAAACATTTGTAAATTTTTAGCATGTGAATGTAGGGGACCATGCTCTAGGACGTCTTCAATAGGACATAGAAGTCCTGGAGTGGAAATGGTATTGTATCATGATTTATTTCATCCTAGGGATTTGATATGATTATTAATTATGTATTAATGATTGGGTGATATTGGACCAACTATCAAAATAAGAAAAATTTGTAGAAATATATGGGTCACGTTCCTTGGATGTTTTGGTCAGGTGGCATGTTAATAATGTGGTTTGGATTTAATGGGTATAATGTAACATAATCTATAAATAGAATCCCTATTTTACCTTGGGACTCTGAAGGGGACCTTATCATGATTGTGTCCCTCATTTGTACCTTACTATGTCTTTCCACTAAAAAAAATATTAGAAGATGAAGCATACCATCTAACTGATACAATATATGTTTCAGGGACACGTATTTGACTTTTTGGATAATTGGTATGACACATACATTTATTTAATTTTTATAAAATAAAATATATGACCCATCTATTAGAATGGATCCATTTGAGGCATTGTAGGAATGGTTTTGTCATTATTCATTTTGCATGATAGAGGTTGGAGGGTCAGCAGTTTTTCATCCCAATGTAGTGTAAATAATGCATATGAATATTATGTTAATTACAAATTAGCTGATTTTTCCCAAGACCTTTAAAATGAATATGCTGATCATAGGTAGAGTAAGATGGATTTTTTGTTTGGAGACTAAATTTTATTGAGAGTCTCCCATTGGTGGGGGTAATAGAGATTTGGTAGGATGAGTAAACATTCTCCTATTCCATTAGGCCCTTTTAGGTTTTGGCATGTGTTAACACAGTTGAATATCTATTGGGATTTCAACCAAAATTAGAGAGGTTCAATGAAATCTTCTATGAATCTCTTCTTTATTAGTATCTTCATGATGACTCCCACATTATTCATGGGGGAGACATGGATATTGAGGATGATTCAATGTACTCGGAGATTCCCTTTCGGATCTTGTATCATTATGGGGAGGTGCAGTGTAGGAAGACCATTCCATTAGTTTAAGTTTCAATGGGGAACGGTTTCCTAGAGGATAGTACTTGGAAATGAGATATACAGATGTGTTCCCTATACCCTGGGTTATTTTGATATCTTCTTTTCTTTTTTTATCTTATGATGTGCTGTTTGTACATGAAAATGTTTTTAGATATTATTTTTTCCGTTATGTTTAACATGTAATGAAATCCATGATAAAAGAAATTTGTAGGACTAAAATCCTAATTAAGATGCAGTATCCTATGATACGATTAAGATGATTCCATTGATTTATTGGAACATAGAGTAGATAATATATTGACAAGGATGATGTATATTTTGGGTTTATGTGTTTAATGCAGTGTTGTGTATTGGTTTTGGAGGTGGTTTATTTTAGAAGTGTTGAATATTGTGTGGTAACGAGGAAATGTGGATTATATGGCTACTTTTAGAAGATATAGTATTGATCCGGGTGAAAGGTGTTGATGTGTATATGATGTTTTGTGTGTGTGTTTCAGTTGGAATATTTGTCTGGAGGTGGCATTATAGAGTAACATTATTCTTGAGTGGTATCTTCTGGGGGGGGGGTTCGGACCCCCTTCATTATGTTATTTCTTATTCATAATGGTGAGAATAGTTTCATGTATATCTTATGTATTGGTATCTTCCTTCAAAAAAATTTAATTATCCTGTTTGGGGTATAGGAGGTGTTTCATTATAGGTTAGAAGATGATTAATTGGGTGTGGTGGTGAAGCATAGTTTCTGTAAGATATTCATGTCCTGGATAGGATACAGAATGTGAAAGGGTTATCTATAGACTATGATGATAGAAAATGCTTGGCTTCCATTTTGTTAAGGTGTACAATGTGAAATGGTTCAAAGTTATGAAAGGAAAATTCAGGATGTTTAATTAATTCCAGATGAGTTAATGTTAATTTCTAAAGAAGTTTGAACTATGGGAATTGAAATTTTGAATGTGCTACACGATGTGGATGTTTCATGTTCTAGGTTATTTTTTAAATATTTATATTGATTTATTTTAATTTGTATATACATATCTCAGTCTCAAAACAGATGGATCCTATGAACCGTAATGATATATTCAATAACTTGTATCCCTTTCTTTATTCTTTGGGTTCCAATGGATCCATTTTTCAATGCATGGTGAGTTCTCCTCTATTTCTCATGGGGTTATCTTTACTTATTCTTTAAAGACCGTGGACGGTTCCGCTGATATGGGTTCAGGTTTTTATGGTTTACATTCTGACTACCCCTTGGGGTTGTGTTTGTTTATCCATGAGTTCCTTTTGTCACATTAGTTTTGGAGAAATTTTTTCATTTACCTCTACTTCATATTAAGAATATACATATTTCTTGAGGATAGCGATCATCTTTCACACGTATTTATCTTCTCTTTATGATATCATCATGATTTTTTACCATTTACTGAATATTATGGATTTTTTAATGAGAGAGTTAACCATCATATCAAAAAAATTTGGGTATAGAGGGGTATTACATAATTTACTTATTGGGAATGTTTTGATGATGTTATAATACATTCCAATTTCCATTTCTATAAATGAAGGTTTTCAAGATCCCTCTTTGCACTGTATATCTTATGATTGGATGACCATTGATATGGTTTTGGGATATTTCACATGGAACAAAAGATAAAATAATTTATAATCGAATAATTAATGGTTACCCATGACATGTGGTTTGTTTTAAAAAAAATTATAAATAATTATGATATCTAATAAGTTTCTTAATTAATTGTGTATGTTTTTTTTTGATTTTGTGTTTTTCCTTTTTTTCCAATACATGGTTTTTGATGTTTTACATTTATGGAGGTGACCAGATGGTCTCTATGTGTTTTGGGTATGTGATACCATGGTTAGTTGGAATGCATGTGATGTGGGAATTTGTGTGACATGATGTGATGAGGATGTGGTGTAATGGTTGTGGAAAAATTATTATAGAACAGTGGATTTGTGCTTATATGTGGTGATTTCATTATATAGTGTTTTGTGGTAAGTTATTTTTAATGTGATTTGATGATGGTGGTCGATATTTGGTGTTGTGGTAGTGGATATGTGATATTGTCCATTTTATGAATCGTATGGTTTTGTTAGTCACCCAGTTATCCCTGGGACAATATGTGATGATAAAAAAATAAGATATTAAATAATCAAAGTTGACTAGAGAAATATATGTGACATGTGTATTAACTAAATAAAATTAATAAAGAGAGATTTGTAATGTGATATGAAATATCTACCCGTTAAACCAGTAACTGGATGTGGTAAATATTGTGTGGTGTGTTTGGAATTTTCAAGGGGTTGCAAATAGTGGTGGAGATAATTGTGATTTTAAATTTTTTTGTCCAGTTGTTGGGAAGTGTTTGTCTATAGTGTAGTTGATGTGAACCCATACAATGGTTATTCTGTTCTATTAATATTTAATGTACATTTTTGATTTTTATACATTCCCCACATGAGTTTTATAAGAATACCAACAACCAAAAAAAGAATGTTTTATTTGTTTCCACAACATCTACGATGGTAATGATACATATGTTTGTCTAACACTCTATCTGAGTTGTTCTTTACTAGAAGTTACATGGTATGGTGACAGATATTTCTTTGTAGTGATGGGATGGGTGATGTATCATTGGGTAGGATGTAATGTGTTAATTAAGATGAATAATGGGGATATGTAATGCGGTGTTATGTTATATGTGGTAGGTTTCCTTCATTGTAGGAGTAAATGGTTTTAATTTCCATCACATTCCTAATACCCAACTTTATTGGTTCTTGTTATGATGTGATGTGTTTGTCAATGATTATAAGCTAGATGTGTGATTAATGTTTTGTGTGTTTCGAATGTGCTAATGGGTGTGATGTAATGTGATGTGATGTAGTAGACTTTGTTCACACATGATAGATAGGAAATTATGTGATGTGTATTCCAAGATTATATAGTCTGGATGTGTTTTTTCGTGATGTGTGGCCAATGTGACATTGGACAGGTTGTTTTAAGATGTGGTATGTGTAGAAGGGAAGATATAATATGAAATTAAATGTTGGGAATAATAATTTAAAAATATTGAGGAAGTGGATGTGGGGATCCTTTAATAATTATGATCTCAATTATATATTATTATATATGAAGTGTGGTTTGGTGAGAGTGAAATAGCGGGGGTAGGATTGATCAGATGATCTGTATAAGTTCTTGTTGATTATGTTGTTTGTCCAATGGTGATTTATCAATATTTTATCTAATTTTCACTTGATACACTATAGAATCCATACAGAGTATAATTGTTATTATCACACTACGTATATACACAATATTCATGTTTTCTGAAAGAATTAGGGATCAGGATGGATATAACTGGATGGGTAAGAGATGATGTTGACTCACTTACATAATCATTTTTTTGGTATTTTGTTTGGTGAATATTATATATACTAGTTCATCTTTATTCATTAATTGGGGTATGGGTATTGGTATACCTTTATTTTGTATGAATTAATTGTTTTTTTCCTATACAATGATCATATTTCCTATATATTGGGTAATGCTTCCAATAATGTGTCATTTTTATACCATCGATACTAGTTGAAAATTTAATGGCTACGGTAGGTGGGACTTGGTTGTAATCATATCTATCTCCTAACTATAATGTGTTTTGAAGGAATGGGTCATGATAGAGTGGTATATGGGGATCAACTGAGAGGATGGATGAAAGTTGAAGTTAGGAACTATGATTTTTTCTGGGGATCACATGGTAATGGTTCCAATTTAATTTGGTTTTTGGTATAGGTTTGGGAGACTAGATATAACATATTATTTTTGGACCCCCCGCCAGATCATGTTAATGGTGTATTCTATTTGTTAAGACCCATGTGAGTGGACCAATTATTATGGTAGATTCCTATGAGAGGTAAATTCATCATGACGACTTGTGTTCATGTTGGGGTTTGTTTTTTTTTTTGAAAATAAAATGAATATATATATAATCGTTGATTAAATTATATGCTACCATGATTAGGATGTTCTCCTTGCAGTCATAAATTGATCTCATTCATAGTCCATGATTTTCTCAACCAATTTAGGATCAGTACTATGATCCAATTGATCGTTGTATGTTTGAATCGACAGAGGAGGAGGAGGATTGGACGCAAGATTTGTGTAACGTATAGTGTCGTAGTTTTATTATCTATAATGGGGGAACACTGATATAGATATAAAGCATAGGATTTAGGAGCTGGATATCACTTTTGATTTGATCTAAGAATGATCTGAGTTTTGGGTACCATTAGAAGTCAGTCAGATGTTGGGATTTTTGTTTCAGTGGTGGTTGTTGTTTCTTGGTGATTGTACAGAGGAATATGTATTGTGGCCTGTAATTAGGATGTTGTTCTTGGAAGAGTAGCAGCTATAAAACAAAAGGGATACTAATAAATGGGATCTTATTTCACATAATAATGGGATTAAAATGGTGATGAATCTTGATATTATGTTCACATATCTCTTTCAATGTGATCAATATGGTATTGAAGGTGAGGAGTCCAGATCATGACATCTAGAGGAGGATCTTCATCGAATGACTATGTAGTCAGTCACTCCATTTATGCTACTGATGTATCAAGAGGTCTATAAAAAGGTTACGGTCATCGGGTGAATGAATTCCTTGTTACTTGATCCTTAATAGCATGACTAGATGTGTATTTCCTATATCAAAGCTTCAGGTGGAGGGATGAGGTTGTTAAGGAATACACAGTTCCATTCACCGGGTAGCCACCCATGGCAGTTTCATTCTTGACCATCAAGAACATGTGGAATCTGAGTTCCTTCTAGGTGTTTCATATTTTTTCCTATATCTTCTAGAGATATGGTAATATATTGGTGTAAAATAGAGGATAAGTCCATTTTTTTATAATTTTTCTTCCTCCAAGGATGATTTAGTGGCATGGAATATTTGTTATTGTTCATAACCTTAATGTTGGTGGAGTTGGAAAAGGGAATCCTCACGTTCGTTCTGAACCAAAGGGACATACAATAGAGTGTCGTTGTGGAGGTATGCATAGAGGAAGAGGAGATGTTGTTGGTTATATAAATGGATTATATATAGTTACATCAAATGATATTGTATTTGTTCCATTTATGATTATTTTATGATCTACCCTACTGTCTTACTTGTTTTATTTTGGATCCTCAAACTTTATTTGGCATCATGATTCCATCCATATGTTTGGGCAGATTATGGAGAGGCTTATAGTACACCAAGATTAATCTACACCGACTGGATGTTAAGATTCTATATATGATGTGTTATATGGATTTATACTTGTAATGGGGTAACACTAGGATGCATGGTAATTATTCATGTTGCATATACCGTCATATGATATTCTCCTTAGTACAGATTGACTATATCCCATGAATGCAGTCATAGATAGGTTTTTAAGAACTTCTTCATTATCGGATGATAAGGGCCAACAAGGTGCAATAACTATTGAGCATTTTCATTATTTGGGTGCTAGGAAATTAGACCCCCTTTAGTCACGTCTGGAGGATATTTCAACAGAATCACAATTTTTGGATGTTCCTAGTGATATGGTGGAGTTTCTGTGTGTTTTCATGGATGAGGTTATGGATCTACCCCATCGACAACATATCACATTTGGGATAGAGTTAATGTGAGGCACATATATGGTATCAAAGGATATATATTGTATGTATACAATTGAGTTTTATAAGTTGGAGTTATAAGTGGACAATCTAATATATATGGGTTTCATCTGATCCAGTGTGTCTCCGTAGTGTGCTCAAGTATTTATCTTCTAGATGGAGGGGGTAGTCCTTGGATTTTATTAGGCTACTGGATGATGAACTATGTGACTATTAAGAGTGATTTCCCCATTCCATGATTAATGATCTATTCATCAATAAGGGAAGAGTTGACTAGCTCTCTATGGTTGTTTTTGGTTCTTAATATATACAGTTCTGTGTGAAATATGAGGATGTTCAATAGACTTCCAGTATAATAAGGTATAGTAAAATGGAGTTTCTAGTCATTTAATTTAATTTTACCAATGCCCCAACCATTTTCAAAGTGATTATGGTCTCTATGTTTTGAAAGTTCATGGAATGATTTATGGTTTAATTCATCAATGGTATCTTTAACTACTCAATGTCATAGGTGGTTCATATAGAGAATGTCGAAAAAATTTATTGTCCTTATAAACTACCATCATTATGAAATGTGTTCAATGTGTGTGTTATAAATGGTAGATTTTAATTTATTTTGTTTCATGGTGTTTGTATTCGTTAAGGTAGTGGACCCACATATGGAAGTAGGGGTTCTTTATTTAGAAGCACCCATGAATAGGGAGGATGATTTTAGTTTCCTTGGTATATCATAATGTTATAGGATGTTTTTACCAGACATATATATAGTTATATCCTTGATAAAATAGTTGACATGTTTTGACATTACTTTTTCATGAAACAATTAGTGCAAGGAACAATCTGGTATCATGATAGAAAAGTTGATACTACTCCAGTGAATCATTTTAAATAGGAGGGTTTGTTGTTTATGGATTTATTCTGATGTGTCCCATATAATATGTGGGTGTGAGTTGACATATATGATTGTGGTTATCTCATATGTTCATTGGTAGTTACCAACCCATGATTATTATTATACAATCCATGATCTTGAGTTTTTGGTAGTTTGTTTGATTAATTATTTTTGGAACTAATGCCTCATTAGGGTAATATATATTCCAATATGTTGTGTTGAGAATCTCTAAAGTATGTGGATATCAATTATGTTGGTGTTTGGAATTAAATTGAGTATCTTACAATGATACATCCTTATGAAAATGGGAGATGTTTAAGTGTTTTTCTTAATTAGATTATTGTGGAGAAATATTTGGTACAATATTTAGAGAAGTATTGGTGGTGATAATCTGATGAAGAGGTGATTTATGATCGTGTTTTCTATAGTGATTTTCTACTGTGATTCTTATAGGATGATTGAAACCTAGTGTGGATCTGTGGTAGGTTGTATTCACATAGGTGGTCCATGATAGAGTTCTCCATGGATTTTAAAAGACACATTATGATTTAAATATATGATTTATAAATATGTATTGTAGACCAAGGAGATAGATTATGTGGCTAGTTTCAGAATGATTAGTGGATGATTTGGGGGAAAAATATATTAATTTTAGTAGGTTAATGTGGATCACCTTATTCTGGGATGATTTAT
Source organism: Viscum album (assembly GCA_963277665.1). NCBI lineage: Eukaryota > Viridiplantae > Streptophyta > Magnoliopsida > Santalales > Viscaceae > Viscum > Viscum album. Next base: position 1,782,190,126 of record OY728119.1, on the reverse strand, counting down.
TTAGTCTTTGTATGACCCAATTGGAAATGGGAGGACATCATGATATATTTTCCAATAAGGTAACCATGAACTGAGGGAGGATGTGATGTATTTTGGGTTATAATACCATTTATAATGAAATCATCTCACTTACTAATATTCTGTGAGGAAAGTGCCATGGATTTTTTGGCATGTGGGTGTGTAGATGTTGCGGTTATGATTCATGGAGTATTGAATACCGTCATCTCTAAACCAGATCCTCATTTTACCCCACGAGTTTAAAAATAATTAAAATATGCTATTGGATTCTATTTTCTCATTAGAATTATATTCCATCCATATACATGTGGGTAGAAAGAGAAGACCATCCATATGATGGAGTATCTATATTGCTCATGTTTCATTGTATTTGGTGGATCTGGTGTATACTACATGTCTTTGGTTGATTTGTTTTAAAATAATATTTATCACTCATCTATTTGTATGAATCCATTTGTGGAATTTTACATGAATCTATGTCATTCTCAATTGTTATAGAGGGTGGTTTGAGAGTCTGATGTTCTTGGTCCAGATGTGGTATAGAGAATGACTGAGATGATCTAGTTGGTTCATGAGAATATGGTGGTAGTGGAAGATCAACACAAGGACCACACTAATTATAGGTGGAGGTTCGTGGATATTGAATTTAGACACTATGTTTTCATATTATTCACCTCTCAATGTGTGAATTTGAAATTTGGATGTTTTAGTAAGATTTCTCACATGTTATTAGTCCCTTTATTATGTTGGTGAATATTTTCATGGTGCAGTGTATATTGGAATTTTCATCATGTATGGAGAGGATCCTAGATTTCATCTACATGTCTCATCTATGTTAGTATCTTCATTCTTATTCCCATGATACTGAATATGGAGACATTGATATCGAGTATGAAGTGATTTCTCTGAATATGATAAAAGATATTCATGATCATTGTGAGAAGGTGATGTGTGGACGGAAAATTCCCATTGTTCATTTGTTATGCAGACATGGTGTCCGAGATGAGGGTACTATAGACTGATAATTAGAAAACATTTCCATATACCTGTAGTTCTTTTGAGTTTTTCATTACTATTTTTTTCTTATGATGTAATTATTTGGATCTTTTATTGGTATGATATGTGTTTTTACCCTGATTTTTGATGTTTATTTAATCCCCTCAACCTATGATAAGATGGGGATCCGAATTTGAATCAATATGTATTATACTATGATGAAATTTTACTCATGTAGGAGATTCACTATCTCCCATAGAGGATGGTATCTTGACTTGAAAGATGTAATTACCTAATTTAATTGTTCGTTGTAGTTTTGTGTTCTTATTGTGGAAATGGATTGTTTGGGATATGTATAGGATATCATGGTCAGGTGGACGTGTGGTATTTGTGGGTGGTACCAGATGATGAATTGTTGTTCCATATGATATGTGGTTATATTAAAGTTTAGTATGTTTCATTGGACTTCAATTGATATGCTTCATAGGTGGTAATGTTGAGGAGTAACAATATCCTATAAAGGTAGCTACCATAATGTTTGTTCAGAAACCATTCCTTCTATCAGTTTATTTTTATTCTTGATGATGTGAATCATATGAAAAGTATATAATTTAATGGTATATTCCTTCCTTGTACATAACACTATCATATTTCGGTGATGGAGGTGTTTTAGAAGAGGATAGATATGGTTTTTTAGTCTTTAGGGTGCATTTTCGTTGCTACATTATATTCACAATGTGAATAGATTACATGAATTGAATTGGTAATTCATGGATTGTGAAGACAGAAAATTCAGGACTAGTTTTAATGAGGTGTGAAATATGAAATTGATTCACGCCCTGAATGGTTAATTCTAAATGTGTAGTTAATTCAATAAAAGACAACGTAAATTTCATAATTTTTTTCATAAAATTTTAGTTCACATCATGAATTTTTTACATGATGTGAAAGTGTCGACTTCCACATCATTTTAAATCCCTTATTTTTTATTACATTCTTTATACACTAACTCTTCCTCTTTATATAAATATATATCTCTCTCATTCTTGATGAACTCTTGGTGAAGTAAAGAGATATTCTAGACCTATTCTCCATTTCATCTATCCTTGTGTTTTAATGAATTACCATCAGCTATTTACTAGGAGTTATCTTATATTGAAATTGGGGTTTTCCATTCATTCATATATGGAGACCCGCAATATTAGTGGAGTTATGGTTTGGAAAGTATATGGGTAGCCTTCTAAAATATCATTGATATCGTGTCAGTTTAACACCATGTTCATTGGGAGGTGGTGGTTTATTGTAGTTTATATTTATCCATACATTGTTTAGTGAGATAATAATAATTCCATGATGCAGGGGATCCTCATTCAGTCCTGTTTATGTACTATGTGTGATATTTGAGTGATTTTCCTTATCATTGGGGTAATGTTAAGGGTTTTCCTAATGACATAATTAATTTTAATATATAAAATTGATGTGGTTGGATTTTTACCATATGATTTAAATCTGTGATATATGACGTTGGTTTTACTATGTATCCTTCTTTCCAATTCTAATAATAACATCTATTGGGGCCATGTTTTTTTATGTACTTGTTAACTTGTAAGAACCATTATTGTGATTTTGGATAATAACATCCTAAATAAAATTTTAAAGAATTTATATTTGGAGAATAATCATTTCCACTAGTTTTATAATTTTGGTAATAAAATCCATGCTAAATAATGATGATATATGATAATTTCCAATAATAGTCATGGAAAATGGTTCATTCTCCAATTTTCTGTTTAGTCTATTTATTTATTATTTACAATTTTAGATTTGATTCGTAGTGATGGCGGTGAATAGCCAGGACTTGTGGAAGTTAGTTAACATGTATGTTATGTGGGGATTTGTGTGATTTGGTGAGATGCGATTTTGGCATAGTGGTTGGGGAGCCATGATTTTGAGTCATGGATGTGGGATAATTGTTATGATGTAACATATTTCTTATTGTTTGCAGTGGAATTATTATATAATATATGTTTTTTATATGGAATGGGTGTTGTGACATTAAGATGATGATGGATGAGCGGTGTAGTGGTAGTGGTATTTTCAGTTGGGATAGTTGTAGCCAGGTATGGTTGTGTAGGTTTCCCTATTATCTATTGGATGAATAATGGTGAATAAACAAACAAAATAGCTATGTATATAAAAAAGGTCGACTATAACCCTATATGTGGTAAATTTATTATCTTAATTGAATGAATGGATGAATAGAATAATGTGAAAAAAATGGATAGAAAAAAATGTGGAAAACCCATTTACATGGAATGAGAAATTTTTTGCGAATTCTGTGTGGTTCCATAGTGTTACACATAATGGGGGAAGTCGTTGTGATGGTTGATATGTTGTATGATGGTGGTGATTTATTATTCTTTAGTGTATTTGATTTCATCCCAGGGTTTGGTTATTGTGTGTTAGATATAGATCATGTATGTAATTGTTATTTTAAATGCTCCCCACCTAAGTTGGATAACCTTGAAAATTCTTAGAGATGTTGATTTCATGGTGTTTTCCCCAATATATAGATTTTTTAAAATATAGATGGATATTTATCCCCTCTCCCCCACTCTTCTAACCATAGTAGTGACACATGTTGCTGTTTCTAGAATAACTAGTATTTATGTAATGGACAAAGTTTCTTTGGGAGGGATACGATGTATCAGCCAAGGGGGAATCAGGAATGACATTGTGCGGGGGATGTGATATTTGGGGCATCATGCGTGGTAGGAGGAAAAATGAGGTTGATATTCTTTAGGTCTATGATACCTTACTACTATGGTTCCAGATGTAATTTGATGTGTTCTCCCAAGTGTATTTGGGTGATATGTGATGTGATGTGATGTTATGTGATGTGTGGTCCATGATTGTTTAAGTAGGATGTGATGTGATGTGGATAGTAATCCAATGTTAATGGGATTAATATGCTATGATGTGATATGTGGCCCATGTGTCTATGGGAGGGGTACTCTAGGATGTGATGTGTTCCCCGGTTTCAATAGGGTTTGATATCATGTGGTGTTGTGTGTGTGTTTTGTGGTTTGAAGAATAAGAAATTTTTCGTTGAGGTGTGATAATGGAAAATAAATTTGGAAGAATAATAGGGAATCATGCTTTGTTATGACCTCAATACAATATTTTTACATTGGATACATTATTTCTTGAGTGTTCGAAGGTGGGGATGCGGTTGGTTAGATAATCTATATAAGCGTTTTTTGTTCTATTTTTTGTTCATCTGTGATTTATCATGATATTTTGACATGTTCTATTAAGGCATTGGTTATGTCTCTTTTGAGTATAACTGTTTTCTTCACCATATGTATGTAATCCCTTTTTATTACTCTAGGAGGACTTTGGGGAACATGATGGACAATACTAGCTAGGTTGGAGATATTGTTGAGTAACTTCTGAATAATTCACATATTCTTATAATCATTAGACACTATTATATGTTATAGTTATACATTATTCACGCATTGTCGGATGATTTTCAGTTTATAATTATAATAAATTCCAAATTTTTAATTATTTTTTATCATATCTCATGATCATATTTCTTTTATAGAGATTAATGCCTCACATAATGTGTTTTTTTAATACCCTCAATTCTAGTATCATACTAGAGGACAACGAGAGTTGAATCTCATGGTTTATCATCATCATCATCTCTCTCTATATCTACTCATTGTGGTAACATTGGCAGGATGGGGCCATGAAAATTTTTATACTAATTAAAAAGTAATAATATGAGAAACATACAATAGTTTAGGGAATTATAGTTCACCTACTATAGTATGATCTAATGTTTTACTATGTTTCAGGACCATGATTTCCCTAGTCCTGCATAATAACCTAGGAATCAACATATATTTGAATGATTTGACCCTTTAACATGATAATCATAACCCATTTTATATAACCAATTTGATATAAAAAATATCAATCACATAATAAATAAAAAACATAATTTAAAAAATATAATAATTTAAAGAATCATAATTTGAATAGAAAACAATATAATAATATATATTATAGGTATATAACTAACATAAAATAATAATATAAATAAAACATAGAAAAAAGAACAACCATCTATGTGATACCTTTTCCCACTCACCATATCCTTATGCACCCTTCACCAGAAAATCCAAATACCCCAATTTGAAATAATAAATTCTTAGGAACCTGAAAATAAAACAAAATATTTTTTACATCGAATGGTATCGGTGGAGTGTGATTGAATTTGATACCCGTAGGATTTGGCTGAATATTTTATCTAACTCGATTTTATAGAAATTTCTTTTTAAGATGGTATGAATTAAATTTGGGAAAACTATTTTCATAAATAAATAAACAAGGAGAGACTTGAATCACATTCTTCATTATTCTATTTAATGTTTGATTGTCGTTTCCTAAATTAAGATAGTCACTTGGAAACATCTGATCAACCAAAGGGAAATTTTTTTTAAAAAAAATTATGTTTTAATATACATTTGAAAAATCATTCTCAACACACTTATAATCTCATTAAATACATTTTTAATACTAATATTAAATGGGATAGTAATTTAATAGAAGAATAATGAACCACATCAGTGATAAATAAATTTAAACAAGTAATATGATTATTTCATGGTGACATATATGTCAATAAAACTATATAACACAAATAAAACGAGTTCCCTAAAGAAGTCATCTAGTGTCATGGTGGAAACACTATATCTAAATGTATTATGGTCAAAAATATTAATAGATTGGTTTTCTAACTACTGATATATGTTTTATGCATCATCATAGGGCACTTAACTATCTTTCACCATGAGTCCATATGAGAACTCCAAATATATTCCAATATCAAACTAGACTAGAATCTATTAGTGTTAGAATATCTAATGTATCATAAATCTTTTCCACCAACACGTTTTTCAGTGTACCAAAGAATATATTAACAAAATGTTTGAATTCAATATTCTTCATTTGATCTCTATGGGAAAAATATAATCATTTATCTACATCCATAACTCCATCACAATAAAAAACCCTCTGAATAAAATCCATATTACAATACTAAACAATATCCCCCTCATGGAAAAATATTACATAAAAATATTAAACTAAATTGAGGGATAAAGACACACCATTTAAAAACTATTAAAAGTGTGAATCAATATCTAATAATATTTGCACATAGTACCATGACACATAATTTTTCCTTTCAAATACGATTTCTATACCAATCATTAAGTTATTATTATAAAAAATTCATGTCATTTTAAAAACATAAATTCTTTCAAACATAATAATTCATGAAAAAAATACTCTACTACTTTGAATTTTTTAAGGAAATCCATGATCAACACCACTACCCAATCATTTAAAAGAGCCTTTTAAACCCAAATTTCTCTCATTGTGAACCATTGAAACCTTTTTACAAGGATTTCCATTTTTGGGAGTGTTTAATAATCAAATAAAAAAATACACCCATTTATGCCAACATAATGAACTATCCAAAACATTTATATAATATATTTAATTTATCTCATGTAGGTATATTTTAATAAATAAGTCACTTAGAAGCATTAAAATTAAATTGCATAACAAATAATGGAAATACCCAAAATCATATGCCTCAATTGAATACAAATCTAGCCAAAATTTCTTGATATATATGGGTAATGCACTAGAAAACAATGCAAGGAACACTCTAAGATATAAAAATAGAAATAAACAAACAAAATCCCCTCCCAAAAACAAAATCAAAAACCATATGGCTATTTGTGATCTATAGAGAGGGGGATCTAAGAAAAAATTTGAGAGGGAAATGTAATTGAAAAAGAGCTATGTATATTGAAGTATTTACCTTATGAAATAAAATAAAATTTCGGGTGGATGAGCATCGATAAATGGAATAAGAAGTGAGGTAGATCTCTCTATTTAATACAAGTCATTAGATAATTGTATTTAAAAAAAGGGAATCCCCTATAAAATTTGATAGAGGTAGAAATGGAATTTCACATTTCTATGAATCTTGGAATTTTGTATTCTTATCACATGTTTCAAAAACCCTATTATAACCATGAAATTTTTCTCTATAAATATGAAAAAATATATAAAACAGTTGTTCTATAGATTTTTGTAGCTATACCAACATCTTAATCCCAGAACACAGACACATTAGGGTAATCTCATATGGATTCCTCTCGGAACACTCCATCCCAATACTCTAACTGTGTTTGTTAAAAAACCTACTAAAATAGATCTTTTTAAAGGTAAATGAATTTAAATTCTTTTAAACCATGATCCCAAACCATTTTTCTTTTGGATTCCTCTTTAATGGAAATCTGTAATTTTTCATCTATCTAAGATATAAGGACACACAAACCAGGAAAAAAATTAATAACTCAATTATATTTAAAATAAAAAAATAATAAATAAAAAATAATAATAGAAAATGAAATTAATATAATTAATTAAATATATTTTTTCAAATGTATAAACATATTATTAATATTAAAATAAATTTCTAATTTATAGTTATCACAATTTAATGATACATATGTCATAAATCATGATATTGAAATCTAATATGGGAGGAACCTCCTATGAGAATCATAAGAAAAACGTAAACTAATTCAATTAAATTTTTCTTTAGAATAAAATATTTAAGAAGTGCAACATTTCACTCTAATAGATTATAGTTTAAGAAGATAATCATAGATACATTGACTAGTATTAATCATAATTTAGTCATAATGTGATGGTTAGAAAAGGATGAAATGGAATAATTATAACTTTATAATGGACCAAACTATAAATATACCATCTTCATGAAATATATAATGAAATAGGCTGATGAATAATAAAACACGGATTATCATGTCATAAAAAAGTAATATAACATAGATCCCATGTCAAATTACATTTTAAAAATAATTTCACCGTAATGAAATGAAAATGAATAAACTTTTAAATATAAATTTCTACCACATACCAAAATGTTTCATACAAGGTGGATATGATGAGGTTAAATGTCTCACATCATAATATTATATGTCAATAAAAAAAATTTATCAAAAAACACATACTATCAATTAACGAACTCCAATTACATTTAGATGTTATTAATTACATGATGAGGAAGATAATAAAATAAAACCTATCTATCCAACTAAATCAGTGGCTAATACATGTCCTAATGAATATATTAGTCATGGTTTCCAGTGTAAGGTTCATATTTATTATAGTTATTGAAATAATTGTTTCACTTTATCAGTGCACACATATATAAAATCATTAATTAATCTACCTAACAACCTTAGATGATAAAAATAACTCATTAAAGATCACTACATTGGACTTATTTTAAAAAAAATTGAACTATTTACATTTCAAATTTTCAGGTGTTATAAAAACAATAAAATTTCCCAAAATACACCTTAAATGAAAATTGATTTCCCTAAACATATTACCATGAATTCCTATACATGTGGGAATTGTCATAGGTCCCTTGTTTGATTCTTCCCCAATAATGACTTGAAAAAAATCATTAGGTTCGATCAAGATAACCCCAATATCATGGTAATATGTCCCTTTATTCCATTGTTCACCTACTGGTAGAAAGTATTTTAATGTAGTAAGTGGGAGGAAATAACCTTAGTATCCTATCATTTCATCAATAATAAAAATAAAATAGAAAAATAACAATATAATAATATTAATAAGAAGTACAAGAATAAATATAAAATTTTATAATATATGAAACAGTAGTCATATATATAATTTAAAAAAATTTGATCCAAACATGAAAATCCAAACCAAATTATATAAAGGGTGGAATTAAAATTAATGCATTATTAATTTTTTGGATTATGATCTGATATCTGAAATAAATACCATCACCCATAACCTAAAATATATATCGTATTTACCCTACCCATCAGTAGTTACTTAGTCATAAAATCTATGTGTGCAATGTTAGGGAAATGCAGGGTGTGAGTAATAAACATTTAGGAAAACACCCATGCATCCATAATCTAATTACACATAATATATTAAATTATATTCCATGTAAATGATAAAGCAAAATTATGCCACTCATGTGCTAATTTGTTGTCTTCTATCCCTGAAGATATAATCATGGGTCCCACCGACTTTGGGTCGAGGCCTGTAAATAATTAATTGCGTATCATCATGCATTACTATTTTATGAAACATCACACACATAAGCCTATTGGTGGTTGTTATTTTGAACATTGTACAATCCACCGTAACGGTGTTTGTTATCCTCATCATTATCCTCATATTATATTAATTACAACTTGATATTTTTTACATAAAGGGAAAACACACCAATACTAAATGAAATTATCATGCATCAGTATACATATGATGAGTTCTAAATTCACATTCATGGTATAATAATCCATCAATACAAATGTTCTTGGTCCATCTAATACTAAAAAAGTTACCATAGTATAAAATTAACATCATTATATCATGCTTCCCCTCAAATAATTCATCTATTGGGAAATGAGAAACATGATCATCCATATTCATACACAATGTTTCTAAAATTTATTAAACACAACATAAAATTTCTATGATATGATTGATTTTTAAGGAATATAAATAAATATTTTCATTAGTATAAGAATAATCCACATGATTTCACATCCTGAAATTTGGTTCTAATGGATACTCATTCACCCATATGGAAACAATTATTCTGAAAGAGTTTTCAAGAATAAAAGATGTCATGAAAACATAATATACAATGAAATATTTGGAATATAAATTCATACTGCAATGTTGCTGATGAAAAAGTAAAAGGTTAATCAAAGATCAAATGATATACACATCCCGCACCCAGGGAGAATGAATTCACAGTTCATGGATTACTATCTATAATATTGGTTCCACTTGAAATAAGTTTAAAAGTGAGAAATAAGAATATATCACATCAATAATGGTATTTATAGAATCAAAATCTTACAATAGTCCTTCTATGTATTTAATTCCAATGTATGTTTACTGATTTAAAACCACTATACTATTATGATTTTCAATCGATGAACAAATCATCATTTCATCATCAATCCAATAAGGTATCTATATGATAAACCAATGTTCATTGGAACACCATAAAAAATCATCAGAAAGGAGTTCCAAGATGAGATTAATGAAGAATTGGTTCTCAATTTTATTGGTCAGATATGACCTACCCATAAACATTAATTGTTCATGGATAGTAAATATATGTCCAAATCATTATCGTAAACTTGTTTAAAACTCCTACCATATAATAATGGATCATCAACCGATTTCACATCTATCATTAGTATGATATTGATAAGTTGTTTATAAAGATTGTTTTTAAAAATATACCTATATAACATCAATAATCATTTATATATTTCATTTCAATCAAGATACATATTCAGGGCACTAGATTCATCAATTTTCAATGGATAAATGATGAAAACCACATTGCATCATCATACTATTCAAATATCTATCATTGATTAATTTTCATCCCTCAAGAAGGATACATGAATTGGAATATATGTAAAAAAATAACCATCTACATAACATCGTATTGTTCTAGACTAGGATTCTTGTTCTCACGATTTGTAATTAATGATGGTCCAAAACGAGTAATAATTAAAACATACATATAGAATTTAATGCACCCTCAGTCTGGGAATAATAGAAACCCTATGGGCATCACTATAAATCTATAAGGTTCTATATAATTCTACATACCTACAACAACACCACTGGGAATTAGCCATGTTTTTATGGGGAGTTGGTGGCTCTCTTTTATAAACTCCAATACTGAGACTCTTACAATCATCCCGACCACCTGTTCTGAGACCCCATTCACAAAATACGGACATCATACATACCCATATCAAAGATGAATGAAAATTTGAATAAATTATCATTATAACTTAAAAATATCATAATTTTTTTGTGGGTTTTACAAGTTTTCCTGGCTAACGATTTCTCATCATCAAAAAGTTCCATCTATGGTTCTACTCAATCATCTCTATCCACTAAGCATGAACATATTCATCTCAATACCTTGAATCATTATATAATCTTCCATTTATCAATATTATATAAAGAAAATTACTATCAATCCGCATAAGTTTGTATCTCTCTGATTTATTATTTCCTATAGGATATCGAGGTATTTGCTCAACCAGAACCAACTCAACATCCTCACAATTGATAACATACATTTGATCCAGAATTTACTGTTGGAGATTAGAATTATGAGATATAACATACATATCATATTATAGAGAAGGATGATACATAAGGTATGAAACTATTGTAACCAAACTGATGATCCTAAAGGGTCTTTTAGTGTGTCAGTATTGAATAACATGCTTCCTTAATAATTGATGGTATAACATCGGAAGCACCCATAAGTTTATATATGAATAAATTCCTCAAAAATATTATTTTTTATAAAATCATAAAAATCAAGTTTAGCATACCAAAATCCATTAAAATATAATATTCATTATCATTGAATGTCATCCGGTCTGAAAATCATAAATTCTCATTGTTCGCCTATATGATGGTGGAATGTTATACTAAATCTTATCTAAGTTACATAGTCATTATATTAGAACATCCAGACCATCAATGTAAAACATGTTTCACTATTAGATATGAACCACAAGAGAACTCAAATAATGTGTATTATCTCATAGACATTCATTTTCCCAACTTGTGTATCGATTGAGCCCCATATATTAGATAGAAAAAAAAGTTCTTTAGAAAATCATAAACCACTAATATAGTATAATAATTCAAATAGGTACATGGAAACCAAATCAAAATTTCATTCATTATTTCATTCAAATTCCACATGTAAACAATAAGTGGGTATAGTGTACAAAATTTTTGATGGTATTGAACAATTATTCTCTAGATTATATGGCATCAAGAAAAAATACATCAGTGTTCCTCCTCATCCCTAGCCACCAAAACTATCACCCAATTTCAGGGAAAATAATTGAATCTCTTGGATAAGCATCCCACTTGTATGTATTGAATTACTTCATCAAATCATCCATACTAGAATCATATAATTCAACTCTGTCATGCACAATGAGAACATCACCGCTCTCCAATAATGAATCTGTTATCAGGTCACCACAAACTAACTATTCTTATATCACAATACACACTATTTTAATCTCCTATAAAGTAGTCATCATGTCTATAAAAAAATATGTGACTTAAACGATAAAAAAAATTAAATTTACCTAGTCATTATAATCACCTCCCCCAATGAGATAAAAAGTTCATTAGGCACAGTTGTTCTTATGAAGGACGTTCTCTAGTATCCTGTGTTAACTACATCTTATAGGTAATGTAATATGAAATTAATTTCCAATTCCCAAGTACAAAATCAATATAAAATTCAAGAATAATAATGTATTAAACCTATGGTCTCTACATTAAATTGAGGTCATGTATTGTAATGATACGGTGATAAAATTTTGGTCTGTGTAGACAATAAAAATCTTAAGAAAGATATAGTGTCAAAAATAAAACAATGCATGGACCATTACTACTTGTTCAAGTCATTAGAAGTATATTTCAACTCATGGGTTAAAATATTATGGGTTCCATAAGCTAATACATACTATCATTATATTTGAATATCTCCAAGACCAATGCCTGATGTATTGCAGTAAATATCATAACCCTTCACTGTGATGGGAAATATCTACATTGGAGTTATATTAAAACACCTATTTATATAACGATATCACTCCTCACACTAGTCTGAATAATAATCCATCACTCTCATATTTTTTATCTTATTAATATATGTTGATTGATGAGATAATAATGGGGTAAAACCACCAGAGTGTCCTTCTAAACCTAGAAATAACATAATCATGAACTTGATTTTGGGATGTACCAGGACATCAAAACCACATAATTTCTCTATTAAATGGATATATTATTATTAGATAGTATAATATCAATGGAAACTAACTCCTAAATAAATAATTTACAATTCTTTAGAATGTAAAAATGATGTGCTTGAAGCATACTTAGAACTATCTCATGATATTTGGGATACTATTATTGTTCTAGTGAGTAGACGATGATGTATTCATGGAACACCACAATGAAAGTGGCATTATATGGATATGAATCTAGTTCAAAAGACACCTAGAAACTACGAACAAGTTCAATAGTTTAATTGAATCACCATGAACTAATATATCACTTAACTGCACTAAAAAGATAAATTCTAGACGGTATCCCCCTTTACTCACAACTGGTGACATGATGATCAAGATTCAATGTTGTAAAAAAATGTGGATCCCTAAAACTGATCAACAATATCAAAAATTCTATAAAAGGGATATAAGATTATTCCCATCAATTTTTAACTTTTTTATCTATTAGAGTAACATACTACTGTCTTCCTTCTATGAGACCAAAATAGCTGCTCTAGATGGTGATGTACTTATCCTGATAAGTCCCTCTTATTTTCGATCTACATGTTCTATTATGATCAACAACAACTCATCCTATACTATGTGATAATGGGTTATAAAATTAGGATGCATACCTATCATGATATCTAAATAAAATTCTAATCCTCTACCACTAGAAGTCATCTAAAGTCATTTTGGGAGACTTGATGATAATGATCCACAATAAGATGAATTTTTGTGGTGATTCCATTTGTATTTCTGAGAGACTAAATCCAAAAACATGTGTTATGATTGTCCCAAAATGAATCATTAACTGAGAATCTCTACTTTCTCTTTGTTTCCACTGACCATTAAATATAGACATTTCCACTGACAATGAAGTAAAAAAATACATTTCTATGAGAAAAATCCATGTGATCATGGAAGTAGGTTATCTTTCTTATAAAAATAAACAAATCTAATCTCCATATCATTGAAATATAAAATCTCCATAGACTATAATAATCCGTAATAACTACCAGAAACATTGGTAGCTACTCTATATTGACAATATTCATTCCAAATAATGTATTGAGAGATGTATCTTAGATGAAAACCCTAACTTTAAGGAATGTGAAACATAAACATATGCTGATAAATGAAAATATGAAGTGTAAATATCAAAAAAAGTATAAATAATAGGTTTGGTCATGCCCATACCTATATTATTATAAGTTCAATCAAAGAAAATCATTTGGAGTATGGTATAGTTGATAAACACGCCTACCACAACTCCATGAAACTTCCCACAAGTTACCATATGCTGGCAAGTCTACATCATCTGATAATGTGTTTCACTAAAATCATTCCTTGATATTATATTAATCCTTTATGAAAACCCTATGAAATTTTTTGAATGTTAATTGACTGGAAATAGTGTTAGAACACTATAGATGACTTCAAGAACAAATATTTATAATTCCCCTTTTCCCATTATTAAATTGGCAGCTATAATTATTTCCCAAATAGGGAACTTATGAAATTTTTCTTGACCTATCTTATAGATCCCCTAAAACTCCGGATTAGTTTTTATCATACTAACACCATAATATGATTTGATTGAAGTAAGAGGAATATCAATCACATGTCTATATTGGTATGGAAGTAGATAATATACTTTTTCCTCATCTACCCCCGTCTCAAACATCAGTTCTTTGAAGAACCGTTGTATCATTACCAACCTGATTAACCACCCCACAAGTGTTACCGGTCTATGCACCATTGGCCTTTTGTGCATCTACCCATACGTCAAAATCCTATGACTGGAAACAAGGGTTTAAATGGGTATCAATTGGTAGAATACACCATCATGTGAAATATATAGTACCTATCTATATAGGTATATATAAAATGAATTGGAGTAATAATGACTCAACAAGCTCAAACCAGTCCCACAAAAAGTTAATGTACATTCAATATCAACAAATAGCGGAAGAATAATTGAATAAAAACAATAAAATAATGGAATATACCATACATACCACATGTAGACACTAAATTTAAATATTATTATATATCATGTAGAACATATCAATATCCAAATGGTTTTACAATTCATATGCTCAATATAATTTATACATATAAAACATCCTGATATAAATGAAAAAAGGGAAAAAATCAAAAGTAACTCTTATAGAGGAAGGAAATTAAATGGACCATGAAAATGCCATATATCAGATAGATACAATGGTCAATATCTATAATCTGATCCCTTCCATTCATGCAACATCATAAATTATAAACATATCCCAAAGGTCCCATGTAGGTTGTGAGAAGTAGTCCTAGTATGATACCACCCAACACAAGTTATTACGTATGTGTGATGTAATAGAAAATAAAGAAAAAAATTAAATTCAATTAAAAAAAGTTTTTGTGGTTCTTAGAAGCTACCATAAATATTTTACATGCCTCAGCCAATGATGAAATATATTTAGTGGAGAGGAAACTTATCTCATGACCCAGGGGATCCACTTAAATAGAAAATACAAGGTGAACCTTTTTGTTCTACCCCAAATAATTTACCCAGCGACTCGTTAAAAATATCATGTTGTATCCCATGTAATGCAACTGACATTTCGAAGACACACCAACGAAAAAACACCAGTCCCATAGATGCATTCGATGATTCACTCATCATCCCAAACCTCGAATTATTGATGTATAATGATATTTTTTGTCAAAAAATCATCATCATTGGCTCATAGCATGATGTCTTGATAAATGATGATCTTATTTCTCCCAAAATTATATCAGACCAATTTCCTCAAGCATGGTGAGCCCCATCTAAAAACTAATAGCCTCAATGCCATCACTTGATGTTTTCTAACCTTTCAAATGGATTACTAGGGAATAAACCCCCATGATAAATACCTTTTTTCAGTTACTTGGGGTCTATATCCACTCGAGTGGTGAAAAAACCTCATCCTAGAGTCAACTTGTGTGTACATGACAACAATAATTGGATTACCAATCAAAGGTGATAAAAAATCAACAGTTATTACCTAAGACATATCCATATCACACCTTGTGCCCCTATTATTGTGCCTCTAAAATACACTGACCATTCCATCTAACATCACATTTTATTCCCCCAACATGATGAAATCATTGCCTCAATCAACATCTATGGCAACCAACTGGTGATCACATCACCAAATTTTATGGGACAATTTCAACGAATGACCAAGTCACCTAAATCTAAATGACCATGCCAAATCACCCCCTGGAAAGAGCCCATCATGACCCCATGGATCTCATATCATGTAATACATCATCATAATTTCAAATATATTTATAATTATAATAAAAATTTATCAAAAAAATAAATGAAATAGAATAGAACAACTGAAAAGAAAATAAAAATTCCAAATGATATAAAAATTTCCATAGTTAGAACCATGGCCTCAATAATATAAAGTAGGTGTGTAAATTCCAAGTGACATCAACTAAGGTCATAAATTTAATTTAATATAAAACAATCAAGTCTCCCTCATACATCCAATGATGATCTAGAAGCCACATCCCCAAAATTTCAATGAAAACATGGAAAATGATATTCACCACCTACCTAGGACTCACATATATAGTCATGTCAATTATTACACTCAAAATCGAAGATGTTAAGAAGTAACAGATGATTTTTTCATACACCCTGAAAATATTGAATAACATATCAAACATATTTAGTTCCCCATGAGGAATAATCAATGGAGAATAGAGTCACTTGTGTGTTAATCCATACAAATATTGTTCTATATCAACCATCATCTTGAAGAACATATCACTAATGAGGGCGATGGTAAAAATCAAATATGAGGTGGAAAAGGAGGGTTTCCTCCACTAATATGCATGTCCCATGAGAAAATGAGGAAAGAGAATATGGAATAAGTAATTAAAGAGTGTGTAAAAATGTAGCTTTTATCCCTTTAGTGGGACTATGGGTCAACTGGCGTGGATTTTCAAACCATGCACAAACTTTGTGGCCTACATTGTAAGAGTGCTACCTATGCGGAACTACCAGTTCAGTTGATCCCACCATTTTCCCTAACTATGAAAAAAACATGTGGAAGCATCTGTAAAAACTGTCGGGAATGTTGAATAACCATGGGAGTCTTGTATACAGTTTACCCAAAATGTGTGGTCATTCAGACCCAGGGTTCATAGTTAACTTCAAGAGGCCACAAAGATTTCCATAAACCGTGCACCTTGAATTATAATACAAAATGTTGTATTTGGGATTCTGATTATCATTTAGACCTTTTGAAAACCCAACATAGACCCTAATCCTCTAAACCCATCAAAATACTTGATATTAATAAATAAAACTCCAATAATTTTTCTTATGATCAACAAACTAGAACAATTCCAACCAATTATCTCAAAAATTCAAAATGGTAGTGGTTTTCAAGATGATTCAAAAACCTATGATGTTACAATATCCCCACAATAACATATATCATCAATTTAATATCACAAAATATAATTTATTGTACCAAACATACCCATACCAATATAAACAACATGTACAACCCTGTTAACGAGGGCACATATGAGCTACCACAAGGGGGACTCTCACCATATGAGTGAACTACCTAGATCCACCCTAATCAAAACCCAAATCCAATAATGGTCCATCAAAAAATTACTAGAATCAAAATTCATGACGTAAAAAATATTCACAAAAACCCCTCATCATGTGCTATATGTCTTTTCATCTAGCCAGTGGCATCTGGCACCACATAGGTTTCTGACTCATTCCCATGTAACACATGGAACCATCATTGTCCCACTTCTAAATATATTCTAAATTCACTCTTGGTGGCATTCACCTATATCAATTTCTACATCGCAATGATTCCATAATTCCTCACACCTTCTGTAACCATATCTCCTCAATTACATGATGGAAATCACCTCACTAGTCAAGAAAACAGCGGATATAACATACAATGTCTGCTGACACAGACCTCACATATATATAAGATACACCTGATTCAAATCTATCCTATTAAATATTGTTTGGATAGATAATATTCATAAAATATGTTAACATCATGCACTGAAAACCAACACAGTTAAAAAGGAAATGCCAAAAAAACAAAAGAAAACAAGATAATACCCTCACTATACCTATGACCTCCATTAGCTCATAATCCTACTCCACACCTCGATGCTCCACGAAATGTAACTAGACTAAAGATCTACTGGATGAATCGTGTCCTCTATGTGGATCACACCAGCAACTAGACACTGATCCCACTACTAGGTTACACTGCCACTAACACTACCTACATGGTCATATGATGACTGGATTCAGTGACCACTAACTTCTTCTTGTATGAACACAAAACCCTTAGAATTTCCATGTCTCAAACTTCCAACTGTCATAGAAGGATTATTGCAGAGGCTCTAGAGACTTCTATCCTTCCCACATGCTCACCACTCTTTTGGAGGCCACTCACCCTATGTACCGATATTTTGAGGTAGCCTCTACGAGAAATACACCATAAAATAACCAATCATAGTTGTTCTACAGGAGTATATGGACTAATATACTTGTTGGAACTCATCCCAGCCACATATCCTTCCATATGATGTTTCACCATTAAAATCACTTGAAGCCACTACATGAATTGAGTAAGACTTATATTTATGGATTCCCATAGATCTTATACACTAGTTTACCACCACTAAGAATGAGTAAAATCTAAATATTTTTAACCACAAAAGAAAAGAATGTTGTAAAATTTCCCCTAGGTGGCTATGATTTGAGGTTTCATTACTCATCATGTTAGGTGTGAAGTGTGAAAATTTTATGAATTTTGTTGAAAAGAACATTACAGACTTTTCGTCATGCTGATAGATTAAGTATCCCATAGCTCTCTCAACACTCATTCACTTTGAAGAGAAGTTCTTGTGGAGGCTGGCCTTAAATTCCATCCATTCTAGTCCCTTGTGTCTACTTTCTTGAACATACACATCCAAGTTGTTCTTGGCTGGTCATATATGTATATAGGACAACAGTTCCACCCTCTTCCCTTGAGTCATATTCAACTTATTAAATATCATCTCTATCGACCTGATCTAATTTTCAGCTACCTGTAGACCCCCATCACCCTAGAAATTTGGAAGGTTCTATGGATGGAAATCCTGATTAAAATATACTATTGATGGATCTTCTCCATGAGAAAATATATAAAACCCATGGATGAAACATACCAGACTCACTATGTGATTTTCATTCCATAGTGGTAAACAATATTTCATGTTTAGTGTCTTCCCATCCAACACTAGAATCTATACCTATGCCAGAGCCTCCTCTTCCAGACCCTCAAGGGTGTTAACATGATCAACCACTAATGGAGACAAGTCATCTCTTACCGGATTCTCCATCTAAGTTGTCTATTTGTAAACCCTCTGAATGTCATTACATGGCCATAAATCCTAGATAACATATATATATGCATCAAAGATATCGAATGTTTTGAAAGGCAATCTCCACACACTGCCCATACCCTTACCCATAGAACCCATTCCCCATGACATCTAAACAATATGGCCTCATTACCCAACCTTATTAGAGCCATGTGTCAAATAATTCATGGGAATTTCCCATCCTTATAAACCAAGACACCTCAAACTGAGGACCCTGTCTCCCAAACATGGGAACAACATCACCCCATAGAAAAAAATATTCATTTTCTTTTAAGATCCACACACATATACACATGTATGTATCACATGGAATATCATATTTTTCATGGAATTTAATATCATAGAACATGAATATTCAATATAAACATCAAATCATGGCCCTACTCAAAATCCTAAAATGCCTAAAAATATCCCATTTCCTTACTAGGAAAAGGATTTAGATCTCCATCCATTCAGTAATTTTCCATGGATCACAATCAATAATAAATAATAATTCACATTCCTATAATACCACGTGAGTTGGAAATCATAGAATAAATAAATAGAGTTAGTTATAATTGTAATTACCACACATGGTAACATGGTCTATCCCAGGTACATGGGGAAACATGAACCAATGAACTTTCTATAAATCCATTCCTGACCACAAGATAATATATAATCAACCATAGTCTAAATAGTAGATTAGTGAAAAATAAAATAAAAGGAAATATTGATCTCATTATTAGACATTGATACACTACTACTAAATCTTATTCGAGAACTACTCTAATCCCATTTGTAGTGTCCCCATCCTGATTATCCAACTGAACCATGATATCGGCTAGGGTTTCACTAAACTTAGGCACAACTACCCATAACCCAATGGATTCCAACTACCAGTGAGGTTGTAGATGAGTAATAGTGGGGAGACTATACTCTCCATAGAATGATATAATACTAGTATGAGGACATATATGACAAATAACATGTGAATAATGACACTAAAGATTATATCCTAACCCATTAAAGGTGTAACCACATTCAATATCAATAAATAGTTGATGAATAATAGAATAAATAGGTGAAAAATAAAAAAAACATACCAGACATACAACTAGTATCCCCTAACACAGGACATGCTTACATTCCGGTTCTTTCATATCAATACCTGGAAGGGTATACAATGGATAAACTCAACACAATACTTATATATATATACCATGATGATAAAAAAGAAAAAAAACATAATAGTGTCATATGTAGAGGTGAGATCCTCATGGTCCTTTCCCAACATCTTATTACAAACGGCTATGAAGGTCTAATTTCTAAAGAAGATCCAAAACATGAAAATAACATCATAAATTATTCACAGTTCCTGAATGGCCCATGTAGGGTGTGAGTATAATTATCAATAGGATACACCAAATTATTTATACACAACTAAAATTTTTAATTAGGTGTGATATAATAAAAAATAAAAGTGAATTATTATATTTAGTTGAAAAATCCTTCCTTGGGGACCAAAAGCCAATATGAATCTTTTTATCTACCTCGGTGTTGTGACCCAACCGTATAATGCATGAAGCCTATATATAATACCATTACATTGACATGATTACAAGGAATCAAATCTTGGCGCACCGATCTATTCATTATAAATGATAAAATAGAAACATACATATTACTTTTTTTATAAATGAATACACTAATTAAAATATAATTTTTTTATTTTGAGGATTACTTTATTTCATCTATTATATCCATACAAATATTTATTAATATGATTCATGTATTCTTGGGGAAAATATAATAAGGGAGAGTAGAAATGTTCTAGAAGGGTAATGTACAATAGAATCAGTAATAAATCAATGAGAATAGTCAATATATAATGGAAATAAATTAATACACATTACATAAAATAAATAAACTAAATGGACAAACAATATGGAAAGGTACTAACTTAAAACGCAATACATTCAAATAACATGATAATGAAAAATGAATAGGAAATTTCATGAAAATGAAACACATGGAATTTAATCAATGGTCTTATAATGTAATGTATCCCCAGATATGTCAATGAATAATATAACAGTTGAATAATAAAAAAAAATAAAAGATTTAAATAATTTATTATTGGATTCAATTTCTATGGAATATGAAAATCTTTATTGTCAAGAATGTTCACTAGAAAATTTTAAACTATAGATAGAAACCTATTTAATATGAGAAACCTATTGGTCTCATGAGAACATGACGATTCATCGAGGGGATATATAAAGTCAATCCTCACCCACCACTTCTAGACCAAAAAAATCATTATATCATATAAGAAAAATAAATAATATTCTCTATGAAATATCCTTATTCAAAAAATAAAATTGATTTAACAATAATAACCTAAATAATAATATAACTCAAGAAGTATACAATATTTTTTAAAAATGGTATATAGTCTAGGAAATAATAATATTCATGGAAATGAAATGGATAATTTGGGGAAATTTAATGTGAAATTATCCTAGGAAGTTGAATATTTAAATGGGGACAAACCAAGAAGTCAACGACATGAATGTGAATTCATTAATTGAAAAAATTAGTTATAGAACATCCATAGGAAGATTAAAGATTATATCAATACAACATATCCCATTGGGAGTTAAAGAATATGGTTTTTTGGTTGATGAATATAAATCACATGTAATGACCTTTTAAAAACATTCATGAATAGAATTGTTTTTTTTGTTGCATTTTTGTTTGAAAATACATTTATTGAATGTAACATGTAAAAAAATGTGTTCAAAAATTAACAATTTATCCATTAAAATGAAGTTTCTATGAAATGGTGGGAGGTAATTCCAAACATTTCATATGATTTAAAAAGGCCATTTTTATAGGCATAAACGATAGAAAAGATCCTCGTTTAGAATGAAACTATAATATTCATCTAAAAATTGGTAATATAAAAAAAGGATAAAAATTTATTTACTAATTAATTTATAAATTTTTAGAATCGTTTTTTAAATTTTTAACGAAACCTGGTTTTTAGTGGAAAATATGTTATCTGACTAAAGACAGTATGAAGTTTGGTATTTGAAAAACAAATCTAAATAATTTTGAGAACCAAAGAGTGTAAAAATGTAACTTTTAATAGAAAAATTTCATTAGTAACCCGAAGAGAATAAAATGGAAGGTTTTATTATAAAATATAAAATAATTTCATCTGATGGAAAATAAATTTTAAACAATTTTAACAAATCATCATATGATATTAACAATAAATGAGTAGATTATGTGCATCAATTTTAAATCCACATATTGACATTGAAATACCTAAATAAATAGTAAAATTCATTATAAAAATAATCATAGGATATTAACAAATATGAGATAATATTATACCATCATTAAAAATGTTTTATGATATTTTTTCTACTAGGTATCTTTTAACTTGAATCCTCTTAGAATAAATTATTGAAACTCAAGTTATCATTCATAATAAATGAATAACGATACTATATGTCAAATTCGTAATATATATTCCATATATATGAAATTCATTGCCGAAAAATAAAGTTATTATTTAAAGATAAAGGAAAAAATTACAAAAGGAAGTGAAATTGCATAGATAATCAATAAAAATGTTCTCAATGAGAATAATAAATAAACATTCCAAATTTCACAATAAAATATTGAAATAGTTGAATCATAACATCCATGATTGAATATCATTATATTAAACCTGTAATGCACCGACCCTAGATTTCCAGAGTCGGTGCATTATTTTAATACATTGGCATGATTAAAAGGAATAATGTTCCGAAAGACCGATCAATTTAGCAGTCTTCGAGAGTATATTATATACATAAACGTTACATTCCACTTTCTAACATACAAAAAAAATAATCCTCTTAGAAATCCATTGTTCACATAGCATAATCCTGTATCTCAAACATAAAACACTTCTTGGGATGCTCAAGAAATAAAACATAAGAAATGGGTGATCTCAAATGCTCAGTAAGGGTAAATTATTTAGCGAAAGATAACATAAACAATATGAATGGTGAATAATTGAAAACACATGCCATTACAAATAATAAAAATGATCACTTTATGGTAAAATATGATATGAGTAAATAACTCCACAATAAAAAATATTCATAGGTATTCTACTAGTCGAATAAATACATGAAACATCAATATTATTTTCATAATGAGTGAATGTATAATGCCAGACATTCTAAAAAATTTTGTCAAGGCCTCACATAAGACGTCTAAAAATTATTAAGGCCTCGACCAAAACCATATATCAAATTGGGAAAGCCCTTGGCCAATTCCACATTAAAATTTATCATGAGACCTACTGATGCATCGATTAGTAATAGCGGGCTGCAGCCATCACTTACTATGTCTAATAGATTTCTCATATGAAATGCTTGAAACAATACATAATCATTCGTATTAAAAATTGCAGATGAAATGTCAATAATTTATCCATAAACCATGAATGGTATAAAAATAACACATCCATAGTAAACCATCTCACAAAACCTTTGATACAATATGAAATATTTGTATTATAATAAATCAACATAAAAAATGTTTAAAATCCATCAATGGATGTTGACATAGATGAAAATGATTCGTAAAACTTTTTGAGAGAAATACCACTTTTTCAGGAAATAATTGGTAAGTCTAAAAATTTATAAATGAAGTCATTTAAAAGAGATTTTTGAATCAAAGTGTCCCATACCACTTTGAAACTTTTTAAAAGTGTAATCATTTCAAAACATTCATGACCATATAAATAAATCAATAAAATTGATTTGAAAATATGAACATTAATTAAAAGGGTTTTGAAAAATAAATCTTTAAAAAATTTAACATGTTTATATATTTAAATAGAACCTCCCATAAAACCTTACATGATTCCTTTTGAAAACATTTTTATGAAATATGGGTATCTATGATAAGTGTTTCCCAGAAATTACTTACACAAGAGTATTCTCGGATAACAATGAGACTTAGGAAATAACTCTTACCTTGAACTTTCCTTTGGTCGACGGTACGTTTAACCTCTTATATAATGACCATTGTATGTTATTAAATTATAAAAGAACCATAATACTATTAATACATCATACATTATTAATTTATGTCTTTATACTACCCACTTAATAACGATTTAAATGTTAAATAAACATTTTGGGTAAAAATCACATTCATTATCGTATGAGTTTTAACATGTTATTCTTGATCGTGTCATTTAGATTATGATTTAAATGATTCTAGAATATAAAACATGATTTATATATCATATATATTTATAATATAAATATTTATAATAGATTTATATCTCAAATGGAAGACACCATTTATGGAGACGATAGGTCGTACGTACGCATAAACATTGTTTCCGTTTTCACATCGTATTGAATGGAAGTAAGTGAATAAGATTTATGTAAGTAAATACATACATACATATATATATATATATATATATATAACTCCAGTAGAATTATTATTTCATATAGTATATAATTTTTAATAACATATATTTTTATAATCATCGTTGAAGGTGAACTTGGAAATGACACTCATCTCATTGTGGAGACGGTAATCCGTACATACGCATGATCGAGAATATCATTGTTTTGATATAAAATCGTTTGTAAACAGATGGTATATCATAAATACAAAATCATTAATAGTTAATATTTATTATTTTCATCAATTATACATCATTATTATACCCATCCAAATAATAATGTATTGAATAACAACTACACCACGAAGTGGAGATGGTAAGTCGTACGTACGCACGAATGGTTACATGTCATTCATAGGATAGATAATATAATTAATATAGTCATACCATTTTTATAATTAAATCGAAATATATATAATATTATGGATTTATTTTTTTAGAATGGAAACTACAAATAAAGAGAAAGTGGAAGAAGAAATGATCTTGAAAGAGGTGATGAAATATTTTCCTCTTCTTTAGGTTTTTTTTATTTGAGAAAAAGGGCTCCATAGGTTTTTTTTCATATCAAAATAAGGCCTCTAGTATCAATTAAAAGACGTTTAGTGGATATTTGTGTAGGTTTTGGCCGAGCCAAATGGCTTTGGAGGTGTGATTATGAGAGAATTGGAAGTTCCCTTTTATTTGAGGGGTGTGGGTCACTTTAGGAAAAGATTATAGTATTAATTTATTATACTATCCTATACAGCTTATTATGGTTAAAAATGAATTTATTTAGAGACTTAGGTGGTTATGGGTCTAAATCATCTCAACCAATAGGTTTTAGACAAGTTTAGTTTACATGTATAACCTTATGATTTAGATTTAACTCTTTGTTAAATAGTTTAACTTTTATCGTGTCTTATTGTATTCCTACTCTATACATTTAATAAACATACTCTTAACATTCAATAGATCCTCAAGTGGATAACTAATGAAATATATAATATAATTTATGCCCTTTGGCCGAACCTTACATTTTTAGGAATAATATATCAACCAATAATATAGTATTTTTTTTAAATATTAATTTATGTCAATTTTGACACTATTTGGTATTTTATTTTTATGCAAGTCATAACAACTTGATTAATTATAACAAGATACATTGAATCAAACATAATATGTCATATTCACATATAAATTTATTGGATGTCAAAAAATTTTGAAATTATATTTATTTTAAAATTTATAATACAATTTATTATATTCATTCATTAATAAAATTACTATTGCATCATCATTGTGTCATTAATAAATTTAATTATTTAATGTCTAAAAATTATAAATAAAATATCATTATGTAGAAAATATTTTTTTCTTTATAGTGAATATTTATAGTCGAATTTATCTTGTGTATAAGCCTATATAAAAAATGGTTTAGTTATTAAACTTTGATTTTAATTCATTTAACAGTTCATTAAATAAAACAATAATAAATGTCTTAATCTAATCCAAGTGGACCTAAAGAGTCGTATTTTATTCATAAGGCTGTTTTTGGTCGAATTAAAATTATCCAATTGAATTAGAACATGTGTTCGTGTAATTTTGATATTATTTTTACCCATAATTACCCTATTTACTTTTACCCATGTTGAATAATAGAAAAAAGTTATTATTCACCAAAAATTATTTTGATATTATTAAACCAAATTTTTCTTCCTAATATTTATCGTGTCTCTTGTATTTTTTAAATTCAACTTATAGAAGCAGTAAAATTATGTTTTATGAAAATTTTCAAATGCTCCTAGAAGGTGGGTAAAAGACTGTAAAAAGTTCAATAAAATTCTATATATCTTATATTCCTATAAAATGAATCTAATTAATTACATTGAACATATATATATATATTATGTATCTATTTTTACCTAAAAATAATTTATATAAAATAATTAATTATTTAAAAAAAATCCAGTTTTAAACAACAACGCATTGTTTTTCACTATTCATCAAAAATTGAATGTTTTCAAAAAAGTACCAAAACATAATCCTAAGATATTTTTGATATTACAAAACAAAAAATGAATTAAATTTAACCAATTTAATAACCTAGAAGTTTCATTAATTAATGTAAAATTAAATCCCATTGTCAAAACCAAAAAGCCTATTTTTAAGAAATAATAACTATCAAAAAATTGACACTTCATTATTTCCAATTTCAATGTAAAATTACATCTAATGACCAACATTGGAAGAAATGTTAAAACTATAAACAAATTATACTACAATATATTAAAATTTACAATTTAACACTATAAATTATTTTGATTAAAAAAGTTGTTTCATGTTAAAATTCAGTATTATTCGCTACTCACCCAAATATGAAAGTTATCAGAAAAGCACAAAAAATTTATCGAAACTAAATTTTTATGTTATGATTCTAGATAAGAATTTTATTTTGTCACATTTAATATATAAAAGTTTCAAATATTGGATTAAAAAAGTCTCTCCATTAAAAGGTGGAAAAATTTTATTTTTTGAATAATACTTATTTTATCTAACAAAATGAATATGTTCTTACATTAGGTCTAAGAAACTCATAATATGGATTCTAAAATTTGAAGGATTATATAATGTTCAAAATTCATTTAATACTATTCATAATTTATTTTGAACGACTAGTTTGGTATGTCATGGTGCTCTTGAAGTCGGTCTTGCGTGTAGTGCACTTTATTGAATTACTTTGAAGAAATAACGTTCTGTGAAATCTTTGGGAGTTACATTCTTACATCCTTTAATAAATTGATTTATCGTAATTTGAATTTTTTTTTTGAAAATAAATGATTAGATATAGAGAAATACATTTGGTAAAACCCCACATCAGAAATTGGGTTAATAAAATTTAGTCTTAATAAGAGGGATAGGGAAATGAAAAAGATACCACCAAATTATGATCTCGATTAGGAGAACAATGGTGGAAATTAGAGACACATAATTGGTGGTAAAACATAAATATTTATTTAGAGTGATTGGGGTCATCAATCACAATATATAATTAAAATATATTGACATAACAAATCCATTATCAAAACCATTTTCAATACCAAAATACATAAAAAAGTGTATATGGTATTTATTTTCTTAAAAAGTAATTTTGTTTTCTTAAGGAATCCAATGAACAAATATAACTCACAGCAGAGGAAAGGTTGTTGTCATCTATTATGTTAAAAAAACATTCCATTTTTTGTCGATTAGTAAAACACTTCATAGAAAAAGATTCCCCTTGAAATGAAAAGTCCAAGTGTTTTATACACTATATAAAATAAAGTAATTTGGAAATCAAAGGATTCCTCAATGAAAGGAGATTGTGACTAAGTCCCTTAACTAAATATTATGAATTAATTTAATCATATAACAAGAGGGAAATGTATATATATATATATACTTGAAAAGTATGGTTACATCCTTTCCTTAATTCCTACCACACTATCATCTTTCAAACTAAATGATTTAAAAAAATTATTTATCCTAATCATATATGGTTCCAAAAATAATGAATTTAAAAATCACCTATCAGACCTTTTAAAAAAATAGACTAAAATATACAATAAAGGACATCACATAGGCCAGTGGTAGGTGATGCACCCTTTTCTCCCTTCGGTTGTGGGTTCAAGTCTCGCAGCCTTGTCGGACGTGACTGGTTGTCACCCAACCTCTGGGTTTTATTTTTTATGATAATCCAAAAATAACCTTAACAATATCCAAACAAACAGTCCAAAATTTATAAGGAAGTTAAACACAATTATGATCAATTTTTCCATGTAATAACATGTGAACAACTTCATCAGGAATTATTTTAAAACATAGTAACACCCTAAATTACCGTAAAACCTTATTGATTATATAAATTCTCCCTTATACTTTACATAATACGAGATATATTCCATATATTCAATAAAATTAAATATTCCAATAATGGTTAAATAATCAAACTATTAACAAGTTCCATGGAAGTATAGAATATCCGATATAATTTATCCAAATCAACCTTATCTTATTACCAAATCACTACCTCATAGTCAAAACCATATTATGGTTTATCTTTCTCTCAACCATATATTTTCCAAAATTTTAACATACTATTGAGTCACTTTTCATGGTTCCACAACATTCTCAAGTCCATAATGAAATAGTATTGAGGTACCATCCTTATATACTCTATAATTATTATAACATGTACATCATTAATACAACACTCAAATGACACAAAAATTTAATAACACCTTAAGAAATATAATCATTCCCCTTCATCTTCAGTAATATAATAACTTTATAATTATCTAATAGAAGAATTTGGGGCATACTCTGATGTTTGGACATTGATTCACGTAGTGTCCCATCTCATTGTAGAAGAAGCATTGGACATTTGAAACTTTTACTTACCCATGAAATCACATAATTGGTGTCCATTTTATCCACACATATAAAAAACTCCCATTTCTTTCATGAATTTACAAATGTGATTATTTCCACAGTTATCACATATGGGAAAATCCTTATTTTCCCTCTTCCCTTTATCCATCTTTATCTCTTCCTTATTTTTCTTATCTTGCTTCCCTTAAAAGCCATAGGACCCAGATAATTCTTTACTTATCTTATGAACACATGATACTATTTCATCATATGTTGGAAATACATGGGAGAATATTTCCCTTATAAATGTTGGATTAGTACCGTGAAATATATGATAATTCTTAATTTTTGGATCATACATATTGCCAGAGTTCACATTCCTTCTATTGGGCATCATTTATATACAATGGCATACACTAGGTCAGTTTATGAATTGCAATGAATAATTTCAAACTTCTAAAATACATAACGTAAATTGAATAGTTTATGGATATAAACCAGAACCATAAAAAATGTTATCATTGAGGATGTATATACTCATAATACCTTCATAATTGTTTGTAAAAAAATCAGAATTATCCTAAGCATACCCCCTGGGAGTGTCGTAACCATGAGTGCACCAAGGCCCATGGTTGTGCACCAGTTCCCATTAGAGTATAGCTCGAAGACATGTTTTTGGGTTTTCTCCCAAGGTACATCAGTTGGAGAACCACCTCCACCTGATTGTATCAATGCATGGATTTATTTCTTTAGAAACTCACAAAATCTATACATTACCAAAATTCTAAGATTTTCTTCTATACTAATCCACAAATTCAATCTTAGGGTAATGTGCTCTAATCAGTATTTATCTAAATCTAGATTCCACAGTTTGTTCTAAACTTCCTCTGATAACAAATGTAACACCCTGACGCTAGAGTCCCATAGTTAGTGCATTATTTTAATACATTGTCATGATTACAAGGAATCATGTCCCGAAAGACCAATCAGTTAATCAGTATTGTAAAATCTATTACATACATGAACGTTACATTACACTTTCTGAAATAGACCAAAAAAATAATCCTCTGAGAATGAAATTGTTCCCTTAGCTTTACCCTGCATCTCAAACATAAAACACTTCTTGGGATCCTGGAAAAATAAAACATAAGAAGGGGGTGAGCTCAGATTCTCAATGAAGGAAAATTATTTAGCGGAAGATAACATAAACAATATGCATGGTGAATAACTGAAAACACATGCCTTTACAAATAATAAACATGAAAACATTATGGAAGAAATATGACATGAGTAAATAACACCATAATAAAAAATAGTTATAGGTATTCTACTAGTAGAATAACCACATGAACCATCAATATTATTTTCATAATGAGGGAATGTATAATTCCCGACATTTTGAAACATTTTGTCAAGGACTCAGACAAGACGTCTATAAATGATTAAGGCATCGGCCAAAACTGTATATCAAATTGGGAAAGGCCTTGGCCAACTCCACGTCTAATTGTCTCATGAGACCTACCGATGAATCGAGGAGCTATATTAGGCCCCACCCTTCAGTTACTATGTCCAACACATTCAACAAATGAAATGGTTGAAACATTACATAATGGTTCGTATTAAAACTTGCATACGAAATGTCAATACTTTATCCATAAACCATGAATGGAATAAAAATAACACATCCAGATTCAATAATATAAAAAAACCTTCGATAAAATATGGAATATTAGTATCATAATAAATCAACTTCAAACAAATTTAAAATCCATCAAAGGATGTTTACATAGATGAAAATGATTTCTAAAACTCTTTGATAGAAATACCCCTATTTCCTGAAATTGTTTGTAAGCATCACAATTTATAAAGTAACTCAATTAAAATATATTTTTCAATCAAAGTGTTCCATAACACTTTTTATCATTTGAAATTATTTATCGTTTCAAAACATTCATGTCCATATAAATAAATCCTTAAATTCATTTTTAAAAAATGGACATTAATTAAAAGGGGTTAGAAAGATAAATCAATAAAACATTTAACGTGATGTTATAGTTAAATAGACTCTACCATAAAACCATAAAATATTTCTTTTGAACAAATTTTTATTAAATATGTGTATCTATGATTTGTATGTCACAAAAAATACTTACACATGAACAATCTCATATAATAATGAGATTGAGGAAATAACCCTTACCTTGCACTTTCATTTGGTTGAGGGTACGTTTAACCTCCAGTATAATGAAAATAGTATGTTATTAAATTATAATAGAACCATATTAATATTTATTACATCATAAATTATTAATTTATGACTTTATACTACCCACTTAATAATGATTTCCTTGTTAAATTAACATTTTGGGTAATAATCATTTTCATTATCTTATGTGTTTTAACTTGTAATTATTGATCGTATCATTCAGATCATGATTTAAATGATTCTATAATATAAACCTTTACTTATATATCATATATATTTACTATATAAATATTTTTAATAGATGTATATATGAAATGGGAGGCACCTTTTATGTAGAAGGTAGATCGTGCGTACGCATAAACATTGTTTCTGTTTTCATGTCGTATTAAACAGAAGCAAGTGAATAAGATTTATGTAAGTTCATACATAAATACATACATAAATATAAATATATATACCTCTAGTATAATTATTATTTCACAAAATACATACTTATTAATAATATATAGTTTTATAATCATTGTTGATTGGTGAACATGGAAATGACTCTCACCGCGTCGTGGAAACGGTAATCTGTATGTACACACGAGTGACAATATCATTATTTTGTTTTAAAATAAAATGTAAAAATATGGTATATCATAAATACCGAATCATTAAATGTTATATTTATTATTTATATCAACTTTAGATCATTATTATACCCAACAAAATAATAATGTATTGAATAACAACTACACCACGATATGGAGAGGGTAAACCGTACGTATGCACTTATGGTGACATGTCATTCATAGGATGTATAAAATAATGAATATATATGTACCCTATTTATAATAGCATCACAATTTATATAATATAATGTAGTTATTATTTTAGAATGGAAACAACAAATAATGAAGAGGTGGAATAAGAAATGAACATGAAAGAGGTGATGTAATATTTACCTCTTCTTCAGGTTCATCCTTTTGATTTGATCAAAATGGCTCATTAGGTTATTTCTATGATAAAACTAAGGCCTATAGGATCAATTTATGGATTTCGGGAGGATATTTGTGTAGGGTTTGGCCGAGCCAAATGGATTTGGAGGTGTGATTTGGAGAGAAGGTGAAGTGCCTTTTATAAGAGGGGCGAGGGTTACTTTAGGAAAAGATTAAAGTATTAATTTATTATAAAATAATATTCAGTTTATAATGGTTCCAAATGAATTCCTTTAGAGAATTATGTGTTTATGGGTCGAAACCATCTCAACCAGTAGGTTTTAGACAAGTTTAGGTTACAATTTTAACCTTATCATTTAGATTTAACTGTTAGTTAAATAGTTTAACTTTTACCATGTCTTCTTGTATTATTACTCTATATGGTTAATAAACATATTATAACTTCCATGGGAACCTAAAGTTGATCGTTAATGACATATATAATATTATTTAAGACTTTTTTCTGAAACTTACATTTTTAGGAATATTATATCAACAAATAACATAGTATTTGTTTTAAATATTAATTTATGTCATTTTTAGACTATATTGTATTTTGTTATTGTGAAAGTTGTAGAAACATGATTACGTCTAACAAGATACATTGAATCAGACCTAATATGTCATATTCACCTAGAAAATTCTTGGATTTCATAAAAACAAGGAAATTATATTTATTTTAATATTTATAATACAATTTATTTGATTCTTTCATTAATAAGGTAATTACTTCATCATCATTGTGTTATTAATAAATTTTATTATTTAATTTCTAAAAATAAAAAATAAAATAACACTATTTAGGAAACATATTTATATTTATAATGAAAATTTATCATCTTAATTTATCTTATGTATAACCCTATATATAAAATGGTTTAGTTATTAAACTTTGATTTTAACTCTTTTAACTCTTCTTTAAATAAAATAATAATAAATGTATTAATATAATCCAAGGGGACCTAAAGGGTCATATTTTATTCATTATGTTGTTTTTGGTCAAAATAAACTTATCCAATAGAATTAGGACATGTTTTAGGGTAAGTTTGATATTATTTTTACCCATAATTACCCTATTTACTTTTAACCGTGGTAAATAAAAGTCAAAAGTTACTATTCATAAAAAAATTATTTTAATCTTATTGAACCACAGTTTACATCCTGATATTAAATGCGTCTCTCATATTTTTCAAATACAACTCACAAATGCGGTAAAATTATGTTTTATGTAAATTTTCAAATTGTCATAGAAGGTGCGTAAAAGACGGTAAAAAGTTCAATAAATTTTTTATATCTATTATTATTATAAAATGATTGTAATGAATTTAATTTAACACATATATATATTATTTATATATTTTTACCTAATATATATTTAAATAAAATAAATAATTATTTAAATAAAAAGTAGGTTTTAAACAATAACGCAGTGTTTTTCACTATTCATCAAAAATTGAATGTTTTCAGAAAAGTACCAAAAATTCACTGTAACATAATTTTGATTTCATGAAACTTAAATTGAATTCCATTTTACCAATTTCAAAACCTATAAGTTTCATTAATTAATTTAAAATTAATTCCTATTGTCAAAAAATGCGTATTTTTAAGAAATAATAATTATCAAAATATTGACACTTGTTTATGTCCAATTTCAAAATAAAATTACACATAATGACGAAAATTGTATTAAATGGTAAAAATATAATTTAATTATACTAAAACCCATTCAAATTTATCATTGAAAACTATCAATTATTTTGATTAAAAAACTTGTTTTCAGTTAAAATTTAGTATTTTTTCACTATTCACCCAAATATGAAAGTTATCAGAAAAACACCAAAAATTCTTTCGAAACTAAATTTTTATGTCTTGACTCAAATTAAAAAGTTAATTTTTTCAAATTGAATATATAAAAGTTTAAAATATTGTATTTAAAAAAGGTTCCCCATTAAAAGGTGGTAAAATTGAATTTTTTTTAAAATACATTTTTTATCTGAAAAAAATGAATTTGTTCTCACAATAGGTATAAGAAACTCATAAAATTGTTTATATAATTATAAGTATTATATAATGTTCAAAATTTATTTATTACTACTCTTAACTGCTTTTGAATGACTAGTTTCGTAAGTCGTGGTGCGCTTGAACTCAGTGTTGCGTGTAGTGCAAGTTATTGAATTGTTTTGATAAAATAATGTACTATGAAATCTTGGGGTGTTAAAGAACAGTTTATATCATGACAATAATAAGACTTATAATATTACATGTCTAATGGAATTATCTACACCATATAAAAGAAACATGGTGATAAATAATAATTATGTCTCAATGGAATGTAAATCGAGAGAAAACCCATTACCTTTCATTTTATTTCTATTATGAGTCTTTATATTCTTGAATTCAAAACATATCTTAAATATTTAATTTCATGAGAACCATTTCAAAGTTTATAATATCTTTTATTTGACTTATTACAATTTTGTATACAATTACTTGATAAATTATATTTGTTTAGGGTGTTTTGACCAAAATCGATTTATCTGTCAAAAAAAGCATTTGTTGGTCAACTATGGTCAAATGAGTCCTTATATAAAATTTTAAAAATAATTACAATGAAATTTTTATCATATTAATACATAAATTATAATATTTAAACCAATCCTTAAATATGGTAATGAAAAATGAGATGACGTTACAATCATGGAGTTAGTAGTCGGTACATACAATTGAGAATTGTTCCAATTTTTAAATAATCATAATGGAACGAAGGTATGTAATTCTCAATATAATTACAATTTTCATTATATAATTAATAACAATTTAATTATTCATATATAATTATATATATAATTATTGTGTAGATAGTGGAATTATATAGTTTTGAAGAGGTGATGGTACAATCATTCTTGACTGATGTTAGAACTTTTTTATTGTGTGTAAGGTTAACGAAAACAATGATATATATTATATTTAAAAAAATTTTATTTATCATGAATATCTTATAGATTTTATGTATGTTACATATTTTTTTATTATAACCATATTTCTTATATCCCATATATGCGGATATCGTATCACATTGCTTTTATGAGACAGGAGTCCATAGTTTCACAAACGATGTGACTGAATTTATGAAAAATGGAATGTATAAGGGTATGTGTTATAAATTAATTATAGTAGAATAAAGACATAAAATTTATCATATATTTAAAATATAAAAATCATTTTCATCATAATTCCCAACCATTAATGGTAATAATTGCTAAATAAATAACATTGTTTCATTAGATGGAAATTCTCTATACACATAAATTGAATGCTTGTTTCCCATTAGATGGATGTCTGCATAAGAGTAGGTCAAAAAATTATAATAAAAAAAATATTGGAATAATTTTTGAAGCATTTATTGTTATATAATCATGATATAAGTAGTGTTGAGGGAGTGGTGATAGAAATAAAATTGAATAGATAGAGGGAAAATGTTTCCTCTTATTTGTGTAACTCCTTTGGGTTTTTCACCAATGGGATTATATAGATGGATGAATGGACAATGGTAGGATTTTAGTATGGGAATAGGTTTTTTGGAGTTATATGGGTTAACATTGTCGATTAATTTAATCTTTAGTAGATTCCAGAAGTGGTAGGAAATTAGGACTTTTATAGTAGAGGATGAGTGACACTATTGTAAATTATGGAAAAGGGAAATCCACCGAAATTTTTACCTTGCCTAGTGGATCAAATAATGGTAAAATTTCAATAAAATTTATTATAGGATTCATATATGTCCGTAAAGTGTATTTTTGGAATGTTTCAATGCGATTGTGGAGGTTATGTTTAATTTGTAGTGCCTTTTAAATTTTATTTTCACCATAAGAATTTTAATATATTTTAATTACTTTCACTATTATTTTTCAAAAAACAATTCACGTACGTTTTTGAAATTATTTATTTATAGGAATCCAAATAAGGATTTATTTTTTAAAAATTTCAATAGCAGATGTGGTGGAAATTATTTTAAAATTAATTCTGCGGATAGGATAACAATGCGGGTTTATAAAGATAAAACATTAAAACTCATACTTTGTTTTTAAATTAAAATCAAATCGAAATTGATTAAAATATACCCAATGGGATGATTTGATAAAAAATAATATATTAAATTTTTAAAAAAATGTAATAAATATTTTTACTTAATAAATAAAGTATATATAAAATCATTTTTTATTTAAAATTTTGTATTTTTTATTATTTAGTATAAATAAAACACCGTATAAAAATACCGAAAAAATCACCACAAACTAATTAATAGTATTATATTTCAAATATATATTTCAATTGGAATATAGATAATAAAAATGTTCCAAAAAATTGGATTTAAAATAGGTTCTCTACTAAACAGTGGTAAAAGTCCCTTAAATAGATATAGTATTTTATTTGTAATATTGGGTTTGTTGTTATCATATCTATAGAAAATATACTGACTAAATAGAGATTTTTTTTGAATATATTATAAAAATATTACATTAATATCCCTAAGTAATTTTGATTAATTTAATTAATTATGATAAAACCTCATTGGGAGCAATAAAAAATGTTTTCTATAAAAATATTCCCTTTATATACAATTGCTACTTTTATTCATTTATAATTAATTATTTAATAATAAATTAATTTCATATTTTTTTAAATAATATTTTTTTCATATGTTATTTAAACTAATTAATTAATTAAAATTTAACATCTAGGTCATATATTATTTTACTAAATAACAAAATTTTAATAATATATTATAGTTCGGTGGAACTAAGTAGTGGATAAAACAAAAGAAATAAGAGAAACTCTTTATTGAATGTGAATTATTCTAACATAGTATCACATGAATTTCATGATATAAAATATATTTAATATATTAAAAAATGTAAATATATTATTATTTCTGTGATATAACATTACCTTTCATTGTTGGTGTTGTTTTTCTTACCCGATCTGAAACACAATGTTCCAAATTTAGATTTTTGGTGCATTACTCTCAGTAAAAGACAAAATATTTTTAGAGAAGAGGACCCATATCACAAGTCCTAAGGAATATAATGAACTATAATAGCCCTGATGAACCCTCTAGTTCCACCTCAAATAAGTAACCTGAATCCTCGTGCAAACCGACACCTTATGTCTCAAGTAAAACAATCGATGTCCCGAAGGCATTCCAATGGAAAGACATAAAGCACCACATAATCCTAATCGAAAGAATTTGATGACCAGAATACGTATATTGGGAGGAAAAATGAGATATTGCATCCAATAAACATCATCATCGGCTCATATCACAATGTCTTGAGGAACAATTATCTTTTTTCTCCCAAAAGCATTCTGGCCCAACGAACTCATGCATGGTGAGCTTGAACCCCAAAATGGTTGCTTAACCACTATCAATCATATGATCCCCAACCTTAAATATGGATTTATATGAAATTAATTCAAAAATAGATACCTAAGATTTACTATTTGTGTCGCCTACCCACTCGAGTAGTCAAAACCACCTCACCCGTGAGTCAACTTATGGGCACCTGACTCCAATCGGGGATCTGTCCATCACTAGTACGTGAAATTCACCAATTTAATAACTAAAAAATAACTATCTTACACATTGTTATGATACTAAAATTTCTATAAAATCTTATGGACATTCATTCCAATATCGTGGGCCACAACCTCTACATGATGGCCTCACCACCTCAAACTGACATCCATGACGCCAAACTAGGGATCACATGACCCGCGTATATTTTGGACAACCCAACCAGATAACCATGTAACCTAAAACTAGATTTCCATGAAACCAAAATCACATGGGATACTCCCTTCATGACCCCATTGCTGTCATTTTATTATATACATCCTAATAGTTTCAAATATTTATGTAATCCACCTCAAAATTTAACAAAAATTTCAATGAAATTGAATTAAACAAATAAAAAACAAATTAACAATTCCAGTTGATTTAAACAACACCCAAATCAAACCACACAAAGAGTGAATACCTATATCCCAACATATCTCATATATACTAGGTTAGTAAATTCCCAATAATATCCCATATTTTCATACAATAAATTCGAACATAAACAATGGGGTCTCACTTAAACATCCAATGTCATGCTAAAAACCACTCACACAATATTACAATAAAAACAACAATAATGGTATGATCCACCAGCCATTTACTCAGAGACATATGAATGTTATGTATTAGCCTTGAATAACAAGATATTTAGAATAAATAAAAGATTCTTTCGATCACTATTAATATAGGAAAAAATGTCTCAAATAGATTTATCACACCACTATGAGAATGAAAAGGAGAATAGATGAATGTGTTTTGATAATCCTTGATGATATGGTTCTATATCACTAATGGCAAGAATAATATATTACCAATGAAAGATATGGAGAAATTCTTAAAGGAGGTGAAAAAGAGGGTTTCTTCAACAACTATGCACACCCCTTCGAGGAAGAATGAGGAAATTTGTAGAGGAATAAATAAATAGATGTTAAATTGGTAATTTCATTACATTAGATGATCTCAAATATACCAATCACAGCAATTAAACCCATGTTCAAACCATGTGGCCTACAATTCATGGGTACAACATATGTGGCACTACCCATGTACTTTACAACATTTTTTTCTATAGCCATGTTGAAACAATATGGATGACTCTTAAAAAACTGCATACAATGAAGAATGGACCTACACCTCCACATCACTATATAACAAAAACAAGTTTTAGCTCAATAATATGGATCATGTTTCGCTGGAGGAGGCAAAAATATTTATACAAAATTGTTTTCCTTGACCTACTACACCGAAACATGGTATTTGCGAATCTGATGCTCTTTAAGACCATCTGAACAACTGAGGGATACCCTAATAATCTAAAACCATCCCAAAAAAAGGTATAAGGGTGACAGAACTGTCATAATATGGTTCTGATCAATGAAAAATAAAAAATCATACCCCATAATTCCATAATTCAAAATGTGTGTGGGTTTTGACTCGAATTAAAAAACATGGGATGTTACAATCTTTGATGACATCAACAGATAAAATCCACTAGTACAATTTATGAGATATAGGTGAAAAAATATCTCAAAATATTGATTCCTATGTGATTAATTAATATCTAATTAATGATAAAACGAATTAACTCCATTAATCAATAAGATACATAGATACCATCATAGACCCATATTACATGTTAGAAAACTCTTTAACATGGTATAACATTACCATTTCCTGAAAATATTCATCCTAAAATATCTTCTTTAATGTATCTAATGTAGGACCCGCTAATCATCCATCATGAATCATGGTAGTCCAACACCTCCTTGAGTTTCAAAAAGAATAATGGTCACCAGAATCCCTCTCTTATCCCATGCTATCATGAGCATCTAAACATGTTCTAAATAATATCTATACCATCATGTATATCATATAGGACACTAATATGATATTGAAATAATGTATTATTGAGATACATGTTCTCATTAGGATCATTAATGGTCATTCAGTTGTTTTTCCCTTAATCTGTAATAATACAAATTATTCCCAACTTAATGGTATGGATAACATAAATATTTGTTTCCAGAATAGGAGTGTCCAATGATACATCCTATAGGACAACTAGTGGTGGAATACGAGATTCCTCCCTAAACGTATCATTGATGTATACAATAGATAATAGTCACATTAAATGTCTCTGTGAGGAAATTTTTTACATTCCGACATATTTTTTTAATACATCTAATGTTGATATATTTATATGAATCCAAACTAGATTTTGGGATCCAAAAATGATTCATCTCGGAGGCTAATGGTAAATTATGGTTATATCCCTCATAAAAGTTACTATGTTTCTCTATCCCTTAATTATTGTCATTGGAATATCTATAATTATCTATATAATATAATTAATTCCAACATAGATATATCATACCGTTATAAAATAAATATATATATATATTACTCAATGGTGAATAAATGATAATCCAAAAATGATAACACACTAATGGAATTAATTTAAATAACTATCATGTTTAATATATATATATATATAACTCTCCATATGTGTGTCACTCATTCCTATGTTACTTTTCATGTAGCATTAATGCCTCCATATCCAATAAAATAATAATAGTAATCTTGACAATGGTTACCCTTAGGAATGTTCTATAGAAACTGGCCTAGAATATGGAAACTCATATTCTTACATCCCTTATAGATGGGATTTTTTCTTCAATGTCTCATATCATTCAAAATAATAAATAAATAATATTTCCACTAATATCATATTTTTATTCCCAAACTCAAATCCCTACGTCGATTTTGGAGATCTATATGATCATAATCATGCCTCCCCGTTCGAAGAGGATACTAACTAGCTATGAGGGATTAAATGTATTTATTGTGTACAATATAAAATTTTTATAATATCATTTCACCAATAAAAATATAATATAAATTAATAAGGATTGCAGTAAGAATAAGATGAACAATGAAAAATTTCGCACATGATAATGTTGGACACACAATTCATATAAGGAAATAAACAATCAAATATCCAGACAAGGAATGGAAAACCAAAGTACAAAAATGATGGAAGATAATTTCATATAAGTGAAATAGTTCTGATTTTTTCCATAAATTTCATCTATATGCTAGACTTTATCTCTTTAACTCCCTATCATATTGACCTTTCCCTTCACGAGATCCCTAGTTTTGGAATCCTCATGTGCACTTTGATTCCCATGCATGGTGTGAGTAATAAAACTTGTCGGGAATCACCATAAAATCCATAAAATAAATGAATATAAAATATAATTTTTTATGACATGATATATATAAAAACTAAAATACATATATAGCCCCATAATTTGAAAATAATTATGTACAAACAATGCTTCCACATACACAGACCCCACCTTATATGACTTGTTACAGGTAGGAATTCCAATGTCTATAAACCCATGATATGCCTTTAAAAATTGTAGAAAAACAATCAATCTAGTGGTCATTATCATTAATAAGACATTACCCAAATTTTTTTTATAATAACATCTCTTTAGCCCCTGGAAAAGGTAATGTCCCAGGTTACATGTTTGATGACAATGTATAACTTAGATCCCATGCATGCCATTATCCCACTTCGGAATCATAAAAATTGATTCTCAATTCCCATGTATGGTATAATCTATTGTTAAAAACACATTTCTAAAAACGGACCTATACCATAAAATGATCCATTGTCTATAGACACCTCCATTTAAACTTGATTCCCCTACTAGGGTCCATCTAACAAAAAATGAGCAACCCTATCATCTATATAACTATGTCATGGTTTGATAATTTATAAAATAACGTAAGAAATATGTTTCATATAATGGAAATATATAGAATTTGATTATCTATTATGAATAGGTGAAACTCTAGTAATATGGTTACAAATAATGAATATGCATCTTAGGGTTCACTCATCATCTTTCATCCAATCACATATCATGCTCTAGTTCATGAATAGAAAAAAAATGACAACATCATTTAAAAAAGGACTATATAGTAAGGAACATACTATCTAAATTTTGATGATAAAGAACATCATTGTTTACAGAGGATCGAATTAATGTGGATGGTGCCTTAGGTTCCCCACATCATTGAAGATGTAATGGGGCCATCCAAATCCACCAGGTCTCCCATAAAATATGATTCTATCATTTTATTTGCATTGGGTACACAAATGTTGCTGAGTAATGAGAGAATATTAATGATGTGAAACATTTTTTACATCATGAATATATGCCCACATTGGTGTAATATGACTCAAACTAATATTTTCACATTCTGAAGTTGACTTCCAAGAATATACCATAGAGAATACATCCACTGTGGATTCCACAACTACATCTTCTTGAATGTCTTCATCAAAATAATAGAAATTATTATAGAGAGGAAAACCATATTTCTAATTATCTTTCAATGATAACATGTATGGTGGATTACTCATGACATTCATTAGTAGTATTTGAAAATTTTATCCCATCTTATTGATTTGTACATGCATGTTGTGTTTCATTCTCGTATTTTTAGACCACATTGTTCTGAATTTATTTTGATTTTTTCATTAGTTGATAAGAACAATTTTTTCATTGATCCAGAACTTATATTATTAATGAACAAAGGAGAAAATTATCACATACCTATAATAAATAATCTCACAGGTTATGAATTCTAAAATTGGGTTCTGATTCATCAATAAATTGGTTTAGAATGCAGTGTCAAGATGATTTCACATCAATATGGGTTGTTCAAGAATAATATACCATAAAAAGTATTCATAATAATAAATTTTAAGGTATGAGAGGTAGAGTATTCCATTTCACTTGATCTATTTTCAATAAAAGAACATATCATGAATTCATCATAAATTCTACAATAGAATTTATGGTCTAGGAAATGATCATCGATCCTCTATCAAATAATCCTTGAAATTTATGTCAATGGTGGGATTCTAAATGAATAAGATCTCAAGATGATTTATCAAATATGAATTACTAAATATCGTTCACCATTCATGATGAACCAAAATATGATCCAATAGCCTTCATTCAATCAATGAAACTTATTGTAAGATAATAAATGATAATCAATAAATGTTAATTATATCATTAATATTCCAACAAGAAGATATCTATGATGATGATTCATGTATATGGACCCATAGAAAATCCATTATCTATGGAAGATCACATACTAATAAAGAAAATTTTATATACTTTAGATTCATCATGTCTATATAAAGAAAATAAGAAAAATCCATTTGATATTTGTAGGATTTACAGATATAGAAATGACACATGATCTTTACATAAGAAGGATAAACTATTTGGTGTAGATCTAGAGAATGCTCACAATCTATGCATCACCAGATCATTATAACAGAGATTATCCATGGGGAGATGAATGGGTGGATCGTGAATGAATGAGGTAGACCTCAAATATAGAATATGATTTTTGGATTTGTAATTTGGTAATAAAGAATGTCACAATATATTAGGAATTAATAAATTATAGTTTTGATA
Source organism: Viscum album (assembly GCA_963277665.1). NCBI lineage: Eukaryota > Viridiplantae > Streptophyta > Magnoliopsida > Santalales > Viscaceae > Viscum > Viscum album. The sequence continues at coordinate 1,782,146,440 of OY728119.1, read as the reverse complement.
ATTCACAATTAAACTAGGAAAATGAGCTACCCTTTGGGCTAGAACACTGAGACGGTGGGACCACTAGTTTTCTGAAGAGTGTCCTTTTTTTGATATGTGGGTTTCACATAAATATACATACCTACACAACCCACTCTGTTTGGATGGTGGGTGTCATTAGCCAGCTTATGGTTGTTTTCTAGAAAACCTATGTTTAACCATTCCACCATCTTTCTATCAATCTATTTCCTGAATGTAGTTACTAAAAATTGACTATTTAACATCCAGTATCACATAAGAATAAAAATATTATTATAATATATTCAAAACATGAACAAATCAATCATTATTAAACTCTCATTGAGTGTGTTTTATTGTAGACATTTTATTTTCACTACCCATGATTGATTAAAATTGTTATTAATGTTAACAAAATAATATTCTTGAAATTTCATTGATATTTTACCATATCAACATAAATATACTTATATATTTCATTTCATTTATTAAATTAAAATAATATTTTGTAAAATATTGAAAAAATATCATATGTAATCATATGATATTTAATTTAAATTATTGGAGGGTTCATATTTGGAGTATAAATTAACGAACAACAATTGAATGACAATACATATAATTTTATATTTTTAAGACTATTTTGCATTTCCTTATTTATGTAAATATTATTATTTTTTATTTAAAAATATGTTTATGGGTATATATACATTATTATAATGTTATCCAATCGTAGACACAAGGGATTCCCTTTACGAGGGAATCCCTACTTTGATGATGGCCTAAAGTCCAACACACCACCTCATCAATCAACCACCACCGTCTAAGAATGGTAATTTATGACCCTATCTTTCTCATATTATTTTCCAACTTCCACAATTTTAATTCTCCACACACTAATGTTTGTCCAATATATTATATGAACATCAAAATGGACTACCACCTTCTTGATTGTAATACTATTACCTACGTCTACCATTTTATAGAAACACTAATTCATCCAATGAATAATCGTTTTTACAATATCGTCCGGATATCAATATAAAAAAACATTACCCATTTCCCATATAAGAAATATCTGGATTAAAATAAAATGTTATTTTCCTTTTTAAATCTACATACAATAACTAAATATTCTTTAACGATATCCCCCATTTCCAACAAGAAAACCATATAGCCATGGGCTCCTTTATTTGGCTATATGATTGATGTTGGAAATTGATTGTGTAATCAAGGGATATCTCCTTTCATGAATATGTATATTTTATATATAAAATTTATTATTTATTTGAATGTAAAAACGATTCAAATATAAAAAAAATTATATATAATTTAATAATGACAATAAAAAATATTTACAAATTCCTAAAAGAACACACACGCATATATATTTAAGTATGTAATTGATATTTACAAAAGTTTATTATAAAAGTGTCTTATGTAATTTCAGAATGTTTATGGTTCAATATTAACTAGAAATTGTTTTTTCCTTGAAAATGTAGTACCTTGAGAATTAACATTTTATATATCTTTGAATACTAATGTGTTTGATATCTTACTTCACACAAAACACTAATACATAAAAAAACCACATAAAATTATATAAAAAAAAATGTTTCCATATTATTTTATAGAGAAAAAAAGGTACCAAAATTATAAAATATATATTTAAATAAAAAATTGATAATAAAAATATTATGGGACCGGTAATTATCACTTTTCCTAGCTATGTAAATAATAATATTTATTTATTATTTAAAATTTAAAAGAAATAACGTTTTAGTACATGTGATTTATCAAATGATGCTATATATATAGTTACCAATACATCTTATAAATTGATATTACCTCTTAAAATATTAATGTTCTTTATACAACATTTCGATACACACAAGAACAATCTACATCTAGTGTCATTTGAAACATAAGAACCAAAAAAATTAGTTCAGAAAATATATTTTTTAATCTCGAACTTATTTTTTATTAACTATAATACTTCCAAGAAATGTCATTCTTAAAAAATTTCTTCATAACCTATTAAATGAAAACATAAGAAAATGGTGACATCAGATTCTCATTAAGTGTAAAAAATAGCAATATCAATGATTTAATATTCATAATATGACATTATGAGTATAGGAATATGACATTAAGTTTGAAAATCATACAATACATATAGAATATCATATTCTTTTGTCATGTAATAAAATAGTGAAATTCATTAGACATGAATCATAGTAGAATAAATGAACAAGACCCATGAATGCTTAACATATACATGAAACATTCATTTATAGAATATACTTAATCATAATAAATAATTTCATCAGTATTCAAGGTCGATTTAAAATTATATCATAATGGAATCAGTTAACTCCTTATAGTATTGTCGTATTCAGGTTATACTCCAAATCTTATTATAGTGGACATAGTCTATTAGTGAGAAGGGATCACTATACATTTTAGTCTAATTTATCTATTGAGAAACCAGTCATTAACAAATAAACTAGAAGGAGATATAGGTCCCACCCATCCCATAATTAAAAATAATCATATGTGTTCCATAATATCATAAACCATTTATCATATTAAAACCAATGAAAGGAAATTTGTTTCATAATTTTTTCGTCATATCCATACTCACTGATAAGAAATAGGTTTTACAAATATCATTAAATATAAAACATAAATCATTAAAAGAAAGAATATATAATGTATACATATATCACATATCTAGTAAAATAAAAAAATTAATTCAATGGGTATTATATTTTATGAATAAAAAAAATTAAAATATCATTAAAAAATTCTTAAGGAAAATAATGAATCAATATTTTAATCACTTGTTTAAGAAACTATGAACAATTAAAGAAAGAAATTTCTTTTAATAGAATGGTATAGAATAATAGTGTACCCTATAAAGATAAATTATGTCTTGGTGGAAGGAAATAAAGTTCATTACATATATATAAAAAAACATTCATTCTATAACTTTTTTTCAAAAATCATTGATGTACCTTGTTTGGGAAATTATAAGTAAATAATTTTTAAACTGTTTTGTAAAAATTAAAAATTGATAAAAATGAAATAAAAACTTTTCATTTAATATTTAAACAAATATTAATGATTTTTTTGAAAAACTATTGGATTTTTTGGAATAAGAAAAATATAATGAATGTTGATATGATAATTTAGAAGTGTAATTGGTAAATTTTCTTATATATTTAAGGCTAAATGTAGTTAAAATAAGTGAGGTAAGAGTTTTCGTTTTATAATTTAGGTTAGGGGCAATTTTAGAGTTTTTGAAAATACTAAATTCTAATTTATTGATACTCAATAAAATGAAAAATATGAAAAGGGCTTAAAATTTAAATTTTGATAGTGTTTTAATACCATAAAATAGTACAATTAATTATTTTATGTCATTTTAAATATTACCATTTTTATTTACACATAGTTGTTGAATTTTTATTTGATATATAGTAAAAACCTTTTCGAAATCAATGATTGTAATTTTTACAAACCAGTGAAAATATGCCCCTAAAGAGAAATTTTATGAAATTTTAGACCATATAATATTAATAATTTATTATTTATATAATTTTATTATATTAAAACAATTAAATAATATATTATTTTGATTAATGCCACTATTTTCATATTTGACACAAATAATTTGATTTAATAATAAATAAAACATGAAAAATTGAAATTTATAATATAATGGGTTAAAATTCCCCTAATATGTCATACGTTTATATATATTGTGGATCACATTTAATCATTGTAATTATGAAACTTTTACTATATTAAAAATCATTTATCGTTATTTTTTATTAAACAGTGTAATATTACTTCTGTGTTTCCTATGAAATCATGATCATTATAATAATAATAAAATTTGAAATAAATTTAAATAATAAAAATAATTATATTAAGAAAAAAACATACTCTTTGTTTCATTCATAAATTTAATTTCTCCTCAAGTGAAAACATCATACATATTATAAATAAAGGTAGTGTTATTTTCATAACATCCATTGACTCAAATATTATATAATACATTTTCCTGGAAATGTGTTTCTTACTCTAATAAATTTAGATAATATTGGTATTATTATTCAGTTAAATTCATCAAATTACAATTTTAATTTTAAAATTTAGAATCATTTCTTATTAATAATCTAGATTAAGCCATTTTATCCTTTACTGATGGGATAAATATTACCACAGTTGATATTTGTATTGATAAAAAATAATAGGGGCCTATTAAAAAAATTTGAAACTAATGATTTTAGATGTATAAATAAATTTATTCAATTAAAATATTATAAATGGATGAAAATAATTTTAATGCATTTTAAATAAAATTTATGATGACTTCTTTTTATAAAAATTTAGTTTTAAGCATAAAACTGAATTTATTATTGTCATATTCAAATAAAAATAGTTTATGACTATTTTAGAAATTGAATTATATAAGTAATATATATATATATATATTAATAAAATAACTCCATAATAGTTATAAATTAAATTTATTAGTATAAAAATGAATATTCCATAGTACAAGTTTTTTAAAAAAACCCACTTTTATAATATAACCCTTTTATTTGAAAAAATCATTCTATAACTAGTGAATTAATTTTATAAATATTTTTAAGGTATTGTTTTTGTAATTTTATTTTTACTATTTATAACATAAAATCTAATAACTAGGATATGAAGAACATATAACATTTTAATTGTGATATATGCTTTCCTTGAACTCAGTGTCGCATATAGCACAAGCTATCATGTAAAATCATATATCAATAGAGAAATATTTTATAAAAATAATTGCATGTTACATTATAACACAATTAGAATAAAAATAACCCAAAAATTAGGTTAATATAATACAAAATGATGATACTCCTACCTCATAATATCCCATATATCCCTCACAAATTTCTAAAATATGTGGATTCACAAAAAAAAATTATGTATGTGAGCGATATGTTTTATAAGAAAATTCTATAAATGATTCAAAATCTCTATTGGATGGAAATTATATGAAATATATTTCCTTATTGGTATGAAAACCGATTTTAGTTCATGTTAAAAAATAATTACATATATCCTTAGGAGATTTATGTGGAACACATAATGATCATGAGATACATTCAATGGAAGTATCAATTGATAAGATACAATCTCTATACAATCATGAAATCAAAAAAGTCTAATTTAAATTTATTACTGCTTATTTCCCAATATTAGCATAAACTTTTGGGAAAAATTCTTGTGAATAACTTATTACCTACATCATACGCTAGATCATTCTAATGACTGTGAGTATACATTTATGTTAACAATGGGATGATATTATGTGATGTTTAATAACTCTAACCTTATATACAATTTTATTAACAAAAATTAGGTCACAATATATTCATTTTTCCTTCATCGTTCTATTATATAAGAGTTCTACAAAAACAACCATAGTGGGATTCATAATGATCTATATGAAATCAAGAGTGGAGGCTATTAATGTATTTAAATTCCACCAAAGGTAGGTGTTGATACAAACCACCATTTTAATTCATTGGAAAATATCTAAATATATATTATATAGTTTTCATTGTCCACTAAAAATATACACCTATCATAGTCTAAATAGAAGTGTTGAAAATTAACCATATACCCAGAGCCTAATGATTAATTCTCAAAAACATCAATGTAAACATCAAAAACTGATCTGATACAATTGATAGTGGTATCCCAAACACTATTAAAACTTTTTAAATGTATAACTATATAATATGATAAAGATATAAATAATATTTAGTGTAAATGATGTGTGTTTATTTCCTGAAAGATAAATTACAACCCCATAAAATTATTCAATTTTGTTATTTTTTGGAGTCTATTGAATATTTCAATCGTGAAATTTTCACATTTTCATTCCATTATGGTAAATGGTTGTAACATCCTCTTCGACATATGGATCTCAATTTTTACTTATTGATATACCCAAAACAGATAAAAACAATATGTAATACCTCCCTTCATGAAATCCCTCTAATATAGACTTTAAAATATCTACACATATTGGTACATATATGACTGATCAATAACAAAGATATATGAGATTAAAATATGTACTACTTCTTCAGATAATGTATGTATAGATCACACACTCAATTCCTAAATATTATCATTCCTTTAAAATCATGATCTTTTATCACCTTAATTTCTATCTATACATCTTATTTCTACACCTATTTAATCTTCAACAAATAAATGGTTGAAAAATCATTTGAAAAATATTATATCTCTCCAATTACATCATTATATCATGATCCATACCTTACATGTCTAGAAATATTTTATCTTTTGAGATACGCGTCGTAGATAATATAACATAATCCTTTTGAAATACGACATCCCACATTGTGATCAATTTAATGGGTTTTTAATGTAATGAGTAGTAATGTTCTTAAATTAACTCAACCATATACTGGAAAGTGTTATACATATTTGAGTGAATATTAAAATTAAACTACTTTTGTTAATATATTTTTCACATGTTTTTCTATAGAGATAATGTCTCAATATCCTTAATGAAAATGGTATCCTAGAAAAATAAAAACCATTAGTTGGTTAATTTATTCACATGGACCTTTAATTTTTGTGGGGGAAAATATGTAATCATATCATCTAAAATGTGGAGAAATCCCAATACCTTCTTAGAATCATCACAATATATTACATATAATTATACATTATATTGTAGTGTAATAATTATTGTGCAAACTATACTTCACTTTAGTTCTATAAAAATTTCCTCATAATCATCTATAGGAAGGTACATGGATATTGTCAAAGAAACATTTAACAGTGGATTTGATAGGCATGATATTTTTCTAAAAAATGATAATATCAAACCATAAAAATAAAAATATGTATCTCATTCAAACTGGTAGTTCTAGGAAAATGATTAATTATCTATTTCATTGAATTGTTCAAATGATATTCCCACATGATATTATACGAACCATGAATGAAAATTCACAAATGGTTTTTTTCAAAAATTGAATTACTCTTCATGGTCTTCATAATAATTATAAAATTTTATTCATGCTCTTCAATATAATTTGAATAAATATTAATATAATCTATAAATACTACACAAAATATATGCTTAATATTTAAATAATCTATTAGTTAAATACAAAAATAAGGAGGTGTAGTTATCATTACCAAAATTCCTAAATTTATATTCATAGTTTAAATTACTTTTATTGAATTTTCTAAGGGGAATATCCCTATAAATCCCTAATTTTTAATTAATTATTAATTTTTTGAATAAATTTAAATTTATTGATTGATTGTGTTTCCTCATACACCATGAAAATATAAATTTATACCTAATTTTTTTGTACATGAAATTCTATGTTTTTAAATAAGTATACATATGAATAATTATTTCATCTTAAACATATCATAATGAGTTCCTTCGATATCTTTTCTGATAGAGATGGGTAACTTTTAAGAAACAATTATATATTATTATATTAGTTATCACCTAGATTTGGGAATGGAGCAAATGAATAGAAAAAACTGAATTATGAAAGAAAATTTAAAATTGTGTATAAAATGAAATAATTTATGAGTATGTAATTAGAAATGATGATAAAATCCAATTTAAAATAATAGATTTTTTTTAGGAAAACAATTTTTATTCTCACAAAATAATATTATCTTATTAAATTATATTAATAAAATATAGTGAATGATATTATTGGGATTTATATTTTATATATTCAATGAAATGATTAGGAATTCCTCCAATATGTATTATATGCAAAAAATATGAATAAACCCATTTTCAGTATAAAATCTATATTTTACAAACAATTACTTTTTCTCCAATTAATTTCTGTATTTCTTAAAAATATTTTTTGACATGCTTATAAATTTTATTTGAAATATAATTTTTAATTTGGAAAAATAATATCAAATTTATCATAGGGTGAATATATTAGTTTTTTCTGAAATGTTAGTACTTTTAATGAATAGTGAAAATAATAAATTTTAATTGAAAATTGTCAATGCATCAAAGTAATATATAATAATAAATTATATTATTAATTTATTATAAAGTAAATAATAGTTAAATTATATAACATTTAATAAAATATAGATCATCGTAATAATTTTTAATATTTTTTCTGATATAAAAGCGTAGGAAAATTTCAATTATTTTAACATAGACTACCTTCTTTCTAACCTTATCTATGAAAATAAATTTAATTAAATTTTACCCAATTACATATTTTGAATTTTTTAAATATGGATTACATTTATTTAATCTGTATCTTCAACATTCGTAATTAGGTCCATTTTTTACACAATATGAATAATAAAATTAGTAATGTTTTGTTACATTGATTATGGGTTAATGGGGAAATTGAGTGTAAAAATAATATTAAAAACTATATTCCAATTTATAATTAAAAATCACCGAATTATATCAAATGAGGACAGTTAAAAACCAAAAAAACCTTTTATTAAATTTTTTATTAAACAATTGACATGTTTCCAAGAAAATGTTTTAGATTTTAATAAAATCCAAGAGTTTGAAAAAATGTCACACTCTTACCTTTAATAAGTATAATATTTTTAATATGAGGATAAATAGAACACATACCACACAATAAGTATCATAATGAAATATAAAATGATTTTATAGTTAATGGATTTTTTTTTAATTTTTAGTAAAGAAATATGTACCATAAATAATTTCAAAATTGTGATGCTGTAACTATTCAATTATTGAATATTCCAATAAATGATTTTGTAAATATTTATAAAATATAATTTAAATTAATTTAGTAGATCCCATAATATTATATTTCAATATTACCCACAAGGGTTGTATTAGAATATTTGGTCCGATGTTCACATTCAGTATTTATTTTCTTAAATTCAAAGTAATGATCAGTGTCAAAATTGTCAGTAATGGTATTTATTGAAAACAATATTTTATTAATTTGTTTATAAGTCATAATAATAATATATAACTAAAAAGGTGATTATATTTGGTCTAAAATATCAATAAAAAATCCATGTATCGCCTCATTTACAATTTATAGGTAAAAACTATATCCTCTTAGAATTGAAAATTTTGTTAGGATAGATAAAATATAAATTTTTTATATAAGGGTTAATAAAAATGATAAGGTATTAAATAATTCAAAAACAATCTTAAAATCAATTTTTTATTATAATAAAACCTTATTAAGTCTTACAATTTAATTAATATATTTTTTATCTATTTTTATTGAGATTTAATTTATTATAAAGTAATATTTTGAGAAATTCCAAGAGTTCTCCCCCTCTCATAAAAAAGGGAACCACTTCTATTTTATTCATACATTTAGGCATATTTGGTTCAAATAAACTTTATTCATACCACCTAATAACATACGTACCTTCTACATAGAATAATTACTCTAGGTAAATTTACATCCAATGAAGCCGTTTGGAGAAAACAAATCGTGATACTCGAAGAAGATGTAATGTTCATCGACAAACGATTTTGTTTTATTTAACAATACAACTTATGAATTAATTTTATTTCATATTTATATAATAAAATAATAATATTTATATATTTATATATTTTTATGTTATGTTTATGACCTCAAATTCCACACACATATATCAAGTGGGATATATAATAATTTTTTGTGAGTGCACAAGACTACCGCCTTGTGAAATGATGTAATTCGTTTATCCATCACTATCATTAATGGTTGAGATTAATAATGGATTTATAGTTTAAATATTATATATACAACAATTATTTATTTCTTTTTATTATTTAATTTTATTATTATTTTCTATATCCATATATACTCATACATTCCATTTTGTGGGAATATGATAATGTTGTTCTTGTGTACGGACAACTTCCACCTCGCAGAGGGATGTTAATAATTCACTAATTACATTGAATTTATTAAATATTGTATTTATAAATGTATGTTATATCAATATGAAATATTTTTTTATTTAATGAAAATATGTCAAGTATTTTCATTATTTTATTATAATTTGAAAATGAAAACATAATTCATGTATACGTAGGGTCTTCCATCTCTAAGAATGATTTATTTAATTTACTACATATGTGTTTTATGAATTATAATAAGTAAAAATATAATAAATATTTATATGATATTTTTAAATTTTTTCTCAATATTTTGTTGACTAAATAATTATATATGTAAGAGGACAAAGAATAACAAGTCAATGCATGTATAAAAAACAATGTTGAGACATTAACAATGATTTGTTAATAAACGAATAATATAATTTCATATGTAAATAATATATGGTATTCTATCTATTAATGTATGTCTTTTATATATTTATATTTGTATTATATTTATTATGAAATAGGTTTTAATGTGTACGAACTATGTCAAGTCTTATGGTAATGGGATTTCTAGTCTCAATTTTATTTATACATGAATTATGCCATATTCACTAATAGTTTCTTTTGCGTGTATCATATACAAATAATGAATGTAATATATGTTCCTTTTCATCAAATGTATGGTTATATAAAAATCATTTTTATTATATCTAAATCGTGGGGTTTATTGTTAAAAAGTAGCTTAATAAATAATGAAATTTTATCTCAATTTTCCTTCTTTAAGACCCATGATTAGTTACACACATATATCATTTTAAAATTTTTATATACTGTCAGTTTACATGTATTATCAATAATATCCTTATATATATAATATTATTTGATTCATGTAATGGTATTATCTCAAGGGTTTGAAATATTATTTTTTCAAATACCATGTTTTTTAAAAATGTCCTCCAAAATATTTTTAAATGAACTCTTATGAAATTTATAGAAAAATAATTTAAATGATTTTTAAAATGGTTTTAAAATATTTAAATATATTTATTAAATTTTATTTTATTTTAATAAAGTTTTACTATATGTTTTATATTTTAAATTCAACGTTTCATGCAGAATTTATATTTTCCCCAATAAATGTTTTAAAAACAATTTCCAAAATTTTTTTCCGACTAAGATTATATCCACTGGTGTTACTCATTTTTTACTCAATATATGATGTGAGGGAAACATTTTTATTCATTCTTCTAGTGGATTAATATCTTATGGATTGATTTTTATGAGTATTTTTACTTTTCAACGATGTCTATTATGAGGGAATATTTACTAACACCGATTCTTTTTCACTGATTTCTAATATTATGAATGTATTATGTTCTTATGTAAAACATTTGTGTTTCTTTTATTATTTGACATTTTTTTAATACATCTCCAAAAAAATATTCCTTGATTATTTATATCTATTGATAGAGACATGGTGGAAATGGTTGGTGATCCTGTTTTAGTAAAGGAATTTTTCCACTATGATATTGTTTAGAGTGAACATTGACTACCAAGTTGTTCGCATGTATGAACCTTGACTAATATGTTGGTCTTAGAAGTGGTTAATGACTACTAATTTGGCCTTGTATTTATGCCTTAACAACTATGAAAATTATTTTATGCATTTATATGCCTTCCACAATTCCTTGCTTTATTTCTATGTTAGGATTTCTTGGTTTATGATTTTTAATCCCATATGATTCATGTCTTAGGAATTTCAAATATTTATTTCACGACTTAATAAAATGATAATTTATATGTAGGGTATGATCGTATAATGATATTCATATGTTATATATCCCTCATTTTCATGGAATACTTACGTGTCTCCCTTATTAATCTTTATTGAGCTTTTGATCTAATCATTTATAATGTTTTCCCTATAGGATATGAATGAAGGTATTATATATGATATTTCGAAACAGATTCTAAATATGAAGAAATAGGTGAGGGAATATGTATATCTATTTTGAACTATTTGTTTATGAATCCATATTTCCAATGGAACATAACTAATAGGGTTATTAGAAATCTGTTTGTGTAAGTATGAAATATTACCCCAAAATGATGTAATGTCTATATACGTATAGATTGTGTCATTATAGTGGTTATAAAATAATAGGTTTAGTCATCCTTTTGAAACTAGAATGAGAATACCTTAGTAAGATCCCGAAGGATATGTATAGGATTAGGTTACCATCATTGAATTTTGGTAATGATCATTAATAACATACGAATAAACATAATATGTTATATATTAATATTTTTTACCTTGATTTTGACATTTTACTAGTAATAGTAGTGTTTCTAGATATATTAATTTTTTGGATTTATTGAATGGATAGAACCCAATGGAACTGGTTTAATGATGACAGTTATCGTAAATGTAATGATTGTCCTCTTGTAAAAATAAATTTTATGGGAGCAGGAATGAAAAGTCATATCCCTGTACTCACACAAGACATTAATCATGTTGGACATCAAAATGTTAAGAGGAGGGAAAAACTTCTATTGATTGCTTTATGTGGAAAATTAAACCATATTTTAGTGGGTCTTATAATCCACATTTTGTTGAATAATGGATCAATACCAATAAAATTTATATTTTCCATCCCTAGGTTTTCAAATGAAGAACAATTAAATATGGTTTTTTTCATTATTATTTTATGAATAATATTTATGGTCACCAATAAATAATATGACGAAATGGAAATAAATTAAATATATGTATTGGGGTGAGTTAAAGAACTTATTCTTTAATATATACATTCCTTTCAATCTAAATATAAATATTTATAAGGAGTTCTTTTAGTTAAATCTAATGGATGATGATTCCATTGGTACCTACAATGAAAAAATTACCAGACATGTGCGGTTTGGATTGGCTATTATCAACCAACATGAAATATAGGATGATATAATCATTAGTGGATTAAAACCAAGTCTTCAATGTGTGTTATAAATATGGAGAATTAGTAACTATGAAGTGATTCTGTTAGGTCCATTCATGGTGGAAATAGAGATTGGAGTTTCACACCTATCTCATGGATTTGAAATGAAATGAAATACGGTGATTAAAAGAATATATAAAAACCATAGATAAATGATTATGAGCATTCATTTATGCTCAATGTTTGGAAATAAATATTGAGGATGTTATCTTAATGGGACAAGTGAATGATCTATATGTTGGAAAAAAGTTCATCAGCTATTTTCATACTGAATTGATGGGGAAATGTTATATAATTATTTGAGTATAGAGAATGATGCATTAAATACATCCCCACAAAAACTCCACTTTTGTAATGAAATTTTTTATAATGTCCAAGTATGTCAAATGATTAGGATATTGTCTTATTTGGTTCTAGCCTACACTGTTCTTTCATTCCATGTGTTTTATCCCTTAGGCATCCCCTAGGAAAAGGACTCATGATGTCAGATGTATCCACACCACCATATAAAATGGTGATTTGCGATTCTCATCCAACAATCTAGGATTACCATAATCCAAAAAACCATATAAGGTCACAAAGTCTATTCGAGAACATCGATGAGACACTGGATTTAATACCATTTGTAACGCACTATTCCAAACTAGAATCATGACATTGTCTGCCTTGGGAATATCCCACACAAATTTCAATTCTCAGGGCTCTATACCTTAAGAATACCCAAGGAAAATACCTCACGACGGTAGAGGTATCCAAAGAACCTGATAAATGGGTTCTTCATACTCCTCCTTTGATGTGGGATTTCCATAATAACAGTTTTAACAACTATTTTTTGAGATAGTTAGAAAATCCAATATAATTTGTAATTTTTCTTCTATGGGATGGGCCAATTTTGAAAACGAGCAGTAGGAAATAATTATGAGAGTTGTAAACATTTGACATGTTTTTTTGGACAAGGGTGAATTCCAGATAGGTCCTTTGGATGTGTTTTTGATTTTCGGGTGTATGATGTTGGAAATTTAAAATTTTAAGGATTAAAAGAGGGAGAATAGTTTACCTAAATCAATGTGTCCCTTAGCAACAAGTCATCTATCGTATTTTAGGTGGAAATAGGTGGAGAAAATTGTCTAGACATGGTTTTCCAACAACACACATAGCCTGCACCAGTAGTGCGATATAAGTAGTAAATTGACACTATTCACATAACATCTTGCCCATGGTTTGAGTAACCATATGCAAAAAAATTTCCATGTTTGTTTTGGGAGTTAGTGTGGCCATAAGTTTAGCCCATTTTTTGGGTAAAAATGTGACCCAAACCATGGAGTGTGTATCTTTTTATAAAATATATTTATTTATTTATTATAAAAAAAATAAACATAAACTACTACTCCCCCTCTCTATCCACATGCACCAGGCCCCCTCCCTTTACCCATAGTGAACACATGCCCTCATCTCATCCTCCTCTATGTTCGACAATATCAGCTAATTTCATCATTAATATTTCCTAATCCTGTAAGGTAAGAACATATACCATTATCTCCCACAACAGTTGGAATAATTTTGTCTCTCAATCACCCAGTTTGGCTTGGTCATACACAAGGTCATGGGTTAACCTATTTTCTTGTTTTACATTGATTTTAGGTTTTGATAAGGTTATCTAAGGTAAAACATATTATTGTTTTGGTATTCTCCAGTGAAGATGAAGTGGATTATTTCATTTTGGCTTCCTATAATCTATTTGGGAAAGGGTATTCCTACACTGTTTTATTTATAACCTTTCTTTTAAGTCCCTTTGGTGATTTAGGGTTCCTAGAAAATGTTAAAGTGCATTTTTCATCCTTGAGGTGGGTTTAGGGGTTTCAATGTCATGTGGGACTTACCCATTTATTCATACGTATTCATATGTATATGTATGTTATCCTTTTATAAGTATATTCATTCATGGATGTGAATATACTTATATGGGGCAAGGTGAGCTTATATATGATATAAAAAATACGAACGTGAATGAATATTAACTGGTATAATCATATATGATAATATATGTAATCAGGTAATTGCACATATTGATGGCCATGTCAATAAGTACATAGTGTTTAGGTGTCATTATGTATATGAGAAGGTGAATATTCCCGGTGGTATAACTGAGAATATTTGAGTTTTTATTAAAAAACCGCATGGTTTCATGTGTTCGGTCTAGTCCACTTTTGATTTAGGGACCCTTTACATTCCCCATTAAATTAAAAAATGATTTCATTTTCAGCTTAATTTTTCATTAATTAATTCAATTTATATGTTATGACAAAAATTTTAAGCATGATAAATGATTTTTTGATATAATATTTCATGTTTTTATAATAATACCCCTCGATAGAGGTTCAATTTATTCTAAGATAAAAATTAGTGATTAGAAATTTATACTTTACTTCCTTACTATGGTTTTATTTTTTTTACAACATATTTTTTGGTGATGGAGTGTTTTGAGATTGTACTTAATTAAACATATTAAATGGATTTTCCATGTATTTTGTCTAATATTCGATTTAAATAGTCACTAATTTAATACATCTATGAAAATTTTAGAATTTATACTATTATTTATCTATTTGAATTTGTAAATTGGTTAATTAATGTGAAAAATTATTTAACTAAAGTAATGTGTAAATAGAACATTAATTCCATAATTAATTATGAGACTAAGGATCTGTCACTGTAGAAAATTAATAGGGTGTTAATTAGGAGATTTAGGGATACTGATTTATATAATTAGTTTGAGAATTAATTATGATACATATAATTGATTAATTTTATATAATATATTGTGGGATTAGATATTTTAGGGTGAAATTATATGTTACGAGATAATTAGTTTCATAAGTAAAAATGAAATATTGGATTTACTTCGTTGAGATGACTAATTTTAGAATTAATTTTGTGCCATTGTGATCGTTGTATTTAGATATTTAATTAATAAATTAATTAGTGGATGTGATGTAATTAATTAAATTTGAATTAATAATGAGTATTTATGTGATAAACTAATTATTGAATTAGTAATGAAATTGATGATGAATAACTAATGGATGAATTAAATTTGTATAAATTAATTGGAATATGGTCGTTCAATTGAGATTTATAATTCGTTTCGCGGTCATTGTACTTTTGATTAATGGAATGAAAAAATGGTAATTCAATTGATGATTATAAATGGAAACACGTTCTATTTTACTTGCGATAACGTAAATGATATCATGGTCATTCAATTGAGAAGTATATATGGAAACATGGTCATTGTAATTGCGTTTAAAGGAATGAGAACTTGGACATTCTATTAAGAAGTGAGAATACTAACATGGTTATGTTACATGTTAATTTAATATTGGAAACACTAGAAACAATGTAT
This sequence comes from Viscum album, assembly GCA_963277665.1. NCBI lineage: Eukaryota > Viridiplantae > Streptophyta > Magnoliopsida > Santalales > Viscaceae > Viscum > Viscum album. The sequence continues at coordinate 1,782,130,119 of OY728119.1, read as the reverse complement.
GAATTATGGAATGGTATAATAGGTACTCCAATGTATGACCATAATTAAGTATTGTTCGGGCTCTGATATTAGCAGAAAAATGTATTGAGATATGATATCAATTTTGAATATTTTGTTCTCTAGCATGGGATGAATATTTTATTAATGTGTGATATTACCTAAGAAAACATAGGGCGTTGGCATGAGCTGAATTTGGTGTGAAGTTACGTGTTTCCTCGATAATTTTGTAGTTAATGTCGTTATGTATGTAATAAATGATAATGCAATAACTTTTTTATTTCACTATAATTACATCATTATAGAACTACATACACAATTAAAACAATGGATTAGTCTATACATTTTGGGTGTTGGCATACTGAGATTATTATCTCACACCCTACTAAGGCTATAGTTTTACAAGGATATCCAAGAATACATTACATTTCACGGACCTAGGTTGATTACATGGGTTGATTTCAAGTACATGGTTGATAGGAGGACATAGGCGAGAAAGAACCTTGGATGCTCATAGAGCTGTTACATAGGGTGTTTTTCTTTCGTTACATAATTTATCTTATTTTAAATTTTCATTTCATGTAATTCTATATTTTTTTATTAGACATTCATTATTTTAATTTGGAATTGGAAACAAATATTCAGTCATTATAATATGATGTTGTTTATCTATGTTCTTGTTTTTTCTTCTTATATATTTTATATATTGGTTATTGTAGTGTGTACACTAATATATGAGTTATTATATCCCCATTGACATACCCAAGGCCCTTTCATCTAGTCAGAAGCCTCTGGCAATCAAGGATTCATGCTAGAGGTCATGTGGTGATTGGTTCGGCTACCAGTTTAGTGGTCAGTAAGGATGGGATGTTACAATGTTATATTAGGGGATAAATTTGTCCATTTTTCTAACTATTTTTCTCAGGTATATAGGAGTCATAGAATGTGTTGGTTCATGGTAAATATCCATTACTAGGAATAGTAACCCCACATATAAGAAATGTCCATGTTTCCAGCACTGGGACTATTGCCAATATTTTTTGAGGTTACAGTTGATTTAATTTCACTAGGTGTGATTGGTTTATATTTTTTCTACTTATTGATTTATGAAATTATGGTATTTTTATACATGGCCTAGTTCGAAAAGGATAAATTTTTAATTTAATGACGTTATTAACATATAGAATTTTCATTCCATCCATATTCCATGACATCTAGTTTCTTATATAGTTTTTTTGCTAGTTCTAGTAGTTTTCATTAACTATTATGCCTTGATTATATGATTATACATGTGTATATCTATTAGTTTTTTGTGATAATAGGCTTGTTTTTATATATAAATGGTTTCTTGGGATTACTATAATTTCTCACATTGGATGAAATAAGTGGTTAGAAATTCGAAGGGAGCCACTTATCAATTTTATGGTGTATGTGAACCTTCTAGGTATGAAAATGATACCCATTAAATCGAACCATCCTTCAGATTTATATATTTATTTTGATACTTCTTTAAAATTATAAGACTTCCATGTTAAATTTTCACTTTGATATTTTTTTTAACGGGGGACAAATTCAGAACCTGGAAAGCCTATTAGCGATTTATTTATTGTTAAACAGCCACCCATATAATTACGATGATATAAATTATCATGTTATGCTTGAAATTTTTATAAGAGTAAATGGTTTTTAAATATTAATATAAGAAAATAAATTTATCTTATAAAATGAACAACTTGACATAATTTGATCATTTGTGGCATATATCTTTTGATATGACTAGTTTGGGGGTTTAAAATTTCAATAATAATGAAACTATTATTCAGTTTCTTTTAATGGAACTCTCTTGGCTCAGTGAGACCCTTCTAGGTTGCATTGTTTGCTAAAAAAAACTTCAGATAAATTTTTTTTATTCATGGGATGTCAATAAATTTTTTATGTTAAAAATGATGTTTTATATTACATACCAATTTTCCCTTGGTGTGATGGATTAAATCGATTTCCCAGTGTTTTTGTTTTAAAATGATAATTTCTGTTTTGAATTAAATCTTTTAGATGTTAAAATATTTCAATGTGACTAAATGTAAAGACCTGAAAATGGAACCCTTTGGTGGGGACGTTTTATTAAACCATCATCTAATGGTATTTCATCATTTTCATTTAGTTTCCTTGGAATGAGACCATAAGCATTTTCTATAGTCCATACCCATGATAAAAGTTTTGTAGATGGTAGTATATTGAGATGTGTGACTTTACATTTCATTTGACCTAATTTTTTTTTGTTTTTTTCATCTTGTAAGGGGCTAGTTCTGGTTAGGTATGACCCATAGAACATTAATTCCATTCTAATGTCGTGTTTTGTCTATATTTTATTAGTGTTCATGTGTCGTTTTTCCTAGTGGGACTCTAATCTTTTAATTTTACCCTTTTTAGGATGTGTTTTTATGTTAACCTCAACTATTTTAATGGATGTGAGCATTGATTGAAGCTCATTTTCTATAGGATATACATTCCTTGGGCATGGTCAAGCACATCATTGGTCACTTGACGGTTTCGTTTCCTTATGATGGAAGATCTCAAATGTCATCATCCTGGTCATTGGTCATATGGTTCAATATGACTCTAACCTATATATTTTTAACGGTCCATGTAATACTAGAATGAATATTTAAGAAAACATATGGATAATATTGAGGATGGTTTGTTTGTTTCTAAAACATCGGGGTAGTAAGTGATCATGTTTGCAGTGTTGTTGAGTGTTAAGGGATATAAAAACCCCATTGGGTTCATATAGATCCTTGAGCCATGATCCATTGAGTATATTCATGGTTCATCTATTTAGCAGAGTGACATGGGAGATAGATAATAATGTTTATCCCACTCTCCTAATGACATTCTAGAGTCTCAGATGTTGTTACATACTATACATATTGTTTTTGGTTTCATGTTATCTATATTTTTATGCTTTGAAATTGTGATCATGGATCCAAGGAGCTTCGAAATTTTGTTAATAGTCTTTTGATCCTACATGCAATTGAGATGCTATATTATCAAATAATTTGGTGACTATAAAATCCTTGTTGGTGATAGTCCCATATATTATTTTGAATATGTTCCCTTCCATGTAGAAGTAACACGCCAAGATGGTCAATTATGAAATTTTTTAGTTTTTTTAATTCCTCTAAGAATGGTGTTCTTAAATCGTGTCAGTTCATCATCATATTCACAACATTGATTTGGTTTTATTTCTTTCAAATTGTTGTGATACACAACTGTTATGGGTGTACATCAGTATTTAAGCATGAATGATCATGAAATTTTATAGTGGTTATGTCTTTGTCATTGGTTATATGTTATGAATCAACATAATAATATTATCTACTTTTATGGAATGTCGAAATGTAGTGGTTTGAATGTTCTTCTATCAATTAATTTGGTATGATTGACTGGAAAATATAATAATCCCCTTATTTTATTATTTTAATAAATGATTGTCTCCCCTATCTTAGCATCATCATTGCATCAATTGTAGATCATCATTCTAATGTTGCAATATTGTTATTTAACCACTCAGATTCGTTGGGTGGTTTTGTCAGTGTTTCATGCTGATTTATGGTTTTCATTAACTTATGGTCAGATTATAGTGATACATTGTTTCATAAGTAGTAATTATTTGGATGAATCTTGTACACAATCCATTTATTTTGACTTGTCCACCAGGAAGATGCCACGTTGGTTCAATCAATGATATAATATAGACATTAAGCCTTTGATTCAACATCTCACATGTAATTATGGATTGTGTACTAAAATGAAATAGTAACCTGGTCTCCAGTTGTATGATATTTTTGATACCACATACTAATCACTGGGATTAGTGGTGAATCTCATAAATAGGTGGCGAAATTAGTCAGATGGATTTGGATTTTACATATACTCCTGCAGATGCAAAACAATTTTAGAATTCTCAAGTGATTTTATGAATATGGAATGTCATCCTATGTCAGGTATGGATATCTATAAAGATGTTTCATATAAATTCATAATAACTTCTTTCCTGGCATTGTCGATCCAATTTCAATATTACGGCCATCTATGTTGAGTATCTATGAATAATTGGTCGTAGTGGATCAACATTTTTTCCTTTTTGTTGTTTTATGGTCAATAAGGAACCATTTCTAGATTTTCATCATGTGAAGATGTGTGCGGTATGTTTCAGATAGTTAATTTCCTGAAATGATGGATTGATAATGATAAATTAGGGCTTTGGGGATTTAAAATTTGTTATATTAAAATCATGACATGATCGTCCTTCAAAGAGTTAAGAGAGTGCTTTTTATGGAATTTCTAATGGTGGTAAGTGTTGTGTCTCTTAATTGTGCATCGTTAATGACAAGGCATAATATAGGAAGTACCTTTGATCATTTGATAAATGGGAGAGAAATTTTCTGATATCTCTTGCTTCCTATGCTTGGGTATGATCATTCTCCATGTTTTAGATGTAAAAGGAGTGTTGGCTTGATTCTTTATAGATTAAATTATTTGTGCATGAATTATAGAATTTAGGTTGATTGGGTGCTTGAAAATTCTTTATAACTATTTGAATGAATCCAAATAACCCTTTTAGGTGTGGTAATTTTTAATTTATTCCTAAATTATTCTTGTGGATGATATGTTATTTGGACCAAATATTTAAATGTCCAGTATTTTGAGCTGATGAAAAAATGCAATGGAATATGATCTTTTTCATTAACTAGGAGGGCCATTTTTTAAAATTATATTAGAATCGTTATTATGAGAGTTGGAACACTTTGAAATGAAATTTTTGGACTTGGGTGAAGGATTTAAATCTCATTTGGATGTTTCATCCAGTTTTTGGAGAAGATAGATAGAATTTCAAAATTTGAAGGATCTGGAGATTGTGGAAAGTTTGATAGAAACTGTGTGGCCCAAAGTAGAAAAACATTCAACCTACAGTAGGTGGACCGAGTTAGTTCTGATGGGATATGCATGGTTTTCTAAACCATGTGCTTAGCCTACATGGGTAGTTACACATTTGTAGCACCTAGAAACTATTCACTCAATGATTTGGGAACATTTTTGACTAAACATGAAGGAAAAATTATGTGATGAGGTTTTGGGAGGCAGGGGTGTGACACAGCTGGCACACAGTTTGCCTAATAGTTAAACAAAAACCATGTAGTGTTATTCTTTTTTTGATGTTAATTTTTTTTATAACATTTAAATAAAAAATCCTAGAAACAAAATACTCCCCACAACCCCCTCTAACGTGGGACACACCCCATACATTCTTTCATGGAATGCAAGACCCCTACTCTCATCATGTTCTATGTTCAATAATTTAGACTAGTTTATTCATGAGTCTCACCCCATCATTTGAGTTAAGACAATTTTACCTCATCTCATCTAGTGTTAGTATAATTTTTCTTCTCACCATTGGCTAGTGTGGTTCATCCATACACTAGGTAAATGGTAAACATATCTTATGTGTTTTACTCCAATTATTGGTTATGTGATTGGTCTATGTGGTCAACTATGTTTGTGTTCCATTATCCACCACCGAAGGAAAATACGATTAGTAAATTATGGCTAGAATTCCCCACTTAGGGTATGAGTTTTCTTACTTTATATTGGTTAGAACCATTATTTTTTATCCCTCTGGTGATTTATGGTTCCTAGAAATTGTTTATTGTGTGTATTGATATCCATGATGTGGGATCTAGGTAAAAATTTCCAGAGGAGACTTACCCCTCTGTGCATAGGTAGAATATGCATTTGTTTGTTCCCATATTATATGTATATTCAATTACGTTAGTGAATATACATATATGGGAGTACATGTGATAAATATAATATGGAAAATGCATATGTTAAAGACAGTTAATGGGTATATTCATATATGAGAATATATGAAAGGATCCCCTTGTACATATTAATTTCCATGAGAATATCTTCATATAGGATAGGTGTTCATATATATATGTGAAATTCCATATTCATGGTGGTGGGAAGGACCCTCTTGAGGTGGTCACTAATAAAAGTATAAGCTTGGAAGATTTTATTGTAACACCCTTACCCTAGAAGCCTGGAGCTGGGGAATTATTTTAAAACATTTTCATGATTATAAAGAATCGTGTACTGAAGGAGCAATAAGTTTAGTATTCTTAAAAAGTAGATTACATACATGAACGTTACATTACACATCCAAATTCAAGACTCAACAAAAAAAATCTGTTGAGAATGCAATTATTCCTCTAGGTTAAACCTTCATAAAAAACATAATACACTTCCTAGAATTTTGGGAAAACGAAAAATAAGAAAGTAGTGAACTTGGATGCTATGTAAGGGTAAATAATTTCGCAGAATCTACAAACTTTTAAGGCAAAATGTGTAAAAAAAATAAAAGCCTTGTAAACATAAACTTGAACATAATATTGATAAAATTAATCAAACATTAACATATAAACATACACATGGATATTCTACATGTCAAATTATTATACGTTATAATTAATTTCATAAGGAGGGAATGCAAAAAGTTGGACATCATTTCCACATTGTCAAGGCCTCGTGATAAAAATTCCAATCAATGTTTGGTCAAGGCCTTCTTCCAAGACAGTAGTTGGTCTCATGAGACATACCGTTAAATCAAGGGGCTATAAAAGGCCCCACCGGCCACTTACTATGTCCACAACATTCCTCATTTGAAAATTTTGAAACATAACATAAGAATTCATAATAAAAATATCATATGAAATTTCAATACATCAACCATAAGCCATGAACGATATAAAAATAGCACATCCACAGTCTAACATATCATAACTCATTCGATACAACATGGAATATTTTATTATAATAAATCATCCTTAATCAAGAATAATATTCAATAAATAATTCTAACAAAGATGAAAATAATCAGAAAAACTTTTTGGGAGAAATATTTTTTTTCTGAAAAAATTTAAAAGTAACACATTTATAAAGGAAGTCATTTAAATGATATTTTTGAATCAAAGTGTCCCATTACAATATCACTTCAGTAATGACTAAAAGAATTGGAATTGGATGGAAAATTTATTGTACAGAGAAATTATAAAGTTATTTTATTTATTTATATACATAATAAACATCATTGTATCCATTAAAATGTCATAGTGTTGAATAAAAAATTACAGCACGACGTGGAGACGGTAAGCCGTACGTAAGACGGCATGGTGACATTATCATTCATAGGAGAGATATAATAATGAGTATGTATGTACCATATTTATAATAAAATCACAAAATGTTGAAGGTATTGAATATATCTTTTTTATGCAAATAAATAAGAAATAAAAAGTTGAAGAAGAAAAGAACATTGAAAGAGGTGATAAAATAATTACTACTTTTTGGTTGTTTCATTTTTATTTGAACAAAAGGGCGAGTTTAGTTGCCTTTCTTATCAAGGGAAGGCCTATAGATTGATGTGATTGAAGTTAGGTGGAGATTTGGGATGGGGTTGGCTGATCCAAATGGATCAGGAGATGATATTTTGAAAGAAGTGGTTGTATCATTTTATAAGAGAGGTGAGGGTCACTTAGGATAAGTTTGAAATATTATTTTAGTAGAAAATACATTTTGGTTTCTAATGGAACCAAATTTATTTTGAAGATATGGTGGGTATGGGTCTAAATCGTCTCATCAAATAGATTTTATTCATGTTTATGTGAATATATTAACCCAATATTTTATATTTAACTCTTAGTTAAATAGTTTATCTTCTATCATGTCCTTTTGTAATATTATAATAAATGGTTAATAAACATACTAAAAAAACCCAAGAGAACTCCATGTGGTTCATTGATGAAATATTTATAATTATATAAGTCTTTTGGCTGATCCATAGATTTTGAAGAATATTATATGATATAATAATATAGTATTTATCTTAAAACCTCAGTTATGTCAATTTTGAGACTATTTATTATTTGGTTATTGTAAAAGTCAAAACAGTATTGTTACTTCAAAAAAATTCATTGAATCAACCCTAAAATTTCATATTAATCAATAAAATTTGTGGATGGCATCGAATTATTTAATTTTATTTTATTTTTATATTTATAATATAAATTATTTTTATCATTGAATGATAAATTAATTAGTGCATCACCATTCTGTAATAAATAAAGTTATTTATTTAATATCTAAAAATAATATATAAAATACCTTTATATAGATATTTTTTTATCTTTCTAATTAATATTTATGGTCAATGATATATTATCTATTACTCTATATTAAAATTGGTTTAGTTATTAATCATTAAATTTAAAACTTTTAACGTTTATTTAAATAAAATAATAATAAATGTCTCAATTTAATCCATGTAGACCAAAATGATGATATTTGATTCCTAAAGTTGGTTTTTGTCGAAATACACAAATCTAATGGAATTATGAAATGTTATTGGGTGATTATAATATCATTGTTACCTTTAATTTCCCTATTTAATTTTAACCGTGGAAAATAAAATTCAAAAGTGACTATTCTCCAAATATTATGTTCTTTTTATTTAACCAATTTTTACATAATTATGTAAACCATTTATCTAGGATCTTTTAATGTAAATTCAGATAAGTGGTAAAATTACAATCATTGAAAATTTTTAAATGTTCCTAGTAGGTGGGTGAAAGACATTAAAAAGTTGAATAAAATTTTATACATCTAATTTTATTATATAATGAATCCATTGAATAAAATTGAACTTATATGGGTATTATATATTAATTATGACTTAGAAAAATAGATAAAATAACTGATTATTTAAATAAAAAGTCGGTTTTAAATAATAAAGTTTTGTTTTTCACTATTAATCAAAAAATGAATTTTTCAGAAAAATACAAAAAATCTCCCTAAGATAATTTTGATATTACAAAATAAAAATTGAATTCTATTTTACCAAATTCAAAACATAAAAATTAATTAATTAATATAAAATTTATTCCCATTTTCAAATCCAAAAATGGGTTTTTAAAAAGTAAAGACAATCAAAATATTATTATGAGATTATGTAAAATCTAATTGTTACAATACATAGAATTACATAAATTGTATTAAATTATAAAAATATAATATAATTATACCTCCAAACCATTATAATTTATAATTTAGCACTATAAATTATTTTCATTAAAAAATTTGTTTCCAGTTAAAATTTAGTATTTCTCACTATTCACCAAAATATAAAAGTTATCCAAAATATACCAAAATATTATCAAAAAAATATTATTATGTACTGATTCTATAGAAGAAGTTTATTTTTTCTAATTTAAAAATTAAAATATTCAAATATTGGATTTAAAAGGGTTCCCATTTAAAATATTGTAAAATAGCTTTTTCAAAAAAATACTCCCTTTATCAAAAAATTGAATATGTCCTAATATAATGAATAACAAACACATAATATGGATGTAAAAAATATATATATTATATAAAATTCATAATGCTATTAATACCATTCATAATCGCTTTTTTAACTACTTGTCTGGTAAGTCGTGTGCACTCAAACTCGATGTTGAGTGTAGCGTAAGTTATTGAATTAAATTGAAGAGATAATGTACTATGATATCGTGGAGTTTTACACTATTCACTCCTTCAATAAATTTCATCCTAAGAATTTGAAATTTTTATTCAAAATTAAACAGATGAAAATAAAAAAATACCTTGGGGGAAAACCCACATTGAAAATCAAGATAATAGAATTTTGTCTTAATAAGAGGGAAAAGAAATGAAACAGTTGCCACAAAATTATGATCCCAATTAGGAGAAAATTGGTGGAAATTAGAGACACATAATTGGAGTAAAACACAAATATTTATAGGGAGTGATTGAGGTCATCAATCACAAACTAGCGTTAATTTGAGGGCCTCAAATCCAGCTATTTATAATGATTTAAAATATCTTCAAATGAACAAAACATTATTTATTAGGATAACACATTATTTGTTTTAAGATCCCTTCACTAATGTTTATGAATTAAATTATCCCTAGAATAAGAGAAAATAATGTATTTGACAATTATATTTTCATCCTTCAAATAATTCCTACCACAATCTAATCATTCACTCCAAAAGATAACAGAATTCATAAATAATATATTTATCCAAATAGTATATGGTTACAAAAATAATTAATTTACAGTTCATTTGTCATAATATTAAAAAAAACTACATTATATAAACCAGGACATCACGTAGGCTAGTTGTAGGTGATACACCTTTGTCCCCCTTCGGTTGCATGTTTAAGTCGTACGCCCTTTCCATATATGATAGGTTGTCACCCTACCTCCGGGTTGTTCTTTTTATAACAATACATATATAATATTAAGAAATTATTTATCCTCCGCTGTAAAACAAAATCAATTCCAACCATTATACTTATCTAAAATTCTTTTTTCCAAAATCATAGTCCAAAATTTATAAGGAAAATACAATGGATAACTTTTTTTCCACGTAATAACAAGTGAATACCTTCATCATGCATTCTTTTAATATGTGGTAATACCATGAATTATCATAAAACCTTATTTATTACATTCATGCTCCCTTATTCGTTATCTAATACTTGATATACTGCTTATATACAAAAATGATGTAAATTACAACAATAACGTAATAAATGAACGTTTTTTTCAAAGAAGACAAAATATCGAATATATTTTATCCAAATTAATCATATCTTATTCCAAAATCACTACCTCGGTATCAAAATAATATTAAGTTTTATATTTCCATCAACCATAAAATATTTCTAAAATGTTGAACTAGTTATTGAGTCACTATTCATAATACCATATAATCTCAAATCTTTAATGAAATAGTACTTCTGTACAATGCTTATTTATTTCTATAATTCGTATAACCGTTACACCATAGATACAACACTCAAATGTAATAATTCTTCAATAACAACATAATAACACTAGTCATTCCTCTTCATATGTGGCAATATCATAACTTGATTATTATCAAATAGCATCATTTGGGGAAAACTCTGATGGTTTGGGCATTGATTCGTGTAGTGTCCCATATCATTGTAGATTTAGCATTGTACATTAGTTATTTTTTTCTTTATCCTTGCAATCACGTACATCATGTCCTTTTTTTCACATGTATAATGAACTCCCATTCGGTTCATCCATTTACCTAGGTGATTCTGTCCCTAGTTATCACATATGGGAAAATCCTTCAATCCCATCTTCCAATCATCCATATTTCTCTCTACCATCCTTCTATATTCTTACTTCCATTCAAAGCCATAGGACTGAGAGATTTATTTAATTATCTCATAAACACATGAAACAATTTCTTCATATGAAGAGAATATATGAGATATTATTTCCCTATTATTGTTGACTTAGTACCATGAAATATACAGTCCTTCATACTCATTAGATCATGCATATTATTTGAGTTCTCAATCCTTCAAATGGTCAACATTTAAAAACAATGGAATACACTAAGTTAGTTTATGAATCACAATTAATAATTCCATAATTGTAAAATACCTAACGTAAATTGAAAAAAATATTCATATAATCTATAGTCATTAAAAAAAATACTTTGAGAAAGTATTTACACCTAAATCCTTCATAATGTCTTGTTAAAAAATTTAATTATCCTAAGAATATCCCTCAAGAGTGTCATAACCAAAAGTGTAGCAAGGCCTGTTGTCGGGTAAACGGATTCCCCAGGTCAATCCCGAAACTCCTTGTTCGAGTTTTCACTCCTACATAAATATGTTCCAGATCCACCTATACCTTCTCATATCTAAACAAAGATATATTTTTTGAAAAATTCAAAAAATCTATGCATTAAAAAATTAATAGGAATTTCTTCTATAGTAATACTAAAAGACTACTTTAGTGTAATATTCTCTGATCAGAGTTTTTCTAAACCTTGTTTCTATGGTTATTAAAAAAATTCATCTAATACAAATTGTAATTCCACGACCCAAGATTCTCAAAGCTAGTGCATTATTTTAATACATTATCATGATTATAAGTAATAATGTCTCAAATAATCGATCAGTTTAGTAGTCTTGGAAAATAGATTCCATACATGAAAGTTACATAACAAATTCAAAGATAAAACACAACATAAATAATACCTTCATAACACCATTATTCCCCTTGCTTAACCCTTCATATAAAACATAATAACCTTCATGGAATCCTGGGAAAAAAATCATAATAAAGTGGTGAGATTAGATGCTCTGTAATGGTAAATAATTTAGTGGAAGCTATAAAATTTTAACGAAAGATTTGTAATCAAAAAAATACTTTTAAACATAAAATTGAACATAATATGGAGAAAATAAATCAAACATTACCATACAGACATGAACATGGATGTTATACTAGTCCAATAATCACATGTAATAATTAATTTCATAATGAGGGAATACCTAACACCGAATATCATTACCACATAGTGAAGACGTTGTGACAAGACTACAAATAAATTTGTTGTCAAAGACTTTTTTTGAGAAATTATTTTTCCTCATGAGACCTACTAAGGCATCGAGGGTTTTAGTGGGCAACACCCTTCACTTACTAAGTCCACTGCATCCTCACAAGAAACTTTTGAAAAATAACATTAATATTCGTATTAAAACTGTCTTACGAAATGTCAATAATTCAACCATAAACCATTAGTGTATAAAAATAGCACATCCACAACCAATAATATCATAACCCATTTGATAGAATATGGAATATTGTGTTATAATAAATCAAACCATAATCAAGAATAATATCCATTAATGAATGTTGACATAGTTGAAAATGATCAGTATAACTTTTTGAGAGAAATATCCCTTTTTGTGAAATAATTTAAATGAAACACATTGATAAAGGAAGTAATTTAAAATTTATTTTTGAATAATGGTGTACCATATGACTTTTGGAACTTTTGAAATTAATAAACATTTTAAAACAATCATGACCATATAAATAAATCCTTAAAACCATTTTGAAAACATGGACATTAATGAGATAGATTTAGAAGAATAAATATTTAAAACATTTAAAATGATGTTTTAGTTAATGATTACCTTAAAAGAATCATTTTTAAATCTATATTATGAATCGAGTAAATGGATAATAAATATGTCCTAGAAAATACTTAAACATAATCAATCTCAGATAATAATGGGATGCATGACTTAACCCTTAACTTGCAGTTTCCTTTGGTCGATTGTACGTTTTACCTCCTATTTAATGACCATTATATGTAATTGAATTATACCAGATACATATTCAAATTTATTATATCATACGTGATTTATTTATTAAATTATACTACGCATTTAAAAATTATTTCCATGATAAATTAAAATTTCATGTAATAATCGCTTTCTTCATCATACTTCTTTTAACCTGTTCTTTGGGATTTTATCATTTAGATAATGATTTAAATAAATCCATAATATAAAAAATGATTTATATATAATATATATTAAGAATTAAAATATGTACAATAGATACATATATGAAATGTTAAAAACTATTTATAGAGACGATAGACCGTACATACGCAGAAACGATGTTTCTGTTTACATATCATATGGAGCAGAAGTATGTGAATAAGATTTATGTAAGTGCATATATATATATAATTATTAGCATTATTATGTAATATATTAAATAATTATTAATAATATATATTTTTATAAACATCGTTGAATGGTGAACCTGGAAATAAATTGTACTCTATTATGGAGACAGTAAGCCATACGTACAGACGAGTGCCGATATCACTTCATTAATGATTCAAAGGTGTTGAATTAGTTGGTATATTAATTGAATAGAAAATATATCATGTTATTTTCATTATTAATATACATATTAATTATCATTATAACCGTCCAATATAATATAGTGTAGAATAACAAATTACCCAACTGCGTGGAGACGGTAAGTCGTATGTTCACACACATGTTGACATTATCATTAATTGGATGTATAGAATAATGAGTATGGTTTTACCATAATTATAATAATATCACAACACCAAGAAGGTACTGGTGTAATTATTTAGATATGTAAATAATAAAAAAAGAGAAAGTGGAAGACAATTCTTTTTTGAAAAGGTTATAAAATAATTAACTCTTCTTTGGGGTGTTTCCATTTTATTTGAACAAAAGTTCTCTTTAGGAAGGATTTATGCTCAAGGTAATTCCTCTATGTTGAAGTGAAAAATTTTGGGTGGAGATTCAGCAGGTTTTGACCAATCCAAATGGCTCTGGAGATTTTATTTTTAGAGAAGTGGAAGTACCCTTTTATAAGAGAGGCGAGGGTTACTTTAGGAAACGTTTGAAATAATATTTTATTATAAAATTGTTTTCATTTTCAAAGGGATCCAAATTGATTTATTTCTAAGAAAAGGTGGGTATTGGTTTAAATCCTCTCAACCAATAGATTTTTAAAAAGTTATGTCACCATATTAACACTATAATTTAGATTTCAAAATTAGTTAAATAGTTTAACTTTTACCATTTCCTCTTGTATTATTATAATAATTGGTTAAGAAACATACTATAAAAAGCCAAGGGAACCCAAAGTTGTTCATAAATGATATATTTATCATTATATAAGTCCATTCGCCGAACTTCAAATTATTTGGAATATTATATCATCTAATAATATAGTACTGGTTTTAAAAACTCATTTATGTCAATTTTGATACTATATAGTTTTTGGTTTTTGTGAATGTCATAAAAATTTGATTTCTCAGCAACAAATTCATTGCATTAACCCTAAAATGTCATTTAATGTAGTAAATTATTGGATGGCATCAAAAGCCTCAATTTATATTTATTATTATAATTATAATATTAATTATATTAATGGTTCACTGATAATGTAATTAATGCATCATCATTGTGTTATAAATAAATTTAATTATATTATCTCAAAAAATTATAAATAAAACACAATTATGTAGTAAATAATTTTATATTTATAATGAATTTCTATAGTCTAATTCATCTTGTGTATAACCCAATATAAAAATGTTTTAGTTATTAAACATTTAATTTAACCCTTTTAGCTGTTCTTTAATGAAAATAATAATAAATTTCTTAATCTATTCCAAGTGAACCAAAAGGATATTTTTTATACCTAAGTATTTTATTGGTCTGAATACACTTATTAAATAGAATTAGGTCATTGTTAGGGTAATTATAATGTCATTTTTACCTTTAACTACTCTATTTACTTTTAATTGTGATAAATAAAAGTCAAAAGATACTGTTCACCAGAAAATATTTTCATCTTATTGAAAAAAAATTTATTTACGGATGTCAATTCTGTCTCAAAAATTTTTGAAATTCAATTCAGTGATGCGCTAAAATTACATTTTATATAAATTTGAAAATATGCCTAGAAGGTCGGTAAAAGATGTTAACAAGTTCAATTATGTTTTATACATATAATTTTATAATAAAATGACTCCAATTAATTTCATTGATCTTACATTGGTATTATATATTTATTTTGACTTAAAATAAATATAAATAATATTTATTATTTTTTAAATAAAAAGTCAGGTTTGAACAATAACTCGGTGTTTTTCACTATTCATAAAAAATTGATAGTTTTCAGGAAAATAACAAAACTCACCCTAAGATATTTTTAATATTCCGAATTCAAAAAATAATTCTACATTACCAAATTCAAAACATAGAAGTTTCATTAATTAATTTATAATTAAATACCATTTTCAAAACCAAAAAATCGGGTTTTTAAAAAGTTAAAACTATCAAAATATTGACATGTGTTTATGTTAGATTTAAATGTGAATTTACTCCTAATGACCTAAATTATATTAAATGATAAAAATATAATATAAAAATAATTCCAACCCATTCAAATTTATAGTCTAACAATATAAATTATTTAGATTAAAAAAGATGTTTTCAAATAAAATTTAGTATTTTTCACTATTCACCAAAATACGAATGTTATCAAAAAAAACCAAATAATTATCGAAAATTAATTTTTGTGTCCCAATTCCAAATAAAAACATTATTTTCTCAAATTAAAAATATAAATGTTTAAAATATTGTATTTAAACAGGGTTTTCCATTAAAAGGAAGTAAAACTGTATTTTTTGAAAAATACATCCTTTATTGGAAAAATTGAATTTATTATTCTATTATGTCTAAAAAACATAGAATATGGATGTTAAAATTATATGGAGTATATAAATTACAAAATGTAGTTAATACTATTCATATCATCTTCTTGAACATCTAGTTGGGTAAGTCGTGGTGCGCTTGAACTCAGTGTTGTGTGTAGTGCATGTTATTGAATTACATTGAAGGGATAATGTACTATGAATTATTGGGGTGTTACAATCATCATAAACCTATTTTAGGATTGGACCCATTTCCATTGTCACATTAAATTAATGTATGCATTAATTTCCTACATAATTCTTCCTTGATTAATTAAATTGTTATCATTTGATGAAATTTATTAATATAATAAATGAATTTTTTCTACCCATTTTTCTTTATTTATAATAAAACTCTTGACGGAGGTGAATTTTATTATAATCTAAAAAGTAGTTATTGGACAATTCTTATCGGTTACCTTCCATTAGTTCTCATTATTTTTTTAATATCTTCTTATGACATGACATGTTTTGAACCTGTGCTTATTTCAAATTGTTAACTGTATTTTCAAAAGTAGGTGTTCTACTCATCAATTTCTTTAGTCATGAAATTGATTATTGTTTTATAATTATATAATTACTAGATTTCTATATCTATTTTAACTCATAAATCAGGTTAATTTATGTGGCCATTTGACTAATATACATGGTGGGGAAACATATAAATAATTATAAAAATAATTAATTGATTAATGGGATTTATAATTAGATAATTAATTGAGCTATAAATTATGATAATTAGTGATCATGATTTAGATAAATAATTTTTTAATAGATTATGAGATATAGAATTTTTTGAATTTTTAAAATTATTTGTGGGATTAATTATGTGGTATTTCTATTGTAGACCATGTGATAATTAATTTAAAATAAGTTTTCTGATATTGGAGTTATTACATTAATATGATTAATTTTAGAATTAATTATGTGATCTTGATGTGGTTGATGGGAAATAATCACTTGATTAATTAATTAATAACATTTAAATAATAAATTTAATCAGGAATTAATTATGTGTATTCTGTGAGAAACTATTTGCAGAATTAGTAATGAAATTGATTTTGAATAATTAATTGATAAATTAAATTTATATTATGTAATTGTAATATTGTTATTCAATTGATAAATATTAATAGAAAATGGTCCTATTGCATATGAAAATTGAATTAGAATATGAACACTCAATTGAGAAGTATAAATGATGACATAGTCATTGAACTTGTGAATTATGTAATGGGAACATGGTTATTGAATAGAAAATTAATAATAGAAACATGATTACTATTGTTGTATGTAATGGATTGGTAACAAAAGAATTTTATTGAGAAGTAACAATGGTAACATGGTCGTCATAATTATGAATTTAACATGGGTTACATTGAAAATAAGTTATTAATTTAATAGTGGTAGCAATGGTACTCTGAGATATGATGTCACTTGATACTTCATTGGGCTTCGAAATAAGTTGGAAAAGGTAATGAAATATGATATATCTTTAAAATACTTTTTCTTTGAAAATAGCTGAAGATGATATTAAAAAATGATATTAATTATACACACATCAGGCTCTTGTGTGAGATGAAGCTAGTGTTGAGGTAAGGGTGTCCTCATGAACCCTATAGTTAATGCGGTTATGTAAATATAAATGATAATGTGACAAATTTCTATTTATGCATATTTCATATTTATATATAGAACTTCGTACACTAATAATGAATTAGATTGTGTTACACACCATAGGTGTTGACCTACTATGATTAATATCTCCCAACTAGCTCATACCACTATTAGAATTGGATACCCGAGTAGAACATATATTTTAAAGACCTAGGTTGTTTGATTGTAATGTTTTATAGTAATATGGTATTATGAATAATTTACCAATTTATTGATTCAGATAGTTGTTGAACTAGACTTTTTGAAAGTTTTTATTTCATTACATAGTATTGATTATTTTTACTATTCAGTATTTGTGATAATTGAATTCCCATGTCAAAGGAGGAGAACAAACCACCCATTTATAAGGTGGTGTGGATTTATCTCACATAATGATGCCTTTTACAATGTTATTTTTAATGTCCAGAGCCTAGTGTAAATAAAACTGATATAGGCTATGCCAAAAGGGGAAAATATAATGATAATGGGTTGAACTGGTCCTTTAAAAATGGGATTAGAGCAAGTGTCCACTCATTGTGCCAGCAAGGATGTTGGGCCCTTCTAGGGGGTGGAGGTAATTGAGTAAATCCAACATAGAAGGATCAGTAGAACCAATCTCCATTATGAATGTGGTGTGGATACTTATCCCATCATGAGACCTATTCTTGTGGGATGTCGGAGGTTCCAAGCCAAGGGGAATGACAAACCCTAAAGTCTAGGAATCAGGCATAGAATATGATAATCATGCGATAGAATGTTATATTACAATAGTAATTACACTAGTTATTTTCAAATAAATTGGTTCATGATGATGTTATACACCATAATCCTATTTAATTTTAATATAGTGCTAAATTTCATGCGATCACAATTGGCGATGTGGAGTACGACAATGAAGTTATGGAATGATTGAGTGTGTTTATATTTGAATTAAAGAATAATGTAGTATAAATATATTTATGGTATTAATTAGTAATGAATCATCTATTCATTGGTATAATTTATTTTTTTACTTGAGTATTTGAAAACATATGATGAATGGTACTAGTCCACCAGAAAATGATTCAGGTCATAAAGTGATATTTTAAGAGGCCATAAGATTAAGTGAAAAATAACACATCATATTTGAATGATGTTGGGATAATAATAAGATAAATATTTATTTTATTGTGATAAAATGAATGGAAGAATAATGATGAACCTGGACTGAGGATAAGGTGGTTTATGATATAATTTATTGAGATTATTGTATTTTTTGAAATATAGTACTAGGAAAGAGATAATTTTTGAAAGAAAAAATTTATTTACTATGTTATTGTGGTAATTAAGGTTATTTCCATGTATAATAGTAAATCATGATGATATTATTATAATTTATTATGTAATCTAATTAAGAGATAAATCATTTTTTTTATTAATGATAAGTTAAATTTTTATTTTTAGTTACCTTTTTTCTAAATATTTGGATTTTAATATATAGTATTGTTAATAATGGTAACCATTTATGACGTTTTTTTAAAATTAAATATAGATGATGTTTTAGAGATTGATGTGTTACATCAATATATGAATACATATCTGTATTGGGTAACTTGTATAAACCATTTTTTTATGAGGATAACAAGTGGTAAAATGGATGACATTTCATCTCATTATAAACCTTAAGAACTTGTATTTATTCATGAATTAAAATTTCAACAAAATCTCATAGAATAATAGATTAATAATAAATTGTTCAACGAACAGCTAATTAATGATCATAATCAAAAAACAATTGATTAAAATCATTTAAGTAAATCTTCTTGTAAAAAATCTTGACATTTTAAAAATATTCTCAGAAGAAAAATTATCCTAGTGACTTAATTTCGAATGAATCAGATGGTCTTTTATATATTCAATGTATTATTTTTATGTGATTTTATGCTTTATAATAAAGATATTTTCTATCACTCTCCATTAGTACTTTATAGTTATGATTCTCTTTCATCTCCATTTTTTTCAACTTCTGTTAATGTTCTTAAAATATTAATCCTAGTTATGTGGTGATATTTTCATTATAATTTCACACTTTTTAAGAGGATTCACTATTAAATCCTTTAATGATGTGGGTTTTCCCCAAATTAATTTTTGAATATTTATATTTTAATTTAGATGTTCAAATTTAAATTTTATGGACATGATTCCATTTTTAAATTCATAATTATATCAAAATGATCTCATATCAATTTGTGCTCCCACAAAATATCATTAAAGAAAATTATGGGTGACATTTATATATTATGATAAATTATACACCAAGTCCTAACTATGTATATACCAAATGTTTGTGGCACTGGGGAATATCATTATTTTGAAGTGAAACCGATATAAATTATGGATCATAGACATAATGTTCCAAAAATAAGTCCACTCACATGGATAATTTTGTATGGGGAAAACGCCCATTTTATGAATATAAATATGAAAATTAAGATATTATTAGAAATTTTTATCCTCATTTCTTTGTTATGTTAATGAATATCATGAATAAAATTCATTTTATTTTGGGTAGAATGTGACACATTGGGTTTTAAGGATTTTTTTGCAAATAAATTAATATCTATTGATAGATTTTTTTGCCCCATATACAAAGTCAATATTGATTTATACATAATCATTCACAACAAGAAACACCTATTTTGGATTATTATACAATAAATACTAACTTTTTATGGTGTGACACAAAACAATGAGTTCCTTTGATGGATTGTGTTACAAGTAATATTGTGTCTTACAAAACAACAATGCCCTAATATGATAGTGATCACCTAGACAATGCCTTTGAGAGAAGGAATATAAAAAATTGAATTATTATTTTATTATTTATTCATGTTCATAAAAAGAATTATTTGGTCACCTATTATTTATAAATGAAGATAAAAACCCATTAAATATAATTGATGTGTTTTTTCACAATTAATATTTCCTAAAAATGATTTTTCATAGTAATTAAATTTAATCACATTTATTGAGTAATATTAATTAAATTTATATGTTATTTATTCAAATAATTGTTTTAAAGTAATTAAATATTTTTTGGTTATAAAACTAGGAAAAATCTATTTTAAGCATAAAAGATGAATTTTTCTAAAAATCATTTTTTCTATCATTTAATGGAACATATATTGAAAATAAGTTTTTTAGTTTTTGTATATTTTCTATTGAGAAAATAAGATTAATTTTCATAATCATAATTTCAAAATTATTTTTGTGTCATTTTTTAGGGTTTTTTCTGAAATGAATCACAATTTTTTTTGATAAAGAATATATGAAATTTTAATTCAAAATGTTATTTTCATCTAAATAATATATAATGAAAAATTAATATTTTAATTATTATAGTAGAAAAAATAATTCAATTATAAATCCATTAATCTTATTTATATAATTGGAATAATTTCAAAATTGAATTTGGACAAAAAATTTTGGTAACTTGTGAACGTTTATACTTTAAGAACTTGTTTTCATAGCCCATAATTGATATTAGTTTTAAATAAATATAATACCATTATGTGTTTTTAATTATGAAAAATGAAATATTTTTTTGGAGTTATAGTTTCTACTTTTATAAGATAGGCCACATTTATTTTCGTATAATATTAATATTTAAGGTGGTAATATTATTACACTCATAATGGAATAATTGAGTAATTAAGGGTGAAAATAATATTATAAATATTTTAAAATTACCCAATACATTTCCAAATTTTATTTGATGAAATTCAATCAAATATGTACAGAAATTTCGATAAATTTAGTTATTTTATGGACACTTTTCCATGAATATGCCATAGATATTATTAAAATCAAATAGAGTGAAAACATGCCACACACTTAATTTTAATAAGTATGATATTTTTAAGATTGGTATAATGGGAAGATGTTATAGAATACAAATAATATCCTTAAATATAAATGGTTTACCTAAATAATATAAATTTATTTTAAATTTATTTTAATGAAATAATTATCGAAAACAATTATATAATTATTATGCAATAATTAATTAAAAAAATGAAAAATACAAATAAATAATATTATACATAAAATTTTAATTAATTATGATTCTTTATGAATTTTATTGGTTAATATAACATATTAGAGGTGTATTAAATGATTCAGTTCGAAGTTACCTTTCTTTATATATTTTCATAATGTAAAAGTAATGTATAGTGTCAATAATTACAATACTAATATTTTATGAGAATAATATTTTATTAAATTATATTAATGTCATAAAAATATTCAATAATGACTAAAACTATGAGATATGGTAGAACATATCAAAAAATTTCCATTTATGGTCCAATTTACATGTTGTAGATAATAATTACTTCATCCTAATATTTATAAATTTGTAAATATAGTTATTATTAATAATGGTTAATTAATGGATAATCCAAAAAATAATGTTTAAAATAACACCAAAACATAATTAAAATATATTAGTTATTGATATTTTAACCTTATCATATCTTCACTTTAAATTAATTTTCTTTTGAGGTATTTTTATTGAGATTCAATTTATTATAAATTAATATTTTGATAAAAATCCAAGAGTTCCCATCCCCTCTCTTATAAAAGAGAACATATTATTCCTTTTCATTAAAAATTTATACCTATTTGTTCTGTAAAATACATATACATATATCCAAAAAACATCCATACCGTCATCCTAGAATCCTTCTTTTTTGAAATCTCCAACCAAGGTAGTCCTTTGATGTAAACCAAAATGAGATACCTGAGGAAGAGTTACGGTTCATAAATGATTTTTTCTTCTACTTCATCTTATAATCTCACAAAATAGAATGACTCAAGAAAATGGGGTAGGAATAACAAAAATTTTATTGAATCCAAAAGTTAAAATGGTAATCCTTATGTTCCATAATTTATTAGTAATAAATGGAATCTGAAATAGAAATTCCATTTACAATTCCCCAAATTTTTTATGTTCTTACTTATGATAGAATAAAGGAAAATCTATTATGTGATTATTATACCATCAAAAATGATATTACACTGGAGATCGTCGAACTTGTAATTTATTTTCAAAGAAAACATCTTGTGAAAACAATTACATGAACTTTGAACATCCATAATCCATCATGAATGTAATAAAATAACCCCCGATTCACAATATATCATAGGCAATACCACATGTAAGGATACAATTATGTTTTATGGGAGTCATACATGAAATGAATGTACAATCCTATAATTAATCTCCCAACCTTGTGACATAAATCTTTGTTGTGCTTAGGAACTCGATGAATCAATGAATGGTACGAACAATTTATTTCAATATGACTCAATGGATAGTTGGAAAAAAACATTGTAATACATCAATATAGAAATATTGTAGGTCTAATGCTTTTATTGATAAATGATGGTCTCAAAAACTATGATGGAGTTCCAAACAAGGATTATAAAACTAGTAACATTATATCATGTGTCCACTATCTTCATGTGGCTAATGGGTTTGAAATATACTCTAATAACATATCAATCCAGTACAACAGAATATTTCTAGAAACACATAATTTATGAAATCAAGATGCTTTACCACTAGTTTCAAGTGATTTCCCAAATAATGTTAGTTATTTTTCTTGTTACACGAAGGAATCCAGTAATTATATCAATGGAAATGAATATGCAAATATAAAATTTATTATTGTGATGGACCTTTCATATTTTGTTCATATATCTACTTACCATGCTAGGGTTGTTAGTTTCTCAGAACTA
Source organism: Viscum album (assembly GCA_963277665.1). Classification (NCBI taxonomy): domain Eukaryota; kingdom Viridiplantae; phylum Streptophyta; class Magnoliopsida; order Santalales; family Viscaceae; genus Viscum; species Viscum album. The sequence goes on along the minus strand of OY728119.1, from coordinate 1,782,106,450 downwards.
GATAAATAAAAGAATCATAATAAAGTCATCATTGTCTCTAAGGGCACCCAATAAATGACTCTATGACAACCAACATGAAAAAATCACATAGGGAACAAAAAAGGTTTCACATTATCCAAAGATACGTTTTAATGAGGATCCTTTTTTTATATTTTCATGGCCTTAGAAACCTTGATACTATCAGCTCTCTTTGTATCTTCATCAGTAATTATGATACTATATTCTTTGAAATATCTAATACAAGAAGATTGTATTCAGAGAAGATTTCATCTATTGAAATAAAATTTCTTATCAACCCATGAATAAAAACCAGTCAACCAAAAACATTAAATTTCTCCTTGTTATAGCTCTTTCAAGAGTGAATGGTGTATCCACTATCAATTACTCATCTTTAATAGTTATTATAAGCTATAATCATATGGGTATAAATAATATTTTCTATTATATATGTTTTAAAATGGTTATCTAGTTATATGGTATCTATTGTTTAATATTCATGATACCAAATGATAAGTTACTGGTTCATAGAGTTTTTGAGGATATTTCAATGCCATCTGTAATTCTGATAAAAACGCATGGCAATTTTCACACAACCATTTAAATCTGGGACATCGGGAAATGCAATAAGGATTGTAACCTATCTGAAGATAATATAATTCATTAAATATTATTATGGTATATAATGTACCATAATAAAGTGGGTGACCCCAAGTAACACATAGTTTTTTTAGACAATTTGATCCCATTTATTCAATTATATTCATTATTACTAATGTTTATTCAAGTTGATTTTTTCATTACATGGAGAAAAATAATTAAATAAAATCCATTAGAGCTTGATGAAGTCTTCATAAATCTACTAATTTTCTATTTGTTAACGATATTATTCTTTTCACTAAAGGGAATAAATGGTATATATAAATTATCTACAATGTAATTCTGAATTTTAATCATGTCTTATGATAATATATGTGTTGGAAAAATAACATCTTATATTTTGGATAGAAAATTCATTAAATATAAATGTTGATATGTCCTATGATATGGGTATTAAAGAGGGATAACATCCTTTGACCTATCATCTTATTCCTATGTTTTGGGGAAATCCCTTTACCTACAATTAATTACACAATATGATTAAAATTAATAATCAAATAGAATCCCAGAAAAGATTTCTTTCTTGACAGTTGGAAGAATCAGTCATATAAACGTAGGGATTGTTTAAAAAAACAACACTTTTATGGTTTAAAAATATGGAGTAGATCTAAAAAAATATAATTACCAATATCAAAAAAAATTCTATTGTGGAATAATTATTTAAAGAAAAAAAAAATGAAATTTTCATGTGGAAACAATTTTTTCACTCGGTTGATCATGAAGAGCTTTGAGAAAAAAATCTATACAAATTCAATGAAGTGTTGTAGATTAATTTTGTTTAGAGTCTCATTAATGAAATATGACATTTCCTCCATTATATTCATATTCGTCAGAGGACTCAAATATTGAATTCTAAATTAAAAGGACATTTATTGTTTCTCCTCCTAATAAAAATCATTTTTCAATGATTATAGTGAATTCTCATTTGTTGGTTAACATTAACTCTTCACATAATTTGTGGATTGATAATTAGATTATTAGACCTATAATTGATCTCTTAATATCCATAGATCCTTCAGAGGAAACTAATGTTACAAGAATTGAATAATAGAGTCATATGTGGTCAATCATACCAATGTTCCCAAATAATTATTTTGAAATTATACCGTCATTAATAATTAATGTAATCTTCATTGGGATTTAGCTTACAATAGAAGGATTTACTCTAAATAGTCCCACCTTATGAGGATTTATGTCCAATATATATTTTTGGATGAGTGGCTTATTTTGTTCTAGACACTTCCTTCTTTATTTTTATTCTCCGGGAAGATTGTGTATGTGTGGATTCGCATTAAATATATTATGTAACCTAATAGTATCAAATATTATTCAATATATACAATATAAAACTAAAATTAAAGTGACCTATAATATCAATTACTTACTTTCTAGAATTCATATACTCTTGAAGATGATGTGTAAAACCCCAAGCTTCCACAGTACGCTTCTCTTTGAATAATAAAGTAGCGTGTGTTGTATGCAACTTTGAGATCTAACACACACCACAACCAATCAAAGTAGCCGTTATGAATATTAATACCCACTTTTTTAATTTTTTTAAATTTTATCTCTCAAAATGGAATTAATTTTTGGATTTATAATATCAATTTTAGCCTAGGGTAAAGTTTTGGTATATTTCAAATAACCTTTATATTTTGATGAATAGTTAAAATTAAAAAAATTTAATTAAAAACAACATTTTTATTCAAAATAATTATTAGTGATAAAATATATATTTGAGTGATTTTAATTTATTTTAACAATATATTTATATCATTTAATAAAATTCTGGTCATTGGACATAATTTCACAATTAAACCGGATATAAACAAGTGTCAATATTTTGATAATTATTATTTCTTAAAAACACACTTTTTGTTTTGTCAGCGGGAATTAATTTTAAATTTATTTTTGCCACTTCTGTGTTTTGAATTTGGAAAAATGGATTCCATATTTGGAATCAGGATTTCCAAGTTGTGTAAATAGATAACTTTAATTTTTAGACATTTTGAATAATTATTTCGGTAAATATTTTATTTACCACGGTTAAAGGGTAAATCCGTTAAATAAGGGTCAAACATAATATTATTAAAATAATAAATTACGCAAAAACGTGTCCTAGACATATTTTGTGATACATGTCCGATCAGGGGCATCTTTGGGTCGATTTTAGGACCCCATGGAGCCACATGTAGGTGATAGGGACACTTTATATTAATTAAAATAAAGTAAATAAAAAATGACATAAGCATAATCTTTTAGAATTTTTTTTAATAGGGTTATATATGTTATTTTTCGACTATAAATATTCATTAGATATTTAAAAATATTTCCTACATAATGGTATTTGATTTATAATTTTTTGACATTAAATAAATTTATTTATTTATTACACAATGACGATGCAGTTATTACCATATTAATGAAAGATTAAGATAATTGACATTATAAATATCAAAATAAATGTAATTTGAGACTTTTTAAAAATGGAAATATATTTTTAGGTTACCATTACATATTATGATTTTTATATACTTTTTTTTGAAGTAATAATTCTATTATGAATTTATCAAAAACACAATTCCCAATACTGTCAAAATTGACAAAAAAGAGTTTTAAAAACAAATATTATATTATTAATTGATATTCTATTCCTAAAAACCTATGTATTGGCAAAGAGACTTATATTATGATATTTTTATCATTAATGGACCAATTGGGGTTCTATTGGATGTTTATTGTATGTTTATTACCTATATAATATAATAATACAAAGTGACATGGTAAATGTGAAACTAATTAACTAAGAGTTAAAACTAAAGGATAAGGATTATATAGTGACGCAAACCATTCTAAATCATATTGGTTGAGTGGTTTTAGACCCATACCCACCTTAACCTTTAAATAATACACTTTTGAGCCATTATATAACGAATATTAATTTATTACAAAATAACTTTTCTAGCTTTTCCTAAGGTCCCCCTCCTCCCCCTTATAAAAGGACACCACTTCTATCCAATACATCACACCTTCAAAGCCTTTTGGTTGGGCCAAACCTTGTCCAAATACTCTCTAAACTTCCCTCACATAATCCTAGAGACCTTATTTTGATTAAAAAGTCAACCTATGGATCCCTTTTGATCATATCAAAAGGAAGAACCCAAAGAAGAGGTAATGTTTTCACCACCCTTTTTCAAGTTCATTTCTTCTTCAACTTCTTATTTATTTGTTATTTCCATTATAGAATAATAACTCTAGTATCTTGTATATAAATTGATGATATTATAAATATTTTAAAACCATATTCAGTAGTCTATCCATCATTTTAATTACATGTCACCATACGTGGTACGTACGGCTTACCGTCTCCACGTCGTGGAGCAATTGTTATTCAAAATATTATTATTTGGAGGGGTATAATAATGTTTTTTAATACATGTAAATAATAAATATAACATGATAATGATTCATTATATATATGATATACCATACAATTATATATTATTTTAATATCAAAAGAATGATTTTGTCGCTCGGGCGTACGTATGGACTACCGTCTCCACGAACGTGACGAGATTCATTCCCCATCGTATCTATTGTTGTATAATGATAATTTGATGATTAAAAATAATTTTTACAGATTTGATATCATTCTGTATATTAATAATATACAAACCTATCCATAACAAACATGTCTTATATAACAAAACATATAAAAAACGAGTAAGTTAACACCCGAAACGATGATAATACAAAGATATTATTAACAATGTATTGTTAAAATATCATATATAATATCATATTAATGTATATGATTCTTTTATAAATTAATAACAATTATTTAACCATTATAAAAGAGGTTAACCTACCCTCAAACATGTAAAATTACATGGTAAGGGGTTTTCATCTCACTCCTTATTCCCGTGAGATTCATGCCATATTTCCACTATTACCTTTTGTGTGGTGTATGTATTGCGCATAATTGTATTCTTAGTGTAATACACTTTAATTTATGTTTATTTATATATTCCTTGTATGATACCTCTTTCATGGGTTGTATGTTTCATAAGTTACCAAATGGGTAAGGGTTTATTTCACAATCTCATCATTATCTGAGGTTGTTTATACGTAATTATCTAATGGGACCTCCTAATCATCCACATCCATGTATCATAAAAATGTATTTCAAAACATTCTAATTTTTTTAAATAATATTGGGTAAATTTATTTATACCCTTGTTTGACTTTTTATAATATGTTTATAAAGGAATCTTTCCGTCATTTTCAAAACAAGGTCCTTTTTAAACTTTTCCACAGAATTAAGGTAAGAATGTATTTTTTTATCTTATATGGCGGGTGTAGATATTTTAAGCCGTTATAAAATCATTGAATCATCCATTAAAAAATTATAAGAATATTTTCAATGTAAATGTTTTCTTTTATAATTATGTGACTTTTAAATTATTTCAAAAAAGAGATATTTATCTCAAATAGTTTTGATTTCATATATGTCAACATCCATTGATAAATTCTACACTTGTTTAGAGTTGATTTATTATGATACAAATCTTAAATATTTTATTTATGGTTTTGTGATCGGTTTGACTATGTATGAGTTATTTTTATGCCATTAATGGTTTATGATTAATGTTTTGGCATTTCATATTCTAGTTTTAATACGAATGTTTATGTTATATTTCATCCTCTTCTTAAGATGAATGTGATGGACTAGTATGTTCCGGGTTGGGGACCGGTAAAAGTAAGCCCTCCTAGTTGGGGTCTGGTTACAGTAGACCCTCCGAGTTGGTGTCTGGTTATTAGAGGCACTCCGTGTTGGTGTCCGGTTATTAGAGGCACTCCAGGTTGGTGTCCGGTTATTAGAGGATCTTCGGGTTGGAGTTGTCACACCCTGACCTACCCTTTATTTTATTTTATAATTTTTTTTGACTTTTAAAATTTTGTTGGGGTTCGGGTTGAGTCCCAGACTAAAAACATTTGATTCATGTTAAAAATTGTGTTTTTTCAGCTGACATCACACGGTGTCGCTTAGACATCGGCACGATTCCCCTACCTTTGGAAAATTAAGATGGGTAAAGTGGATTGATAATTCTTATTACTTTTATTTTTTTCATTACAATTATTAATATTTTTTTGAATTATTATTAATAAGGATGTATTGGTATTATTATTATTATTATATATTGATATTTTATTATTTCAATTATTTGTTCATTTTAGTTTATTAATTTTATTTATTATTATAGTTTTTTGTTGCTCTATTTTTTTTCTTTTACTTTTTTCTTTCTCTTTTTATTTCCTCCAAACCCTAGTACATAACGCTTTTTTTTCATTCCTCTTGCACTACAGCCGCCACACTCCATGTTCTACCTCTTCCCATCGTCTCCCTCGGTTTGGCCATCTACCTCGGCTGGCCCCCCTTCTCCTTCCCCTTGCCCCTGCAGGACCTCGTCCAGCCGCCTCCTCCTCCCTTGCAGTGCCATCCCGCCTCGTCCCCGCAGGACCTCATCCTTCCAGCCAGCAACAACCCAGAGCTACTTCTGTCCAGTATTCCCACGCGATGTCTCTGTCGACTCCCTCTATCATGGGCCGCCCCCCTAGTTTGCTGCCTCGTCTCTTCCTCCCTTGCAGACCGCTGAACTCCCACATCCAGTCGCGCCTCCGGCACTGCGCCTCCCCCGCCATCCCTGACTCTCGTCCAACACCGGCTCTCTTCCCAGCCTCATGCCTTGTCCTCCAGCGCCCACCAGCACGACCTCCACCCAGTATCCCGTCAAACTCGTGATGTGGCAGGTCCACCACTCTACTCCTCTATAGCAGTGCACCACCCTCCCTTTCCTCTCCTTCCTTCATGCTGCTCATTTTTTCCCTTTGGCACGTGACCCCATCTCTCTTCAGCACCTCTCCTCTTCCCCATGTTCTCTTTTTCCCTCTTATAATAGTGCAATGCACCCCCTGGATCCTCCTACTCAAACCCCCCTTGGTCCGGCGTTTGTCTCCTCAATGCAGAAATTCCCTCGTAGGCTACCCGCGACCTCTTTCCATCATTGGTGCGCGCCTATCCGACCTCCCCCCTACTATCCAACATGAATCCCCCTAGTGCAGCCCATTTTGGTTGGCACGAAGTCCTAAGGGTGCTCCCTACTAATCCAATGAGTATCCCTTCTACAAGATGCCCTCCCAACAGTGTAGCTCCGACCAGCTGGCGCGACTCCGGCCACCAGACACCCTCTTTTCCAGTTGCAACGGTAATCTCCGGCCCGACGAACCACCTAATCATAGTGAATTAACCCAAGACCCTTCCTCTTTTCTACACAGTCCTTGCACAACCTATTTTTCATCTTCCTGTCATTGCGCCATGCATCTCGGCCATCCCCTTCCTTGCTCCGGCCAACCAGAAGCAGTGCAACTCCCTGACGACTTCCCCCTTTGTTATAACGGCCAAAAACTCCTTCTTCCAAACCTCATTTCAGGTTTCGCTCACATGACAGACCTTTTTCTAGCTGCACTCCCTCTGGTCGCGTGTCTTTTGACATGTCACACATCGTCTGGCCATCCTCACCAGTGCAACATGCGTGCATCCGGCCAACGCGCCTCTAGTCCGGCCATCGAGCACCCTCCCAGTCGCGTCGTGCTCTTCCCTGGCATCCTCAACGGTATCTTCCTCTTTTGCACAATTCCTTTGATCGAGCGCACCCCCACACTGTCTTTTCCTCCTTCACACTGTTTCGCCTCGACTGAGGTTCAGGCGAGGTCTGTGATATATTTTGTTTTGATTATTTTAAATTAGTATTTATTTTTTTTAGTTATTTTTGCGGTGTTAAATTTTCCGGTTATTTTTGGTCAGTGTTTCTATATTTTAGATTATTTGACTTTTTTTGCAGCTCTTGGGTGAGATATTTCAGTGATATTGTGGTCGTTATAAAGTAGTGCATACTTGTGCGCAAGTGTGAGACGTGTCACGTCGTCATAACAGAGATTCAAATTGTGGTAGGTCCCCCACTGCACTCACCTTTAAATTTAGAGTTTATTTATAGCTTGTTGTTTTTCTAATATTAATAAATGACAAATAATCTAAGATAATTATTTTTTAAATGATTATTTAGGGTAAAAAGAGCCGTTTATTTTATTCTGAACACCTGAAACTTTTTCTTGACGAGCGGACACCAGGTATTGGAAGAATTCCCGTTTGGCCTTTAAACATAATTCACGGAATTTCAAAAGTACTCCCAGTTTTAATGATAAGTGATTTCTTTTGAAAAAGTGTTTTGGGTTTTCTTGAGAAATGAAGTTTTGTTTTAAAAATTTCGAAGGCCTGTTTGGCACTTTAATAGAATAAATTATTTTGGAAACCCCATTCAAGGGTGATCTTTTGTGTGTGTTGATTGTATGAGATGTATGTGATTTTTTTGCATCGTGAATGATTGATTTACATTGTGGACGCACCCCTCTTTTATTATATGTGTTGATATGGGAACCTGGCATAGTGAGTGAATTTTCTGAGAATGATTGTTGCACTAGTTTAGACCACGCACTGGCTAGTGGCCCCATAGTAGGGTAATACTGAGTTATTGCTGCTATGGGGATTGGGCCCCTCAGTTAGGCCATGCAGGGATATGACGGGTAGTAGTATCGGCGTTATGATGTCATTGAGTTAGGGCATTCCTTCAGGATGAGTCAGATGTATAGTATGTTCTGGATCGTTCACGATCTCCTAGTTTCGTACCATGTTTTCTTTTAGTGTTTATTTATATGTGGTGGACGATTGAGAGTTCTAGTTCAATTACTTGCCTTGTGTTCCACTTTTTCCATTTCCCTTAGTGTGCGTTGTGTGTTGTGTGTGGTTTTCCATTTGACCAACAACTAAATTTTGGATTTCTAAATTGCACTCAAAAGTGTTTTAAAAAGAAATGCATCTATTTCTTCAATACACTAAACTTGTTCTTAAATTAAAAAGGTAAATGGAATGTTACTTGTTTTAGAAATGAATGTCCGTGTGGAAACCAATATTTTATATAATTTAGTTCAAACCAAGAATTGATACATTCTTTATTTAATGGTATGTGCATTGGGAATAGAATTTTCTGGGCCTAACTACTGAGTTTTAATACTCACTCCTATAATGTTTTCCTGTTTTTAGTTTCTTTTTCAGGTGGAATTCAGCTCTCTCATTGTGGTAAATATTTGGTTGTGGACTGGTGAGTGACTCTCGAAGTCGCGAGGAATTTTGGTCGTGGTCAGGTTAGTTGTTGTTGATGTTCATTATTTCTTTTCGTGTTGTTTATTTACTTTGTGTTGTTCTATTTTCTTTCTACTTCTCTATTTATTTTCATTGGGAGAAATCGTTCCCTCTTTCTCTCTTTGATGCCCTGGCGCTTTTCTCCAGCCCAGGAAGATCAGGAACGCCTCTCGGGCCATCTCACAGGCCGGCTCGGGTGACTGGTTCAGGGTCGACACGGGTTGGTTCGTGAGAAAACGGTATCAGAGGAGGTCGGCTCCTGAGTGGACCTTGTTTTTCAGAGCGCCCATTGTTATTTGGGGTTGTCATGGTAGAAGGAGTAAAATTTTCGGGACTCGGGGCGTATGGGTGAGAAGGATGTCATGAACCCTTTCTCGTTCCGATCCTTGGGTCACCATGAGATGTCTGGGTTGTTGGTGTCTTTTTTGTTCCATTGACTTGTTTTTATTGGGAAATGAAATAGGAGTCGGTCAAGTGACCTCCGTGAGCTCGCATGGTCTGGCAAGCCAAGTGGAGATGGGGACTTTTCCCTAGAATGCTCTCAGTGACGATGGTGTGACTGGCGTATGGCCGCCAAGCATCTGTTCGAGGCGCCCATCATCAGTAGTTTACCCCTAGTTAATCATTTGAGTTTTCCATTTTTCTAAAAATCGTTGTGAAAAGTTGAATTTGAAATGGAAATGACCATGTTTTGATTATGTAATTTGTTTCTATGTTCCTTAGTGTTCACCCCCACGACAGTTGGATGGATGCCCAAGGTGCAGCTTCGGGTGGTGCACCCTTTGCAAATCCTCCAGTTGATCAGCCCATAGACTATGTTCTGGAGTTTTGGAAGTTAAACCCTCCTCTCTTTTATGGACAAGCAGAGCCTCTTGAGGTAGAGGAGTTGTTGTAAAAGATTGAGAGGAAGTTCAGTTTTGTTGGGTTTCATGAGTCGTTAACGGTGATTTTGGATACCTTTATGCTTAAAGGCCCAACTTGGAGATGTTGGAAGTCCGTGTATCGATATAAGCCCGGGAAAAATGTAACATGGAATTTTTTCAAGTCATAGTTCATCCAAAAACACTTCTCTGAGTTGAAAAAGCGAAGGAAGAGGCTGGAGTTGTGTTGTATTCAGTAGGCCATTGAATCGGTACTGTAATTATATCAACGTTTCATAGACCTAGTTCCGTACGATCAGTGGTTTGTTGCGAATGATCCCGGGAAGGCTCGAAAATTTGAGTCTGGACTCCGACCTGAGCTGCGATCGAAAGTTGAAAAGCTCAACCTAACCACCTTCTCAGATGTTGTGGGGCAAGCCTTTTTGGATGAAGCTAGGTTAACAGGAGGACTTGAGGTGGAGAACCCTCCAGCTTTGGGAAGTAGTGCAGAGGATGGTGATAAGAAGAGTGAGAAGTGACCTGATGCTGGTGGTGCTGGTAGAGGAATCAGGAGGCCTTCAGCCATCTTCCTCACAACGCAATGCCTTGATCTGTCACCAGTGTGGTAAGCGGGGGAACAAGAGGCTGATGTGCCTGAATGATCTGAAACCCTACCGAAACTGTGGATGTCTGGGTCACTTGTAGTGATTCTGCCACAGTGTTTCAAAGATGCACGCCGAAGCGAAGACTTTATTGTCGAAGGTCACCTCGGCCCATCAGCAGGAGTAGGGCGATGTTTGGGGATCAGTTTGAGGTCTTCTCTTTGTAATGTTTCTTGGGCGTAGTAATTGTCTCTTGTAGTGTTTTTTATTGTTCCTTTTCTTTCAGTTGTAGGAATGGTTGTGGTTGATCCACTTGAATCTTTTATTTTATTGGAGGCGTGTTTAGTGAAATTCGGGTTAGTGGGTTGTGTTTGGGAATTTATGAGGCCTGACTGCGAGGCCGAAGTTGCTTCAATCATCGGTGCTCCAGCTATAGGCCTCAGAGAGAAGTTGGCGTGTAGTCAGGAGAACCCCAGTGGTGATGAACGGTCTTGGTTTAATATCAGTCCATAGTGTGTCATGGTATGTGTGTTTCTGAGGGTGTGACGTTGTTGATGGGGAGACGACAATAGTTTTGATGCACTACCATTCGGGCCCGTCCCTTATTCCCCCCCCCCCTCATGGTTGGGGTTTCTAGTCCGTGTGGAATGTTATTAAGTTCGTTTAATATCATCAGTTCTTATGGTGGGGATACCCACAATGGGTCTTGCAGAGTTACACCGAAAATAATTTAGAGTTAGCCGATCCTTATGGTGGGGAGTCCGTTCCGACCTCCCCATGTCAGTATATCTGAGTTTCTTTTTGTGTATCATTTGGTGGTAGGTGGTGTCGTGCTGAACCACCTAATCGTGAGTTCTCCTTCTCGAGTAAACGTTGAGATTGGATTACACCCAATGGTTTCGTGGGACTAATATTATAGGGAAGAGTCTCGGAGGTGATTTAAGTTCGTTCGTTCCTTGGTTGAAACTGATGGTTTGGGTTTAGCTTGGTGACGATTAAGGTGATCTTGTTTTATCGATGATCTGTGTGTCATGGGTTTTTTGTGTTTGTTTGGATCGACCAACTAGAGGCGCTTAAAATTTTTGGGGTGAGTGACAATTAAGGTGTTTCATCTTTGGGTCTTGATCTTGTTTTGGCTTTCCAAGGGTGGAAAGCATTATGGTGGGGAGAATTTCCACACCCTGACCTACCCTTTATTTTAGTTGATAATTTTCTTTGAATTTTAAAATTTTTTTGGGGTTCGGGTTGAGTCATAGACTAAAAACTTTTGAGTCAAGTTAAAAATTGGTGTTTTTCAGCTGACGTCACGCAGTGCCGCTTAGACATCTGCACGATTCCCCTACATTAAGAAAATTAAGATGGGTAACGTGGATTGAGTATTCTTATTATTTTTATTTGTGACATTATAATTATTTATATATTTTTTATTATAAATAAGGCTGTATTATTATTAATATTATTATTCTAGATTGATATATTATTATTTCAATTATTTGTTCGTTTTAGTTTATTAATATTATTTAATATTATTGTTTTTGGTTCCTCTATTTTTTTTCTTTTTATTTTTTATTTCTCTTTTTATTTCCTCCAAACCCTATTTCATACCACTTTTTTTCATTCCTCTCGCACTATAGCCACCACACACCCTATTCTACCTCTTCTCATCATCTCCCTCGGTTTGGCCATCTACCTCGGCTGGCCTCACTTCTCCTTCCCCTTGCCCCTGAAGGACCTCGTCCAGCCGCCTCCTCCTGCGTTGCAGTGCCAGCCCGCCTTGACCCCGTAGGACCTCATCCTTCCAGCCGGCAACAACCCAGAGCTACTTCTGTCTAGGTTTCCCACACGATTTTTCTGTCGACTCCCTCCTCCGTGGGCCGCCCCTAGTTCGCTACCCTATATCTGCCTCCCTTGCAGACCACAGACCACCCACATCCAGATGCGCCTCCCGTACGGAGCTTCCCCCTCCAGCCATGACTCCCGTCTGACACCGGCTCTCTTCCCAGCCTCCTGCCTTCTCCCCCCGCGCCCACCAGCATGCCCTCAACCCAGCAGCCCGTCAAACCATTGATGCGGCGGGTCATCCCCTCTTCTCACCCTCCCTTTCCTCTCCTCCCTTCAAGCTGCTCGTTTTTTCCCTTTGGCACGCGACCACAACTCTCTGCAGCACCTCTCCTCTTCCCCCTTTTCTCGTTTTCCCTCTTATAATTGTGCAGTGTACCCCCTGTATCCTCCTGCTCAAACCCCCCTTGGTCCGGCGTTTGTCTCCTCAATGCAGAAATTCCCTACAAGGAAACCTGTGACCTCTTTCCATCGTTGGTGCGCCCCTATCTGACCGCCCCCTGCTATCCAACATGAATCCCCCTAGTGCAGCCCCTGTTGGCTGGTGTGAAGTCCTACGAGTACTCCCTACTAAGCCAATGAGTATCCCTTCAACCGGAAGCCCTCCTACTGTTGTAGCTCCGACCAGCTGGCGTGGCACCAACCACCACACTCCCTCCTTTCCAGTTGCAATGGTCATCTCCGGCCCTAAACACCACCTAATCATCAGTGAATTACCCTGAGACCCTTCCTCATGGCTGCACAGTCCTCGCACAAACCCTTTTTCATCATCCGGTTGTTGCGCCATGCATCTCGGCCATCCCCTTCCTTGCTCCGGAAAAACAGAAGTGGTGAAACGCCCTGTCGACTTCCCCCTTTTCTATAACGGCCACAGACTCCTTCTGCCAATCCTCTTTTCGGGTTCCGCGCATGTTCCTGACCACTTTCTAGCTGCACGCCCTCTGGTCACGCGTCTTTTGAAATTCCACACGTCGTCTGGCCAGCCTTGCCAATGCAACATGCGTGCTTCCGACCAACGCGCCTCCAGTACGGCCATCGCACACCCTCCTAGTTGCGTCGCGCTCTTCACTGACATCCTCGCTGGTCGTTCCCTCTTTCTCATAATCCCTTTGATCGAGCACACCCCCACACTGTCTTTGCCTCCTTCATGTTGTTTCGCCGTGACTGAGGATCAGGCGAGGTCTGTGCTATCTATTGTTTTGATTATTTTAAATTAGTATTTATGATTGTTTTTAGTTATTTTTGTAGTGTTAAATTGTCAGGTTATTTCTGTTCAGTGTTTCTATATTTTAGATTATTTAACATTTGTTGCAGCTCTTGGGCGATACATTTCCGCCATATTGTGGTCATTAGAAAGTTGTGCGTACTTGTGCGCAAGTGTGAGATGTGTCACATCGTCATAACCGAGCTTCAAATTGAGGTAGGTCCCCCACTGCACTCACCTTTTAATTTATAGTTTATTAATAGCTTGATGTTTTTCTAATTTTAATAAATGACAAATATTCTAAGATAATTAATTTTTAAATGATTATTTAGTGTAAAAAGATCCATTTATTTTTTACCGAACACTTGAATCATTTTCATGACGAGCGGAGACCCAGTATAGAAAGAATTATCATGTTTCCTTTAAACATAATTCACAGAATTTCAATTGTACTTCTAGTTTTAAAGATAAGTGATTTCTTTTGAACAAGTTTTTTGGGTTTTCTTGAGAAATGAGGTTTTGTTTTAAAATATTTGAAGGCCCATTTAGCACTTTAATAGAATAAATTATTTTGGAAAACCCATTCAGGGGTGATATTTTGTGTGAATTGATTGTGTGAGCTATATGTGATGTTTGTGCATCGTGGCTGATTGATTTACATTGTGGAAGAACCCCTATTTTATTATATGTGTTGACATGGGAACCTGGAATAGTGATTGAATCATCTGAGAATGATTGTTGCACTAGTTTAGACCATGCACAGGCTAGTGGCCCCATATCAGGGGAATACTGAGTTATTGCTGCTATGGGGATTGGGCCCCTCGGTTAAGCCATGTAGGGCTATGCCGGGTAGTAGTATGGGCGTTATGACGTCATCGAGTTAGGGCATGCCTTCAGGACGAGTCAGATGTATAGTATGTTCTAAATCGTTCACGATATCCTAGGTTCGACCTATGTTTTCTTTTAGTGTCTATTTTTATGTGGCGGACGATTGAGAGGTCTATTTCGGTTACTGGCCCCATGTGCCACTTTTTACATTTCCCTTAGTGTGAGTGGTGTGTTATGTGTGGTTTTCCATTTGACCAACAACTAAAATTTGGATTTCTAAATTGTTCTCAAAAGTGTTTTAAAAAGAAATGAATCTGTTTCTTCCAAACACAAAACTTGTTCTTAAATTAAAAAGGGAAATGGACTGTAACTTTTTTTAGAAATGAAAGTGTGTGTGGAAAAAAAATATTTTATATAATTTAGTTCAAACCTGGAATTGATAAATTCTTTATTTAATGGTATGTGCATTGGGAATATGATTTTCCGGGCCTACCTGCTGAGTTTTAATACTCACGCCTATAATGTTTTCCTGTTTTTAGTTTCTGTTGCAGGTTTACTTGAGCTCTCTCTTTGTGGGCGATATTTGGTTGTGGACTGGTGAGCAACTATCGAAGTCACGAGGAATTTTGGTCGAGGTCAGGTTAATTGTTGTTGTTGTTCGTTCTTTCTTTTCATGTTGTTCATTTACTTTGTGTTGTTCCATTTTATTTCTGCATCTCTATTTATTTTCTTTTGGGCGAAATCGTTCCCTCTTGCTCTCTTTGATGCCCTGGCTCTTGTCGCCAGACCGAGACGATCGGGATCGCCTCTCGGGCCATGTCGCGGACCAGCTCGGGTGACTGGTTCAGGGTCGACCCGGGTTGGTTCGTGATAGGAGTCTAGTTACAGAGGCTCTCCGGGATGGAGTCCAGTTACAGAGGCTCTTTGGGCTGGGTTCTGGTTATAGTTATCCCTTAGGTCATGGCATGAGGCCTTGACCCAGAAATTAATTTTTGGCATTATGCAATTCCTTCATTATGAAAGTGGTTATTGATATTGCATGTTATTATTCGACTAGTAGAATATCCATGTGAATAAGTAAATGTGATTATTTAATTTTTTCTTTTCCATATTATGTTGAAGTTCATGTTTAAAGGGATTTTTTTAGTTATACATTGCCTTAAATATTTTTGCTTATTTATGAAATTTTCCGCTATATTGTTATCATTACTGAGCATCTGAGCTCACCCCTTTCAATGTTGTATTTTTCCAGGATGTGAAGAAGTAATTTATGAATGACCAGTAAGGATAGTATGAGGATATATGAAGACAAGATGTTGTTTTAGTAGTTTTAACATTATGATGTAATGTAAACATTATGAATGTATCTAGTGTTTCCAAGGCTACTAAACTAATCGGTCTTTCGAGACATGATCTTTTGTGATCATGCCAATGTTTTGTAACAATGCACTGACTCTGGGTAACTGGGGTCAGGTTGCTACAGTTGGAATCAGAGGAAGTTTAATACAATCCTTGGAAGCTTGATTTAGATAAACACTGATTAGAGAACATAATCCTAAGATGGACTTTGAGGATTATTATAGAAGAACTTCCTAGAATTTTTGTATTGTAGAGATTGTGTGAGTTCTCCTAGAAATACATCCCTGTCTGGATACAAGCAGGTAGAGGCAGCTCTGGCACATATGTACCTAGGGGTAGAAACTGAAAACATCACTTTGATCTAGACTCGAATGGGAACTGGGGCACGACAACGGGCCCTGTTTCACTCTTGGTTACGACACTCCCGGGGGATATTCTTAGGATAATACTCATTTTCTTTAAAAAACTATTATGAAGGGTCTATGAGTATATAATTCCTCAACGAAAACATTTTTTTTATAGATTATATCCATAAATAGTTCAATTTATGTTATGTGTTTTGCAAGTTTGTTATTATGTATTTCGATTCAAAAACTAATCTAGTTTATGAATTTTTTTTAGAAATGGATCCTAGTGGAAGGGATAGAAACTAAATCAATGCACACACTCCATGTAGGGATGTCTTTCCTGCTCAAGATAATTTTAGTGGAGCTGGTGATACAATTGGTGCTGATCAGCTTATCACCATACTGGGACAACTCACTCAAGTTATGAATAATAACCTTACTCGTATAGATCACCCTGATCCGCAACATGGAGGATCAATATTAGACCGCTTCATGAGGCAACAACCACCAAAATTCAATGGGAGTACAAATACCTTAGTAGCTGAGCAATGGAATATTCTTTAGAGAAAATATTCCATGCCTTGGGGAGTAGTGAAAGGGAAAAGGTTATCATGGCAGTTTACAGCCTCACTATAGATGCTGATCAATAGTGGACATTGATTCGAAACACAAAGGAAGATGATGAAGTATCAAATATTGAATAGAGGGAGTTCAAAGTGATTTTCATAAAAAATATGTTACTCGTGACCATCGAGCCGATATGAAAGGAAATTTCTGAGTCTAGGAAAAAAGGTTGATGAGAATGTCGCAAAGTATAAGGCTAACTTTACAAGGTTAGAAAGGCATGTAACAAATTATATACGTAACCCAAGAAGTTAGATCAATCATTTATTTGATGGGTTAAAACCGTTTCTCTGTTGAGCCTTAGTCTCACAATCTTTCTCATCGTACGAAGATATTGTATCTTGTGCTATCAAGATAGAAAATAAATTCTCTAAATCTTATGACAATAATGTAAAGAAAGAGAAGAACAGAATAATGGAACAAGTGACAGAAAATGGGAAAAAGGGAAATAAGGAATTTATATTATTCTATAATTGTGGGAAGAATCACCCTGGTACTTGCCTAAAAGGATTGAGAGTTTGTTATAAATGAGGATAAAAAGGTCACCAGGCTCGTGATTGCAAGGGAAAGAAAGAGACTATCAATGTTGAATGATACAATTGTAGGGAAATGGGGAATTATGAAAATGAATTTCCTAAGCGTTAGAGAAACTTACCTCAGAAAAGGACAAGTGATTAAGGTCAATTGTATGTTGTTACTACAGTTGAAGTGGAATAATTAATGTATTAGTGCTTTTGGACTCAAGGATTATATTCTGGTTATAATAATAATGTGATATATATAAGAATTGTACTCCAGTACTTGTTGTTTTCATTATGGTTTTAATATGATGAAGGTAATCATATTTTTAGTATGTGTAAATAAGAGAAACGTTACTTTTTTGGGGAATCTGATGTTACAATTGATTTTGGAATTTAGAGACCTTTTAGAGAAATTTTGGACAGAGGTATTTTGGATAACTATAATGGATGGAATTGATTAAGTTGAACATTGGATAATATTGTTTATGGTTAAAAATTTTCTGAATATTATTTTAGGAATATTATAATACTATAGTTTTAGGAAGAAGGATAACCTGCAGGTTGGGGGATAACCCGTCGCGTCGGAAAAAGCAGCAGGAATCGAACCCACATCCATAGTGCGACAAGCCTTTATTACCTACCACTAGCCTACAGGAAGTCCCTGGTTATTAAAAAATAGTATTCCTAATCTAAATGGTATGTGTTAATATTTGGAACCTTGTACGATTAGGATAAATATAATATTTTTGAGTTCTATTATCTTATTGAGGGAAAGATGAGTTTGTGGTAGAAATTAGTTGATGGTTGAAACTAAACTTATCAAGTATATATATATATACCTCCCTCTTATTATATGAATAAATTAATTCTTAAACATTAGGAAAGGGATATTAAAACAAAAAATGTGTTATCCTAATACCTTCTGTTTTGTGGAACTGATGATATTTTAAATCAATATAGATTGAAGGCTTTGAGGCCCTAAATTTTACACTTGTTTGTCATTGATGACCTCAATCACTCCCTACAAATATTTACATTTTCCCTCCATTTATATGTCTCTAGTTTCAACGAATGTTCTCTTAATCGAGATCATAATTTGGTGGTGACTTTTTAATTTCACTTTCCCTCTGTTTAAGGCTAAATTTTATTAACCTTATTTCTGATGTGGGTTTTACACAAAGGTATTTTCTATTTTCAACCTTTTATTTTCGAGGAACATTTTCAAATTTCAAGGTCGCAATTTATTGAAGAAGGGGAGAATGTAACAACCCATTCTTCCTTGGTACACTTCTCTTTGAATAATACAGCAGCATGTGGTGTACGCAACTTCAAGATCTAACACACACCACAACCAATCAAAGTAGCCGTTATGAATAGTAATACCCACTTTTTGAAATATTATAAATTTTATCTCTCAAAATGGACTTCACTTTTGGATTGGGAATATCAAATTTATCCTATTTTGATATTTTGGTACTTTTCAGATGAACTTTATATTTTGATGAATGGTGAAAATTACTATATTTTAATTAAAAACTTATTTAATCAAAATTCTTGGTAGTGATAAATTATGAATTTGAGTGGTTTTAAAAAATATTTAAAATATATTTTTACCATTTAATACAATGTTGGTCATTAGACATAATTTCACATTTAAACCGGACAAAAACAAGTGTAAATCTTTTGATAGTTATTATTTCTTAAAATCATGCTTTTTGTTTTGACAGCGGGAATTAATTTCTAAACAAATTCTTCCAATTCTGTGTTTTCAATTTGGAAAAATGGATTCCATATATGGAATCAGGATTTCCAAATTGTGTAAATAGTTAACTTTCATTTTTAGACATTTTGAATAATTACTTCGGTAAATATTTTATTTACCATGGTTAAAGGGTAAATCTAGTAAATAAGGGGGAAAATAATATTATAATAATAATAAATTACACTAAAATGTGTCCTCAACTTATTGGTGGGTACATGTTCGACCATGTGGGGCTGGCCGACCATGGGGGGGTGGCAGCACCCAGAGTGGCCCTCCCATGCCACTGGTCGGGGGGGTTACACCCCCGGTTTCTTTGAAACGGTCGGCCATGATATCCTGCCCTTGGCTAACCACGAGACCCCCCTTAGGTCCCACTTCTTGGTGGCACCGGTGGCCAGCACAGTCGGCCGCCCTTCCAGAGTCGCAGCGGCTAAGATCAACTGGCGCCGTACAACGGCGCTGCGACCCCTGAGGGTCTGGCATGACACGACGACGCCGCGTCCCTCCGCCACGACCCACCACGACCGCGGTCCGGCTCTACTCTGCGCGGCATGATGGTCCTGCACCTTTTCATCGACCGGCAATCATGCGCTGTTGATCCATTCGTGGTTGTCCCATCATATGCTTGTTCTTCGCAGTTCTCATCCATCGTACACAAACAACAAACGGGAAGGGAAGGGTCGACCCATGTTCGTGTGGTCTGAGCCCTTCATCATCATGATGGTATCAAGCAGCCAAATGAAACTCAAGAACTTGAAGAACGTTTATGAACAAAATTAAAACATGAACATAACAACCCCTACGTCAAGGTTCGCCATTCGTTGATGATATCGTGAAAGGGTGGACGTCGGCTCGCTACCGTCGTCGCAAGGGAGGAGACGAAGGTGACGAAGATCATTGGTGTTCATCGCTTCCGCAAAGGACTTTGATCCCATATCAAGCTTCGTTTTTTAAAGATCCGGCTGAGTGAGAACTGTTCTTTGTGAAGGGTGGTTTGCAAGAGATCTCTCTCAAACATTTCCCTTAACACAAAACGTGCAACCCAAATTAAAATAAGGCTACCCATTATTTTAATTTCACTTTCCAGGCCTTCAAAATTTAAATCCATTAATTAAATAATTAAAGAGTTTGAATGCATTGATTAACATGTGTTAGAAAACATTAATGAATGAGTGGAAGGTAGAGAGGCTACAATATTTAAGAAGAGAATTACTATATTCAAGGGTTAATAAAGGGGGTTTAGGGTGTTGAGGGGGAGGTGAGAAGGTAGGGTCTCGTGTGGACCCCACCACAATAAACCCTCCCATGGGAGGTTAGGTGGGTGTGGGCCCCCACCAAAAACTTCTCATTTCGATGATATTAACCACCTTCAAAAAATAAAATTTTTACACAACAACTTTTATTTCTTTTATTCTAAATTCCCAATTATTAATCCTGAACCCGGTCAAAATGCAACTACGGCAAAGGACCTCTAAAGAAATTATCGGTTCTGCGAGTTCATCGGTGCCAACAGATTTCAATACCGAGCACCTGTTAGAAAGATAGAAAAATCCGCTTGTTCGTTTACTAAATGTACCCAAGCTAAACATCATAAATTGATTCTGGGCACACAGGGCCACAGAATTAAGTGCCGTCAAATGCCACGGACTCGAAAAATTACAAAGAAATTAAGAAACAAATCCCCTTGAAATTTATGGTTCTTTACAATACATCGTCCCATAAATGATGTATATCCTATTTCCACACTATATAATAGAGAATTAAAAGGATGTACATAAAATTCCTCAAATAGGTCTATATGTACTGTCACTTTTAATGCTATTATTATGAGATAATTCAACTAAATGAATATTTTCTTCATAAGTTCATCTAAATTCAATGTCACAATCCTTGATTGTGTTCTCTAGTGTATGAATTACTCATTCTTCCCACATATTCATATGTGGGTGGTATGATGGTATCATGGTCAGTTGGAACCCAATAAAATAATATAATGATTTCAATAATCCACAAGTCTTGTCATAATCTATGTTAGATACAAAAAAACAAGGAACCCGTTTATCATGAAAACCTCTAAGATATATGGAATTCCTATATTATCAATTTTTATTGTTTATTAAAAAGGGAGAAATAGTACCTATATGGTGATTCATTCGATAGTTAACCAAATGGAATCATGCATCCATAATATTTATTTTATAACTTTTAAAAATATTACCTCTCTCTTCTCTCACTTCTATGAATTAATTGGAATGAAATATATCATTCAAGATTTTTTTGTACTATAATTTTACCTTTTGAGATGTTAGGTTTTTTACCATATAATCCCCAATCATGGATCTCACTTATGAAAACAAAAATGGTCATTCATAACCTTATTCATTTTAAAAATAGAAAAATTAATGTTCAATATTTAATTGTGATTTGTGGATAAAATCTATTACTAGAAAGATTTATGAACTACAATATGATTCTAAATGTGAAACAAAGAGATTAACTTATATTTCCAATTTTCAACTATCTCTCCAACATTTTGTTTTGACCAATTTCTGATATAATAATAATTTAGTTTGTATAAATCACTTTCCAAATATATTAGGTAAATAAAAAAGGTTAATTATAAGATGATTTTATGTTCATAATGTGTGGTTGAATCCATATTCATGTTTGTAATCATGACCATCAACATGAATTGATGATGAGATTCTTGGACCAATTTTCTATAAGTTTTTTAACACAAGAATGATCCAAAAAATTACCTTTATCACTTGGGTATACAATGAAAAACAAACATTTGTAGTTATAACATCCATTTTTATTGACTCGTGTTCATGTGTCACTATGAAAAATGTATTTCAAACTCATGTGGTTAGTGATAAATAATAAATTTTCATCGAATCAGAAAATGATAACATGTTTCTAATGTATGTAAAACATCATGTAATTTCATGTCAACCATAGTATAGATGTTAAAATATTCATAAAACTATATCAAACCATAGGCCACCACAATGTTTTCCTCTATGAGAACTAAATATAGTTTATATCTAGTCACATAAAAATATACAACATGGTCATTTACTTATTTTGGTTTGATTTTGTTGGGAGATGAGGTGATATAATATTTAAAATATAAAAATAATTTATAATAGTCATCGATCAAAAAAAATTTAACACCCCCTCCTATCAAAGAGGTCATGGGAGAAGAACTCCTCGACTAATCCCAAGAAAATGTGATGATAATAGCATGCTAATAGAAAAAACAATATAATTCAAAATGATTCCTCGGTGACATACATGGGACTACTACATTGATATTTCCATTTTAAAATGATATTCCTTCCTAAAAAATGAAATGCTCCAAGAAATAAATTTTTTATATTTAGAACTTACAGTTATATTACTTTTTAGAATATCATATAGTCCAACTCTACTAGAATTTATATCAATATCCACCATTAATATATAAATAGGTATATCAATGTATATAAATTTGAGTTTTATTTCATAAATATTTATATGGTCTTTAGATCTAACCACATAATCCATATAATTCAATATATAAAATGTATCAATATCCAGGGTGATAAAATCCAATAATAACCACACTATATCAACAATAATGAAATGTGTTTGGAATTTGAAACCTAATTAACCAAATTATACATGTGGTTTCCTAGTATTATTTATTCCATGAATAATATCATTATATAATACTAATTAATTAACCACGTTTACCAAAAAGAACTTTCAAAAGAGTTTATTTTAGAGGAATAATTCATTACACCCTGAATAGAGGTACTTTCTCAATATTGATATGACTCCCTCCTGGATAATGATTTTGATAAGCTATCATATGATAAATCATTATCACCTATTGAGGATTCAAATTTAAAATAAATATCTTCTTGGTATTTTCATCATTCACTACTTTCTAAGGACGAATGAATCATATATGGGACTATTCCATAATCAATCATAAGATACCAAAGGATAATTCGATCTTGTTCCACCAATAGATTTATAAAGACAAAGATAATACTCATTTATATTACCTTCCATTATATAATGTTTTAGATTTAATATTGATGACTATCATTTAAATTTATTATCTATAAAGGGAGAACATTACAAATATTATTTTTTTAGTCAGATCATATATGAATGTCAATCGATTCAGTTTTCCAGGTTTGTGGTGAGCCGAATCATTTTTAACAGGTTTCCCACATCATATTATTATTATATTTTTTATTCCCTCCTATTATCATGTAAACAAAAATACTACCATCCACAAGGTTCACAAAAAGACAAATTTACAAGATTTTATACATATTAACCATGTTTTTATAATGTGTAATATAGAGGATAATTATCCAGGATTTAATCGCATGATGTGATCTCAAATAAAAAATGTGTTCATTCATGGATGCATAACCATCGACTTCCATAATGAAAAAATACAAACCAATAAAATAAATGAATAATCTAACATAATTATTTTTTATTGTTTTAATCTAATGAAGGATTGTTTTCTTGTTATAATGAAAATGTTGGGAATGAATTTTTGTTGAAAAATTACATATTATCCACGGATATAAGTCCTTGATTATATTTATCCTAGATAGATAAATATCCCCATTTCAATAAAATATCCTAATGTACATGAGTTTACCAAATAAACATTATATCCACCACTGTACCACGAAAAGATACTATTATGATCAATTGGTTCTTCCACAATGTTTCATGTTTTAATGTTTAAAACATTATTCATCCAACCAAAATCAAGGGATCAACTAGATGGTTTCCATTTAAAACATCACAGGATGACTCACAGGCTTCATTGGAGAATGGGGCCCTACTAGATATAGTTAAAATCAAAATACACCAAATATTGGAAATAAATTCCATGGATTAATATAGTGATGGGTGTTGATTTTCCCTAAGAACCACAAAAAATGTTCAAAATATACATAAAAAAATTAAACCTATATGAATTATGATAAATGGAACCATACAACTTTAAGAAGTCTAATACACACAAAACAAGTGTAACATTAGATAATTGATAAGTTTATAAGGATAAAATTTCAAAATATGACGGATTAAGTACCCATGTGGAATTATTTTTGAACTAGATATAGACACTCTTCATACCTAGATCCAATAACCATGATGTAAAACTGACATGTATCCACTAGGTATGTATTAAATAGGTCCCTTCCTAGTATCTTGATTGATGAAATAGTAATATTCACCATATTTACCACGAGGGGGGTGAGAATAACACACTATATGTAATCCCAAAATACATTCCAACCCATTCCACTACGAAATGAATAAGGTACCACATGCCTTTTAAAAAAAGGTTGAAATAGATCAATAATAGATATCAAATTCCTAAATGAGTTTCATAGAAGATAAATATTAAATAAGGTTTCATTCCACATCCCACCACATAGAATAATAATTAAATACCACAATAAAAAATAAAAATAATGAATAAAAATTTGTATCCCTAAAATCATGAGGGTTGAGTCGTCCTATTAGTATGATATCACATGGTGACAAGAATTGGTAGTGGTACTGCTGAAAATTTTATATTCTACGTTTATTATTCTTAATGAGTGGTACATATGAACATGATATATCCATATTTTTCAATTATTGATTTTTGTACTTCTTTACAGGATCCATCATATATGAATATGAATGCGCAGAAGCTAGATTTTTACAAATAAATATGAATTTTTTCCATACACATAAATTTCATCATCATTCTTTATAGAAAAACAATATTCAAATATTTATTAGAAAAAATTTTCAGGAAAAATCAATGTATTGGATTTACATATAAACATATCATGATATATTAATCCATAGAGTATGAATGATTTAAAATACTCAATCCATCACGTTTTAGCATAGTAGAGTGAGAGATAATACACCATTCCATTAATTTTATGGAATATATGATGAAATATTATTGTATTGATATAACCACTTCCATTAGTTCCAATATTAAAACACAAGATAATCTCATTTAAACGAATTAAAAACCATATGTCTACAAATTACACATTGATATATGCTATCATTCATGAAAACTAGATACGATATGAAATAAGAATGAATAATGATATCATAACATTTTATATCACTACCTCAATTACCAGATGTGTACGAGAATAAAACGTGATTATTAAATATTTTAAAAAATAAATTTTGGAAACCCCAGATGCTGAT
Organism: Viscum album; assembly: GCA_963277665.1. Lineage (NCBI taxonomy): Eukaryota > Viridiplantae > Streptophyta > Magnoliopsida > Santalales > Viscaceae > Viscum > Viscum album. Next base: position 1,782,081,344 of record OY728119.1, on the reverse strand, counting down.
CGTAAATGAGAAGAACCCTATGAAATTTTTTCAATTTAAATATTTTCTATAAATGGTTAGGAGTGGATATATTCGTGATTCGAGAGAAATTATGTTCAAAATAATTTTGGGGTCACATAAAATAATATATCATATACCTATAAATTAATTTATATGAAACTAAGATCAAATAATTATCTTATTTAAATTTATGGACCACCATATGCCTCCATCTAGTTAAATAAATTCAGAGTATGATTCATTTTATCATATATTCCCATTCCAAATACAAATAATCAATTTCATATCTACTCAATGAATTTTATTTGTATTTGTATTCTATACTTGTTTCAGCTTACTCCACCTGACACTTTCGTAAAGTAATTCAAGTGAACCCACACCTAAATGAAAATACATAAATTTATACCTTATATTAAATAGGGTTTGATACACAATCCATGAAAAAATAGATGTAATGCAAATTAAGTAGTCATAATGATTAATCTAAAGATAATATCTAAGTGATTGAAGTACAATAAAATAAAAATTTAATCCATGGATCATATCAATGAAATTATCAATTATATAAAAACTATTAATTCCATAGAGAATATAAATGTTATTCTATAATAATAAGATCACTACAGAATCCAATATATCATCACATGGTTCTCAAAATGAATAGTTATAATTAATAATATATGAAAAATAACTAATGAGATTCAATTAATTAGGCTCAAAAGAAAATTTTATGAGTGTTTCAAAATCATTCTAAATTCATAATTGATATTCCATATCCATATATAGTGTCCCATGAAAAATATATCAATATTTATAAGGTAAAATTTTCCTAATATATCCAATGAATTCAAAATCATTTAAAAAATAATTTACCAACTTATTTAATTTAAATATATCAGTGTTCTCATAATAGGAATGGATAATATATCCTATAGAACATCATAGTTATTTAAAAATCAAGGTTCATATCATTAATACATATTACCACATAGATCATACATAAAATTAATCATTTAATTTATAGGAAAATCAAACCATATTAGTTGTCACATTTTTAAATATAATGTTAAAAATTAACTTCTTATGTACTTTGGGATTATTTAATTGTTATGATTGTGGAAACAAAAGGCAATAAATTATTTACATTGAGTAGATATTTGGTTTTATGACTACACTAACAGACATATTAATAATAGTGATACCATTATGGGTATAATAAAGACCACATTCCTTATGCTTATAAAAATTTACTCATAAGATAATGACGTTTTATTTTATAAAAATTGTTAAAAATTAAAGAAAAATATAAAATATTGAAACAAAGGAATAAATTTACCTAAAAAATACGAGACAATTATTCTATGGATGAATCCATTAATTAATGGAATGATATTTATAACCTCTCCTTGTGATAATATTCTTAATGAAGGCCGATCAATTTCTTTATGAATCATGTGAGAAAACATTAAATGAAATTGAATATGGATGGGGTAATCTGAATAATGATTCATGGTAAATAAAATCATAAAAATTGACTATAATGCCTATAAATGAAGTAATGAGTGAATGAGTAAACCAAGGAAATTAATAGTATTCATTTCTGTCAAAATTATGTGGCCTTTAGGGTCCAAAGCATAGTTCTACAACATCAACCCAAAATAAAATAGCTTTTAGTGGAGAAAAAGACCATTTGCCACTCCATATAATACATTTTTATAGAGGGGCCATCATCCCTTCACTGTGGCCAACTTTGGACAACTGAACAATTTGGAGCTCCTTATTGTATTATATAAAATTCCCATGGATGTTCATCATTCCCTTAGTCATCCTTATTATTTCTCTATTGGAAACCCCCCAGATGAAACACAGTCCAAAATGGTAGAATCGTATATTAATTTCCCATTTTGATAACTACCACATTAGTCAACCTTGATACTCCCACAACTATAAAAATACAAAAATAAGTCATTTTGTTACTAAACATTCCACAAGAGACTCTCAATCAACAACATTCCGTGATCCAATAAATATAGTGTAACATGGTGTATGCTAAATATTCTGGTATAAATAATAATGTCAAGAAGAATACCAAAAGAGTGGCTTACCATTCATTTCACAGTAGAGAAACCCACGTTCCCCATGTAAATACCCACTCTATGGAGCTACATTGAATCTATCAAAATAACATCCCCATGGGAAATGATAGCATATAATATCTCATGATGACCCTATAAGTTATACTGGCCCATATATTATCACCATGATGTGTCCCCTCCTTTACCATGGTGTGGTGGCCTACTAATATTCCAAAAAAATATCCAATTCCATTGCAATAATAATATAAGGACCATTCAGGGGTGTATATTCATCTTTTAAATTTTATTTACATCTCTTTATAATTGTTAATAAAATTAATCCTAAGAGTATGAGTTGTCCTAAGTGTTATACCATGGGTAATTTATATGAAGGAGTATGAAAGCATTTCATATTAAGTTTTTAAAAATTTGGAGCTTGGTTAGTACTAACCATACCCCTTAGCTATACAACTTGAAGGGGAATGGTGCATGGTTGAAAACCCAGAAAATGGGAGCCCAGAAACAATGTGTCCTTGGATCAGTCCATACACATCGTTTCTAGGTGGTTCAATGGACTATATTCTCTCCCAAAAAAACCTTGTGACCCATTTCCCCATAGTATAGAGGTTGTTTCATGATTGGTGAATGATTTCTCCAATGATGGAACAAAATATTGTTCAATAATGAAGGAGAGGAAAATTCTCAGTTGACTCATTAAGATTTATGAAATAATATTTTAATTTCTCCCCTATCCATATATATAATATTTCATGATGAATTGAGTCCTCCCTCGACATCCAAGGGTTATTCTCCCATAATTTGTAGTCATTTGAAGCATTATTTCTTTCAAATAGATTTTATAGCTGAGTCTATCACTCCCCAAACATTTATTTTATTTAATAACTAGGTTTCATTATTTTTATTACATCGGAATACTCTAAATCCTTATTTAATAGATAATTATGATTTTATTCACCAATGGTTGTTTTTTTAGTCAATGGTCATGTACAACTAAGGGTTATTCAATGAAAATGATGATTGTGGTTTACATGTTATATCCAATAGTCCTATTTTTTTTCTTCATTAATGTGAATGAGAGAAAGTCCCATTATGATGTAAATATATTTATATAGATATAAAAAATAAATTTTGTGTCTAAATGAAATTTTGGACCTCTCACATAACTCCTAGGATCCATTAATGAAGAGTAATCTATGGCTATGTTCATCCAATTGGTGAGGCACTCCACAGAATAAAGAAATTATGTCAAAAAATAATAATTTAAAGGGTTTACTACAATAGAATAATTAAAATTGAATTTATCGTGCTAACATGGAATAAATTGGTATTTCATAATTTGAAAAGGTTAAATGAGTTCTGGATTGTATGTGGGTATTTGTAATAAATTGTTTTATAGAGGAGTGTTCATGTTATAATATGTTTGAATGTATTTTTAATGGTTTTGGTTGTGGCTAAATGGTAAAATGGGATAGTTATATATTTGTTTTAATAATAATTAAAGTGATGTACAAGGAAATTATGATAAATTGAATATGGACTCACATTAATGTACTCCACTAGAAAAAATGGTCATGTATTTTAAAACCTAATAATTGTTTTATGGTGAAACAGATAAGGATAATGGTCATTGTGGTCCACACTAACATAAGGGTGATGTTCATTACGGTGAACATTTAGGATTGTTTTTTTATATGTTTCCAAACAATGATAATGATGTTGATAATGGAAGTCCACAATAAGAATGAGTTTTGGTCATGTGTTCAACATCATAGTTCGGATATTGGACTATTGTTCCCTATTTGAAGTTATGTATCAATTAATAACATAGTTTATAATTCCAATGTATGCCGATGAAAGCTTGGTGTTTTAGTACAATGTTGGAAAAACAATTGACTTTGGATAATAGAAACCATTTTCTTTTTCTACTTCTCTATTATTTGACTGTGATTCTGAATACATCATTATTGAATATTTATAGTTGTAGATATCGTTGGTTGTCGTCTTCTGGGTTGTACTCACATCCACTTTAGTCCATCATTGGGTATCAGAGATGAATTCATTGTCATTAGTTATTATAATTGAAAATGACCTATTTTTAATGGATGATTTGGTATTTGGGATACATCTCACAAAGGGGAACCTGATGTAGCATTGAGTCAAGAATTGAAATTTTTTATTAGTGTATAGATTTTGTTTTGTACTGGTAGGTGATATGGCTTTGACATTGATTTTGTATTCGTATAGTTGGTGTAATTTACAAATTTAAGGATCTTTTAATTTGATTCATAGTTATTACTAATTATTTTATTCTTTATATCTTTTTTTAATGTAGACTTATATTTTTAACAAAACAGTTATAGATTCTCCTCATATATTCGTCGACCATCATTTATAGTTGGTGGCCTATGGTAGACGGGGAGACATACATGAGGTCATATTGTACACCTAATTAGTCTAATAAATTCACTCCTGATTTCCATAACTAATGTGATCACTAATATAATTGATAAACTAAGGGATAAATGAAAATCAAGCTAGTCCATACCTCAATTATGAGAATTTTGTCTATTCATAAAGGAGGGATCATGTGAATGTAATTTATATTTAATAAAATTAATAATAATATGAAAAAATGAAGAGTCATAGGTGATGAGATGAAAATACTCATATTCCTGAGATATAAAATTGAGAGAGGTAGTGATTTACCTATGTTGATGGCCATTGGTGGGGAATAGACACATAATGAAATATGTAATTTTAATCATTAAATGAAGATATAATTTATTAGAATCATATTGACTACACATATAATGAATATTAATTATTAAGAAATAATTATTTTTATACAATAATGACATATAATTGGGATGTGTGTGAATAATGAAAATAAATTAAATGGATTCTAAAAAATGAGTTCTCAAATAATGAACGAATAATGTAATCAAGATACATAATTTAATAATGCAGTGATTCTATGAATTCAAGACATCATTATTGGTTCATCAAGAATATTACTAGGTTTATTTAGTTGGATGATATAAATTAAATTTTTTATATGAATTCTTGAATATACATTTTATCAAATAATAAATTTGATAAAAATACTATATTATATATGTTTGTGAGGGTATAAAATATTATGAGTGTAAAATTAATATTATTTGATAACATAACAACGAGGATATATACTTCATTATGATTGTATGCTAGGATTGTAAATAACTGGAAGTACCAAGTATGTATTTTATGAATTATTTATTTAGAACAAGGTATGCTGATGAGGAACTTTGGTAATAATATAGTCTAATCATAATGAAAAAATATTCAAATAGATATGAATTGAACATGGATTTTATTTTATTAACATAAGGTAAACTTAATACCAAAAATATTAATTACATTATGAGGGTGATATCTTATACATTATAGTGTGATTTGAGGGATAATGTATTAAAAATGGTTTTTTTTCAAATTAACCTCCACAACCAAGGAGTTTTGGAACCGTTAATTATTTAGGAGGATTTGAGAAATTTATTTGTATTCAGGATGTGTTTTGTGGCATAAATGAGGATCTTAAAAATTGATTTAGGTTACTTAATAAAGATACTCATCTACAATGATATCTAAATATAAATTATATATAGGTTTATAGATAATGAATGTATATGATGATGGGTATCCTTCAAACTCAACCACTATCTTGAGTTGGAGTTAGATGATGTTGATGATGCTATATCATTAACCAATCTATTAAGATACTAGAAAATATTATCCATACAACTACATTTACATAAAAAAATATCAATCATGAGATATAGAATTCAATACATAGAGAATTTCAGATATGTGAAATTTATATAAAAATATGATGGATGTGATTGTTGGATAAGAGTTGTTCATCCATCATCATAGTTAGGGGAATTTAATGGTTTGTAATTCACCCATGTGGTCACACCCATTATCTATCACTAAACAAGGATTGTGATGGACGATGATGAACCATATGATATCTCTTCTCCTGCATAGTTATAAATCATATAAGAGGGTTGGTGATACAATTATATCCATTTAAATGGTTGTTTTCAATAATATTATAGGATAATGATTTAACCTTATTGATATGTATTTTAAAAAATATCCATTATTATATATTCTCATAGTTTTAGGGATATTGGTACTTTAGAGTTTGATATGTACATTTAATTTTTCAATTTATAGATAGATATAGAAATGTATTTCCTCCTATTTATTTGAGATAAGTGGTGATGGGTATTTCATCAAGCATATCATAATCATTTCATGTTTTTTGAATTTATGGGATTGAAATCTTTTAGGTTTTATGAGATATATATTTTTTGGAAACATTATTATATAATGAGTGTGGTGAGTGTGAGTTTTTTGTGAATTTTTAATGATTTATCATTGTTAATTATAGTTATAATGTCTTGTAATTTAGGACTATTAACACCATAAATATTATTGATGCCCATATATACTATATGGTTATTGGGTCAACAAACTTCTTGTGATGGACCTACTAGGTGTTATTTTAGTTACCCTTGAATATGTTTTTGTATTTCCTATTCCATCTTATCATCCAGATTAGTTGATGTAGAGGATGGATGGAATCGTTGACTAGAGGTGGATGTTGAATTTGGATATCATGTGGATTTTAGGTGATCATCAATATGACCACTCTCGTGTCATTAGTATCTAGGAAAGAAATCCATTTAAGATGATATTTTGAAACATATTGATTAATATATATAATTTTATTCAATATCCATGATTAATATATAAAATTATATATTTATTGATATATATGATTTATTTTTTAGTTTATATTTCATGTATGTTACAATGGATTTTGATTTATAGTAGATGTTTATGGGTTCTTGATTGGTAATTTCTATCATGATTACGTGGATATATCGATTAAGGTTTCTATCCCCTGGCCAAAGAAACTTTAATTGGGTGTTTACATATCAATATTATGTGATGGGACATTATGACAATCATCATGGATATAACACATAACATGCAGTGAATTACTCACAAAAGAATTAGAATAATGAGTAAAATTCACCAATCAAGTATATGTGATAAAATAGAAAATCATATCCATAATCTAAAATTAAAGAATATTATACAGGAGTTCATAGTCTAGAAAAATAATATTAATTAACAACACTTATGAAAAAACCAAGAATTAACTTGATAGGAATGTAATGTCTATCCCGTACATGCCAAATTTTATTTCGATGTCATCTTCAAAATTATGTTTTGTCATAAATTACATTTATTAAATAAAATATTGAACTAAGATAAATAATATATTATTTTATAATAATGGAATATAACTTTATAATAAATAATATATGACAAATTAATGAAAATTATTTATAAACATTGGGAAATGAGTAAAAAAAGCACGTAAATATAAAATAATAATGAAATATAAATTATCATGATTGCACTTTTTAATCATAATTCCAATGAAACCAATAGAAATAATAATATGTTTTAATTCGATAAAAGTACTAAAAAATAACATGTGGGTATTAGTTTACTGCTTTAGGTAAATTACGTATGTTCATATATTGTTTTAAATTAATCCAATATATATATATATTATCAAAGATTATATGGTAATTTTTATATGGATATTGAGAATTCATACATTTAATTCGTATATAAAGTTTATATAATAAAAATATAGAAGTCACAAATCAAATATTATATAATATTTAAAATTTTATATATATATATATATATATATATTTGTTGGAATAAAATAATCACATACTATGTTATGTTCAGAGATATAGTTTTTCCATATTAATAATAAAGTTATTAAATTTACGAAATGAGTATAATATAATTAAAAAAATATAATAAATGGAATGACTTATAATTAAATTACATGACTGAAATAATTAACAATTTATTAGGAATAAATATTTATGCAAGAATTATAAAAGAGTTATTATTTATTTTATAAAAATTTATTATTGAAATCATGATCTTTAAAGTAATGTTAAATTAATCATGTATATATATATATAATTCATACAATCAATAATGTATTGACTGAAAATTTTCTTAAGAAAAATATAAAATCATTTATAGTATAAAATTCTATATTTACAGAAATATTATTTTTTATATATAATATAATTTAATATAATATATAAATTCATTAATATTGGAAATTAATTTTTATTAATTATATTCTAGATTAAGATTCATCACTTTGATAGTTGGTCAGAGGGTATATATTGTGTCTTTTTCATAAATAAAAATTATCCTTAAAAATAAATAAATCTAGTAAAATAAATTAGAATAGGAAAAAATTTCATAAAAAGATTTATTTATAATTTAATTTATATTAAATCATTATAAAAGTAATTTTTTAGATTGTAGGTTATATTTTAATATTACAAAAACATTTCATTACCTGACTCTATTGATTCACATCTCATTTCATATTTTCAAATCTCCAAACTCATGTTCATAAAGAAACATCTCTTGTTTTATATTAATGCAGGGACAATCACCACCAGTTCCATTCATACTATAACATATTATTTTCTCTAAAATCTTAGTCTTAATGTTTATCCATAATTTCCAATGTCACATTATGCATCTTTTTGTAATTACAATAACGCAATGTATTTCATACAAAGGTAATCATTATAATTAGGAGAAAATCCATCAGTGTAAGTACCATATGCTTATTCATTTCAGTCAATCCAATTATCATATCAAATATTTCTAAATATTAACCAATAGTTTAATGAAATGATTTTAAATTCATTAAGATTATTTAAAAATAATATTATATCTATATAAATTAAAATGATTACAAAATTATATGGATGATGAGAAACTATATAGTTTATTATTTAAATCATTATAGATTATAAATTGTTAAATAATTGTAATATATGACCTGAATAATAAATTTGTTTTATAATTACATTATTTAGAGAGTTACTCAATTATTAATGTGAATCATAATATACCATATTATTATATATAAATTCACCTTAAATTTACAGATTGAGAATTCCAATATTATTATATATAATAGAATCATCCATCAAATAAAATTGAGAACATATAAACCCTTATTATATTATCTTTCCCATGTATTGAATTATTTTCTAATGACTGAATTAATAAAATAGAATATTGATAATATTCACCACCCCATTACTTGTATAAAAACATTAAAAAAAGTACAAAAAATATAGAAAATAAATAATTTATGAAAAAAATATTTATCCTAGAGTTATATAAATAATTAATATAAATAGTAATATATTTTAATATGGATTGAAAATTATTTAATAATATCTTATAGGTTATTATGTAACGCCCCGACCCTAGTTGCCTAGAGTCGGTGCATTACTTCATAACATTGGCATGATCACAAGAAAGATCAAATCTCGAAAGACCGATTGGTTTAGTAGCCTTGGAAACACTAGATATATTCATAAGTTTTACATTACATCATAAAATCAAAAACTACTACAACAACATAATGTTTCCACAGTCCACACTACAATCCCCTCATAATATCCCTGCAGGTCATTCATAACTTACATCTTCACTTCCTGGGAAAAATAAAACATAGAAAAGGGGTGAGCTCAAATGCCCAGTAAGGATAACAATATAGCGGACACTTTCATCAATAAGAATAAACATTTAAGGCAATGTATAACTAAAACAAAAGCCTTTTAAACATGAACTTTCAACATGGTATGGCATAAATAAAATGAAATAATGCCATTTACTTATTCACATGGATATTCCACTAATCGAATAATCACATGCAAAAATAAATAACCACTTTCATAATGTTGGAATGCATAATGCTAAACGTTAATTTCTTTGTCTAGGCCTCATCCCAAGACCTAGGGGTTACTTCTAACCGGAACCCAACCTGGAGTGCCTCTAATAACCGGACACCAACCCGGAGTGCCTCTAATAACCGGACACCAACCCGGAGTGCCTCTAATAACCGGACACCAACCCGGAGTGCCTCTAATAACCGGACACCAACCCGGAGGGCATACTTTTACCAGTCCCTAACCTGGAGGGCTTACTTTAACCAGTCCCCAACCTGGAGGGCTTACTTTTACCAGTCCCCAACCTGGAGGGCTTACTTTTACCGGTCCCCAACCCGGAACATACTTGTTTAACACATTCATCTGAAGAAAAGATTGAAATATAACATAAACATTCGGATTAAAACTAGCATACGAAATGTCAATAATTTCACCATAAACTATGAATGGTATAAAAATATCACATCCACAGTCAAACATATCACAAAACCTTCAATTCAATATAGAATTTTTGTATCATAATAAATCAACTTCAAATAATCTTAAAATCCATCAAAGGATGTTGACATAGATGAAATCAAAATTCTTTTTAAAGAAGTATCTCCTTTTATTTTGAAATCATTTAAGATCCATATAAAATAAAACATTTTCTTTGAAAATATTCTTATAAGCTTGTAAGGAAAGCTTTGATGATTTTATAACGGCGTAAAATAACCGCACCCGCCGTATAAGTTAAAAAAAAACATTCTTACCTCAATTCTGTCGAAAAGGTTAAAAAGGACCTTGTTTTGAAAATGACGGAAAGATTCCTTTATAAACCTCTTATAAAAAGTCAAAAAAGGGTATAAATGACTTTAACCCATATTCTTGTAAATAGTAAAAATGTTTTGAAATACATTTTTAAGAAACATGGATGTGGATGATAAAGAGATCCCAGTAGATTATTACATATAAACAACCTCGGATAATGAAGAGATTGTGAAATAACCCTTACCTTGTACTTTTCCTTGGTTGGGGTAGGTTAACCTCCTGTATAATGGTGAAATAGTTGTTATTAAATTATACAAGAATCATATATATTAATATGATATCATATATGATCTTTTAACATTGATTTGTTAATAATATCTTAGAATTATCGTCGTTTCGGGAGTTAACTTACTCATTTTCTTTTATATGTTTTGTTACATAAGCCATGGTTGTTGTATCTTATTCATATCCATAATGATATACAGTCCTTAAACATCATTTTTAAATCATCAAATGATAATTATACTTGAATGGATACGATGGAGAATGAATCTCATCGCGTTCGTGGAGACGGTAGTCCGTACGTACGCACGAGCGACAATATCATTCTTTTGATATTAAAATAGTATATAAATGGATGGTATATCATATATACAGAATCATTAACATGTTATATTTATTATTTACTTTAGTCACACATCATTATTATACCCATCCAAATAATATTATATTGAATAACAATTACACCACGACGTGGAGACGGTAAGCCGTACGTACGCACGTATGGTGACATGTTATTCAAAGGGTGGATAGAATACTGAATATGATTGTACCATATTTATAATAACATCACAGTATATGTGAGATACTGGAGTTATTATTTCAGAATGGTAAGAACAAAGGAAGAAGAAGTGGAAGAAGAAATGAACTTAGAAAAGGGTGGTGAAATCATTACCTCTTCTTCGGGTTCTTCCTTTTGATTTGATCAAAAGGGCTCCTTAGGTTGGCTTTCTGATCAAACTAAGGCCTCTAGGTTGTAGTGAGGGATGTTGGGAGAGTATTTGGGCAGAGTTTGGCCGAACCAAAAGGCTTTGAAGGTGTGAAGAAATGGGAAGGAGGAGTGCCCTTTTATAAGAGGGGTGAGGGGCACCTTTGGAAAAGCTAGAAATATTAATTTACAATAAATTCATATTCGGTTTCTAAAGGCTCCAAAGTTGACTATTCAAAGGATGAGGTGGGGATAGGTCGAAAACAACTCATCCAATAGAATTTAGACAGGTTTGGGTACTTATATTAACCTTATCTTTAAGTATTAACTCTAAGTTAATTAGTTTCACTTTTACAATGTCTCTTTGTATTTTTATATATTATGGTTAATAAACTTACTATATACATCCAAGAGACCCCCAAGTGGTCCATTAATGATTAACCTATCATATTATAAGTCTCTTGGCCGAACCTTAGATTTTTAGGAATTTAATATCAATTAATAATATAATATTTGTTTTAAGAACTCTTTTATGTCAATTTTGACACTATTCAATAGTTGATTTTTGTGAAACTCATAACAGATTGATTACTTCGAACAAAGTCAATTAAATCAATCCTAATATATCATATTATCCTAGAAAATTAGTTTAATTCATTAAAAGGTTCATATTATATTTATTTGGGTATTTATAATATCAATTATGTTAATTGTTTACTATTTTAGTAATTACTGCATCATCATTGTGTCATAAATAAAATAAATTATTTAATGTCTAAAAATTATAAATAAAATATCATTATGTAGGAAATCTTTTTATCTTTCTAATGAATATTTATAATCGAAAATCAAACATGTATAACCCTATGTAAAAATTGTTGTTCTAAAAGATATATGCTTGTGTCATTTTTGTATTCATTTTGACTTAATTAAAATAAAGTGTCATTATCACTTACAAGTGGATCCATGGGGTCCCAAAATAGACCCAAAGATGCCCATGGTCGACTATGTATCAACCAATAGGGTTAAGACACGTTTTAGGGTAATTTAGTATTATTATAATATTATTTTTTTAACCCTTATTTACCGGATTTACCCTTAACCATGGTAAATAAAATATTTACCGCAGTAATTATTCAAAATGTCTAAAAATAAAAGTTACCTATTTACACAATTTGAACATCCTGATTCCAAATATGGAATCCATTTTTCTAAATTCAAAACACAGAAGTGGCAGAAATTAATTTAAAATAAATTCCCGCTGTCAAAACAAAAAGCGTGTTTTTAAGAGATAATAACTACCAAAAGATTGACACTTGTTTATGTTCGGTTTAATTGTAAAATTATGTCCAATGACCAACATTATATTAAATGGTAAAAATATATTCTAAATATACTTTAAAACCACTAAAATTCATAATTTATCAATATTAATTATTTTGATTAAAAAAGTTGTTTTTAATTAAAATTTAGTAATTTTCACTATTCATCAAAATATAAAAGTTATCCGAAATGTACCAAAATTTCACCCTAGGCTAAATTCGATATTCCGAATCCAAAAATGAAGTCCATTTTTAAATATAAAATATATATAATTTCAAAAATTAGGTATTACTATTCATAACGGCTTGTTTGATTGGTTGTGGTGTGTGTTAAAACTCAAGGTTGCGTACAACACACGCTACTGTATTACTCAAAGAAAGCGTACCGTGGAAGCTTGGGATGTTTCATTTTATATTTTTGATGTCCCAATTTAGTCAAAAAGATTAAAATATTGTATTTAAAAAGGTTTCACTATTAGAAGTTGATAATACTGAAAATGAATCTGTTCTTGCAATATGACTAAGAAACTCATAATAGGGATTCTAAAATTATAAGGATTATATAAAGTTCAAAATGTAGTTAATACTATTCATGAACTCTTTTAATGGTGTGATTGAACTCGGTGTTGCGTGTAGTGCAAGTTATTGAATTATTTTTAAGAAATAACACACTCTGAAATCCTGGGGTGTTACATTCTCCCCTCCTTCAATAAATTGCGTCCTCGCAATTTGAAATTGTTCTTCGAAAATAAAAGGTTGAAAGTAGAAAATATATTTGTGGGAAAACCCACATCGGAAATTGGTTTACTAAAATTTAGTCTTAATATGAGGAAAAGATAAATGAAAGGGTCACCACCAAATTATGATCTCGATTAGGAGAACATTGGTGGCAATTAGAGACATATAATTGGAGGAAAAACGTAAATATTTATAGGTAGTGATTGAGGTCATCAATCACAAACAAGTATAAAATTGAGGTCCTTAAACTCATCAATCTATGATGATTTGAAGTACCATCGGTTCAACAAAATATAGGGTATTGGGACAACACATTTTTGACATTTCAAAATATCTTAGTTGAAATCCCACATCGAAAAATGAATTAATGAGGCCTCTATTTAAAATAAAGAGTGGAAAGTATGAAGATTACCGAAAATAACACATACTAGGGTTCCATTTAGGAAAATATGGATATGGAAGAGAAATCTAACCATCAATTATCTGATGGAGAGTGGTAGAGAACATGGCTATGAAAAGGCCAACAATCCCAAAGCCATAAATTAGTGATGATTTAAGGTACCATCTAGGAAAACATTTTTGTTCTAAGTTGCTTTTCTTAATATTGAGGAATCTATTTATGAGATTGACTAAGATCATAAAGAGATATACTTACTTTATAATTATAGTTTTATCCATTAATAAATTTCTACCACAAACTCATCTTTCACTCTAAAAGATAATAGAATGTAAGAAAAATTCTATTTACACTATTCGTATAGGGTTCCAAAATAAATGAATTTATAATTAATCTACAAGATCTTTTAATAAAAACTACATTATTTAATCCAGGACATCTCGTGGGCCAGTGGTAGGTGATACACCCTTGTCGCCCTTCGGTTTCGGGTCCAAGTCTCGCAGCCTTGCCGGACGCGACGGGTTGCCGCCCGACCTCCGGGTTGTCCTTTTATGGCAATCCAAAATAATCCAAACTAGAACTATCCAAAATACTTCTATCCAAACTCACAGTCCAACATTTATAAGTAAGGTAAACATAATGTAGAACCTTTTTACCCCGTAATAGCATATGAATACCTTCATCATGTATTCTTTTAATACACCGAAACATCCTGAATTACCATATTCCTTATTGATTACCTTCATGCTCCCTTATTCCATATAGAAAGCTGGATATACTTCATTAATCCAAAAATGTTTTAAACCCCAACAATGATGGAATATACAAATCATTAATCAGTTCCAGGGTAGTCAGGAATATCCAATATAATTTATCCAAAACAATCACATATTATTCCAAAATCACTACCTCAGTATCAGAACTATGTTATGATTTATCATTCTCTCAACCATATATTTTCCAAAAATTTATCCTGCTATTGAGTCACTTTTCTTTGTTCCACACAATCTCAAGTCCTTAATGAAATAGTACTGCAGTACAATCCTTATATACTCCATAATTATTGTAACAAGTACATTGTTGATACAACACTCAATTGACATAATCAACATAAGAACTCTAATCATTCCTCTTCATCTGTGGTAGTATCATAACTTGATTATTATCCAATAACATCATTTTCGGCATAGTCTGATGACTGGGACATAGGTTCGCGTAGTGTCCAAACTCCTTGCAAATGAAGCATTGTACATTTAAAACCATTTTCTTACCCTTGCAGTCACGTACCTTGTGCC
The DNA here is from genome assembly GCA_963277665.1 of Viscum album. Classification (NCBI taxonomy): domain Eukaryota; kingdom Viridiplantae; phylum Streptophyta; class Magnoliopsida; order Santalales; family Viscaceae; genus Viscum; species Viscum album. The sequence goes on along the minus strand of OY728119.1, from coordinate 1,782,065,905 downwards.
CTTTTCCTCCACACTTATAACAAACTCCCATTCCTTTCAGGCAAGTTCCAGGGTGTTTCTTTCCACAGTTACCACATATGGGAAAATTCTTCTTTTCCCTTTTCCCTTTATCCATCTTTCTCTCTTCCATCCTTTTCTTCTCTTGATTCCCTTCAAAGCCATAGGACTCAGTAAACTCTTTACTTATCTTATCAACACATGATATTATTTCTTCATATGATGATAATACATGGGAGACTATTTCTCTTATAAATTCTAGCTTAAGACCATGAAAGATATGATCCTTCCTTCTCTTTGAATCATGTGTATTTCTGGAGTTCTCATTCCTTCTACTGGGCGCCATTTCTAAACAATGGCATAAACTAGATCAGTTTATGAATCAAAATACAAAATCCCATACTTATAAAACACTTAACATAAATTGAACTATTTATGGATATAATCCATAATCATAAAAATGTTTTCTTTGAGGAAGTATATACTCATAAACCCTTCATAATGATTTGTAAAGAAAATGAGAGTTATCCTAAGCATATCCCCCGGGAGTGTCGTAACCAAGAGTGCAGCAAGGCCCGTTGTCGTGCACCAGTTCCCGTTCGAGTCTAGCTCAAAGCGGTGTTTTCGGGTTTTACCCCTAGGTACATCTGTGCCAGAGCCGCCTCTACCTGCTCGTATCCAGACAGGGATGTATTGCTCGGAAAACTCACAAAATCTCTACAATACCAAAATTCTAGGAAGTTCTTCTATACTAATCCTCAAAGTTCATCTTAGGTCTACGTGCTCTAATCAGAGTTTATCTAAATCTAGCTTCCAAGGTTTGTACTAAACTTCCTCTGATACCAACTGTAACGCCCCGACCCTAGTTGCCTAGAGTCGGTGCATTACTTCATAACATTGGCATGATCACAAGAAAGATCAAATCTCGAAAGACCGATTGGTTTAGTAGCCTTGGAAACACTAGATATATTCATAAGTTTTACATTACATCATAAAATCAAAAACTACTACAACAACATAATGTTTCCACAGTCCACACTACAATCCCCTCATAATATCCCTGCAGGTCATTCATAACTTACATCTTCACTTCCTGGGAAAAATAAAACATAGAAAAGGGGTGAGCTCAAATGCCCAGTAAGGATAACAATATAGCGGAAACTTTCATCAATAAGAATAAACATTTAAGGCAATGTATAACTAAAACAAAAGCCTTTTAAACATGAACTTTCAACATGGTATGGCATAAATAAAATGAAATAATGCCATTTACTTATTCACATGGATATTCCACTAATCGAATAATCACATGCAAAAATAAATAACCACTTTCATAATGTTGGAATGCATAATGCTAAACGTTAATTTCTTTGTCTAGGCCTCATCCCAAGACCTAGGGGTTACTTCTAACCGGAACCCAACCCGGAGTGCCTCTAATAACCGGACACCAACCCGGAGTGCCTCTAATAACCGGACACCAACCCGGAGTGCCTCTAATAACCGGACACCAACCCGGAGTGCCTCTAATAACCGGACACCAACCCGGAGGGCATACTTTTACCAGTCCCTAACCTGGAGGGCTTACTTTAACCAGTCCCCAACCTGGAGGGCTTACTTTTACCAGTCCCCAACCTGGAGGGCTTACTTTTACCGGTCCCCAACCCGGAACATACTTGTTTAGCACATTCATCTGAAGAAAAGTTTGAAATATAACATAAACATTCGGATTAAAACTAGCATACGAAATGTCAATAATTTCACCATAAACTATGAATGGTATAAAAATAGCACATCCACAGTCAAACATATCACAAAACCTTCAATTCAATATAGAATTTTTGTATCATAATAAATCAACTTCAAATAATCTTAAAATCCATCAAAGGATGTTGACATAGATGAAATCAAAATTCTTTTTAAAGAAGTATCTCCTTTTATTTTGAAATCATTTAAGATCCATATAAAATAAAACATTTTCTTTGAAAATATTCTTATAAGCTTGTAAGGAAAGCTTTGAAGATTTTATAACGGCGTAAAATAACCGCACCCGCCGTATAAGTTAAAAAAAAACATTCTTACCTCAATTCTGTCGAAAAGGTTAAAAAGGACCTTGTTTTGAAAATGACGGAAAGATTCCTTTATAAACCTCTTATAAAAAGTCAAAAAAGGGTATAAATTACTTTAACCCATATTCTTGTAAATAGTAAAAATGTTTTGAAATACATTTTTAAGAAACATGGATGTGGATGATAAAGAGATCCCAGTAGATTATTACATATAAACAACCTCGGATAATGAAGAGATTGTGAAATAACCCTTACCTTGTACTTTTCCTTGGTTGGGGTAGGTTAACCTCCTGTATAATGGTGAAATAGTTGTTATTAAATTATACAAGAATCATATATATTAATATGATATCATATATGATCTTTTAACATTGATTTGTTAATAATATCTTAGAATTATCGTCGTTTCGGGAGTTAACTTACTCATTTTCTTTTATATGTTTTGTTACATAAGCCATGGTTGTTGTATCTTATTCATATCCAGAATGATATACAGTCCTTAAACATCATTTTTAAATCATCAAATGATAATTATACTTGAATGGATACGATGGAGAATGAATCTCATCGCGTTCGTGGAGACGGTAGTCCGTACGTACGCACGAGCGACAATATCATTCTTTTGATATTAAAATAATATATAAATGGATGGTATATCATATATACAGAATCATTAACATGTTATATTTATTATTTACTTGAGTTACACATCATTATTATACCCATCCAAATAATATTATATTGAATAACAATTACACCACGACGTGGAGACGGTAAGCCGTACGTACGCACGTATGGTGACATGTTATTCAAAGGGTGGATAGAATACTGAATATGATTGTACCATATTTATAATAACATCACAGTATATGTGAGATACTGGAGTTATTATTTCAGAATGGTAAGAACAAAGGAAGAAGAAGTGGAAGAAGAAATGAACTTAGAAAAGGGTGGTGAAATCATTACCTCTTCTTCGGGTTCTTCCTTTTGATTTGATCAAAAGGGCTCCTTAGGTTGGCTTTCTGATCAAACTAAGGCCTCTAGGTTGTAGTGAGGGATGTTGGGAGAGTATTTGGGCAGAGTTTGGCCGAACCAAAAGGCTTTGAAGGTGTGAAGAAATGGGAAGGAGGAGTGCCCTTTTATAAGAGGGGTGAGGGGCACCTTTGGAAAAGCTAGAAATATTAATTTACAATAAATTCATATTCGGTTTCTAAAGGCTCCAAAGTTGACTATTCAAAGGATGAGGTGGGGATAGGTCGAAAACAACTCATCCAATAGAATTTAGACAGGTTTGGGTACTTATATTAACCTTATCTTTAAGTATTAACTCTAAGTTAATTAGTTTCACTTTTACAATGTCTCTTTGTATTTTTATATATTATGGTTAATAAACATACTATATACATCCAAGCGACCCCCAAGTGGTCCATTAATGATTAACCTATCGTATTATAAGTCTCTTGGCCGAACCTTAGATTTTTAGGAATTTAATATCAATTAATAATATAATATTTGTTTTAAGAACTCTTTTATGTCAATTTTGACACTATTCAATAGTTGATTTTTGTGAAACTCATAACAGATTGATTACTTCGAAAAAAGTCAATTAAATCAATCCTAATATATCATATTATCCTAGAAAATTAGTTTAATTCATTAAAAGTTTCATATTATATTTATTTTGGTATTTATAATATCAATTATGTTAAATTTTTACTATTTTAGTAATTACTGCATCATCATTGTGTCATAAATAAAATAAATTATTTAATGTCTAAAAATTATAAATAAAATATCATTATGTAGGAAATATTTTTATCTTTCTAATGAATATTTATAATCGAAATTCCAACATGTATATCCCTATGTAAAAATTGTTGTTCTAAAAGATATATGCTTGTGTCATTTTTGTATTCATTTTGACTTAATTAAAATAAAGTGTCATTATCACTTACAAGTGGATCCATGGGGTCCCAAAATAGACCCAAAGATGCCCATGGTCGACTATGTATCAACCAATAGGGTTAAGACACGTTTTAGGGTAATTTAGTATTATTATAATATTATTTTTTTAACCTTTATTTACCGGATTTACCCTTAACCATGGTAAATAAAATATTTACCGCAGTAATTATTCAAAATGTCTAAAAATAAAAGTTACCTATTTACACAATTTGAACATCCTGATTCCAAATATGGAATCCATTTTTCTAAATTCAAAACACAGAAGTGGCAGAAATTAATTTAAAATTAATTCCAGCTGTCAAAACAAAAAGCGTGTTTTTAAGAGATAATAACTACCAAAAGATTGACACTTGTTTATGTTCGGTTTAATTGTAAAATTATGTCCAATGACCAACATTATATTAAATGGTAAAAATATATTCTAAATATACTTTAAAACCACTCAAATTCATAATTTATCAATATTAATTATTTTGATTAATAAAGTTGTTTTTAATTAAAATTTAGTAATTTTCACTATTCATCAAAATATAAAAGTTATCCGAAATGTACCAAAATTTCACCCTAGGCTAAATTCGATATTCCGAATCCAAAAATGAAGTCCATTTTTAAATATAAAATATATATAATTTCAAAAATTAGGTATTACTATTCATAACGGCTAGTTTGATTGGTTGTGGTGTGTGTTAAAACTCAAGGTTGCGTACAACACACGCTAATGTATTACTCAAAGAAAGCGTACCGTGGAAGCTTGGGATGTTTCATTTTAAATTTTTGATGTCCCAATTTAGTAAAAAAGATTAAAATATTGTATTTAAAAAGGTTTCACTATTAGAAGTTGATAATACTGAAAATGAATCTGTTCTTGCAATATGACTAAGAAACTCATAATAGGGATTCTAAAATTATAAGGATTATATAAAGTTCAAAATGTAGTTAATACTATTCATGAACTCTTTTAATGGTGTGATTGAACTCGGTGTTGCGTTTAGTCCAAGTTATTGAAATATTTTTAAGAAATAACACACTCTGAAATCCTGGGGTGTTACATATTATATATTAATGTTGATAATATTTGATAATATGTAATTCCAAGATAAATAATTTTTCATATCTCATTGAGATTTTTTTATCCAATTCAGTAATATATAGTGTATTCACTTATAAAAATATATTTTAAGTATAAATGAATATTTATTCGGGGGTTGTAAAATTAAATTTCATGTTCTATTATTTTCATTTTTATATATATTAGTAAATCCAAATATGTTCTTCTTAACTCCAACTCTATTTAATGGGGGCATATACTTTATAATTTTTATATATTCGTAAATGATTTATATATTAATAAATTAATATTCTTAATGAGTATATAGCTATTTATTTCATCTTATATATCATTTCATATACTAATTAATTTTATTACATTATAAATATATGAATTTATAAAGAAAATATTCTTCTTTTTATTGTGGGAATGTTTCTTCTCATGTTATATTCTTCTTTGATAATAAAATTTTTCATTTTATTATTTATAAATATATGTATTTTATATTTTTTGTCAAATTATTTCAATACAATTGTTAAAAAATTTCTATATCATTTATTGATGATATTTAAAAAACAAATAATAATTATAAAAATCGATATCATTTTCATAATTTTTATATTTTTTATTCTTCAAATCATTTTTTTTTTAAAATTTATTTATTTATAATGGATTCATTATTCAGAAAAATTATTTTTTAATAATTATATAGATGTAATTGTTATCAGGAAAAAAGTATTTTAGTATTACTTTTAACTTTATTTTCATATCCATTTCTGAAAAAATGGAAAGGAGAATCCTTTTTATAATTTTATTCTATATAACATTGATAATTTAAATGATCAATCATTTTTTAATATGTTTCTATTTTATTTAATTACTTTAATTATTCCCTAGTATTTGTGTTTTAGTTTTACACAATATTATTCTTTATTTCACTATACAGTATAGGTTTTTAAAATGTTTTGTTACAAATTATATTTTCATAGTTTTGTCACATTATTATGGGGGGTTTTTAAAGGGAACAAATTTTTAGGGTTTATCATTATGTTAGTGATGATATCAGACTTATATTTTCTTCATATGAATTGGGTAGTGTATTATAACATACTAAACTACATTAGAACATTTATTGGGATTCAAAATCAACTATTTTATGACACGAAGGTAGTGATTACAAATAAACTAATTTTTTTTCTTTTGAGTGGTAAAAATTCATTGAAAATATTATGGCGTGTATAAAATGATATTTAATCCACCACATGAGGATGGTTTGTTTATTTAACCTTGATATATCCAGTGATTTTCAATTAATGTGATTCTTCCACATCACACTCTTATATCCTTACATCTCATGACTAATTGTAAAATTTTACATTCTTTTGAAATGTTTTATATTATGATTTCATGTTGTTTTTAATGTTTTTACATTGAAATTTATTCATCTAGTATTATTATATCATTCCTAAAAATCACTTAACATGAATCAATAATCACATTCAATTAATAAGTTCTTTATCTCATGTTCAGTGTTTCTCACATGTCATTGATCTAATAAAATTTTATTAATAACTAAAAAAAAGTTGTTTCCCCTTACTGTGCATTTGAGATCAATCATTTCTTATATTTTCTACATATTTTAAAATTTATATTGAGGAATATGTTTTGGAATGAGTTACATGTAGAGAATTTAATGTTTTATTCTCAAGAAATTTAATGCAATTGGAAATTTATATATTTAATCAATAAATTGACTAATTTATTGGGTTTTAATAGTTTGTATTACATATGGGATGTATGGTTTAGTTATTAAATTTATTTATTATAATTTATGTATTCCATGTTTGGATGTATTTATATGGAGTATTATTGGGGTTTAGTAAATTTTTAGGAATTATTATAAATATAATAAATAATAAAATTGAAAACATAATAGGATGAATTAAATGGGTGATGTGTTAGATTGACAATGTCTTTAAATAATGAATTATTATCATAATTTAAGAGATGATGTAATAAAATTATGAGATAGTGTAATATACAAGATTAATGTGTTTTAAATTGAGATAAAGGTGTTATATCGGAACATTGTTTATATTTGTTTTCAAATATTGATATTATTATTTAATAACATTTTCATTTGATATTATCATTTATTACTAATGATTTTTTGTTTAGTTTTAATAAAATTCTTTGATGAAGGGGAATATGATGGGAAACATATATTATGAATAATCTCATGGTTGTACATAAGTGAAACAAAATGAGATATGATATAGTGTGAAAAATATTATAGATATTCAATCATTGGTTTTCTGTAATTTCCTAGACAATTACAATCTCCAAAATTCAAAAAATAAAGAACTACACAATCTTGAACCCACCAAATAACCATGGAAACCTTTTTTTGGGGAACTTAACTTTATCAAATTACAATGAAACTGATCAGAATGATATAAAAAATACATTCATCTATTTAATAAAAAGAGAATATAATGGTTTTTTATTTTAATTTTTTTGAAACTAAATTAGATCAACTTTTTACCTTATTCTAGATTGTGAATTGTATAATTATTACATGTTGATCATGAATATTGGGTAAAATGAATAAATTTTCACCATAAAATATTTGGATTTTAGGAAAATATTCATCAAATTATCTTTTACACAATCCATTTAAACAAAAATAGAGCTCCAATTCATTGGTCTTAAGAATGTGAAAGGTAAATTAATATGTTTATAGGAATAAAATACATTGATGATTTCCTGATAAATATTATAGTTTATAATTTTTAAAGATTTAATAATCAATCATTTATTTATGATTTATAAACTTTTTCTCTATAAATTGTTAACTATATCGGGCTTCAGTATATATGAATAAATTTTTTACTAACTCCTAATGTGGAAACAAATTTGACTCTCTATTTTTATGCCACATATTTAGTTCTAAGATAATGAATTTAGTGTTTAATGTGAATTGTAATGATAAATAAATTGCATTATTGAAAATACAATTTTCCACTTGTCAAAAAATTTAGTGTAATTTTGTTTGAATCATTATTTATAAAAAAAACATTTGAAACATTGGTATATGGGAGGGAACCATTAGTATAGAAAATACTAATGCTTCTCATGCCCATATTGTCTTGAGGCATCTGGATAGAATTTAAAAATTGGTTCTTTCATATGTATTGGTATATTTTCCTCAGTATCAGTCGATAATAATGGTTACATGAACCATTTATATAGAAATGTTATACCAACTATAAAAAACCAATTTATATATACCTATACCAATGACATTTTTAACCAAAAATATAGTAACAAATATCCTTATATTATATTAATACATTGGAACAAGATACATTGGTTCATATCACAATGGTTCAATTAATTTATCATTCTTTGAAAACATATGCACAATTTATTCACATATTATATTAAATGAAAACATAGAATGAATGAATTTCATTCATCTTTATAAATAAATCAATGGTACAATCTTCGTATCCTTGGTAAATGATAAAATAAAGGGGTGAGCTCTGATCCTATGTAATTTTAGTGTAATTTAGTACATATCATGAATTCATAAGGCATATATCAATATGGAATAGTTGAAAATAAATATGGGTACCGTTTAAATATCAAACAGAGATCAAATTAAAATCAACTATAATGTCATCATAGATGTAACATATATTATAATATCTAAATTCTCAATTAAATAAATGAAAAATGTTTAGAAATAATGATTTTAGTGTTATGGACATATTCTTAGATATCATTAATATTATTATGAATAAATTGTTCCATGGAATTTTACACAATTAATGTCTTTTTAAAAGTCATATTATCTCTATCAACAATCACAAATTAATTACCATTTTTCTTTTTCTCACAAGATATATCAAAAAATATGGGGGCTATCATATTTCTAGCCCTACAAATCACAAACATACACTTAAAATATTCCACAATTATTTATTAGTATATATAATACACAATAAATATTATTTACCAGTCTAAAAACATCCATATAGAATCATGATTAAAAAAATTATATAATTCCATGAAAATGAAATAAATTTTGAAATTGGATTCTACCAAAAAACATATATTTCAATGATATATGGTTATGATGATGCCAATGTAGCAAACATGAAAAAACATATTTCCATGATATAGAGAATATAGTTATGATGGATAAAAAACAACTCCCATTGATTATTAAAGAGTGAAAGACAACATAATCCCAAGATGATGAATAATCCAAAAAAGAAGATGTAATACATATATTATAAAAGGTGATAGGAGACCATAAACGTATCTGAAATAGAATTATTAATTATAATAATATATCATACAAAATATATAGGAAATAGAATCATAACATTTATAATAAACTATCTTAAAACTGTGGTAAATTTTTACAAACATTGATTTTATAAATAACTTCTAAAATAAATTAAATCATTTTAGAAAATAATAATACTATTTTACATTAATATAATTTCTAATAATTCATATATAAATTGAATATTATTACTTTTGGAAAACTATTGAAACATGTATATGAATTGAATTATTTAAATGTTTTCTAGAGGATGAAATATTCTTTAATAGTATATTTGTTAAATAGAATCCCCCATTCATGATATTTAAAAATATTATAAAAATATTAGTACAACACTAAAAATAGTAGTTTTTAAAATTTTTGAGGTAAGTAAAAGGTATTTTAAAAAATCTTAAATAATTGTATAAATGTTGAAATATATCTAGAAATTAATTTGAATAACAAGGATTGAGAATTATTTAAATTTTTCTAGTATCAAATATCGGAAAATATGGAAAAACTAGATATAATTATTAAATATGTAAATAAATAAGGATTAATATAGAAATACAATATAATTGTTTCAATGAAAATTTAAACATGAAGTGGCTTGACTTAGTAAATGATTATAAAAAAAATAATTTGGAATTACTAAATTTCTAAAAAAACCCAATTAAAAAAATAAATTCACAATTTAATAAATTTTTAAATTATGAATCCATGGTATAAAAAATATAATGGGTATTGTATAAAATAACAAAAAATAATAATATAATATTGTATAATATGTCTCTATGAAGTGTTATTGAGAAAAAAACCCTTCTGTTGGATTAATGCATTCTCAAACACTTTATATTGTCCTAAAATGCATGCATAATCCTTTTGATTTAACTTATATCCTTGGGGCGGAAATGTTAAATATCACACTAGGAGATTTGAAATATGGTATGATATGTTAACAAATGGATTTGTGATGAGGTTTTATATAAAATTGGAATTATTTTTTCCATTAAAACAATTTATTATGATATTTTTTATAGTATAAATATATAATGTTTTAAAAAATATTGGTTAATAAAGGATATTTAGAGTAACATTAACATTGAGACGTGTCTCAAAAATGTAAAAACATTGAAAATTTAAACCATCCCACATCCAAAAATTATTTTTTTTAATTTTGATTCTTTTTAATAAATTAACAGAATGATATTTGGAATTATATATCTGCAAATTAATTTTCATATAATCATTATTCGAAATTGGAGGAATCATGTGAAAAATGGATTTTAAATTGTTAATATTCAAAAAATTAAAAAAAAAATTATCCATAAAAATCATTTATAAATTCAACATATCTATGTGAAATAACAAATAAAATTTCTCAAACTATTTTAATTGATCGTTAACTCATTTATAAATGTGTTTCATCATTGATTTATAAATATTATATATATTTATTCCGTAAAGAACGTATGAAAATAAATTACTAATATATATATATTAGATTCATGTCAGTAAAATTAGTACTAAAACAGACACACTAAAAACGAATAGGAATGAAATTCATGTCTTATCCCTTAAGGGATAACATACCCATTGGCACTTGATTATTGTTTAAATGACATATATGTCGTATATTGGATTGACTGAAGGCCCCTTCATTGGGTGGAACAATGGTCCTAATCACATCAACACATAAATGGGTCTTTAACCCTTTAATGAATCATTCTTATTCCCCCACCGTCCTACGTTATTCCTATTTCAATGAACATATGTCACTGCACTCATATGTTCTTACATCGTAAATCCATCAAGGGGAATGACATAATTACAACCCTATTATTTGTTATGCAGGATTTTAGGGATTAATACATAGGTTCAACCACAACTAAACTATCTTTTATATCAATAATTGATCATTAATTCTATAATATTTATTCACTCATATAGGTTTTTATCTATGTATTTATCATATTAATATAATTGGATTGAGAGAGTGATATTTTTTTATAATCTAAAAATGAAAAAAATCTTCTTCACTAATGAATAGTGGAACCTAATTTCTATATTATAAATTTCATAATTATTTTTAATTTCTAGGATTATACTATATTAAGGATTATTTTGAAAAACTTATTTCTCTATAATTATAAAAAATCTACTTGTGAATGTGTTTTATTAATAAAGCCTTAATAATTATGGGAATTATTTTGTAGATTATTTATAGATTTATCATTAATTTCATGAGTTTTGTGAATTATATTAAAATTTATATACATTATTTCATTCTATCATATAAGTGTTATTTAATCCTTTTTGGTTTTTTGATATCTTTTATACCTAATATTTATCACGTTAAAAAGGAACAATTTGAATTTCTCAATCACAAAGCATTAACATAATCTCTGAAAGTACGATTAGTTCATATAAATTATAAAATTCATCATTGAATAAAATAATATATTAATAATGAATACATCACATCTGATACATTTAATAAACAAATTGGATGCATAATAAAAAATAATATTCAAAACAAGTTTCCATGAAATTACTGAGAAATATTTTATTTACAAAAAAATAAATAATTATGGCCATCGTTCATTATTAATCATTCCAATAATGAAGAAAACTAATTAGAATATTATAATACAAACATTAATACATCTTCATATTCTATTCTAAAATTTATTTTATAACTACTTTTATAAAAATTCACAAACTATCCATAATTGTATTATATAGTGGAGAGGGTCTACCATGTCATAAAAACGACGAAAATATTTCTCCAGAATTATAAAATATAAAATAAAACAAATAATCATAAGAATGAATTAACAAATTATTAATTTAAAACAAATCCATTCTTATAAATGTATCTTGAAATATTATAAAATTCTTTTCATACTCTTTATCACTTATTTTTTATTCCATGATGAAATCACTAAATTGTATAACAAAATTATCAATATAGTCCATGATTTTTCTTAAATTTTTTTGAATATTTATCCATCGACAGTTAGTTTATGAACTAGATATTGGGGGATTATTTAATACCTTTACATTATTGATAATTATTCTCTTTGTCTCTATAAATCTAATATTCCATTATTAGCCTAAAAAATTTAAAATAATAATTATTTCCATAGTTATTATATATTGAATATTCCCATTTTCTATTCTTCGACATCATTATAATATCTTTTTCATGGTTTTATGTATTACTATTTTAATATTTATTTATTTTGAAAATATAATAATAGGAAAATAATATTTAGGTATTGAATAAATTTGACAACAAAAAATCAAATGAAGTATATTACTTTGAAACAAAGGCAGTTTCATGGCGCAACTTAATCACATCAATGATGAAGTGCATCCTTGTATTAAATAATGATTTTATAGAATAAATTCCGTTAATTAAGTAACATATGAGTATCTTTTCAGTTATGTAATAGTAAACTAAAAAAATTATCCTAATAAAATTATTAAATATTAACATTTTATTAAATACATTAAATTGGAGGGTATCAATACATACAATAATGCTATAATTACTATTAAAATGGTATAAAATATCATTTTTATTCATAGAATTATATGATTGATAAAATTATCTCTATCTGTTAAGTCCAATTATATGAAAATTTATTTCTATGAATGTTAGAATTTGAATTTAGTAAAATGACTTTTAAAGTTTTTATTTGAAATAAAAATTAGGTAATATTGAAATATTCTTTTTAGTCATAAAATTTAGTTTAAATGGTAAATATAATTAACTATATTAAATATTTATTTTTTAAATAATGACACCTTCTTAAATAGTAACAAATATTTATTAATAAATATATATATTATAATCAAATACTTTAATATTCAATAGGAATATATAATAAAGTGAATTAAATATCATCTAATAAGAAATAAATTTAACATTATTGAACATACATATAGGTATAATCTATTGTGTATTTTTTCGTTAATTTATTTTCTAGTAGATATTTTGTTTTACATTTGGATTCTCAGTTTTTTCGTCTTGATTCAATTTTTTTATGGTAATTCAGTGTGTTTTGTTAATTTTTTAGAAATAGTGGAGTCCTCTAGGTTTTTATTGAGGGTGTATACAAATTTGTGGTATAAAAAGTCTATATGATTCCCAATAGCACTCCATTGACCCCCACTAACTAGTTTGTGAGTGTATTGTAATAGTGCATTATTTTACGAAGTCTGTCAACCCACTCTTTTGGTCCACATGTCTCCAACTGTAAGGATGATAGAATATAGTTCCAAAATGAACCGAGTTGGCCATTGAGTGGGGTCGCCAGAGCTATAGACTTTTTCATTCCACCAATGGCCACCCTATGATTCCATTCTATGAAGAATAATCTTTAGTAATATCTTATTTTAATTTCTCATAATCTCTATTTTAATTATAAATAACTCTCTATAGTACTCTATTCTTACCTAATGATCCTAAACATACAATTGAGGTGAATTTTTCCATATTGATCATGAATCTTCATGGATAAATTTTTATTGTGGATTATTTAATTTGTACCAGAATCTATGACTATGTTCTTTTATAAATTCAATTCATTATTTTGTTTCTTCTACCCTGAGTGTTGTGAAATTTTGTTTTATAATTTGGGGATGAATTTCATATGAAAATTATGTGTCATTGATCCTTCAATGATTCAATATTATCATCCTGATCATATGGTTATTGATCCAATGTATTTGATTATTGATCTTCCAAAATTGATGTAGGATTTTTTGTAATATATTTTGATTATATTGACTATGTTTTTCCTTTATTGATTGAAAATGGATTTTCAATTTAATTCCAATGAAATATAAGAGGTAATTTATAGGTGTTTTTGAAATATAATGGTGAGTGTGGTGAAATTTCAGCAGTAATGGATTTTTAGTAAAACTAATTATTTATAGAAAATCAACCTGAATTAAAATGAATTATTTTAATGAATAATTATTATAATAAATGGAAATAAATAGTTTTATAAATTAGAAATGAGATTAATTGTTTTAACATGAATTGTATTTTATTAATATTTTTTGCTGATTCCATTTTGAAATGAAATTGCATGTTTTGAAACATAAATATGGGTGTAATTGAAATTATTTGTGATTTATTAAAATGAATTATATCTTCTTTTATGGTTTATTTTATTGAAACACATAAGATCATGTATAAATAGGTTGGTGACCACGTATATACATACCAGATATATATTATCTATATATATATAAAAGTATTGATGAAGTTTAAAATGTCTAAAATTGTGGACATGGTATTATTTAGTAGTAATGGATCCATATTCCTTATATGGATGGGATCTATGAATTTTTTGTAAACATGGAGTAGTATTTTTAATAATAATATTTTGATCATTGTACATTGATCTAACCGAACTAGATCCATTTTACATTGGTTCGATGATTGAGAATGATTTATATATTCCATCGTTCACGAAATTATTTAATAATTACTATTGTTATAAAATATCTTCTTAATTTATGGTATAATTAAAAATATTTTTTATTCTAATTTTAGACTTATCATTAGAATGTTATTAAAATCATTTCTAGTTACGAATTTCAAAACATTACCATTGCCTTCTTTATTTACAATAAAGTATATTTTGTTTTTTCAAGAATAGTTATGAAATTCATTATTTGATCAAATTGGTATAATGTCTATCACACCACACTTTTTTCTTTTCGTGTTTATTGAATTTAATATTATATATCCTATAAAATGGAAATAACTCCATTGAGGTTGTGAGTATTCTTGATAGAAAAACATTTGGTGATGACCTATTCAAATAGATAATATGACCCTAATATTAGAAGGAGTTATTTTTTGATTATGGATTTTATATTTTGTACTTGTATATGTTATGATGTTTTTCATATGATGTTTATTTCGGAATAATGATTTTATATTGTTACATTCTCTTACTTTTTTCTTGTTGATTTATTCTTTTCATTAATTATATCCCACGTGATTAGTTCTTGATTCTAAATAACTAATTTCATCTTAATTGGATTTTAAAATTAAATTCTAGTTATGTTTAAATTGATTTAAGTTCTTATTTTTAATGTTTTCTAGGTTGATTCATGTCAATATATGTTAAATAATATTAAAAACAATTAATTATTAATACAACATATTTTTATAAAAAGCATTTTCAACACAACATATGATTCAATTGAAAATAAAATTTCCTTATATTTAGAAATAATATTATATTAAATCCTATCATAATATATATTATATTTTTTTCAAATAAGGTGTATCTTTTATTTTTATTCAATAAATATATTCTCTGATAATATTTTACCAATATTAATAATGTTAAAATTGGGAAAATGATGTATCTCGAAATTTTAAAAATTAAAATATCACATTAAACTAATAAAAAGAATTATTTGGTATTAAAGTCATTCTCAAATGTCTTTACCTCCATTTCTCCCCCAAATTAACCAAACTATCCAAAACCCACTAAACACCAACATGAGATAATTCATATCCATTAACTAAAATTAATTTCCACTAAAAATCCAACTTTCATCAACTAATAAGAAGATCACTCCGACCTATTCTATCATCCCTTATTATCAACAATACATTGATCATGATTTTTATTCACTATCCCCTTATAAATACCTATATAGGAGTTCCTTTGGATCTAAGGAGTCTTCCTATGATTTATGATGTTACATAGAAACTTATGGGTTCTCCATCTCATCCTTTTGATTTATTTAGTTCTTTTTTCATAAGACCAATGGTTTTAAATTAATAATGGTTTCATAAATTAAGTTTTAATCATTTACTATCCAGATGATTTTATAATGATAATATATACTCTATATCTTTCATTAAACACATATTATAATTGATATTCATATATCCACCATAATTCCAAAATCAGACCCAAATTATTTTTTCCGTTATATCAATTCAAGAACGTATATATATTTAATAATTCTAATTTACATTTGATTATGTATAAAAAATTTCACAATAAATTATTAACTCCATCAATTATTTACTATAAATGAGTGATTACCATTATAACTCATTAATAACATTCCAAAATTCTACTGTGTATTCATCATGCTTCCAAAATCATTCCTTGATTTTCGTTATTGTTATTATGAATAACCATGATCTAAGAAAATTAAAAGGAATATAAAAAAATTATGTTTACAAAATAAAATAGATATGAGAAAATATATAAAAATTATTATTAATATAATTTTCTTGGTATACAATAGATTCATAATAATTAAAGGGGGTCAGAAATTAATCTATGGGGTATTCATGAATAATAACATTTTTAGAGTCATAATCAACCCACATTGATTAAAATACATATATTTTGAACTTTTCTACATAACGATATTTTTATTTTTTTCAAAATTATTTTCTATCATATTCATTTTTGAAACTATAAATTCTACCTTAATGTATCTATTTTTTCACACACAGATAATTTTATTTCAAAAAATTATTATGTTTTAATGAAATATTTTATATATCAACATTTTAAGATTCAATAAATTTAATCCTTTCACTAATATTAATTATTATTTTTTATCTCCAAGTGTCTTTATATTTCCCATTATTCATTTTAAATAATATTTTCAAATACCTTAGAGAACCTTGGGATTTTATTAAGGGCATTTTAATATAGTTAAAATGATTTTTCCTTCCAGGATCATAAATTTATCCCATATAAAGTAAATTATATGAAATTATTTATTTCATATGAATATAGAATTAGTTTCGTGGTTTTGATGTACGATATTATGTACTTTTCTATTCCACTTTTAATAAAATGGTTTTTTGGAATGTGACATGAAAATCATTTCCTTTAATGATATAATTAGAAACACTTTTTTTATGAAAAATACATTTTCATTTCTATTTCATTATGAAAGGATTCATCAATAATGATTTAATGTTTCATAAACCATTCTATATATTATTATTAAAAATAATCCATTTAGGTGTTTATGTTTTTGGTTTCAAATGATCCTTTTTGGTGGCTATAGTTTATAAATGTTATTAAAACCATTATTTCCTATAATTTATAAATGATACAATTTTTTTAAAAAAATATTTCATATGTAAGGATGATAATGGGTGAGGTCATATATCATATAAACCCATGAACAATATATATATATATATTACCTCTTTTTTATGAATATATTATATAACTCCCAAATAATCATTCCTGAGAACCACAATGGTTTAATGTATTTTGATATATTTTATATTAATATACTATTTTAGTATCATATAAAATATATTTCTTTATATGATAAACCCATTTAGATTCATCACACTTAATTCCTTTCATTAAAAATCAAAATGGATAACATAATAAAGGGTGATCTAAAAATCTCAATAATTGTAAATATAGGAGATATCATTCAAAAGTATGAATAAAATAATGTTAAGGATATGATAACATAAAAAAAATTATGTTATAAAAACAAATAATTCATACACAGAAAACACTATGTTACTAATTTATAAACCATGTCATATCCAAAATCATGATAAATAAGTGTTTTGATGTAGTAACCACCATTTGAGAGTCATAGAATAGCCATACCACATTATATTGATAATAAATAAAAACAATTTGATTATATCTAATATCAATCATGTTATATTAATTCCTTTTAATAATTCATAGATGTAATCATAAATATTCATAAATATGTGAACAATGTTTTTTACATTCATGTCCATGAATGAACTGGTTAGAAAAACTAGAATCTAGAATAGTAAAGAAATAAAATGGGAATAAATATCATCAAAATAAGGAATATAATTATCATTATAATATCATTATATCTAAATATAATGGAAAATAATGCATTGGTGTATTATAACGGTCCAATATTAGCATAATAATAATCCATTCTTATGTATTCTATAAGGTCATGAATATATTCATCATTTCATCAGAGCTTAATTAGTGGAAGAGAAAACTGGTATCATCAATATTTCATCATCATAAACAAAAAAATATAAATAAACAATAAGGATTGTATAAATGAATCATTCACATGGTGAATCATATCTATGATTAAATAATATTTTCATAATTGAAAATGACATTAAAATATCACTAGAAAAATTCATTATGAAAGTAAAAATTACATTTTGAATTAATATACATAATATAAATTTATTTCTTGAATATGAGAAAAAAATATTATAAAATAAAATTTGAATATTTTATGGGACTCATTAATAAAAATACTACTCATGAAGGTGGGAGAATATTTTTGTTTAGTGTATGTTGATATAAAATTTCTGTTTACACATTTGGAAATACGACCTTATTTAGAATATTCTAAGAATTTTCATTTTAATCCATTTTATAAAATGTAAAATTAGTAAAATTCATTAAATAAATATCATTATTTAAATTTATAAAAATTCATGGAAACATATTATAATTATTTTGGACATGGTTGAAAAAGATATCATCCCAATGTGGGAATAAATTCAATTTACATTCAAATGTTTTTTAAAAAATTTTATAGAATAAAGTGACGAAAACAGTACTATTTTATATAAATTTACATAATAAACATAAGGCAAAAAAATAAATCTTCTTTTTAATGTTATTATGTTATTAATTTCATTCTAGTAAAATTTTTCAAAGACAACCATGCAAATATATTAGATTTTAAAATACCCAATACCTATTATATTGTGTTGGTTCATATGGGTTCAAAACAACTATATAATAAAAATATATTTATTAAAAAATAATAATATAACCTTATTAATTCATATTCTATTATCTACCATTCATTTATAATTTATAACTATCGTTTTATTAGAAATTCCTTTATAAAATTCACATTTTGTTGAGAACTAGTCCAATTTCCAATCATGATTTTGTTCGATGGATCCATTCCTTCCACCTTGATCATATTTTCATTATATAAAAATTGAAAATAAAAAATAAAAATAATATTTTTTAATTATATATCCTTTTATAACAAATAATATAAATCCCTGATGAAAAATAAATTAAATCACTTCGTGGAGATAATTGTTCATAGATTTGCACGAGTTAAATTTTTTCTTTTGTTTGGTTGGGATGATGGAATAGTTATTTTAAATTAAACAACCCAAATTAATTATAATATCATTAATATTATATATTTTAATTAAATGTATACTTATTACCATCTATATAAATTGTAAATTGAAAATGCATCTCATTGCATTATGGAGGTGGTGGCCCCCAAATATGCCTGATTTTTATTATCATAATTATAAAAATAAAATGATATGAAGGTAAAAAAAGATACCATATGTATATAATCCTAATTATTTCATAAATATATTATATAAATATTACACCCATAGAAATTAGAAATCATGGAATATTTTGTTGTAAACTAAAACATATCGCTACATGGACACGATAGTCCACATGTACGCATGACTAAAACATTCATTTCCAATTTGATGGAAAGGATGTGCATATGACTTCTAAATTATCATTATAAAATATTTTTTTATTGTATTAGTAAAATAATTTTGGAAATGATATTATAGAAATAAATTTTATATATGAAGAAATAAAATTGAATGTTCCCAGTTAAGTGTTATAACTCATCATTGTGAAAAATCGTTTGGATTAAAAATTAATAAATTAAGGGATATAATATGATAAAATAAACCCCACTTGTACATGGTGATGGATTTTATAATGGTATTATATTAGGTATTTTCAATTCTGTAAGGTAATTGATGTGTGGTAATGTGAAGATAATATGTATCATTTTTTACATGATAGAGAAGACAAACATGAAATTTATTAAATATTAATATTTATTAATATATTAATCATGAAAAATAATTCCAAAAGGACTTAAATTTATGGAGTGATTCTAATTAATAAATATCATCATCCCATAAAATCTATATAGGTTTTGTGTAATTTTAAACCTTATCATTTTTTATCACCTTTCTAACCATAAAAGTTGTAACAATTTGATTCCACAAAGGTTCGTTAATTTACTTCAACAGTTATAGGTGGATAAAAAATTAACCATTTATTAAATTTTATAACATTATTAATTACATGTATTATATTTTAATACTATTTTAATTAATATAATAAAAAACATTTAACATAAAATATAAATAAATTCAATTATGGAATTATTCAATTGATTTGACTTAAAATACTTTAATAAATCATCAGAATCATATTATAAACATATATAATCATTTTTTAATTTATTATTAAATATAAATTTTATGAAATAAAAAAATAAATCTGATTATGATTTAATTATTTACTATTTTTTTATTTATCGAGGAAGCACCATATCGACATTGATAATTTTATTACGGTAATTATATCATCAAAAAATTTAAAATCTTAATATAATATTTTCATATTAAATATATACATTTATAAACAACCATACCATATTTATATCAATTTAATTTTATTATATATTTATAATTATTATGAAAGTGGCATTTTGTAATATTCTTATATTAAAATAGTGTAAATGTCTATTTCAATTGAAAATTTAACATAATTAATTTATATTAGCCTTTTTTATTTCTTTTTCTAAATTTTTTACACATCTTGAAAGAAATTAATGTTTTTTGTTGATTTTGAGACCTTATCCAATAGTTTTAACTCTATTTTTCTCATTTTACCACTACTGTGGTGAAAAATATTTTCCATTATTACTACTCTTAATAACATACAATAAAGTGGTCATAATTTAAAAAAAACACAACCCACTAATACTATATATGTAATAAGAATTTTAGGATCCAATTTATATATGTGTGACAAAACATTTATAATATATCTTAATGAAACACAAACATTATCAGTTTTAAAACAATTGGAAAAAAATGAACTTTTACAAAAATCTTGTATAATTATTATTACAATAAATATTATTAGATTATTTTTTATTTAATGTTAATTTTTTTATTTATATTAAATTTTAAAATATAATGGAATTCTTAAATTAATTTATATAATGAAAATAATTAACATTTTTCCAAAAATGGGTATTTTTCACTATTCTCAAAAAATAGGCGATTTAAAGAAATAAAACCCACTCTATGATAATATTAGACAGATAATTTAAATAATTATACATGAGGTCATATTGTACAACTAATTAGGGAACATTTTATATTGGATCTCATGATGAGACATTACATGGACCCAATACCATGCCACATACAATAACCAAAAAACCTAATAAAACCACTCCTGATATCCATGACTAATGTGATCACTAATATAATTGATAAACTAAGGGATCAACCAAAATCAAGCTAGTCCATACCTCAATTGTGAGAATTTTGTCTATTCATAATGGAGGGATCATGTGAATGTAATTTTTATTTAATAAAATTAATAATAATATGAAACACTGAAGAGTCATAGGTGATGAGATTAAAATAATCATATTCCTGAGATACAAAATTGAGAGAGGTAGTGATTTACCTATGTTGATGGCCATTGTTGGGGAATAGACGCATAATGAAATATATAATTTTAATCATTAAATGAAGATTTAATATATTAGAATCAAATTGACTACACATATAATGAATATTAATTATTATGAAATGATTATTTTTATACAATAATGACATATAATTGTGATGTGTGTGAAAAATGAAAAATAATTAAATGGATTTTTAAAACTTATTTCTCTAATAATGAACGAATAATGTAATCAATATACTTAATTTACGAGTGCAGTGATACTATGAATTCGAGACATCATTATTGGTTCATCAAGAATATTACTAGGTTTATTTAGTTTTATGATATAAATTAAACTTTTTATATGATGTCTTGAATATACATTTTATAAAATAATAAATTTGATAAAAATAATATATTATATATGATTGTGAGGGTATAAAATATTATGAGTGTGAAATTGAAATGATGTGGTAACATAACAACGAGGATATATACTTCATTATGATTGTATGATAGGATTATGAATAATTGGAAGTACCAAGTATGTATTTTATGAATTATTTAATTAGAACAACGGATGCTGATGAGGAACTTTGGGAATAATATAGTCTAATCATAATGAAAAAATATTCAAATAGATATGAATTGAACATGGATATTGATTTATTAACATAAGATAAATTTAATACCAAAAATATTAATTACACGATGAGGGTGATATCTCATACATTATAGTTTGATTTGAGGGATAAGGTATTAGAAAATAGTTTTTTTCAAATTAACCCCCACAACCAAGGAGTTTTAGAACCATTAATTATTTAAGAGGATTTTAGAAATTTATTTGTATACGGGATGTGTTTTGTGGCATAAATGTGGATCTAAAACTTTGATTTAGGTTACATAATAATGATACTCATCTACACTGATATCTAAATATAAATTATATATAGGTTTATAGCTAATGAATGTATATGATGATGGGTAACTTTCAAACTCAACCACTATCTACAGATGGAGTACAATGATGTTGATGATGCTCTATCATACACCAATCTATTAAGACTCTAGAAACCATTATCCATAAAACTACATTTACATAACCAAATATCAATCATGAGATATAGAATTCTATACATAGAGAAATTCAGATATGTGAAATTTCTATAAAAATATAATGGATGCGATTGTTAGATAAGAGTAGTTCATCCTTCAACATAGTTAGGGGAATTTAATGGGTTGTAATTCACCCAGGTGGTCACACCCATTATCTATCACTACACAAGGATTGTGATTGACGATGATGAACCATATGATATCTCTTCTCCTACATAGTTATAAATCATTTAAGAGGGTTGGTGATACAATTATATCCATTTAAATGGTTGTTTACAATAATATTATAGCACAATGATTTAACCTTCTTGATATGTACTTTTAAAAATATCCATTATTATATATTCTAATAGTATTAGGGATATTGGTACTTTAGAGTTTGATATGTACATTTAATTTTTCAATTTATATATAGATATAGATATTTATTTCCTTCTATTTATTTAAGTGGTGATTGGTATTTCATCAAGAATCTCATAATCATTTCATGTTTGTTGAATTTATGGGATTGAAATCTATTATGTTTTATGAGATATTTATTTTTTGGAAACATTATTATATAATTTGTGTGATGAATGTGAGTTTTTTGTGAATTGTTGAAGATTTATCATCGATAAGTATAGTAATAATGTCTTGTAATGTAGGACTATTAACACCATAAATAGCATTGATGCACATATATACTATATGGTAATTGGGTCAAAAAACTTCTTTTGATGGACCTACTAGGTGTTATTTGAGTTAACCTTGAATATATATTTGTATGTATTTTTCCATCTTATCACCCAGATTAGTTGATATTGAGGATGGATGGAATCATTGACTGGAGTTGGATGTTGAATTTGGATATCATGTGGATTTTAGGTGATCATCAAAATGACCACTCTCGTGTCATTAGTATCTAGGAAAGGAATCCATTCATGATGAAATTATTAAACTTATTGATTAATATATATAATTTTATAATATATCCATGATTAATATATAAAATTATATATTGATTGATATATATGATTTATTTTATATTTTATATTTCATGTATGTTACAATAGATTTTGGTTTCTGGCAGAAGTTGATGGGTTCTTGATTGGTAATTTCAATCATGATTATGTGGATACAACAATGAAGGTTTCTATCCCCTGGCCTAAGAAACTTTACTTGGGTGTTTACGTATCAATATGATATTATGGGACATTATGACAATCATCATGGATATAATACATAACATGCAGTGAATTACCCACAAAAGAATTAGAATAATGAGTAAAATTCACCAATCAAGTATATATGATAAAAAATAAAAAATCACATCCATAATATAAAATTAAAGAATATTATACAGGAGTTCGTATTCTAGAAAAGGAATATTAATGAAAAATACTAATGAAAAAACTAAGCATTAACATGATAGAAATGTAATGTCTATCCCGTATATGCTACATTTTAATTCGATATCATCTTCAAAATTATGTTTTTTCATCAATTACACTTATTAAATGAAATATTGAACTACGATAAATAATATATTATTTTATAAAAATTGAATATAACTTTATAATAAATAATATATGATAAATTAATAAAAATTATTTATAACAATTGGGAAATGAGTAAAAAAAGTACGTAAATATAAAATAAGAATGAAATATAAATTATCATGATTGTACTTTTTTACCATAATTCCAATGTAACCAATAGAAATAATAATACGATTTAATTTGATAAAAGTACTGAAAAATAACATGCGGGTATTAGTTAATACTTTAGGTAAATTACGTATGTTCATATATAGTTTTGAAATTAATCCAATATATATATATATATTATCAAAGTTTATATGGCCATTTTTATATGGATATTGAGAATTCATACATTTAATTAGTATATAAATTATTATATAATTAAAATATTGATTTAACAAATCAAATATTATATAATATTTAAAATTTGATATATATATATATATAAATATTTGTTGGAATAAAATAATCACATACTATGTTATGTGTGGAGATATAATTTTTCCATATTAATAATAAATATATTACATGTATGAAATGAGTATAATATAATTATAAAATATAATAAATGGAATGAGTAATAGTTAAATTACATGACTGAAATAATCAACAATTTATTAGGAATACATATTTAAGTAAGAATGGTAAAATAGTTATTAATTATTTTATAAAAATTTATTATTGAAATCATGAAATTTAATGTAATATTAAATTAATCATATATATATATATATATTTCATACAATCAATAATGTATTGATTGAAAATTTTCTTAAGAAAAATATAAAATCATTTACAGTATAAAAATTCTATATTTACAGAAAAATATTATTATATATATAAAATATAATTTCATATAATATATAAATTCATTAATATTGGATATTAAATTTTATTAATTGTATTCTAGATTAAGATTCATCACTTTGATAGTTGGTAAGAGGGTATATATTGGGTCTTTTTCAAAAATAAAAATTACCCATAAAAATAAATAAATCCAGTAAAATAAATTAGAATGGGAAAAAATTTCACAAAAAGATTTATTTATAATTAATATTATATTAACTCATTATAAAAGTACTTTTTTAGATTGTAGGTTATATCTTAATATTAAAAATACATTTCTTTACCTGACTCTATCGAATCACATTTCATTTCATGTTTTCATATCTCCAAACCCATGTTCTTAAAGAAACATATCTTGTTTTATCTTAATGAAGGGACAATCACCAACAGTTCCATTAATACTATAACATTTTATTTTCTCTAAAATAGTAGTCTTAATGTTTATACATAATTTACAATATCACATTAGGCATATTTTTTGTAATAACAAGAAGGCAATGAATTTCATACAAAAGGTATTCATTATAATTAGGAGAAAATCCATCAGTGTAAGTACCGTATGACTATTCATTTCAGTCAATCCAATTATCATATCAAATATTTCTAAATATTATCCAATAGTCTAATGAAATGATTTTAAATTCATTATGATTATTTAAAAATAATATTATAACTATATAAATTAAAATTATAACACAATTAAATGGATGATGAGATACTATATGGTTTATTATTTAAATCATTATAAAGTTTAATTTGGTAAATAATAGTAATATATGACAAGAATAATAAATTTATTTTATAATTACCTTATTTAGATAGTTACTCAATAATTAATGTGAATCATAATATACAATATTATTATATATATATATATTCAACTTAAATGTACAGATTGAGAATTCCAATATTATTATATATAATAGAATCATCCATCAAATAAAATTGAGAACATATAAACCCTTATTATATTATCGTTCCCATGTATTGAATTATTTTCTAATGACTGAATTAATAAAATAAAATATTGATAATATTCACCATACCATAATAGTATAATAACATTAAAAAAATTATAACAAATAATGAAAATAAACAATTTATAAAAAAAATATTTATCCTAGAGTTATATAAATAATTAATATAAAAAGTAATATATTTTAATAAGGACTGAAAATTATTTAATAATAGGTTATAGGTTATTATATATTAATGTTGATAATGTTTTATAGTATGTAATTCCAAGGAAAACAATTTTTCGTGTCCTGTTTAGATTTTTTTTTCTAATTCAATAATATACAATGTATTCACTTATAAAAATAAATTTTAAGTATAAATGAATATTTATTCATGGGTTGTAAAATTAAATTTCAACTTCTTTTATTTTCATTATTACATACATTAATAAGTCCATATAGGTTCTTCATAACTCCAACTCTATTTAATGGGGGCATATACTTTCTAATTTTTATATATTTGTAAATGATTTATATATTATTAAATTATTATTCTTAATGAGTATATAGCTATTTATTTCATCTTATATATCATTTCATATACTAATTAATTTTATTACATTATAAATATATTAATTTATAATTAAAATATTCATCTTTTTATTGTGGGAATGCTTCTTCTCATGTTATATTCTTCTTTAATAAAAATATTTTTCGTCTTATTATTTATAAATATATGTATTTTATATTTTATCAAATTATTTCAATACAATTGTTAAAAAATATTCTATATCATTTATTGATGATATTTTAAAAAAACTAATAATATTTATAAAAATCGATTTCATTTTCATAATTTTATATATTTTTTATTCTTTAAGTAATTTTTTCTTTTTAAACTTTATTTATTTTTAATGGATTCATTATTCAAATTTTTTTAATAATTATATAGATGTAATTTTTATAAGGAAAAAAATTACTTTAATATTACTTTTAAATTTATTTTTATATAAATTTTTGAAAAAATGGAAAGTACAATTATTTCATGAATTTTATTCTATATAAATTTGAAAATATAAATGATCAATCATCTTTTAATATGTTATTATTTTATTTAATTACTTTAATTATTCCCTACTATTTGTGTTTTAGTTTTACACAATATTATTCTTTTTTTCAATTTACAGTATAGGTTTTTAAAATGTTTTTTTAAAAATTCTATTTTCATAGTTTTTTCACCTTATTATGGGGGGGGGTTTAAGCGAACAAATATTTAGGGTTTATCGTTATGTCAGTGATGATATCAGACTTATATTTTCTTCATATGAATTGGGTAGTGTATTATATCATACTAACTAAATTAGGACATTGATTGGAATTCAAAATCAACTATTTTATGACATGAAGGTAGTGATTACAAATAAACTAATTTTTTTTTCTTGTGAGTGGTAAAAATTCATTGACAATATTATGGGGTGTATAAAGTGATTTTTAATCCACCACATGCGGATGGTTTGTTTATTTACCCTTGATATATCCAGTGATTTCCAATTAATGTGATTCTTCCACATCACACTATTATATCCTTGCATCTCATGATTAATTTTAAAATATCACATTCTTTGGAAATGTATTATATTATGATTTCATATTGTTTTTTAATGTTTTAACATTGAAATGTATTGATCTAGTATTATTATATCATTCCTCAAATTCACTTAACATGATTCAATAATTACATTCAATTAATAAATTCTTTATCTCATGTTCAATGTTTCTCACATGTCTATGATATAATACTATTTTATTAATAACTAAAAAAAGTTATTTTCCCTTAATGTGTATTTGAGATCACTCATTTCTTATATTTTCTACATATTTTCAAATTTATATTGAGGAATATGTTTTGTAATGAGTTACATGTAGAGAATATAAATGTTTATTCTCAATAATTTTAATTCAATTGGAAATTTATATCTTTAATATATAAATAGACTAATTTAGTGGGTTTTAGTAGTTTTTATTACACATAGGATATACTGTTTAGTTATTAAATTTATTTTTTATAATTTATGTATTCCATGATTATATGTCTTTATATGGAGTATTATTGGGGTTTAGTAATTTTTTAGGAATTATTATAAATATAATAAATTATAAAATTGAAAACATAATAGGATGAATTAAATGGGTGATGTGTTAGATTAACAGTGTCTTTAAATAATGAATTATAATAATAATTTAAGATATGATGTAATAAATTTATGAGATAGTGTAATATACAAGAGTAATGTGTTTTAAATTGTGATGAAGGTTTTATATCATAACATAGTTTATATTTGGTTTCAAATATTGATGTGATTATTTAATAACATTTTTAATTTGATATTATCGTTTATTACTCATAATTTTTTGTTTAGTTTTAATAAATATATAGAAGTAGGGGAATATGATGGGAATAATATATTATGAACAATTTCTTGGTCATACATAAGTGAAACAAAATGAGATCTAATATAGTGGGAAAAAATTATTAATATTCAATCATAGGTTTTGTGTAATTTCCTAGACAATTTCAATCTCCAAATTTCACAAAACAAAGAACTACACAATCTTGAACCCACCAAATAACAATGAAAAACATTTTTTGGGGAACTTACCTTTATCAAATTACAATGAAACTTACCAGCATGATATAAAAAATACATTCATATCCTTAATAAAAAGAGAATATAATGGTTTTTATAATAGTTTTTTTGAAACTAAATTAGATCAACATTTTACCTTATTCTAGAAGGTGAAGTGTATAATTATTACATGTTGATCATGAATATTTGGTAAAATGTAGAAATTTTCACCATAAAATATTTAGAGTTTAGGAAAATATTCATCAAATTATGTTTTACACAATCCATTTAAACCAAAATAGAACTCCAATTCCTTGGTCTTAAGAAAGTTAAAGGCAAATTGATATGTTTATAGGAATAAAATACATTGATGATTTTCTGATAATTATCATAGTTTATAATGTTTTTAGATTTAATAATCAATCATTTATTTATGTTTTATAAACCATTTCTCTAAAAAGTGTTAACTATATCAGGCTTCAGTATATATGAATAAATTTTTTACTAACTCCTAAAGTGGAAAACAAAATTGATTCTCTATATTTAGGACTCATATTTAGTTATAAGATAATAAATTTTGTGTTTACTATGAATTGGAATGAAAAATAAATTACATTATTAAAAATACAATTTTACACATGTCAAAAAAATTAGTGTAATTGTTTTTGAATCATTAATTATAAAAAACATTTGAATCATTGGTATAAGGGAGGGAACCATTAGTATATACAATACTAATGTTTCTCATGCCCATAGTGTCTTGAGGCATCTGGATAGAATTTTAAAATTGGTTCTTTCATTTTTATTGGTATATGTTCCTCAGTATCAGTCGATACTAATGGTTACAAGAACTGTTTATTTAGAAATATTTTACCAACTATAAAAATACCTTTTTATATATACCTATACCAATGAAATTTTTAACCACAAATATAGTAAAAAATATCCTTATATTATATTAATACATTGGAATAAGATACATTGGTTCATATCACAATGGTTCAATTAATTTATCATTCTTTGAAAAAATATGCACAATTTATTTATATATTATATTTTATGAAAACATAGCATGAATGAATTTCATTTATCTTTATAAATAAATCAATGGTACCATCTTCTTATCCTTGGTAAAAGAAAAAATAAAGGGGTGAGCTCTGATCCTATGTAATTTTATTGTAAAATAGTACATATCATGAATTCATAAGGCATATATCAATATGGAATAGTTGAAAATAAATATGGGTACCATTTAAATATCAAGCAGATATCAAATTAAAATCAACTATAATGTCATCATAGATGTAACATATATTATAATATCTAAATTCTCAATTAAATAAATAAAAAATGGTTGGTAATAATTATTTTATCGTTAGGGACATATTCTTAGATATCCATAATATTATTATCAACAAATTTTTCCATAGAATTTTACACAATTTAAGTCCTTTTAAAAGTCATATTATCTCTATCAACCATCATTAAAAAATTCCGATTTTTATTTTTCTCACAAGATATATAAAAAAATCAGGGGTCTATGATATTTTTCACGCTGTAAATCACATACATACACTTAAAATATTCCACAAATATTTATTAGTAAATATAATACATAATCAATATTATTTACCAGTCTAAAAACATCCTTATAGATTCATGATTAAAAAAATTCTATAATTCCATGCAAATGAAATAAATATTGAAATTGGATTCTACCAAAAAACATATATTTAAATGATATATGGTTATGATTATTCCAATGTAGAAAACATGACAAAAAATATATCCATGATATAGAGAATATAATTATGATGGATAAAAAACAACTCCTATTGATTATTAAAGAGTGAAAGACAACATAATCCCAAGATGATGAATAATCCAAAAATGAAAATGTAATACATATATTAAAAAGGTTGATAGTAGACCATAAATTTATCTGAAATAGAATTATTAATTATAATAATATTTCATAAAAAATATATAGTAAATGAAATCATAACATTTCAAATAAACTATCTTAAAACTGTGGTAATGTTTTACAAACATTTTTTTTATAAATCACTTCTAAAATAAATTAATTCAATTTAGAAAAAAATTATACTATTTTACCTTAATATAATATCTAATAATTCATATATAAATTGAATATTATTATTTTTGGAAAACTATAGAAACATGTATATGAATTGAATTAGTTAAAAAAATTTCTAGAGGATGAAATAGTCTTTAATGGCATATATGTTAAATAAAACCCCTCGTTCATGTTTTTTAAAAATTTTAAACAAATATTAGTAAAACACTAAAAATACTAGATTTAAATATTATTGAGGTAAGTAAAAAATAGTTTAAAAAACTGTCAACAATTGTATAAATGTAGAAATATATCTAGAAATTAATTCGAATAACAAGGATTAAGAATTATTTAGATGTTTCTAGTATGAAATATTGGAAAATATCGAAAACAAGATATATTTATTAAATATGTAAATAAATAAGGATTAATATAGAAATGGAATATAATTGTTTCAAAGAAAATTTAAACATGATGTGGCTTGACTTAGTGAATGTTTGTAAAAAATTTAATTTCGAATTACTAAATTTCTAAAAAAACCCAATTAAAAAAATAAAATCAAAATTTAATTAATTTATAAATTATGAATCCATGGTATAAAAAATAAAATGGTTATTGTATAAAATAACACAATAAAATAATAACATATTTTATAATATGTCTCTATGGAGTGTTATTGAGACAAAATACCCTTCTGTTGGATTAATGCACGCTCAAAGACTTTATATCATCCTCAAATTCATGCATAATTCTTTTGATTTAACTTATAGACTTTGGGGATATGTTAAATATCATACTAGGAGATTTGAAATATAGTATGATATGTTAATAAATGGATTTGGATTAAGGTATTATATAAAATTGGAATCATTTTTCCCTTTAATATGATTTATTATGATATTTTTTATAGGAATAATATATATTGTTTTAAAAAATATTTGTTAATAAAGGATATTTAGAGTAACATTAACATTGAGACATGTCTCAAAAATGTTCCAAATATTCCAATTTATACCATCCCACATCCCACAAATATTTTTTTAATTTTGTTTCTTTTTTAATAAATTAAAGGAATGATATTTATAATTATATATTCGCAAAGTAATTTCCATATAAACATTATTTGACATTGGAGGAATAATGTGAAAAATGGATTTTAAATTGTTAATATTAAAAAAATTAAATTATTTTTTTATCCATAAAAATAATGTATAAATTCAACATATCTATGTGAAATAACTAATAGTATTTCTAAAACTATTTTCATTGATCGTTAACTCATTCAAAAATGTGTTGCATCATTGATTTATAAATATAATATATATTTATTCCGTAAAGAAGGTATTAAAATAAATTACTAATATATATATATTAGATTCTTGGGGGTAAAATTAGTACTAAAACACACACACTAAAAATGAATAGGCAAGAAATTCAGGTTATATCCCTTAAGGGAAAGCATACCCATTAGGCACTTGATTATTATTTAAATGACATATACATCGGATATTGGATTGAATGAAGGTCCATTCATTCAGTGTGTCACGAACCTTCCTCGGGGCCCGTGTCGTGACTACCCCAAGCCCACCTTCCAAAGGCCAGGGGCTGGCAACTAGCACCAAGGCATAATTACCGATAAAAAGGCAAGGAATTACCTTTTTAAAGTAAACAAACACACAACGTAAGAAAGAACAAGTAAACACTAAGTAAAAACTTGGTACGATAGTATGTGCGGAAAAGTAAGTGGGCCAGAATACAAACCCAAACTGAAAGTAATATACAACTTGAAAGGGAATACAACAACTGAAAGTAAAGCTGCACCGTTGTTTCGTCCACTGGAAGTACCACCTAAAGGGTGGGTACAGATAGCATCCACAGATCCTCTGGTCCAGCCATCCACTCTGAGTACGTCCCGCCCAGTGGTTCACCTCTAGGTACCGACCTGCTCCGCAAGCCTCAACCACGATCATCCATGTCCGTCGTCTGCAACCAACACATCATAGTACGGGAATAGCCTGTGCAGGGGTGAGTATAAGCTACTCAGTAGGGACCCCTAGACCCCCGATGGTCTCCCAGAATCCACCAAAGATAATCCACAAGGGAAAGATACCATCACGAAGTAACATCCAACACTACATTGGTATATGCCCATACATATACCTAAGTCATCATTCCCAGTTCGGCTCCAACATCCGAGCCCAAGTTCGATCACATCCACGCAGGATAGCACAACACAATCCACATAGGAAAGAAAGTCAAGATTCAGCTCACACATGTATACTTCTTTGTAAGACGATAGAGATGATCAAATGTAGCCACTTATGCATCTAACCCATCGGACCCACGCATGATCGTTAGGTACTAACCCCTGCAATGACCCACAAAGGATCGATATGTACTAACCCCCGCAATGACCCACAAAGGATCGATAGGTACTAAACCCCGCAATGACCCACACAGGATCTGACCCACACAGGACCGCTGAGCGATGACCCACACAGGATCTGACCCACACAGGATCAGTGGAACTGACCCACGTAGGATCACTGAGTGTTGTAGTCGTTTCCGTCGAATCCACATATGATTTTTGTATAGTCGTCATCGTCGTTGTAGTCGCAGCCAGCTCTAGGGTTCCCCCACACAACATGCTCATTCGGGAGGATCCTATCCACGAGCAGAGGGTATTATACTTCAACTGACACGAAGTTCGGAGTTGAAGTATCCAAATGTTCCGTATCGACAACCGGAACTTGACGTCAGAGAAGACGCCTCAATCGGACGTCTGGCCTGTGAGTTATTGACTTTTTCGTCCTAGGGGCCCGGTTGGTTTTTAAGTCAAAACCAACCCGACCGTACTCCAACTGCATCCAAAACTCGAGCGTAGTAAGCCAAAAGGTGTGTCTCACTATGAGGATTCCATCAAAGTCAACGGCACGTCAATCAGATGTCCGGAGCTCAAGTTATAAGCGTTTCCGCTCCGAGGGCCCGATTGGTTTCGTGTTCGAACAAACCTGGCCGAACCCAAAGTACTCTGGAACCTTGATTGTAATATATCAAAACGACCGCCTCGATCCAAGTATCGCATCACAGGTGACGGTGCGTCGATCGGAGGTCCGTAGCCCATGTTATGGGAAAAATACCGAAAGAGGTCCGGAAGTGGGGGTTTCGGGCCCGAACCGACCTGGCCCGAGACCCCCTGTGTCGGCCTGAACTGGCTCCGGCTCCGGCCCTCTTGGGCACGGCCCGTGCGGCCCAGTGGCTCGGCCGAAAGGGCCGAGCGTTGTGGGGGGGGGGGGTCGTTGCCCCCTGTCTCCTAACCGTAACCCCTATGTGGGGGGTTGATGCTGTCCGGCTAGCTAGGGGTAGCGAACCCCCGACTCCTCCTCGGACTGGTCGGCCCGCTCATGCTAGCCGGATGCTGCCACCACAGGACCAGTAGGTCCCATCCCCCCTTCTTCGACGCCGTCGGCCAAAAACCCGCCGCCGCTCCCGGCTTTTCCGCGGCCTTGATCCATCCGGCGCGTGCGACGGCGCCGCGTCCCTCCGCCGCGGCCCCGCTTTGGCCTCAGTGTTTCCTTGATTCTCTGGCACGGCGAGACGGCGCCGCGACCTTGTTCGACTTCAACGGTGCGGCGCGACGACGCCGCTCATCCTTGTCGCATGATCCCGCGTGGTGCGACGGCACCACGCCTTCTCCGTACCAAACCACAACAAGGTCAACAACAGAAATAAGGGGGGAGGGTCGGCCATATTTGTGCGGCCCGGCCCCCTCCTATTAATCGATACCAAGCGGTGAAGAACGTTCGAATAGTCATGAACAAAACAATAAAACCCCTAACTCGTCGAATTCGTTGAGAGAAGGTTCATCGTAGATTTTATCGTCACGGAAGAAGGCGTCGTAGAAGGAGAGGGTCATTGGAATCACGGTACACGGCGTCGCGTCGTCGATCTCCGAGGAAGGCGTCTCTCACCGTCGTATGTCGTCGGAGGTCGACGTTCTTCATAGGCGGAGGTGCGTTCTTCGCGTTCTTCGATGAAGGGGAAGAACTTAGAGACATAGAGATTCTTTCTCCCAATCCTCTCTCAACAAACTCACAACCATAATAAAATTAGTGTTAGTCTAATTTTATTTCCCATGCCAAGGGTTTTGAAATTTTAAAAAAAAATCAATCATATAATTGAATTAATTGAAACGTTTAAACCGCCCTATTAAAAGAGGTCTATCATAACAGATAAAAGCAAGGGTTGAATTTCTTTTAATGGGGGGTTCCGAGTGCGTTACTCAATTAATGGAGGGGGGTAGAAAAAAGTGGGGCTCGTGTGGGCCCCACCCCACCAATATCCTACCTACTGGACGAGGTTATAGTGGGTACCACTCCAATCACTTATCTTAGGTTGAAAAACATAAAATAAAATAAAAATCGGTCGCACCATTTTTATTTTATTCCTTTAATTAACCCAAAAAAAAAATTAATAACCACACCCGAGAAAACGCAACTCCGGAGAAGGTGTTTCTAAGAAATTACCGGCGCTGCGATTCCATCGGTGCCCTCAGAATTCAATTCTGAGCACCGGTTCAAAAGTTAGGAAAACCTGCCCGTTCGTTCACTAAACGTACCCGAGCCAAACTTCGAAAATTGATTCCAGGCACACCAGGCCTCAGAATCAGGTGCCTTCACAAACTGCGATCTTGTAAAATCCAGGAGAAAATTAAGATAAAAATTCCCTTGAATTTTTACGGTTCTTTACTGGGTGGAACAGTGGTCCTAATCCCATTAACACATAAATGGGTCTTTAAACCTTTAATGAATCATTCTTATTCCCCCAACATCCTACATTATCCCTATTTCAATGAACATATGTCACTGCACTCATATGTTCTTACATCGTAAATCCCCTAAGGGAAATGACATAATTAAAACCCTATTATTTGTTAGGCAGGATTTCAGGGTTTAATACTTAGGTTTAACCACAACTAAACTATAGTTTATATCAATAATTGATCATTAATTCTATAATATTAATTCACTCATATTGGTTTTTATCTATGTACTTATCATATTAATATAATATGTTTGAGAGAGTGATATTTTTATATAATTTAAAAAAAAAAATCTTCTTATCTAATGAATAGTGGAACCTAATTTCTATATTATAAATTTCATCATTATTTTTAATTTATAGGATTATATTATATTATATTAACGTTTATTTTGAAAAACATATTTCTCTGTAATTATAATACATCTACTTATGAATGTGTTTTATGAATAAAGACTTAATAATTATTGAAATTATTTTTTAGAATTTTTTATAGAATTATCATTAAGTTCAGGAGTTTTTTGAATTATATTAAAATTGGTATACATTATTTCATTCTATCATATAAGTGTTATTTAATACTTTTTTGGTTTTTTTATCTCTTTTATACCTAATATTTATCACGTATTCAAAATTAAAAATGAACAATCTCAATTTCTCAATCACAAAGCATTCAAGTAATCTCCTAAAGTATCATTAGATCATATAAATTATAGAATTCTTAATTGAATAAAATAATATATTAATAATGAATACATCACATTTGATAAATTTAATAAAAAAAATTGGCTGCATAATAAAAAATAATATTCAAAACATGTTTCCATGAAATGACGGAGAAATATTTTATTCTAAAAAAATAATAATAATAATGGCCATCATTCATTATTAATCATTCCAAAAATCATTAAAAATAATTCGAATATTATAATACTAACATGAATAAATCTTCAAATTCTATTCTAAAATTTATTTTATAACTACCATTATAAAAATTCACAAACCACAATTGTATTATATAGTGGAGAGGGTATACCAGGTCATTAAAACGAAGAAAATATTTCACCAGAATGATAAAATATAAAATAAAAGAAATAATCTTAAGAATGAATTAAAAAATTGTTAATTTAAAAAAAATCCATTCTTATAAATGTATCTTGAAATATTATAAAACTATTTTCATACTCTGTATCACTTATTTTTTATTCCATGATGAAATCACTAAATAGTATAACAAAATTATCAATATACTCTAATATTGATCTTACATTTAATTGAATATTTTTACATCGACATTTAGTTTATGAACATGATATTGGTGGATTATTTAATACCTTTACATTATTGAGAATTATTCTCTTTTTCTATATAAATCTAATATTCCATTATTAGCCTACAAAATTTAAAATAATATTTATTTCCATAGTTATTATATATTTAATATTCCCATATTATATTCTTGGACATCATTATAATATCTTTATCATGGTTTTATGTATTCATATTTTAATATTGATTTATTTTGAAAATATAATATTAGGTAAACAATTTTAAGTATTGACAAAATGTGAAAACACATAATCAAATGATGTATATTACTTTGAAACAAAGGCAGTTTCATGGCGCAACATAATCACATCAATGATGAAGTGTATCCGTATATTAAATGATGATTTTATAGATTAAATTGCGTTTATTAAGTAACATATGTGTATCTTTTCAGTTATGTAATAGTAAA
Source organism: Viscum album (assembly GCA_963277665.1). Taxonomy (NCBI): domain Eukaryota; kingdom Viridiplantae; phylum Streptophyta; class Magnoliopsida; order Santalales; family Viscaceae; genus Viscum; species Viscum album. The sequence continues at coordinate 1,782,028,253 of OY728119.1, read as the reverse complement.
CTAAAAAACTTATCATAATGAAATTATTAAATATTAACATTTTATTAAATAAATTAAATTGGCGGGTATCACTATATAAAATAATGTTATAATTTCTATTAAAATGGTATAAAATATCATTTCTATCCTTAAAAGTATATGATTGATAAAAATTATCTCTATCTGTTATGTCCAATTATATGAAAATTAATTTCTATGAATTTTAGAATATTAATTTAGTAAAATGATTTTTAAATTTTTTATTCCAAATAAAAATTAGGTAATATTGAAATTTTATTTTTAGTCATAACATTTAGTTTACACGGTAAATATTATTTACTATATAAAATATTTATTTTTTAAATAATGACACCTTCTTAAATAGTAACGAATTTTTATTGATAAATATATATATTATAAACTAATACTCTAATATTCAATAGGAATATATAATAAAATAAATTAAATATCATCTAATAAGAAATAAATTTAACATTATTGAATATACATATAGGTATAATCTATTGTTTTTTTTAATTTATTTTCTAGTAGATATTTTGTTTTACATTTGGATTCTTAGTTGTTTATTCTTGATTCAATTTTTGATGGTTATTCAGTGTGTTTTGATAATTTTTTATAAATAGTGGAGTTCTAGGTGCCTATTGAGGGTGTATACAAATCTGTGGTATATAAAGTCTATATTATTCCCACTAGCACTATATTGACCACCACTAACTAGTTGGTGAGTGTATTGTAATAGTGCATTATTTAAGGAAGTCTGTCAACCCACTCTTTTGGTATACATGTCTCCAATTGTAAGGATGATAGAATAGAGTTCCAAAATGAACCTAGTTGGCCATTGAGTGGGGTAGCCAGAGCAACAAACTTTTTCATGCCACCACTGGCCACCCTGCGATTCCATTCTATGAAGAATAATCTTTAGTAATATCCTATTTTTATTTCTGTTAATCTCTATTTTAATTATATATAACTCTATACAGCACTCTATTCTTACATAATGATCCTAAACATACAATTGAGGTGAATTTGTCCATATTTATCATGAATCTTCTTGGATCAATTTTTATTTTTGATTATTTTATTTGTACGAGAATCTATGACTATGTTCTTTTTCTAAATTCAATTCATTATTTGGTTTCTTCTACACTGAATGTTGTGAATTTTTTTTTATAATTGGGGGATGAATTTCATTTGAAAATTATGTTTCATTGATCCTTCAATGATTCAATATTATCATCCTGATCCTATGGTTATTGATCCGATGTATATGATTATTGATCTTCCAAAATTGAGGTAAGATGTTTTGTAATATAATTCGATTATATTGACTATGTTTGTCCTTTATTAATTGAAAATGGATTTTCAATTTAATTCCAATCCAATATCAAAGTTAATTTATAGGTTTTTTCGAAATATAATAGCGAGTGTTGTGAAATTTCAGTGGTAATGGAATTTTAGTATAACTAATTATTTATAGAAAATGAACCTGAATTAAAATGAATTATTTTAATGAATACTTCATATAATAAATGGAAATAAATAGTTTTATGAATTAGAAATGAGATTACTTGTTTTAACAAGAATTTTATTTGATGAATTTTTTTGATGATTCCATTTTGAAATGAAATTGCATGTTTTGATACATAAATATGGGTGTAATTGAAATGATTTGTGATTTATTAAAAACAATTATATATTCTTTTATGGTTTATTTTATTGAATCGCATAAGATCATGTATAAATAGGTTTGTGACCACGTATATATATACCAGATATATATTATCTCTATATATATACAAGTATTGATGATGTTTAAAATGTCTAAAATTGAGGACATTCTATTATTTAATAGTAATGGATCCATATTCCTTATATGGATGGGATCTATGAATTTTTTGTAAACATAGAGTATTATTTTCAATAATAATATTTTTACCATTGTGCATTGATCTAACCAAACTAGATCCATTTTACATTGGTTTGATGATTGAGAATGATTTATATATTTTACCATTCCTGAAATTATTTAATCGTGACTATTGTTATAAAATATCTTCTTAATTTATCGTATAAAAAAAATTCTTCTTATTTTAGACATATCATTAGAATGTTATTAAAATCATTTCTAGTTATGAATTTCAAAACATTTCCATTGCTTTTTTTATTTACAATAAATTATATTTTGTTTTTTCATGATTATTTATGAAATTCATTATGTGATCAAATTGGTATAGTTTCTATTACACCATACATTTTTTTTGGTGTTTATTGAATTTAATATTATATATCCTATAAATTGGAAATAACTCCATTGAGGTTGTGAGTATTCTTGATAGAAAAACATTGGGTGAAGACCTATTCAAATAGAGAATATGACCCTAATGTTAGAAGGAGTTATTTTATTATTATGGATTTAATATTTTGTACTTGTATATGTTATGAAGTTTTTCATATGATGTTTATTTTGGAATAATTATTTTATATTGTTACATTCTATTTCTTTTTTCTTGTTGATTTATTCTTCTCATTAATTCTATCCCACTTGATTAGTTCTTGAATCAAAATAACTAATTTCATCCTCATTGGATTTTGAAATTAAATTCTAGTTATGTTTAAATTGATTTATGTTCTTATTTTTCGTGTTTTCTAGGTTGATTCTTATCAATATATGTTAAATAATATTAAATACACTTAATTATTAATACAAAATATTTTTATAAAAAACTTTTTCAATACAATATACGATTCAATTGAAAATATAATTTCATCATATTTAGAAATAGAATTAGATTAAATCCTCTCATAATATATATTATATTTTTTTTCTAATAAGGTGTATATTTTATTTTTATTCAATAAATAGATTCCCTGATAATGTTTTACCAATATTAATAATTTTAAAATTTGGAAAATGATGTATCTTGAAATTTTAAAAATTAAAATATCACATAAAACTCATAAAAAGAATAATTTGGTATTAAAGTAATTCTGAAATGTCTTTCCTTCCATTTCTCCACCAAATTAACCAAACGAACCAAACCCACTAAACAAAAACATGAGATAATTCATATCCTTTAACTTACATTTATTTCCACTAAAAATCCCTCTTTCTTCAACTAATAAGAAGATCACTCCGACCTATTCTATCATCCCTTATTATCAACAATACATTGATCATGATTTTTATCCACTATCCCCTTATAAATACCTATATATGAGTTCCTTTGGATCTAAGGAGTCTTCCTCATATTTATGATGGTACATAGAAACTTATGGGTTCTCCTTCTCTTCCTTTTGATTTGTTTAATTATTTTTTCATAAGACCAATGGTTTTAAATTAATAATGGTTTCATAAATTAATTTTTAATCATTTACTATGCAGATGATTTTATAATGATAATATATACTCTATATCTTTCATTCAACACATATTATAATTGATATTCATATATCCACCATAATTCTGAAATCAGTCCCAAATTATTTTTTTCCTCATTTCAATTCAAGAACGTACATATATTTAATAATTTTAATTTAAATTTGATTATGTATAAAAAATTCACAATAAATTATTAACCCAATAAATTATGTACTATAAATGAGTGATTACCATTATAACTAATTAATAACATTTCAAAATTCTATTGTGAACTTATCATTCTTCCAAAAACATTCCTTGATTTTCGTTATTGTTATTATAAATAATCATGATCTATGAAAATTAAAAGGAATATAAAAAAATTATGTGTACAAAATAAAATAGATATGAGAAAATATATGAAATTGCCTATTAATATAATTTTTTTGGTATACAATAGATTCATAATCATTAAAGGGGGTCAGAAATTTATATATGGGGTATTCATGAATAAAAACATTTTTGAGTCATAATCAACCCACATTGATTAAAATACATAAATTTTGAACTTTTCTATATAACGATATTTTTATTTTTTTCAAAATTATTTTCTTGCATATTAATGTTTCAAAATTTATAATTTTACCTTAATGTATCTATTTTTTCACACACAGTTAATTTTATTATAAAAAATTCTCATTTTTTAATGAATTATTTTATATATCAAAATTTTAAGATTAAATAAATTTAATCATTTCACTAATAGAAATTATTATTTTTTATCTCCATGTATCTTTATAATTCCCATTATTCATTTTAAATAATATTTTAAATAAAAAATAAGTATTGTATCAATGAATCATTCACATGGTGAATCATATCTATCATTAAATAATATTTTTCTAATTTAAAATAACATTAAAATATCACTAGAAAAATTCCTTAGGAAAGTAAAAATTACATTTTGAATTAATATACTTAATATAAATTTATTTCTTGAATATAAGTAAAAAATCATATAAAATAACATTTGAATATTTTATGGGACTCATTAATGAAAATACTACTCATGATGGTGGGAAAATATTTTCCTATAGTGTATGTTGATATAAAATTTATGTTTACACATTTTGAAATACTACCTTATTTAGAATATTATAAGAATTTTCATTTAAATCCATTTTATAATATGTAAAAATTTTAAAATTCATTAAACAAATATCATTATTTAAATGTAAAAAAATTCTTGGAAACATCTTATAATGAATTTGGTTATGGATGAAAAAGATACCAGACCAATGTGGGAATAAATTCAATTGACATAATAATTTTTTTTCAATAATTTTATATAATGAAGAAATGAAAATATTTCTATTTTTTATAAATTTACATAATAACCATAAGACAAAAAAAAATAAATCTGGTTTTAATGTTGATATCTTAATAATTTCATTCTATTAAATTTTTTCATTGACAACCCTTTAAATATATGAGATTTTAAAATAACCAATACCTCTTATATTGTGTTGGTTCATATTGGTTCAAAACACCTATATAATAAAAATATATTTATTAAAAATAAATAATATAACCTTATTAATTCATATTTTATTATCTACCATTCATTTATAATTTCTAACTATCATTTTATTAGAAATTTCTTTATAAAATTCAAATTTTGTTTAGAACTAGTCCAATTTCCAATCATGTTTTTGTTCGATGGTTCCATTACTTCCACCTTAATAATATTTACATTATATAAAAATTTAAAATCAAAAATTAAAATAATATTTTTTAATTATATATCCTTTTATAACAATTCATATAAATCCCTGATGAAAAATAAATTAAATCACTTCGTGGAGATAATATAGTTTTGCAAGAGTCAAATTTTTTCTTTTGTTTGGTTGGGATGATGGAATGGTAATTTGATACTAAAAATCCCAAATTAATTATAATATAATTAATATTATATATTTTAATTAAATATATACTTATTACCATCCATATAAATTGGAAATTGAGAATGCATCCCATTTATTTATGGAGGTGGTGGCCCCCAAAATTTGCCTGATTTTTATTATCATAATTATAAAAATAAAATGATATGAAGGTAAAAAAGATACCATATGTATATAATACTAATTATTTCATAAATATATTATATGAATATTCCACCAATAGAAATAAAAATTCATGAAATATTTTGTTGTAAAATAAAACATATCGCTACATGGACACGGTAGTCCACATGTACGCATGACTAAAACATTCATTTCCAATTTGATGGAAAGGATGTGCATATGACTTCTAAATTATAATTATAAAATATTTTTTTTGTTGTATTAGTAAAATAATTTTGGAAATGAAATTATAGAAATAAATTATATAGATGATGAAATAAAATTAAAGTTTCCCAGATAAGTGGTATAACTCATCATTGTGAAAAAATGTTTGGATTAAAAATTAATAAATTAATGTATATAATATGATAAAATAAACTCCACTTGTACATGGTTATGGATTTTATAATGGTATTATATTAGGCATTTTCAATTATGTAAGGTAATTGATGTGTGGTAATGTGAAGATAAGATGTATCATTTTTTACATGATAGAGAAGACACGCATGAAATTTAATAAATATTAATATTTATTAATATATTAATCATGAAAAATAATATCAAATGGATTTGAATTTATGGAATGATTCTAATTAATAAATATCTTTATCCCATAAAATATATATAGGTTTTTTTTTAATTTTAAACTCTATCATTTTCTTTCACCTTTCTAACCGTAACAGTTGTAACAATTTGATTCCATAAAGGGTCATTAATTTACATAAACAGTTATAGGTGGATAAAATATTAACCATTTATTAAATTTTATAACATTATTAATTACATATATTATATTTTTATATTATTTTAATTAATATAATAAAAATTACATTTAACATAAAATATAAATAAATTCAATTATGGGATTATTCAATTGATTTGACTTAAAATACTTTAATAAAACATATGAATCATATTATAGACATATATAATAATTTTTAACTCATTATTAAATATTAATGTTATGAAATAAAAAAATAAATCTGATTATGATTTAATTATTTACTATTATTTTATTTATCGAGGAAGCACCATATCGACATTTATAATCTGATTATGGTAATTATATCATCAATAAAAATTTAAAATCATTATATAATTTTTTCATATTAAATTTATATATTTATAAACAACCATACCATATTTATATCAATGTAATTTTACTAGATATATATAATTATAATGAAAGTGGGATTTTGTAATATTCGTATATTAAATTAGTGTAAATGTCTATTTCAATGGAAAATTTATCATAATTAATATATATTAGAACTTTATATTTTTTTTCTAAATTTTTTACACATATTGAAATAAAATAATGTTTTGGGTTGGTTTTGAGACATTATCCCATAGTTTTAACTCTGTTTTCACATTTTACCACTACCGTGGTGACAAATATTTACCATTATTACTACTCATAATAACATAAAATAAAGTGGTCATATTTAAAAAAACAAAACCCACTAATTCTATATATGTAATAAAAATTCTAGGATCTAATTTATATATGTGTGACAAAACATTTTTAATATATCTTAATGAAACTCAAACATTATCAGTTTTAAAACAATTGGAAAAAAATGAACTTTTACAAAAATCTGGTATAATTATTGTTACAATTAATCTTATTAGATTATTTTTTATTTAATGTTAATTTTTTTATTTATATGAAATTTTAAAATATAATGGAATTCATAAATTAATTTATATAATGAAAATAAATAACATTTTTCCAAAAATGGGTATTCTTCACTATTCTCAAAAAAATTGGTTATTTAAAAAAATAAACACCCACTCTAAGATAATATTAGACATACAATTTAAATAATTATATTAATTCTCTAAAAAGTTCTAATTATGTTATAAATTAATTACATAATTCTCTAAAAAAGGTATTAAAACCCATTTTTAAAGTATAAAATGACATTAAAAAATAATTATTACTTATTTAATATGAATTAATCTTTAATTTTTATTTGAAAAAATCTATTATATATATATATATATATGTATATGTATTTCATCATATTCATACATGAAAATATGTTGAATAGGTTATTATATATCAAGGTTTGTATTATGTTCAGTGTTGTTTTTCAAGAAATTTATTGATCAATTACAATTTATTTAAGGAGAAATATATTCTAAAATATTAAGGTGATGTATTGTAAAAAATTTAAATACTTTTATCCCTTAATAATCAAATGTTCCCTTATAATAATTACTATATTATTAGAATGTAATAAAACCTAATTTTGATTATTGAAAGATATGTAATTTTTAGGTCCCAATTGAAAATCAATATTTCATAATTATGTATTCATATGAAAATGGTTGTTCTATTATTAGTCTAATGGGATACCAGAAAAATTCCATGGTAGTGGAGTGATACAATCAACCTAAGACAAGATAGATTTATCGTCCTCATAATTGAGTTATGAAATCATTTATCATCATGGTGGAGAATATGATATAACATACAAAAAGGATTTCTATCCATACCATAGCTATAATATCATCCATCGAGTATTTTTTAAACCATTTTCAATCGAAAATTTATCTCTTGATATATATGATAAATTACCATGATGAATTTTGTTTTTCATTCCAAAAGAAACAAAAAGCATTTGATGGATTATAAAATCCCCAAAATAATGAAATGACATGCCTTGTATCTCTAGATATATAACATAACCGAATTTTTAAGATAATGTTATTCAATGTAGTAACATTATCACACCCCAATCTATAAAATAATTGTAATAACTCAGAAGTTTCAAATTAAAAAAATTCAATAAATAACTAAACGTAAAACTCATCAATGAATGTCAGGCTAAAATATAAACCCAATGAATAAAATGAATTTATAACATATTCTTACGTCATTTTATTAATTATTATTTTAAAAATAATACCATACGATCAGAATAGAATATATGAAACATGTTTATAACATAATAATGTTCTCCAATAAATATACAATTTTTATCGACAAAAATCCAAAATCACCTGATATCAACAATGAAATCTTATATTAATCCAAAAAAATATATTCTTATTCAACAGATAAAATTATATACCATACATTATATTATAGAAATTTATATAATTGAATAAAATTAATCAAATATTACATAAATTAGATCTTCATTAGATCACTTATCATATTAATGGTCTCAAGAACTTAAATTTTGATATTATCAATATCAATGAATATATTATCACACCTAAATAGTATTTTCTCAACATCAGACACATATTAAGGTTATCATATCCCTTACCCATGTTTATTTTAAAACATATAACATTATTATTGAATAACCTTTCTAGATTATTGGTGAAATTAATAATATTCCTGAAAATATATAAATAAAAACTATTGAAGAACATGTCATTATCATTCATGATTCAAATGACCAAATATAATTGATAAAAAATTACTATAACATAGTTTTATAATCCCACTTCATATGATAATATATCATCCAATATCAATAATTGCCTATTATTTGGCCTTCCCTGGTATATGTATCGACTCATAGATTAGGGAATTGAAACATATAAATTCTCTTTCCTCAAAATATAAGATATTTAATAATCAATGGAAAATTAGTGTGAATGTCATTTTCTAACAACATATTATTCGTTTGTTTATCGTAATTCCATGATTAAATTTTTTTAATGTATAATTTTTCCTATAGTTCCTTTGAGTCATTTACCTAATTTCATATTCATATACAAATATATTGTAGGAAGCTAATTATTCATCGATATATGGACTTTCTCAACTAAACTACATGGAAACATAATTTTTCTCTTATTAAATGTGTTAGGATACACACTAATGTAGACATTTTTAATGAAATAAATATATATCAAATTAGTAATAGTCACAATTTTTCATGTTTTATTGCCCATTTCAATTGGTTTCTCAGGAGGAAAAGTTATTAATTTACATTCAAAATAAAAAATAATAGGATTCCTCTTTGTTCTATCCATTAAATAAAAACAAAAATCACTATGTGAGACAAAATAATCATAGTCAGTAATCATGTAATCATCGAAAATGTTTAATAAGATTTCTAAATCAAGACACCTAATTATCATTCCTAGAAAATATAGGGTTAACCTAGGTTATATACAGTAAAAATGAATTCAAATTATTCCTAATGTTTCACAATTAAAATATTAATTATCATATGAATAAACTACCATGTGTATCTAACCTTGTGTATTGTATTAGACCCACTCCTCGTGCACTGGTTTTGATTGAGTAAAAACCAAATATATCCCATTAATTTTTATTACGCATATGTGTATATACCATAACCAAAGTATCTCAGAGATAGTCCTTTAATTTATTACATTTGGATAAGAAACTAGTAGGTCACATACCGAAGGAGTTAATTGTTTAGTTTCTTTGGAAAACTGTAAAAAATTTAGTTTTTCATTATGTCTAGAAATTAAATACAACATAGAAGCCCCATTAGAAACATCTATAAACTCCTAGATTATCCATAAAAGTAATTTTTATGATATATCATTGCATATTAAAGAAAATAAACCATATGAAATTAGTTATTTATGATTCTAATCATTAGAATGTAATACAAAAGAAGAGAATATATTCATACCATTAATGGATGATGGATTACAAAAACACATGAAAGTAAAACATAATGTCGAGAAAAATATTATTATAAGAAATGATGAAAGAATAATTCAATATAAATAATTATATGGTAATGAAACATAAACATGGATATTCTACTAGTCGAATGATCATATTAATTTTCAATTAATAATATAAAAATTCTAGAATTCACAATTATGGACATCATAAACATTCCATCGAGGAATCAACCAATACATGTGAACGTAATTCATTATGTCTGAAGCCATATCTATATCTGTTTTGTCTCATGAGACCTCTTGATGCAACAATGGGATATATAGCCCCCCACCCATCACATACAATGTATTATTAATTCCACCTATGAATTTGGTGGAAGATAAAAAACATATACATATAAATTGTAAATTGTATTCCCCTAAAATCAAACAGAATAACTAAAAAATTTGAGTAATATAATTAGTTGTATAAGTATATCACATCCATAGTCACAATGAAGAAAAAAATAATAAAATATATAAGATGATATTTTAGAATATTAACCCTAATTGTGTATAAGATTCAACTTGGGGTCTTGAAATAGATGAATATACACTAATTAATCCATCAATGAATTATTGAGAGAAATTCTCTCTATTCTTTGCAGCAAAGAGTTATTTTGGAATAATAATTTATATTTTTCATAAAATTATATAATAATGATGTATAAAAAATAAAATAAATTGTTTTTAAATTTAAATTATTTTCGAGCGATAAATTATATACCACTGACATGAAAACATGTAAAAATTGTTAGAAATCACTTGGGGGCTTAAAATAGATTATGGAGTGTACTTTTAAAATGTTATGAAATATGGATTTTCCCTATAATCGAGCTTTCTAATAAAGGTGAATTGAAAAACAAAACATAAAAGACGTATATCCACACCAAATAAATAATTTTTATAATATATAAATATATTCAAATCAAATACAATTAAATTATTATAATTAGATATGAATCATTAATAATTAAATTGGGGTAAAGAGAAAGGAAGCGTATCCCAATTTAAAATATTGGTTTTGGAATAATCCCTTACCAAATATTTGAAAGCATTTTTCACTTGGAATAACATCATAGATAATACTGAGAACTATAAATTTTTTTTAGAATATAAATTATATGTTATTAAGGGACTTACAGAATTATAAATGGCATTATATAACATTTTTTTATAGATGTGAGGGTGATGGATTAGATACAATTTTAATGAATATCGTTCATATTGTTTTTTCATCTTTGATTTGATCATCACATAGTTTCTCTCTTTTATTAATTAATAATTTGAATAAATAAGGGTTCTAGAATATTAAAAAATATTTAATATGCTTATTATAGCCGGTTTTGATGAAAAAATGGTTTTATGATCAACCATGAAAGTGGAATTGAAAAACAAAAACTAGTAATCCATAAAGGTGGTAAATCGACAACTCATGGACGATGTTTTCATTTTTTTATTAAAAATACGAAGATAAAAGATTTTATGGGGGATTTCCATTATCATAATAAAATTACATTATATATGTGATAATAAATTTATCACAAATGTTTGGATATAAGTGGTGTTGAAAGTATAAGAAAATAAATAATATTTAATGAAAACTAATAGAATGAAAAGGGGATTTTTAATCTTTAATTTTTCACATTGAAAACCTCATTAAAGAAAAATGAAATGTTCTTTTTCTGATAAAAAATAGGCTAGACCATGGGATAATTATTTGGAATCTGTATTGGTCATTATTTAGACTATATTAAAGGATTCAAACGTGTGAGAGGATGAGGTGGTGAGGTGTGCAATTAATTACAGAGGATATGGGTATTTTTTTAGTATTTTATTCATTTGTTTATTATTTTGGCTTCAAAAGAGTCATAATTGATTATTGGGACAAAATATAGTGATTATTATATTTATATATACCCAATGGTTGCTACAACTTCCATACATAATCCATGAATCAATAATACAAGTATCTAACTAATACAGTAAATTACCATGTTACATTATTCTAAAAAAATCAATTATTTCATAAAAATACCAAAATTTAAATATATTCATTTTTTTAAAGTTAGAATATAAAAATGGAATCCATTTTATGAAAATAATATTCCAAATATGACATTTTTAATTTCTATAAAAATCACCATTTTTTTTAAAATAAACATATTTGAAATTTATAATAGATTTCATAACACATTCAAAAATTAATTATGGTCTCATAATATTATCATATAATAATAAGACAAAGAATATTAATTTATGAATATATTTAATTTATTTTAATTTTATTTTATATTATTATATTAATTATAAAATTTTTATTAAACATTTTTGTTTCACAAAAATACAAACCTTTAATTTTCCATTTTAATGCCTTCATTTAATTTGTCAATGATATAAATATAATATATTCTCACGTATGTGATACTGAAATTTTATTTATAATATCATAGGTGATAAAAAATTCAAATTATAAATATATTTTTCGTATAATGAAATTTACAATTTCTAAATAATTGATATTTTATACTATTAAATGGAAAATTGATATTTCTAGAAAAATTCCAAAATAACGACCTATGATAATTTTTAAAATCACATTTTAAATATGATGTTTATTTTGTTCAATATAATTTTCAAAAGTTTCAAAAACAAAATATTTTTATTAGTGTGCAATTAAAAGGCCATACAAATTCTTTAAGATTATTTTCACATTTTATGTGAAAATCATCATTTATTTTTATATTATTCCTATAAAACAATTTGGATGAATTTCAAAATATAATATTTATAATGTGTTTAATACTATTCATTTTCTCTAGTTTAAGGTCATGTTTATAGTGTTTGTTTAAAAATAAGGATATTTATTTGTATATCATTGTTCAATTAAGCATTGTGGTGGGTGAAATATATGGTTTTGAAGTAATTAATTTAAAATGGATACATTAAATAAAATAATTGGTTGTTAAATTCTCCAACACATTAATAAATTATTTCCTCAAATTTTCAAATTTTATTTCCAAAATAAAAGGATAATACATTGAAATTCCATTAAGGAGTCCTACATGAGAAATATGGGTAATTAAATATCATCATAATAAGAGGGAAAAGGAAACCTGAAGGTCTCTATTAAAATAGATTTTTATGTCATAAATCTAATGTGGAAAGCTATTACATGGTAATTGAAGATAAATCTAAATATCATTTTCTTATAAAGAGTGCTGTAGAATATATTCATTTGAATTTTTACCATCATACAATAGTCAAACATAAGATCAATTAGAAGAAAATTAATTTTGTAGAATGAAAAATAATCAATTAATTGTTTACAAAAAAAATATTTCTCCTAGTTTTTATGGATTTTTAGTATTATGAAAATCTTTTGATAAAATAAAAATCATTTATTACTTTCCATGTCATAACCATACCCTCATTTGTTCGTTTTTCTTCAATTAATATTCACATCATAACATAAACCTATAAATGAATGTTAAGGATGAATTTCTCACATATGAATCAATTTTAAAGAATCATATGGTTTTTAAGCCATTTCATTGACCATTCAATTTTTATTGATACAAATAACGTTATAACATTTTACCCATTAAAAATATTTTTCAATTTTTATCTTGATCCCTTCCACATGTAACTAATCATTAGATTCATAAAAACATGTATGTCTATATTCAATGACAATCATTTAGATGGAGGGTCTCATATTTTGAAAATCAACATATTTTAAGATTATACAAATAATTTAGTTCGAAGTCCCACATTACAAATATATTAATACCTTTATCCTATTAAAAAATGTAAACATTCATGCTTTACAAATATATAAAGAAGATGTAAAACTGCACATTAATTATATATATCATTATTCTTATATGCATAACTCTTGATTTCAAAAAAATACAAAATCATTAATTATTCCACTTTAAATCTAGAAACAGTATAAGGATGACCTTGATCCATTTTTTGGTCTATATGTTCTTTGATCTTGTAAGAAACTCCCATTCCCATTATTAGCGTACATGGGTGTTTCTTCCAACAATTATCACATGTGGGAAAATCCTTCATTCCTTTTTTCCTTTATGTGTCTCTTTCTCAACCATTCTCTTCTCTGTTGCATTCCATTAAAGTCATAAGACTTTGAAAATTAATTTTCAGTCATTATTGTACATTAGACTATATCCTCATATTATGAAAATTTTTGGGATACAAGTTCCCTTTTTATATTTTTCATAAAAGCATCCATGAAATGGTCAATCATTTTACTTGGATTAGATATATTGTATGATGGATTCCATGGTCAACCTTTAAAGTTTGATTCATACTCGGGAAATTTTTCAATAGCATTCTCTCTAGAAATAATGATTTCCCTCCCCATATCTACTCATTGTTCTTGAGGAAATTATTTTTCTAAAAAAGCATCTTTTAATTCCTTTCATTCAATTTTTTTAATTTTTTCATTTACCTAAGATTTTTCAATCAATTACCGTCATTGATTTGAATCTCCTAAGAGATGAAAAACATAATTGATAACCTTATATCCTTAACTACTTCCTAAATGAGATATATGTTCTATATTGAAATTTAGCATTGATCATGTACAAATGTATTTATAGTACCATTGAATGATCAATGTCGTTTTCACATAAATAGGTCTAAAATATTTCATCGATGTTTTGGATCTGGATGATCTATATAGTTATGTTTATTGATCCTAAATTGATTCAGCTTTCACAATATAGTTATATGTTTTCTATCTTGAGTTACAAATCCGTCTACACCATCATTATCTTTTATGTGAGGGAAAACCCTACATGGGATATGTACATTGATATTTTTTCCATCCCTTCTAATATACATAATTTGTAAATAATGTAAAACACAATATTATGTTATAACGAATCATATATAACTGTAAAAATAATTTAAATAAAATGATAGTTTTTCTATTTATAATATTCTTATCATAAAACTTGTTTCTTTATGGATATATTTACTTTAAAATCATTAATATTGGTTTCTTAATTAAATGTGATATATCCAAAAAATATCCCCTAGGAGTATCAAACCAGTTGCAAAATAAGGATTTTTTTTCATGCATGAGGTTATGTCGAGTCAAGAACGACCCACCTAGTCCTTGTTATTACCACTAGGTAAAACTATTCAAATACCACATCCACTTGTATTTTCAATACATGAATGTATTATTGCAAATACCCTTTTAATAATTACCTAATGAATATTCTAGGATTTCCAACAATTCATATCCTCAATGTAAATCTTAGTATTGAATTTCCTAATTAACATTTTCAAAATCTATTTCTATGGTTTCCACTAAATTGTTTTTGATATGAAGTATAAAGAAATTTACCCCTATATTCTTGATATGGTTCCTTTCAATAATATATTGATATAACTAAAAAGGAAGTCAAATCCCAAATAGCTGAACTGTTTATTATATTTTAAAATCTAGATGCAAACATATGTTTTACATTATATATCTAAATTAAATACAACCTATATGTTACATTTTAAACATCAATGAACTCTTAGATTATCCCTATAAGATATTCATAATATATATTGTTCCATCCTAGTGAAAAATAAAACATAAAAAATTGGTGTGATCAAATTCTCAATTTGAATATGTAAAATAGCGAAAGCTAATATAATCATAAAAAAAGGCAAGGTGGATGGTGAAAAAACATTCCATTAATACATAATCTAGTAAATAATATGGTTGGAATAAAAATGAAATAAAAAATTCCATATAATAATCACATCAAAATGAAACATATCCATACATATTATGCTAGTAATATAATCACATAGATTATAATGTATTAGTATTATAATGAGGCATTGAAAATTAAAATATATCAAAAAAAATAATTGATGCCACGAACAAGAAATCTGAAAATTAATGGTTAAGGCCTTAGCCAAGTCCACACCATTTTTTTCTCATGAGATCGACTGATGCATCAATATGAAATATTAGTTCCAAAACATAACTTATAATGGTCAATTAATTCCTCATATTGATGGGATGAATCATTAAATAAATGTACATATAAAATAAAAATAAATTTATCTAAACAATTGACATTATAACAAAACATTCAATATAAAATGGTGAATGGTATCACGATTGGACAACCATAGTCAGACAGATCATAATGAATTTGATAAAAATAATTTGATGATATAGTAGAATTTCATTTCGTATTATGAAAAAAATTAACATTGGTTGTTTAAAAATATAAAAATACATTAATAAAATCATCGAGCATTTCTTGAGAGAAATATCCTTTATACATTTCAAAAAAAAGGGTACATTTTGAAAAGATTATTCTATTTTAATAAAATTATTTTTAAAACATGTATATCCATGGAAAATTTTAATGGAAAATGAAATTATTTTTGAAGAATAAATTATTTCCAACTTAATTGAGAACATGTAATAAGAGTTTTTGAGAAACATTACAAATGATAAACTTTATTGTATGTTGAGGAAAAATATAAAAGTGTATTTAATGTGGGAAAATGTTGAAATATATAGAAAAACCATATATATCATAATTTAGTTTTTCATGATGTTAATGGTTATTTTTGAGAAATATTTTTCTATTAAAATAGATTATGGAGTGTACATAATATTGGGTATGAAAATGGGAATTTCACTTTTATTAGGCTTGTTTATTGTGAAAAATTCAAAAGAGAACCGTATAAAAAATGTATTTCTATATAAAATAAAGAATAATTGAGTTATATTAATATATTTGAAACATAGACATAGAAATTATGAGTATTACATAATTATAACATAGAATAAATTTATGAAAAAAGGATAAAGTGTATCTTATTGAAAAAAACAAATGTTTGGGAAGAAACCCATGTATTATGTCTGAAACAGTTCTATACTGGTACCTAATGTCCTTGATAAGAAAATTAAATACATTACTTAATTTATTAAATAATCATTTATAGATGTATATATTTTTTATAATATTATTACATTCATTTATGAATTTTTTCATGAGTAAGACGATTCATTTCTGTCGTTAAAAAGTGTCCATTTACTTTGATTTCATGATTGGTTAACCTGTATACATGTACCAATGATAATGTGAATGTTGAATCAAGAACGTTTTCCTTATGACTTTTCCATTCCATCATACATGGGGGATATTGTTAAGTCAATATGGTATCCTTATGACTTTACCATTTCTTCTAGTTTTGAAAATCATAAACATCTTATTTAAAGCAAAACTCATTTTACCCCCTATTTTAATTCTATAAGGAAAATTTCCATCCCCAAGGAAATTTATCCTTACCAAGATTTCATTGATTATATCATAATTTCTCTAAGTTTAAAATTCAGATTGAAACCAAAATCTCAGAATCCCATAATTACATAGAAATGAAGCATTCTATTTTAAGATCCTAATTCTTATAATTCTGGTTACGAACTATCTGAGTTTTGATTCCGAATTCTGAATCAGAATTCTAGTCATGAACTTTCTGAGTTCTGACTCCAAATTTTGATTCAGAATTCTGGATACAAACTCTTCTAAGTTCTCACTTGGAATTCGGAATAAAAATTCTTGTTACAAAATTATCATTGTTCTGACTCTGAGTTCTCTGAATTCAAACTCTATACTCCTATGAGTTCAGACTACGAATTCTCATGATCACCGAATCCGAACCTTGTATGTTCAGGTTCCAAATTCTTGAGAAACCGGATTTTTAATTTCCTTGAAATTTAGTTTTCGGTATTCTATAGAATTCAGTTTTTGAATTCCTACAAAACAGATACCGAATATCATTGTACTGTAGACTCTAAATTCAATTTTGTTTAGACCCCAAACAATAATTTCCTTAAATTATAAGTATCAGATTCTAGTTATTCTTAAACACGTTTTGTTAGAAAATGATGTCATGATTTTAGTTATCAACTAACTATTTTTTGGGTGACATGTGTACAGGTCCCTCTGAAATTCAAGGAAAAATATGACCGTTGGAGGAGGGAGCCGACCGTTGGAAACATGCCTATAAATATGAGCTCAATTGAAAGAGCTCAAGACTTGGAAATTTAGCTTATAAATTTGACAAAGTGCTAGGAAAGTGATTTCTAGAGAGAAAATATCTTATAAACAGTGAAGGTTTGGGCAAAAATATTTGAACTTCTTGTTCAAACTTTTCTTCGTGCAGATTTGCTTAGTGTAGAGGTTTGATTTCCTTGAAATGAGAGACTTCAGATTGTGAAGTCATAGGTTCCAATTCCCTTAAAAATAGAGGGCTTGTAGGGATTGCTTGACAGATACCTATATTCATATTGAGGGCTTACCTGGGATTGGGTAAGAAAGACTTTCTTGAATGTATAAATCAAGGAACCTTTTATCCAGTTTTGTTGGATACCCTCCTCTTTTGGTTAAAAGAGTTATTAATTGTTACTTGTAGTATTTTGTTTTCCTCTGTATATTTTAGTTTTTTAGGCAAGTATAACTTTCATATAATTCCTTAAACATGTACTCTGATATTATAGGATTCTATACGCTTTAAGGTAGAATCATAGTTGGTGTAATATTTTGATAAGTTTCATTTCAGGAATAACTTTTTTGGAATCAAAAAAGATAATAGAACTTAGAGCTGTTGTCAATATTGTTTACGCCAAATTTCGTTAGGGATTTTTAAATTATACAATTCAACCCCTCTTTTATTTGAGAATCTCATGTTTATATATTCTATCCAACATTTGGTATTATAGAGTATATCATAGCCACATACCATCTCATAATTGGTGTCAGAGGAGGTCTATAAAATACTTATATTCACATATAAGTTTTTACATGCTCAAATATTTTGGAATAGAATTTTCGGATTCATATTTTCAAATTAATATTTCCAAAATCATAATGTACGTATTCATTTTTATTAGAGATATAGTATCTAGTTCTGTGCTTAGAATATTTTCTCTTGTTTACATACTCATACTACTAATAAGTTTGTGTGCCAATGATTTTATTAAGAATGGAAGGCGTAAATGTTGGTTCTATTGATAATTTGAATCCTACAAGACCTCCTGTTTTTGATAGAAATTATTAAGAGTAATGTAGAGATTGGATGAAGAATATTGTTATCACTACTGGAGCTGATAACTATCTAATGCTGACTAGAGATTATAAGATTCCAGATAAGGAATTGAGAACCATTACGAATCAAGAAAAATCAGTATATTATCCAAACATCAAAGTCAGAAATACATTGTTATGTTCCATGACTAGGAAGATCAATAGTCAAATATCATCGTGTGAAGCTGAAAATAATATCTGGAAGAAACATGATGTTACACATTTTGGTACATCCAACATCATAGTGAGAAGAAGAGATATGTTGAGAGCTGAATACCAGGGATTTATTTTTCCTTATGGAGAACCTATAAGAAAAGTACAACAAATTTTTATGACTATCGTATATATCTTAAAATCTATGGGATAATATGGTTTATATGATGAGGCTCTTGGATACATGATCATAGATATCATTCCAAATTAATGGGAGTCAAAGAGGATAACTATTGATGAGAACAGTAAAGTCACTCAGATTTCCATAGATGAGTAGTTTGGAACACTTATTTAGCATGAAACCTAAATGAAGAGAGATGCGGAAAATGATAAGAAGAAGAATGGTAATGGAGTATTTGATTTTACAAAAACTTCTAAACATATGAAATCTAGGACCCCAGAAGTGTAACTAGATCAAAGACAGATAAAGTCATTATTCAGTCAGAATCTAGTGACACAAAAAAGTCTGAGTATGAATTAGCTAATCTTTCTTAGAGAATGAACAGATTGTAGCTCAAAAGAGCCATCAAAATATGTACAAGAAGACAGACTATAGAGATAATAAATATGGTGAAGATACATGTTATTAATATAGAAGAACAGTTCATATTTAACCTGATTTTCCTTTGTTGAAAAAGAATGAAAAGAATGAAAGAAATTTAGAAAGGAAGAAGATGAAATTCTATCGATCAAATAATAAGAAAAGCCTTAAAGCTAATGATACTTGGAGTTCTAGATATGGAGACTCTTCTGAATGTGAATCCTTTGAATTTGATTCTTCATCATAGAAGAATATTGGATTCATTGCTACTACTTCTTTCCCTAATACATGTCATATGGCCAAGGTACGCTCTGATCAGGCTTTGACAAATTTATCTCTTGATAAGAATTACTATTCCGAAAATAGTACTTCTAATGAAGATATGTCATTCTCAGAAAATGAAGAAATATCATCATATGAAGAAGTTTCTATATTTTCAAAGTTACATGAATCAAGAAATTGTAAAATTTCTACGAAATTAGATAAGGAAAATAATACAGAAGAAATTCTTACAAAAGAGAGTTCAGATCTTTCTAGAGACCATAGAGATAAAGATGAGCATATATAAAAACATTCAAAAGACATTGAGAAAGAAAATTCTGTTAAAGAATAACTTCTATAGATCTTAAGAATACTATTTTATATATAAAAGTATTTGTGGAAAAATCTAACTCTAAGGAAATGATTCCTGAGTATAGGAATTTAGTCATCAGACAAAAATGGGAAATATTTTTTTTAAGAAGCTTCTTGAAAAAATTACCTCTGGGAATGAATATTTTGACAAGATGTATTCTCAAATTAAACCTCAAGGAAACACCATTGGAGTAGGTTATACTCACCAAAAACCAGTTTTCAAAAAACAACCATTCTGTTCCATCTAGGGCCCCTTTTTCCACTAAATGTCAAAGTGTTGGACATTAGAAGATAAACTACTTCTTTAATAAAGTTCAGTCTCTTGGGTTTCATATAGATTATTTTTCTCAACAAATGTGGATACCCAAAATTTTTTTGTCTAACAATTCCGAATCCCAGAAAGTTTGGATTCTAAAAGTCAAACACATTTGTTTTTAGGAAAATATAGAATGTACCAACCGAAATACGTGGTACACAGATAGTGGATGTTCCAATAATATGACTGGTAACAAAAAATATTTCGAAATGATTATCACGACGAAAGAAGGAAAAGTAACATTCGGAGATAATCCTCAGGGAGAAATAATTGGTATAAATAACATCATTATTCATGGAAAAACTTTTATTGCAAATTTTTTATTTGATAAGGGACTTAAGTACAATCTCATTAGTATATTTTAGTTATGTGATGATGGATACCTTGTGAATTATTGGAATGATAATTTCTTAGTACAAAATTTCAATGAAGAATTTATTCTTACTACAAATAGGCAAGATATTTTTTACACACTAAAATTATATGTCCTTAGGAGCCAAGATCTACCATGCCTAAGTGCAATGGAAGATCGTTCTTGGATATGGCATTGAAGGTTAAGACATTGTAACCTTAGGAACATATGAAAACATTCTATGAAAGGACTAGTTATGGATCTACTAGAGCTTAGATTTGATTCTTCATAAGTTTGTGACCTTTTTCAATATAGCAAGAAACAAAAATCAAGTTTTAAATCATTCAGTGAAGTCTCAACTACTGATGGATTATAGTTAGTGCATATGGATCACTCTGGTCCTAAACAAACTAGAAGCATTGTGGGAAATATTATGTATTTTTCTTGGTAGATTATTACACTAGATTTACATGGATCTATTTTCTAGCAATGAAGTCTGATGATTTTTTATATTACAAATGTTTTAGATCCCATGTTCAAAATAAGAAAAACATTCCATTTAAAACTATTCATAGTGATCATGGTGGATAATTTTAAAATTTGATTTTTGAAACTTTTTGTAGTAGAAATGGAATTACACATAACGTTTCAACACGAAGAACACCTCAAAAAATACTATTACTGAAAGAAGAAATAGAATTCTTCAAGAGATAACTAGAACCATGATGAGTGAATATTATGTAGCCGAATATTTTTGGGATGATGCTGTAAGTACTTCTTATTATACTATAAATCGAGTTTTGATTAGACCTTTTCTTAATAAAACTTATTATGGGTTATGGAATGGTGGAAAACCTAAACATTCCTACATTATGGTTTTTCGTTTCAATGTATTAATTCATAATATTAAAGATAACTTACACAAACCCACACCAAAATCTGAAGAAGGAATATTCTTAGGCTACTCTACAAATTCTTAGGCATATATGGTTTTCAACAAAAACACTTGTACAGTAGAAGAGACAGTACATGTTAAATTTGATGTAACTGGTCCTTTTGTTTTTAAAAAAACCCAACCTACATCGTCAGATGTGTTTTCAAAAACTGATTACCAACCTATGATAGAAGATCCATCTGACAATGAAAATTTCCAAGAATATACTTCTGAAACATTTACCCCAGAAGATTTCTTACCTTATGTTGATGAAAAGGTTTTACAAAACCCAAATAAGTCGTTTATAAAGAATCATCCTAGTGATAGTTTCATTTGTGATGTGAATCAACCAGTAAGGACTAGAAGTTCCTTACGAAATGAATTAGAACATCTAGCATTCCATTCCCAATTAGAAACAAGAAGCACTGATGAAGCTTTAGGTGATGATGATTGGATAGAAGCCGTGAAACATGAACTAAATGAATTCAAAAGGAATAATGTCTGGACCTCGGTTGAAAGACCTATGGAATCATCCGTTATTGCAGAAAAATGGTTCTTTAGAAATAAGTGTGATGAAAATGGAATCATTGTTAGAAATAAATCTAGATTAGTTGCTAAAGGCTATAATCAACAATAGAGAATAGACTATGATGAAACCTATGATCCAGTAGCTAGACTGGAATCTATTCGTATTTTACTTTCCTTTGCAACATTCTTCAACATTAAACATTTTCCAATGGATGTAAAATGTGATTTCCTTAATGGTTATGACCAAGATGATGTTTTTGTCGAACAACCTCCTATATTTGAAGATAAAAAACATCATGATCATGTTATTAGATATACCCAAGCTTTGTATGGCCTTAAACAAGCCCCTCGAGCCTGAATTGATAGACTTACAAGATATTTTCTTCAAAATAACTATGTTAATGAAAATGAAGATCCAATCCTTTTTATAACGAAAGATAAGAAAAATGTTTTTATTTTTCAAATTTATGTTGATGACATTATATTTGGTTCAACTCAGTAATATTTAACTGATTCCTTTGCGAATCTAATGAAATATGAGTTTGAAATGAGTATGATGGGTGAGTAAATATTTTTCCTTGGTTTACAAAATCACCAAAAACCAGATGAAATCTATATATCCAAAAATAGATATTTTAATGATCTTCTTAACATATATGTATATGAAAACACAAAATGTATAAGTACTCCCAATATTACCTAAAATACACTTGATCTTGATTAATCTGGGAAACTAGTAGATCAAACAACTTTTAGAGGTATGATAGGATGTTTGTTTTACTTGATATCTATTCATCCAGACATAATTTTTTCAGTATGCTTTATGTGTAAGATATCAATCCAATCCTAAGGAATATAACTTAAATACAGTAAAAATAATTTTTCACAACTTAAAGGGAACCTTAGATTTAGGAATATTTTATACTTATGGAAATGATTTTGTTTTAAAAATATTTTCAGATGTAGACTTTGGTGGATGTAGAATGGATAGAAAGAGTATATCTGAAACCTATCATTTCTTAGGAGATTCGTTAGTTTCCAGTTCTTGCAAGAAACAACACTCAGTAGCGCTTTCCACTACTGAAGCTTAATATGTAGCAGCTGGATGTTTCTATGCTCAAGTGTTGTGGATGAAACACACACTCACAGACTACGGCTTGAGTTTTACCAAAACAATTTTTTTTTGATAATACAAGTGCCATTTTTCTTAGTAAAAACCCTACACATCATTCTCGTGCAAAGCACATAGATATTAGGCATCACTTTCTTAGGGATCACACACAAAAAGGAGATATCATTATTCAATTTATCGGAACACAATATCAACTTGCTGATATTTTGAAAAAATCATTACGATTCAATAGATTTGAATACATTAAATATAAATTAGGAATGATAACCATAAGGTAATCCTCCTCAATAACTTCTTGTTGAACCTGTCTCCTTACAGTAACAAATTCTTTTTCATAGGGTGATTACATTTCGTAATGAGGTTTTTCATATTTTTTTAATGATGTTTTTCATATTTTCGTAATGAAGTTTTTCATATTTTTTCATAATGAATTTTTCAAGTATTTTGTATTGTAGTCTTTCAATATTTTCATAATTAAAATTTTCATACATAAAATTTTCGTAATGGAAATTTGCGTACTTAAAATTTTCGTAGTAATGTTTTTCGTACTAAATATTTTTGCAATAACGATTTTTGTAATGAAAAGATTCATAATGCAGATCTGCGTACTCAATTTTTTTTATTCTTATTTTTTCACATTTTTTTCGGAATATAAAGTCCTTCAAGAATAATTTTCCTCAATACGAATAATTCTCCTAACAATATGAAAGGTACAATTCATTCTTAAGTTTTCGTAATTACCTTTTATATGTTGGACGTTTATTTTGTCTTTAAAATTTCCCGAATTCTACTTCTCGGAAATCTGATTTGTTTAAAAAAAACTTCAAAAGATCGGATCCTACCAAATTTTCATTCCAGATGTTATTTCAACCGTCAGATCAAATCAGAAGAATTCTCAGCCTTTGGATTGAAATGAGAAGTTCAACTGTCACTAAAACACCTATAAAAGGGGACCCCAATGGTTTTACCACATCTATTTTCAATGGTTGTGTGTGTCGAAGCTATGTCCCTCTACAAAATACCATTCTGAATTCTTCAGAAGAGCTCCAGTTCGAATATATGCCGAAGTTCATTTTCAAGATATGTCTACTGTCAATGTGATTCCAGAGATGAAAATTTACAGGGAGATGTTAGTGCATCCAAACTACTTCAAAAAATATGAATCTATTATCTCCAAGAACATCATGCTCAATGGATGAGATAGTGTAGCTATTTTAAAGACAAGAGCTTAGGATATAGTATATTCGGATTTTCTGATAGCGTTTTTTGAGTTTGCAAATTTTTTTATGGAAGACGGCAATGAAACATTTTCTTTCAAGAGTTATGGAAAAACCTATGCACTCTCTTACACCAAGGCTGCTAGCTTGGTGGGGTTGTCATATGATGGGGAAGCTGAGTTTTCCTCCCACAAGCTTCCAGATGTTAAAGGATGTTTTGTAAAGGTGAAGGCTATGGAATGACTTGGGGATACTGATGTCAAGACCGCAAAGATTGTCCATCTGTCTACCAACAATGTGATTCTTCTTCTATGGGTTCTGGGCCTTATCGTACCGAGGAAGGTTGATAAGGAAACCCTTATGAAAAGTGACATGTACATCATAGATTTTTTGGTAAA
Source organism: Viscum album (assembly GCA_963277665.1). Taxonomy (NCBI): domain Eukaryota; kingdom Viridiplantae; phylum Streptophyta; class Magnoliopsida; order Santalales; family Viscaceae; genus Viscum; species Viscum album. The sequence continues at coordinate 1,782,002,694 of OY728119.1, read as the reverse complement.
TATATGGAAGTTCATCCTCATGAATCACATTATCATTATGATTGTGAATATCAAGAATGGGAATCTGAGAGCTCAGATTATTATGTATCATGCCTTACTCTCTAAAATGATCGTTCTGTGCCTAGAAGATTTCAAAATCCCATGTAGTTCCATGCTGAGGAATTGAAAGTTCATGATTATTAGTGATGATACCATCAAGAGAATGAATGTTGTTTTCTATAAAGAATCTAGTGAGTTTTATGATCTACCTTAAGATGAGGCAGATTCAGTTCCTAAAAATAGAGAAGAGGCTGATCCAACGAAGAAAGATAGAAAGAAGAAGAAATTAAAGGAAGTGGAAGAAACCGAGAAAACCTCTATGTCCAAAGAAGCTCAATCGGCTCATCCAAATACCAAAAGGAAGAAAACTTATCCGAATTATGTGGTTTCCAAATGGAGAGATTATAAAAAGACTCAGAAGGAAGGGGAGCCACAGTTTGTCTTGGACCCTGCTGAGACCAAGGCTTTGAAAAGGAATGCTGATGAGGATCTTTAGAAGAAAGATAAAGAGAAGAAGTTCAAGAAGATGATGTCAGAGGTAGAGATTGAGAAATCTATTTTTAAGGCTACTAATGAAGCATCAGAATTCATTCCCGAACCAGAAACCTTCTTGGTGGAACCATTACCCGAGACACCGGGGAAAAATTTCATGACTCCAGAAAAATGGAAAGAGAAGATTATTGAAGAGAAGAAAGATAAATAATAAGTACAAGAATCTAAGAGTAGTGGAGGCTCTGATGATGTGATTAATCATGTTAATGATTATCATGATAAAGAACGTGCTTCCGAAAAATGTAAATCTGAACATCTTAAGTCAGATCTTCAAAACATGCTACTCTGGTAATAATGATAAGGGTGAAGAGGACGTAAACAAGTTATCAGAGGAAGAGAGTCATAATAACGACTTCATTATTCCTAAAGATGTCTAGTTAGGAGCTCAAAAAGATAAAATTGATGATGATAATATTGTATAGTTATCTGGAAGTGAGCACGAATATCCTGATGATGAAGCTATTTTGAGAATCAGTACGGGGAAACAAGTGGTTGCTGATACCCCAACCAAAGAAATTTTGACAAAGAATAAAGCTGAAGGATCTTCTACGAGGAAGCTGGTAGAGCTAAAAGAAGAACCATCTCAAAGCAAAATGTCATATTTGAAGTCATCAGCTTTAAGACATGATTTTGTTGTTCAGTCCCTAAAGAAGCTTGTGGATACCATTCTGATCATTCCAGCAATTGACTCGAGATTCCAGATGCTCAATACATTATGAATCAGAAATCAGACTCTATATCTATGGTGATGGATAGATGTGTTATGATTGAGGCCAAACACGAGAATTTCCTTATCATTTATGAAGCCCATAGAAAATCATGCTAGAAAATGACCAGATGGTCTCAGAAAATAGTTGAATATTTGGAAGTGCTTGATCAATATCAAGAAGATGTCAAGGAAGCTTTTGACACCGAAGAAACCAAAATCAATAATCTTACAAATAGCTTTCAGGAAAACTAACTCTTGAACAAAATTCTCAGATTCAAGATGTCAAAGTCTTGAATGGAATGTTGTGTTATATTATCCAAAGCTGGAAAACAGGGAAGGATCTCTAGATCGAGATGGAAGAAAAGATTGTGAAGCGAGATGACTTGCTGAAGGCTCCGGAAGAGGCCCTGAAATCTCAAGAGGATGTGATCACAACATTAGAAAAGAAAGTAGTGGGGGATCACAATGAGGTGAAAAATCTAAAGACAATCGTGAAAAAGCTGATTTCCAAGGAAAAAGAAACAAAATAGAACCAAATCCAATATATTGTTGTATTTTTTCGTGGTACTAATTATTCTAATCATAATGAAATTATGGTTTCATTTTTTGTTTGGATGTCTATACTAATATTTCAGGTACCATATTTTTTTCCATTCCCTAATACTCTTTTTGAAATTCACAAAGGGGGAGAACGAAAAATAATTATAAAGGGGATAAGGAAAAAAGAATTATATGTTAAATAAGATATATCCCTAAGTAAGGGGGAGTTTATTCTAAGGGGGAGTGCTCATTACGAAGATTTATATACCCAAGATAATGAAAATATCATTCTGGAAATCTAGAATATGATCCATAGTGTGCCAAATCCTAAATGGGAGTTAGTCTTATTCATATTGGCCAATGTGAAAAGGGATATGAGTTTTATTTTCTAAGTCAAGAAATGTTTTGTTATTTCCTTATATTATTTTTTGTAAGGATGTTTGTGATTTCTAAAAGGGGGGAGATTGTTGAGTCAAAAAGGTTTTCCTTATGACTTTTCCATTCCTTTATACTTGGGGGAGATTGTTAAGTCAATAAGGTATACTTATGAATTTAAAATTTATTCTTGTTTGGAAAATCACAAACGCCTTATATCAAGGAAAAAATCATTTTACCCCTTGTTTTAATTCTATAAGGAAAATGTTATTCCCTATGTAAATTTAACCTTACCACAATTTCATTTCTTATATAAAAATATGTCTAAGTGTAAAATTTGGATTCAAACCAAAATCTCAAAATCCCATAATTTCATAGATATGAAGCAATCTATTTAAGGATTTGAATTCTCAGAATTCAGGTTACGAAATTTCTGAGTTCTTATTCCAAATTCTAAATTAGAATTCTGGTTACCAACTTTTTGAGTTCTGACTCTAAATTATGAATCAGAATTCTAGATAAAAACTCCTCTGAGTTCTAACTCCATATTCAGAATAAATTTTTTTTTACAATCATTGCTATGTTTTGACTAAATGTTCTTTGATTTCTGAACCCGAAATCCTTTGAGTTATGTATCTGAATTCTCATAAACTCTGAATCCGAACCTTATAAGTACATGTTCTGAATTCTTGAGAACCATATTACGAATTTCCTTGAAATTCGGACTCTGTAATTCTATAGAATTAAATTTTTGAATTCCTACAAAATATAATCTGAATATCATTGTTTTGTAGACTCCGAAATCAATTTTGGTTAGATTATGAACTTTCATTTACGTACATTCCGAAAATCATATTCTAGTTATGCTTACTCTCGTTTTGTTATAAAATGATGTCATGCATTCAGTTATCAAATAACCGTTGTTCGAGTGACATGTGTACAGGTCCCTCCGAAATTCAAGGAAAATTATGACCATTGGAGGAGGGATCCGAACATTGGAATCGTGCCTAAAAATATGAGCTCATTCGAATGAGCTCACGACTTTTTGGAACTTCATCTTAGACTTTTGAAAAAGTTCTAGTGAAGTGATTTATTGAATGAGCGGAACTTATAAACTCTCAGGATTCTTGCAGAACGTTTTGACCGCTTGTTCAAACATTGCTTCGTGTATATTTTCTTAGTGAACAGGTTCGATTTCCTTGAAATCAGAGACATCGGATTGTGAAGTTATAGGTTCTGATTTTTTCACAAATCGAGGGCTTGCGGGGATAGCAAGATAGATACATATCTTCATATTGACAGATTACCTAGGTTTGGGAAAGACAGACATTCTTGAAAGTATAAATCAAGGAACCGTTTATCGAGGGTAGTTGAATACCCTCCTCTTTGGGTTAAAAGAGTTATTACTTATTACTTGTATTATTTTTTTCCTCTTTATATTTTAGTTGTTCAGGCAAGTATAACTTTCATATACTTCCTTAAACTTGTACTCTGATTTTATAGGATTCTATATGCTTTAAGGTAGAATCATAGTTGGTGTTAACTTTTGTTAAGTTTCATTTCTAGAATCACTTATCCAGAATCAAGTAAGATAACTGAACATAGAGGTGTTGTGAGTTTTGATTAAGAAAAATTTCCTTAGTGATTTTAATTTATAAAATTCACCCCCCATCTTATATTTGAGAATCTTATGTTTATATATTTAATCCTACATTTGGTATTATAGAGTATATCATACTCACATACCATCTCACAGTGAAATGAGAATAATTACTCATAATTGAAATTATATGTTATAAATGAAATTATATAAGATTTAATGGTATTATATATCATCTTATTTCTAGTTATGAGGTTAAATCAATAGATATAATGTTAATAATAATCATTTAGATTATTTTGGCCTTTTTTCAAACATCACAAAGATGTTTTGTTTTATTAAATTTTTAAATGAATATAATATTATTACAACACATTAAATAAGATGTAATAAATATGTAATATTATATTTTAATAATTTTTTAATCAACAGACATTATAGAAGAATTAAAAAATTAAAACTCACCGTGCGCGCTGGCGGTAAATAAGCACCTTATTAATGATGTTTTCATTTAAGAATAAAAAGTAGAAGAAAAAGGAATGATAGTGGATATCCCAATATCATAATAAAATTATTGTATATATATAATATACTTTAATTATCATTCATGTTTTGATATAGGTGATATTTAATGTATAATAATTAAAAATAAATTGAAGGAATATTAAATGAACGAATGTGGATTTTACCTCTTGAATTCCTCTCATTGAGAACCTCCTTAAAGAACAATGATATTTTCTATTGGTGGGACCCATAATAACAAAATAACGGGGAGAGGACTAGGAGATAAATTATTTTCCAAATTTTTAAAGCCTGAAGTCTTTGGATGTGTGAAGAGAATATATGGAAAGGGGTGATATTTATAGTGGAGGCTAGGTGTGTTTTTTGATTGTTTTATTCATTAGTTTATTACAATTAATGTAGAAAAAAAATAGTATTGATTATTATTAATTAATATTATAATAGTTTCTTGTGAGTTAGAATGAATTATTTAAAAATCATTCATACATCATCCATGACTAAATATTCCTTTTATTTTGTTATCATTGAAAATTAATGTATTTCACTATTCACAAATATTCAATAATTTTAGAAAAATCCAGAAACATCACCGTTACAATTTTTCATCACATAGAATTAAAAAATAGACTCCATTTTATAAAAATAATTTCACTATATGATAAATATAAATTTTAAATAAATTATCCTTTACATGAAAAATACCTATTTCATATTATAATGGATGTTATGCAACATTAAAAAATTAATTAAGGTCTCCTATAATCAGATAAAAAATTAAATTTATGAATCAATTTAATGAAGATAATTTTTCATTTAAATTATAATATTAATTTTAGATTAGTACGTAAACATTTGTATTTCACAAAAATATAAATTTTTTATTTACTATTTTTAAATCATATGTTTAATTACTCTATGATTTAAATATATAATATTATCTCTTATGATATACCTAAATTTTATTCAAATAATATATCTTAAGGTAAAATTAAAGTAATAAATATACTTTTCATATAATGAAATTAATTGTTTTATAACAATTTGATTTGTTTACTATTCATTAAAAAGTAAATATATTCAGATAAATACAAAAATTTCAACCAAAACTAATATGGAAATTCCATTATTAAAAAGGTATTTTATTTTTATCAAAATCATTTATTAATGTGGAAAAATTTATTTTAAAACAAGCACACCTAAAAAATTTGGTAAACTTCCTTTTAAAAATGAATATTTTTTGTATAAAATTTGATTTTTTATTATCCTATTCCAAAAAAAAAGATTTTGATGAATTCAAAATTTAAAATTTAAAATTTTGGTTAGTTTCATTTATTCTTTCAAACATAGGTTCCATGTTTTAATATTTTTTTTAAAATAATGATATTCAATTATATGTCAATGTTCATTTAAGCATTGTGTTATCTTGAATTTATGATATAAATGAAAATAAATTTAAATGGATACATACCATAAAATATTGTGTTGTTACATTATCTGTGTCTATTCCATAACTACATCCAATTTCTAGTATCCAAACATTGGTGTAATTTCATCAAAAACCAAAAAATATTTTCTTCATAAAAACTAGTATTTTATACAATACATATACATATCACATTAGTTTTCAACATCTTCAACAACATTATTAATATAAGGCAATATTCTAGACTCATTTCAATTAAATACTCACATAAAAACCAAGGGAATTGAACTATGTGAAATGGTGGGTAAGAAGCTTTGTAAGGATTAAGATGTGGGGTAACAATTCCTTTGAATGAATAAAATGAGAAAATTGGTATGATAAAATAATAAATTTATGTTTCTAAAAATAACATATACACAACTCAAAAAGAATATATTATAAATCCCAGATAAATTCATATCTGGATCAATGATCGATGTGGGTGTCAAATTATTAATAATTATTCATGCTTATAATCGTAGTCTTCTCGAATAATAAGTATATGAAATCATAATCCTATGGAAATAGATGTTAAAAATAATATTCATGTAATTGCTTTGGAAAATATCTTAATGAAATCATACTCATTCATCAAACTATCAACAAATATATTCAATGTTATGAATATGAATATTCAGATGACAATAGGTAAAATCATTAACAACCATGAATCAAAAATTGAATAAATTAATTCTCAATAATTTCAAAGTATATTATCCTCATATCATGAAATATTTATAACAAATTAACTAATATATGAGAGGTCTAAAATTGAACGAACCCTCAGATAATCATATTATATTATTATACATGTATCATGTATTTGTAATATTTACCATTTCCACATAGTAGAATATATAGATAAGATTATATATTTCATCATTATAGTCAATAAATATACAAAGAATGATTAAGCATGGAGGCATTTTATCATATCCCCTGTTTAATTTCATGAAATATAAAAGTATGCAGTCATAAATGAAAATAATATCAATATATCACTAGAACATTTCTTGGAGGAAAATATCATTTTAACCTAGAAATCATATATTTATAATATAAAAATATCTAAATCATTTGATAAAAATTCCTATCGATGAAAAACATAGTATTTATTAAATATAGAATAAAATAAATTTGTATTTATAATTGAAGGAGAATTTATTTATTTGATAAATGAATGAAAAATTATTGTATTCACACCTATGGTAAAAAAATTACATTAATTAAAAAACCAAAAAATATTACTTTTAAAAATATAAATAGTCATACATGGGTTAAAATTAAATTAATAATTAGTTATATAATAGAATAATCATTCATGATAATATTAGGAAAATTATTTTGATAAGGATGAAAATCACTCTTGATCATATAATAAGTAAAAGTTGTTTTCCTTCAAAACGTTCTTGATTACATTATGTAACCAAATGATAAAAAATATGCAATTACATTAAAAATAACTATTTAATAAATTTGGATTATAATATATGGGGTTTATAGGATATGATTTATATAATTTATTTCAATATAAATTTAACCTAGACAACCTTGAAAAATGATATTATAATAGAAATCCCCAAAACCACATCTCATTTTGCATTGTACACATTAAAAATTCATGTATAATTTATATCAATTTATTAAATAGATTATTCATAAAAAAGCATGAAAATAATATTTTATACCATTCCTTTATAAATTCTAATTATCATATTATTAATTATTATTCTTTATAATTAACAATCTAGTAAAAAAAAGTCTATATTCCAACAATGTTTTAGTTTTAGGGTTATACTCCTTACACATTGGTTTTGGATTAGTAATATATATAATACTAATCATGAAATAAGTATCATATTTTTGAGTATATAATATTTTTTAATCCTTTATATAATAGTTGGTGAATAATTAATTATATCACATTGTGAAGAGTGTTGTCTGCCCATACACATGAGTTATCTTTCCAAAATTCAATGGATATAAAGAAAGTAATGTAATTTATTATATTTATTTATAGAGTCATTAAATTATAATTAAATCATATATATTCATTAAATATATCGGATTTCCATCAATGTAGATTTTAAATGAAAAATAAATCACATATCTTGATGAAAGTGGTTGTCCACACATACACATGAGCAACAATATCATTTTCTAATGAATAGTAAGGAAAGAAGATATATGAGGTATCACAATTTAAAATAGTAATATTATGTAATATATATATTGAATAACCAATAAATTGATCATAATAACCAACCTTGAATTAATTTGATGTAAAATGAATCAATTTCATATGTATATGTATTAGTACATATGCACGCATGAGCGAGACATCAATTTCCCATTAAATTGAAATGAGGTTTTAATTTTTTCACGTCATTATAATAAAATTTATGTATTTTTAATATACACAATTCCTATTTTTATTGTGGATACCAAATATTTAGAGAAGGTGGAAGAATAAAAAAATTTAAAGTACTCGGTTGTGACTTATATCACATTGTTGATAATCCCCTTTTCTATTACACATTAATCCATGATTTTATGCCATTATTATCATATCAATACCTCTATGATATTGTGATTGATGTTATAATGGAAATGTGTGGGGGTTATCTAATCAATAAGGCACATGAACAGAAAGTACCAGAGGACTAATGGATTCCAATTATAAGTGATGGATAGAGAACATAAATATGTTTTCAGAGGATTGATATATGTTAATTCATTAAATAATTTAAATAAATACAAGTAGAAATAAATTTGAATAAAAGGATTCTAATGTCTACTAATAATTATAAAATATAATTTAGAGTTATTTGAGTGTCATTTTATTTTTTATACAATTGTTTCGTGCCTTGGACAACAAATTTGTACCCTTAACCACACTAATGGATTTTTAGAATTTTTGCAACATAAAATTACAAATTAGGAGATATGTGGCTCATGAATGGACCATGGATGAAATTATGACCATTTTACATTTCACATTTCATCTAAATTGTTTTTTTATTTCCAAATTATATAATGAAATATTAATTTACATAAAATATGAATAATGTATTTTTTTGGACTATTAAATCAATTATAATTATCTTAAATCATTAAAAGAGTGAATATACTTATGAAATTAACTTCATATGAAAATTCAACCAAATTATATTAATTTTATTATTTCTAAAATCTTCTAAATTGATTTTACTATATATTGTGAATTAACTATCTCAGCATTACTTAAACATCTAATGTAATTATACCAATAGTTAGAATACAAATTAAATCATTAAAAAAATAATTAATTTATTTTAAAAATAACCTTTTATAATTGATAATAACTTATTTTCATCTAATGACATTATTATAGATGTATTAAAATAAATACTTTTTTTAGTTCTCTGAAGTGAATATAATAGAAATGAAATTATCAAATAAAAAAGGATAAAAATGACATGTATTACTAATTATGATGAATATTGTCAAAATTATCCCATGAAATGAGATAAATTAATATGTTGGGATGCTTTTTGGACCTTATCTCAAAGTTTCAATAGTGTTTACCCTTTTTAAATTAACTATAGTGATAAATATTATCCATAGTTACTATTCATAATGACATAAAAGGGGTAAGATTTAACAAATTTGAACATCCAAATTAAGAATATGTAATAATGGTTTTTGGATTTAATTCATATAGGTAGATTAGTTCAATTTTAATATAAATTTAATAAATTTAATGAAAATAATTTAATAGAAAAATGTTTTTATTCCGAAAATTAATTTATTGTAAAATTAATTATAATATTATTTATAATATTATTAAATATATTTTATACATATAAATGAGAATTATGTCACTTTAACATGAAATTTACAACATCATGTGTCATTATAAGACTAGGTCAAAATAAATCATTAAATTTTTAAGGATTACTATTTCATGTTAAGAATGTTAATAACCATTTAAAATTTACATCAATAGAAATGTTCTCTAAAATATCAAGGAGTTATATTTATCAACATTAGAATAATTAATTATTGTTCTACATATCATAATATAACTATTAAAATCATGTATGAAATACTCACTCCACATCGAGAATTAGGTAGTGATGCATGCACCACTATGTTTTGGGAATCAGGGGGTGATGCCAACTTCATAATGATATCATATCTAATGCTTCTGTTTTTTCATATTTTTTCATAATGAATTTTTCAAGTATTTTGTATTGTAGTCTTTCAATATTTTCATAATTAAAATTTCCATACTTAAAATTTTCGTAATGGAAATTTTCGTACTTAAAATTTTCATAGTAATGTTTTTTGTACTAAATATTTTTGCAATAAAGATTTTTGTAATGAAAACTTTCATAATGAAGATCTGCGTACTCAAATTTTTTTATTCTTATTTTTTTCACATTTTTTTCGAAATATAAATGCCTTCAAGAAGAATTTTCCTTAATATGAATAATTCTCCTGACAATCTGAAAGGTACAATTCTTTCTTAAGTTTTCGTAATTACCTTTTATTTGTTGGACGTTTATTTTGACTTTAAAATTTCCCAAATTCTACTTCCCGGATATCTGATTTGTTTAAAAAAAACTTCAAAAGATCGGATCCTACCAAATTTTCTTTGCAGATATTATTTCAACCGTCAAATCAAATCATATGAATTCTCAGCCTTTGGATTGAAATGGGAAGATCAACTGTCACTAAAACACCTATAAAAGGGGACCCCCAATGGTATTACCACATCTATTTTCAATGGTTGTCTGTGTCGAAGCTATGTCCCTCTACAATATCCCATTCTGAATTCTTCAGTAGTGCTCCAGTTCGAATATATGCCGAAGTTCCTTTTCAAGATATGTCTACTGTCAATCTGATTCCAGAGTTGAAATTTTATAGGGATATGTTAGTGAATCCAAACTACTTCAACAAATATGAATCTATTATCTCCAAGAACATCATCCTCAATGGATGAGATAGAGTAGCTATTTCAAAGACAAGAGCTTAGGATGTAGTATATTCAGATTTGCTAATATCGTTTTTTGAGTCTGCAAATTTTTTTTATGGACGACGACAATGTAACATTTTCTTTCAATAGTTATGGAAAAACCTATGCACTCTCTTACACCAAGGATGCTAGCTTGGTGGGGTTGTCATATGAAGGTGAAGCTGATTTTTTCTCCCACAAGATTACAGATGTTAATGGATGTTTTGTAAAGGTGAAGGCTATGGAATGACTTGGGGATACTGATGTCAAGACCGCAAAGATTGTCCATCTATCTACCAACAATCCGATTCTTCTGCTATGGGTTCAGGGCCTTATCGTATGGAGGAAGGTTGATAAGGAAACCCTTATGAAAATTTACATGTACATCATAGATTTTTTGGTAAATCTATGGAAGGTCAACCTCATGAAACACATTCTCATTATGATTGTGAATATCAAGAATTGGAATCTAAGAGCTCAGATTATTATGTATCCGGCCTTACTCTCCAAAATGATAGTTCTGTGCCTAGAAGATTTCAACATCCCATGTAGTTCCATGCTGAGGAATTGAAAGATCATTATTATTAGTGATGATACCATCAAGAGAATGAATGTTGTTTTCTCTAAAGAGTCCGGTGAGTTTTATAATCTACCTTAAGATGAGGCAGATTCAGTTCCGAAAAATAGAGAAGAGGATGATCCAACGAAGAAAGATAGAAAGAAGAAGAAATTAAATGAAGTGAAAGAAATCAAGAAAACCCCCATGTCCATAGAAGCTCAATCCCCTCATCCAAATCCCAAAAGGATGAAAACTTATCCAAATGACGCGGTTTCCAAATGGAGAGATGATAAAAAGACTCAGAAGGAAGGGGAGCCACAGTTTGTCTTGGACCCTGCTGAGACCAAGGCATTGAAAGGGAATGCTGATGATGATCTTTAGAAGAAAGATAAGGAGAATAAGTTCAAGAAGATGATGTCAGAGGTAGAGATTGAAAAATCTATTTTTAAGGCTACTGATGAAGCGTCGGAAAACATTCCCGAACTAGAAACCTTCTTGGTGGAACCATTACCTGAGACACCGAGGAAAAATTTCATGACTCCAGAAAAATGGCAAGAGAAGATTATTGACGAGAAGAAAGATAAATAAGAAGTACAAGAAGCTAAGAGTAGTGGTGGCTCTGATGATGTGATTAATCATGTTAATGATTATCATGATAAAGAATGTTCTTTCGAAAAAATGTAAATCTGAACTTCTTAAGTCGGATCTTCAAAACATGCTACTCTGGTAATAATGTGAAGGGTGAAAAGGAAGTAAACAAGTTATCAGAGGAAGAGAGTAATAATAACGACTTCATTATTCCTAAAGATGTCGAGGTAGGAGCTCAAAAAGATAAAATTGATGATGATAATATTGTATAGTTATCTGGAAGTGAGCATGAATATCCTGATGATGAAGCTATTTTGAGAATCAGTACGGGGAAACAAGTGGTTTCTGATACCCCAACCAAAGAAATTTTGTCAAAGAAGGAAGCTGGAGGATCTTCTACGAGGAAGTTGGTAGAGCTAAAAGAAGAACCATCTCAAAGAAAAATGTCATATTCGAAGTCATCAGCTTTGAGACATGATTTTGTTGTTCAGTCCCTGAAGAAGATTGTGGATACCATTCTGATCATTCCAGAAATTGACTCTAGATTCCAGATGCTCAATACAGTATTAATCAGAAATCAGACTCTATATCTATGGTGATTGATAGATGTGTTATGATTGAGGCCAAACACCAGAATTTCCTTATCATTTATGAAGCACATATAAAATCATGCTAGAAAATGACAAGATGGTCTCAAAAAATAGTTCCATATTTGGAAGTGCTTGATCAATATCAAGAAGATTTCAAGGAAGCTTTTGACACCGAAGACACCAAAATAAAAAATCTTACAAATAGATTTCAGGAAAACTAGCTCTTGAACAAAATTATCAGATTCAAGATGTCAAAGATTTGAATGGAATGTTGTGTTATATTGTCCAAAGTTGGAAAACATAGAAGGATCTCCAGATCGAGATGGAAGAAAAGATTGTGAAGTGAGATGACTTGCTGACGGCTCCAGAAGAGGCCCTGAAAGCTCAAGAGGATATGATCACAACATTAAAAAAGAAAGTAGTGGAGGATCACAATGAGCTGAAAAATCTAATGACAATCATGAAGAAGCTGATTCCCAAGGAAAAAAGAAACAAAATAGATCCAAATCCAATCTCTTGTTGTATTTTTTCTTGGTACTAATTCTTTTAATCATAATGAAATTATGGTTTCATTTTTTGTTTGGATGTCTATACTAATGTTTCAGGTACCATATTTTTTTCCATTCCCTAATACTCTTTTTTAAATTCACAAAGGGGGACAACGGAAAAGAATTATAAAGGGGAGAAGGAAAAAAGAATTATATGTTAAATAAGATATATCCCTAAGTAAGGGGGAGTTTATTCTAAGGGGGAGTGCTCATTACGAAGATTTATATACCCAAGATAATGAAAATCTCATTCTGGAAATATAGAATATGATCTATAGTGTGCCAAATCCTAAATGGGAGTTAGTCATATTCATCTTTGCCAATGTGAAAAGGGATATGAGTTTTATTTTCTATGTCAAGAAATGTTTTTTTATGTCGTTATATTATTTTTCGTAAGGATGTTCGTGATTTCTAAAAGGGGGGAGATTGTTGAGTCAGTAAGGTTTTCCTTATGACTTTTCCATTCCTTTATACTTGGGGGAGATTTTTATGTCAATAAGGTATCCTTATGAATTTAAAATTTATTCATGTTTTGAAAATCACAAACACCTTATATCAAGGAAAAAATCATTTTACCCCTTGTTTTAATTCTATAAGGAAAATTTCAATCCCTATGGAAATTTAACCTTACCACAATTTCATTTCTTATATCAAAATATGTCTAAGTGTAAAATTTGGATTCAAACCAAAATCTCAGAATCCCATAATTTCATAGATATGAAGCAATCTGTTTTAGGATTTGAATTCTCAGAATTCAGGTTATGAAATTTTTGAGTTCTGATTCTGAATTCTAAATTAGAATTTTGGTTACCAACTTTTTGAGTTCTGACTCTGAATTCTGAATCAGAATTCTGGATACAAACTCCTTTGAGTCCTAACTCCATATTCAGAATAAAAATTCAGTTTACAAACATTGCTATGTTTTGACTAAATGTTCTTTGATTTCTGAACCTGAAATCCTTTGAGTTCTTTATCTCAATTCTCATGAAATATGAATCTGAACCTTGTAAGTACAGGTTCCGAATTATTGAGAACCATATTCGGAATTTCCATGAAATTCGGACTCTGGAATTCTATAGAATTCAATTTTTGAATTCCTACAAAACATAATCTGAATATCCTTGTTTTTTAGATTCCGAAATCAATTTTGGTTAGATTATGAACTTTCATTTCCTTACATTCCGAAAATCATATTCTAGTTATTCTTACTCTAGTTTTGTTATAAAATGATGTCATGCATTCAGTTATCAACAAACCGTTGTTCGAGTGACACGTCTACAGGTCCCTCCGAAATTCAAGGAAAATTATGACCATTGGAGGAGGGATCCGAACCTTGGAATTATGCCTAAAAATATGAGCTCATTCGAAGGAGCTCACAACTTTTTGGAACATCATCATAGACTTTTGAAAATGTTCTAGTGATGTGATTTATTGAAAGAGCGGAACTTATAAACTCTCAGGATTCTTGCAGAACGTTTTGACCGCCTGTTCAAACATTGCATCGTGTAGATTTTCTTAGTGAACAGGTTCGATTTCCTTGAAATTAGAGACATCGGATTGTGAAGTCATAGGTTCTGATTTTTGTACAAATCAAGGGCTTGCGGTGATAGCAAGACAGATACAGATCTTCAGATTGATGGATTACCTAGGTTTGGGAAAGACAGACTTTATTGAAAGTATAAATCAAGGAACTGTTTATCGAGGGTAGCTGAATACCCTCCTCTTTGGGTTAAAAGAGTTATTACTTGTTACTTGTATTATTTTTTCCGCTTTATATATTAGTTGTTGAGGCAAGCATAACTTTCATATACATCCTCAAACATGTACTCTAATTTTATAGGATTCTATAAGCATTAAGGTAGAATCATAGTTGGTGTTAACTTTTCTTAAGTTTCATTTCTAGAATCACTTATCCAGAATCAAGCTAGATAATTGAACATAGAGGTGTTGTGAATTTTGATTACGAAAAATTTCCTTAGGGATTTTAATGTATAAAATTCACCCCCATCTTATATTTGAGCATCTTATGTTTATATATTTGATCATACATTTGGTATTATAGAGTATATCATACTCACATACCATCTCACAGTGAAATGAGAATAATTACTCATAATTGAAATTATATGTTATAAATGAAATTATATAAGATTTAAAGGTATTATATATCATCTTTTTTCTAGTTATGAGGTTAAATCAATAGATATAATGTTAATAATAATCATTTAGATTATTTTGGCCTTTTTTCAAACATCACATAATGTTTTGTTTTATTAATTTTTTAAATGAATATAATATTATTACAACAAATAAAATAAGATGTAATAAATATGTAATATTATATTTTAATTTTTTTTTAATAAACAGACATTATAAAAGAATTAAAAAATTAAAACTCATCGTGCGCGCTGGTGGTAAATAAACACCTTATTAATGATGTTTTCATTTTTAGATTAAAAAGTAGAAGAAAAAGGAATGATAGTGGATATCCCAATATCATAATAAAATTATTGTATATATATAATATACTTTAATTATCATTCATGTTTTGATATTGGTGATATTGAATGTATAATAACTAAAAATAAATTAAAGGAATATTAAATGAATGAAAGTGGATTTTACCTCTTGAATTCCTCTCATTGAGCACCTCCTTAAAGAACAATGATATTTTCTTTTGGTGGGACCCATAATAAAAAAATAACGGGGAGAGGACTAGGAGATAAATTATTTTCCAAATTTTTAAAGCCTGAAGTCTTTGGATGTGTGAAGAGAATATATGGAAAGGGGTGATATTTATAGTGGAGGCTAGGTGTGTTTTATGATTTTTTTATTCATTAGTTTATTACATTTAATGTAGAAAAGAAATAGTATTGATTAATATTAATTAATATTATAAAAGTTTCTTGTGAGTTAGAATGAATTATTTAAAAATCATTAATACATCATCCATGACTAAATATTCCTTTTATTTTTTTATCATGGAAAATTAATGTATTTCACTATTCACAAATATTCAATAATTTTAGCAAAATCCATGAAACATCACCGTTACAATTTTTCATCACGTAGAATTAAAAAAAGACTCCATTTTATAAAAATAATTTCACTATATGATAAATATAAATTTTAAATAAATTATCATATACTTGAAAAATACCTATTTCATATTATAATGGATATTATGCAACATTAAAAAATTAATTAAGGTCTCCTATAATCAGATTAAAAAATAAATTTATGAATCAATTTAATGAAGATAATTTTTTATTTAAATTATAATATTAATTTTAGATTAGTACGTAAACATTTGTATTTAACAAAAATATAAATTTTTTATTTACTATTTTTAAATCATATGTTTAATTAATCTATGATTTAAATATATAATATTATCTCTTATGATATACCTTAATTTTATTCAAATAATATATCTTAAGGTAAAATTAAAGTAATAAATATACTTTTCATATAATGAAATTAATTGTTTTATAACAATTTGATTTGTTTACTATTCATTAGATAATAAATATATTCAGATAAATACAAAATTTTCAACCAAAACTAATATGGAAATTCCAATATTAAAAAGGTATTTTATTTTAATCAAAATCATTTATTAATGTGGAAAATTTTATTTTAAAACAAGCACACCTAAAAAATTTGGTAAACTTCCTTTTAAAAAATGAATCTTTTTTGTATAAAATTTGATTTTTTAATATCCTATTCCAAAAAAAATAATTTGATGAATTTAAAATTTAAAATTTTATATTTTGGTTAGTTTCATTTATTCATTCAAACTTAGGTTCCATGTTTTAATATTTTTTTTAAAATAATGATATTTAATTATATGTCAATGGTCATTTAAGCTTTGTATTATCTTGAATTTATGATATCAATGAAAATAAATTTAAATGGATACATACCATAAAATATTGTGGTGTTACATTATCTGTGTCTATTCCATACCTGCATCCAATTTATAGTATCTAAATATTTGTGTAATTTCATCAAAAACCAAAAAATATTTTCTTCAGAAAAACTAGTATTTTATACAATACATATACATATCACCTTAGTTTTCAACATCTTCAACAACATTATTAATATAAGGAAATATTCTAGAATCATTTCAATTAAATCCTCACATAAAAATCAAGGGAATTAAACTATGTGAAATGGTGGGTAAGAAGCTGTGTAAGGATCAAGATGTGGGGTATCAATTCCTTTGAATGAATAAAATGAGAAAATTGGTATGATAAAATAATAAATTTATGTTTCTAAAAATAACATATACACAACTCAAAAATAATATATTATAAATCCCAAAATAAATTCATATCTATATCAATGATCGATGTGGGTGTCAATTTATTAATTATTATTCATGCTTATAATCGTGGTCTTCTCGAATAATAAGTATATGAAATCATAATCCTATGGAAATAGATATTAACAATAATATTCATGTAATTACATTTGAAAATATCTTAATGCAATCATACTCATTCATCAAACTATCAACAAATATATTCCATGTTATAAATATGAATATTCATATGACAATAGGTAAAATCATTAACAGCCATGAATCAAAATTTGAATAAATTAATTCTCAATAATTTCAATGTATATTATCCTCATATCATGAAATATTTATAACAAATTAACTAATATATGAGAAGTCTAAAATTGAACGAACCCTAAGATAATCATATTATATTATTATACATGAATCATGTATTTGTAATATTTACCATTTCCACATAGTAGAATATATGGATAACATTATATATTTCATCATTATAGTCAATAAATATACAACGAATGATTAAGCATGGTAGCATTTATCATATCCCCTGTTTAATTTCATGAAACATAAAAGTATGCAATCATAAATGAAAATAATATCAATATATCACTAGAACATTTCTGGGAGGAAAATATCATTTTAACCTAGAAATCATATATTTATAATATAAAAATATCTAAATCATTGGATAAAAATTCCTATCGATGAAAACCATAGTATTTATTAAATATATAATAAAATAAATTTTTATTTATAATTTAAGGAGAATTTATTTATTTGATAAATGAATGAAAAAATATTGTATTCACACCTTTGGTAAAAAATTACATTATTTAAAAAACCAAAAAAGTATTACTTTTAAAAATATAAATAGTCTTACATGGGTAAAAATTAAATGAATAAATAGTAATATAATAGGATATTCATTCATGATAATATTAGGAAAATTATTTGGATAAGGATGAAAATCACTATTGATCATATAATAAGTAAAAGTTGTTTTCTTATAAAACTTTCTTGATTACATTATGTAACCAAATGATAAAAAATGTGCAATTACATTAAAAATAACTAAATAATAATTTTGGATTATAATATATGGGGTTTATAGGATATGATTTATATAATTTATTTCAATATAAATTTAACATAGACAACCTTGAAAAATGATATTATAATAGAAATCCACAAACCCACATCTCATTATGCATTGTACACATTAAAAATTCATGTATTATTTATATCAATTTATTAAATATATTTTTCATAAAAAAGAATGAAAACAATATTTTATACCATTCCTTTATAAATTCTAATGATCATATTAATAATTATTATTCTTTATAATTAACAATCTAGTAAAAAAAGTATATATTCGAACAATGTTTTAGTTTTAGGGTTTTATTCCTTAAACATTGGTTTTGGATTAGTAATATATAGAATACTAATCATAAAATAAGTATCATATTTTTGAGTATATAATATTTTTTAATCGTTTATATAATAGTTGGTGAATAATTAATTATATCACATTGTGAAGAGTGTTGTCTGCCCATACACATGAGTTATCATTCCACAATTCAATGGATATAAATAAAGTAATGTAATTTATTATAATTATTTATAGAGTCATTAAATTATAATTAAATCAACTATATTCATTAAATATATCGGATATCCATCAATGTAGATTTTAAATGAAAAATAAATCACATATCTTGATGAAAGTGGTTGTCCACACATACACATGAGCGACAATATCATTTTCTAATGAATAGTAAGGAAAGAACATATATGAGTTATCATAATTTAAAATAGTAATATTATGTAATATATATATATATAATAACCAATAAATTGATCATAATAACTAACCTTGAATTAATTTGATGTAAAATGAATCAATTTCATATGTATATGTATTAGTACATATGCACGCATGAGTGAGACATCAATTTCCTATTAAATTGAAATGAGGTTTTAATTTTTTTTCATATCATTATATTAAAATTTATGTATTTTTGATATACACAATTCTTATTTTTATTGCGGATACCAAATATTTAGAGAAGGTGGAAGAATAAAAAAATTTAAAGTACTCGGTTGTGACTTATACCACATTATTGAGAATCCCCTTTTCTATTACACATTAATCCATGATTTTATGCCATTATTATCATTTCAATACCTCTATGATATTGGGATTGATGTTATAATGGAAATGTGCGAGGGTTATCTAATCAATAAGGCACATGAACAGAGATTACCAGAAGACTAATGGATTCATATTATAAGTGACAGATAGAGAACATAAATATGTTTTCAGAGGATTGATATATATTAATTCATTAAATAATTCAAATAAATACAAGTAGAAATTAATTTTAATAAAAGGATTCTAATGTCTACTAATAATTATAAAATATAATTTAGAGTTATTTGAGTGTCAGTTTATTTTTTATACAATTGTTTCATGACTTGGACAACAAATTTGTACCCTTAACCACACTAATGCATTTTTCAAATTTTTGCAACATAAAATTACAAATTAGGAGATATGTGTCTCATGAATGGACCATGGATGAAATTATGACAATTTTACATTACACATTTCATCTAAATTGTTTTTTATTTCCAAATTATATAATAAAATATTATTTTAGATAAAATATGAATAATGTATTTTTTTGGACTATTAAATCAATTATAATTATCTTAAATCATTAAAATAGTGAATATACTTATGAAATTAACATCATACGACAATTCATCCAAATTATATTAATTTTATTATTTCTAAAATCTTCTAAATTGATTTTACTATATATTGTGAATGAACTATCTCAGCATTACTTAAACATGTAATGTAATTATACCAATAGATAGAATACAAATTAAATTATTAAAAAATAATTAATTTATTTTAAAAATAACCTTTTATAATAGATAATAAGTTATTTTCATCCACTGACATTATTATAGATGTATTCAAATAAATACATTTCTTTTTTAGTTCTCTGAAGTGAATATAAGAGAAATGAAATTATCAAAAAAAAGAAGATAAAAATGACATGTATTACTAATTATGATGAATATTGTCAAAATTATCCCTTGAAATGAGATAAAGTAATATGTTGGGATGCTTTTTGGACCTTATCTCATAGTTTCGATAGTGTTTACCCTTTTTAAATTAACTATAGTGATAAATATTATCCATAGTTACTATTCATAATGACATAAAAGGGGTAATATTTAACAAATTTGAACATCCAAATTAAGAATATGTAACAATGGTTTCTGGATTTAATTCATATAGGTAGATTAGTTCAATTTTAATATAAATTTAATAAATTTAATGAAAATAATTTAATAGAAAAATTTATTTATTCCAAAAATTAATTTATTGTAAAATTAATGATAATAATATTTATAATATTATTAAATATATTTTATACATATAAATGAGAATTATGTCACTTTAACATGAAATTTACAAGATAATGTGTCATTATAATACTAGGTCAAAATAAATCATTAAATTTTTAAGGATTACTATTTCATGTTAAGAATGTTAATAACCATTTAAAATTGACATCAATAAAAATGTTCTCTAAAATATAAAGGTGTTATATTTATCAACTTTAGAATAATTAATTATTGTTCTACATATCATAATATAACTATTAAAATCATGTATGAAATACTCACTCCACATTGATAATTAGGTAGTGATGCATGCACCACTATGTTTTGGGAATGAGGGGGTGATGCCAACATCATAATGATATCATAACCAAAGATTCTGTTTTTTAAATTATTTTTCATATGATATGATTTATTTAATTTTTAGTATAAATTATTATCATATTCCTTGTTATAAAAATATTCCACTATATTATGGTCCAATTTCATGTTTTGCTGGATTTTTTATTATATTCATTTAATCCATGTTGTATCAATAGTTTTTGGTTTTATGATTATATTCCATGATAAACAATGATAAATCATTTTTTATTAAAAACAATTATGATCCCTTGATCATTTAATAAGATATTTCCCTATTAATGATATATCCTATAATGTTAATTATGGTATGGTTATGAAAAGATTCTAATATTATCTTAATAAGATAATGATATCATTTCATTATTCTATTTATATTAAAGACCTTTTAAAGGTGATTATTTCATAGAAGAAATATGGAAGAGGTTCTAGAGTAGAATCATTTTGTAAAAAAATAATATGTTTCATAAAATAGTATTATTATATATCTAGTCTTTATGATACCAAACACTTTTTCTATTTCATTATGCAACATTTTTTATACGTGTTATATAAAAAATATTCAATTCCATATTTATGAATCTTTAAAATGGGTTTCTATTTTTTCAATCAGAAGAGGGTTTAATTATTTTTGGAATTAGTTTATACAGAATTAGTGTGAACCATAAGAATATGTCAGAGCATACTATAATATTATAATGCTTTGGTTATGCTGATATTGTGTGGGTTTTCATTGAGATTACATTAATTTATGAATTTTGGACATTGGATATGTCTGTTGAATATATTCATGTAGGGGTAATCACCTCGATAAAGGTTGGTCAGTCATAAAAATAATCATCATTATAGTAACTGAAGACTGGGAATATGTATACTCTCGTGGAAATATAATATAATTGAACATTATTTCATTGATTGATATTCTCTTTAGAAACTATGATGACATGCTCCTCAATCAAATGATTATAGAGTAAATTAGAATTTGTTAAATTTTTATTGTATATTATTCTACTAATTTATTTCTAGATGAAATTATTGTTCTAACCCTAGATTGTGAGGATTCTATTTCAATCATGCACATTCATAGGCCTATGATAATCTCGAAGATTCGATATATAGTTTCCTCCCATGTGATGGATGAATTAATGATTTAAATTCAATGAAACTTGCATATGTTATTTGTATACCATAGTTCTTCACCCTATGGTGCACTAGTGATATTTGTTTATGAATAAAGATGGATCAATAATCCACTTTAACAAATTTTGTGATATTTACACTATCACTTCAAGAATAATCATCCTCTACCCAATATTCATTATCTGTTTACAAACCATGTGGATCTCAATATTTCCAAATTACTGAATTTCAATCCACATATAACTAATAATGGTTAAAGAGAGGTGATATGACAGAGATATAACTTTATAAATGTAATAGAGTCTGTATAGATTTCCTAGAAAACATAGTGGTAGTATTTTTTGATAATATTTTCATATATTATATGATTAGGGAAGAACAATGAATATAATTATAGAAATTTTTTGAGAGAAAAAACAATGAAAACAATATATGAAAATGTACTAATTCGAAATTTTGTGATAAAAACAATCTTAATTTTGTTATATTACCAACATTGTACGCATATTTTTGGGCACATCAGAGACAAGGGTGATTGTAAAAATCCTGAGACCATCCTGTAGGAAATAGTTTCATATTTATCATAGATTTTTTGGATACCATAAATGATTTTAGAGAAACATCCCAATATTGTCTAATACACTAGCCAATTTTATATATAAGGCATGAAAGTTCATACAGAAAATGTAATTTGTGGAATCCATTGGGGGGATTGAGAACATATTTGTTACCGAACATATTCCTTTTGTACACTATAGTGGATAATGGTTGGGTAAATGAATATACTATTCCTAAAATGGGTTTTGATTCATTATTATATATAAAAAGAATGTAATGGAATTTGAATAATTTTTGTTAATTACATAAGAACAAATCTACTATACCCATGATTTGAATCATGTAGTAGTTGTATTTTCATTGATTACTTTACAGCATCATCTCTATGGTCAGAAGTGGGATATTTATTCTAAACACAAGATTTTAAAGTATATATGGGCCAAAACCACTATAATATCTTCCCAAGTAGATTTTTTAGATGATAATATATTATCATTTCTTAATACATTATCACTTTTGATGGAAAAAATAGGAAATTGTGTGTATGGAAGGAAAGATCAATATACCATATCAATTATGATGATTTAAAATAGCTTAATACTAATTGATTTTTTGTGAATAAATATTGAAATCATTGGAAATTAATATAAATCATATCGTTCCCAAATTATATACCATCTATACATTCATATGATGATCAATAATGCCCCAAATTTTGATTCACTATAATAGAAAAAGATTTCAAGCATTCCAGATATTAACCATTATAAATATTTATTTAAATAGGATGGAATCCACAAATGTGTTCTATAAAAATGGAAATAAATAGGGAACTCATTGATTAAAAATAGAACTCATATTTATCTATAAATATAAGAATAATAAATATATATAGTGACATGAAACAAAACATATGGTTAAAAACATCATGAAAGAAATTGTGGAAAACATATCTTGTTGCTTGTTATAAAAAAAATTTATGGTTGAGTGAATAAATTATTAGATTATTTCATATATTTCCTATTCCATTATAGGAAATGGAAAATATCATCATATTCTTAGAAAAGGGACTCTCTAAAATTCCTAAAGGCCATAAATTGTTTTTAGTCATTCAACATTTAGAATCATTATGTTTTTTCCAACCATGAAAATTACTCTCTTTACCAACTCTCCAAGATATACAAATGTGATGTTATGAGACTGCATGGGGTGACAAAATCCATTAAAAATGTTCATGATCAGAAGATTTTGTTATTTTTCTATAGAAGTATTTAGAATGCTTTATGTATAGATATTAGTGTTATCATGACTGAAAACCATTGGGTAGAGGGTTAGCATGAGAGGACTATCTTATGAATCGAGTATATGTAGATATGTTATTTGATGGGATTCAAATTTTGTTGCGATGAAATCCTCCCCTTAATGGACTTTTCATATATTAGTAGTACTTATGCAAGATTTAAGAAGAAACATTTTTTGGTAAAACATGAGAATATATATAGGTCTCTAACATGATCTGAGGAAGTTACATATAGAATATGGATACTTCCATACCATATCAAAAAAAGAACAATGATCTTTTAAACCATTCAATGAAATATAAGGATAATTAAATCAATAGAAGATATATGTTGACAATAATAAACATGTTATAGTGTTTGAAATTGGTTATATTGTATTCCATTAGATATATCCATGCATGTGGATTATGATATATGGGAGTAAAGGGAAATTGATCCCAATGAACATATATCATTTTAATATCGTTGATAATTTCTTTCTAGTCAAATATCTCTTATCATTCCCTACCGACCATCCCCAATTGCAAGATGTGTTAGATTTGTAATTTTTTAAGAAATAAAAAATAAACTAGTAACATATACTAATTTTAGAAGTTATGAAACAAGAATATTTTATCACATATGATGAGAAATGATTTGAAATTCTATATTTAAGAAATTAGGTAATGTAGATGTAAGAACCATGTTCTTCATTGAGATACAAATCTTGGGTTTTCCATAAATTCTCATATTTTTAAATAAATATGGTCAAAGATGAATTTTTTTGGGTCATAGCAGTTTTGAGAGGGTATGGGGCCAGTTCGGAGCCGACAAAGATATTTTTTGGGTTTTTTTTGGAATGACACATGGTTAATTAAAATTATTATGGATGGCTATATAGTTTAAAAAAATTGTGTGAGGGTAGTTGGAATTTGTGTACTGGATGCATAGTTTGAGGAAAACATGCGAGAGGATCCTCAATTACATGTGGAAGTTGTTTAATTTTTATCAAATTTATATAGAGGGCTTATGCACAGGTTTTTCATGGATTATATTCCATGATAGAAAACCATGTCGGTGCACCTTGGACTATAAGAAACCATGTGCGTAAACCATTTGATCCTTCAAATTTAAAAAATTTAATAATTTTAAATTAAATATAAAATATAATATAATGTTATAGAACAACTTCCGTTTCTCAATAGACTAACAACCCCATTCAAAATATAATCTCTAGAGTCAATTTTAGGAATTCTGATCCCCTCTCCTCCAACATCCACTTCTACTTTCGTCCGCCTCATCTGATTCGTATAGATAAGGCCTTAATTCCTTTTTTTTTATTCTATATTATTGTAGGAGTTAGTTTTACAATTTTTATTTAAGATCATGTTCCCAAAATTCTAGAACCTCATCCATTCTGTATATTTCATCAAATGTATGAAATATTAGAGCTTCATATTGGACAATCTATAAATCACAAGCCTAAGGTAGGTGGTCATGTGATTTTCAATGAATACAAGATCATTTGTTTCTTTTTGTGATCCATGAACCCATTTTCCGAGTGACTCCATAATTGAAATTGGACCATGTTATTTCCTTTCATTGAATAGGCACTTAAATATGTTTTTCTATTAATGTTATAGGTTGTATTCCTTGAATAAGGACCATCCCATAGAGGAGTTTCCTTGAATGAACCTTAATGGATTTTGGCCTTATATGCTTATGAATAATTACATTTTACCCATGTCATTTGGAGTCCAATTGTGAATTCTTTTATAGATTAAATTAATATTTGGTGAATTTTAATTGAACTAAATTAAGGGTGTGAGATAGATGACATAATGCTTGACCCATATACCCCATTTCTTATTTAAGCATGCTTGTTCTATTTTTGCGTCTACCATGTCAATTAGTAGAATATATGACTTCAATTGATGTAATCCAAATGAATTTAAATATTTATGTATTTTTACAATGTGAGTTATATTATAATTAATCCATTTGATAAATTGATTGGATTCTGAAGATTATGATTTTGAAAATGGCCATGTGAGTATTTCAATGGCCCATGAACTACTATCTCTTGTAAGATATGTTGAGACCATGATATGTAATGAATTAATTAGTCAAGTTAATATCATTATAATGAATTTTCCATTTTCATTAAATTATGTTAATACATGTGTTGGTTTTTTATGTATTTGATTCTTTCTATAGTAATTATTCCCAAATGTGTAATTAGAATGAAAATCTCTTTGAGGTTGGCAATGTATTGATGCACCCATTGAAGTGAGAATTTTAGATGCTCAGCATTGACTTGAGAATTTAACATGAAATTTAAAATTGAAATGATTTTGTTATATGATGAATATCCTTGTGTGATAAATGGATTCAAATTTGAATGTAAGGGTAATACACACAATACTATTTTCCGTTGCAACTTTGGTGACACATTGATGCACTATATGATTCTAGGAATATACACATTGGTCAATATAATATATTCAAGAGTGGTAATCAAATCCAAACGAGAGATTCAACGGAAAAAAACATTAAGAATTGAAGTATATATTGAGTGATATATGGAATCCAAATTGATTACTAATGAAGGAATTAAACAGGGTATTGATTATATGTCATGAGATATACTTGGGGATTCCTTATAAGAACACAATATAAGAACTTTTATGACATTAATTGTATACCTAACCTAGATAGATACTAGGATCCTGAGAGGTTCGTGAGGGACATGCTTTTAGGGTTTCAGTTCATATTTCAATAGGATTGATACTTCAATTCCAACCAAAGAAGGTCAAGGATGGGATTAGGTTCGAAATTGATACAAATGAAATTATTTATCATTTATCTTACGAGCCAATGAAAAATATTGTATTTGTCCTTGACATGTATTGTATAGATATCCTTCGAAGATATCTACTATGATACAAATTATATGAGGGATGTCGATATTGATCTAGATCCCATGAATTATAAATTAAAAGTAATTGATTTGTTAAATTGATATGAATTTACCATAAATTGAAAAAAATTCATATAGGATGTTTACTTTTGAGTACTTATTTTCTTACTTTTTTTATTATTTCTATTTTTCTTTCATATATATCTACATACAAACATGAAGAAACCACATGTGTTTGCCTATTTGGATTTTGAATAACACCCTATTGGGGTTATTTATTGAGATAAGACAACTAATATGATTATGTTAATGATAACGAAATGAAACATATTATAGGTACATGATATACTGCTTATGGGTAGAAGAGAATTGTACAATTATGAATCCTTTGATGCAAAAATGATTATTTTGAACATTTTTTAATTTTTTAATTTGGAATTTAAATAATTTAGGTATTACTATTTTGGATATTTTATTTGAAACAGGTGATATATATCATCATTTTTTATATGATTTTATTTCTATCTTGTTTTTACTATTAGTCGTCAAATGTTTACATTTGTTGTATGGTTTACTACTACCGATGTTGGTATTTTTAATTTATATTCCACTACTCCACACACTACTAATTAGGGAATAGTCTCCCCAAGGACACACCCAGTACCTCACAGCTATTCATAAGCCTCTATAAATTTAAGATATGTTCATTAATCCATTTGACCGACTAGGTATATGGATACTTTTAGGGTAATCTGGGACATGCATGTTACAAAGGGTTATCAGTGGTAGGGAATTATTTTATTGAATTAAAATTTAGAGACAATTTAATGGGAAATAAATTAATAGGAATCTGTTAATGATATATTCTCAATCATCGAAAACCAATAAATGAGAAAAATTAAAATTTACTAGAAATAAATATCAATTTTCTGGATTTTTACTAATATAGTTGAATTGATTCCATATTAGGGTGATGTAGTTGATTTATGAAAATATTATTTATATGATTCCAGTTTCTATTATGATGATGCCTAATTAGATTAGGGTATTCCATATAATTCTTCATATAGGTATATATTATATTTCACATTACTTATATGATTCCATGCCATTTAGGACGCTTTACTAATTTCATTTTGTTGCGATAGATGTCTTGATAATTATACCTAACATTGTGTTATATGTATTGTGATATATTATCGTGTGAAAAAAAGAAAACCAGGATTTGTTCCCCAAAGTGTATGGGACCTCTTGGATATAAATTTGAAAGACTAGTCATCATCATTAATGTATATTGATTTAAAATGATCTGTAGGTGGGAACCATGATTTGATTATTATTTATTATGGGAACCCATGGATAAGTGTTCAGTGTGCCATTAAATTGACTTTTAAGGGGACTATGATTATATTTAAATGAATATCAGTTTATTGAATATGAATTTGAAATAATTTTGAAATCAAATTAATATGAAAGAATGTGGAACTAAAATCGGTTATGATAGATAACATGACAGTAATAGAACATAGTAGTGAAATTTTGGTAGTGTATCTTTCTTGTTTGACAACTAGTCCACACCCATGGGGATGACAAAGGGGTGAGTTCTTATAGAAGTATATTTTACCTATCTTTTTTTCACTTTTTAGTTGATAAATCAGTAATGATCGTCAACTAACGCATGTGTTTGGCATTGTAGAGCCATGTCACCACGATGAAATCTATATGTATGACAGGAGGGTGGAAATGATTAGACTCTGGGGGTGGTAGGCGATGGACTACCAATTAAACCTTAAGTTGTTCCAGTTGTGGAAAAACCTATTATAGTATACTGAATTTCTCCGTCATAATTTAGTGAATGCTTTATGAGGATCATGTTATTATTGATGTGTGACTTTCAACAGCATCAACCGCCCATGTTTTCAAGGTATGGAGGACCATAGGCTATGTTGTCATTGATTAAGTTCATGTTATAAATCTTCAATAAATTATTTATTTTCTCTTGAGAGTATTGCAATTTGATCCATGCACATGTTGTGTGATTCCTCTAATATATGGTTGATAATTATCATTCAGTCTAATCATATTTAAGATATGTCCTAGTAGTAGATTCACTTGGCCTTATACAATTATTTAAATCCTGAGACCTTTAGGTATGAAAAATATTAGGAGTACATAAAACTGGAGTATGGTTAGTCTTCAGTTGGGGACTATTTAACCTATTTTATTAATCTAAAGTTCCTTTCACATATTCTAATTTGTGTTGAGTTGTTGAATTCCAAGAGATTCGGGGATGGTCTCTGATATGACATCTGAACATTGGATAAAGTATTCTAACATAGAACTAAATTGAGGACAGTGAATCCGGTGCTAATCATAGAGAATAACCTGAGGGATTCTGGAAGTGTGATCCTAGGATGCTCGACATCGATATCTTGGAGTATGTTGACCTGTAGTAGGAATGAATCATCTAAAACTTCCACACGATGTTACTAGGAGTCCAAATATCTCACTAGGTAACTAGGTGAGATTTTACAAGTGCCGTAGGCTAGGACATAAAAGGTAGAAGTGTATGATGGACATAGTAATGTGACCATCTCGTAGAACGATGGGCCATATACAACGCCTCTACAGAACATTTCCATGACAATCCCCTGAGAGAGGGTCCACACCGACTCCACATTGGGGAATAGGGTCACCACCTTCTCTCTAAACATGGAGATGTGGTATGTTAGGACGTTATGGCCATGGTGGTGGTCATGGACATGATATCTTGACCCCATTTCACCCCGACTGGAGGGTGAATCATCTTAGGATATCCATGTATAATCACTGACCCACAATATAGGGTACTAATATATAGTGCATCATGCCCAATATAAGAAGTATCCTAGACACTATTCTATCATATATAATATTCTACTGGACTATGTTTTTTTCCTTGGTTAATTTTGATACATGGGGTTTACAAATACTGATATATCTTCAGGATGTGGAGATCCTTGGGATCTTTGTCTATACTTCTAATTGTGTGATGATGCTAGACACTCAGCTTGGAATCAGGACATAAGGAGTGTGTTAGTTCCTAGAGATACCCCTTGATATTGATGGGTGTCAATATTTATGGTTCCTCTATATCCTCAAGATAACATGCTTTGATATCATTATTGTGAAGTAATGGTGGGTTCAATTTTGAGCCAATGATGATTTATATCACCGTTGGGTGAGTATAACATCACCAAAGAGATGGAAGTTCTATTACAAAGGTGAATATGATGTCTTGGTGAGCTGATATGGTTATGAGGATCATGGGATTTGTAGAATGACATCTTATATTACTTGTTAATATATGGATTATTAGGGAACACGTTAGGCTGATTCCCCTTTAGAGGTTTCTAGTTTCGTGGACATCTTCCTAGATTACTTCTCGGGATTAGTTCTGGAGAGAGAGGTAGATTTCTCTATTGATATAGATATTGGATTAACACTGATATCCATTATTCCATACATGATGGCTATTATGGAGTAGAAAGAGCTCAATATGAAGCTAGATAATTTTGAGTGAAAGACATTATTCTAACCCAATACTTCTATATTGGGTCCCCATTCATTTTTATGATGAATGAATTCCGTAACATTAGGCTATGTGAGGATTATCAGAAATTGAACTAGTTGACAATTAATAACTAGAATCATATACCACATATACATGATCTCTTTGAATAGGTCCAATATTATCAGGTCTTCTCAAAGATATATTTGAGATTTATATATCATTATTTATGTGTTAAATAATCCAAAATACCTCACACATCAATTTGGAGTAGGTATGGTCAATATGAAAAATTGGATATGATTTCTGGTCTCACAAATATGCCAATTTGCATCCTGGAATGGATGAACTATGTGACCCATCATTACCGTGATTCGTTTTTTGTAGTTTTCATGTATATTATATCATTTTATTCTATTAATCGAAATGAACATTCCAATCATCTTGAGATCATTTCAGATAAAATGAATGAGAATTAGTTATATTGTATTCTCACAAATTTACACTTATAGATGTATAAGATTCACTTCCTAGGTCATGTCATCTCAGATATTGAAGTACCAATGGAAATAGAAATAGTGATAGTAGAAGTTACAAAAGAGTATCCCAAGATCATCTTTTAGGTGTAGTATTCATTACGGATGGATGGTTACTACATGAATTTTATATAGGACTTATTATACATAGCAGTTCCATAAATGGTCTTGACAATTAAGGTTTTGAAGTGTGTATGGAGAAACTCATACAAGAAATATATTGTGAAGTTGAAGGGATGATTGAATTCTATGTGGATAAAAAAAATTCCATTGTCAAAAATGAGTTACACTGTATACAATGATGCATCAGCTATCAAGATGGGTGCAATTCTTTTGAATGGGGATAGATTCATTGCGTATGGGTCTCGATATTTGAGTACATATTATAGGAACTACCTAACACACGATCAAGAGGTAGCTAGGTTTCTTCACTCATTTATCATTTTGATATATTACTTGCTGGGAAAGAATTATTTGGTGTTCACATACCAAAAAATCCACAAGAACATATTTTTACAATGTGAACTGAATTTGAGGAATAAATGTTCGGTGTAATACCTTTATTCTTTTACCCTCAATCACACTTACATTCTTGGTAAAGGCAATAGAGTAGCCAGTACAATGAGATGAAGAACTGAGATAAATGTAGTGTAGCATGACAATATAAAGTGGAAACTCGTGGTGTTATTCTCTAAGATGCACTTGGAGCTACTGGATATTTTGGGGAAGATGTTTTTATCATCCATATCTATTATCTATACATTTATTTATTGAGTGAGGTTGAGGCATATATCATACTTTGAAGTCCTAGATCGACAGGAGAGTGTGGATAGAGAGAAAAATCCACCTGGGTGGACTGTATTTGATTATGAGATAATGTGATTACATGGTCATGGGTGGGTCTCTTTAGAGTTTTAGGAGCTAACATGTATTTTCATGCTTTAGCATGGGAAATGCACCTAGGTTTCATAAAGATGTATCTGTATATAAAATGTCTCTATTGGTGGTTGAGTATGAAAATTGATGTTTCTGGTATAATCATTGGATATTCCACTATTCAATAGATACAGTTGGAACAACAACGAATATTTAGACTTTTAATATAGCTACCCATTCATGAGATGAAATGGAATGACATCGGGAAGGATTTGGTGAATGGATTACTAGGACCCCCTTAAAGTAACGATGTTGTATGGGTTATAGAAGAAAGGATCATCAATGGATCTCATTTCCTGATAATCATGTAATCCTACAGTGTTTATTTACATGGAAGTTGTATATTCATGTGGTAGTAAAAATAAATGGTGTCCCAAATTCTATCATTCCAGATTGGGATGCCTGATTTTCTTCTCAATTGTAGAAAATTGTATAGAGTGGGCTGGGTATATAGATGATTCTAAGAATAGCAGGCCACCCCAGACTGATGGATAGTCATAGAACCTGATTCAGGTACTTAAGGACATGTATCAGAAATTCATCTAGAATTTTGACAAATTTAAGAGATGAATATACCGCTGCTTACGTTCTCCACTAAAATAAAATTAAGGTTTCTATTTAGGTGGAACCATACATGGTTTTGTGTGGTAGGATACCTCAATCAAGATAGTGCTTGCTCGAGGAAGGATATGAAGCTATGACGTCACCTCATCTTATTAGGAAACCACATAATATGTTATGTTGATTTGAAAGTAGATTGATACTACAATGTTTCCACAAAATATTTATACAAATCCTTTTAAATATACTCTAGAGATCATGGTCATGTTTAAGGTTTCCCAATTAGATTAACAAATGTTGGGACATAATAAGATTATCATATAGGCTACTATTTATCCAAGAGAAGTCATTCCATTCATAATTTTAGAGAGTGTCGGGCCAGTAGAAAATCTATTGCATTTACCTCAAATGTACTGGTTACGCAAAATGTTGACAATGTTTATCATCAATGACATTAAATTTCATACATTTGTTTTTCTCTTCATCAAAATAAGGTTCAGTTAATGGTGGATTCATCATTCGAGAAACATCCTATATGAATTGAAAATTTGATGGACGAAGGATATCTGAGGCATGTCTGCTCCTTGTGTATGGTTGCTATGGGATAACAACCATGTGTAGGATGATACCTGGGAGTGGTAGGTAAATGTACGTGTAGAGTGGATAGTGTTTTTCTATGATATTTCTTCACCACTCTTTGAAGGGAATTTCATGGATGAATTTATTTAAGGTGGAAGTATGTACAAACCTTCTTCCACCTTGAGGTACAAATCTAATTTTTTTCTTTCATTTATTAGTTTAATTTTTTAAATATGGCCTCATATGAATTCTCATTATGGTCATAGAGGTTTCAATGGTCCACGGGTCTTGTTTGGACCAGAAACCCCAATTTGGTGGTGTTTTTTGTCATGTACCTGGTTAGTACACATGGTGAGGTGTAGGCCAGATGATCTGAATACACTATGTTAGTATAAAATAAAGGGGTGTATATGCTGCATGGTATGATGAATCCATCTTAGAGGAGGTTCACGAAAGTGCAGAAATTATAATATTTTTAGAGGATTTTGACAGAGTGTGTAATCATGGGTTGAACATGGTTTATAAATCCTGTGGGATCTCCTTGGACTATAGGAAACCATTCAGGGTTTTTGAACGATTTGACAAGCTATGAGGGTAAACTGTTGAACCCTCTAAATGAATGAATTTTTATAATTTTTATTAAATTTATATCCAATTTAATATTAACGATCTTCACATGTCGCACAACTACATTACACACCATTTGGAATGATCATCCATTGAACCTATTCTATGAATCCATATCCCCTCATCGTATAAGATACAATTCAAGTGTCATATGTCTCATCATATATATATCGATAATGGATTCATTGATTTTTAGATGTCCTCTGTTCTTATGTGAATTAGTTTCACTATTTGGATGTAAGATAATATTCAATAATTTATAATTATTCTTCTATACAATATATTTTTTCCAACCTAGTATAAATCATTGCATCCTACTGGACAATATATCATGCACGATACTAAAGGGGTGTTAATTTTATTTTTGTTGAATGTGGGATCGTATAAATGTGATGGTGTACCACACACTATTTTTTCAGGTGATGCCTTAATTGAAATTGAACCATATTATTAACTACCATGATTTAGGTAGTTGAATAGGTGTTGTTATGCATGTTATAGGTTGTATACGATTAATAAATAACACCTTAGGGGTTAGTTTCCTTGAATTAACCTTCTGTATTTTGAAATTAGATACCTACAAGACACTGCCTTTTCCTCATGTAATGGTGTGTCCAAATGTGATATGTTATATGAATTAAATCAAAAAAGTCTTGAATTATAATTGAAAATGAATTATGATAATGGTATGTATGAATTAAGATTTGACCAATATATGATATTTCTTGTTTATGAAATCTTTTTTATATTTTCCATTACAATGTTAGTATGTAGAATCATTGTCTTAAATTGATGTAATTGGATTGAATTTCTCAAATTAAGGATTTTACCATGTGATTTATATTTTAATTAAGTGATTTTATATCATGATATGATTCTTAGGTATTTTAAATTAAAAATATTCATGTGATTATTTTAATGGCACTTGAACTATTATCCAATGTCATTTATGTATGTACCATGTTTTGTAATGAATTGATTCGGAATTGGAATCTCATTATCATGATTTTACACAGTGATTTAAATGATGTTATCCCATGTATTATTTTGTTATGCATGTGATGAATTCTATATGAATTATTCCCACTTTTAAAATTAGATGGACAAGACCTATGATGTGGGATAAGGATTGATGAACCGTTTGTGGTGATCATGTTAGATTCTAATAATTTTGACATTTTCATGTTAATGGAAATGTTAAATAGATAGAACCGGTTAGATGATAAATATCCTTGAGTGATACATGGATTCAAATTATAAATCAATGGATTGAATCATGTTACTATTGACCTTTAATTATTTGGTGAAACATGGATCAACTGTAGGATTCCATAGGTAGACTAAATGGTTAATATTATGTTTTCATGAGTGATCCATGGTCCTATATAATAGATTCCACGGATAGAGTCAAAGATAATTCTCTTATATTCCATGAGATACTAGGAATAAAAATGGATTAGAAAGGATATAATTAAATAGGGAATTGATTATATGTCCAGAGTTATACTTCTAGATTCCGTGTAATACCACCAAGGATGGACTAATATGACAAGGACATCATACCTCACATAGAGAAATACTAGGGTCCTAAGAGGTTTGTAAGGGATGGTTTTGTAGTCCATTAGTTCATATTTCACCTCTAATCGTACTTGAATTGCATTTTATGAATTTCTAGGATATGCTCAGTGTCTGCTTAGCCAATGAAAAATATTTGATTCGGTCATGAATTGTATTTTTTAGATGACCTTCTACGGAATCTGTAGTGCTAATAATTATAAGGGGGTGTCAGGAATGAGATGAATATCAAGACTAAAAAATTATATATAATTAAAATTTTAAAATGCTATGAATTAAACATAAATAGAAACCAGTGCATGTTGGATGTAAAATTTTTATTACATCCTTCCTTATTGTTTTTATTATTTCACATTTATTTTTCACATATATTCACAAACTGATTGCCATTGTGCTTAGGTGGTTTCCTATTAAGATTTAGTTTCACACCCTCTTTGGGTCATTGTTTTCTCCCAAACAGATAATATGATTGTAGGTAATGATAAGGGAAAGAGCCCTCTTATAGGTACATGATATGCTTCATAGAATCAACAGAGTATCAGACAAAGCTATGGCTTCCGATGCAACTAGGATTCTTTTTGAATTTTTGTAATTTTTCTATCTGGATTGTACATGTTCCTTGTATTAAAATTTATATTGTTTAATTATAAACATGAAAAAATGCATAATAATTTTTTATATGATAATATTTATTATTGTTTTACTCTGTCATTATTCTATTGTTTACTTCTATTATATGGTATAATGCTTCTTCTATTTTTGTCTGTTGCTGATATTATATTTTCATACACTATGTTAAGGAGGGAATAGTCTCCCCATATACTCACAAAGGTCCTCAATTCTATTTTTCATCCATTGGGATTTGGGGAGATGCACTTCAGGCTATGTGTCCCACTAGGATTTGTAAACCACCTAGTGGCATTTGGGTCTATGATGTTACAATATAATATAAATTTTTTTATCAATGTCATACAGTGGAATAAAATTTTTTAATAAGGAATTTGGGAGCACAAGGATGTAATGATAAAAATTACACGAACATTCCTTCCACATTTTTATAAAATTTCATTGATGAAACTATTTATATGTGTATTATATATAACAACTGACAATTATAGTGTATAAATTTCCATTATTAAATTTTATGGGGGTAAATTATCATTAATGAAATAACGTACTAACTCAAAAATAATTTACCTTAACAAAATTATTAAATATAACCATAAAAATATAGACAGAAACAAAATTTATATTAGTAAAAATAAAAAATTTATAATTACTATATAAAAGTGTAATATTAAATTAAATTCATTTTTTATCATAGTATATATATGTTTCTTTAAAAAATTAATATGTTATGGGTAATTATATTAAAATTACATTTTAACTATTTTTAATGATTAAATTAGATAAATTTATTTACATATATTAAATCAACATAATGAGATTTGGTAATTTCATTAAATTATTTTTATTCAAAAATATAATGTTCGACGGCATGTATTCATTACTCTGGTAAAACATGTACATTCAAAATAATGATACGTTCCAAAATAATTCCTATTTTGATTAAATGAATTTGAAATATTTTATATTAAGAATATAATATTACTTTTAAATGTATATATTAATGAATTAAAACATATATAATTGATAAATAATTTAAAATAATACTAATAAAAAAATTATTAAAATAACCATTTCCTTTAAATTCTGTTTCACAATAGAAAATAATTTTAAATTATATAGTATTTTTCACATATTTGGAAATTTAATTAGAATAAATGCAGACAATATTTGGGTTTATAATGTCAAAATTTAGTTTGAATATTTATCTTATATTTTTAGTAACAAAATAATTTTCATGATTAAATATTTATTAGGATTAATAAGGGTAAAATGTGTAAACTAAAAAAACCCAATATTAAAAAACGTGTATGTCACAAAAAAGACATATGGAATATTTTTTCATAATAAATTAATAATATTATGTCTTATATATCACTTGAAAAACATTATTTCAAAACATAAAAAACCCACCTTACCCTCATGTGATACCATTCGTAACCTTCACCTAAAATAACATTCCAAGAAAAATCCACATGTTTCAACTATAAATGGATATTTTCCACATCTAATGTATTAAACATAAATACAAAAAAGGATCCGATCATTATTTTTTCATTATATATATCTAGATACCTTAAAATTTATACTTAATTTTCTATGGATTCTTCCCACACTAAAAGAGTCTGCATAGCTTGTTAAAGGTTATCTACCTTCTACAACACATTCTAGATCACGTCTTGTGATATTTTTTAATATTTTAGATTTATTGTACATTAATAAGTTCCTAATAAATCTTTTACACTCTAGAATATTCCTTAATTATTAGATAAATTTAGTCTCTCTAATTAAACACAGCTCATAATCATTTTTTTCATATTGTCCATGATGTTGAAGTCATTATCTGAATCTCTGATTCCACTTTTCATTTCAAACACATCCATTAGTATAGACCTCATTATTTATATGATATTATAAAAAAATTAATATTCTAAAGTGTAATATTTAGGTAATTTCATTTTAATTTAACAATAGATTTCCTAATCAGTAGACAGATTCCATATTGCATTTGTATTCCGAATATGCTTCCAAATATATTACTTGATCTTTGACGATTATGCTGTGAATAAAATACTGACATATTATTTATGGGTATCCATATAAGTTATGTCTATAAAATATAAATTATATGAAAAAGGTTCTAAAATAAGAGATTAATATTTTAATAAATTTTATACAATATATTCACAAAACAAATAGTGGGATTCATGAATTTTGGAAAGGGGTATTCGTGAATCCATTTATTATTCACCATCACCCTACATCATGTACAATCCTTGAATTTTAAATTTTCAAACCCAATGTTGATTATATGATAATTTACATTTTTTATTTTCTATTAATCATTTTTCACAAAAAAACATTCATCCTTGTTGAATCAATTGTTCCATTGAAAAATATAATTTTTTATCTTATTATTCAATCACAATTAATGTATTTTTTCATCCACATCCATGTTATAAAATACAAAAAATATTATATTTTTCCTATATTACACTCAAATT
This sequence comes from Viscum album, assembly GCA_963277665.1. Taxonomy (NCBI): domain Eukaryota; kingdom Viridiplantae; phylum Streptophyta; class Magnoliopsida; order Santalales; family Viscaceae; genus Viscum; species Viscum album. The sequence continues at coordinate 1,781,964,123 of OY728119.1, read as the reverse complement.
TTTTATCTTTTAAAACCCTTATATTTTCCAATTATAGTTTTTTTAAAAATCACCCTTTTAATAATTTGGGTTTTATGTAATGGAGTTTCAAAATATTTAAACTGACTTCACATACCACAGTATTATGTTTATCCCTTTTACAGTGAATTTTGACCTATGGTTTATTGATATCAAGGTAATGTTTATCATAATTTTTCAATTTAATATTTTATAAATTAGTCTTCTAAAATATTAGAATATATTTTTTAATTAGACTTAAAAATTTCAACTCATTATCAGGAGACAATGGTATGATTTAAAAAAATATTTTTATCATTTATCTACTATTTTCTAATTGATGTTCAATAATTAATCAATGGGTTGTAAATCACCCTATATGTTCTATTTTGAAATAATAATTTTGGATGATCATTTTTCTAGTATCAAATGATCATTTTTTATATGTGAATCCATTTAAATAGTTAAAAAACATTTTATCACCCCACATGTGATTTTTTTAAGTCAAATAATTTGATTTTATATTGAACTCATATATATGTACATATGATGTTAGGTGTGGATATATACCTCCCTATAATTCATTGTTTTGTTTTAATATCACATGATACAACTATTGGAATCCATATATGAATATTCCCTCCGAAAATGGAATATAGTAGGGACATTTTCCCCTCAATTTTATGGTAATCAAGTGGTGATTCATCATATAATATGTTATTCTTGTATATTTTGTTACCTCTTAAATATTATTTTACCCTATAATATGATATTTTTTTAAAATTTATGACTAATTATTTTGATATTATCAGTTCTAAATGTATGCTTTAATATTATACTATGATTTCATGGATTATATTACCTTTTCATATTCCTCTAAACAATTTTCTGATTACCTTTATTGGATATTCCGATTCTATAACATGAACCATAATGATTAATAAAATTTTATGATTTTTAAATATGATCCCTTGAACCTTTTATATAATCTTTCTATGTTACCAATTTTTCATACCATATATTTGATATAATATTTATGGAAACTTTTTCTGTTTCCCTTTATGAGAACTGATGCTCCCATGTTTCTTATGTTTCCATTACTCAGTGTTTGAATATGGTTATATCTTTTGATATTTCTAGAATCTTTTCTAGAGGGAGATAGTTATTAATATGTTTTATAAAATAATAGACTTAGTTATTAAGACTAAAATATAAGATACATTTTAGCGATTGGATTTTGTTCCTATTAGAGAGATATATTATTTAAAAATATGAATCAAGGTAATATTTTCTTATGTTTAGAATATTAATCTATAATTATAATTCTATATTTTGTATATAGTATACAACATGCATTTCTATTCTTGTAAATTTAACCTACTGTGTGTTACCCCTTTACTGTTATTTTATAAATATATTTTTCTCATATAATCTCTTAATTTGTAGAGAAAATATTTCTCAAATAATATCAATATCATTTTTCTTCACATCATCTATTCCCCCTCATCATCTTCCATAGGATTATGAATCCATAAAAATCATTGTTCTATATATCTTAATATATAATATACTAACGGAATAACCCATTCCTTTTCAATAATTCATATGGATAAAAATTTATTTTGAAGTGATATGATCCATTCATCAATTAAAAATTAATTTTTAGGTATATTAATGGACGAATTATTATTTTTGATGAAGCTATGAAACATTATTACACTATAAAGATAAAAAATTGTTTCCCAATTTATGAATTTTAATTCATTATTACCACAGAAAACTGCCCAAATGTAGTCATTTATTTGTTTAGCTACAATAGTTTCCACATTGACATTCTCTAACAGGCTATCTCTACATTAACGAGGTGTTTTAATAATATTTATCTCCGTTATTCTTGTATCCATCTCTATACAATTGAACACACCTAGTGAGCTTCAATTCAATATGAATATTGTTACATGGAATAAATACAACAATGTTAAAATTATTCAAATATTCAAAGGGATTCATCATAACACATATACTAATATTTATTTTTTAAAATCTAAATCCAAAGGGCCTAGAAAGAAATCTCTGATAGAAAAAAAACAACCCCAACGACAATATCCTACAGATGATTTCTATATTATTACATTGGTATAAATAAAAATGGATGGCTTCACCAAGGATTTATTATTTATTTGTTCTATATATCTATATACATTCATAATTTATCAATTATATTTTTAATTAATGAAAAAAAATTTAAAATAGTATTTCATCCATGGAAAATCATTTAAAAATATTTTTATTGTATCCATATGAAAGGAGACGAAAATAAATGGGGGTGTTTGGATAATAAGTCAAAATAGAATAAAACATATTCTATCAAGAATTACTAATCCAAAAATCATTATGTAAATGTGGATGATGCAAATATATTCAATTTGAATTATAAATAGACCAAAAAATAAATCCATGTAATATATCAACAATGTGATCACAGGGACGATAATTAAATAATTCTTAATGACTGAAAGGAATAATTTTGGACACTCATGATCTCACCTCTATGCACTCATGTCGTCACTTCAAGAATTCTACCATCAATACCATGATCCAAGACATCATACATCCAGTAAAGGTCTATTTCAAAGATGATTTCTCTATAAGGGATGGTATTCATTGAGAAATACACAATCATGATTATTTTATTAAAGCTATCAATGTATCAATGGGATGTCTAATTTCAAACCATGCACATAACTTACCCATGACTAACAGATTACTCAAATATGGGAAGATTGATATAATACATAACCAACATTCAAGATAATGAAATAAAAATCTATATTGAATCAACACCAAAATACATAAAAACTCCATTATAAATGAAATTACATTAATTGAAATCGTCCATCATCCAATAATAAATAATGAAATGGTACAAAATTTAGAAAATATCATTATAGTACAAATGGTATTGAATATATCTGTGATACATATATGAAAGATAAAAATAATTTCCAATGATTAAAATATAGTTATGGGAAACATGATAACATCAAATGGATGGGTAAAAAAATTAGTAAAATTCTATAAGTCATAAACAGATGATTGAAATCCCTCATTTCCCCATAAATTACATTTTGAAATAAAATCAGGTTTTTAGAAAATAGAGAGAAAATGGAATAATAATATTTAAAATAATGTTTCTTAAAAAATAAATAAATATGAATAAAAATTATTTTTTGAATCACATCCACAATTTTATTTCAGCCTTTTAAAAAATAATTCATTTATATTTGAATATAAAAAGAAAAAAATTCATAGTTTAATGAAAAAATATATACTTTTGAAAAACATAGATACTTTTATGATAAGCTAAATATAAAATAAAAATAATGGACACCAAAAATACATTCATTTAGTACTCATTAAAAATCAAATTCCTCCCAAATTGAGTAAAAATTCAAAAAAAATATTTTTTAGAAAACATTATACTTGGTTTTTTAATGGAATGAAAGTCATGTTTATCGTTAAAAAACCTGAAAACTCATTCAAATTACTATTAATCATATCTAGAAAATATGTGTTGACTATATGTATAAAATAGATTAATTCCTTACTCAAAGGGAGACATGTCATATAATTCATCCAATATAAATTTAAACATGATTATTTTTTATTAAGAGTAATATTTAAAATAATACCATATAAAATTTATAAACTTTTAATCAAATATCCATAAAATAAAATGCATTGAATCATTAAATAATAAAAATAAAGAGGTAATAATAATATAATATTTTTAATTGGAATTATCTTCCCCATATGAAAGAAATAATGTTTATAAAAAATATATGTCTTCATGGTGTTTAATTTAGTTGAAAACCACTTTACATAGATGTCATGACCCGTCCCCCAGGGCCCGTTTTGTGACTAACCCATGTCCGCCTTCCATTGTCCAGGGGCTGGCGACTAGTACCAAAAGGTGTAAATCCCTAAAATGGGAAGGCATAGCCTTTATAACAGTAAACAACACAACAGAGTATGCAATTGGAAGTAAAAAAACTATGTAAACCAGTATATAGAAGAGAGTACTGAATGTAAAGGTGCCGAAAATACAAGTCCAGTAGTAAAGTACAATACAACTGAATAGCTAGTACAACTGAGGAAAAGAAGTAGAGAAACTTCAGGATGGTCCTCCGGAATTCCCACCTGAAGGGTGTGTATAGATAGCCTCCTCAGCACCCCCAGTCCGTCCACCGGCTCCGTGTATGTCTTGCCGAGTGGTCCACCTCTGGGTATTGTCCAATGTTGCTACTCTTTGCCCCGATTAGCACTATTTGTTGTATGCTATGAACACAACAAGGTGCTGGTATAGACTATGCAGGGGTGAGTATAACGATACTCAGTATAGACACTGTGACCCTCAAGGTATCTCAAAATCCATCAAAGATAAACCACAAAGTAAAGAATTGATAGATAACCCGTACATAGCTATATGACCATACATATAGCTAAGTTATCTAGTAACCTATCTCAATCATGAGGAAACAGAAAGGACAAAGGCTCAGCTCAAAGCACGATTATTACTGTATCTTAGATGTGAAGATGATTAGTGGTGAAGATAGATCAGCTTATTCTGACAAGAGGGACTACTTCTGACCATACGGAGTCTGACCCACAAAGGATCGATAGGTACTAACCCCAGCAATGATTTACATAGGATCTGACCCACACATGATCAGTATGCGTTGGCCCACACATGATCATTGAGTGCTAACCCACACATGATTTGACCAACACAGGATCGTTATGCGCTCACCCACACAGGATCACTAAGCACTGACCTCCGTATATTCTGACTCCAACCTCCGCCTCACTAACAGCCACTGGATTCCTTGCACCAAGTGCACTCGAGTTCTGTAGAATCCTCCCTCAAGATATCAGCCATACCTCTAATTAAACTAAACTCCATAAAAGATTACCCTAAGTATGACTATGTCGTAAGGGTTCAAACGTAACAGACGGTGTGTCAATCGGACACCCAGTTTGTGAGTTATTAGAATTTCCGGCCTAGGGGCCCGGTTGGTTTTAATTTCAAACAATCTCGAACATACTCCAATTGTGTAAAATCCTCAAATGGGGTATGCCAAAAAAACCATATTTCTCCAAGCCTTCCATCGTCGTAGGCGGTTCATCAATGAGACACCTGTAACCCATGATAAGAGAGAAAAGGTGTAAACTTGACGAAACTGGTCCGGGTCCAGTCCGACCCAGTCGGACCGACCAGGCCCGACCCAGTCCAGACTGAGGTGCGGCCCAATCCGCGGGTCTGACCTTATCTAAGAGAGTGGCCCGACCAAGTGGGCGGCCCGACGTGAAGGCGGCCCGGTGGCCCGGTTGGCCCGGCGACTGGGCCGGCCAGCCGCTACTGCACCTCCACCACGATGCGATGGCGCCTTCGTTCAGCTACTCTCCACATGGCGCGACGATGCCACACCGCCACCACCACAGCCGGACCTTGTCGCGGCCTTCATCTCCTCCGTGCAGCGTGATGACATCGTTCCTTTTGCATCCGATGTGGAACTCCTGGCCACAGTTTCCCCTCTAACACGGTGCGACAACACAGCGCCACGCCGGCACCTCCACGACCCGCCTAGCCACAGCTCGGTTCTCTGGACAGAACTACTGTATTGTTCCCTTGGGGCGACCCGACATCCTTGCGCCATAAGATTCTTCACGGCCGACTCAGTGCCGATCACCAAGTTTACCACCTCCATCTTCAAAAAACAAGAACAACTAAAGGGGGAGGGTCGGGCCATGTTAGTGCAGTCCAAGCCCTCCTCGTCATGGTGATAAAATTTGGCATTTCATAATCCATAAATTTAATCAATGAAGAACGAAGGTTTATTCTCATATATAAAATAACTCAAATCCCCCTAACTTGATTTCATTTATCATTGACAGAGTCATTGGAAGGCAGACATAGTATTGTCAATGTTAGAGGAGAAAGAGTTCAGAGAGGATGAGTCGAGATGATGTCATTGCCGTTCTTCATAGGCAGAGATGGTTACCTTTCTTTCCCCATTTGAAGAATGAAGAAGAAGACTTTCGTCGTTCTTTAGTGGCGGAAGAGACTTTCTTCATGTTTTTCATGGGGAGAATGAAGTTCTCCCAAGATTCTCCAAGGATCCACCAAAAGATAGTTCCCAACCTAAATAAAAATATTGCTTTGTCTATTATTTTATTATTGACATGAATTCAAAAGAATTCAAAATGTGCCAATTAATTAAGTGAAGGAGTTGGCACATTAATGTGGGGATAGTGATGAGGCTCCCTACATAATTGGGGGTTCTAAGGGATAAAAGGGGGGGTAAGTGGAGTTAAAGAGCTCTGGTGGGACACTCCGAATAACATCCTCCCAAGGGGGTTATGATCGGCTGGGACGCACCACCATAACCTCCCATGATAGGTTAAGGTGTGGTGGCCCCCCACCTCCACCCTCTCCATGGAGGTTTTCACCACCAAAATAAAAATAAATTTAATACTTTATTTTTATTCAATTTATTTGAAAACCTCCAAAATCTAACATTCACTCTCATTAGAACTCAACTACGGTGAAGGTCTCACTATGAAATCACCGACTCAGCGAATTCAATGGTTTCCTCAAATTTTAATTCTGAGCACCAGTTCAAATGTTATAAAATCACATTTATACGTTTATTGAACGTACCCGAACAAAACATCAGAAATTGATTCTGGGCAACCCGGGATTCGTAATCATGTTCCGTCAGAAAATGCAGACATGTAAAATTCCCATGTATTAAAACAAATTCACATGAATTCTGGGTCTTTACATTCTCCCCAGCTCAGCGCTCTATGTCCCCATAAGCCACAACTCAATACATGGGAACAAATTGTGGTACTCAGCACACATCTGAGCCTCCCGCTCCTATGTTCTCTCCTGGAAGTCCCCATGCTGCCAACGAATGCGCACTAGAGGTATCGACCATCCACATTGGACCCACTCTTGTCGATCCTCAATCTCCACTAGAACCTCCGTAAATGTTTCCATGTCTTCAATGTCTAGAACCTCGGGGAAGATGATGTGGGATGAGTCGTGCACGTATCTCCGTAGCTGAGATATGTGGAAGATGTCGTGCACCCGATGCAGTTGAGGTGGAAGAGCCAAGTGGTAAGACACCTCACCTACTCGTCTGAGGACCTGGAATGGTCCAATGAAATGCGGAGAAAACATGCAACCCTGACAAAATATCCAAAAACCTCGTTGAGGTGAGACCCGTAGAAAGACGTGGTCGCCATCCTCGAACTCCAGATGTCTCCGTCTCCTGTCAGCATACGACTTCTGCAAGCTATGTGCATTCTTCATCCGCTCATGGATGATCTGATCCATCTCCTGGGTAGCCCGCACCATCTCTAGTCCCACTAGTGTTGACTCCCCTGGATCATTCCAGCACAATGGCGATCTCCAAGGTCGACCATAAAAGGCCTCAAAAAGTGTCATACCGATGGTGGAGTGATAGCTGTTGTTTTAGGCAATCTCCACCAAAGGAAAATGATCCTCCCAGCTATGAATGAATTCAAGGAAACATGCATGATTCATGTCCTCGAGAGTCTGAATTGTTCTCTCAGTCTGGCCATCAGTTTGAGGATGAAAGGTGGTGCTCAAGCAAAGTTGTCTCCCAAAAGCATCCTGCAACCCCTTCCAAAGACGGGAAGTAAACCGTGTGTCATAGTTGGAGAAAATAGAAGAATATAATCCTAGAAAACACACTATCTCATGCACATAGAGGCAACCCAATCCCTCAACTGATCCCTACTCTCTGATCGGTAGAAACTGAGCCGACTTGGTGAGTCGGTCAATGATCACCCATATCGAATCATGACTCCTAGATGAACATGGAAGACCCGTCTCGAAGTCCATTGATATCCCATCCCACTTCCAATCTGGTACCTCTATGGGATGAACCAAGCATGTGGGTACCTGTTTCTCTACCTCCACCTGCTTACAAGTGAGGCACCATGAGACAAACTCGGTTACTGCCTTCTACATACCTGGGCACCAATGCTGTCGTCGAATGTCTTGGCATATCATTGACACCCCTGGATATACCGCTAGAGGGGAAGTGTGGAATTCTCTCTACACTTACTCCTGAAGTGCAACTGGTGCCATAGTACATCCTCTAAAGAGTATGACGTGCTCCCCACCATCAAAAAATTCATCAGGTGCCTGCCCTATGGATATATGAGCACGTCACGTCTCACAGTCAGCGTCTCCATGCTGTGATTCCGTGACATGCTGAAGAAGTGGAAGAGTGACTGTGAGAGACTGTATAAAGGCTGCTCTTTCGCTATCCACAAAGGATATATGTAAAAAATCTAGCTTCTCTATCAACTCTCTTAGCATCTGAATACCAGTCCTCATTCTGAGTGCTTTCAAAACAACGTTCCCCTTCCCAGGATTATAGACAATTTCAAAGTCATAGTCCTGGAGGAACTCAAGCCATCTACATTGTCTTAGGAACAGGTCCTTCTGAGAGAAGATATACCTGAGACTCTTGTGGTCAAAGCACACGGTAAAACGTTCACCCATAAGGTAGTGTTTCACATCATCAGGGCGAAGACCACTACTTAGAACTCTAGGTCATGGGTAGAGTAGATAGGCTTGTGATCACTCAACTACTGAGAACCATATGTGATCACAACTCTCTCTTACATTAGGACACACCCATGTCTGGTCCATGATGCCTCGCAGAAAAATATGTATCCTATTCCTTCCTCTGGAAGCCTCAATATGGGGGCACTAGTCATCCTCTGCATCAGCTATTGAAAGCTCTTCTAGCATCTCTCCGACCACAGAAAGTGTTTCCCCTTCTTCATCACCGCTAAAAGTGGTGCTGCAACTGTGGAGAAGTCTGGAACGAATATCTGGTACTAACCATCCAATCCCAGAAAACTTCATACCTCTGTCACACTAATGCATGGCTCCCAAGAAAGTACAGCCTCAATATTCACTGGATCCACTACAACTCAAGCCTCCTAGATGATGTGTCCTAAGAAGTGAACTCCTATAATAAAAATTTTGCACTTCTAGAGCTTACCATAAAGATGGTGCTCTCAGAGTGTGTTCAGTACTACCTGTAAATGCTAGGCATGATCCTCCTCAGTCGTCAAGTAGATCAGAATGTCGTCGATGAAGAGTACGACCAAGCGATCGAGGTAAGGTTGGAATATCCTGTTCATGAGACTCATTAACACTACTGGAGAACTGGTTATGCTGAAGGGCATAACCAATAACTCATAGTGTCCGTAATGACACCTGAAGTCTGTCTTCTTCACATCCACATCTTGAACTCTGAGCTGGTGATAGACTGATCTAATGTCTATCTTCGAGAACCACCGTGCTCCTTTGAGCAGATCAAAGAGTTTTTTATTCCTCCAGAGTGGGTACTTGTTCTTCAATGTCCATGGTTCAGATGAAGGTAGTCGACACATAGCCTCAAGATCCCGTCAAATTTCAAGGAGAACATAATCGGGGATGCCCAGGTAGAAACACTGGGCTGGATGAATCCCTTCCCTTGCAAGTCCTCCAACTATACCAGCAACTCACGATGTTCAGTGGGATCCATCCGAAATGATGGAGTAGATATAGATGTCGTCTCAAGGTAGAGGTCAGTGTAGAATTCCTCCTCTCTTCTAGGAGGTAGTCCTGGAACATCTTTAGGGAAAACATTTGTGTACTATTCCACCACGATAGGATAAGTCAGACTCTCCACATCATCTGCTCTGAGGGAAAGGCATGCCAACTGGTCAGTGATCTCTAGCACCCTCCTCCGAGTAAGTCCGTCCTATGCTGAAAAGGTTTATTTCTCACTGGTGAAGGAAAACCTAGTCTCATCCATGCGGAAACACTGCACTTTGCACCTAATAGAGTCAATCTAGGAATGGACTGTAGATAACCAGTCCATAGTCAAGATGACGTCGTAAGGCCTCGACACCGCTTCGAGGAGACCCCAGCCGAAGCTCTCACCTCCTAGAGTAAGCTCACACCACTGGATACCGTGTGTAATTATTGAGTCTAATCACGTAGGAGTCTCTCGCCTTAAGGATAGAGCCAACGGCTCCGTCGGAATCTCTGGGATCTAAACGAGGGCTGTGGTAATGAATGAATGACATGCACATATGTCAATAAAAACTGCAGCTAAGGTTTAGTAGCCAAAGATTGCACCTCGAATCACATCTAGAGCACCATGGTTGTATGCTTCAACTACCAGAAGATGAGCTCTCCCTTGTCCACTTGTTCCATGCAGTCGGGGTGGACCTCCTGGTGGTGGTGGCGATAACACATCATAACGTCGTCCACCACCAACTACTCGACTAGCTCCTCTACCACGTCCGCATGTGACCTACAGACCACCTCGACCGAACCTATGCCTCTTCCTAGGAGGACTCTCATCGGACTCCTGATCGTATGTACGTCAGGTTCGACAGTCACGTGCCATGTGACCCTGCCCGCCGCATGAGTAACTTGGTCTGATACTAGCATGTCTGGATCTGTCTCCACTCTGGGTGCATCAGAAAATGGATCCTGATTTGTGCGGTCAACCACCATTGGGTCTGGTCCTCTTGGACCTATACATCATCTATCTACTGCCAGCTGCAGAAGACTCCACTACAAGTCGACTAGTAGTGGGTCTCGCTGCTAGTGACTGCTCAACAAGGAAAATTTCCACTAGGAGGGATCTCTCCAAGACTTCTCCCTGTGTTGGAATGCTGAGGGAGATCATTAGGGATCTAATATCTCACATGAGCCCCATATCAATGGTTCGAGCCTTGAGGAATGGGTCTCGTACCATATTCGCAGAGTAGTGCGAGAGGTCGTTGAACCTCACTGAGTACTATTCTACAATCATGCTACCCAACTATAGATGTAGTAGCTCATGTCTCTGTACCGCTTGAAGGGTGGCTTGTAAAAACTCTGCTCGGAACAGGATATCGAAGTCTATCCATAGTGGTGTCACCTTGTCTTGCACCTGGAGCATCAAGCTCCACCATCTACCTACTGCTACCAGAAGGAGGCTTGCAGTAAGGATCAATGTGAAGTCTGCTTGTGTATCAACTAACCTATAGACTCTCGGCACAGCCTCCAGCCAGTCTTCAGCCGCATGTGGGTCTATCTCTCCCCAAAACCTGGGCGGCCTCTAGTGCTAGAACTCATGAAATGCTCTCAAGCGACATGAATTGTCTGTTGGTTGGGCCAGTGGCATCAGTGAACCAATGGAAAGTGGTGCCACTAGTGCCTTCGATGGGGCCTCAAATGGAAGAGGGCCCATAAGCGAGGCCTCATCGCTCAATGGGATGTCACAACGTATGACTCTCGGGGCTCTAATTGGTCATCTACTAGGAGGCATCCTGAAAGAAACAGATGTGACATGGTCAAAATATTATACCTGGTGAGTTGACCTTGTTGAGCGGACTTATAGAAAACTTTTTAAACACAAACCCAATCAGTTGTTTTGTGTACTAACTTAGAAATCATTAGTTAGGGTCCAGGTGTACAGATACGTCAGCTGCTGCACCAACACTGGACTCCCTACACTGAAAACCACACTCTGTAACCTTAAAACTATTGCTTCATAGAAAAGAATGATCTGAGTCCTGATTCCTATCGTAGAACCGACTCATTTGATACAAATTTGTTATGACCCGTCCCCCGGGGCCCATATAATAACTACCCCAAGCCCGCCTTCCATAGGCCAGGTGCTGGCGACTAGCACCAAAAGGTGTAAATCCCTAAACTAGGAAGACATTGCCTTTAAAACAGTAAACAACACAATGGAGTAAACAATTGGAAGTAAAACACTATGTTGAACTGTATACAAAATAGTTTCCTGAAATTAATGGGTTTGGAAATACAAGACCAACAGTAAAGTACAGTAAAAATGAAAATCTAGTATAACTGAAGAAAATATTTAGAGTAGCTACTGGGTCCTCCTCTGGAATTCCCACCTCAAGGGTGGGTACAGATGGCCCCCTCAGCTCCCCATGTCCGTCCGCCTGCACCGTGTACATCTTGTTGAGTGGTCCACCTCTGGATACCATCCAGTACTGCTACTCTCTGCCCCGATCAGCGCTGTCTATCATCTGCAACCAACACAATGACGTACAGGCATATCCCATGCAGGGGTGAGTGTAATGATACTCAGTAGCGACACCGTGACCCTCATAGACTCTGAAAATAGGACAAGGATAAACCACAATGTATAGAATCAACAGATTGCCCTTACATAGGTATATGCCCATAAATATACCTAAGTTACCTAGTAACCCATATCAATCATGAGTAAACTCAAAAGTCAAAGACTCATCCCAAACCTGGATTTTTAGTGAATCTTAGAAGTGCGTATGATTAGTCGAGAAGCTATATCTTCTTATTCTAACAAGAGGCACTGTGTCTGACCATACGGAGTCTGACACACTAATAATCCAGAGGCACTTACCCCCGCAATGACCCACACAGGATCATTATGGGATGAACTACAAAGGATCGTTGAGCATTGACCCACACATGATCTGACCCACATAGGATCTGTATGCGATGTCCCACACAGGATCGCTGAGCACTGACCTCCATATGATCTATCTCCAACCTCCGCCTCACGAAGAGCCACTAGATTCCTCGCACCTGGTGCGCTCGAGTTCCGTAGAATATACCCTCAAGATATAGGTCATACCTCGGACTCTGATATAATCCATAATGGAGTACCCATACGACAACTATTTCGTAAGGTTTCCAACGTGATAGACGGTGCATCAATCAGATGCTCGGTCTGTGAGTTATTGGCGTTTCCATCATAGGGGCCTGGTTAGTTTTTTGGTTCAAACCAACCCGACAGTACTCAAACTATGTCCAACCTTCATGTGGGGTATTTAAAAATAACCTTCTCGCTCCATGCCTTCCATTTCCATAGGAGGTTCGTCAATCAGACACATATAGCCATGGATAGGGGAAAAAGGTGTAAATTGAACCAAATAGGTCTGGGTCCGATCCGACCCGATCCGCGGGTCCGAACCGAGTGGTCGGCCTAACCTGAGCAGGTGGCCCGACCCGAAGGTGGCCCGTACTGGGGGGCGGCCCAACCCAAAGGCAGCCCAATAGCCAGGATGTCTTGGTGGCCTGGTGGGCCCGGCGGCCCGGTCGGCCCAGCGGCTCGGTCGGCCCGGTGGCCCAGTTGGCCTGGTGAACCGACGACCCGACGGGGGTCCGGCTAAGCCGTATCCATGGGGGTTCGGCGTGCCCCCTGGCTCCCTAATGCCTAAGATGTTTCTGTGGTGATCAAAACAGTGCCAGGTGGCACTGGTGCATCACACGTGGGACCCGACGGGGTCCCGCTACTCCCGGCTGGCCGAGCGGCCAACCATTCAGGCTCCACGGTGGCCAGCATAGCATGCCCCACTACACCTCCACCATGGCGCAATGGCGCCGCAGTTCTTATGGCCTCTTCTTGAAGCGACGACACTCCCCCCCCCACACCACGACCCAACCTTGTTGAGGCCTTCAACTCCTCCGCGCGGCGCGATGGCGCCTCGCCTCGTCCATCCGCCAGAGGCCTCCTAGCCACGGTTTCCCCTTCGGCATGGTGCGACAGCACCGTTTCCCTCCAGCACCACCATAGCCCGCCTGGCCACAGCTTGGTTCATTGCACTGCCCGCTAGTGCCGCACACTTGTGGAGACCTGGCGGCCTTGCACCACCAGCTTCTTCGCAGCCAGCTCATTGCCGGTCACCGCGTGTACCCCATACATCATAATCAAACTAGACCAACCAAAGGGGGACGTTTGGGAAGTGTTCGTGCGGTCTGATCCCTCCTCATCATAGAGATACCATTTGGATTTTCATAATCTAGAAATTTGAATGACAAAGAACAGAGGTTTATACTCATACATAAAATAAATCAAATCCCCCTACCTCATGTTCGGTGATCATTGACAGAGTTTTGGGAAGGTGGACGTCATTCCACCAATGTCAGAGGAGGAATATTTCGTATAAGATGAGTCAAGATGACATCATCAGTGTTCTTTGTAGGAGGCGACGTTACCCTTTCTTTCCCCGGTTGAAGAAGGAAGGAGATGGTGTTCATCGTTCTTTAGTGTCGGAAGAGTCATTCTTCGTGTTCTTCATGGGGATAATGTAGTTCTCCCATGTTTCTCCAAGGATTCACCAAAAGAGAGTTTCCAAAAAAAATAAAATAATAACATTCTCTATTATTTTATTGTTGACATGAATTCAAAAGTATTCAAAATGTTCCAATTAATTATGTGAAGGAGTTGGCACTTTAATTAGTGGAAAGTGAGGAGGCTCCCCACATAACTGGGGGATCGAAGGTGTAGGGGGGGGGGGGGGTTAGAGAAGTTAAAGAGATTGGGTGGGCCCCACTAAATAACATCTTCCAAATCGGGGATATGCTCGGGTGGGACCCACCACCATAACATCCAATGGGAGGTTGGGGTGTGGTGGCCCCTCACATCCATCCACCCGTTGGATGTTTTAACAAACGAAATAAAAATAATGTTAATACTTCATTTTTATTCAATTTATTTAAAACCCTCCAAAATATAACATCCAGTCTCGTAAGAATGCTACTGCGGTGATGGTCTCACAAAAGAAATCACTAACTCTGAGAATTTAACTGTGACTTCAGATTTGAATTCCGACCACCAGTTCAAATGATATATAATACTATAAGTATGTTTACTAAACGTACAAGGAAAAACATCAAAAATTGATTCCGGGCACACTGGGCATCGTAATCAGGCTTAGTCAGATACTATGGACTTGTAATATTCCCATGTATTAAAAAACATTCCACCGGAATTATGATTCTTTATAATAGATGTGTTCTTGTAATGGAATTCTATAACATCCACTTCAATAGATATGTTATTTTTTTAACTTATGTCTGTTAGAGAAGTGATTTTTTGTCACACAAGATTCTTCCTGAATGAGGGATGGTAAGATTGAAGAAGTATATTGGTAGAGGTTTGATATAAAATCTTACTCATTTGTTTCTTTTTATATGTTATATAAGGTCCCCTTTTATAGGAATAAATATATTTCATTTTTGCAAATATTATTCCTTTATAGATCATGAATGAAATTATATAAATGATAATTTTCTCCAAAATGGTTCTCCGATTCCATTTTTGACCATTTCCCATACCAATTGTATGATTGTAATTTATTTATATTTTTTAAATAAATATAAATTATATTAGTTTTAATTTAATATACTTAATTTGATTTTTCGGTAATATTAACATAAATTTTCATTTAATATGATAGGATGTGAATGGGGTTTGAATTTGAATATTTCATATGTTACATAATTTTTTTTATTAATAATGTCCATGTGACTCAGACTAATTAAAAACGGATCGATTTTAATAATTTTTAAACTAAATATTTTTATTTATCGCACTCCAACACACGAATTCCATGGAAAATTCATAGGAATTATAATTAACATAAAAATTAATAAAATATAAAAAAATATAAGCATAAGTAAAATTTATTCTTTCATAATTTTCACATTTATATTCATTCGAATAATATTTTTTCTATATGATTATCATAACAATATAATAACTTAGATAGAGTATCAATTAATAATTACTATTTGTATAAGAAAATAAAGGTCGTAATCGAAGGAATGTGACTAAAAATATCAATATTATAAATTTTTTGACTATATTATATATTAACCAATAAAAATAAATATAATCATGGTACTAAGGAATTTTGAGTATCCCGTTGTTACAACCTCATTCAATACATTTTACACATTATTGTGCTGATAAAAATTTACAATATTCACCATTCATTATGACAAAAAATAAAATTAACCATATATATGTTTTTGGAATGGAGATTAATTAACTTGAATTAAACAAAATGTCCCATTTTGTACATTTACATTAATTTACCTTATATAATTTCATTTTTATCATTATAAATTGAGTAATTATTTTTTAATAACTCATAAAAAAATTGTTTTATGAAATATTATATATATTCCATAATGCGGTTACTCTTATTCATACCCTCTAATCCAATATCTTGGTTATAAGTGATAAATAATATTTTTTATATTGTATATCATGGTCCATATAATATCTGTGTAGTGTGAGGAATACAATACTAAATATAATATTAATTTAACTAAAATACATTCTATATATTTAATGGGTAACAACGGTTCTATGTATTCTGTGTATATTCCACCACACTACCAATTCACTAACTATCTAGCACCCACTCTACAAAAAAATAAAACCAATATAATTTAATACCTAATAAAAACATGTATTCAACCATTTAATATTTCACATTAGAATAAAAATTACATTATAAATTTAACAATAAAGTAGATGAAAACTAAAAAATTCAAAATGAATATATATTCAGTTTCAATAAAAAATTCCATATATATATATGTGTGTGAAGAATATCAAGTCATAAATTTTATGTATTTAAATCATGATCATGAGAACTAAAACCAACACGGGCATCAATATCATATCATTGATCATGATCATGGTCAGTAGTATAATCACTTTCAATATCTAAATCATCATCCCTAGTAGGAATGTAATTTCTTTAACCACAACTACAATGGTAATATCCATGACCAATTTTATTACATTAAGAGTCTATCTTTGTCATGAATGAATCAAGGAAAAATATTGTATACAATTTATGTGAAAAACGTAAATATATTAGATCTTTAAAAAACTACATAAGGGAATTTTTATTTATTTTACTCTATTATAAGGCTATTTTTTGGAATTTTCTACTTCCGTTTATGCATATTCGAACTCAATACTAAAAAATATATTAATTATTCTCAACATGGTCCAATACTTATTGTGGATAGTAGTTTTTATTTTAATATTATCCTTCCCCTATATCTTATCAATTAATATATGTATCAAAGTTTATTTTTCCTAAATATTTCTGATTTTTTCTTCAATCATGAACCTCTGAAGATTATAGTTGGAAAATTTTATAATTTTTTATATGAAAGAGATATTAAAATCTGAAAATTTATAAGATGGATTGAATTATTTTCTATCATTTTTTAGTTTAAAAACACCCATATTAATTAATTGTAATCACGAAACAAATTTCCCTTACAAGACACAACATTCGATGTTCAATAACAATTGATGATATTTTCATTGTGTGTAGGAAATTTTTTTCAAAATATTTTAATTTCAAAATAAATTAACCCATCATAAATGTTACACCCCACGATTTCATAGTATGTTATTCCCTATAAAGTAATTTAATAGCTCGTGCTACACAAAACACCTAGTTCGAGCATACCATGACTTACCAAACTAGCTTTTCAATAAGGGGTTATGGAATTTATTCACTGAATTTTGAATTTTATATACACTATATATTTTTAGAATCAATATTATTTGTTTCATAGACATTATATAAGACCAAATTCATTTTTTCAAATAATAAAAGAATTTTTTAAAAAATTCAATTTTACCACCTTCTAATAGAAAACCCTTTTTAAAACCAATATTTGGCACTTTTATGTATAAAATTTAATGAAATTAAATTCATATTTAGAATTGGGAAATAAAAATTTATTTGTATAATTTTTTTTTACTTTTCTGATATAATTCATATTTTGATGAATACTGAAAATACTATATTTTTATTGAAAACAACTATTTTAATAGAAATAATTTATAGGGTTAAATTATTCATTTGAATGGTTTGGAAGTTTTAATTAGATTATATTTTTATCATTTATTACAATCTAGGTCATTTTAGGTAATTTCACATTTGGATTTTACATAAACACAAGTCAATCTTTTGATAGTTTTTACATTTTAAAAACCCGCTTTTCGGTTTCGACAACTAAAATTAATTTTAAATCACTTAATGAAACTAATATTTTTTAAATTTTGTAAGATATAATTCATTTTTTAATTCATAATATCAATTTTTCTTTGGGTTAATTTTTGATATTTTTCTGAAAACATTCAATTTGTAATGAATAGTTAAAAACACAGCTTTATAGTTTAAAACCAACTTTTTATTTAAATAATTATTTTTTATTTAAAGCTATTTAAATTGAAATATATATATAATAACAATATATGTATAATGTAATTCATTGGAGTTATTTTATGAAAAAAATATATGTATAAAGTTGTATTGAACTTTTTATCATCTTTTACTCACCTTCTATGAGCATTTGATAATTTTCATAAAACATAATTTTAGAACTACTTGGAGTTGAATTTCCAAAATATGAGAGACCCGGATGAAATCAGTATGTAAAATTCGGTTCAATAAGATGAAAATAATATTTGGTGAATATTAACTGTTGATTTTATTTACCATAGTAAAAAGTAAATATGTTAATTTTGTTTAAAAATGAAATTATATTTCCATAACATATGTCATAATTCTATTGTATAAGAGTAATTCAATCAAAAACAACCTTCGGAATAATATATGTTCTTCTTTGGTCCACATGTGTTATATTAATATATTTCTTATTATTTTATTTAATAAATAGTGAAAAGAGTTAAATTCAAAGTTTAATTACTAAAATATTTATAATATGTGGTTTTAAATAAGAAAAAATCGACTATAAATATTCATTAGACTGATAAAAATATTTCCCGCAAAATGGTATTTTATTTATAATTATTAGACATTAAGTAACTTAATTTATTTGTGACACAATTATGATGCAGTAATTACTTTATTAATGAATGATTATAATGATTTATTTTAAAAATATCATAATAATTGTAATACGAGAATTATGTTGAATTTAAATAATTTTCAAGGTTAATATGATATGTTAGGGTTGATTAAATAAATTTATTTGATGTAATCATGCTATTGTGATTTTCAGAAAAACCAAATACTATATAATGTCAAAATTGACTTCAAAAAGATTTTAAAACAAATATTATATTATTGGATGATTTAATATTCCTAAAAATTTATTGTTATACCAAAGAGATTAAATAATATTATACATGTTATTAATAAACCACTTTAGGTTCTCTGGGAATTTTATATTAACTTTATTAACCTTGTAGTTTAATAATAAAATAAGACACTGTAAAAGTTAAACTATTTTACTAATAGTTAAATCTGAATGATAAGGTTAAAATGGAAACCTAAACATTTCTTAAACATATTTTTTGAGAGTTTTGAGACATATATCCACCTTATCATTGAAATAAATCATTTTAAATCCATTAGAAACCAAAATTGTTTTTATTATAAAATAATATTTCAAGATTTTTTTAAAGTGACCCTCTTCTCCCTTATAAAAGGGAACTTTCCCTTCTCTTTATTTCACACCACCAAAGCCATTTTAATTGGCAAACCCCTACCCTAATATACCCCCAACATAACTAAAATCATCCTAGAGTTTTTACTTTCATCATAAATACAGCCTATAGAGCCCTTCTGATCAACTCAAAAGGAAACACCCAAGAAAGAGGTAATAATTTCGCCACCCTCTATCAAGTTTTTCTCTTCTTCTACATTATATTTCTTTATTGTTTCCATAAAAAATTATAACTTTAGTACCTTATACATACTGTGTTTTTATTATAAATATGTTGAAACTATATTCATTATTCTATCCATCCTATAAATGAAAAATTCACCTTACGTGCGTATGTACGGCTTACCGTCTCCACACCGTGGTGTAGTTTGTTACTAAAACAATAAATTAATTGGATTGGTATAATAATGAGTATAACTGATGTAAATAATTAGTATAACACAATAATTATTATGTAAATATTATATAACATTCAATTACATACGATTTCAAAATCAGTATAATGTTATTATCACACATGAGTACGTACAGATTACCGTCTCCCCAAACACGATGAGATTCATTCGCCATCGTAATCATTCATGAATAATTTTTAATTTATGATTAAAAATATTATTTATGTAAAAAATATCAATCTTCATATTAATCAAACACATCGTATCCATAACATACAAAGCTTACTTTACCAATTCTATAATGGAAAATGAATCAGTTAACACCAGAAACTACTATACTACTGAAATATTATTAACAACACAATATTAGAAGATCATATATGATAGCATATTTATGTATTTGGTCCTATTATAATTTAATAAAAATTATTTCACCATTATATAGGAGGTTAACCTACCCTATAATAAGGAAAAGTAAAAGGTAAGGGGTTTGTTATCTCACTTTTAATTCTGTGCGATTTCAATTGATTCAACACTTATTTATTGCATGTGTTGTATTATGTACTGCCATTTAGTGTATATTATTTTGATTATAATTTATATTCGTGGTATTTTGTGATTCATTTGGTGATTATTAACTTTTGGACTTACAACTCAATTGATTACAATGTGGTAAAGAGACTCTTATCTCACTATTAATTCCGTTAGATTTCCATTGTTCGCTGCTTATTTCTTTCATGTGGTGTATTATATACAAAAATTTGATGTATATTGTCATGATTATATTTATATTAATGGTATTATTTTATTATATTGGTTTTTATTATCTTTTTATCTAATGAATCTATTGATTACAATGAGGTAAGGAGTTTTCATATCACTTTTATTCCAGTGAGATTCAAGCAATATTTTCAACTATTTACATTTTTATGGTGTCTACAATACCCATATTTGTAATGTTTGAGTAATATAAATTAATTTATAGGTGTTTACATCATCATTGTATGAGACTTCTTTAATGGGGTGTGTTTTTAGTATGTTACAAAATCTGTAAGGAAATTTTAAATATCAATTTCTGCTCATTCAGTTTTACGCAAACATCCTTGATTACTTTACTCAAATATTATATGTGAAATAAATATTAATTTACAAATGTAGTAATTTACAGTACCCTTTGTGTGGATATAATTTTTATACAAATAATAATGGAATTGGTAAATTCTCATGTCATCAATATAAACTTTATAAGAGTAATTTTAACTCAATTTCTATTCATTGAGTTAAACATCAAAGTCATTGGTGTTGTTTTTACAAGAATATGTGTGAATATCCTATGATTGATTTACACTGTATATTAAATCATAGTGAGTTTATTTATATTTTTCACACATAATTATGTCATTTCATTATCATTAACCTTACGATATGGTCTTTATAAATGAATTTATCTCAACATAAATTCTATTGAGACTTCTTTGTTGTTATGTTCCATTTCACATTTATTTGGTGTATATACTGTACTTTTTCATAGTATATCATGAATCACGTTATTCTCCTGATATTATAATGTTTTTATTACCTCAATTATTTTTATTTAAGTGTCTCGAATTTGGTTAGAAACTCTAACAAAAAAATCAATTTAAATGTTTTTAAAATTTATTCTTCTAATTATTTCTCAATAATGTCTATGTTTTAAAAATTGATTAAAGTTTTTATTTATATGGAAAATAATATTTTAAAATTAAAATTACTTTTAAAACATTCAAATTGGTATGATAAAATTTGAATAAAAAATATATTTGCAACAACTTCTTGATAAATATTGAGGATTTAAAATGATTTCTTGAAAATGGGATATTTCTCTCAGAGAATTTTACTGATCAATTTCAACTATGTCAACATCCTTTACGGGATATTATTCTTGATCGATGATGATTTAATACGATACAAATCATTCATACACAATTGATGGTTTTGTGATATGTTTGACTTTGGATGTGTTATTTTTATACTATTCATGGTTTATGGATAAATTATTGACATTTCATATGCTAGTTTTAATACAAATATTTATGTTATGATTAAACCATTTCATATGAGGAATGAATTGGATTTATTAAGTGACAGTTGGAGCTCATAATATCTCCTCGATGAATCGCTAGATCGCATGAGACAATCTAGTGTCTTAGCACAAGGCCTCAAAAATATCTTATTTGTAGTCTTGGCACAAGGCCATGACTAAGTGGTTATGAATTCTGCAATTATGAATTCCTTCATTATGAAATTGGATATTAATATTTAATTTTATTATTCGACTAGTTGAATATCCATGTGAAAAATTTGATGACACTATTTGATTTATCTTTTCCATATTATGTGGATGTTTATGTTTAAAAGGCTTTTTTTTCAAGTCTTATACATTGACTTAAATGTTTCTTCTTATTTATGGAAATTTCTACTATATTTTTATCCTTACTGAGAATCTAAGCTCACCTGTTTCCTATGTTTTAAGTTTCTCAAGATACAAATAAGTATATTAAAATTAACCTGTAAGAATAGGCTATGGGATATAAGAGTGTTTAAAGGGGACACAATGATTTTCATTCATTTCATGATTTAATAGAGAACGTATGTATGTATCTAGTACTACTAAGGGTAGTAAACCAATTGATCATTTGGGACATGATTCCTTTTATCATGAAAACATTATGTAACAATGTCTCGATTCTGGGTAACTAGGATTGGGGCATTATTATAATCCATAGTTAACTATAATAAACATAATAATATGATATAAATTTCACAAAAAAATGAAGAATCCCCAAAAAATTGGAACTATAATCTATCAAATTAAAATTAATAAATATGAATATTTTCGAAGGAAATTTTATATATGTTTTAATATTAATTTATTTGGTAAATTTTTATTCGTTTCATTCAATTTTATTAAATTCATTCTTCTAATATAGTATTGTTTGATTCGGATTAGGCCAGTTCAACATGAGTTCATTTGAGGTAGGTTAAATTGTAAATTGTATATTCCATTATTTTTTTGGAATTATTTATCATGAAAAAAATAGTTTATTTTACTTTTGATCAATATAGTTTATTTTACTTTTGAGGAGTTCAATTCTAGTCAATTTTTACTATCCTTGTTCAGTTTAGATATTTGTATAAATTTTTTGGGATGAATAATAATTTTTCTTTTCTGATTTATGTATTAAATTTTTATTTTTGTTCCATTTTATATATTTGGTTTTCATTATATTTATTTCCATTTTTGGTAGTTTATTTCAATAAAATATGATATTGATTATTTTAACAAATGTTTTAAAAATTCAATTCTATTGTGGTTTGATTATATTTACATTTATCTAATCTCTCATTGTAAACGCCTGGTTAGTTGATGTTTGTTACGATGCTTCTCATTTCTTTTGAATTGACCGGGTGTTTATGTTTTACCTATATTGCGTAAGTTATGAATATTTTTCTTTATTTCCATTTAATATATATATTTTCTAAGGTGCTAATTAAGATAGTATATTTCCCAATATTACATGTTCACATTAAGTGATTTAATTACATATTTATATTTCAATATTAAATGAATATTTGACATATTGTACAACATTGTAATTACGTGTAAATATATAAATAATTAGTTTTTTAACATATTAAGAGTGTACATAGTTATTCAGTGTTTATATTTGTTTTATAGAAACCAATTTCATGTATAAAATTTAAAATTATTTCATTCTATTTATAAAATGTTAAAAGAATTATTTAATAATTATATTAGACAATTTAATGTAATTTAAAATATACATATAAATGTAGTTTGTATTTAACATATAAAAATATAAACTATTTGAAAATTAATATGTAGACAATATTAATATATATATTATCTTAACATGTAATTATGTCATTAATTGATGTATATTTTAATCAATATATTTATTGTTTAATGAATATATAATTTTTTTTATTGTTTACAATTTATATGAATGTAACAAGCTATTTTTAGTTTAATGAAAAAAATATAAAAGGTTTACATTTTTACATGTAAGATATAAAATTCATGAAGTTTAATTTTAACATATAAATCATTTTATGTTTATATGTTTATCATTTATTATTATTATGTTAATATATTCTATTCCCAAATGTAATTTCATTTTCAAAACTCAATTCTAAAATATATTATTATAATGTTTTATAATCATGGGTACTCAAGGATGATATTCATATTAGAAAGTCATTTTGTATGATTTATAATAATTGATTTTTTAATTAAATGCTATATTTTTTATCTATTTTCGGGGAAATATATTATAGGATTTAATAAGAATTTTGAGTTTTATTTTTGGGATAAATAAAAATCCCAGTAAGGACTAATCCATATAAACGTGGTAATAAATAATCATTTTTCAATTAAAAATATTGCAAATCATAGGATTCACATGAGGACTTTAGGAATGTGAAA
Organism: Viscum album; assembly: GCA_963277665.1. Lineage (NCBI taxonomy): Eukaryota > Viridiplantae > Streptophyta > Magnoliopsida > Santalales > Viscaceae > Viscum > Viscum album. Next base: position 1,781,939,840 of record OY728119.1, on the reverse strand, counting down.
AATCAATGAATTGAAGGGAAATTTAAGTGAAAAAAAAGTAATTTTTTAATAACCATGTTTTCCAAAATTCAGAGTCCCCAAATTGGTTAAGGAAATTTGTTATTCCTTTAATAGATCATAATGTACTTATATATGTTGGAAATACTATATATAATTGGTAATAATGTAATATTGTTCTTAAAAAAATGGGAAATAAATTCATATTTATTAGGATCATGTCATGTTGGTTTATATTGATTTAGGATGGGTGATATTATTTTTCTTAGGGATAGGTCAATTCTTCCTTGGTGGAATTGATTCATTCCAATTTAGTTATATTTATTTTAAAAACTTAACTTCATTTGAAATCATTTTTTTATATAATTTTTGTCATGCTTATTTTCATAGTTTTGATTTGGGTTTTTTAGCTGTGTTTGTACCTCCTGAAACTAAATTGGACATAAAAATATATAGTTTCTCTCATTACCATTCATAGTAGATAGAAAAAAAAAATTAGATCCATTTAAAATTAACGCTTATTTTTTCCATCCATAGTAATTCTAAAAAATTAAAAACCATAATATGATAAATAAATTTTAAAATAGAATAGGTGTAAAATATGATAATATATATAACCAATTACATGTTTCCAACATGAAAATCATGAAATTAAAATAAAAAACGTGTGAAATATGATAATATATGTAAATAAAATAATAAATTATATCTAATTTTTTTAAATAAAAATTCTAAATGATATCTCATCGCAAGAGTTCTCTTTGACTTGAATATCAATATTTATCTTGGATATTATTTACCATATTGATGGGATTATAATTGGATAACATATCGATTAAATTTATACTTTTACAAAATTAATTTCAAATTAAGTTGTTCAATTAAATTTACACTGTAGTTATTTAGGCATCACAATTCAAGAGATTATGAATATGACAATTCACATGTCATCTATTAGATTCTCTTTCATAAAAAGAAAAAAAACAAAAATATTGAATTATTACAAAATAATAATAAAAAAAAGGATTATCATGTAATATAATTAATTTTAAAAAATATACCAAATCAAGGATATTCATTATTCTCCATTAGATTTGAGAGTTTACCTATATCAGTTTCTTGTGAAGGATTAGCATGGAAAAATTGATTCCCCAATAAATTTAAATTTTTTTATTATAATTATGTGGAAAAAATAATAATATAATTTATGTATAGGTTTGGTGATTGAAATAAAAAAATAATATTGGAAAAGGATATAGTGGATGATGATACATTAGATGATATGTAAAAGGTATATGAGATATATACCATATAAGAAATGTGGATGAAATTATAAGTAGGATCATACATTATGCCTCAAGTGGAGTAGTAAGACAAAAAAGTGTGGTAGATTGGATATATAGTGGTGGGTATGTGATAGAATTGGTTTTATGTGTGATTTATGTACCAATATTTTTATCTATATAATAGGTTGAGATTTTATTCAATAATGTTTTCAATAAATACAATTTCATCAATGGATTGTGTTTCATGTCACATTATGCTCTAACGAACAACAAAATATTACTAAAAAAATTAGTTTAAAATAGAATATAAAATATATGCTATAAATTTTAATAACAACATTTTTAATATTATTAATTAAGGGTTTGGATAAATAGAACATATATATAAATGAAAAATTAATTTTTATTTATATATTTATATGTTTCAATATATTTTTTTACAAAAAAAATATTTATTTATTTATTTTGAACAAATAATACCATTAATTATTCCAATAATATAAAAATTATTCGATAAAATGAGATTAATTTTTGTAACACCCTGAGCCTTGTTACCCAGAGTCGGTGAATTATTAAATAACATTGTCATGATCACAAGGGATAAAATAATGAAAGACTGGTAATTTTAGTATCCTTGGAAGTATTAGATACATACATATGTTTTTAATTACATCATGAAATGAAAAAACAACAAAATTGTGTCTCCTCTTTTAAAATTCGTATCACATAGACCATCCCTCGAGGTTAGTCATTATATACTTCATCACATCCTAGGAAAAATAAAACATTGAATGGGTGATCTAAGATTCTTATTATGTATAAAAATTGAGTGGAAACTATCAAAAATAAGAATAAACATTTATGGAAATGTATAAGACTAAAACCCAAGCCTTCTAAACATAAAATTCAGCATAATATGGCATAGATAAATCAAAAAATTCCATTTACCTATTCACATTGATATTTCATTAGTCGAATAATCACGTGTAATATCAATAGCAAATTTTATAATGATTGAATACATAATGTTGGACATTATAATGACATAGTCAAGGCCTCATGCCAATACAACTAATAATATTTTATCATTTCCTTGTTCCAATGCACTAGTTTGTCTCATTCAAACTACTGATTCATAGAGGTGCTACAGAGGGCACCACCCATCACGTACTAGGTCCAATGCATTCCTCATATGAAAATAATGGAACATTACATAAACGTTTGTTTTAAAAATAAAATATGAAATGTTAATACATTAAAAATAATCTATTAATGGTATAAAAATAACACATCCATAGTCAAACATATCACAAAACCATCAATACAATATTATGGATTGTATCATAATAAATAATTTCAAACTAGTGTAAAATCCATCAAATAAAGTTGTCATAGATGAAAAAACAACATTTTGAGAGAAATATATCTTTCTATTTGGAAATAATATTAAAGTAATGTAATAATAAAAGAAAACTTTTATATTGAAAATCTTCAGATAATATTTCAGTGGAATCTTCTAAGATTTTGTAATAGAAAAAAAGCCGCACCCGCCGTATATGTTAAAAAAAACATGTTCCTTAATTTTCTCGAAAAGGACCTAAATGTCCTTGTTCGGAAAGTGTAAAAAATATTCCATTACAAACAATATATAAAAAGTAAAAAAGGATATCAATTACTTTAACCTATAGTGTAGTAAGTAGTAAAAATGTTTTTAATACATTTTTTTGAAACACAAATGTGGATGATAAAGAGGTCCCATTAGATATTCACGTATAAACAACATCCGATGATGAAGAGATTGTAGAATTTACCCTTACATTTTTCTTTTCCTTAGTCTATGGTATGTTAAAATTATATAAAATTATTTAAACATTGTTATTAAATTATACAAAAACTATATGCATAAATATGAAATCATATATGATCGTCCAATATTTCTTTGTTAATAATATTTTTGCAGTATCATTTTATCGGGTGTTAATTGAATCACATTCTGTTATATGTTTTGTTATGTATGTAATGTATGTCTTGGGTAAGATGTACTGTATTTATATATATAATTATACTAAGTTTTAAACATTATTTTTATTTGTAAAATGAAAATTATTCTTCAATGGTTACGATGGGGATTGTATCTCATTGCGTTCGTGGAGAGTGTAATCTGTACATACGCATGAGTGACAATATCAATATATTGATGGTGAAATACTTTTTAATTTGATGTTATAGAATATATAAATAATCCTTGAAATTTTATATTTATTATTTACATCAATTTTACTATGTATTATACCCATCGAAATAATTAATGGTCGAATAACAAACTACACAATGACGTAGAGACGTTATGTCGTGCGTACATATGTATGGTGAATATCCATTCATATGATTGTTAGAATAATAAATATGGTTGTATAATATATATAATAACATCAAAGTATGTATAAGGTAGTAGAATGTTCATTTTTTACCGAAAAAAAACAAATAAATAGGAAGTGGAAGATGAAAAGAACTTTGGAAGAGGTGGTGAAATTATTAACTCTTCTTCGAGTGTTTCCTTTTGAAATGATCAAAATGGAACCATAGGTTGGCTTTCTGATCAATGTAAGGCCTATTGGTCGATTTTATAGTATTTTGGAGGGTATTTGACTCGGGGTTGGTGGAGCTAAATAGTTTTGCAGGTGTGATTTTGAGAGATGGGGATATACCTTTTTATAAGATAGGTAAGGGTTGCACTAGGAAAAGAATGATATTTTATTTTATTACACAATAATATTTGGTTTATAATTTCTAAAAAATAATTTATTTCCTAGATATGGTGCGGATGTGATGAAAAACTCTCAACCAATAGGTATTAGATAGGTTCAGGACACCACATTAACCTTATCGTTTAGATTTAACTTTTGGTTAAATAGTTTAACATTTACCATTTTTTTAGTATCTATATATTATATGGTTAACAAAACATACAAAAATATTCCAAAAGAACCCTACTAGTTCATTAATGACATATATACTATTTTATATGTCCTTTGGACGATCCTTATATTTTTTTCACTATTATATCATTTAATAATATAGTATTTGTTTTAAAAACACATTTTTTCCAATTATGAAACTATTTAGTATTTGATTTTTGGTCAGGTCCAAAAAACTTCATAACTTCAAAAAAATAATTTAATTAACCCTAACATGTCATATTAACCTATAAAATTCATTGAATTTATCAAAATCTTTAAATTGAATTTATTTGGATATTTATAATATTAATTATTTTACTCATTTTTGTATTAGGTAATTACTACATCATCATTGTGTCATAAATAATTTTAATTATTTAATGTGTAAAAATATAAATAAAATACCATTATGTAGGAAATAGTTTTATCTTTCTAATTAATATTTATATTCAAATTACTCTTATGTAAAACCCTATATTAAAAATGGAATAGTTATTAAACATTGAATTGAACACTTTTTACTCTTCTTGAAATAAAATAAAAATAAATGTCCTAATCGAATCCATGTGGACCAAAAGAATCATATTTTATTCCTAGGGTTGATTTTGGTTGAAAACGCATATCCAATAGTTTTATGACTTGTGTTAGGGTAATTATAATATCATTTTGACCTTTAATTACCCTATTTAATTTTAACCGTGGTAAATAAAAGTCAAAATTTACTATTAACCAAAAATTATTTTTATCTTATTAAACCACATTTTACTTAATTATGTCAACTGTGTCTGTAGGATTTTTGAAATTCAACTCACAGAAGTTGTAAAATTATGTTTTATGAAAATTTTCAAATGCTCCTAGAAGGTGCGTAAAAGATGATAAAATGTTAAATAAAATTTCATATATGTAATATTATTATAAAATGACTCCATTGAATTATATTGAACATATATAGGTATTATGTTTCTTTTTTTACATTATATATATTTAAATAAAATGACTATTTATTTAAATAAAAAGTCGATTTTAATGAGTAATGAAGTGTTTTTCACTATTCATCAAAAATTGAATGTTTTCATAAAAATACCAAAAATTCCCCCTAAGAAAATTTTGATATTCCATATTCCAAGATTAGTCCATTTTGAAAAATAAAATTTTAATCTTTCTAAAAGTTGGTATTGTTTTTCATAACGATTAGAAATATTGGTCTTGATGTTCTAGAACTCAAGGTTGTGTACAATACAAGATATTGTCTTATTTAAAAGGAAATGTACCGTAGAATCTTGGGGTGTTATGAATTATAAAACAAATATTTCAAAATTACCTTCAAAATAATTTTTTCTAAGGTTATCAAAGGATTACTGTTTCGATGAATAGTGAAATTTATAAATATATATTAAAAACAACCTCTACATATAAATCATTTAAAAAAAATTTAAAAAAAATTTAAAATAAACTTTATTCCAATTATAATATTTATAATCTACTTTATTTAATTTTAATAAATTTAATATTAATTTTTTATATAATATCATTTTATACCGTTGTAATCATTTCTAGGGGAAAACCGATTTCTCTTTAGTGTTTGTAGGTTTAATTTGAAATAAAATTAAAAAATTGTTTGAATTGAATTTTATTATATGTATTCCCTATTTTTAATAATAAAAATTAACAATTAGATATATGGTGAAGACAATTGTTTCTAAATAATAAGAGTAAAAATAGTTATAATTATTTAACATGGTTAAAGAGAAAATGAGATTTTTTCACACTACCTTTCCTTATGGTGAAATTAATTTTCCAAAAACATAGTACAATTATTTGATAAATATGATTTCATACTGAGAATAATTATATCTAAATAATAATATATATATATATATATATATATCATTTATATATAGTCCTACATGAAAAATTACATTGGTAAATAAAAAGCTACTTATCATAGTGAAAACAAAAATGGTAATCGTTAGAAACCATATAGGATTATAGAATAACATATTTTAACCATGTTCCATTTTTTGGATGGTATTTTAAATGGAATTAATATCCAGCTAGTCCATTATTTATCAATTTTGAGGAACATTTCTTGAGAGTGGCATCCCATTGTTGAATTGTTTTGGTTATATAAAAAACACCTCTCATTCTCAATATTAAAGGGGGTCATCCTCTTCTTTTCTTACCACAATCACAACTCAATTTGGTTAGAACCTAACCTACCCAAAACCCTAATTTAATTTCTTTTCCATGTCCTAGTGTTCTATTTTTTTAAACCCATAAATGAATGATTTAGCTGAAAACCTAATGTGTTTTTCCAAATAAGAGGTATTGTTCTTCACTAGGAATTTTTTCTTATTCAAACTCCATAAAATATTATTAAACTATTATCAATATATAACAACATATTATTCAATATAATTATATGTTATTATGTTAAATTATAAATCTTCATAAATCTTGTCTTCAATCAAATTGGACATGAAACTATAGATCATGTGTATGGTGGAATACGAACTTGCGAAGCGAAGTAATTTATTTTCCGTCACCACCTCTCAAAGATTGAAATAATGATGAATTTGATATATATATTTATATATATTTATCTATGTGTGTATATTTTTATGTTTATATATAAATATATATTTAATTATATATTTGATTTTTTTATGTAATTATAATTATATAAATCAAAAATCATGTATACCTTCTCACATTCCAATAGTTTGAAAAAAAGTAATGTCACTCGTACGTACGTGTGGTGAACAGTCTTCACAATTGGATGTGATATGTTTTCCATTTTATATTGACATTTTTGGTAAAAAAAATGATAGGATTTTGGAATGTATATGATATATAAGAGATTGATCTGATTAAAAAATGGTAAATTATTATATAAATTTATTTTCATCAATCCTTTAATAATGGAAATATCATTCCTGTGTAGGTACAACCGACCCTCTCCATGGATTGTATAATTAATTTTTCATTTTTTCCAATTTATTGATGAATATAAATATTTATATAACTAATATATATTATATTTATATAATTAATTATTTTATGGTTATAATTGAACCATATTCAATGTTTAAGAACCTAAACTACTGATCCAAAATATACATGAAAAAAGATGAATTTATCTCATGAAATGGTGATTAAATTAAAAATAATAATAAATATATTGTAAAAATTAAAAATTAAATACTATATGGAATTATATTTTTCAATATTTTTTGTTAATATATTCATTAAAATACATATTTATTATATAGTTTTTTGAACACGTACGAAGGAGGTCATAACTGAGGTATTAGATTTTCTCTCAATTATACACCATAGAGATACATGTCATATTCAACGGCTTTTTATTTTATGTGGTGTATATATTCCCCAAAATATTTATATTGATAAATAAAATGAAAATTATTGGATAATCATATATATAGTTGGTTCTTTCTTAACTAAGTTTTTTATTCATATTTTACAAAATTATTTTTGATTTTATGTTACAATCCGTTTATTATTATGGATTTTTTATGTTTGTGATATAATGATGAAGTATTATAAAATATATATCAATAAAATACTAATTAAATAATCAAATTATTTTACATATAGAATATATGTTTTCATTTCATTCTTCCCTCTCTGAGTACTCAGTAAACTGAATAAATTCAATCAAGAAAAATGACATTATTTTTCTCCTTAGAAAAAAATCATTTCTCATCCATGTCCATGTTTCATGAATAAGTTTTTTAAGAACCATTTACATACTGTAATTATTTTATATCATTTTTACCGATTTTTTATTTTTTTAGAAAAAAAAATAAAAGGAATATTTTTTTTCATTTTTGGAATGAAATTATTTTAATTTCATACCAAATGCATGTACGTAATAATTGATTAATCTTAGACAATATTATAAAAATGTCCCACCATAATGAACAATATATTAATTGATGGTTCATTTAAATTATACCAGAAATATTCTAAAAATATTCTTTACCATTTTTTAAATTTATTGATTTTAAATGTGTTTTGTCAATGGGAAAAGAATATTATCCACAACATCATGATTAATGATAAGTTAGTTTTATTTCTATATATAAATTACAAAAACATTAACTTTATTTATTCTTTAATGGGTAATTATCCAATTATACAATTTTTAGGTCTTCTATGGATAGTTTATTATTATTTAGACAACCATTTTTGAAACCCATTTCATTCCCATAAGTTAATATATAATGAAATGGTTATGAAACCTATTTACTTTTTTAGGTGTTATGATTCAATTAATAATTTTGTGGCACACATTGGTGTGAATTGCATTATGTGTTTTGTGGGGATTGAATAACATGTCCCTCATATGACAACACATTATGACTAGCATGTATGAGTAGGACTCTTGTTATACCGCATGAGTTCATTCCTGTATGTAAGAGTTTCTGATTATTAGAAAGGTTTTGGGTCTATCATTTTGGAGGCCAAATGATTTTTTCATGTCATCAGACCAATAATATAAATAATAGATATAATAATAAACTAGAGATATCATGATGAAATAATTAAATAGAATTCATTTCTTGGAAAACATCACCCAATGAGGAATGAATATATAGAGTAATAAATGATGATAAAAAAATAAGAACCACGGGGTTCGTCAGAGTCTTTCCTTCCTGCTGGATCTTCCATAGTCCATTTCCCACCTACCCAAACATAGTAATTTCACATTACATTATACCACTTGAAATATTTACAAACAAAAAATTATGTTGTAGGGTGTGAGTAAAATACTCAATAGGCAACCACCAGTGAATCCACATCCATATTTTCTCATGTATAACAAATAAATTCCACAATAAATGAATAAACGATATACACACAAAATACAAAATTGTGTGGCCTTTTGATAAGAATTCATACATGAACCTCTAGATATACCTATATTATCTTCATACTAGAATATAATTGTATATGTATATAGTAACCAAACCATCCACTACATGGAGTCCTTACAATGTTGTGTTAATTTCAAACTATAAATCATCTATACATCAAAAGGGCCATGTCACCGGGTGATCTCAAGTCGGTAATATATTATACTCAAATTTATTAGATATCTTGTTGTATGTGGAACATAAAAAATAATGTCTTTTTCTAGTGCATATTGAACATGACACCATGAATTCCTACTAGCTTCTCCACAAGCTCAAGTATATTATCACTATAGATGCAACACAATGTAACCCCCCCCCCCATGTAGATAAATATTTAATGAGAGTCGTCATATATCATTTACCATACACAAACATCATATAATGGTAACATACATATATAATGAAGTTATGTGAATGAATTACATGACATCATTAGTGTATCGAAACTCACACTGAATCATGAGATAACCAATTAACAAGGATAAATTCTACACAATCAACTCAAATAAAAAATATCATGGGCTACACACACATACACCAAAATTTGATCGTAGTAAATCATTGTACCAAAATTACTCACAAAAATAATATTAGAGAAACATGTGTAAAAAAATTGACAAGTTACAAGGAGCTTCCCACCACTTGATTTTTGAGGTAAATGTTAATTCTTGTTGGAGGTGTGATCACAATTGAATGTCCATGAAAAAGTAAAATATTTTATCCAACCAATGTATCATATAACATGTTTCAATCCATTATGTTAAGTGATATAGATTATGGTGATGAAAATATCGACTAAAATTAATATCCAACATAGTTATGATATTATACAATGTCTTTGGAAAAGTATTATGGAACTCTTCTTACAATGTAAATGATTGGTTTACAATGTATGAAAAACAGAATTATTTTTATGGTGTAAAATAATAACCTTCATCATAAGAGAATAATAATTATATTTAAAGAAAAAATATATTTTAGTATAAGAATTATTAAGGGTGTTCCTATATAGTATATGTTCATGGAATCAAGAGTTAAAAGGTGATGGGTATAGATCGTGTCAAGGGAGGTTTTTTTGTGGCACTGATCTATAACCCAGATGTTTTCTAAACAAAGAGATGGAGGGGTTGTGTTTATAGGGGAACATCATGGATAATCCTTGTATGAAGGAACCTCACATTTATTACTAAAAAATTCCCTACTCTATAATTCCAAAATCAGTTATGAACATTCATGTTTTTAGATAACTATTTGGGAAATCATTTAATTTGAAGAACACTGGGCTAAATGATATATGTTACTGATGAAAATAAGGATATTATAGCATAAAAATAGAACTGTTTCAACTATTATGTTCTCAGAATATATACTATAGAAAAAACATGTGCTGTGTAATAATTACAATTTAAAATAATTTAAGCTATAATTGTATGCCTGATACTAGTAAGTAATATAATCTAAAATTACATAGTAATGTATCATTAAGTATATAAATAATTGACAATCATAAGCATAAATAATAATTATCCAACTCCATTTACAGATCACCCACATGAATAAGTTATTGTGATCTAATTTGAGAAAAAATAGAGTATAATATGTTTTAACATCTACCTCTCACTCTCATGTATCCTCCTAAAATTGTATGTACTTCCCCCAAATCTGGACAAGTTGTACAATCTTCCGTCAATGTAATTTATCACTCTAAAATATAATACACATAAAAAACTCATCATAATATTTTTTAAGATATAACTCAATGTACTTGAATGTAATAACATTTTTATGGTAATTTATGAACATTTATAGCTCTGACACATGGGACACATTTTTCATACCTCAAAAGTGAAAAGGAACATCCAGACTATATTCCACAACGCATTTCAACTAGGTGATCTAAAAGGGTAGTACAATTAATGCTACTAGATATCCCATCATCCTAATACATTTTTACCCTAAAAGATAAGTCTCTCTCAAGTAAACACATTCAATAATAATGGACTCAGACTGTCTCCACTAATAGTTGGAATAATATAATTTTCAACTCTGACGTCTAAGAAACCTATTCATACTCATTTACACTCGTTCAAAGGAATCAAGATCTAATCCATGGCCTACAGATGTTTCCTCACCTAATTCATTCCAATAGAGCAGTGAATGACATGGTCTCCCAAAAAGATATGCATAAGGTTATATCTGAATCAAAGACTCATAACTATTGATTTATGAAAAATGGAAACAGATATTTGATCATACCAAAATCAACTGAATTCCAAGATGTATTCTCAAATAATATCCTTTAATACACCTATTTTTTACTCAAACTGTCCTTTTTTCTATGGATGTTACATTTTACCAATCCTCAATTAATTCCTATAAATTTTAAAATTCTATTGCAAATAAAAACAAAAAACATGCACCTCTATCAGAATAAATTCAAAAGGATTCAATTCGATTCATACGATCTACCTAACATATATATTGTCAGGATTTTTGAAATATTTTGTGTCTTCGATGAGAAAAAGGGTGCATATTTGTTCAACTAATAAAAAACAAAAAAAATGGATAACGAGTTCTCATGGTCCTTGGTAACCCCTTCAAAAATTACACCTTGACATCCTACAACATCAAATTGTCTATAATAAGTGGTTAGAGAAAACCACTAGTACATTGGTGCTAAAACACAACCTATATACATACATGGAATTGAGATACAAATACAATTATATTTATCCTCATCCCAACTACCATTTATATAAACTTATTTCATCACACATCATCATTTCTTTAAGATTGAAATACCATCTAGTGGTTTGGTAATCACTCATTAGCTTTGCTTTGACAGCTATAGGGACTACTAATCTCTGATTTTCCATGAATATGTTGTAATTATGTAGGAATCATCTTGTTTTTACTCCTATCCTTTCCTCACCTAATCCACAAGAGTTGATTTTACTACCAATGGATAACAAGTCATAGAACACCATTCATCTATGGGATCCAACTTCTACTCATCAAACATTCTCATTATGCACCATTAATCTTCGGAGGGTTACCTTCTTATATCCTCCACATCATTCATCTTATGACGAAGAGAACATCCAATGAGGTAACCCTTTGTAGGTGAAGATTAAAATAAAGTTATTACATATAAAGATAACCATCCTAGTCAATCTATAATTGATTATAGTCAATATTTTTGAATATTCCACGAAGTATCATATAGTTTGTGTTGGAAATATATCTCTCTATGAGGAGAATGTTTGACAAATAATTTAGACAATAAACTATAGATTCTATCTCTATGATTTGGGTATGGTAGTTCTATTCATCGTGTCATATGTTTGGGAACTCGTATGAAACTATATTTTATCCCTACATCTGTATAAACCCAAATACAATTATTTATGGCTCAATAAAGAATGAATAGGCAATCAGGGGCTCAGAGGTTATTCAAAAATGGATCTATCTTCAACATTTTATTGAAATCAAGGAAATCTAATTCAATTTGATCTTACAACTATAACCTTAATCTTTTTGGTATAATCACTGTTATATGTGATAATGATATGAGGCGTCATAGATACGACATCATTAATATCCTACTATGATTATAATTATATTAATCATAAATATGTAATGGGGACATATCCAGGATATGACTACCTTGGCCTTCCATAGGTCCATGCATATAACTGTCTCAAGAACGACAAATCATGTGAAATTCATCTATCAAATTCAAATTTAATAATTCAACGTAATGGAGTAATGACAGTGTGCTTGAAGGATACTCTAGGCAATATCATGGTTCTTTCCATGCTAATCTGTTGTCGGTGAGTGGATGTGTATGTCTTTAATAACCACCATGATGAAAGTGTCTAATTATGAACGAAATATTATAATTATGAGGGTCATGAATACTATCCTCGCATTCATCAACCAAAAAGATATTGATGATCGAAATGATAATCGATCTAAGAAAAGTGACTTTATTTACTAACCCTAAAATTTTTAATCTTCTAGTAATCAATGAGATTCTAAATATTACCATCCTACATGGTGAAAAAATTGTTTTACCCCTTAGTGAATTATTTGTCTTGATAATTCCGTGGGGATCTAATTCCTCAGAAAATAAAAGTATATCTTTATCTCAGTCATCCCCATATATTATGGGGGAATAGAAATTGGTTTTTAATAAGAATGAGATCCATCTAAATTTCAAAAACTCTATCAGGAGAGATTCATGATATTTCATAAGGTAAGATGTCATGAAAGAGATCCTTAAAAAGTGGGACATCAAGGGAGGTTCCCACTAACATATCTAAAATATCCATGCCCACAAACTATGATATCACCAACCTAAGATTACTAAAGTCTGCTCCAACTCTACCTAATCATTGTCCCAACTATTCAATAATCATAAACATACGCACACTTGGATAAGTGCATGACATGAACACCTGATAGATGAATATGTGATTTAAAATTCAATTAATCATAAAATAGGGAGAATAGAATCTATTTTTATTATATATAGTATCATGAACATTTATATCTTACTATAACAAGACAATAGAGTAGGTAATATTTGGAATTATTGGATATGGATAACTTTAATTCCATACAACGTATCAATTGAAACTATCTTAGAAGGAATATTTCTAGGTAGGCTATGAAAATAAAATAATTGTGTATCTGTTGAAAATTAGATGATTCAATATTAGAAAGTCATTTTAAATAGTTGATGTTATGAATATATTATCTATTAAAATAGACGACCCCTATATATAATCAGTAGAAGTATAATCCATAACACAATCATAGATTCTCTGTACCCTATGATATATTCTATGAGGAACATTTTTATTCTAAGATAATTACTGAGAAACCAGACTGGAACTATGGTTCCCTGATAATGGTTGTCTTCACCACTTTCAAAAATATTTTTGAAAAATTATTGGAAGAGTCTTATTCTTAAATTATACTACAACAAACTATATGGTACCATTCATTCTTGAATAAACTTTCAAAACATATCATATTAGAAACACATTTTGTTCCCTCCCATTGGGTCCGAATATAATGGACTACACCAAAAATTTCATCCCACCAGTCCTCTGTATATCCTTGGGCTTCATCTTCCTCCCATAAGAATAGGCACTCGTGATTGAAGTAATAACTTCACCCTTTTTAACAGTGAAGGGTATGAGAATTATATTTTTTAATCTATCATTGATAATCCATTCAATGGTTAGAGTTTTAATTAGAAACACTTGTAATGAAGAAAGATAATAACTCTATACATACTATCTAATGTTGGATCAATGTACAATTTCAATCATTATATCCTTCTAAACCACATAACCGGCCAAAAGATACGTGACATAAATGGGAATAGAAAAACATGTAGAGTATGTTGATAATATCATAAAGACCAACTACAACTCCATGAAATCATATGATCGGTCAATATTCATTGTAATAGGGATTAATTACAATAAAACAATACCCTTTGTGTATCACATGATTATCCATCTCATTGATTGTCTTAACCCATAACTCTCTTCAAATTCTTAGTGGGTCCTTTAAACATGATGTTGTAATTGTTAACTTGATTTATATTTGGGTATGGATGAGATATTGGATTATATCTATGTTTTAAATCTAGTAATAGTCTTCCTTTTCCCCACCTATGCATCGAATGTATAAAATTTGCTGGATCTAGAAGTTTTTATAATATTAAATATCAGAGTTCAGCAACATCTAGACAAGAACTACTACCTGCACTACATGACTTGGTGTGAGCATGGGCTCTAAAACAACATCATCAATTGGTGTTCAGAAATAAATGTATATAATTTGGAATATTCAACATTATAAGGAACATTAACAATATCAAATTTCATAACCAAACTATAGGATCACACATGGTTCTCCAATGAGTCTATCCTTATCCCGAAGTACAACCATATAATATCTGACCATTGTTTTCTTTCACAAACATTAATTAATTTAATAATATATTTATAAACTAAGAAATAGAGTATTAAGTACTAATAATAAATTCCAATATATATATATATATTTAACAATATAATGGAATAATAAAAATATAATTCAATCAATGAATCTAACCCAAACAGATATCATAAATCATGGAATTTAACTAAAAAACTATTATAAAAAATAAAAACATGTATTTATATATTGTTTCAGAACCCACATTCATAATAATAATGGATGAAAATACATCAAATATTTGGTGTCAAATATTTTAAATGATTTATTTAGACATGGTGAATTTATTCAATAGTAGTTGAAAACAATATTCCCTATTTTTTTGGGAACTCAGAGGGAAATTTTAAAGTGATGGCCAAGGACTGATATAGTTCCTCGACCCGTGTCTAAAAAATCCCAAGACTTGTCTATCCTATTGCAGATTTAATATAACTATGTTTCTTGTTTTTACAATCCAAATTCTTTCATACCACTTTGTAAAATCCTGACCTGACCACCAGAATATATTTGGAGTGCTACATAACCTTATGTGCGCCTCCTCATAATCTAAATATTATTGAGTATCTTGAAGGGTCTGAGTCCATCAATGGGGAAACATAACCCTAAACATCATGTTATCTAAATTATAATATAAATGATGAAATCTAATAAAAACACTAATGTAGTCATGCATAAATAATTATATGGAATACATGTTATGGAAAACATCCCCCAATGTGTAAATAATATAAATAATAATACAAGATTAAAGAAAACTAAAAGTATTATGGGGTCCACTGAAGTCTATCATGGTCTATTTCTTGATCATCCCTCCTTTTCATACAGACCCACAATAGGACCCTTTACCATTCAAATTCCTCTAATGAATTTTATAAATCAAATCAAACTCCCAAAGTATGCTGACATTTAATGACATAGTAGGACCCCTCCAATGCATCCTCAACCTGATATTCTATATTATAACAAGTTTCTACGATATTAAATATATAAATGACAAAATTTAAAATCCCATACCAAGTGTTCAATCCTAATGAATCACCTATGAACCCCCAATTATAACGGCTTTTCCATTATAACATAATATTATGGAATTAGCTGGTACCAGTAAAACAATACAACGTACAACATTCTCACAATGTTGTTTAAACATTCCACATGGTGTCATATATCCAATAATAGGACCATGTATCCCAGAATCCTCATGTTGATAGTATTTAGTAATCACATAGACTGGATACATCATAGTGAATTGAACTTAGAAAACAAGGGATATTGGTAGTTTACCATCAACACAACCCCATTGATACCACATATATCTATCTTATACTAAATTCTCTCATTTCTATATATGTATCTCAATGTATTCCTCTACAAGGGAATAAATATGTCATGATGGTCCACCTACCTCATGTACCACTCAAAACTAACAAGAAATGGTAACATTAATACATAGTGAGAAAATGAGCAAGAATATTATAACAGAAAATGTATATTTCAAAACACATAATATCACGATATAATAATCGAACATGTAAATAATCTAATCTATTAATAGTATTCTAAAATATAATCTGCTACACACACACACCTTCATGTGACCAAAATTAGTCATTGTATTAATATCCAACAGATATATCAATGTATGGAAACTTGTGTAATTTAGATCGCATGATTAAAATAACATATTACCTCTTTGTTTTCGATGTCAATGTCAAGACTTCTCGAATGTGTCTTCACTTTACCATGATCGCACACAACTGGAACACATTAACACACAATTGAAACCAATGATCATTTTAAACCCATAACAATAAAGGTTCAGGTGTATGGAAATGAGAATAAATAATATATCCTAATATTTTAAAGGAATAATTATTTGTGATATTATATAAAATATACAACCCTAGGCAGAAATGAAAAATAAAAAATTATTATTTAAAAATGACCATTATAACACAGCCATTGAATTTTGTGGGTTTAAATAGGGTTAAATGAAATCTAAAATATATTCGAAGTTATTCATATTTAAAAATTTAATTATTAATGAGTAATAAATAAGCACTCAATTTGAATAAAATTCATTTTAGGCTTCCAATATATGTTTTATATAAAAATTATTTTTTTTTTCTTGAGAAAATATTATAAATAAAATCTATACCATTAAAAATTGAATTTGGTTAAATGGAAAAAACAATTTTTTATTATTCATGTAAAAAATATATTACGATTTATATTTGATAATATTATATGGAATATGTTTCTATTGAATAGTAAGAAAAAAATGATTTTGTTAAAAAATGAAATTTCACTCTATGTTTTTTAAAATTGTAATTATATTATTTATTATATTGGAAATTTCATTAGATTATTTCAATAAAATTATATTATTTAAATGAACATTATAATTTGATTTAGTTTAATAACTTTGTATACATAAATAAAATTTCTAAAAAAAACATTTATTTGCATTTTGGTAGTTAAATTTTAAATTGAATTCTGGAAATTAAAATTTTTTATTTTGAAAAATGGATTCCATATTTGGAATTAGTGGGTTCATAATTTTTTTCATATTTCCATTATCATTTTGTCAATTTAAATTTTACCCATATTAAATATTTTTACCACAATTTCATGTAAATTGTGAAAGAAAATTAATTAAATAAAATATAAAGGAATAAAAAACGACCAAAAAAGTGACTATATATTATTTTATTCCAATAAATAGTACATTATAATAAAAAAATATAATATATTGTATTTTATTTCCATATATTATGTTATTTTATATTTTAAAATATTTTATTTATAAAAATTTAAAAAAAACCCATAGATGTTTTCTAAATAACTATATTATCGTTAACTTATGAATAAAAAGTAGATATGTTCAATTATAAATATCATTAAGAAAGATATATAGATTATCATAATATTGATATTATAATTTTAATCTTAATTAAAAAAATTAATTTCTTTAATTTCATACAGAACTCTTCTGTTCTAATTTTTCTCTTAATGTAATAATTTAATAATTGATATTAAAATGACAAAAGTGACATAATTTTAAATAATTATTGTGATACATGAATTTGATAGATTATAAATAAATTATATAGGGTTTTGAATTATTTTTATTCTAATAACATTTTTAATTGATATTATTAACATAAAATTTAATGACTTGTTCATAAATACACAATAAATATATTTTATAATAAATAATATTTTATTAATTTATTTGAAAATAATGATAATCATATACATCAAAAATTAATTTTATATTTTCAATTAAATAAACCATGGCCCATTTATAGGTCATTATTCATTTATAGTTAGAATATTAACCCATAATGTATCGAAATCAATATTATTATGTTAATTTCTATATTGTTTAATTAATGCATAACAAAATTAATAATGGTAAAAATGAGATAAAAACTTGACCAAATGTTATTTTATGACATTAGTTGCAGTCTTAACAATATTTTTTTTATAATATCAACTTTACTAAGTTTTTAACCACAATTTTTTTATATTAAATAAATTTCTAATAAAATCAATGAGCCTCCATCAACATTCATATAAAGTGGAACATATTATTATCATTTATTAAAAACTCTAGAATCTCTTAAATCATAAATTTCATGGAAAAAAAATATTCTCTAAATAACTAATAACATCCTAGTGGAATGTTACTGATCATAAATCCATCATCGAATATATTTCAATGTAAGCCTTTGAGGTTTTTTATAAAGATGTATTATTCATATTTGAATGTTTTTGCATAATTTCTTAGTCCACCTCTTTCAAATGTTATTAAACCATATCAAAATAATGAAAAACTGCCTCTATATAATGATGTGGTATTATGTTAATGGAGTATCTGATATACATCAAATATTTTATCAAATTGGAAATGAAACCCTCATCTGTGTGTATAGAAGACTACCACCTCACGAACGGATGTAATTTGTTTTACGTTAGCATATCTCACAAGTTAATTTCTATGGGGAAAATACTATTTATATTTGACATTAAATAATAAATGTCACTATGAAAATATAACATATCATTTAACTTCATAACATACAATTCACTAAAAATTTATAATGTCATTCTTGTTTACGTGTGTACTTCAACCTCCGTAAAGAGATGCAATTCATTTATCATCCCCACATCACATGGATGATATTTGAAATTAATTTTAAATAATTGATAATAAATTTATTAAATTTTTATCATTTTATAAATATTAAACGATACTTATCCTTCGTTCAGTATTGATAACTAATAATTAGAAATTTACTCAAGTGTGTTTACGACCTACCATCATCATGGCTGTATCGTAGGTAATTCCTGACAAACTTATTCCATGGTTGGTTTTAATAATGTAATTTTTTTATATAAATAATTATTATTTCATTATTAATATTTTTGATATTAAGGAATAGTTAACTCATTGAAAATAGTACGGTTACTAAAGCTGTTTGGGAATTATGAAATGATTTTCGTCAAAACATATGAATTGAATTTAGTCAAAATGATAATAAAATATATCATGTTATGATGTAAAATAAAATTTAGAAAAAAATGATACATGTTCTTAGGAAAAAGTATAGTTAACCAATATATATTATTTAGGATGATAATGAGAATCTATGATGATTCAAAAAGATGGTACAATATATTATTATAAAAATATTATTTTAATGTTATCCTTAATACTATTTTCCAACCTTGTTTATATTTGTAAATTAATATTATAGATAATTTTAAATGAATATATATTAATTATAATGTAAATTTTATATCACCTTTACTATACTCTAAAGGATTTTAAAGGAAACCATTTTACAGAATTCTAGGTCATTATTCACAAAGGAAAAAAATGAATATTCTATTATATCATATGAAAAAATGTATGGATTTTCTTTTTTTTCATAATAAAAAATTGATTTTTGGATTCCATTCTAAAATTTTATATTGTTATAAAAAAATAATCATTCTTATTTTTCTGGTTATTTTTAAGACGGGTTCCAAAATAGAATTAATATTTTAATATCATAATATATTTTCCTATATGTGAAAATAATTATCTTATGATGAAATATTTTATGTATTTTATTATGGTTATCGGGAAATTTTAATAATGATTTTGTTTTCGTTATAAACCATTCATGGTTGATCCAAATATTCTTCTCCAATGAATTATTTATTGTAGTATATTTAACCAATTATGATAATTCATATAGATTATGGTAATATAAAATGATCATTATATAAAATATGGGATATAGTTGACGAATCACGTTTCTCCTAAGAAATTATGGGAATATAATGTAATTGTTATTTAATGTATATAAATGAAAGATATTTCTTATGTAACACTAATAGTTAATCTCTATTTAATATTTATATGAAAATGATATCCCATGTATCCTTTATTTATTCTCTATTCTTGATATAGGTTCTAAATAGTTCCTTTGAGAAAAAATAGTGTTTTTATGAGGAAATGATTTAGTACAAATGATTAAAGATTATATTGAATGTAAGTATGTTATGTGTCACATTATTTTTAGTTGGAGTAGTAAATTTCTGTATTTTGTGTCCCTTTTTTGGGATTTTTATACACATACAACATTTTAAAAAATTAATAAGGATTAATAACTAGTAAGGGAAAAAATTTACGTAAAATGTACTGATGAGTTATCATGAAAAGGAAACATAATTCACTTTAGAAGTTTAATTTTGTTAAGAAAATGTATAATGATCATAATATTAGCTATATGAAAATATTGTTTTTATATGTTTTACTTATGAATAATTATCTAAAACACTAAAACTAAAATATATCTTTGAATGAAATATAATGAATTCATGTCGAAGGTAACTATATAATGTGATTTTTAAGGATGGTCCCTTATAGTTTTTGTCATTAAATGGTGTAGATAACAATGTTTGTTAAGGTTTTATTTGATTTTAATTTAATAGGAACTAAATAAATACAAAGGATAGAATTTTATGGGGAAGAATAGTTATTTGTATGAATAAAAAAAGTTGAATATATCATTATTATGCATATCATTGTGTTTCTACTGTAAATATGATATCCTATTATGATTTTGTTGATATGATAACCGTAATAATTTTTTGTTTTATTAAAAATATAGATCAAGTAGGAATCAATATAAAAATTCTTGAGAGGGAATATGTAGGGGTTTTTTGAATTGGGAACCGACTAAAATAATATATGATGTGAAAACCCTTGTGGTTATTGTTAACTAACAAAAAAATTAATGAAACAAAACTAAACCAACGTGAGATTCCCGACTAAAATAGAGGGATAAATGAAAATTTGTGGATTATCATGTGACATAGGAAATATAGGTAAAACTTTTTAAAAAAATATGAGTAAATAATGATGGATGAATAACCCAATTCCTTTTAAAATAATGGTAATATGTTTTCTATGTTTTTATTATGTATGTAATGTGAAAATAATCAAACTGAAATGGAAACATACAATTATCATCATGAATAATGATAAAGACGTTACCAATGAATCAATATTGTTTTATAAATGTGTGTAGTATGATAATTATTAAAATAAATGACCTAGATAAAGGTCGAATATTCTGTTCATCATGGTCATTCAGATAGATGTTTTTGGGATGCCTAGTTCTCATGTAGTAAAGGAAAACATCAATGATATATAAAATATTTTCATTATATTATGAAATAAGATTCATTATTTTGAAATCATAGGATGTGATTAGTAATCTTCATTTTTATAATGAATTATAAATTAATATTATAGATAATCATGGTAAATGTACTTTGAAAAATTATTAATGATTGAGTGTGTAATGCATATAGTTTAACTATTTGATGTCTTAATTAATATATCATTGTATTTCTTTAAAATCTATATGAATGATAATTAAAAATATTATTTGAGTAAAAAATGTTCTTAGACTTTATATTACCATCATATTGAATTGATATTTTCTAATTTAGTGAGTAATATTATATTGGAAGACTTTCACTATTTTTAGATCCTTAAGTGAATATGTAAAACTGGACATTACGTGAATTTTTTTGAGAAATAAATGTTGACTAATATTTTAGAATTATATATGATTTTATTGTGTCTATATGGTTATTGAGGTTATTTATGGAAATTATAAACTTATTTTGGATATTATAGTATTAGGTAATATATAATTTCAATTGATACATTTAGTGGGATGGATATTATCTGGAGATAAATGCTAAATATACATTATAGGAAAGTGTAATAATTTATTTCTTTCTATATAATCAAACAATATTGTTTGGAATATTGTGAATATTTACTTATAAAATTATTTATGTTGAACATTGGTATTAATATTGAATTTTGGATATTAATGTATTTTTTCATTATTTGAAAGATTATTATTATTGGGATCTATCTTCACATGATTTAACCAATTGGTCTTGGTAATTGACATATTATAGGATAAATATATTGTTTTTATCTTCTTGAATATGTTATTGATTTGATTTTAATTTTAATTCTTCTAGAATAATAAAATTTGCATCCATACTCATCATTTGGAGAACAATATGCGATTAATGGATGAAAATATAATAGTAATGTTAGAATATTTACTTTTGTACTAAGACTAAATGTTATTGTTATTCTTCATCACATGTAAAATTATCTAGGTAAATATATAATATGTTTACTATTATAATAAATAAATAACTTTTCATTTAACCCATCACTTATTTATGGTTTTTTATGGTTAAATTTATCATGACCATGTTCCATATCACCCTATATTAAAAATTGGGATCCAGTTTTATCTTCTATGTATATATTTACACATCCAATAGATTTAATATTTTAGAAAAATTGTTATTTACTCTTCTAGATGACCTTCATACTCTCGTTTCCCTCTTTTATAAGGTTTATTTATTAACCATTTATATGATGTATAATATCAACAATATGATATTCAATTTTTAATTATTTTATTATAATTTATGATTTAAAATGTATAGGGTGAGTTTTTTTATGGGGGTATAATTTAATACCCTGTATTTTAAATTAAGAAATATGTTAGATAGAATACAAAATACCAGACAGTGAGTGTAATGAAACATGTGAATATATTTAATTAAATAAGTCTGTTATAAAATTGATGTTTGATATTATGGTATGGATAGTATTAACAAACATGTGAAATAAATTTTTTTGTTATTATTCAATTCAAATTTATTGATTCATTGTTTTTAAATAACATCTCAAATTAAATAAATGTTACTTTATTCACTAGAAAATATGATTTCTTCATCAATAAATTTTGTTGGTTTTTTTCTATGTAAATGCAATAATTAAAATCTATAATTTTTATAAATTTTTTTTATAAAATGATATTAATATTTAAATGAATATTGTAATTATTATATTGGGATGACTTTTAAATAATTTTCAAATGAAAATTATTTTTAATGACCAATGAAATATATTTATTTGATTTAAATGTATTTATTCTTTTTGAATATTGGAATATCAAAATTCAACATTCGATTAGTATAAATTTTCATTATTTCAATTTTTCTCTATATTTTATTTTTTGAGAGAACATTATACATTAATTTTTCATAAAAATAATTTAATACTCCAATAAGAATTTCTCTAAAAAACATTTCTTTCGTGCCATTTTAGCAGCTTAATTTTCTATGCAATTCTAAAAAGTCTAGGATTTTATTTTTTACAAATGTATTCCTTATTTTGAAATACTGGTTCTATATTTTTAAAATAGTTTCATTTTTTCATTATAAATAGTTACCTCAGTAAATCAGTAGACAATAGGTATGGGTAAATATTGTAATTAATGTAAAAAAATAAAATAATAATTAAAAGAAAACTACAAATTTTAATAAACATTATTAAATGTGTATAATTCATACATAGTTATCCAAATTTCATATAAAAGTTATATTTATAATTTGGATATGAATAATTCATGTATATTATTTTACTTAATGAATACTAAAAATTGTCACACTCATGTTATTAATATCTATAATATTTTTTACATTAGGATAACCCAAAAATATATTTGGATAAAAAAACTATTTTTAACTTTAAATGATTAATAGTAATCATGTAACTTTATTTAAAACTGTATGTAAATACATATTTATTGTCAATTCATACACAAAATTTACACACAAATTATTTAACTAATGGGAAAATAAAATAACAGATATTAAAATATAAAAACTAATATAATCTGATAAGTTAATGTTACTAATGAATTATATGTATATATATATGACATATTATATATTGATTGATGTATTGGAATATAATTAATTCTTTGTATTGGTTTTATTAATTTTATATTAAATAAATAGTTCTAAAATTGACACTAATTTTATTTTACAAAAAAGAATAATATATTAAAATATTTAAAATTTATTAAAAAAATTATATTCATGAAAATTAATAGTATGTGGAAACTTTCATTTAATTTGGTTCATTTATGGTTCATATTTCATTATATATTAATAATATTCACCATTAAGTGGAAGATAGTTTTGATTTTGGGGTAATTGTTAAAAGAGTTCACATAGGGGTAAAACAATATAAGGGTTAAAATGTAATAAATATATTATTTAATGGGAAATATTTACTAATGAAATTCTTATCCTCAATTATTGTTAATTTTTCAAAAAATATCTCAAATTTATTTATTATAAAATAATATTTCATAAAAATCCTTGAGTGACACACCACTCTCTTATAAAAGGAAACATCTTCATCACATTTCCCAATAATTGAATGTATATGTGGTAAAAATTCCCTTCCAAAATCCCTTCCTCAAATTACAACTATCATCTTATAGTCTTATTAAATAAAATATAAAATATATAAAATCATTTTATTTTCACTTGGAGATGTTTTCTTAAAGAGAGGTATCATTCTTATCCAAAAAAGGGAATTTAATTTTTTACCTTCTTCAAATACTAATAAATAATTGTAAAATAATAAAAATGTATTTTATATATTCATATATGTTATTATGTTAAGTGAATAACCTATAACAATCTCCCCTACCTTGAAATGAGAAATGGATCCCTCATTGATATGTATTGTCAACTACTACTCCACACTCTGAAATAAACCATTTTACATCACTATGTCTCATAGATGGAATATAAATATATATTTATTATAATTTTTTTGTATTCATGAATTTTATTTCATTATTAATGTAATGTGTCATTTGTCGTCTTACCATTCTGTTCACATAAAAATGATAACATCATTCGTGGTTATGTGTGGAAAACCACCTCCATGAATCAATGTACTTCATTTTTTATAGACACAGCCCATAGATGATATATATAAGTATATTTATAGATTTAATTTTATATTTAATACAATTTGATAATAATTGGAATTTAAATGATACATAACTTATTTAAAAAATAATCTGTGAAAAAAAATAAACATTACCCAATATTATGAATGGAAAACTATCTCCATGAGTAAAACATTGTCCATTATTCCTAATAAACATTCATGATTGTGTTTAAATGTATAATTTTTTAAAAAACTATCTCATTAATTATTTGTATTCTACATATTAATAAATAATAACCTCTTTGAAAATTTTCAACTTAATAAAGACATTTTATACAATTGAAACAAATATCTTCAAAACATCTAAAGAGAGTTTAATTAATAAAATAAATAAATATATCATGGTAAGAGATAAAAAATGTAATAATAAATATTATAATGATTCTTAAAAAATAAATAATTTTATTTGTTTTATTATTTAGGAAGATAAAAAACATATGTGATGATCCAAAAAATGGTAAGAGACTTTTTTTTAATAATATTCATTTCATGTTTCCCTTATAACTACTTTTAGTTCCTGTTTATACCATCAGAATATTTTAATTAAAGATTTTTTGTGGACATAAAATAATTATAAATGAAATTTTATGTCTCCATGACTCTAATTCATTGGTTTTCAAAAGGAATATTTTTACAAAATCATTTTTCAATATTTAATAAAATTAAATGTAACATTTTATTTTAATCAATATGAAGACAATAATATTTTCCCCACTATAACCCTTTTTTCATAATATTCCATTAGAATATTTCATGTTTTCTTCTGATAAACTCCTTCATTCCATATGTTCGTATTATATTCCAATAGAAAAGAAATTTAATAGATATTTCAATATCAAGAAATTTCTTCTTAGGCGTTTATATAATGAGTTTAGGATTCATGATTTATTTTATGGAATGCTGGTTCTTATTCATTGTTCTCAAAGATGGTTTGTTAATAAATAAATAATGGGTGTTTGATCCCGGTATACATCTCCAATGACTTGGGTACCATGATGAAGTTAACTGATATTGCTTCTCTAAAAATATTATGGTAATATAGTATTATGGTTATTAAAAGAATGGGATAGATTTAAAAAATGATATTCCACAAAATATTTTATAGAAATATAATAAAATATTCTTTTATAATTATAACTATTATATATATTCCATTTTTAAATGTATGTGTTAGTCAATATTTTATAGTGACATGAAAATCATTCTCCAGGGTTCTTAAATGATTTATTTATTCATAATATTTGTTTTAAAATAATACATTTTGGAAAAACATGTTTTTATGAGGAAAATTATAATTTATAAGATCTATGGTTAATGTGATAAGGATTTGTTTTTTATTTTATTTCATGATTATCATAAGACTATTGGATTTGTCTATATAATATCACCTACCGATATTTTTGTTTTCACCCCTAGCTATATAATTATTTATTGAAGGGTTTATTGAGAGTTAAGGGAAATAAGAAGTCATCATAAAAGGTGAGAAAAGTTTTTATTAAATGAAAAATTTGTTTATATTAAAATTAATATATTGTCAAAAAATGGATAATGATCAAAATTTACCACTTTATAAAATATAATTTAATTATGTAAGATATATGAAGTAATTCTATAATTCTCTAAAAGTAAAATATCAACGAGGATGAAAGAAAAATTAATTCTAGTCAAAAGACACTATTTTGTAATGTTTTAATTCATTTTATTTAAATCACGACCAAAGGGGAATCAATCAAAGATGAAGTTGGATGAAAATAATCTAGAAATATGATGGATCAATCCTCGCATGCATTTAATGTGTGGATTTTATAAGACTATCTTCATGCTTGTTATGGTGTAAAATAATCTATAGTAAAGTAAAAGACATGTAACACATTTTACATAATAAAATAATAGATTTGGAATAACAAATCTCTAAGGATGGCCTCTATATTAAAATTTCATGGATTCACAATATAAGAGTTCTCGACAACTACACAGGGTGAGGGAGATTTTTTTTATGGCACTATTGGGATTCCAGTACATTTTCGGAACTAAGAGACACTGTGGATGTCTTCATATGTGATCATCGTGGGGAATCCATGTATGAGGGGATCCCATAGGTAAACACCATATTAATACCATAAGATAATTCAATGATGGGTCATAGAAATTGATGTTGGTAAGTACCTATTAGATTCCATATTTTACCTAAATACCACTATACCAAATTTTGTCTCTAACTAATGTAGGGTAAAATGAGTTACTTCTCTATAACTTTTTTGGTTTTAAAATCACAAACACATTTATTATACTTACTTTACAAAACTATTCCATCTTTTTCTATAATGATTATTTAAAAAACTAAAAATATTTCGTAATTAGATTCTGTTTTAATTTATTATTTTTATGAACTTATATTTTTCATTACAGTATTCGTAATAATCTGGGATGACATCCTTCACTCTAAAAATTTATCTCAAAGGATGATTGAGTTTGTCTTATCTTAATATTGAAAAATGTATTCATCATCAGACTAATATTGATTCTAATATAATTAGATTTACCTTAAATATGTTAATCATATTGAAAATAGTAAGGAATTAAATTTGTCTTTATTATTTTTATAATCATATTATAGAAGAATTATTTCTAATATAAGAAATCATTTTTACAAAATAATGGTGTAAAAAATATAGCATCATAAAATTGGTTTCAAAAGTGGCATTGACATTCCAAGTGTCCATGTCATTCTGAAAAACATAGATAATTATACCCTTTGAGATAAAATATGTTCATTAGTAAAGATTCCTATAAATACTCTATAATTTTAAGAGATTGGAGCTGTTGAATGAATATTGAACTAAAATTTTCTACTGGCCACAAGTCATGAACAACTTGTTTTTAGTCTTTTAAATTTTTATATAGAGAGTCTCTCCTAATAAAGAATGTGTTTTTTGTATCTTTAAAAATATTTTTATTATTACTTTGTGTGTCCAATATATGATTATGATTGAGGGATTGAGGGGACAACAAGAAAGATTAAATCTAGCAGATTGAGGGATTCTGGGGATAGTAATATAGGACAAAATTGATCCTTATATCTTGGTCTTTCCTTGATAAGGAATGATAGACAATCTTGTTAGTATAATATAAGGGATAACATTATCCAGGGTTTTGGGAAACATTACTATTAGATTCAAAAGATATATATTCAAATTATACGTCAATAAATAATTTTTATATTTTTTCTATTATATTAATATTTCCTAATATTTTCATTATTTTTTCATGATCATTTGATTTAGTTTTATCATAATGATTTCATATAAGATAAAGACAATTAGTACTATTAATTAGATCTACTAAAAATACAAAACATTCTGATCTATTATGAATTATATTTTTTAACTCTTATTTTAAAGAATTATATTTGTTTGTGATTTTTATAATCTAATATTATTGGAATAATAAGGATTATGATACATTTATAATAAAACTGTATAGAAATTCCAAATCTGATCATTCTTACTAAAATATGTTTTGTGAATTTTTTTAATAATTTTTATAATATCATTTTTAAACTATATTATTTTAGTCATGTAATACGATCATCTAGAAAACATTATTTCGATCCGAATATAAATATATATAATATTGATATACAAAACATGGTATCAATATAGGATTTCACTACAAAAATACATGCTTAGTTATTAATATATATAATATAGAATGTTATTTATGTTTTTTATAAAATTTTTGTAAAAAAATAATTCAACAAAAATGTTCTTGTGGAAAAGATTTCATATATTATGATATAAAGAAATAATGTTTGGTTAATATATAATATCAATCCCACTAGACAAAAAAGTTTTTTTTTTTGAATATGAATATTAGGTTGGAAAAAATGAATACATTCATTATCAACACTGGGGTTGATAGCCATTTCATGTTTACTAGAGATTACAAAATACAGATAATGATGTTTCAGATTTCCACCATCAATAAAATCATGTGTTTCAACTGAATTACAGAGTTGGAAATACTTTTATAAGCTAAATGATAATTAGTATATATAAAAATTTTTCTTTTGTGAATCTTATATCATATTGAATGAATTTAATAGGTACACATTTTTATATTTTAATGTATGGGGAATAAATGAGAGATACTCTAGGAGATTATTTTATTAAATATTAAATTTTTACTACAAAATCAGTCAGCAATATTCACTAAATGATTATTACTGTCATAAATAGTCAAGAATAAGTTGCATAAGAAAGAATAGTTTGGTGATGGGTTGAATCTGGTGGTTTAGTGAGGGTCTGCACATAACCATTAAAAGTGTTTCTAGAAAATACAAAAATATGGATTGTGTGTGTGTGGATACAAAGAAACAGAGGATAAATTTTTTTGGATATGATTATAGATATCATTTCCAATGAATAAGAGTTGAAGATAACAACTTATGATGATAATTGGATGAGGAAAAATCTTAATATCAAATATGTTATTGGAACCCTTATATAGTGTGTGGGATGATTGAAATGAGATTATGGAAAAGAGAATAAGAAAACCATTTTTTTTCTTTTCCAACAACTTCTTATTTACACCGTTAAACTCAGTATATTGAAAATTTCATTATATTTCCAAGAATGTAGAAATTATTATACAATCAGGATCAAGTTCATCAGAAAATTCTAAAAATGAAATTTAAAATCTATCAATGTTGATTAATAAAATCATTATTATATAATTTTTCAAATACTGGTACAAGCATGTAAATAAGTATATAAATGATATGAAATATGAAGTTAATTTTTCCGAATTCTCGAGATATAGACACATCAAAATGGATTTTAAAAAGTTAAAAGGGAATGATAGGTAATAAATAAATAGATATTGGAATTATAAATAGTTTTTTTAAGTGAAATGGAAATAATTTCATTAAATAAAATTATTCTTGGACTGCATTTAAGGGATATTCATTAGCTAAAACGTCTGATATTGATATTTATAGACAGAGGAGAATTTTTTCTCTTTCTATAAAACAAAAATAAAATATTTCTCTTATGGATAAACGTTGATCTATTGATATCTTGAAACAATTATATTTAATTTCAAAATATCCCAAATTCAATAATAATAATAATTCAAAATCATTGGATAACTAATCGTCATAAAATTTTATATATAATATCTTACCTTCATATAAAGATATTTTTTTCTTCCCTATAATCTTTGAAAATTAAAATTATATTGCTATTATGAAACATGATAAGGATAATTAAAGGATAATTATTTTAATAAATGAATTAAAATTTCATTATAAATACCTGGATCAAAAAACTTTTTTTAAAGAAAATATGACAAAAAATAATAATAAAATAAATTCATTGAATAATTGTTTTTGTAACTAAACATATATATATAACTAATAATTTTGGTGAAAAAGTTAATTTATTAAACTCAAATATGATATTTCATGTCTAGATAAAATTTTACCATACATTATATTTTTTAAATAAAACATTGAAAAATTGTATAAAAAATCCATCCCCGTGGTACAGGTTTTAGAATGGGTTATTCTAAATAATCATGTTTTTAGTAGTAATTTTTTTGTTTGTAAAAGTGATGATTTTGTTCTAAATTTCAATGTAGTGGTAACTAGAATTTTTTTCTTAAATAATGTTTAATCCCTATGTTTTTTCAATGTCTTTTTTTCTAAACAAAATTTGTATTACTAATTATGTAACACCCATAGCATCCACGGTACGCTTCTCTTTGAATAATACAGTAGCGTGTGTTGTACGCAACTTCGAGTTCTAACACACACCACGACCAATCAAAGTAGCCGTTATGAATAGTAATACCTACTTTTTAAAATTTTAAAAATTGTTTCTCTCAAAATGGACTTCATTTTTTGATTTGGAATATCGAAATTATCCTAAGTTGAATTTTTGGTATTTTTCTAAGAACTTCCAATTTTTATGAATTGTGAAAAATACTTAAAAACAACTTTTTTAATGAAAATAATTTATAGTGATAAATTATATTATTTAGTTGTTTTAATGTATAATTAGAATATATTTTTACCATTTTATCCAATGGTGTTCATTAGAATTAATTTCACTTTGAAATTGGACATAAACAATTGTCAATCTTTTGATATATATTGTTTAATAAAAACACGATATTTGTTGTAAAAGCGGGAATTAATTATAAAATTTATTTATTACACTTATATGTTTGGAATTTTGTAAAATAGACATCATTTTTGAACTCGGGATTTCAATTATATCTTAGGGTGAAATTTTTGTATTGTTCTGAAAAACATCAATTTTTGATGAATAGTGAAACCACTAAGTGGTAGTTAAAAAACTGAATTTTCATCAAACTTAATTTTACCGCTTCTATGAATGGAATTTCGAAAATATGAGAGACACGATTAATTTCAAGTAGTAAAATCTGGTTCAATGAGAAATTTTTTTTGGTGAATAGTAACTTTTTACTTTTATTTACCACGGTTAAAAGTAAATAGGCCAATTAAAGGTAAAAATGATATTAATATTATCCTAACACATGTCCTAATTCTATTGGAAAAGTGTATCTCGACCAAAAAACCTTAGTAATAAAATATTATCATTTAGTTCCACATGGATTAGATTAGGAGAATTATTATTATTTAATTCAAAGAAGAGTTAAAAGAGTTAAAATCAAAGTTTATTTACTAAAACATTTTTAATATAGTGTTATAAATAAGATAAATTCGATTGTAAATATTAATTTTAAAGCTAAAAAACTTTCCTACATAATTATATTTTATTTGTAATTTTTAAACATTAAATAAATTTAATTTATTTATGACTCAATAATGATGCAATAATTACCTAATTAATGAAAATTTAGAATAATTGAAATTATAATCACCAAAATTAATATAATTTGAGACTTTTTATGAATTACACTAATTTTATAGGTTAATATGAAATGTTAGGATTTATTTAATTCACTTTTTCCGAAGTAATAATTCTGCAATGATTTTTACAAAAATCAATTATTGAATAGTGTCAAAATTGACATACAAGAGTTCTTAAAACAAATATTATATTAT
The DNA here is from genome assembly GCA_963277665.1 of Viscum album. Taxonomy (NCBI): domain Eukaryota; kingdom Viridiplantae; phylum Streptophyta; class Magnoliopsida; order Santalales; family Viscaceae; genus Viscum; species Viscum album. The sequence goes on along the minus strand of OY728119.1, from coordinate 1,781,907,126 downwards.
TAATTGATATTAAATTTCTAAAAATCAAAGGTTCGGCCAAGAGAATTATATCATGATATTTGTATCATTAATGGTCCAATTGGGGGTCTCTTGGATGTATATAGTATGTTTAGTAACAATATAATATAAAAATACAAAGAGACATTGTAAAAGTGAAACTAATTAACGAAGAGTTAATACTTAATGATAAGGTTAATATAGTAACCCAAACCTGTCTAAATTTTATTAGTTGAGTGGTTTTCGACCCATCCCCACCTTAAAATTTAAATTATCTACTTTGGAGTCATTAAAAACCGAATATTAATTTATTATAAATTAATATTTCTAGCTTTTCCAAAGGTGCCCCTCCCCCCTCTTATAAAAGGGAACTCTCCCTTCTCATTAAATCACACCTTCAAAGCCTTTTGGTTCGGCCAACCTCGGACAAAATACTCTCTCAACATCCCTCACTTCATCCTAGAGGCCTTCCTTTAGTCATAAAGCCAACCTAAGGAGCCCTTTTGATCGAATCAAAAGGAAGAACCCAAAAAAGAGGTAATGATTTCACCACCCTTTTTCAAGTTCCTTTCCTCATCCACTTCTTCTTTCTTTGTTATTACCATCCTAAAATAATAACTCTTGTATATTATATATACTTTGATGTTATTATAAACATTTTACTTCCATATTTCAGTATTCTATCCATCCTTTTAATAACATGTCACCATACGTGCGTACGTACAAGTTACCGTCTCCACGTCGTGGTGTAATTGTTATTCAATAAATTATTATTTGGATGGGTATAATAATGATGTGTAATTCATGTAAATAGTAAATATAACATGATAATTATTATGTATATATGATATAACATCCAATTATATATTATTTTAACATCAAAAGAATGATATTTTTGCTCGTGCGTATGTACGGATTACCGTCTCCACGACGCGATGAGATTCATTTCCACGTTCACCATTCATCGACGATTATAAAAATATATATTACTAATAAGTATGTAATATATGAAATAATAATTCTACGGAGAAATATATATTTATATATATAAGGATTTATGTACTTACATATATCTTATTCACTTAATTTCGTTCAATACTATATGCAAACAGAAACAATGTTTATGCGTATGTATGGACTACTGTTTCCAAAAAAGGTGTTTTCCATTTCAGATATATGTCTATTATACATATTTATATTCTAAATATATATGAAATATTTATCATGTTTTATATTCTGGAAGTATTTAAATCATGATCTAAGTGATTAAACTAAGAGTAACAAGTTAAAATATGTACGATAAAGAAAGTGATTATTACCAGAAATGTTAACTTAACATGGAAATTATTATTAAATGGGTAATATAAAGTCATAAATGAATCATGTATGATATCATAAATATTAATATGGTTCTGTTATAATTTAATAACATACTAATATCTTCGTACAGTAGGTTAAACATACCCTTGACTAAAGGAAAGTGCAAGGTAAGGGGTTTTCATCTCACTCCTTAGTCCCGTGAGATTCATGCCCTATTGCCACTATTAATTTTTATGTGGTGTATGTACTACCCATAATTGTATTATTTGTGTAATACACTTTAATTTATGTGCATTTACATATTCATTTTATGATACCTCTTTCATGGGTTGTATGTTTCATAAGTTACCAAATTGGTAAAGGTTTATTTCACAATCTCTTCATTATCCGAGGTTGTTTATACGTAATAATCTACTGGGATTTATTTATCATCCACATCCATGTTCCTTAAAAATGTATTTAAAAACATTTTTACTATTAAAAATACAATGGGTTAAAGTTATTTATACCCTTATGTGTTTTTAAGGGAATCTTTCCGTCATTTTCAAACAAGGTACTTTTTAACCTTTTTGACAAATTTAAGGCAAGATGGTCTTTTTAAACTTATAAGGCGGGTGCAGTTATTTTCCACCATTATAAAATTTTAGAAGCATTCCTTACATGATTATAAGTATATTTTCAATTTAAATGCTTTATTTTATAATTATGTGACTTTTAAATAATGTCAAAATGAATATTTCAACAATTTCTGAAAGGTGCTCTTTATCAAAATCATAATTTTAAATGTTTTAAAGAATTGTCTTTCTAAATCATTTTAATTAATGTACATGTTTTCAAAATGATTTTAAGGATTTATTTATATGGACATGAATGTTTTGAAATGATATTTCTTTTCAATTGTTTCTAAGTGGTATGTGACACTTTGATTCATTAATATCTTTTAAATTACTTCCTTAATAAATGTGTGACTTTTGAATGATTTCAAAAAAGGAGATATTTCTATCAAATGGTTTTGATTTCATCTATGTCAACATCCTTTGATGGATTTTAAGTTTATTTGAATTTGATTTGTTATGATACAAAACTTCCATATTGTTTTGATGTTTTTGTGATGTGTTTTACTGTGAATGTGTTATTATATTACCATTTGTGGTTTATGGATGAAGTATTTACATTTCATATGCTAGTTTTAATATGAATGTTTATGTTAGGTTTGAACCTTTTCATATGGGAATTCATTGGACTTAATAAGTGACGGTTGGAGCCCACTATAGCTCCTCGATGCATAGGTAGGTCTCATGAGACAAACTAGTGTCTTGGAACAAGGCCTTGGGAAAATCTTATTTGTAGTCTTGGCACGAGGCCTTGGCTATGTGGTTATGATAGTCTGGCATTATGAATTCCATCATTATGAAAGTGGTTAGTGATATTTCATGTGATTATTCAATTAGTAGAATATCTATGTGAATAAGTAAATGGAATTATTACATTTTATTACTACTATATTATGCTGAAGTTCAAGTTTAAAAGGCTTTTGTTTTAGTTTTATACATTGCCTTAAATGTTTATACTTTTTTTAAAGGATCCACTATATTGATTACCCTTACTGAGCATTTGAGCTCACCCCTTTCTATGTTTTATTTTTTCCAGGATTCCAAGAAGTGTAATGCGATTGATATAAAGGGTTAAGTCAAGGGAATAATGGCATTCATAAAGATTATTTATGTTGTTTTGTAAATCTTAAAGTGAAAATGTAACATTCATGTATGTGATCTATTTTTCCAAGACTGCTAAACTGATCGGTCCTTCGGGACTTGATTCCTTGTAATCATTCCAATGTATTAAAAAAATGCACCGACTCTGGGTAACTAGGGTCGGGGCGTTACAGTTGGTTTCAGTGGAAGTTTAGAAATAACCTTGGAAATTAGATTTATATAAACTCTGATTAGAGAACATAATCCTAAGATATATTTTGAGGATTAGTATAGAAGAACTTCCTAGAATTTTGGTATTTTAGAGATTTAGTGAGTTTTCCGAGAAATACATCCCTGTCTGGATACGAGAAGGTAGACGCGGCTTTGGAACAAATGTACCTAGGGGTAAAACCTGAAAACACCGCTTTGAGCTAGACTCGAACGGGAACTGGTGCACGACAACGGGCATTTCTACACTCTTTGTTACGACCCTCCCGGGGGATATGCTTAGGATAATTCTCATTTTCTTTACAAACCATTATGAAGGGCTTATGAGTATATACTTACACAAAGAAAACATTTTTATGATTATGGATCATATCCATAAACTGTTCAATTTGTGTTAGGTATTTTACAAGTTTGGTAATTATTTATTGCAATTCATTAACTGAACTAGTTTATGCTATTTTATAGAAATGGCACCCAGTAAAAGGAATGTGAACTCCCGTAATACGTATGATCCAAAGAGTAAGAAGGATCATATCATTCGTGGTCCTAATCTAGAATTTAGAAGGGAAATAGTTTCCCACGTATTATCATCATATGAAGAAATAGTATCATGTGTTAATAAGATGAGTAATGAATTCTTGGAGTCCTATGGCTTTGAAGAGAAGCAAGAGAAGAAGAGGATGGAAGAGAGAAAGATGGATAATGGGAAGATGTAAAAGAAGAATTTTACCATATGTGATAACTGTGGGATGAAACACCCTGGAACATTCCTGAAAGGAATGGGATTTTGTTATATGTGTGGAGGAAAAGGGCACAATTTATGTGACTTCAAGGGTAAGTAAATGGTTTCAAATTTAAAATGCTTCATTTTCAAGTAGTTTAGACACTACGCGAACCAATGTCCCAGTCATCAGACTATGCCGCAAATGATGTTATTGGATAATAATCATGTTATGATACTACCACAGATGAAGAGGAATGACTAGTGTTCTTATGTTGTTATTCTAGAATTATTTCATTTAAGTGTTTTATCAGTGATATTCTGGAAATAATTAAGGATTTTACTGCAGTACTATTTAATTAAAGATTTGAGATTTTATGGTACTAAGAAAAGTGACTCTACAGCGAGTTAAAATTTTCAGAAATTACATGGCTGAAGGAAAGATAAACATTAATATGGTCTTAATATTGAGGTAGTGATTTTGGAATAAGAGATGGTTGATTTTGGAAATTCGGGATGTTGCGGTGTTCTAAAAGAATATATGAGGAAGGAATTCACATGTAATTACCTGGAAAAAATGATCCACATTATGTTTAAATTCCTTGTAAATTTTGGATTGTGAGTTTGGATAATAGTATTTTGGATAAGTCTAATGGTTGGAATGGATTAAGTTTGAAAGGGTTTTTTTTGGATTTTTATAAAAGGACAACATGCAGACCGTGTGACGACCCATCGTGTCGGACAAAGCTGCAGGAATCGAACCCACAACCATAGTGCAATTGGGATTTATCGCCTACCATTGTGCTAAATGAAGTTCTTGGATGGTATAATGTAGTTTCTTTACATATAGAGTCTGATATGTGACTTATAAATTCATTATATTTGGAACCCTATACGATTAGGATAAATAGAGTATTTTTGAGTTGTATTTTGTTTTGGGGTGAAAGATGAGTTTGTGGTAGAAATTTATAAATGGATAAACTCTAATTATAATATAAGTATATCTCCTTATGATCTTAGCCAATCTCATAAATAAATTACTCAACATTAAGAAAAGTAACTTGGAACAAAAATGTTGTCCTAGATGGTATCTTAGATCATCACTAATTTATGGCTTTGGTAATGTTGTACTTTTCATAACCATGTTCTCTACCACTCTCCATCAGATAATTGATGGTTATATTTCTCTTCGATATCCATATTTTCCTACATGGAACCCAAGTATGTGTTATTTTCAGTAATATTTATACTTTCCACACTTTATTTTAAATAGAGGCTTCATTAATTCATTTTTCGATGTGTCATTTCAACTATGATATTTTGAAACTTCAAAAATGTGTTATCCTAATACCTTATTTTTTGTTGAACCAATGGTATTTTAAATAATCATAGATTGATGAATTTAAGTACTTCAATTTTAACCTTGTTTGTGATTGATGACCTCAATCACTACCTATAAATATTTACATTCTTCGTCCAATTATATGTCTATAATTGCCACCAATTTCCTCCGAATCGATATCATAATTTTGTGATGACCCTTTCATTTATCTTTTCAACTTGTTAAGACTAAATTTTATTAACCAAATTTCCGATGTGAGTTTTTCCACAAAGATATTTTCTATTTTCAACATTTATTTTCAAAGAAAAATATCAAATTGGGAGGATGCAATTTATTTAAGGAGGGGAAAATGTAACACCCAGAGCTTCCACGATACACTTCTCTTTAAATAATACAGCAGCGTGTGTTGTACGCAACTTGGAGTTCTAACACACACCCCGACCAATCAAAGTAGCCGTTATAAATAGTAATAACGACTTTTTAAATTTTTAGAAATTTTATCTCTCAAAATGGACTTCATTTTTGGGTTTGGAATATCGAAATTATCCTATGTTAAATTTTTTGTATTTTTCTGAGAACTTCCAATTTTTATGAATAGTGAAAAATACTTAAATTTTTTTAATCAAAATAATTAATAATGATAATTTATATTATTTAGTGGTTTTAAAGGATAATTAGAATATATTTTTACCATTTTATCCAATGGTGTTCATTAGAATTAATTTCACATTGAAATTGGACATAAACAATTGTCAATCTTTTGATATATATTGTTTCTTAAAAATAAGCTATTTGTTGTAACAGCAGGAATTAATTATAAAATTAATTAATGCAACTTATATGTTTGGAATTTTGTAAAATAGACCTCATTTTTGAATTCAGAATATCAATTATAGCGTAGGGTGAAATTTTGGCATTGTTCGGAAAAACTTCAAATTTGGATGAATAGTGAAACCACTAAGTGGTAGTTAAAAAAATGAATATTTTCTAAAACATAATTTTACCGCTTCTGTGAATGGAATTTCTAAAATCCTATAGACACGGTTAATATCATGTAGTAGAATTTGTTTCAATGAGATGAAAATAATTTTTTTGGGAATAGTGACTTTTTACTTTTATTTACCACGGTTAAAAGTAAATAGGGTAATTAAGGGTAAAAATGATATTAATATTACCCTAACACATGTCCTAATTCTATTGGACAAGTTTATCTCGACCAAAAACAACCTTAGAAATAAAATATTATCATTTAGGTCCACTTGGATTAGATTAGGACATTTATTATTATTTAATTCAAAGAAGAGTTAAAAGAGTTGAAATCAATGTTTATTTACTATAAAAAATTTAATATAGTACATAAGATAAATTACATTGTTAATATTCATTAGAAAGATAAAACGATTTCCTAAATAATGATAGTTTATTTATAATTTTTAAACATTAAATAATTTAATTTATTTCTGACCCAATGATGATGAAGTAATTACCTATTTAATGAAAAATTAGAATAATTGAAATTATAAATACCCAAATAAATATAATTTGAGACATTTTATGAATTAAACTTATTTTCTAGGTTAATATGACATGTTAAGAGTGATTTTATTTACCTTTTTAGAAGAAATAATTCTTTTATGATTTTTTCAAAAATCAATGATTGAATAGTGTCAAAATTTACATAAAAGAGTTTTTAAAGAAAATATTATATTATTAATTGATATTAAATTCTTAAAAATCTAAGGATAGGCCAAGAGACTTATATCATGATAGGTGTATCATTATTGGAACTATTTGGGGTATCTTGGATGTATATAGTACGTTTATTAACCATATAATATAAAAATACAAAGAGACATTGTAAAAGTGAAACTAATTAACTAAGAGTTAATACTAAAAGAAATTACTGTGATCAAATTGAATCATTATTAGAAATAAATAACTACTTTTTCCAGGGTTATAATCAACAATATGTCATTTAATTTGAGTAAAATTAATAATTAGTATTTTGACATGATGTTATTTGTATTCTATAAGCCTTAACAACATTCTGAAATTTCAAACATTTCAAATGGATAAGATTTGTTCTTTTCTTATTATATATATTTAAGAAAAATTTTAGGTAGAATAGCCCATTATTGTGAAAATACAAATCATCTTTATTTTGTTTGTAAAAATAATGAATCATTATGAAGAAATATAAAAAACCATAGAGTCTTTTATGATAGGTAAAAATGATTTTTTATGAAATAATTTTATTTATAGATCTACAGTTACAATACATTTATAATACATAAGTTGAACATTTAAAATATGGAAGTGGTTGTGCTCATGTGTTGGGGATGCAAAAAACAGTCACTAACTATGACACCAATAATACTAAAACTAAAATAAAAAGTGATAATACTAGTTCCAATGATTTATGTACAAAATGTAAACATATATCTCATACCAAATAAATAGATATTATGCAACACTTTTTTCGGTATCACACAGTTAAAAGTGATATCATATTACAATTCATAAAATTAAATATAAACATGATGATATTTTTAGGAATACATTACCATTCAACAGATTTCAATACATTAATCAAAAGAAATGAAGCATTAATGATATGTAATCATTCATATCTTTGTGTTTTTTACAAATCTCCTTACATTTAGTTTGTCTTTTTCTTATAGATATTATATATGATTATTGTTAAAAAAATTGTTTCTTCTAAAAAAAATTTATTAGTTTTTTCAAATCATATTTCATTATAAAATTTTCTAGGTTAGTACATTAAAAGGGATCGTCAGTATTATAATGAATTTTTAATTTTCAAGAAATTATTTTTTCCATAAAAAAATATTCTTTAATTCTTTTTGTAAAAAATTATAATATAAATATGTCCTAAAAACCATCATAGTCAAGTTAGTTTAAAAAATCTAGAAGAACAGGTTGTTCATACTGATGACACATTCCATCTCAAAAATGCATTATTCTTATTATTTAAATTTATTGTCCATTTCACTACAGTTTTCCACCATTTTAGAGTGATATATTTTTTAATATAATTTTATTTTTATTTTTTTAGTATTAGTCAATTTTGATATGATTAATTATATTTAAAAAACACCCACAAGAGTTTAAAATTAGAAAAGCAGTTCCATTATGGAATATCAACTATTCGATTAGAAAGTTATCAACACAATAGTTTGATCTATTTTTTAAGATGAAGAATCATCTCAATAAAATACATATATATGGTCCCTTGGTCCAAAATTTGATTCTCAAGAGCTATTGCACATGCTCACTATTGCATTTACATTGTTCAGTCTATAAGTTTTTCCATCTATCCAACCAATCATATTCAATCTCATTTCGATTGTATAAAAATAAGACAAAGATGATTATTTTGTTCTCCAATAATGTTTAGTAGAAATAAATTTATTTGTAAAAATTATTTTACTTTCAAAATGTACATTAGTGTTCTTGTTTTGGAAAACAATTGGTAGAAAATCAATATCATGAAGTTGATACTACCTGGATGATTCTCGCAAATTTTATGCCTCTTAAAATTTTCATGATGATTGTCTTGAGGATTTAAAATATATGATGCATTTTGAATTGAGATGGTTTCATGATTAGGAGAATTGAATCTCTATGGCAGTGTGAAGTGTTTGAAAGAGATCACTGTGACAACATCAAATTTAAGTATGGCATTATAAATGGAGGACCGTCTCAAAGTCATTTTAGAAATATCCATAAAATGCACTTGAGGTGGTCGATCATAGAGACTGTCTATGATTATAAATAAGAGGCTAACCATCTTCAATTGTTATAAAAAATTCATAGAAAAAATCCTAAATTGGACCGACTTCACGAAGCTAGTGGTACTATGTAAAACAGGTTGGCTGTTGGAAATTGAGCATTATAAAAAGACTATTTTAGTCTTGATCAATGTGAATGCCTACGTTTATATATATTTTTTGGAATATGGTATTTTTTGTGTTGTTTATGTGAGCTTCGAAAAGGAAGGTTGTTCCACATCGATCCAAGATTAGTAGATTTCCGTACGACCAAAACATTGTCGGCGTATTCTCTCTGGAGATTTCCCTTAGTGGTGAACCATGTAACATTACAGTGTTTTCTCATAATGTGTGAATAATTTATTTCTTATCATATGAATTATTAATGTTTTCGAAGTTCCTACCTATGTGGGAACAAGATCTATCACATTATACGAAACAATTTACACCATGATTCACCTATATCCAATCATGGTGTTCTAGGGTCCTTCTTGTGATATCAGAGAAGAAGGTTGAAGTTGTTAAATCTATCATCTCCTATTTTCCAATGAGATCATAGATAATGTCATTGGATTTCACCACTTTGATGGAATATAATTTTAGATCTAGATTAATTTTATGAGATCCAATCTATGATCTCTCGGGATTGATGTCCTCTTTTATACTTCACAAAGAATATATGTATCTAATCCGAGAGCGTTGTCCTTGACTAATACAGACAATATGATTCTTGATGAAGATTCTAAATCATAGAACATTCTAACTGTGACGATGTAACACCCAAGGTAAATAAAGAATATGAAATTTTAATATTTATCCATATTTGTGAATAAAATATTAATATGACTTTAAATGGGACACTATGCTCGATGGCATACCCAACACGCAACAACGAGTTTCTTGGGAATCTTACGTTGTTCTCTAATAATAAAATAATATTATTTTAAATGGTAGTTAACATGTAGCTGTTGTATTGGCAGGAATGGATAGAAATAACTAAAATATGATTATATATGTTTTTAAATGTCTTTACATTTATCCAATAAATGATAAAGGCTTAAAATATGGAAATAATTCAATTTTAGGCGTATATGCCCTAGTTTTCACTAAAGTTTCACTTATCACCTTTTGATAGAGAACCGTCATTAAATATAGTTTTTTTCACTATTATACATTCTATTGGACCAAATAAAACTCTTCTTTAGAATCGGGACATCAGAATTTACTTTGTGTAAATTTTTGGTATCTTTCCGATAAAGTTCATTTTTTAATGAATAGTATAAAATGTTGTATTTTAATTCAAAACCTCTTTTTAATCTAATTTATTTATATGATTAGATTATCTTTTGAATTTGTTTTAAATTGAAATTAGAATATATTTTTACCATTAAATTCAATAGTGGTCATTGGAATTAATTTCACCTTGAAATCAGACTTAAACTAGTGTCAATCTTTTGATACTTATTGTTTCATAAAAAAACGCTATTTGCTCTGACCGCCTGAATTAATTATTAAATTAATTAATGTTACTTATATGTTTTTAATTTTTTAAAATAGACTTCATTTTTGAATTCGGAATATCAAATATAGCTTAGGGTGAATTTTTGGTATTTTTCTGAAAAACTTTAATTTTTGATGAATAGTGAAACCACTAAGTGGTACTTATAAAAACTGATTTTTCATTTAAATGAAATTTTACCACTTCTGTGTTTTGAATTTCAAAAATCCGACATACATGGTTGTCATTATGAAGTAAAATGTTGTTCAATGAGATTAAAATAATTTTTTGGTGAATAGTAACTTTTAAGTTCTTAATCGCGATTAGAAGTAATTAGTGTAGTTTAAGGTAAGATTAATGCTTTAATAAAATAAATTGACATAGACACATGTCCTACCATCATTTGATTTGTCATGGTCGACCAAGAGAATTCATGGGTCAACTTGATGTCCCCATGGAGCCACATTGGTTGGAAAATGACATAAATACCTTTTTATTTACTGTTAAAGTAAAAATGACACAAACATGAGATGTTTTACTAAAACAATTTTTACCTGGGGTTATACAAGTCATATTTTTGAGTATAAATAGTCATTAGAAATATAAAAAGATTTCATAAATCATAGTAGTTTTTTTATAATTTTTAGACGTGAAATAAATTAAATTATTTATGATATCATGATGATGCAGCGATGACCTCATTATTTAACGATTTAAATAAAATGGAAGGATAATGTAATATCTAAGACATAAACATGTCCAAAACTTATTGGATCAGTGTATTTCGAACCCTTATCACCTTTTACTAGAATTATATCAATTTGGGACCTCTTTAATCTGAATATCATTTTAAAATAACGTGACTTTTCTTTACATTCCAAGAGTGCCCCTCCTCTCCTCTTATAAAAGCCTCAAACCTCTACCTCCTTACCCTCACTCCCAAAACCTTTGGCTCGGCCAAACCCTGCCCATTTTGTCTACTAACATCCCTATCTTACTCCTTGAAGCCTCACTTTGGGCAGAAGTCTTCCCAAGGAAGCCTTTGAGCTCAAACCAAAGGGAGTTATCCGATTTTAAGGTAATGTCTTCACTTGAGTCCTTTTGTTTTATTTTTCCTCTCCAACCCCCTAAACTATTTTTATTAATTTCTTTTGTAAAAAATACAGTGTAATAAATATTCTAGGATGTTTTTATAAGAAGGATTAGAGCTACACTTACACACACCTATATCTAATGGTTAAAGAACATACTGTTTCCGTGGATGGAGAATTTCTGCCTCACGAAACGATGATTGTTCAAAACTCATATAACACCATCAAAGGTGGCCATTAAGATGTAACTATATTTATATATGATATATAATGTGTTTAGGTTTTACTTAATCTTCTGTATCTTTCATTTGTGGCTTACCTTTATGGGTTCCATTATGGGTATACGCGATATCTTCATTTTAGGAAGTGCAGACTACCGCCCCCTCAATGTGATGTGATTCGTTAATGCCATATGTGGGACGTATAAAGTATGGATTTAATGTTATTAAATATGATGTTATACTGGGATTATAATATACCTCTATATCATTATTATTTCTTTCCATTAAAGTATGATATAGAAATGAAAGTAGCGTTCATGCATACGTACAGTTTACCGTCTCCATGAACGGTGCATTTCATTTCTTATCCCCAAATGTAATGTACTACTATAAGTACATGTATATAATGGATATATATGATGAATGATACATCTAAATGATGAATATAATTCTTGAATTAAAATATACATACCTCTCATTTAGTTTTGATTCCATTAATATGACAAAGAAATGAAAGTAGCATTCATGCGTACGTACGGCTTACCGTCTCCATGAACGGTGCATTTCATTTCTTACCTATAAATGATTATGTGATATTATAAATACATATATATTCTAGATATATATGATATATATGATATCCAAATCAGTATTGTCATTATGGATATAAAGAACCTTTGACCACACGAACCACATGTAATTGTAAGAAGTCCACTTTCAACTTAAGAAACAAATATCGACAAAACAAACATTATTAACTTAAATGATTACATAATGTTTATAACATGGAAATAAGTGATATAAAATGAATAAAGAAATTGAAAAAGGTTCTTAAGAAATTATAAATTTACTCAATTTTATTATTCAGGATGTTAAGGAATGATCGAGTCAAGTCGGACCCGAGGTAAGGGATCATACTCCTCTCTTTCTTTTTTAAGTACGCTCTTTTATGTCATTCCTTTAAAAGAAAATCATTATTTTTATTGGGATGTTATTTTATATTAATCTTACTGTAATTTTTATGTTCATATGATGAGAAACCCTATTGTCTCTCATCAATCCATTTTGGACATTTTGAGTGGCGTCGTTAGGCTGCCGAATTTTCGCAAGAGATCTAACCTCTCTCTTTCTTTTTAAGTACTCTCCTTTTTGTCACTTCTTTTAAGATCCTCTTTGTTATGTTGGGGGATGTTCTCTTATATTACTATTTCTATAAACTTTATGTTAATTTAATTAGATACCCTATTTGATCTCATCAATCCATTTTTGTAAGTTTATGTGGCGACGTTAGGCTGCCGAGTTTTCGTAAGGGATTTTTCATCTCATTTTTATTTCCCGTGAGATTTATGCAACATTTTCCACCATTTCCTTTGATTGGTGTATTTACTTCCCATTATTATACTATTTTTGTAATATAATTTCATTTATGGGTACTTACATGTTCATTGTATGACCCTTCTTCAATGGGGTGTACGTTTCGAATGTTACCCAAGTCGGTAAGGGAACCTTTCACCCTCCTATTTTTAAAAGACTTCTTTTGTTATGTCTTTTAATTCACATACTATTATGATTGGGATATGTTATTATATATCCTTATTAATGTAAATTTTATGTCCAAGTGATGAGATACCCTTTTTATCTCTCATCAACTCATTTTATGAGTTTTGAAGTGACGCCGTTAGGCTGTCGAATTTCTATAAGGGAACTTCTTAACCCACTTTCAATTCATTGGGTTAAACCTCTTATTATTGATTTTATTATGCCAAGATTATGTGTGGAATATCTATGTTGTAGTTTCCACAAACCTTTGTGTGGATATACTATTTCTACACATAATCACCTCATTGATAAATTCATATGTCATTTAGACGGAATTGTATCGGAAATCATAACTCAATCTCATTTCATTGAGATAAATATCTATGTCATTGGTTTTGTTTTTCCATGATTATGTGTGAATGAACTCTGATTGTTTTACACATAATATCCACTTATATTTTGTGTATTCGTATTTTTCACACATAATCATGTAATTGATTTATCCTTAATCTAAGGATACCGACATTGTAAGGGACTTCGTCTCATTCTCCTATCATTGAGGCATATTTAGTTTTACACACAATATTATTTTATATGGTGTATAATCCCCTTTGACTTTTAATATTATTCAAAAGGAATATTTTTATATGAAACATTTTACTGAACGATAAAAAGGAATGTTTCTTTTAACGTACGCGGTGACAACGACCTTTTCCGCCGCCGGGAGTATTATTTGGTCTTTGGTTTCCTCAACAAGCCGTAATGTTTTTTTTAAATGAAATAAATATCATATACTCTTTTATGAATGTTGGTATTGAAAATGGTTTTTATAAATGATTTGTTATGTCGATATATTTAAGTGATATATTGTGATCGAAATGTGGAAATGTTTTATTTCCATTATATTTGTTTAATTTATTATGATTTTATAATGGTACATGGACATTATGACGGGTGGTGTCGTGAATTACAGGACGGGTGGTTACGTTATAACCTCCAATGCATTGGGTATGGAAGTCGGCCGTATGGCTATTCCATTAGGTATGTATGGAAGTTGGACGAATGGCTATTCCATTAAGTGATATGATTGTAAGTGGACCTTATGGTTATTCCACTTAAGTATGTTTATTCCCCAAGTTAACTTTATATGTTATGTGATCTTTATATGGGTTTTATGGTAATCTTTTGGTTAGAGAAGGGTATGTAATGAACCTTTATTCAGTGAAGAGTTTTTACTGCTTCGAAAAGGTGAAAAGTATTACTTTGATAATGTATACATGGATTACTTGTTGTTTTGAAAAAATAACAGTTTTCATTCTTTGTGTATCCCTTACTGAGCTTTTTATGCTCATCCCAAGTTTTTGAAATGTTTTTCACAGGACATAACGTGGAATAAGGTCAAGGATGGGATCAAGGGAACTTCATGCAACCTAAAACATGGAACTGGACATGTTTCTTTTTAAGAATTTTTATGTTATGGAAACTTAGTAAAAGTTTCTACTTTGTAATTTTTTGAGATGTAATAGTTATGTATTAATTCTTTAAAACTCTAAAACTGAAAAGATCCTCAATGTGAATTATTCATTTAATTCAATATTATGTAAGGATTAAGGACGAGGCCTTATAGACAATTTCTAAATTAGATCTATCTAAATTTGATGAGATTAATCCCATTAAATTCTATGTGGGAAATATAAGAGAAGAAATATGAAGGATTATACAATGTAACGGAGGGAAAACTACAAGTATTGCATAATATATCTGATTATCTAAATATTCATTCTAATAAAACTGAAGATTCCTACATAAATTTTATTACTGATGTAGTTATACCTATTCGAGGTCTTAAGGATGAAATCAATGATATCAATATTTGGATTTTTTTGACTAGGAATCTACCTCAAACACTCCAATAGTGTTATTCATTGCAGAATGGGATCTATCTAACCACTCTATAGATGATCTACTGAGTAGTATAGTGGCATATTAAATGAGAGTAGCCACGAAATGTGATTAAATAGGTAAGCAATGGACTGGAATTAAAATCCATTGGAAAACTAGAAATCTCATAAGACAAGGATGATGTAGATAATGAGGATAGAGAATATCTTTCCCTCATTTCCTTGAAATTAAATAAGGGAAAATTGTATTTAGCTGGAAAGTAACCTATGGATTTTTTCTCATGTATTAGAGTTGGGAACATTTCTTCATAGTGCATATGAAATCTCAATGATGACAAAAATGAAGCTTGAGGAATACGAACACAATAAAAAAACATTTTTCAATAGGGTTGACTTCTAGACTTATATAAAATTTTAGAGAAAACATTTTTTCAATGAATAATAAGATAATTATAGTGACTAATTTGATAATGATGAACCCAAATAAAAGTATGGATCTGATTCATCGATGATGGATACCGTTCAAAAAACATATCCTTTGGGATATAAAGAAATAGATAATCAATTAAAAACCAATGTTGATATAGAGTTTAAACATAACAGTTTTTTTAGTAATATTGATAATCAACGTAATAAATGAAAAAAGTGGAGAGAAATTATTGACGAATCATTATAATATATTGATTAGTATGAATCTAAAATTGAATGAGTATAATAACTAGTGATAGTATAGTTAGAAACCCCTTAAAGAATGTAAGATGTAGTGGAACTAAAGATGAGAATTGAAGAATTGGAAACAATCATCAATTACCTCAGCTTTAGACTAGATGAGAAGCCCAATAATATCTATGGAATTGAACAAAAAGTTGTTAATATTTTAGGTATACTAGAAAATTAATCAATTTAAATAGAAACAAAATAAGAAAATATAGTTCGGAAGATTCTATGATTCTAAATTTTTGTATAGATCTATGAATGGTTCTGATGGGGTTGAAAATGTTATGAATGATTTAAGACCCTAATGCATTGAAAATAGTGGAATTAGTTGTTATGATAAAATATCAAATGATTCAAATAATGTTGGGAAAAATGATGGAAATCTGATATTTGGTCATGTTAAAAAAATTCCTGAATTACTGAAAAATAGATTCCACTATTCAATCTGAAAGAAAAACTAGAATCTATCCTTAGGTATCTGGAAATGATAATAAGTGAAACTCTTTTTAAGGAAGTATACATGAAGTGGAATCAAAATGATAAGACATTTGGACTCATGAAATGTCAATTCAACAGTTATCTGGTCCACACCATGTCATATTGAGAAGAGGCAAGGATCTATTTGAATAGGGAAAATATAAGAGCTCGTAAAATAAAAACACAAATTATCATACATCTTATAGAAGAAATAATTTCTAAAGATTTTTTTCACTATTATAACATTTTCCATAATGTTTTGTATTAAATGTATAATAATTATAAGATAAAGCCATATAACTCTGAGAGACAGGTCAATAATCAACAACCATATAGTGTGGCTATTTCCAATTAGGTATATCCTTTTAAAGAATAGTATGAATATAAAAAAACTACTGAGGTGGAAATTTTATTTTAAAGGCCATCACTATCCACCTCTATTTCTAATATTTTATAGAAGGAAAAGAGGAAAATTAAAAAAACCAACCTCATAAAAGTAACTCTTAATGCTTCCCTGAATAGTTGCACGTGGAATCCTGATTGTAGGTTCTCATTCCATATGATAGTAAATTAATATATGTTATAAAATATTAAGAAAACTTTTGATAGACCAGTAGGGATCTATGATTATGGTTATTTCAAGATCGAAGGAATTGGAAGAATTGAATTGGAAATTAGGAAAATAATGAAAATTGAAATTATTTACATGGATGGGTTATTTCATAATATTTTAAGTTTAAGTAAAATCTTTGATGCAAGACATACAGTGAAATTAAATTTGAAATAATTACTATAATGGGATTAAAAAGGAATACTCTAATGAATGGTTATATAATAGAAGTAAACATGTATCATGTTGACAGAAAAGAAAATATTTTCTACCTAACAATTGAAGAGGAAAACCACTTGTTCCATCATAGATTTCTTCACATTAATCATCAAGACCTAGAATTTATATCTAAACTAATGATTTCCATGGATATTCCAAATTTGATGCATGAATAGTAGAGGACTTGTGGTTCTTGCATGCAAGTAATTTTGGCGTATAGGTTATGTTCTCTAATAAAGAAAATAAAATCAAATCCTCTTCACCTAATCCATTCATGTGTTTGGGGCCAGATAAATGTTGATGAATCTCAGGGAGAAATGTACATTGTCCTCATCATAGACGATTACTGTATGAATTCTTAGGCTGTGGTTATACACAAAAATTTGAATGTGCTGGATTTTTTGAAGACATATAGATAAATAGTTGAAAATTATTTGGGTTGGAAAATAAATGTTTTACACTCTAACAATGGATGAGAATATATATCCATTAAGCTTAAAATTTCCTATAGAAATATGGAATACAACATCAGGTGGTAGCTATGAGAACCCCAGAGAAAATGCAGTTGTTGAGTGCTATAATCGAGAGGTGAATAGTACTGAGAGATAAATTCTAAGTGAATGTCCTATGTCATTCCATTATTGGAAAGAGGATGTTCAAGATGTTAAATATATTCAAAACCGAGTTGGTATTTATACGGAAAAAACAAAGAAACAATATGATTTGTTTCATGTACAGAAGACCTCTTTAAAATATTTCAGGGTTTCTGGATGTAATTGTTTTTTAGAAATAATGGATGAAATCAGGGAATATACGGTTATGCGGCTGATGAAAGAATATTATTCAGAAATTCAATGAATATAGAAACCTACAATTGTTTCAATATGATCCATGGAAAATAGTGAAAAGTAGTGATGTTAATATAGTTGAATATTTGATAAAAAATACAATGAGGGGATCTTTTTCCAATGTGAATGATGATATAGAATATAGTGTACATGGAATATTTTCTAATGTTGATGTTTTGGATTGTGTAAAAAACATTCATTGGTCACAAAATTTTGTGGATCAAAATGTCTAATGGGAAGAAGTATATTCAGCTAAACAAATCCTCATAAATCTTATATCATAAATTTATAAGTATAAATTGATCTATCCAATATCATTTGGGATTGGATTCCTCCCTCTAAGGCATGTAGAATAAGGAATAATGCACAATATGCATTTCTATGATTGGTTGAACCATACTCATTTGAAGAAGCTACAAATTATAAATCATGGTATAATGCTATGAATGATGTATTGGACCAAATCGAAAAAATGAAACATGGGATTTAGTCAAGATGTCAAATCTCACAATGTGATAGGTACAAAGTCTATTTTATAACATATATGATGATAAGGGTAATGAGATCATAAATAAGGTGTGATTTGTGTGTACATTCTATTGAAAATTGAAGGTATCTATGTTGAAGAAACAAATTATCTGGAACTATTCAAATTGGGCCACCCGTTTGGGAATCGAGTCCATCGGGCTTTCGGGCCACATAAGCCTTCAGGTCAGTAGGGATTTCGGGCCACCTTTAAGGAACTCGGGCAACCTCAAGGCCTTTAGGCCTCATGCAGTTTCCACAAACACACTACAAAAAAAGAAGCAGCCCCTGAAGAAGATTCAGAGCAGGTGCACACACCAGAGCAGAACCAAATGGATTGTCAGAATGAGAGGGTATGGCTAAGCCATCGGTACCAACATGTGCATTCATGGGAAGCCTAGCCAGACAGCCATGCAAAGGTGTAGAATTACTATCAGGAAACAGATGATGGGGAGGGGCATTTCCTTGTAGATAGTCTGGATTAATTCCTTAATTCCATTGTGTCATGTAATCTATTAATCCTATGGGCCTTGTAATCTTTAAGCCTATGGGGCTTGTAAGGGTTCCCACTCATCCCTTGAAAGGGGGTTATCACAAATCAATAACAATTAAGTCCTACGGTCCATTCGGCTAGTGGGAAGACTGGAATAATTATAGATATTTTTTATATTGGATATTTAATGTGGGTATAAAGTATAGAAAATGTATGTCAAGGAAACAATCTTTAATATTCTTCTTGAAAAAGAAGTATACAATGTACAACTGGTGGGTTTGTTTCTTAAAAATGATAAAATGTTGGTGT
Organism: Viscum album; assembly: GCA_963277665.1. Classification (NCBI taxonomy): domain Eukaryota; kingdom Viridiplantae; phylum Streptophyta; class Magnoliopsida; order Santalales; family Viscaceae; genus Viscum; species Viscum album. The sequence continues at coordinate 1,781,887,585 of OY728119.1, read as the reverse complement.
TCACATTGGTGAAAGAACTCTATGGTCTAAAGTAAGAACCACGTGCATGGTACTCTTAGATGGATTACAATCTTAAAAATGATGGAATTTAAAATATGAGGTGTGGATCACAATCTCTATTAGAATAATTCATAGAATAATATTTTTAGGATACTGGTGTATTTGGATGATATTAATTTATGTGGATGAAGGTAGGGATTAGTGGATGAATTAAAAAATCACAAGAAATTATATTTTGAAAAGAATATTATTGTGAAAATCTGATACATCTTGGTGCTAAATGTGATTCCATGGAAATGATGCACATTAATCTGTCAGGAAATGTGGTCGATAGATTTTCTCAAGAAATTAAATATGCATGACTACATTCCAATTTTGACTCTGATTTTGGTAGGAAAAAACATGGAAAGCACAAGGATGAAACTTCTGTGGATCCCACTATGTATCAAAGAATCATTTGAAGCCTCAAATACACTACTAAAACCTGACCAAAAATTTCCTTTGAAACCATCTGGTTGGTGCATTTTCAATGTAATCCAATGGAAGAACATATGGTGTTAGTGAAAAGATTCACGAGGTGCATTCCAAGTACTCATAATTATGGGTTATACATTGCTGTAGGATGAGATAGTGATCTCTCAACATTCGTTGATACTGAATAATCTAGAGATGTAGTCAATAGAAAGTACCCTTGTAGTGGAGCATTCTATATTGGAATGAACTCTGTGGGATGGTTGAACACGAAATCAGAAAGTACATCACTTTTTATTGCTGAAGAGGAATAAATATCCACTAAAAATAGTGGACTTAGATTATTTTTATGATGTAGAAACTGATTGACATTAGTGATGTGGTGAAAAAACTGATTATGATTCCATGTGATAACAAGAGCATGATTTATATTAAAAATAATCCAATTCAACATTCACGTACAAAACATATTGAGAGATTATATGACAATATCATGTTTAAAGTTGAGAAAGAATGGTAAACATATATCATGTTTGAATTTATGATAAAGTGGATGATACTTTTACTAAGCCACTGGACGTACCTATTTTTGAGAAACATCAGTTTAACCACGGTGTTGAACCATATAATTGTTTAGAAGGAGGTCATGGGATTTCCCACCTCCCATTTATTTTCACTTTTTAAATATATTTATTGAATTGATAAAGATTTATGGGGGAGATATGTTCCATAAGGAGTATGTCTTATTATGTACAATGTTCGAATACTAGTCTTTGGGTTTATTTCCAATGTGGGAGAAATGGTTAAATTCAAAATCGAAATGTATAGATTGACTTTTTTGATTGTGGTTGTGACTTTAGGAGAATAAAGAATGGAGGAATTTATTGAGTATCACGAGGGATGTAAATAGTGAAACCAATTAAATTTTGTGTTGAAAGAGTAATAGGGGTAATTTGAACTCATATAACAAAATTCATATCATCCCTACAGTTTTATATATATAATTTCAAACATAGACTTAGATTGTTGGTTTAGTTGATTCTTGGGTATCATGTTTTAATAGAGGATGATTCTATATTTAATTCAACTACAAAATACCATCAATCCCAGAGGGAGATATATTTTGAACCAATATTATCATGATTATTTCGATGATGTGAAGATTTTATAATTTAGATAGTGTTAATTCATAGTTATGAAAGTTGGAGCTCTAAGGCGGCATGAAATGTTTGACAGGGAGCATCGTGACAACCTGAAATTTCTATGGGGATTTGAGAATTGAGGATCATAAGAAGACGTTTTTGATTGTTCTATAAAATGGTCTGGATGTGGTGAAGCTTCGTGGCTGTCCATAACTTTAAATAAGAGGCTACACCTCTTCATTTGTAGGAAATTTTTCCGATAAAATCTGTAATCGCTCTGATTTCACAAAAAATGGTTTCTCAATGGAACTGGTTGTCTTTGAAAGATTGATCTTTGCAAAAAGACTATATTATTCTTGACTAAAGCTAATCACTTATGTATTGAGTGGTTTTAGAAGATGGTATGTTCCATGTTGCCTCATTGTGCTTCATGAAGGAAGGTCATTCTATATGGGGATTGTGCATCAAGAAGATATGTTTTTTCACAAAGGCGAAGGAGCTATTTGATGTACTGTGATTTGAAAAGTATTGATCCTTGAGATCCAGTAAGCATTTCACTATACTAATTAATGAAATAGAGTGATCTCTATGATAGAGTGTGTTTTAAGAACAAGATTTGTGAAGGAACTTTGTAAAAGGATGTTTTTGAACATTAGTTTTTTAAAGAAGAGGTCTTTCAGTATAAATCATCACATATCAATGGTACAAGAAGAGTCCTGTGAAAATTTACAGACAACAACATTATTTCAAAATCATTAAATCAACATTTTGGTTGATAAACTGGGTTTATCTTATATTGAATAGTTAGCGACGGGGAGTCAATAGATGTGTTCTGAGGGATGTAGTGAGTTATCCCTAAATTATTATAATGGAAGTGTTCCTAGCACATATTGACTATTACTGAAATAATGTTTTCATTGATATTGAATGTTATTGTGTTATGGTAAAAATGGCACATTTTCGGTGTATTCTCTTTGTCTGTAGCCTTTTGCAGTGAACCATGTAAAACTGCTATCTCGTCTCTTTGTGTGTGAATGTTTGATTTATAATCATATCCGTCATAGCGGAATAATGATTTAATTGTATTGGGGGAACAATATCCATCACATTAATAGAGCAATTTGAAACCATGATCCACCCCTCCACTCATAGGGTGTTCTATGATCGTTCTTATATAAATTCTCACCATGAAAATTATCAACTTTTTTCATAGTACATTTTTATGTTGATGTGGATTTTCCATCACAAACATTTCATTGAAATTGTATATAAATTGAATAAATAAGAGCATAGTATTCATTATCATCTCATGATTTCAATTTCATAATGATTTCTCAATATAATAGATTTCATCATATTGGAATACGTGGTTAACATGCGATTGGTTGACCTTGTAACATTTGTTCTTTTGATCATATAGAATATAAAAACTAATTTTTTCATCTCATTGATTATAATCATTCCAAACAAAATGAAATTAATTATACTAATTCTTGATGAAGAATCAACAAAAGTTTTTAAAAAACTTGGGGATGATGAAATAGTTTTAGTGCATTCATGCAGATAAATTAATATAATGAAAAATAATATAAAGGATAAAGAATCATCTTGTAAAGAGGATAATAATTTATTGTATCCAAAAGTGGTCACAAATGGTGTTTATGAATAAAGAATGAGATTAACTGATGATTAGTAACTTTGTCTTCCCCAAAATGGAATAGATCCTACTAGGGCTATGTATATAGGAGATCGTGCTACTGAAAATCATGAGGAAGAATAAATAATAATAATAAGAAAAATAAGAGAGACCCATATATTGTTTTATCTAATAATATGATCAATGTACTATATTTTAAATGTGAGAAGGTAGGATTACAAAATAAGGGTGCAAGGCTAGTGTTTCAAAAACATTACTCTGAGTTTATAATGTTTCCACTATCAAATTTAACGGAAAAGTAATAATAGACTCTTATAGTGAAATTTGTAAGTCAATCAATATGACCATTAGTTGTGGAATGATAATCACTAATTTAATTAGAAAAAGAGTTACTTAGAACAACTCGGTATCTTAAATAAAAATATAGCAAAGAAATTAGTGAATTTGTGGATGGTCAAAATATAGAAGAATCCAAAAATGTCGATGATGATCAACATGATATAAAATGTGGTAATGATGATGAATAGAAACAAGACCAATAATGAAATTATGGTTAATAAGATGATTTAGAATACAAATACTTTTAAGAAGAAATTAAAGCTGAATAGAGTGAAGAGGATAATGAAGAAGATAAAGAACAAAAAGGGAATGAAGAATGTGATGAGGAAGAACATCAATATAAAAAAGCATTGATGGAATATGCATCAACATCATACTAATTATAAATTCACTCAAAATACGATGATGATGAATCATAAAGATCAAAATAATAATCCTCATTAGTATTAGAAGAACAATCATTATCTTAGAAGAATTAGGATGGTCAAAATTCAATGAGAAAACATTTTGGAATAACTGTCACCAAAGATGTTGACATTATGGTGATATGTAATGGTATATTTGGTTATCATAAATTTTATAAATCTATTAACAATGTACTAAAAGGATATATGAAAAAAGGAAAAGATGTTGTGTTTGAATTAGCCAGACCTAGATTCCTCAACCTAACCCATATTTATTCGATTACACGGGAACCATTTCATATATTGGTTTTGATTAAATTATTCAACAATTGAAAACTATAGAAGGTATTATTCATCACTTCCTAAATCTTGAATAAGAAGAGAAACTACTTTAGAACAGTCTTTCTTATAAACTGGAATCATTTAAAATGAAAAATTATAATTTATATGTATTGAGACAGATGTGAAATCAATAAAAACGTACTTTTCCCACAAAAGTTCTTTAAATTAAATGGTAAAATGGTTAAATGATGTTGATACTAATGTTCGATCTCACAATGATATAATTCAAGAAAAAGTAATTTTTATCACTGAATCTGCTGAATCAATTAATATATTTTCCAAATATTTGGATGAAATAGTAATGTTTGTTGGTGAATTAAAATATCATTTTGATTGCCGAAATGAATAATTTTATTCCATAAAAAATTGATAGATAAGGTTAGAAATATCAATAATATGATTTTGTGATGTTGATTTTTCCATTATCAATGATAAAAAAAGAGCTTTGGGGGAATTAAAGCAACTAAATGATGAGAATTAATTTATAGAATACTAAATGCTGAATCCAAACAATGATTGAAAATATTTCAAGAAGATAAATTTTGTTTTTAAAAAGCCTATGAATAATGATTATTAATTTTCTTACCGTATTTTTTAATCTGAATTTTGTATACTGTTTTAATAACATTTCTTGAATGAATTTATCTTATATTTTAATATGATAGGTTAAATATTACTCCAATATGAATAGTAAAATGTTCATTCATTATTTTGAATATTATTAGTCAATTAATTATATAATTCTGTATACATTTTATTGACTAACATTTTAATACATCATATTGAGTCATCAATTCATTGTTAAAATTATAAAGTTGGAGATATTTCAGTAATGCGATATTTCGTAAATGTAGAATTTTTTTAAAAAGGGGGCAGAAACTATTTCATTGAGGGAGATGATACTTTTTATCATATTATTTATTCCCTCCATCATATCTATTATATTTATAAACACAGTGGGAGTTATGTATCAATATTTATTTCTAAATAAAATGTCTGCTATGGACAAGGACTGTATGCTTTTGATGTTTTATTTCTTTGAATGATTTATAGTTTGTTACTTCCAAAATGGGGAGACTGTTGACTCCTAAGTTTTAATTAAAAATTATATTTTTTTTGGAAATAAGAAACATTTTCTTAATAATTACATTAAAAAATATTTATGTATAATGTGTTTAATAATGTTTTTATAGAAAAAATTACAATTTACGATACTTATAATATGTTCTGATATATTGTCTTTATAGACTTATATTTTTCAATATGATAATTGAAATGAGTCAGGACCGGATCCATAGAAATCAACTTTTCTTAAACAGATGTAATAATATATCTTGAATTTATACTATCAAATTTCAATATCATCAGACAAATAATAATACAGATAAAATTAGATTTAACTTGATTAAGATAATCATTTTTTTCAATTATAACGAGGTTATTCGTATTGACTTAGGATTATAATTAGAATAAAAAAGACTTATTTATAATTTAAAAAATCATTTTTAAACTATAATGTTTTAAAAAAATAAGACATCAGATAATCAAGATCAATAGATCCATTGAAGAATAATTCATTCAAGTCATTGAAAATAATACTCAGAGAAATAATATAGTTAAGAGATAATATGACCATTTTGATGGTTTCATATAAATACTTAGTCATTTAAAGAGTTTGGAGATTTTGAATAAATTATTCTCATTATTTTTTCTAATGCAAGAAATGTGTTCATATATTATTCCTAGTATTTTTTATTTCATTAGAGATTGTCATTTTTAAGCAAAGAATGATAGTTTTTCTGTATAATAATTATTTTTCAATTTTTTCATAAGCAGGATTTAGGATTATAATCGAGAGATTCTAGGGATTGAAATATGGTGCTAATCTAACATATTAAGGGAAATCAGAGATAGGCGGCTAGAACACAGACAATCATTCATTCAAATGCTTTAAATAATTAGGATAGATATAAAATATTGTAATAATAACCAATGGGATACCATATGTCATGGTTGGTCTCTACTATAATCATAATTTTAAAAGTTATATTTTCTTTTTAAATAGATATTAGTTATTATTATATTTTTTCTATGTGTTACCCTTATCATTCGTGTATTTTAATCCTTTGTGATTACATTAATTAGTTTTATTAAAATGATTATAAATACTATAAAAACAATATATATTAATCAAATATTCTTTGAATCTTGAACAGTCATATATATCGAATATAAGTTTTTTAAACTATGATTTAATAAAATATAATTTGATTGTGATTTCTAAACTATGATATTATAAGTGTCATACTCATTATGATACATTGATAATTTAACTAAGGGAATATAAGAATCATATCTTTTTACATAAAGTTGTTTTATAATTTTTATAAAATTAATTCATAATAAAATAATGATTTATAAATGAATTTTTCCCTCTTGTAGAAGAGTAATAAATGATACATTATTTTCACCCCAATGTCAATATATATACAATTGACATCCAAAATATTGTGCAAATAAATATGGTGTGGTATAAAACATGTAGATTCATACAAAATAAGACATTAAATTATTTATGATATTTTAAATATGTTAGGTGTAACAATAAAAATTAAAAATATTTTAATCCATAAAAATGTGTATCATTCTATTACATCGTAATGCCAATAATTACATGGTAATATGACATTTAGGATATAAAAAATGTAAATGAAAATTGAGATATACCAATCTAATGAATTGGGTAAGGATTATTGTTTTATGATGTCAATGAGTACATTGGAGGATATCTAACAAACAATAACGACTATATACATGAGTTTGTCCCATGAAAAAAAATTGAACACTAGAGATTACACAATTCCCAAAGGAGAGTACACTAGTGGGTTTTCTAATCCCCCAAAATGGTACATGGGAGCTTAACCTATTCCCAAAAGAGGGAAAATGTGACATTATACCAATCCAAAATAACGTAAATGGGTGTTTATCCAATTTATGTCCTGTTATGAATTTCTTAGTGGGTAGTCTTGATGAACGATTTTTTATTTTGTCTATTCCATAATTTTTTCTCTTATTTGGATTATATTCATATATTTATAATGTTCTTTGATTACATTGTGATTCATATCATATAAACTAAAATGATTTATTCCTTAAATTTATATTATGATATATGATAAGTATGAAATGGTTATAAGATTTTAATCTCAATTTTTCAAACCCTTATTATCATGTTATATTAATGTGATCATAGATAACATAGTTGATTACCCATACTAGGTATCCTAAATCACCATATATTATATTACCATTCCCCATGTAATTAAGAAAGGATTTATGTATGATTTTTTTATGAAGGGATATTGTTATAAAGAACATATTGGGATATAAGTTTGTCCAAATTTGAACTAATTATTTATGTCTCTATCATTCCAAAGAAATATACCTATATGATTCTGGAATTGATAATTTTTCTATGTAATGAATATTTATTAATACGATGTAATATATATGTATAAAATGTTCATGACTCTCTAATCACCACTACATTTTTATACTTCTCAACAATTTCAGTTATTTGACAATAGATCGACAATGTTTAGAAAGATAATCCATGAAAGGATATTTCAAAATAATTATAAAATTATATTTAATGTATTTTAATTGATATATACAAAATTTTCTAAAACCCACTAGTGGTAAAAAAAGATGTATCCCCATATATCACATTATTCAATACTTTATAATCAATATAATATTTTTTAATACATAAAATTCATTCATAAAAATTATAGAAATGATAAATGGGCACATACTATTGTAGCCTAAATATTATGGTTACATTATCAAATTTGAATATGATATAAGTAATCACATCCTGAATGACCTAATAGTTCATTAGTATTGGTAAAATAGATACATTTTATCATCTCAAATTTCAATTGGAGGCATAAAATATAGATTTTTTTCTTAATTAACAACTATATTCCATTATCATAACCTCGATAATCAATCTCAAAGAACCTCACAATATCCAGGGGAGATAAAACATACAAAAAGTTTGGGATCAGAATGTTAATAATGGTTTTAATAAAATTGAGTATAACAATAATAATTTTTTAATTAGATAAATGTAATGCTAAATAACTGAAACATTATCCATTTAAAAAATAACATAATCATGACTAAAAATATGGAAGGAATAAATGATGATCAAATAACATAATATAAATAAATACATTAGCTTGAAATATTACCGTGGATAATTATACAAATCAAATAATCACACGGATAATTCATAATTAATATAAAAAATAGGCATTTAATTATTCTAGAAATTTTTAATATACTATAAAAACCGTTCATAAGGCATTTTAAATTAAAAAGTAAAACATCATTTAAGTTTGCCAACTGATTTGCCTCATGAGACTTATCGATGCATCATAGGGCTATATAATTTAGTCCCACACCATCAATTAATTAGAATAACTATACCTATATGAAATGGATGAAACATAATGTATATAAACATTATTATTTAAAAACATATATAATAAATGTTAATACTTACTCTAATCAATAGACAAAATCATAAATCGTCCTGGGTAATATTGTGAATTCTAATAAAATTGTACATCCCTGATCGATATGATCCTAAATCACCAAAATAAATAACTAGTTTGTTCCCATTATAACATATCTCTAATGTAACTAAATTAGAATAATGGTTTTTTTCATTCGGGAATTTAAATTCCATGTAAATATTATATAAAAAATTCTTCATGATGGAACCCTTATCAATTTGAAAACAATAATTTAATACAATAATTTCAAAAAAACAGTTGAAAATAAATATATTATAAAATAACCTTTGAATCATATAAACCATTATTAGAAACATTTAATTTTCCTGATTGTTGGAAATTAACTTCACATATGAAGTGGTAAAACAATGATTCCTTATTCATTTTAGTAAAAGGATAGTGGGCATTGTTTGGAAGATGTCATGAATATTCCATTGAAAATTTATTATAAAAATTGAAAGATGGGTAAAAATTTATTTATAAATAAATTTGGAATATTTTATAAACATTTATGCAAATTTTATTATAAAACAAGGATTTGGTAAATATGATTTATGACTGAAGAGAGTAACAAAGATAAATTTTATTTACAAAAACTTATACTATATTTTGATAAATATAGTGTAAAATGGTAATATTAATTAAAAAAAATTAACTTAATTAAAAGAATGTATATATTTTTTTAGATAGAAATATAAAGAAATTCCCATGAAGGAGATTTAAACATAAAAAATCCCTAATAATGATGAGATTGTGAAAAAAACCCTTACCACTTTGGTAACATTTGAATCATTATCCCCCTAATATAAATTAAATTAAATGAAATATTGAATACCATCCATATGATTATATTCTTGTTATATTGAAAAGTGGTGTTTATACACCAAAAATTGAATAATTTTTAATTTTAGAAATGTCTCATGGAAGTAAAAGTTGGATGATAAAACCTCACCTCGGTTCAAATAATATTTTTGTGTGTTAAAAAATTCAATCTATTAAATATAGGATTATTATATATAAATTACTAAATCATAAACATATAACTCAAACCATATAAAAAGATCAATAGTATCATGATTCTATCCAAGGAATTATAATTTGAATCCATATATCACCCATGGAAATTGATCATCTAATAAATTATATTATATTTAACATTTCATTTAACTTGACATGTATCAAATTAATAGAGTTCGATAAAATAACCTCAAAGGGTTCATCAAGTCGTATCCCACCTCAATGGTCTTGTATATATAATTTCTAACCTGGGAATAATTTATATATAATTCATTACATTCATAATAAACCAGTACATGGATTAACATCATTTAACTATCGTAATAAAATAATGATAATGATATTACTGTTTTTAATGAATTCATTACATATAAGGGTCTTAACATAAATCACATGGGCTAGTAGTTCAAGGGTCATTCAAATACTCACATGTCCATTTTCAATATAAAAAGCCTAAGTATCCTATACTGCTATCACATGACTTAATTATAATATAAGACACATGGGAAAATATATAATGCAATAAGTTCAATCCAATATAATGAATTAAAGTCATATATTCTAATTACTCACATGGGCATGAAAAGAAAACAAAATTTCATAAAAAAAATTACCATATATTATTCAAGTCTCAAGTCATTAATACCCTACCCATAATTAATTTCAATTATTATTCAAAATATTGTGATTTATTTCATATAACAATTCACATTTGGATACCCCATTACATACGGAAAAGGCCATGTCTCGTAGGCTTCTGATGCCAAAAATCAATAAAAGGTCATTCATGGAATCTAACCCATAAGGTGGTATTTATTCAAGAAATACAACCTATATCATGCATAAAAACACCTATTCAATTACCTAAATCTTTATAGGTAATGAAAAGGTTCAATTTCAAAAAGGTGTCACCCAAAAAATGGGTGTGTGGTACGCCATCACTTGTAAATGATCCAACATTCAATGAAAAGTACATGAACACCAACCTTTAGCTCATGATAGATAGCTCATCTAGTATGATGCTTTAATTCATCCTAGTTTTGAAAATATATAAAGAACAGAAGAATAATTTAAATGTTAGGAAAATGAGATTATACCCAAATAGTGGAACTGATTCATATAAGAACATAGAACAAAAAAATTAATTTAGGCCTTACCGATTCTGATCTGATTAGACAGACGACACTCAAATTAGAGATTTGTGAGAGAGGGGATCTGAATTCATACAACATGATATATGGAAGAGCATTTAAAAGAGTTTTTGAGGTAATTGTGTGATGTGTGAGGTTCATTTATATTTAAAATAATTAATATTTATTTTAAAATATTATAAAAATTTATCAATTTAGAGGGTTTTACAGTTTACCATCATATATTTTCAAACTGTGTGGAATCCTTGAATGGTTTATTAAAGGCCAGGGGGAAACCAACGTGTTATATGGAATGGTTTATAATCCATATGAAAACCATGATTAATCAATCTGTCTAAATACTCTAAAAATTTTAGAATATCCATGCGGTCGTTCAGCTCATCTCACATGGTTTCCTCAAACCATGCGTCTAATACACCCCGTTTTCTTAGCCTCAAATGGTTCATTTATACCATTTTTCCTACCTTTCACTATGCGTACTAAACCTTTACTAGGCTAGAAACCCCCCAAAATTGGGTTCTGGGATTCAGAAAAACCCTTACACCAGTGAAACCTTTTTGAAACAAAAAATAATTCATATTTGGCTATATTTAAGTAATTAAATTGAGATTTGATAGAAAAAACATGATTCGTACCTCACATAAGAACATTGTTCTTTTAAAATACCACCCTAAAATAAGTTCATCCTTGAGTTTCCCAACCAATGGTGGTGAAGCATTATATGATATCAACTATATGCACTATTCTTGTACATTTACATTCTACTCCCAGGAATCATCCTACACATGGTTGTACTGCCACTGCTCCCAATCCAAAGGAATTGAGTTGCATCAGATAACCTTTTTCCAAGAATCCTCAATTCTTGTAGGATTCTTCTTGAATGATGTATCTACCTTTAACACAGCCACCTATAGCAGAAAAGAATGATACATGTATAAAAAGTAATAGTGTAGTTGAGAAACATAGACAACGCCATGCATAACCAATACCTGTAAGGAAATTGCAACCAATTGGATACAAGCCCAACTCTGTCCTAAATATTGAATGGCCTGACAAATCATGGGTAAATCTTATACTATATTTATTATTATTATAAAACAGTCTCCAACTAAACTGAGAACTGTCAAATTGTTTTCTGTAATTTCAATCCTTTTATATTTATCACGGTTATATAATCTTCATAATTTTACCAATGATATAAATATAATATATATTAATTATTAACATTTTTATATTAATACATATATAATAAAGATATAAAATGTCATACATCATTCATTGTGATTGTAGGCCATACATGTATATTGAATGTTGTTTGCACTATTTAATCAAATGAAATAAATGGAAAATAAATATTAATTAACCATTATAGGATCATTATTATGTTTTATATATAATATATATTAATGAAATCTATAATTTCTACCATCAATGTATAATTAAACTGAAAAACATTTCACATCTATGTGTGGAGGCTCTAGTCCACATGTGCACGTAATTGATGTTATTTTTTTGAAAATATTAAATGGTATGAAGTTAGATGTGATATTATAACTCCATAAATATATTTTTTAAATAAATATAAAATATATTTTTTTAACATTACACTTACTACAATCCATGTAAATTGTATCACAAAAAAGGAATCAGATAACATTATTATGTGGTAGTTTATTAAACATGTGAGAGACATTGTTATCCCCCAACAGAATGTGAAATAATAAGATATAAGTGAGAGCATAATTCAAAAGTATAATAATTTAATAAATATCATATAAATATTTTAGTTACCTCATTATAACAAATATTTAATTTTTTTGATAGAAAATTAATTACATCAGTTCGCAAGGAGGCAGTCCATTGTACACACAATCGTCTGTTTCCTTTACCATTTTATGGATGTGGATATGGGTCTGGATTATTAAGCCAAAAATATATCATATTAGTATTTAGTAGAAACATAATTTTTTAAATTTCCCTTATATAATATAATTTTATGGAGTCATGAGAATAAATAAACTAGTAGTACACCTTTAAGAGTATCACTTCCTCTTCTTGAGACATTAATAGATTTTATCCAAATTATTTCAAGGAATGATTTTTAATCTATAAAAGGATTTTTAGATGTTCAAATAGGATTAAATATGTCATATTTTTGTTAAATGGATTAACTAATGGATTTTGGAACTATGAAAGTGGAGGGGAGGGAGTTCCCTTCCATTGGAGGGGTAAAGGAAAGACTTTGAATTTTGTAAAAGAAAACGTGATAAGAATGTTTTTCTCAGTTCAGAATCCTATAAAATGGGTCATTATATAACCGTAAATGAGAAATGGGAAAAAAAATTCTTTAAAATGGATTTTTGATAAATTAATATGTGTGATCCAAGTTTTTCCTATAAGGTGTATATATTTTTCTTTCATTTTATAGTCAGAGTTATGGACTGATGAGAGTACACTATGAGAACATCGGTATATCAAGGGTGCATTGGGATTGTTTGGAGCCTGATGGATGGTTTTTTTGATAAATTATGTTGGCCATATAGTTAGTAGGAAACATAAATTTGATTCCAAAACTTTACCCCAAATCATGCAAGGCTTCATAATGTGGTGCAGTAGGTCACACGGTTTGGAAAAACCATTCCACCCGAATCATATACTTGAGTGATCAGATCTATAGTTCATAGATGATAATGTTTCACAGATTTCACATTGTCAGTAAAACTATGAGCATGAAACCATTTGGGGTTCCCATTTGACCCATATAGTGTGCAAAGATGGTGAACAACTTTTCCAATCGTGTGGAAAAACCATGCATCCATGTATTTTGGTGAAATAACCAAATTTACAATAATGAGATTAATATTTAACCCTATTTTTTTATATCTCTAGAAATTCATGGGGGGGGGGATATTTATTCTTCTTGCATTGCTGCACAAATGACTAAATACATTATTGGATTCCATTTTTCCATCCAGACTCAACATTTCACAACATATGTCTAGTAGGATTCATGCCCATGGGTTATTATTTCCAATTGTGATTTTATTTGTTTTCATTGGGTTTGGATAAGATATTTAGATTTCATCTTGTAGGACCTATTTTAATTATTTTTCCATTATTCATTTTTATCATCATCAAGATTAAAGTAGTTCTTGATATTGGATGATTTCTCTACTAAAAACCAATGATAAGTTTTGTATATTTTTTCCCACAATTTAGGGGTTTTATTGATATTTTTTCTATTTTCCTACACACTAGAAATTTCATTTTCTCCAATAAAAATAATTGACTTTTTTAATTTAATTTTTTGGGACCTATTTTGAATTCCAAATAGTTTCTGGAGTTTTTTGAAGGTTGTATCCAAAAACCTAGGCCACCCAGTTGGTGTGCCTTTGTATTTTCTAAATTTTATACCACTAATGGGGTGTGAGTAAGATTTCCTGGATTTAGGAAGCCTTTATAAATTCAATTGAATTGAATTGATTTGATTTATTACGTGATATTTATAATCTATTCACATTTGATAACATGAACATGATTAATTTAATTAAATAAATAAATATTTGAAAATTATTTTGAATTAGTGGCTAAATTCATAGAATACAATTTATTATAAATTGGTTGTTGAGATGAGATGATGAATTAAAATGCAATTTAATGGCTTGGTTGGATTAAATTGTAATGTGATTCTATTAGATTCTATGGATGTTTCTCCAATGGGATATGTTTGCGGTATTGGATTCCTTTGACATATTTTCAGTTTGGGTCTTAATTTTGAAAGCTTTTGTTGGCATTTATATCACTTGGATCTATAATTATTTATAAAACATTGGAAATGGTCTATTAAAATTCTCCTTAGACCCCACTAATGTCATTAATGAGGTTCCTTTGAGATGAACATGGGACTCGATGAGGATTCCATGGTTTTCTACACTATAGATCATTCCATTTTTTGATGTGCTTCTTTCAGTAATCACATCACATTACATCTATATGACATGATTATATGACATGGAAATCGTGAATGCTATATATTAGATTATAAAGGATGGAGTTTAGGTATGTTTTACTCTTTTTTACACATAAATATTCGTTTGGATGATTTGGCATGTTTTATAGATAGCCTTGGTATCGGTATCAAATATCAGTTGTTAGGATCAACTACATTACATGTTATTTATATTTAAATCTACCTTGTTATATGAGCATGAATATATTTTAGGGATATATTATTGGTTATACAGTTGAAATTTACCTTTTCATATATTTCACTCCCACATTACGTACATTACTACTATACATGTTGTATATATTTCGTGCTCTTTTAGCTTATATGAACATAATGGATTGTTATAGACTGTGTTGGAGGTGGCATAACGAGTGTTCTCCCACTACAATATTTGGCCAATATTGAATACCTGGAAAGACTTCGTAGATGCAGGTAGGTACCATTGAATGCACCCATAGTATGATTCTTGATTTGTTCCATGATTATAGTTAAGGGAGCATAAGACCGAGCTAAGATCAGGACGCTAGCTAGGATAGTCATTTATGGTATTTTGGGTATTTTTGAAAATTTATTATACATATAGTAGGTATACCAATTTTTATTATTTTTAGAGACATGACATGGGAAATAAATTTATTTATGAAATTTCTTCAGAGATTTTTTATTTATTATGGTCTTAGATGTTCATCTTTTGTCTATACATATTTTACTTTTTCTATTGAATGTAATATTTACCACTATGTTGATACACAAAAACATGAGGAAATAAACTCCCACATTATTAGCCTAGACCATTGCTGCTAGTAGAAACTATATGCTTTATGGGGAGGCGTGTTTGAGGTCATGTGACCCACTAGCTCGGGGCACCATTTTGGTGCATCTGTTTCATGATGTAACGATGTTTTATTAGTGGTATATTATTTTATTTTATTTTATTAGTTAATAATATAAATGGATTAGGAAGGTATTGGAATTTTTTAATGATAATTTTTTTGGAGTAGTGATTCCATGTATAGGAAAAATCCACCTATCCTAGAAGAGGACATATAATTTGTGGATTACCCCTATTAAGTATGATTGGATTTTATTTTTTCATGAAACTCATAAATTTTGATGATATTATTTTTATGATTGAGGATATATTTAGCATTTTTCTTTTAGAAGAGTTTATTCATCTCATTCCACGTATGAGAACATTATTGGATCATATTCCATGCATTCTGTCATTCCTTATAAGATGAATTGTATGGAAGCATGTATTCTGTGAATTGTTCCATGTGTAAAATAAATGTGTTTTTTCTTGAATTTTGTGTAGTTGATTGAGAAACATGGTTTTTAATTATATATCATTCCATAATGTAATCAAAATTTATATATTGGGCTACAAAAAAACTATAAGAATTCAATTCGGTCGCAATTGGTCATTGAACATTCGTGGAAAACATGTCATAGTACGGATTAAGAGGAGGCCACAATTTGGTTGATGAGTTGTATGGTACTTAAAGGCTAATTTTTTTTTGAAAAATTGGTTTCAGAAAATAAAATAAAATAGATAATGTCATGTGACATAAAATGAAATGGAAATGTTGAATCCACGAAATTTACCTATACCAGGATTTAGGGTGGGTTGACAGTAGTGTCTCTGTGATGTTTATGGCTAATTGTTTTATGGAGTCCAAGGTCTGGGAGGAGGAATAGGGGTGTGACCTATTTATCATATGTATTTGAAATTTCATAATTTTCTCAATAGTTATATATCGATTATTTATATTTTTTGAGGGTTTTTTTTATAATTATAGATACAATTCACCATGATGAAATCATGTCATATTCTAATAGGGTTGTGATTATCATGCTATAAAGATGGTGTGACATGGGATACTAGTAGAGCCTCCTATAATATAAATTATTTCACTTTAGGTTTTAACATACAGAAGTTCACTGGAAAAGTTCCTTGAGGGATTTTTATTATGCATGAAGTCATTTATGGGGACCACCTAAACCTACATTATCTATAGAAGAGATGATGTGGGTTTTATTGTTGCGTAATCCTCGCACATTTTTTGGGTAATAAATTACACATAATACTCAACTATTTCTTGAGGCTATGGAGTCCTTATTTGTGAATCAAGAGACACTTATTTAGATGAGAGGGAATATTTTGGATTATAATCTATAGAGGGTTAGAAACAAGTACTTTGTTGTTTTGAA
Source organism: Viscum album (assembly GCA_963277665.1). NCBI lineage: Eukaryota > Viridiplantae > Streptophyta > Magnoliopsida > Santalales > Viscaceae > Viscum > Viscum album. Next base: position 1,781,870,259 of record OY728119.1, on the reverse strand, counting down.
CTAGGGTGATGCAATACGTGATATGGGTTGGTTGGATTTCCAATCCATGTACAATGATTAATTTTTACCTGAGGCTTAGTGAGAATAGAGGGCCAATGAGTTCATGAATCTAAAGAAGGTTGCGGTGACTGTGATAGAGTATTCAATATGATTGACATAGCAGTAATGATTTTATTCTGATATACCTTGTAGATGAGAGATAGAGGGAGATATGCTTTGATGATGGTCCCTAACATGTCAGTATATCACTAATAAATATGTTTAGGTTGAAACCTATTATTGAGTTATTTGGATGGGATATTATTATAGAGTGGAACCTGAGGGAAACCATGGGTAAGGAGAATGAAAATGTATGATATAGAATTTTTTTTTGTTCTAGTGGTCAGAAGAAATTTTTTTAGGTTTATCATTAGGGGAGTACCATTCATGTTATTAGTAATGATAGAATTTCCATTTTCATCAAACTAGCTTATGGGGATATATAAGAAGTTGATGTGATAGAGTACTAGTCTATTGGTGAGATTATGGCATGATGGTCCATGTACTGTTTTTTTCAGGACCTTCCCTCTAGTAGTATGTAGTTAGGTTCATAACCAACTCAATGATCCAAAGTGGGTTTCACACCCCTATGGAAGGATATGAATTGTATAAAAAAATTCCAAGGAGGGGTCCATGGAGAAATGCATCACTCAATATATGGTGAGCCTTATAATATTAGTATCCTCAATGCATGTATATATGATTTTTAAACAGTTGCATCACATAGTTTCATATATATAACTGAAGAGGAGAGACATGTGATCATTTATAAATTTTCTAATAGTATTATGTTGTTCAATATTACATGTTGGATAATATTAGATAGTGTAAAATAGTACAGGTTGTTCCCCTTCAAATAGGAAGGTGTTGCTTCATTTTTGATCTTTTTCCCTTGAGATGATGATGCATGATGTCTCCCTTAAGATAGACATTCTAGTTTCTGAGTGAGAAAAATTATTTTTATATCACTAGAGGGTGAGTTTCAAATCCCCATTGGGATGAATATATTTTAAAAAGGGTATATAGGGTTTTTGGGAGAGATGAGATGGACTAGAGTATCATGTTATGGCCATGATGATAGTGAAAATTCGTTTTTTATTTCTGGATGATAATGGGGTGAATAACACAAATTTACCACCATGGGTTGATTGATTCATGGATGTTTATTGAGATTATTTTTTAGGTTTATAACATCATAGTGATTTGGTGTTCTCCCTCAAAAAATTATCACATGTTGTACTAGTATCCATTACACTTTGTAAGATTGATACAAATAGAGTTGCTAGATCTCAAGAGGAAACAATGGGGCTTGGAGAAAAAGCGGTTCATATGACCATGTACATATCAAAGGGATTCTATGGCCCTTTTTTCAAATAAGATAATGGTTTTATTAAGTAATTTTTAAATCATTGTAAATTGTAAATTTTCAATATTAAGAACCAGTATCACATTCCTTGAATATTTAACCTTTTTGATCTGCTCCATGGAGAATGGGTGTTCTTGAAAAATGAGTTTATGATAGGTTGCCATCATTTGTGTGTTAGAATTGAAGACATACCACATACAACCATTCATAGAACCTATTTTATATATGAGTATTTTATTATGTTTTCAGCACTAAAAAAATCTAATAGTTTTATGGTGCTGATAAAGTGAGTTTTTCCTCATTATCTAGATTCATTAATGGGGATTTTCATTGATGATATCTTGGTTTATTCTCATAATAAAAATTACCACAAAACCCACTTAATACCACATTGGATACATTTAGGAATCATTGTATATTTTTTATGATTATTAATAAACAATTCTGCATTGTTTTTATTCAAATATTATGTCATATTATCTCAAAACTAGGTGTATTAATAGACCCAAAAATGTGATATTTATAGATTCATATGATAAGTCCATGAAAATATTCGACATATTGAGTATCTTGAGTATATATTGATATTAAACTAGCTTCATAAAAGGCTTTTATCACATAGAATCCCAATTTATTGGATTGACTATTATTGGATTGAAGTTTGTTTAGACAGATAACAATTAGATAAACATTCAAAAAATATAAGGGATATTAATTACAGTTATGATCCTGATTATTCCACCATATGGTAGGATATATATAGTGTATTTTGATGCCTCATATATTAGTCTGGGAATAGTTCTAGAATAGAGCGATAGAGTCCTGGCATATGGGTATAATCATCTGAGGCCACACGAGAGGAATTACCCGGCACATGATCTGGAATTTGCTGAAGTAGTTTATTTTTTCACAATTGGAGGCACTACTTTCTAGGAGGGAATTTTGTGGTGTAAACTAAACAAAAAATCCTTATATGTATATTTATATGGTGTTATCTGAATATGAGGTAGTGATGGTGGGATGAGTATCTAAAATAAATTGAAATTGATCATTCTTATAATCCATCTAATTACAATCCATTTTCTTTTTCAACAATATTTTCTCTAAATACTCTCTTCACAACTATTATCTCATCATCATGAACTTATTAACTGTAATATTCCCTAAATCATTTTTTTGAAAAAAATATATACATTTCAGTGAACATTATTTTTTAGAAAAAAACAATATGTTTCTTCAAATCCTTATAGAAAAATATTTATTTAAAATCATTATAAATTTTTTATTCTTAATTAAAAGAATATACTTGATAAATACTTGTACAACATAATTCAGGAATCGAAATAATAAAAATAATTATTCAACTAAATTCTAAAATCCTTTTCTATGATTTATCATCTAATTCCATAATTATTAATTCTATTCATTTGTCATATTTAGAATTTTCAGTATCAATAGTATAAGTAATAATCCAAAAGACTTTTAGAATCTCTTCCTCATATTTTCTTCTTGAACATCGATTTTCATAATTCTCATATCTTTGTGACTTAAAAAATTCAACCATTGTTCTTACCCTAGGGAGAACATTATCTATTTCTATTTCAATAAGCAAAATTGTCAATATTCCTCACCAATTAATTTCATTGTTTCCATCCTTCCTACACCCAAAACTACATTATGTTCATCTAAGACATTAACATTTTAGTTTCTTTCCACATTATCAATATATAATAAAATGAATATTCTCTCATATTTTGTGTGAAAAACCCCAATCTATTAGTAAAATATATCAGTATCATCTATGATGAGTCCAATATTTGTTTAATGTGAAAATTGATAATCAAATTTCATGATAACTGATTAAGAATAATCACAACATTGTTCGGTCAGTCATCATACCATTTTATTGTTCATGAACACATTTTATTTCAAAATCATATTTAGCCTGGTTATTTTTGATTTGTTCTATTAACTAAATCCAAATAAGGTCATTATAATTGAACATAATAATATTAGGACACCGCATAATCTTGAAAAAATTTATAAGAATATGGAAATAATTTGACATTTGTTTAATCTATGAAAACATGAGATAAATCCTAGGGCATTATGAAATATCTAGGATATTACATTATTAATGATTTATGTGGAGATTGATCTAGGTTATTAAATTATCATAATAAAATATTAGTATTTAGGATACACATTTTTTTATGTTATCATAGTTAAATATGATTTTATAGAGGTTTAAGAAGAAATGAAATAAAATGCTCCCGTAAAATTGTTACATCTTATTCGGTTAAAATCATTTTATTTTCCCATAATTCCATCCTACGATATAGTTATGATGAATAGAAGGATTATTTGATGATAAGAGATGATAATATAATCTATTTTGTCTGTTCATTACATATCAAAAGGGATTTGGATGTGTTAATAGAGGAGGAGAGGGGGTGTCCGTTTATAAGTTATAGATAGGAAGATCATTAAATTTAATAAAAAGAAATATTGATAAACATTTTTATCACATGTTATAGGACGCCAAAATGGGTAAATATGGATAATAAGATGAAAAAATGTCTATATATTACTTTTTTTTGGTTTGGACATGTTTATATATCATAATAGATCTTATATTCTTATTTTAACCCACAGTAAACCCATTTTTACCATAACTATGTCGACCAATGAAAAATATTTTTAATATTTATTATGCTAACAAGTTATGTTAAACTTACTAGATAAAAATATTTATAATGATTCAAAATATGGAATCCATTTATCAAAATTTAATTCACATAATTGGAGGAATTTAATTTAATATTAATCCAATAGACGTGATGAAAATATTTTTTTTTTCAGAAATGAGTTTTCATTAAAACATTATCATATATTAATTATATTAATAGAATTTGTAATTGTATAAATTTCAAATTAAAATGAAATATTTATAATCTTTAAATTTCATTTGAATCATTTCACATTCCATTTTATTAATATTATTTAAAATAGGGGAACATTGTGCACAATAAATCAATTTAAAAAGTTTTTTTAAATAAATATCAAACATATAGTAAATTTTAGTATAATGGTTGTTAAATTATAATTAATATGATTAAATATTTATAAATATTAATTTTATTTATTTAAATAAAATTTAAATTATATTTTTATTTTTTATTTTTTTTATTTTATTATAAACCAATGACAATTTTATAAAATTAGTATATTTCAATATTCACTAAAAATAAAATATTTTCTGAGTAATACCAAACAAAAAACATTAATAAATATTTTTATTATGATTTAAAATAAAAACTAATTTTTTAAAATATATAAATGTGGTTTTAATTAATTTATATTTACGTTTGAAAAGAGACACTTAATAACCTTTTATAAAAATAACATTTCTTAGAAAACACTTCTTTTTTAATCAAAAGGGTCTTATTTTATTTCTAATAAATAGATAGTCAATGAATATATTTTATAAATTTTCAGAATAAATAATTTTTATAATTTATTCAATACTATTAATGCACATTAATTTAATTAATATTTTAAAATGTTATTCTATTTTATGGTTCATTTAAACTCATGGGTTTCATGTTCCATATGTTATCAAAGAGATGGAATTTATTTATAAAAAAATATTATTTATTGTATTAGGGGAAATAATCTTATCTAATATTTTGGTTCTATATCGTATACACTATCGAACATCAGCTTACTATTTTGAAATAAATTTGCGTTTCATATGAAATGAATATTTTTTATATTCACCAATTCTAAAGGATAAAATAAAATAAGGTGTAAAAGGTGGGTGCCAAATAAATGAGGCATACTGATTTGAAATCCCAACGATTTAAATTATTATTAATTAAATCTCTAATGGGAAAATATTTTAAATTAAAATAATTAATATGATATGAAATGACAGAATGTTGATAAAAATATATGTTTACTACTTATATATAAATTATTTCCTAGCGTACATGTAAACATATATTTTATATTCTATGTTAACAAATTTTACTATTTATTTTTTACATTACACAATTTAGATCTAAACATTAAATTATTTACATGTAAAGTGTAAGAACATTTAAAATTTAATATGTAACAATCATTTACATGGAAAATTATAGAAAAATTAACTTTTATAACATAATATTAAATTACATGTAAACTATAAAATTATATTTTAGTTTGGATTGTTTTTTTAAGAATTTAGATATTTTTAAAAATATTTTATTTTTATTTAGGAAACATTCTTCCTGAATTTATCTAATTAGTTCATGCATCAAATGGATATGTTATTTTGAGTAATTATATTTTAATGAATCATTTTGACTGAGGTGAATTAAATATTCCACATTAAACTACAATAAAAATAAATAATCCAATCATAGTCGTACAAACTAATACCAAATTAATGAAATTTTAGTAATTAAAATGTGAAATACCTGTGTGGAAATAAACTAAAAAAAATTATATAAACATTTTTTCCTCATATTTATTACCCACCAATACATGTATTCCACAATCAACTCTGAAAATGGGATTTATTTATCCCTCATATTCAGTATATTTACCGATAGTAATGGATGTAGGAGTGATGTCCTTTTTATTCCCACCATCATTAAAAATATTTATTTTTATTACATTAATAATGACACTTAATTTTGTTCTTGGATAATATTTAGCATATATTTATTTTATCATTGTTTTTTATAAAATATGGGGATCATCAATACCCAGGAAGTGTGTCCTATCAATATATCACAATACATAATTACTAATAAATGTGGCATGTCACATTATTTAATTTGTCCTCTTTAATTTCATTATAGGTAATCTACTTTGTGAGTAATAATAAAATATTATTATAATATAAAGAAATTCATAATTATAAATATTTGGAAACTGAGGCGTTCTACCTGAATCTCTCTAATAAAATTCTTTCATTATAGTTCCTAAAACACCATGTTACTGTGTTCTCATGTTCACCACTCAATCAGATTCATCAAATTTGTACCCATTAATCATTAGTGATATAAAATTATAAACTAATGAATCCGGAATAATTAAAAACACAAATATTATTTGATAGAAATAGTCAATAGATAAAATCAATGACTAAAATATTTATTAATATTAAAACTAAATTAATATTTATTATTATATTTTATCTATGTAATTCTCGAACCATGAACTCCAAAAAAAAGTAAAAACCACTTTTATTTTAAATTCCTATCTTATTATAAATTTTAACAAACACTGAATTATAATTATTACTACATTATTATACCCCTGTAAATTGATAATAATATTCTAATACATATGTAATTATACATAGAAATAAGTAACATAAACTTGTTCAAGTTACATACTTGATGCAGACATTGATCAAATAACTTTTGAATTTGATGATGTGATTTTTCATGTCCCGATATTTGAGGCATAATGAAACTAATGTTTCAATACACCTTCTATCCATTGGTAACCCACCTGGAATAATAATTATAAAAGGAAGATAGTATCTCGTGATGATCACGTCAAATAATATATAGGTTTACTACTAGCACTGAGGGTATATAAACCACACATAGGAGAGTGATTATAGTAAATATTATTTTAATGAATAAGTAATAAAATTAAATACAAAATACATTACACCAAAAATTAATAATAAATCAATATAAATACATATAAATTCAAAAAAAATATATAATATTTGAAAGTACAAAAAATTAATTCGTGATAGAAACAAGAATGATTCAATAGCTCCAAAACGACTCGAAATCTAGTAATAGCAAGATTAATCAATAACCAAATTCTACAGACATGAAAAAAAACACATTATAAATATATAAAGTGATAATAATATGCATGAAATATATTATCCTCCAAAAATTTATATATTATAAATTTAGAGGAACCATACTAAATCCCCATGAATGATAAAATGAAACATACTCATATCCTAAAAAAGGTAAACATAATTAATATCCTCACAGTAGATTACTGGACATAAAATAATTATTGAGGAATCATTCCAATTAAAAATAATATATTTTAATGATTTTACCATTCTCCCCATCACCACTAGTTTTAATCACCCATATACCAATGTCATATATCTTGTGTTTATCCCTTATATATGTCATCCTATATACTAGGGAGACTTTTATGAACACAAATATATACTTGGATTCATTGAAACTATGATTGTTTTCATCTTTTACAAAACATAGTATATGTAGGGTATCCTCTAAAACCCCTGGAATATTATAATAACTCAATCCATCATCGACCACATAGGTACACCCATGGGAATCTATAGCCACCATGACGAAATAAAAGTATTTTTATACTACTATATATTAAAAAATAAAAATAAATGTATAATAAACCAGTAATCGTTCAAAAAATAGGTAGTAACACACCCAATACAACATCCCTTTTTTATGAGTAACATCTGAACATAAATACATCAAAATGGTGGGTGAGGGAGTGTGAGATATCTTTTACTTGTTCACTCAACATCGATGATATGGGAGGAAACATTTTCAATACAAATGGGATTCATAATCCCTATTGAGGTTGGTAGTGTGGTATATAAAATTTAAAGAACATAATTAAATCACATTAAACCACATAAAGGAAAACAATATAGACATGTAATTATCTTCCCGTTTTATCACATTAGATATATTGCTAAAATTTCTCATTTCCAGATAAAAAACATATAGATTTATCAATTTTTATCATCAATAATTAATTAATTAATTATTATGTTATTTTTTAATACTATACAGTATTCAAATTGATTTATTAATACATTAACCATCTGTAGTTGGAATATATGGCACCATAATTACCCATTCATTAAAATTCACATGTTCTTTATTATCTTACAATATTAATATGAACCATTAACCTTCATTTATTATTTCATTTAAATATTCCTAGGTTTGGGATACACTAGGAAACATATTAGGATACCTCAATGACGAATCACATATAATTCATTGAGTAAAATTATATCGAGTTGTTGGGAAAAAATTCTAATACATCATGCTAACATACTTTATAATAACATATTGAATTAAATAAATACTAGAAAAAATCCTAAAAAAACATCATATCCAAACTAATGTTATTTGTGAACTAAAACATATAGTATAAAACATCCCCCATCCCCATAATTAACCACAGTAAACCCCACATCCCTACTTATTTATCACTGAAATTATTATCCATTCTAGGTTCACAACAAAATAAATCACAATAACGATCTAATATCATTGAGCATGATTACAAGTTCACGTATTTTAATCTCATAAACAAATTCAAACAAGGCTATGACATTAAGGGAATAAATACTCCCTCCCTGACTAATAGGATAACTCATCCCAAGAAAACAAAAATTATAAAAAAACTATTTAAATTCACTTATAGGATTTTTTTATTATGAATATTTTTTTTCTATATAAATAAACCCATCATAAACCATAGTAAACCCTACCTCCCTACCTATTTAACACTGAAATTCTCATCCTTTCGAAGTTCACAAACAATAAAAACACAATTATGATCTAATTTCATAGATCATTCTTACAAGTTAATGTATTTTCATCTCAAAAAAAAAGTAAAACAAGGCTATGACATTAAGGCAATAAATACTCCATCCCCGACTAATAGGAAAACTCATCCCAAGAAAATAAACGTTATAAAAAACTATTTAAATTCTCTTATAGTATTACCTTTTCTATTATGAATATGTTTTTTCTATATAAATAAACCTATAGGTTGTAGATAGAAATATCAATAAATCAACAGAAACATGCTTCCACTATTAAGTCCATTTTCTTAAATCTAATGAATGGTATGTAAATAAATTTTAATCATATTCCTCCAATCATGAAACAATAAAAGATTCAATTTTTCTACGAACATCGCATAATTAAACCATGATAAAGAACAAAAACCAATCACAACCATCATGATAATAGTATCAGAAATATATCAAGTGGAAACTCCATGAATATCAAAAAATCATGAATGAAAAATATCTCATCCAATTTTTAAAATTATAATATCAGCTGTTATTATTTATCTATATTGTGAAATAATTTTATAATTTCAATTATTCAATTTTAGTTATTATAATATAATCATTATTATTAAATATTAAAAGTGGTTATACAGTTCAAATCGATATTCCCATCAATTTTTAATTTTCCACACACAACCTTTATATTATTATTCAACACAAAATTTCCCATTTTCTCATTTCTATATTATTCAAATAATTATTATATCATCAAAAAATATATCTTCATTTTTGAAAATAAATTTAATTGTAGTATAATGTAATTTATTTATCATCTAATATATTCCAATATAATAAATGACGATTTGGAATTCATAGTGAATTTTTAAATATTTATTGTTTCTAGATTACTATCATATTATAATTAATCCTCTTATATTAAAACAATTACTATATATAATGAATAAAAACACAAATAAAAAATATAAAATAGACTGTTTGAATCCCCAACATCTTGATAGATTCACTATTTGGTTCAACCAAGAATTTAATAGAGATGTGATCTATGCACATGTTAGAAACTACTAGAATAAGTCAAATTATTTTAGAATAGTTTCATGATACAAAATTTGAAGGAATTAGATCACTTAGAATCAATATAAAAAAATAAAAAAAGTAAAAAATTACATTTATGGATGAACATATACGAAACTCTTGGAAAATTTTGAAATCCCTATTATCATTCATTTTACTTCATCGTTAATTAAGTTAAGATTTATTATCCATTAAATTATAAAAAGATGAATTATTTAATTCCCCAAAAATTTATGATTGTGATGATAAAATGTAAAATAATTTTATTTTAATTTATAAAACACATTTTTATTGAGATTTACTTTTAATTGTGGTTATTCTTTTATAGGGTGGGGTTACATCATATTGGGAAAACATGGTTTATTGGAATAATTTGATGAAGATACAATTATGATAGCTATTTAAGGATAATCCATACCACATGGATAAAATGGATCAACAGACCATGATACATTTCACCTAACCATATGGATCAAAAACCTAAAAAAGAGACAAGAAAAGAAAATGAATTAATGAGTGTAAAAAATAAAGAAGGCATTGGAAGAAAAAACAAGAGAACACAAAAAAAAATTATGACATGAAAAAATATGATACCCAAAGATTATAGGTTCTATATCAGAAAAATTATAACAAATAAATTCACATATGAACCCATATTTTTGGACAGCCACATTAAATGACTTAAATATTATCATAGTAAAAGTGTCACAACACCCTATCAATACTACAAGGCCTCTGGGAATAAAATTGAATGGTTTTATAGATCCTATAATATAATTTATAAGACTCTCAAATATGATTTATCATCATGAAAATAATTAAAAACCCAGAAAAATGAGAAAGGGGGTCTAAATAAGCAACCCATGAGATACGTCACAAGGATCTTTCTAAAATAAGAAAACAACCATATAATACAGGAATAATGTGAATAACCATGAAATAATATCAAACAATCCAATAACACTGTCATATGAAATATAATTATAATATTAGAGAAATAAAATAAATATAATCACAAATAAGAAAACAAATTACACAAAAAACCACATAAGTGTAAACACATCTTTTATTTAAAATGGATAAAAAATCACCTTAATAAGAAATGCTAAACTACATTAAACATATGATAATGATTGTGAATATTCATCCCCACCCCTAAATTATAACCTCTAGGAAACTATTTCAACAAAATAAAAGAGGAAATTTAATTTCATGAACAAGAAGATGGTTTTTTTAGTCGTCTTAATTTTATAAACGTTGATCCTAAAAGGTAAAATAATGATTAAAAAATTTCTAACATGAATCTTTATACAGATATCAATGTTTCTGAGGAACATTGGAAATATCATATAACATTATTTTATATGGGTTTTTTTAATTATTACACAATAGTTCCAATCCGCACCAGTATCTCAAAAGGTCCAATGAACATGGGAGAAGATTACTTCCATGATGAAACCTCCACTACCCACATCAAGAAGATACTTTTAGTAATAAATTATATCCATTTTTGGTATCATAAATCCCATTCATATTATATTCATAATTTTTTTTATTATCATGTGTTGTATTCATTCAATCGGGGAACCCTTGTACCATTCCTTCTATTCCCGCACAAATTTCAATGAGGTAAAATTCCCCATCACTACCCTAGTCCAACAAAGATGCGATTAAAATGGAGGCATAAAAATTTATTATAACATTTCAATAATAATGTTTTAATTATAAATATTATTTTATATGAACTCCACAGTGTGTGGGTGGATCACCCCTAAATGTCAAATATCCCAAATTCATACACAGAACATACCTTCTAGTGTTCAGATATCCCAATCTATCTTAACATTCTTATGAAGATGAAATGGGTTAAAATGAATAATAATGATTCAAATGAAATATGAATATTCTTATATAACATTTAGGTAAAATGATGATTTTCTTAATTATCATCATCATTGGGTCTCTATGAACACAAGCCACATCCAAGTACTTTATAACAGACCCACTACTATACATGACTCCCTAATCTATAAAATGTTAGATGAATTTGTCATGAATTTCATATAAAACATATTGTATCATAATGACCATTATATCTAGGAAATCCATTAACAAATCCAATTTATAAGGCCTCTTACCTTTACTAGGAAATAATATATGTCTAATGAAAACCACTGAGAATAGGATTCATAGACATTAATCATTGGGAAACAATATACAGAGGGAGAAAATATAAGACATTCATTTTTATACTAGAATCTAAAAATATTCCCCTAAGAAAATAATTCATTATTCCACAATAGTATATGTCTTTAAGTGAAAATTATACAACTCAAAAGGAACCACATCACTCATTACAAAAAGAATTAATAAAATTAATTAAAACAACAGATGATGATGTATATCCTATGAAAATCCCTCATGGAGCATCACTACAAGAATTGATGATCCCATAAAAATCCCAATGAATCCACTAAATATGACTCATCTACCAATTTCAAATAATTTAACTACACCAACATCATGTCAAGACATTCCCTTATATCCAAAACTCAACTGTAATGATGTAACACCACCAACCCTTACATCACTGTCAATGCGTCTACAAATTTATAAACAACACCACCACACAACATCATCCTTAATTCATCTTCTACAAACATAAATTAAAAAATATTTAATCAAATATCATAATAATAATCAAATATGAACATAATCAATTATTTATAAACCAAATAAAAAATGTGATGGTTGAGTTCAAACATTAGTCAATAGTAGTCGTTGAAGTGTTAGAATAACTGTCCAATGAGATAATCCTACCAAAATATCAATGGGAACACTTATAAAGAGATCTCAAGTTATGTGGAGTATGTTCCCATTCATGAGGACATAAATTCAATGATCCATTAGAGTTAACCCTTGTAAACTATATAAATAGAAAACCCAAGATAAGTCATGGTGAATAAAAAGTAACATTAAGTGAAACACTCTCTTATAGATAATTTGTTACAAGAGGACTGAACAAACTATCTTTCAAATACTATTATGTATCACGGTATTGTTTATTTCACACTAATTCATGATATATACTAACAAATAGTCTCATAAGAGTAGAAAACCATGAAAATTATGGAATGAAACATTCTTTGGGGATACCCTAGAATCCTCTTCCACAATCATAAAAATATCTATGGTAACACTAGACTAACATATAATATACTCTATGATATATACCTCCCACTACATGAATCAACACTTAAAAAATTTCCTGATTAGACGGTGAAGCTAAAGAACTCAAACCCATACATGATGATATTATTCATGATCCTCCAATAACTCATAGAATAGAATATTGTTTTTTTAAAACCGACGTTGAATTAGTAGATAAAAAATTATAATATTTCATTCATTAACAATATAAAAATTGATTGATCATTGATAACATTGTTCAACTTCAAAATTAATATCTGGCTTCAATAATAAAATGTCAAATTTAAATTTAGGATATCCATAACATTTAAAAACATATAATATAATATAGAATATAGATGTATATTAAATAATGAGCATTTCCCTATCCACTGAATGAAAAAATCCATTAATTTATGAGAGAATATAATGGTTTATCATCATCACCTGCTTCAAATATAAATAATCGATTCCCAAATTCAGACTACCATCTACCCACATCACAACAATTATTGTTACTCTGAAAGGGATCACACTAATCCAAATGAATAATCAATATAGGTGATCAAAAATTTATATCTCCATGTAGTATAAGGAATCAATATTAAATAAACATATTATTTTATCTCTCCCCAAACATAGTCTCTCTTTATTATGGAATCATCATTACCACTTTGGGGAAAATTTATTATTTTCTTATACTAAAATATAAAACACCACATAATGAGCCTTTATAGAACTACATATCATATAAACCATCTAGGAAGATATTGATACATGAACCTTCAACCCAAATTTTTATTTTTCCTAAAAAACATTACACTTTATTTATAAATATCACATAATATTACATGAATTTTAAACCAATCTATGATAGTATGAAATGAATTCAACTAATACATTGATATAATTATGTTGTATATATGAATATGTAAATATAGAAATTATCTACAAGAGAAACTATACCATAGAACTGACTCACAATATCAATAAAAATCATACAGACAAAATTTCCCTCTAACTGGTGTAGTTATTTCTTGTTGGACTAGACATATCTCTACCTCATATACCAAATCATGGACTAAAACTTGTGTAATAATACAAAATGTTCATATTAAATAATAAAAATAAAAAATGAAAAAATTAAAAAAAATACCTCCCATAATATGTGCATTGCTCGTCGTTGTAAATGATTGGGAATGAATATGACCACAAATTGACTTGTGGCATCCATATAACTAATGAAGACCGCCTCTATGGTTGTTCTATGTTCATTATCAATGTGTGTGATGGGATTCATGTGGATGTACGATTCATGAAACATTTTCTTTATACTGATTGTAATTCAGTGTATCTCTGTGCTACTACAACCATATATAATACTATTATAATAGAAGATTTTGGAAGGGGTCACCATCTACATGTTTAATGCTAATGAATGTTATGAAAAAACACTTCTCATTTATAGTATCTCTACGTAAAATGAAAACCATTCCAATACATTTAAAAAAAATTATAAAAAAACATACCATAGAATTATATATTGGTGATGTCTAAAAAATTCATTATAAACTCCTAAACATACACTCTAATCTAGGAAAAAAAGAACACTCGGTTAAATATATTCTCTATGTAAAATAATATTGAATCTCATGTCATAATTTTCTAGTTCTAAGTAATTTTTCTCAATAACTTATATCATATCCATTACCTTAGGATATGACATCAATGTAAACTTGGGAACCTAGAACTAGACCTCTGTACAAAAAGCATCTTCAAAATTCCTTTCCCTAACATGATCATTCTTATAATGTTAAATTTTTATCATAGGATGATCTTATATTATATACTAAACTACCAAGCACTAAAACTCCCATAAAAAATATTGAGAATCCCCATATGAAAATCCACCAAGGTAGTCGAAGAAAGAAACTAATCCTTGAACTATTATCAAATATTATACATAAAAACAATCTACTCCTCATGATCCCAGGGGAATAGAATCCACCATTAACAATCCATCTCATTCAGAAGTATCAGAACTAAATAAACATAGTTCACCTTATAATAATAAATTGAACGGTTTTTCATTGCCACAATCTTCATCAAAAAATTACCTCCTAATCTAAAATGGATACTGCATTATTCTATTGACCATAGTGCTGAAAATGTTTGAGTCTACTCCTACATGTGTTTTAATCATCAACTTCCAAATTATAGATATCATTTAGAGAATTAATTTGGACATATTTTACAATAACATTATCTGGATATCAATAAATATAAATATATTCTAATTAAAAAACTGTTGGTACTCCAAAACCTATGATAAAATAGATTTAATGTTGGTTTCTTAATTAATTTTATACTAATTCTATTTTTCATAAAAATTTTAACACACACATATAAAATGTAACACCCAAGCATCCACGGTAATCTTCTCTTTGAATAATATAGTAGTGTGTGTTGTATGCAACTTCGAGTTCTAACACACCACAACCAATCAAACAAGCCATTATGGATAGTAATACACACTTTTTGAAATTTTATTAATTTTATATTTGAAAATGGACTTCATTTTTGGATTTGGAATGTTGAAATTATCTTAGGGTGAATTTTTGGTACTATTCTGATAACTTTCATATTTTGACAAATAGTTAATATTACTAATTTTTAAATAGAAAAACTTTGTTAATCGAAATAATTAATTGTGATAAATTATTAATTTGACTATTTTTAAAGTATAATTAGATTATATTATTACCATTTAATCCAATTTTGGCCATTGAGTACAATTTCACATTTAAAATGGACATAAGCAAGTGCAAAACATTTGATAGTTTTTATTTCTTAAAAACACCCTTTTTGTTTTGACAACGAAAATTAATTTTAAATTAATATCTGTCACTTATGTGTTTTGAATTTAGAAAAATGGATTCCATATTTAGAATCAATAATTCCAAATTGTGTAAATAGGTATCTTAAATTTTATACATTTTGAATATTTACTTTGGTAAATATTTTATTTATCATGGTTAAAGGGTAAATCTGGTAAATAAGGGTAAAAAATAATATTATAATAATATTAAATTACCCTAAAACATGTTCTAACCATATTTGATGATACATTTCTGACCATGGGAATCTTTGGGTAGATTTTGGGACCCCATGTAGCCACTTGTAAGTGATAATGACACTTTATATTAATTATGTTAAAATAAATACAATGACTACACAAGCATATATCTTTTTGAAAAACAATTTTTAAATAGGTTTATATATGTTATATTTTAAACTATAAATATTCATTAGAAATAAAAAACGATTTTCTATATAATGGTATTTTATTTATAATTTTTATACATTGAATAATTGGATTTATTTATGACACAATAATGATGTTGTATTTTCCTTTTTAATTAAAGAATCAAATAATTATTATTATAAATGTTAAAATAAAAATAATTTGAAAGATTTTATGACATACACGAATTTCATTGGTTAATATGAAATGTTAGTATTTTTTAAATGATTTTTTTCGAATTAATAATGTTTTAATGACTTTAAAAAAAATCAATTATTAAATAGTGTCAAAATTGACATAATTGAGTTTTTAAAATAAATATTATATTATTAATTGATATTAAATTCCTAAAAATATACGGGTGAGACAAAAAACTTATATAATTATAGGTGTATCATTAATGGACCACTTTGTGGTATCCTGGAAGTATATAATATGTTTATAAACTAGATAATATAAAAATAAAAAGAGACATGGTAAATGTCAAACTATTTAACTAAGAGTTAAAACAAAAAGATAAAGTTAATATAGTGACCCAAAACTACTAAAACATATTGGTTTAGTGGTTCCAGACTGATACCACCTTAACCATTAAATAATCCACTTTTTAGATATTAGAAACTGAATATGAATTTATTATAAAATTATATTTCTATCTTCTCCTAAGGTGCCCCTTACCCCTATTGTAAAAGGGAACTCGACCTACTCACTAATTCACACCATCAAAGCCTTAGGGCTCAGCCAACCCCTATGAACATATCCTCTAAACTTCCTCACCTCATCCTAGAGGACCTTCTTTAGTGATAAATCCAACTTAAGAATACCTTTTTATCAAATCAAATGGAAGAACCCGAAGAAGATGTAATAATTTCACCTCCCTCGTTCAAGTTCCTTTCTTCTTCTACTTCTTCTTTTTTGTTATCTCCATTCTAAAATAATAACTCCAGTATATTATATATATTGTGATATTATTATAAATATGGTACAACCATTTTCATTATTCTATCCATTCTTTGAATGACATGTCACCATACCTGTATACGTACAGATTACCATCTCCACATCCTGGTGTAATTGTTATTCAATACATTATTATTTGGATGGGTATAATAATGATGTGAAATTCATGTAAATAATAAACATAAGATTGTAATTATTATTTATATATGATATATCATCCATTTATATATTATTTTATTATCAAAAGAGTGATATTGTCACTCCTGCATACTTACGGATTGCTGTCTCCACGAACACGATGATATTTATTCCCCATCGTATCCATTGAAGACTAAATTTCATTTTATGATTAAAAATAATTTTTAGAGACATGATATCATTATTTATATGAATATTATAAATCCCATCCATAACAAATATGTCTCACAAAACAAAGAACATAAATGAAAATGAATCCATTAACACCTGAAATGACGATAATACTAAGATATTATAAACAAATCAATGTTAAAAGATCATATATAATTTCATATTAATGTATATAATTTTTTTATAAATCAATAAAAATTATTTCACCATTATACTAGATGATAACATACCCTCGACCAAGGAATAATTACATTGTAAGGGGTTTCTTATCTCACTTTTAATTCAGTGAGACTTCTATTGTTCGCCGCTTATTTATTACATTGTTGTGAGTACTACACATGATTTTATTCATTGTGTAATATAATTAAATTTATGGATATTTACATCATCGTTGTATGATCCTTCTTTCATGGGTGCGTGTTTCTTATGTTATCAAATCTATAAGGGAATTTGAAAATTCAATTTCCATTCATTAGGGTTTATGCATACTTCATTGATTATTTTAATCTACGATTATGTGTGGAATCACTATTAATTTTCTTATGTCGTAATTTCCGCTCCCATTTCTGTGGATATAATTTTGATACACATAATCACTCTTATGATAATTTATCAAGTTATTGATATGAACTTGATAAGAGTAATATTACCTCAATCTCCATTTGTTGTGTTAAATATCCAATTCATTGGTGTTGTCATTACAAGAATATATGTGAATCTCCTATGATTGATTTACACTAAATTCCAGTCATATTGAGTGTATTTATATTTTTCACACATAATTATGTCATTGATTTATCATTAACCTAAGGATACAGTCTTTTTATGAGATTTCATCTCAAAATACATTCCATTGAGACTTCTTTGTTGTTATAAACCAAATCACTTTTATATGGTGTATATAATGTACTTTGACATAGTATATCATTAATACCATTATTCTCATGATATTACAATGTTTTGATTACCTCAATTATTTGTATTCAAGTGCCTCTCACTTTGTTAGGAACTCTAACTAAAATATCATTTTAAATGTTTTAAAGATTTATTATTCAAAATATTTCTCAATAGTTTCCATGTTTTAAAAATTGTTTTAAGGATTAATTTATATGGACATTGTTGTTTTAAAATTAAAATTCCTTTAAAAAATTTCAAATTGGTATGGCACACATTGATTAAAAAATATATTTTTAAATGGCTTCTTGAAAAATAGTGAGATGTTTAAATGATTTCTAGATAAAGGGGGATATTTCTCTCTAATAGTTTTGATGATTATTTTCATTTATATCAATATACATTATTATTCTCAATTGACAGTAATCTGTTACAATACAACCTTCCATATTGTATTGAATGAGTTATGTTTGACTATAGATGTGCTATTTTTATTCCATTCATGGTTTTGGATAAATTATTGACATTACGTATGCTAGTTTTAATATGAATGTTTATGTTATGTTTAAACCTGCTCATATGAGGAATTCATTGGATGTAGTAAGTGATGGTTGGAGCCAGCTATAGATCCTCTATTCATCGATAAGTCTCATGAGACAAACTATTGTCTTAGAATAAGGCCTTGACAAAATCTTATTTGAATTCTTGGGATAAGGCCTTAACTATGTGGTTATGATAGTCTGGAATTATGCATTACAACATTATGAAAGTGGTTATTGATATTTCATGTGATCATTCGACTAGTAGAATATCCATGTGAATATGTAAATGGAATTATTTGATTTCATCTTTTCCATATTATTCTGATGATCAAGTTTAAAAAGATTTTGTTCTAGTCTTATACACTACCTTAAATGTATATGATTATTTATGAATGTTTCTGTTATAATGCTATCCTTACTAAGAATCTGATCTCACCCTTTTCTATGTTTTATTTTCCCAGGATAAAAATAATTATATTATGAATGACCTCTCGGGATATTCAATGGGATCTCACTGTTTTCTATGGAGACATTGTTTTGGTAGTTTTTCATTTTATGATGTAATGAAAACCTTATTAATGTATCTAGTACTTCCAAGCCTACTAAACTAATTGGTATTTCGAGACTCGATCTATTGTGATCATGCCAATGATACATAATAATTCAGCAACTCAGGGCTTCTGAGTTCGGGGCGTTACAATTGGTATTAGAAGAATTTTTGTACAATCCATGGAAACTAGATTTAGATAAACTATGATTAGAGCACATGGAACTAAGATGGAATTTGAAGATTATTATAGAATAACTTCATAGAACTTTGGCATTATAGAGATTCTGTGAGATTTCTATGCAATACATCTCTGTATGGATACGAGCAGGTAGAGGCGGCTCTGGAACAGATGTACCTAGGGGTAAAACCCAAGAACACCGCTTTGAGGTGGACTCGAATGATAACTGGGGCACAAAAATGGTCCTTGATGCACTCTTCGTTACGACACTCCTGGGGGATATTCTTTGGATAATTTACATTTTCATTACAAATCGATTTGAAATATTTTAATATAAGGTGAGAATAAATGACCATTCATAATCATAAGGTGTTTCTAATTTAGAATATGGTGTCATGATATTTTCTAAATGATTTTATGACTACTGTCACTTTCCCAATGCATTCAGGTTTTAGTCAATGGCTGGATTCAAGGAAGTCATAGTATCATTCAGAATGATGTACAATGTGGGAACGGTGGTGGAAATGATCAAAAAAATTGAATGTTGATAGGCATAAAAGATATCGTGTTCATGAAAAATAGGTTTTCCAAAAATATGATCAATAACATATATATAAACCAACTCCCGGACTCAATAAATATGAGAAAGGTGATGAATGATATGATCTCTAGCAGTGAAGACCATGAAGAAATGAATCCTCAATTTCCATCATGCAAGAAATGTGGAAGGAGACACCCAGGAAAGTGTCTTAATGGAACAAAGAACTTCTTTGCATGTGAGAAAGAAGGACATATATTGGAAAATGATGTTGAAAAATGAATATTACTATTGAAGAAAATAAAATTCATCTCAAGAATAAATTTATATTCATTTGTTGTAAATGGAGGGGACTTGGCCATTAACCGAGTGAATGGACTATTCTATAGGATATTTTCTTGGTCAAAGAATAATATATGTGGAAATAAATTGTTGGAGAAATTTTTAAAAGTACCCATACTCCTTTTTGATGGGATTACATTGGAAGAATGTTCTCTTGTATTTGAAACCCTACAATTTCTCACGTCAAAATGATATTTGAGGAAGAATTATCTTTTCTCTTCTGAATATAGTTATAAATAACCATTTTGTTTAATATGATAATTGGGTTTAAGGAAATTACAAATTATTATATTTTGGGATTAAAATTCAAGGTATGAGTTAACATATTTGGTTAAATTGTGTTTTGGTTATTTTGAGGAATTTATCTCATTTTGGTAATGTTATAAAATATAGTTTTTGAAAAAGGACAACATGCAGACCGTGTGACAACAATCGCACCAGAAAAAGCTATGGGAATCGAACCCCCAACCAATCTGTGATTGGGAGTTATCTCCTCTCATTGGACAACGTGATGTCCTGGGATTGTTTGACTAATTATTTTTTGTTAAATGATGTTATTTATCAATAATAAGTTGATATGGGATCTTATTTCTTATTAAATTAATACCCTTAGTATAAGAAAATGATTCGATGATTAAGTGATAAATTTCATTTTGGAAGATGTTCTCTTTTTTGGGAACACAATATGCTCAAGGAAAATAGATTACTATGTGATTTCATTTGAGAAGTAACAATGTATTTTTAGGTATGTTTTATTGTGTATTTATAGTGATTTGAGTTATTTATGGAAATGAATAACCAAAAATAAAGAATATGTGATTCGGTTAATTACTTTTAATTATGTTACTTTTAGAGTAGTTGATGTCATTTGGAGACAAAATTTAACATGGAAGACTACATAACAAAATTATTCTATGTCTTTGGTTTCAATATTAGTTTGGATTATATTGAATTATTTTAATGACAATTGTTTATTGAATTGAATTTATTTAACATTGGGGTATTGTTGGGATAGTTTTATAAAATAAGATTAGTGTTTCTTTCTCTAATGGAATATCCTATTGGGGGACCATCAGATCTTATACTAACTGTATTGGTTTTTATTAATCTCTAAAGACAAGGTAAATATATAGTTTATCCTTCATGGATCATGTGATTCTATAGAAGTTTATTCTTTCTCTTCTAGTGTGACACTGTATTCTTGAATACTCATCGTTTTAAGGAAATGAGTCAGTGGTATAAATTTATTAAAGAATGAAACTATACATAAAAAGTTAAGTATATCTCTTTATGTTCTTAGTTAATCTCAAAAATAATTTCATCATCTTTATTAAATGTAACATAAAAAACGTTTTCTGTTTACTTTTCCCACAGGGAAACTAATAACCGTTTGTCCCATCACACGTTTGTGGTTTTCTTGTTGTTAACTTTCTCCTGATCATGTTTTCTATCCCTCTCCTTCAGAACATCACACTTAGTTTATCATCCATATCCATGTTTTCCTACATGGAATCCTAGTATGGGTTATCTTGGGTGACCTTTGTACTTCTCTTTTTCTCTTTTAAAGTGATAGTTTAATTAAATCTTTTTCCGATGTGAGAATTTCCATTATATTCCCAAGCCCAATTTTAGAAATTTTGAGGATGCAATTTATTTAAGGAGGGTAGAATGTAACACCCAAGCCTCCATGGTACTCTTCTCTTTAAATAATATAGTATTGTGTGTTGTACGCAACTTCGAGTTCTATCACAGCACAACCAATCAATCTAGCCATTATGAATATTAATAACCACTTTATAAAATTTTATAAATTCTATCTATCAATATGGACTTCATTTTTGGATTTAAAATATCTAAATTAGCATTGGGTGAATTTTTGGTACTTTTTGGATAACTTTCATATTATGATTAATTGTGAAAATTAATAAATTTTATTTAAAAACAAATTTTTAATCCAAATAATTAATAGTGATAAATTATGAATTTGAGTGCTTTAAAATAATAATTAGACTATATTTTTAACATTTAATCCAATTTTGGTCATTGGACATAATTTTACATTTAAACTGGACATAAGCAAGTGCCAATCTTTTGATAGTTATTATTTCATAAAAACACCCATTTTGTTTTGACAATAAGAATGAATTTTAAATTAATTTCAGCCACCTCTTTGTTTTGAATTTAAAAAATTGGATTCCATATTTAGAAGCAGGAGGTCCTAAATTTATATATAAGTAACTTTTATTTTAAAACCTTTTGATTAATAACTTCAGAAAATATTTTATTTACCATTGTTAAAGGGTAAATCCGGTAAATAAGGGTCCAAAAACAATATTAGAATAATAAAAAATTACACTAAAACATATCCTAACTGTACTGGTTGATACATTTCCGACCATGGAAATATTTGGATCAATTTTGGGACCCCATGGTACAACTTGAAGATTGATAATTCCACGTTATATTAATTAAGTTAAAATAAATACAAAAATGAAATAAGCATATATCTTTTAGAAATTTTTTTAATTAGGGTTATATATGTTATATTTTCGACTATAAATATTCATTAGAAAGATAAAATGTTTTTCTTCAAAATATACTTTTATTTATAATTTTATGACTTTGAATAATTACATTTATTTATGACACAATAATGATGCATTATTTTCCTTATTAGTAAAAGAACCAAATAATTGGTTTCTAAAATGTTAAAATAAATATTATTTGAAAGTTTTGATGACATCCAAGAATTTTATTGGCTAATATGACATGTTAATATTGTATAAATGAATTTGTTTCAAATTAATAAAGTTATTATGACTTAGAAAACAAATTATTAAATTGTATCAAAATTGACATAAATGAGTTTTTAGAACAAATATTATATTATTAAATGATATGTTATTCCTAAAAATATACGGTTTGGCTAAAGGAATTATATAATGATTGGTGTATCATTAATGGACCTATTGGGGGTCTCATGGAGGTATATAGTAAGTTTATTAACTATATAATATAAAAATACCAAGAGACATGGTAAATGTCAAACTATTTAACTATGAGTTAAATCAAAAGGATAAAGTTAATATAATGACTGAAACCTGTCTAAAACCTATTGGTTGAGTGGTTTTCGACCTATACCCACATTAAACTCTAAAAAATCCACTTTGGAACGATTAGAAACCAAATATGAATCTATTATAAAATAATATTTCTAACTTTTCATATGGTACCCCTCACCCCTCTTATAAAAGGGAACCCGCGCTAATCACTAATTGACACCTTCAAGGCATTTTGGGTCAGCCAAAACCTACAAAAATATCCTCTAAACTTCCCTCACATCATCCTATAGGCCCTCTAGTATAATGGTGAAATAATTGTTATTAAATTATTCATAAATTATATACATTAATATTATTTCACCATTATACTATACGTTAACCTACCCTCGACCAAGGAGTAATTACAGTGTAAGGGGTTTCATATATCACTTTTAATTCTGTGAGATTTCCATTGTTCCCCACTTATTTATTACATTGGTGTGAGTACTACACATGATTGTATTCATTGTGTAATATTCTTAAATTTATGGATATTTATATCATCATTGTACGATACTTCTTTCATGGGTGTGTGTTTCATAAGTTACCAAATCTATAAGGGAATTTGACATTTCAATTTCCATTCATTCAGCTTTATGTATACTTCATTGATTATTTTAATCCAATATTTTGTGTGGTATCACTATTAATTTTCTTATGTCATAATTTCCACTCCCCTTTCTGTGGATATAATTTTGATACACATATTCACTCTTCTGATAATTTATCAAGTTATTGATATGAACTTGATAAGAGTAATTTTAACTCAATATCCATTTGTTGTGTTAAATATCCAATTCATGGGTGTTGTCATTACATGAATATATGTGAATGTCCTATGATTGATTCACACAGAATATCCAGTCATATTGAGTGTATTTATATTTCTCACACATAATTATGTCATTGATTTATCCTTTACATAAGGATACGATATTTTTAAGAGATTTAAACTCAAAATACATTCTATTGAGACCTCTTTGTTGTTATACACCAAATCACTTTTATATTGTGTATATAATGTACTTTGACATAGTATATCATGAATACATTATTCTCATGATATTACAATTTTGTTATTACCTCAATTATTTGGATTCAAGTGTCTCTCTTTTTGTTAGGAACTCTAACTAAAATATCATTTTAAATGTTTTAAAGATTTATTATTCAAAATCTTTCTCATTAATTTCAATTTTTTAAAAATGATTTTAAGGATTAATTTATATGGACAATGATGTTTTAAAATTAAAATTCCTTTAAAATTTTCAAAGTGGTATGGGAGGATTTGATTAAAAAATCTATTTTTAAATGGCTTCTTGACAATTAGTGTGACTTTTAAATGATTTCAGGATAAAGGGGGATATTTCTGTCTAATAGTTTTGATGATTATTTTCATTTATATCAATATCCTTTATTATTCTCAATTGAAGTTAATCTGTTACAATACAACCTTCCATATTGTATTGAATAAGTTATGTTTGACTACGGATGTGATATTTTTATTCCATTCATGGTTTCTGAATAAAGTATTGAGATTACGTATGGTAGTTTTAATATGAATTTTTATGTTATGTTAAACCTGTTCATATGAGAAATTCATTGGACATAGTAAGTGACAGGTGGAGCCCTCTATAGCTCTGTGATGCATCGGTATGTCTCAAGAGAAAAACTAATGTCTTGGAACAAGGACTTGATGAAATCTTAATTTTAGTCTTGGCACATGGCCTTGACTACATGGTTATGATAGTCTGGCATAATGCATTCCATCATAATGAATGTGGTTATTGATATTTAATGTGATCATTCGACATGTAGAATATCCTTGTGAATAAGTAAATGACATTATTTGATTTTATCTTTTCCATATTATTATGAAGTTCATGTTTAAATGTATATTTTTCTAGCCATATACACTGCCTTAAATGTATATTCTTATTTATGAAAGTTTCCGCTATAATGTTATCCTTATTGAGCAGCTGAGCTCACCCTTTTCTATGTTTTCTTTTCCCAAGATGCAAAGAAGTATATTATGACGGACCGCCAGGGATAGTCAATGGGATCTCAGTGTTGTCTATAGAGACAATGTGAATGTAGTTTTCCATTTTATGATGTAATTTAAACCTTATTAATGTATATTGTACTTCCAAGGCTACTAAAATAATCAGTCTATAGAGACATGATCATTTGTGATCATTCCAATGATATGCAATAATGCACCGACTATGGGCTTTTGGGGTCGAGGCGTTACATAAAATAATGATGCATAATCCTTACCAAGTTCTCTAACATGAATGTATCATCAATTATCATACCAGGTTTATTAAAATTGAAATTCAATAGATCATATCAAAACTAGCATTAAAATACAACGTCATAGCTAGTCTACCTTGTTCATGACACTTACAAAGCCACCTGATATAGTTTCCCTTCCATCCCACACATCATCACTAACGATTAACTATAAAAATCATGTTATCACATAACCATGGACACAAATGAAACGTTTTTAGGACTCCAACCATTCAAAGGTACCCATCCATGGTTGATAATAATGACTACGAAATAATGACCGCTAAAGACCATCTCTAATATCATACTAGGTAGAGATTATCCCAAAGAGTATTTAAATTAAACACATGGCTTGAATTTCCTATGTTATGTATTTAGGAAATATGATATATGATTCGAAACCCCAAACCAAGAAAAAACCTAATTGAATAATTAATCAAAATCCATGTAATGTCGTAAAAACATAGACTTTTTGAAGGTTCCTCAAACCAATCATTAGTGGTTTTCATGATGATATAACAGACTAGAACAACTCCTCAATCTTGAAACACCCAGATCAATCACCAGTGCACTATTTTATTCTGGAAATATAGTATATATACATCTCTTGTGAGCGTAACATAAATACTTAGTTGTAACGACCCTAAAACCAGTATGAGATTTTTTAAATATGAATACTAATCCTCAGTGAATATATTAATGAATCTAAATGATCAAAAAAGTATATAAACCTATTTTCAATCTATACAAAGGATTACAAACCATTTACACATATATGTGAATCATTCTATTTCAATTAAAGATACACATGAAAATGCACACACACAAACACCCACACACAAATAAATATAGAGGCACCTAACTTCAACTTCCCCATTGTTTTTTTCTCTCTCACTCCCTCTATATTTCACATCTTATTCTCATTCCCTAGATAATATAACCTATTTATAGATCATTCTTATCATAAATATTATAAATACATTTTAACATGACACAATATCATGATCACAATATCATATAAATGTTTTTTGATCTTTATATTCCACTACATACCATGTAAATATATAATTATTTAATCCACATAAAACAACACCCATAAATTAATTATAATTCATATCCACTATGGTTAGATAAAATTATGTGTTATACATAGTGTTTTTAATCCATTCATATTAATGTATAAAAAATCATGATCCAAAAACCCTATGTAGGAACATATAATATACCACAATCCATTGTTTCATTAGATACACCAATACAAAACAACATAAAAAAGAGTGGGGCGATTGGAAATTTATCCATCTAGTTCATAATAATCATATATATTTTTTATAACCCCATGAAAAATTTGTGATCTGGTTACCCTACTGATGTGGGTGGTGAAGCATATGAAAATATATAACATAATGTATCTCAAACAATCCCACATATAGGGTATCATCCAAGGATTAGAATCATCAATATTTTTCATTACACAATGATTCAATTTTCAATGGATATGGACAAGATATCAATCATGGAAAGGCATATAGGATTAAAATGATTAATTAATTAATTAGACATTTGTTAATTTTGTTACACATTTATTTCAATGATTAATACATTATACATTAATTATATGTTCTATTGAAACACGAATTCCATGATTTTAATTATATTATCATGTATTTAATCATCATTTGAGATTGCTATGATCCATCCCCATTCAATAATTTTTTAATTAAATATTTATAAATTTTTGGTACTCCATGACACTTACTTTTCTACAATTACAAGAAAGCGAGTGTGAAATATAGGTTTATAATGAAACCACAATTAAAACACATCTTAACAAACATATTTTCATCCTCAAACCATTTATTGTTGTGTTAAATATCTCACCATCTCTTACATTAACCATAACTATATCCCAAGACAGCAAGCCCACTAATCATTAGCATTATAAAAAATTTTAGGTTCTCGATAAAAAACCCTACATGAAAATTAAATCAATAATCATATATTAATGGTGGTAAAAGTAATTTATATAAACAAAAAAACAATGTTTATTTCCCTAGTATTGAGTTGATGAAGCCACTCATGAACAAGAATGAGAATTATCAGAACTATACAATTATCATTATCAAAAATCCATTTAAATTCCCATACTGAAGTAACATGTCAATTATGAATTTTTTATCTCCATAAAAATACCAATATTAATTACCCATAAATAGATAAATATGTTAAAAATGATTTTGATAAAAAATAACTATACATTATATATGAATATTTAATAAATAATATTAAAAAAAATTCCCAAACAATAAGTTTTTTATTTTTTTAGAGGCTTGATAAATATTTTTCTAAATTAGATATATCGTTAAATATCTTTAATAATTTTGTTCCCGCTTATATCACTCCTTAGATCACCTAAATAATAAAATTCTTCAAAATATGGAGAAAGGAAACACTACAAACATTTATCTTAGATTCTTTCTTAGTGTAAATGATAGAGATATGAATTGATGAACATGTACATGAATATGATACGCACAATGGTATGAAATTATGATTATAAAATAAAAATATCAAACCAAAATTATCATGTATTATAATAATTAATCATTAGATAAATCTTTATCATTTTGAATTAATAATTCATAAGTGGGAAAAATAATTACTTATCAATCATGAACCAGGGGTACAATTTATAAACATAAAAAAGTCATCAACATGTGGAACATTCATTAATATATAAACCATTTATTATGTCAACATTCATTAATGAGACCATCCAATAATATTTCCTCAAGGATGAAAACATGTTTTCCATATCATAATGGATTTTTAAGCATCACTTTTTTCCTATATTTTACTATTCATCCCTGACAATTTCCTATGGCAGAACAAATACATCCACTTTATCCCCATAAATATATCTTGAGATATAAAAATGCTCCAAATGAATTGGAGGGATATATAAATCCTATCCCAAACATCAAATACAAAAAAGAGTTTATATGTTTTCTAAAATAACATAATAAATTCATTATATCATCCTTTCATAACTCATGAAAATAAAACGGCTTTCACAAACATTTTTGAAATTCGTTATAGAATAAACCATAAAAATTAAATAATTTTGTAAACATATTATTTTAATAGTAAACATTCAACTATATAAATTATAGTTTTTGTTTAATACGATCATATTCTTCATAATAAATAATTAATATAAAATAATGTTATCCTAAATTATAAATCCTTATAAGTTACAAATAATTTTTTAAAGTAATATACCCATTAAATTCATAAATTTAGAGTTTAAAATAGACATATTAATAAAATATTTTTTATAAATTATATTTCAAAATAACCATAGAAACTTCTAATAGATGTTTCAAAAAATTGAGAGTTCAATATGGGGTAAATTTAGTTCAGGACATAAATGTTAAAATGAAAATTCCTTTCACCACCTTGATAATAAGTAAAAATTACTCATATGTAAAATGACATTGAGATCTCATTAAAAAAATTTATACAACTTAAATTTATTTTTAATAAAAAAAATTAATATCATTTGAGAATAATTGAAAAAATATTGAAATTTTTTTAAAGAAAAACCTGAACCTTAGGAAAAGGATATATTATTAAATAATAAATCATAGTTTGTGTTCTATAAAAATATTTTTTCATTACCATAATAAAATTATATGATGAAAATTAATTGAAAACAAGTATTCTTGAAAAACCCCGATGAGAATAATATTAAGTGGTATTTATTATATAAATATAAAATAATTTTTTCATATAAATTGAATATATGTATTGGGATTTATTCCCACTCGACTTTCGGGCCATGTACTTAGTGATTGAGGATTTATGGGTTGTCTATCCCATTGGGGGGATATGGCTGGCACATTAAGCATGTGTCTATGTTGTTTGTGTTTATAATTATGGTTTACCCCCATACACATAATATATATGACCACAAGATTATATATATTCATATATATATATATATATAACATAACAAATATTATACATTTAAAATATATATTTACCAATTTATCAACAATTTTATGTTAAAGACACTTTTCAAAATGAGAATTGTTTCATTTTTCGTGCAGACATTGGTTTGGAAGTCCTGATCCATACACATTTATCCTGATTACATGTAATATAAAATATTAGTCATATGATGAGTATAATATTTAATCATGACATATACTGTTATATATATTTAAATAACATGTTGATTAAAAATTAATTACATCAATTGATAGAAAGGGTAGTTTGTATGTATGCATGAGTGATGTTTTCATTTTTTGATGAATGGAATGTAATAATCGTAAAACATAATTGACCATTGTGGAATAATTATTATATAATATATATCATATATATTATTAATTCTTCTTATTTCCATCCATGTAAAATGATGGTGATAAAATAATAATACATCATTACAGAGGGGGTATTAAACTCATAGGATAGACCACCTCTATCATTTTCAAATGGATGTTAAAATGGATGATAATGGTTATTAAATAATCATAATAATCATTATATATATTGAAATAAATGAACTCTCTATTTTATTATGTATACAATAGACTAATAGGATGTATAAAAAATTGAAATTGAAATTTCTCAGTTATGAGTTTAACCAATTAATTGAAAATCTTATTTGTGTTCCAATTTATGCCATTTATGTATGTTCTTTTGGAATGAAAAATTAATCAAATATGTGGTTAAATAATCTGTTATGTTATTAAGGTAGGTATTAATTTAGATAAAAGGCTCAAATAATCTCATTAATTAAGTATATGAGGTCATATTGTTTGATGGGAGTGTCAATATTTTCATTACACGAAGCATAAAATTAATATTACTTATTATTAAGAAAAAATATATCCATATTGATATTTCTTAAAGATATGTTTTGGATTATTTTAAATCCTCTCATCAAATAATGTTTGAACATGATTTTTTTAAATGTTACATTCATTACATTGTTTAAACCCTCCACAGGCCCTTTCCAAAATTACCACAATAAATATGTTTTAATCTATTTTATGGTTATGAATTTTATTATGACTAGAATATTGAATAAAAATTGTATACGGTTGATATTTTCACCCCAATTATAGTAAATTTTGAAAGTATATTATGCTTTTCAATTTTATGTCATTGAATAAAATGTTATTTATTATAAAATATCCTTAATTTAAAGTTTGAAAAAATTCCCCTATTCGGAAACTGGAATACCAAATTATAGAAATATAATTCAAATATAAAACTGTAAAACCCCTAATATGTCATATGTTTCCTATAATATTTCCCTTAAAAAAAACTCATTAAAATGTTAAATAATTGTTTTTATTTTATTTTACATGTTAATCAAATTTTTAGTGTTACATTATCATTTAAGGTAATAATTCCAACCCTAAAATTTTAAAAAATTAAAAAAAATAATCCATTCATATTTCAAATAAAAAATATAACCAAACCTGAGCTTTTAATCATTCTCACAAAATAATATAGATATTAAAGAAATAATGTGACATTCATAACATTCATTATAATATATATTATAAATATAATAATAAAAGTTAAATGTAAAAAAAATATTATATTTTATTGTTTGGGATGATTTTGGATGAAATATACTCTTACAACGCATTAAAAGAATATGTTTTAATTAATTAAAAGACATTTAAAAATCATTTTGTAACTATAGATTACCCATTTTACCTTTATCTTGGTATAACAAAATTGATATGGTTACAATTAATAATGATATAAATAAAAGAGAAATATTAAGCAATTTTGTACCTCTTGATTCCATATATGGATTTTATTATTCATCATATAATTTCCAGATGTTCCATAAATCAATTATAATATTCTGTGATAAAATTAAATAAAGAAATTTTTGATGAAAAATTATTTTGATGAAAAAATTAACAATACAATAAACCAAGAACATTTTTATTAGGAATTAATTATTTAATTTGAATTGAGCATGAAATTTATATATAATTCATAACATTTTAATCATATTTATATCCACCAAATAAATGACTAGGTGATAATTATTAAATTATGAAATAATATTTCAATATAAAAATTCACATTCATTACACAATGTCTTTCATTCAATACATGATAATAAGGGTATCTCTGATGGCAACTCATCAGCTTAGGGATCCTGCTCTGCATGTATGGATCGACACTATCTAGGTCACATGCTTGTCTTACAATGGAAGGAAGGTGCTCGATCGAAGTGGTGTATGTTTCCTACATTGGATAAGACGGTCGAACCGACGGTCTCATCCTCGATAGAGAATACCAATCTTCAAGAAACTGGGGTATATTTTCCGCGATTTGGCTCAAGGGTCATTGGGGAGGTTAGGAAGCATTACACTATGACCGATGCAAATGGTCGACACCCCCAGGCGCATGTATCTCAAACAATGACGGTGTTAGAGTATAAAGTGGAATATCATAAAGGCTCTACTTTTTTGGCCAATAAGGAGCATCTTGGTGTTATAAATATCACATGAACTTATGAATATCGATCCATTTCATGCCTCAATGTTGCGACTGATTCCTCTACTCGATATAAAGGGAACGGGGTTCAAATCAAAGTTGACCCAAATGATATTTCAGAGTGACTCAAAATGGGTAGGTTCTAGATCTTTTCTCATCTATTTCCTCCCAAATGATTTCATACTATAAAAATTGATGAAATTAAAAAGAAAGTATAATTGATATGGGGGTTTTCAACCTGGAAATGCGTCTCATAAGGATATGGAAACCTGCATATGCATTTTCATATGAAATAATTTAAGGTATGGGCCTTTGGATTTCGTTCCATAGTGATAAAACTAGGGATCATTCCCCTTATGGATTTAGATAAAAAATTTAATCCATTTGTGATTAATAATACCAATTCTCAAATTTGGGTAAGGGACTATTGGTGAAATTAGACACTCTGGCACCCTAAAACTCTGTATGATATAACACTATGAATTTTTTATAATGATTAAAATTTACGTGGAAATGGATGTTATTGTATTTGGTCACATCTCCAGTTTCTTGGTAGTGGTTGAACTGGGGTTGATGGTTGTTGATAAGGTAATTCTTGGAAATAATTATTATATGATTGTTTTGATGAATTTTTATGAGAAATAACCAATATTTCGCAAGTATTTCGATACTAAAAGTCACGAATCATCTACCAATAGACAGTCCACAATAGAAGGACTATTCTCCTTGTGATCAAATGATGTGAAAAAAGGTCTCAAAAAGTAATAAAATCCATCTTCTCTTAAACTAGATTATGGTAGCCTAAGGAAAATCATTACAATAGTTCTAAATGAAATAAAATTGTCCCTACGAATATAGAAAATAAGTAAAAATAACAATGTTTTTTCTTAATGATGTAGTCAAGACAACCGTTGGTGATAAAAATGGTTTGGTCTAAGACTCTACATTGGATAATAAGAAAATGTATTTGGATGTAATATTATTAGAAGAGGATATTGTCTTCAATGATGATACATATATCAAATTTAAATGTGATGACTTGTTGGATTCTCATCATCCTATAAGTAGTGATGAATTGATGGCTAGAAAGCTGATTGAAGAAAAGATACAAATAGATCATGATCTTCAAATATCAGAAGAATGGATTCCTGCCTCTAGTAATAATGAAATAAAATTTTAAATCATGACACTCGGATTCAATCCAAAAAATTCCATGCTTCTTCTAAATACAATTTGAATTATATGGGTTTTTTTCTTATTTAATACAAAAAGTTAAATACTCTGGATATGTCTCAAGTGGTGGTTGAGAAACCATTTTCTGGAAACCATGTCCCTTTTTATGGTAAGGTTATGATGTAGGAAGGAAATATGAGATCTCTGATGGAAAAGCATCAGGATATTTCTTTTTATCATGTAATGGATGATGAAGGTATGTTGACCCCAGTGAAAGGAGACACTTCCCTTGAAAATGAGTCATAAGAGGATAGCTCTGATTCTGAGGGTACTTATGTTTAGATAGAACTCAAATGACTCCAATAACATCTTCCAAGTTAATAGAGGGCAATAGTTCAGGCACATCGTTGTGTATGGACTACATGTCACGTATTGGTGGAAAAATATATAATACTTACTAAATATCTGATAATGATAGGTAGATAGATTTTCATTGGTATTTTCTTGTTTTTCTCATACACTCTTGGGTTCTTATATTATTCTGATTTTTTAAAAACAGGAACTTCTTCCATCTTTCTCAGAAAACTTGATATAAAGGGATGTACATTTGTTTGTATGGAAACACACAATTAAATTATTTTGTGTTACATTCTACACCCCTTAAAATAAAATTATATCCTAAAATTATATCACTTTGATATAAAAAATTAGGGTATCCATATTTCATAACATTATATGATCCTCAATAGATTCCTCTTATTTTTTATTTCACAATATATCTTATACCAGATCAGTGGAATTTTTTCTTAAAAATTTCTCTGAATGATAAAAAATACCCTTTGGGTTTTCTCTATATTATAGTTTATTCTCACAATGTATTACCTTATAATTCAATACATATGAATTATTTTGTCTATACATCCTTGGAAGAGGTAGACGAAACACAATATAAACATGAGAGAGGTTATATGGAAGTCAAGAATGATATTATACCATCCCAATATGGTTAATAATATAATCTTACATCTATATCTAGGGATTGAAAATCCCTTCATTCCAATTCCAATAACATTGATCCATAGTGATATTCATACGAATAACTTATCACCAACATAAAAATCTAGATCTAATTCATGATTGCTATTATAAAATTTAAATATTATTTTTTCTTCCCATATATGCTACTAAATATCTCTAACTATTTCTTCCATCTATTCAGATACCACATTTCCCAATAGAATCTTTCCACTAACATTATCCCTTCATGTTGGATTTCAACAATTCCTTCCATATTGTGGTCCAAAAGGATCCTTTTAAATTATCATATTGTTGTAAATGTTGTAGGAAATATGAATAGTGAATGTTCTTAATCACAAAAACCTCTAAAATATCGATAAATATATTATAATAATACACTAGGGTTATAATTAACCTCTCAGACTAAACATATAACTAATAAAGATAAACATTACTAAAATTTAACTCTTTATCTAGAGCTTGCTAAAGACATTTCCCCAGAATCCAGGTAATCCTTGGATCTTCATAATATAAAATATAATATATCACACTTTGAATTCTCAACAATTATATAATGTATAAGTTGGAAATATGATCAATATATTAATATTCAATTATGGAAACAACTATATTGACATTATATGGTGATTCACTACATCCTAGACATCATTATTCCCTTTAAATTTTTATGTATGTTTTGATATTAAATCAATGGTAAATTTTCACTATTTAATTTCAAGTATGTGTAATGGATGTAACATATGTTTAGAATTATGTCGACTCTTCATGAACCTGTAGACAAACTATGAATTGGGATATTTACTCTCCATCTTCTCATGTTGTCCAACCATATATATTCTACTAGATATATATAAATATTTTTACTTCTAGGATGTATATGAAATGACAAATTATAAATTTTATTTTTGACTTACTTCTTCAATTATAGTATTGTTGGGACACATATTCAATTATTAAACATTATCATTTAATCATTTTCATGATTTAAATCAATATCAATCATTACATTCATCTGATTTTCACATTCATTAATATTCCCCACTATAATTTTAACATGGATGTGTAGATAACATTCATATAATAAAAAGATGATATATCCCCATTCTTTTGGACTTCGAGATCCATATTCTACAAATGGAAAAATATTTAATCTCTTTCAATCCTCACCATATAAAAACTACAATGTCCCTTCCGACTTAATGTATAAACTACCATGATCTCTTTCATACTGTGGTAATGTATTAGACATCATAATATTTATTCAATACAAACAATATTATAAAGGTAATATTCAACTCATTGAATGTTAATAAAACATTAAAACTTTTATATTATTTATATATGTAACACTTTTCACCATATATATAATTACTAATTAAAAGAATTGATCCAATATCCAAATTATATGCCAGTTATTTGTATCTAATTTATTTTTTGTTAGTGTGAGGAATATATTATCACCACTTTATTCTTCATTAGAACACATCTCAATACTTTATTTGATTGAGTAGTATAGATCACAATAAATTATCCACTATATAGTAGTGTGATCATAGGTGAAATGAAAAATATTACCTTCTCCTCCTTGAAATTTTCATCAAATTAATATTTCCCCAAGAGAATAACCCCCTTACGAGATAACATGGTTTGTGAATTTGATAGACATAAGAAATATATAAAAATTCATCACTATTATCCATAAATCTAAAGATGATTTTGGTCCTCAGAAACTATGGATGGTAGCTAAATTTTTTCAATAACATATATCATTCAAGGATCAACCAAAATATTATTATATGAGATAATATGACCTAATAATTATATAGTAGACTGGAAAAATTCACACAATGTAAATTTTTCATTTATATTCTCCTTTTTAGGGGTGTTTAGTATAAATATCAAGGGATATTCATTCTATTCCTTAATAATTGAATATAAAAGAAAATAACCTATAAATATTTCCAAAGATGGGTCAAGGTATAAAATTAAAAATGTATTCATTAATTCAATGGATACAATATGTGAATTAGTAAGTCGAAATAGAATCACTGAAAAATAAAAATACACATATCTCATATATGAGGGTATTTTGGATATATCATCATTCTTAACTCTCAATTAATGATATCCATAATGGGGATATATGTTTGAAAATTATTTATCTCTGCATAAAAAGACGACAAATTAATCAAAATATGATTGATGATACTTATTCTTAAAAGTGATATTGTAATGTTCTAGTTAATCAACGAAAATAAACATTAACCTGACATTAATTATAAAAAAATGTCCCAGTTCTCTCCTTGGTCACAGTCTTGGGTGTATGAGTCCCCAAATAATATTATCAAAGAGTTTCATCTTCAATTATTATAATTCAAGCGTTTCCATTCTATATGTAGTCTTTGGAATAGGGGTAGAACTAGGTATGAGTTATATAAAAAAACATCATAATATTTATAAATAAATGAAATTTATTTATCAAAGGCATGAAAAAATATCATACAATAAGAATAACTTCAATTTTTATTTCCTCAAAACGCATGGGATAAATAACCTTCATGAATTGAAATTAAATCCCAAAACAAAGATATAATTTCAATTGGAAGTTGGTATTCAACCTCACAATGATAAATGAACATAGAATGCTTTAGAGAATGTATGAAACTTCTATTTCTCAGCAACTAATATAGTCTAAATATAATGACTTATATTCCATTCATAGAATCACATTAAATTCAACTGGTATAAGATGAAAAATATTTTAATGAATCACCTTACTAAAAAAAATTATATCACAGATTATCTATATAGCTGGGATGAGATTGTCATACCATTCAATGTTTTCATTACTAACTCAGTAACTAATTATTGAGGTTGTAATTTGATAACAATAAAAACAATTACATAGATATAAAAAATTAAGAAGATCTATAATATAATAAAACATTTGTTTTTCGAGAGTGTATGATAACAGACCATGTAACCACATCATTCAAATAATCCAACTTGGATGCCATGATCACATGATATTTCCCTTTATATATTTCCTTAATAGGTTGTTGATATATTTCATTGTAAAAAACCTCTATATTTGTGATGTATTTTGATTAATTCGCATTCCCATTTCATTTGAACCATTGGTGGGTGGTTTGTGAATTTTTTAAATCATTATTTCCATCAGTATATCAACTATCATCCTTATCAAATTTTGACATTTATATGATTTATAAATTCTATTCAATATTTATAGAAACTCATAGTTTTTTGTAATCAATTTAAATGATGTATCATCCCACATTTTAGGAATCTTGATAACCAAAAATATCATTAAATCATATGATTTAAATTAGTTTTCATTCCACTATATCTTTGTATCTTATTAAAACAGTGGGAATAGTTGTAATCTACAATTTAAATTTATAAATTTATTTCCCATGAAATAATTATTTTTAATATAAGAAGTCTATTATAAATAACAACATTCAAGGAATTTTTTATAGGAAACCATATAATAAATAAATTTTACATTTAGGGTTATTGATTAAACTAGATGAATTCCTTGAATATCCAGTGAAATAATCCTCATAAATAAAAATGGATTCATAATCCTTAATCGTTTTCTCATTGAATTCCTTGAACATTTTTTAAGGAATAATATGATTTTAGTGCATACTAAAAAAGTATCCTTTTTTACTTATCCTATTCTATATAGTCAATTTATTATTCACTGTATGTATTCTTAATGAGATGTCATTGTTGATCATAAATTTCTTAAAGATAAATGTATTGAATAAAATGTTCATGTTTTTTAAAAAAATAATAGAAAATACATTCTCAATGGTGTTGATCCATCTCTCTACCGGTAGTGTATCAAAATATAATCAAACCCCAGGTGGTGTGTTTTATCCTGAATGATAGAACAACACAATATTCACTCCATTTATTTTTTTATATATCATCATTATTAATTGAATTTCAATGATTAATGTTGATAGAAACAAGATTCTTCATTTGTTTTCTCATATAATTCATTTACCCATGTGGAAAATGTCTTCATTGTTCATCACATTTGTTGTTAGAATGATGTATTCTAATTCAATCAATTTATTAAGACTCAAATACAAAATTCATGTGTCAAAAAATAGTAATTAAACTGAAATATCATTTAATCCTAAAATACCATTTATCTGATATATAAATCATGAAACCTTAATATCTAATCATGGAACAATATATATAACATTGGTTATTCATATTCATTGTAAAAACGTTAGAAATTTTTCATATAATTAAAACTATCCCTAAGGTTTAGAATATTTTTTTACAAACCTAATATATAATGAATAACTAAAAACTTCTCTAATAAAATATAAGGTGATGATATATTTTCCTTCATTAATATTATATAATTTAAATGTATATTCTACACGTAATATTATTATATATTCACAAACTATATCCTTTTAGAGAATTTTATACTAGATATATAAACAATTTATTTATGTAAATTCAAAATATTACTCATAAATATATTCCAAAAGATACCCCACAATGACATGCCACACTTAAAAACATTCTTTGAAACCATGATAAAGGACACATATAACATGATGAGTTTATATTCTTAGTATGGGTGAACAAGGGAGATATAAATAATTGATAATATATGAGAATAATATAATGAAAATGGAATGACATTATGGTCATAAATTATGATTTCATACCCAATTTATCATGGATTATATTCATTAATCATGATATAATTTATTTTCCTTGTAATGACATGAATCAGATGAGTGATGAAACATTACTAATAAATCATGAACCACAAGGTCAATTCATAAACCTATGAAAATGTCCTAATAGTGTTTTACAACAATAAATACAAAAACTATTTCATATATAATGATTAACTACCAAGACCCTAAAATCATAAAGTATCCAAAAACAACACATGCTTCACGTATCAAAATGTATCAGGTGTCGTCATTGATTTCCCATAGTGGAATACACATTCCAACATGTATATCATTTTAGATCCTGTAATGAACCATATTAATATTAATGTATTTTATTTTTCTTATATATATTTTATATAGTATAAATAACATAAAATTACTTATAGGTAATAATAAAATTTTTATAAATGTGGAACTAATGAAATAAGAGATGTATATAGGAATTAAGGATCCTATACTAGTGGAATTGTAACATGAACCTAGGAATTGTAATATGGACCTTAAGAATATAAATCCATCCAATTGAATAGTAACCACATCAATGAAATCATAAATAAAATTTAGGCAAATTAGAAATCAATATATGATATATTTATTATATTGAATAAGAAAATATTTTTAAAAATGATACATTTTGTATTGATATTTTTAGCGAACAAAAATTTTTATTTATAATTTTACTATAAATATAATGATTTATAAATATATTATAATAAAATATATACCTAAATCTGTATTTTTTTTTCTTATTATTATAACATCGTTTTATGAGACCATGACTAATTTTTCTATGTTTTGTAAAAACACTTATAATTTCAAGATCACTATTTTGGAAGTAAATTTATATTTTAATTTAAAATAAAATTTCACATATATATAAAATTATTTTAACAAAAAAGAGTCCATTTCTAAATCATATACATTAATAAATGGTTAGGGTGATTTTTGGTATTTTTCCAAAAAAAAATATGATTTTTTGTGAATAGTGAAATTAAATAATTTATAGTATATAAAGAATAAAAAACAAATTGAGACATGAATGATGTATTGGTATTGTAAGTGAATTTATATAAAACCCACATGAACTATTTACAACCAATATTCACAGTAATCCACCCTATTCAATGTCATGAGCTAGGATAATTTAGAAATGAGTAAAATAAACAAAAAACACCCCTCTCCTCAACAACAAATACAACCTCTTATCCTACACCTCTTAAGCCTTTTAAATTTACCAATTTCAACCCAATACCCTTAACATGTATTTCCCCACATCAAAGAGGTTATAGTTTCAACAAAATAAAAAATACAATTTCGTTAAGGGGGATCTCATGGTGAAGAATTTAAGACGTAAAATCCTCTTGCACTTTCTTTATTTTCTTTCCGTATTATTTTAATTTTTTATACTCTCTTATGCTATGAGATCCCAAATGCATGAGAAATCCAGTATCTTATATTATAAATTATTTCTCTTATTTTAATTTAAAATAAACTTTCATGACTCTTATCATCATCCTTTTAATTTTAAAATAAAAATAACATTTGTGGGGTGTGGATTTATTTCTTTTAAGGATAACCAATTTTAATTTTCCATTACCAAATTTAAGGCTGACCATATTACCATTATAATGGTTATTGAATATTTTTAAAATATATTTTATAACCCTTTTATGTTGTAAATATAAATTTTATAATAAATAATAAATAATGATACAAAACATGTTTTGGATGATCCTAAAAAACCACCAAATTTTTCTATATGGTTATTAAAAATTTCTTATCTAATGATTATCTCTAACCCCAAATAACAAAAAAATTATATGAAATTTTAATATTATATGTGATCATTGATAAAATTTAATATCAATTTTATATTTCTATTCGATCTTAAAATGATTTTATGTATATGTATACAAGAAAACAAATCTTGAAAAAAAAATGAAACGAACGTTCCAAAACTATAAAATTATATCTTATAACCTATAAAAAAGATGTAAATTAACATAATAGATATATAAAAAATTTAAAAAAATATAAATTGTTTTTAATTAATTAACAACTGGATTTAATTACCTCATATAGTAAATTAAATCAAGTTCAAAACCCTTTCAGACATATGGAATGGGATTATTTACAAACCACTATTTTTTCCTTCGGTTTACGTATTCTTCCACATTATCTCAATGTTATTATGAAATATTATTCTATAACAATCCAACATTATTTTTTAGTTTCCATAAATATGTTTCTATCAATATTATGCATTATTTTGGGGGAAATACAGGTTTTATAAGGTTCTTTTCTCATTTCCCTTAATAAGAATGCCTTATTAAAGGGAACATCTAAAATTATAACTCATATTCATTTACCATACTTAATATGTTTTAAGAATCCTTTACTTTTAATATAAAAAATTTGATCATGTAATAGTTTATTGCATTATTTATTGTTTTATATGATCAATTATGACATTTCTATTTAAAATACCCTTTAATGATATCCCTCAAACCTCTTTAATGTGGATCAATATCAAATGTTTCATAAATAATCAATTTAAATGATTTCCCATAATTTGGAAATAATTTATCATTATACATGAATTTTTTTTATTAGTTTCCATTTATGATGTAAATCCATTATTTTAGGATCACATTTATGATACTCCCTTTGGTTATGCTTTATGACATGTTTATGGTCGCCAATAATTTACTTGGGTAACCATTGTGTTTATACCCTAAGTTTTATTCTTCATTTTATGCACATATGAATGGACATGTGATGATGGGTCAACTAAGATATAACACCAATAAATTAAGTAATTTTTTTTCTCATGAGACCTCATGTTTGGACAAAGAGTGGACCAGATTCCATTATGAGACTTTGTCCTCCATGGGATGTGGTATTGGAAGGTAGCCTTGTCTAATGGTTGTTTCATGTTGGATTTTTCTTCCACATTTATATAATTCCTGGATAAAATTTATCCATTATCTACATGTTATTCTATTTTATGATTAATCATATTACACTATTTTTGATGTCATCATTTTAGTATAAAAACCCATGTTCATTGCTTTATTACAATGTTTATACATTTACTGGTCTTTTTAGCTCATCCCTTTTGTTCAGGAATTCCCTAGGTCATCATATATAGATGTAGGAACTCAATCAACGTTATGACCTCTATATGGAGGATTATAATATTATTTTTTATTATATTTATATGTTTCAGTTTTATGTACCTATTCATCTAATGAAACAAGACTTTATGATAATTTCCTTGAAATGGTATATATAAAAATAGATAAAATCAAGTAAAAATATATGAAAATGGTTAGGGTATCTATATTTGGTATCATAGAAAGTATTAATTATTTTTCATTATTATGACTAGAGAATGTTATGAAAATCCTTTTTAAAAAATATAGCTATAAAGAACCAAAAATTTCAAGGAAATTATTTTCATAAATTATTTGTAATTTTAAGAGTCTTTTGTTTCTAACGGCACTTGATTCCGAGGCCCGGTGTGCCCCGAATTAGTTTCTGAAGTTTTTTTCGAGCACGTTCTGTAAATGTACGTCCGGGTTTTTCTATCTTTTGAACCAATACATGGAATTGAAATCAGAGTGCACCGATGAACTTCCAAGGCCGATTTTGGCTTAAGGGGACCTTTACTGTAGTTGCGTTTGGTCGAGAGTAGAAGTTTTAATTTGGGGATCCGTAAAAAATTAAAATAAAATTTTAGTGATACATTAAGTGTGCACAATTTTATTTAATTTATTAAGTGGTGGT
The DNA here is from genome assembly GCA_963277665.1 of Viscum album. Lineage (NCBI taxonomy): Eukaryota > Viridiplantae > Streptophyta > Magnoliopsida > Santalales > Viscaceae > Viscum > Viscum album. The sequence goes on along the minus strand of OY728119.1, from coordinate 1,781,826,672 downwards.
TATTTCCTACATGGGATGTTAGAGATGAGGCCCACACCCACATATCCTCCCCTGTGAGGATAATGTGGGGTGGGGCTAACATGAGAGCCTAACCCCTAAACTCCCTCTTAAACTCCCATGAAACTCCCTTATTAACTATTAAAACTCTCCACCTCCTCTCTTTGAATTTTAAACATTCCACCTCCATTCTCTCTTAATTATGCCAACCCATCTAATTAATATCTTCATTAATTAATTGGCACCTCTTTTTGAATCAATTTGAATTGCATGGAAATTCTATTAAAATTAGAGAGTCTTATTATAATATTTGCTTGGACAATATTTCGGTTGGGAAACCTCTTGAAAATTAGAAGAAAGATGTTCTTCTCTCGATGAAGAACATCGTTCTTCAATGAAGAACATCTCCGATTAAGAACACGAAGAACAACTTCGAACGACACTTCCTCCTCGGACACACTCTGACATCAAGGAATCTATGTCATCTTTGGATTCTCTTTCAACATCACCACAATGACTCATCCTCCAACGTTGACAGGATGACACCATTTTCTGCGACACACGACTTCCGTGGCAAGACGACGTGCGACGTCAATTATGAGGTATGGGGTTTGTATGATTTAAATTGAATATATTATAACTTTGTTATTATTGAATGCAATTAATCGTCTATGTCCATTTGTTACCACATTACGTGGAGGGCGTGGGCCGAATGAACACGGCCCGATGACCCTCTGTAATTTCTTGTTTTTATTCAAGCCGGAGACGATGTTGGAAGAGGTGGCAGTGACTGGAATTGGCGACGATCGGGGGTGGTGACGATCGAAGGAGGAGACGGAAAAGGTGGTCATTAGCTTGCCAGAAGAAAACCACAGAAATGGGTTCCGCGCATAATGGATACCACGGGCCGCATCCTCGGGCCGCTCGGCCGAAGACGAACCAAACGGTAGGCCGCCGTCCGGGCTAGGAAGACCCCATGGCGCCCTCTTGGCACTATGTTGTGGAAGAGATTGGTCCCACTTCCACGGGCCACTCAGAGAAAGAACATGATGGCAAGCGGCCGACTGGGCTAGGAAGACCCCGTAGCTCCCTCCTGGTTCCATGCTCCGGGAATAGAGGCCCGCCCATGCGGGACACTCACACCGGAGGAGACCGGCCGGCTTCGGCCGACCAAGCAGGAGCAGCAGCGCCGAACTGCGCCGCCGATTCGGAAAACTGGGGGCCGCGCACTGCCGAGCGGAGCCGCTGCCGCCAGGCTAGGCCACACCCTACGGGGCCGGACCCTGACATGGGTCGGGTCGACCCGATTCGGGTTGGGACGGGTCAGAGAGCACTAAAACACCCCTCTTCAGACCCATTTTAGTATTTCACCAAAAACATGAGCTACGGACCTCTGATCGACGTATCGTCAGTTGAGTAGGATTCCTTGGATAGAGATGGTCATTTAGGTATATTACACTCAATGTTTTGGAAAATTTGGGTATGGCCGAGATGGTTCGAACTAAAAACCAACCGGGCCCTTGGTGCAGAAACACTTATAACATAAGGACCATACGTCCGATTGATGTGTCATCAACTACGTTGGTTTACGTTTGACGTGATGATCCTTTTTACATATAACACACATGATTATGATGGTATTGGAGTATGGACGAGTTGGATTGCACCCAAAATCCAACCAGGCCCCTAGAATGAAAAAGCTAATAACTCTAAAACCGGGCGTCTGATTGACGCGTCGTCTATCACGTTGGGTTCCTTATGATGAGACAGATATTCAGGATACATCAACTCTGGAAATCATGAATGTTTATGTATCGACTCCTTTTAGTTCGTGTAGTGGACCCTCCCAGAAACGAGCGTTCTGTGTGCGGGACCCTAGAGCTGGTTGAGACTGCGACGACTTCCGTTCTAGGATCCTCCGTGGGTCAGACAACGATGACTTCCGTACTAGGATCATCCATGGGTTCAACGACGATTACATCCTTACTAGGATCCTCCATGGGTTTGACAACAATAACTTTTGTACTAGGATCCTCCGTGGGTTCGACAACTATGACTTCTGTACTAGGATCCTCTGTGGGTTCGACGATGATGACTACCTTACTAGGATCCCCCATGGGTTCGACGACGACGTCTACCGTACTGGAATCCTCTGTGGGTTCGACAGTGATGAATTCCGTACTAGGATCTTCAGTGGGTTTGATGGCGATGACTTCTGTACTGGGATCCTCCTTGGGTTCGACATCGATTACTTATGTACGTTTATCCTGAGTGGGTCTGGCAGAGTAGCTGGTCTTGTATCCAGAGTGGGTCTGAAAACATAGTTGGTCTACTATTCTAGGTGGGTCTGACTGGTTAGATGAATCAGTGACTACATATAATAATCAATATCATTATACGAATGATGTATACGTATGTGAGTTGAGTCTTGACATAGCATAATTTTCATCGATGTGATTGACTTTACTTCATGTGTGGACTGGGTTGTGCATGAGATCAAGAGTTGGAGCTGATCTGAGATTGATAACTTAGGTATATTTATGGGAATATACCTAAGTAGGGTTGGTTGATACTTTTTGTTTGTATCTCTCTTATGTGGTTTATATTTCATGGATTTTTGGAGACCTTCAGGGGTATCAGGGTCCCTAAATAGTATCATATACTCACCACTGCATGGGATATGCCCGAACTACGTTGTGATGGATGCAGATGACAGAAAACACTGATCGAGGTAGAGACTTGTAGATATGGACAGTACCCGGAGGTGGACCACTTGGCGAGACGTACACCGAGCGGACTGACAGACCTGAGGTGTTGAGGATGCCATATGTACCCAGCCTTCAGGTGGCATTCCTGAAGGACAACTCATTAGTTACTGTGTTACTTTACTGTAGTTGTATTGTTCTTACTATTGGTCTTTTCTTTCTGGCCCCTTTCCTTTCAGCACTTACTTTTGTATACAGTTTTACATAATGCTTACTACAGTTGCGTACTCTATTGTGTTTGTTTACTTTTTATAATGGAAATGCGTTTCTATTATAGGGATTTATGCCTTTGGTGCTAGTCTCTAGCCCCTGGCCTATAGAAGGCAGGCATAGAGTAGTCACGACATGGGCCCCGACGATGGGTCGTGACAATACCACCCTGGATAACCGAGATATAAACCTAGGGTATAAAATGTTAAGATATAATTCTCATCCGTATGTTTATCATCCTATGTACAATGATTCGTTTTATTATGGTTATTATATAAGTATTAAAGCACTATAATTATAATTTTTTAGATTTAATGGATGGAAAATGTAGAACATGTCACAATAATAAATGTGATGATTCAATTATTAATATTCCAAATATGATAGGAATTGGTGAGAAAAACATAAAGACAGAATGTACTCATCTGATCATGTTATAAATGACAACATGAATCAAGATAAATGACATTATTCTCATAATATAATGAAATTCAATCTTCGGTGGATCTCATGATCCACCATCCTAGAAAATATATTAATTAAATTAGGAAGATAACCTATATCATCAACATCTCATGAACACAAAGTACAAGGATAAGATTTATTCCATGAAATGGGAGTATTATAATTTACTATTTTCCAAAAATATATTTTCCCCAAACAATAAATCATAATATAGAATGGGTGTTCCTTAAAAGAAGATAATGGAAGAGGTTTTTATTTGAGTATATGATGAAACTATGCATTTTATTTCACAATATGCCTATTTATTTGTCTTAAATATTTGAATCAAGGTAGATTATATATTTAGTGGACTAAATTCGTGTCTACAAAAAGTGATGGGGATTAAATACTTCAAAAGTTATTAGATTATTGTCCATTGATCCCTGGAGGTTAAAATAGAGATCAAATACACTTACTAGTCTTATGGGGTACTGCAAAAATGAGGGAAAATTGTTTAATAAATGTATATCAATGGATAAAACCCATGATTGAATGAAAACCCAACATCACATGTGTCAAAATATTGGGAATAATCATCCTAGAAACTACTTAATGGGAACCAATACATTCATAAAATGTGGAAAAAGAGTAATATGACTAATAACTACAAAAGGGACATGAATAATCACACCAATGTGGAATACAATGAAAGGTTTAGGTCAAATATCAAAATGTATGTCATTGATTGTACAGTCCTAATCCTGGGAATTATGAATTCCATTTTCCTAAGACAATGGATATTAGAGGAAATCAAAAACAACAACCTCCAAGACAAAAGGCAAGGTAATATCTTATCACTAGTGTTATGGTGGAACCTGAAATGATGTGGTGAATTTTACAATCGTTATTCATTCAATAATAGAGAATATACTATTGGATTCTAGTTATATGTATTCACTCATATCTTAAATGATTTGTATAAATATTCAAACACTAACTCAAAATATGGCGTTTGAGTTTTCCTTGAGAAACAAAATTGGTATATAATTTCATCCAAAGTATATAACGCCTCCATAGTTAAGGTTTGTGGAATAAATATCCTAGAAAATATTTTCTCAATACTATTTCTCGTGTTGGATTTGATATCATTAATGGAATGGTTATCTTTATACAAAGGAAAAATCGACATTCAAGAAAGTTATATCACTCATCACACAATTAGGCTTCCTCCAATTCCGTATTAGTTTAAGGAGGAGGATTAATATAATATATAATAATCTTCTCAAGTATGGATATTATTTTATTATAAACAAGAGTATCTACCACAAATCATATATACAAAGGATTGAATCACTCTTAATGATATTCAAATTTTGATGGACTACACTGATGTCTTCCCTAATGAATTTATAGTCTTCCACATTTATGATAGGTGGATGTCTCTATCAATAGTATTCATAGAAGTTGTCCTATATCAAATACACCTTACCAAATGGACACCATTGAATTTGGATAACTAAATAATAAATTACTAGATAATCGGAATAAAGGTTTTATATGCCTGAGTTCTTCAATATGGAGTGATCCAGTCCTCTTAATCATGACGAAGGATGTATCAATGTTCCAATGTATTGATTATATTGATATAAAAAAGATAATGATAAAGAAAATGTATCCCCTTACATGGTTGGATTACATGATTGATCAACTTTGTGGGGATATTAATACTCAATGATTAACCTTCAGTCCAGATATCATCAATTAAGGGTCAACATTATTATATTCACAAGAGAGACAATCAAATGATATATGCAGACTATGTGTTCATAGTGATGCCATTTTCACTCAGAAATGTTGTGTAAACATTCATGGAGTTAATGAATAGATTATTTAATGGTTACGTCTATGAATTTGTGAGATTAATTTTGATGACATTCTAATATACTCCAATATCAAAGAGGGTTAGGAAGAGCATTTGAAATTTGATTTGAGGACATTGAGAAGGGAGAAATATTATGAAAAGTATATTAATTGTTCTTTTTGTATGGAGAAAGTATCATTATTGTGGAATGATATCACCAAAAAAGTATTATTTGTGGAACCTTCCGTGAAAAGGAAATTCAGGAGGGGCCAAATCCAATGATGTAATGGATATCTACAGTTTCTATGGTCAATCTAGGTATTACATATGAGTTTAGAAGAACATCTCAGGATCTTAGAACATAAAAAGAATGATTACATGTATGGGAGTGGTGTTTTGATGGATTAGTTAATGTTAATTATTCTTTAATGAGATGAAAAAGGGCCTTATCCCAACACTTTTTCGCATACTACCTATAGGTGGGGTACACTTTTCGATTTACAATGATGCTTCAAAGTAGTAATTATGATTTTTATTAATGAAAATATATAAATTGATATCTTACATTTCAATGTGTTTTAAAATTCATGAGAAAAACATTCCCATGCATGATCTAGAGTTGGAATATGTGATGTTCACATTGAAATAATGATGGCATTACCTGAATGAGGTGATTTGTTAAATATATGTTAATCATATGAAAAATATATTTATATTCACATAGAGGGGGTTTAATTTTTCCATATATGATGGTTTGATCTTATCACGGATTATGATTTCTCAATCCACTTAGATCATGGTAAAGAAAATTATTTTTTAAATACCCTATGTAAAAAAGGAAAGTCCAACATTATAAATATTGATAATTGAGAAGGATCTAATTTTATTAGATTTTTAATGGATGTAATATTGAATCACTAATGAAGGAAAATCATAAATCCATTATAAAATGATTTCTTAACAATACATTATAATCAAGATAAAGGATACACAATGAAATTATATGGAAATTCCGAAGAATTTGAAATCCATGCGAAAGTGGAAAACATGATAGATAAAAATTGAAAAGGAAGGAGTTATAAGATATTGTTTATGACTATGTATTGAATTTAATCTATAGATAATGAAAGAGATTCTGAGTGATTCACATAGCTCATCCTTGACTATTCACTGAGTGATCACAAAGATGTATTAGAATCTTAGAGAGAACTATTGGTGGGATAATATGATGAAAGAGATACCTAAATATATATATATATATATGTGCCTAGTATGTCATAAGTCTAATTATAAGATGAAAAATTTTAATGTGATTATGAAACATATATAAATACAAACTATGTAGTAGTGGAACATAAACATGGGCATTGTCACTGGATATCTAAAAACATCATAAGGAAACAATGCTATTTGGTAATTTTGGTATTGTATTCCAAAGAGATATCACATTATTAAAATTTGAGAGGACTTATCAGATTATCATCTTGCATAGATATATATTAAAGAAGTTGTAAAACTGCATGGTGTACCTCAATATATAGTACCTGATAGAGATGTAAGATTGACCTCACAATCTAGAAAAGTATCAAGTATTCTTTGAACACTATGTTGTGATTCATTGTATTAAATCATTATCCAAATGATTTATAATATGAATAATATATTAAGAAACTATAATACATATTTATATCATGTTATATAGACATCCATTAAGGATTGGAATAACATGTACATTTTCACGAGTACTCCTACAATAATTATTTCTACAGGATTATCTAAATTTCTCCATATGAGTCATTTTATGGTAAAAGATGTAGAACACCAAAATGATGGGATGAAGATAGTGAAGGTAAGATTCAATTATATGAACCAGTTTACAAAATTATAGTAATTCTGAAAACCATTCCAATCACATCAAATAAACCTAAATACGCTATGCAGATATTCATCAATAAGACCTTGTGTATAATGATGGTAACATGTTAATTTTTCATATGTCTACATAGAATATGGTTGTGTCATTTTGGATGATATGAAATATAATTCCTAAACACATCGACCCCTTTAATATTTTAAATTATAGTAATCTATGGATTATCAACTAGAATTTCCACCAACCACGTCTAAAGTATATGATATATCCCACATATCCCTTTTGAGGAAATAAAAACCATGTCTCTCACATGTACTGAATTTATAGGTTGTATAATTAGAAAATGATCTCTCTTAAGAGAAGAGGACATTAATTATTTTTGATCACATAGTTAAAATTATACTCAACAAGAACAATAAAATGGTTAATGTAAAATAGTGGAATCATAAGTAAAAAAGATGAATCATGGGAACTCGAGTATGTAATGAAGATTTATTACCCTCACATATTTCCCCATTAGTTTGTGAAAAAAAATTTGAGCGAGAGATATCAAAAGGGGGAAGAATGTAACAAAAAAATATAATATGACTAAATTTTTACCTTCATATTATTATTTCATATAAAATAAATAACATATAATCACAATGAAAACACAATAAAAACATTAAAAATGATTAATTAATTAAATATGTGGTTTTTCAAGAAATTAAGAAACCACATCGACGAAATAGTAACAAATACATTATAATAGTAATATGACCATGAAAAAACATAATCAATCAAATAGATTGGTAAACTCACCAATGAAATAATAAATAAGATTTGGAATCAAATTAATGAAAATATGATATATTTATATCATATCTTTTGTAAATGATTGTTTTTAAAATGATAAATTATGTACTTATATTTTTGTGAATCATAAATTCTGGTTAACAATTCGATAATAAATATACTCATATAAAATTAATTTTTATCTTCATAATATTGATTCCAATATTAATTAATTTTTTTATATTTATTATAAAATTATATGATACCTTAATTATGTTTTCAATGTGTTATAAAATACTTATTATTTTCAATTTATTATATTTCGAGTAAATGATGATATCAATTAAAAAATAAAATTACGATATTTAGAAAATATTTATTATAAAAGGATGTTAATTTATTAGTCTACATATTGAAATATGGGCAGGGTTTATTTTTTGGGGTTTTTCTAAAATTATTGAATTTTTTGTTTATATTGAAATATGATAATATACTATATATGATAAATTTAGGAATTATTGAGTAATGGATGTTTTATGGATGAATTTATAACCTTTTATACTAATATACATGAACTTGTTACAATAATTAGTCATAATAATATACATTATTCATAGTCTAGAGACAATATAATTAATAATTGATTGAAATAATTAAAAAACACCATTATCCCCCACTACAAGTAGGACCGCTCACCATCTCTTCTCCATAAACCTATTAATACATTAATATTATTCAATTTCAAAATAATAATCCACAAAATTATCTTCCCTATATCATTTGGTTATGGTCTAAAAAAAAGACTACAATAAATTTTTATAAGTAGGATCTCAAGGAGAAGAAATTATGAGGTAAAATCCCCTTTCACTTTCTTTATTTTCCTTTGATGGTTTTAATTCTTTATACTCTCGTTAACTCTTATATCCTAACATTAATGATAAATAAAGTATCTAATATATGATTTAATGTTATTATGTTAATTTAAAATACACCCTTATGTCTCTTATACTCTTCCTTTTATTCTAAAAATTAATATATCATTAATAAGGTGTTGATTTATCAGTTTCAAGTATAAAAAGTTTTCATTTACCATTACTATGTTTAAGACTCGACAGAACACCATTATAATGGTTGGTAATGATTTTAAATTTCAATTTATATCGTTTTTTATGTTTTAAAGAGAACATTTATATACAATAATGAATAATGAATCAAAACTAGATTGTGATGATCAAAAAACCATAAATATAAACAAATGGATTGTCACTAATGTATTATCTATTGATTCATAATTTCCCTGAAAAAATAATGACATGTATATCAATTTAATATTTTGGATTTCAAATAATAAAAAATAATTTCAATTCTATAAAACTTTTCTAATTTTACATGACTTTCCATACACGTATACAAGTAAACCAATCATAAAAATCATTCAAACAAATTCTCTTGAATGATAAAATTGCACCATATAAGTTGTAAAAAACATGTAACTTAATTTAATAACATTATAATAAATAAAATTTATTTACAAATTATTGTTAATTGATTTATTATTTTATTTAAATTTATTACCGATGATATTAAGATTTGATGCAACATACTTATAGACATATGGTGACAGACTATTTTCAAACCAACATCATTCCATCGGGTTATGATTTCTCCCACTTTTCCTAATTTAATTATAATTATTAATATGTAATCCTCTAGAATTTTATGTTTATGGTCTACAAATATGTTTATATCAATATTATTCATTCTTTTATGGGTAAATACATGTTTTATATGGTTTCTTCTCATTTCTCACAGATAAGAAATCCCTATTATAGGGAATTTACCAAATTCATACTAATTTTCAACATTCATACATAATTTATTTTGAGACACCATTATATTTCTAAAATTACTAACTTTATATTGAACTAATTTCATAGGTTTGTTTTTGTTTTATAAAAAATTAATGATTTTTTGAGGTAAAATTTATTGTATTCCATCAATTCTCTCAAAATTAAATCATTTATAATGTTTCATAAACACTCATTCAAAATGGCGTTACATAATTTGGGCAACATTTACCTTAATCTATTATATAATAAATTTATCAATTTCCATTTATGATTTATATTCACTCTGAAATGAACACTTTTATGATACTCCATTTGGATATCCCTTATGACATGTTTATGATAACCAATTTTTCCCTTAGATGACCATTATGTTTATACCTTATGTATAATTATTCCTGTGAAACACATATGAATTATCAAAATATGATGATTGTTCCCAGATAGTGTTCCAACAAATTGAAAAAAAATTACTCTCTTGATATGACTTAATGGGACAAGGAGTGATCCTGATTCAATTTTGGGACATTGTCTAAAATTTCCAATGGTATTGAATGTTATCATTGACTCATGAAAATTTAATTGTTTGTTATACATCCAAATTCCAATTATTCCATGATTAAATGTCCTCATTCTCTACATGTTATTCTTATTTATGTATAATTATGTTCATTTTTTTGTCATCATGTTATGACTACAAACCCATGATATTTTCATTATTCCTTTATTTATAACATTAATGCACTTTTTATTTCAACCTTTTTGTTCATGTACTCCCCTTATAATTCTTTACCAGTGTATGATATCAGTTAATGTTAGGATCTCTTTATGGTTGAATAAAATAATGATATTTTATTCTATTTTCATGTTTTCAATTTTATGTAAAATTTCTTCAATAAAAACTATAATTTTTGATCCATGTCTAGTAATGTGAAGCATAATTATACATAAAATCATTTAACAATATATGAGAAATTATATGGTCAATATATTTCATTCACATCAAATTGTTTCCAATATGTATATAATGATATATAAAACATGGCTAACTGCATTGGATGGAAGTATAAATTGAGTTTCAATATTCTATTAATAGAGAAAATACATTTTTTTAAATATAATTTAACATTGATCAATCAACATGTCATAACCTAAGAAATGAATATAAATTTCATAAACATTTAATAAAATAAATATAGTATTACCCATATATAAATTGATTTTCCTAATCATCTTTTTTATCATAATCATAACCCATATAGACAAACAATATATGTGGTGTAATTGGATCATATCTCCAAAAAATTAAGAATTGACATCAATTTATATCATTATAAATTCAAATTTAATAATGTTGTTTCTAGAATTATTCATGGGGAAATACCCTTTTCATTTTAAAATTATTTATTTGAAATAAAAATATTCATATAATATCAAGGAAAAATGTTCTTAGAAAATTACTATAGAAACATATAGGTAATGATTCTAATTAATATATAGTTATGATAGATGGAGAATTTATTCATGTGGTATATGTTAAAATGAATATATCATTTACATTATTAGTAAAAACTAAAAATTGAGTCATTGAGAAAATTATATGAAGATTACACTGAATCATTTTCTTATATTGTAAAACATGGTTAAAATATAATTCTAACATTCAATTTAGAATAATATATAACATTCTCAGAAACATTTTAATAAAATCAGGGATGTGGAAGAAAAGGTTTCTCAACCAGATAATAAAATATTATAATTTTTCTATTATAAACATTCATCTTGTATATTATGTACATAATGTAGGTTAAATGAAAAGAAAAATCATATTCTAAAAAATTATTGTTCTGAATAAATGTGAAATAAATATATTAGAAAATTATTATATTATTTCAAAATGAAAATTCAAGTTTAAAAATCCCAATAAAATTGGATTGTGATATAAATGACAAACCTCTAGTGTAAATATTATTTTATTATCTACAAATTTCCATTTTTAAAATATATATTAATTATGAATTTATTATATAATAATTATCATTTATGTTATACTTTATATGATTTACTTTTAAAATATTTTCCCTCATTTATTATCATTTTTCTTATTAAAATCACTTTTATGGGTGATAAATGAATCATTATTTATGAAGAATTTAGTTTTGTGGTCCTTTGATGATGTTTACATCATATCCAAGGTTTAAAACATTTCATGTGTATAATATATAATAAATATATATAATTTTATGACTATTAAAATGATTTGTTGATGAAAATTTATTTCTATCACTTCATGGATTTGGTAGTCCACATGCCCACATGAGTGATGTGTCCATTTTTCATTGGATGGAATCAAAGAAATTCAAATAATAATTCAGAACTAAAAAATGATTTTTATTTATTATATATAATATATATCTGTTTAATTTATCCTCAATAACATCTATGTCAAATGGAACTGAAAAATGAAACAAACACTTGGTGGAGGTGGTATTCCACATATACAGATATCATCTTTTTTATTTTCCAACAGATTGGAAGAAGGTGAATAATGTGTATTCCATAGTGATAATATTTATAATAATGTATGTTTAAAATAATTTAGTCATTGTTTTTTAATGGATACAATATATTATTTGGAGGTATCATAAGAAATTTGAAATGGATGTTTAAACATTATATCTCTTTGTTGAGAAACATTATTTGTAAAAAACATTAATCTTTGAATGGATGGAGTTTTTTATAGTATATAAACAATTGGATGATTTTGTAGGAATATTATATAATATTAGGTCACAAAATTTCAATTATATATCGATCATAAATTTTGAATAATAAATCATAGGAGGTATCATTTTTATGGTAGGGGAGGGGAACTCTTGGAATTAATTATTATCATAAATTAATTTAAATTTATTTTCCTATAAAAATGTCTATAAATGTATATATTTATATTATATGAAAATGATGAGTCACTACACTCTGGTTTAGTCAAAATTTACATGTTTTTTATGTTTTCACCGTTATCTCATAGTTCAAATTCCCATTTACCCGTTTGACAATTACTGTAATATATAATTTATCACCTATATAATTTTTAGGAATATTACTATAACACAAGATGTTATAAATAAATGGAACATGGTTAGATTTTTCAAACATTTCTTATTCATGAGGATGAGTATATGATTTATATGAATTTTAAATCATTTAATAAATTATTTTTTATTAACAAATATCAAGAATAATGTTTATGGAACTATTATTTTTGTTTGTCTTAATAAACAATAGGTAAAAGGAATTATAATATAAACCTTTCATACATAAGAAATATGTTATATTGATATATAAAAATAATGGGACACTATATTTTACCCACAAAAAATTATATTCAGTGTCTTAAAAACATTAATTTATTTGTTTACTACTTGAACATGCATTGTTTTGGTGTTGTATGAGAATTTAAGGTAATTATGTCCTAAAATTTTCAACATACATTAAAATTATAAAAATATTAATTAAAATTTAGAATAACCATTTAGTTCCTAAAATTATTAATTTCTATTCATGTCCCAAAAAATGAAAATATTAAAATCAAGATAGTTTGAATTTTTTTATTAACTTTTACATCATTATTATAACGGTAAAAATAAAATTTAAACATAAAATTTTGATATTTTTTTATTTTGAATGGTCATGGAAAAAATAAACATAAATAATTAAAAAAATTAAGTGTTTTAATTAATTTTAAGTTATATCATATTAGTTCCATCCGTAATAACCCCATTTACCTTTAGTTCGGTAAAAAAATTATTGTAGTTTCTATTTATATTGATACAAATTAAAAGGAACCTATTTAAAAAAATTGACATCCTAATTTTAAATATCAAATCAATTTTTTATAATTACATTTAAATTGTTTAAAAATTTAGTTTCATTATTCCCTCAAAAAAATTTAAATATATTTCAATGAATAAAATGATATTTTTTTAATATTAAGTTACATTATAAAAAATAGAGAATTAATCTATTATTCAATAATTGAGTAATTCATATTGAGTAGGACCATCAATTATATGATTTATATTGGTTTTAATCATATTCATACACACCAATTCAATTACTAGGTGACAACATTAACATTAGATAATAATATTTCAACAGAATATTTTGATATGTTTAAATTTGATGTTGTGTATAACAAAATATATTAATGATTAAAATATATATATATATATAATTATCATAAAATCATAGGGTTTTGTAGATAAATCTTCATAATAATTATATAATTATTATATTCATGGTAAGTATTCTCAATGAATAATTCGAAAAAAATTATTACTTCTTCCATTAATCACCTCATATTATATACATCATATTTTTGATATATTTCTAGAATGTATCCCGTTACAATACAAATAATGTTGAAAACCCTGAATATCAAACAATATATACATAATTTCATTTGGAAATAATAATAATATTAAAAAATTCATATTATTAAATAATCCCATATATTTTATTTACTCATCCTATCATAAAAAATTAATTTTATATGAAAAGTAAAAATTCATTCATTTCAATTAATTAGTCCCTTATTGTAAAATAATCGATATTATAAATTAATAAACCTCGAAACATTATATAATGTGATATATATTTCATTCTATAATTTTTGGAAAATGAAATAATCTATGTGTTATATGTGAAATTATAAAATTTCTAGTTATTAATAATTTAAAGAATGGTACAATCATCCTACAACATGTGATAATTTCATCAAGTATATTAAATATTCTTATTCTATAAATTATTCCACTAAATTTATTTTCTAGGTAACAAAACACAAATATAAAATAGGTTATTTTATATATTTGATAAATATATATTATTATAATATTTTTTAATATCATCATCATATATAATGAAAAAAACACATGAATAAAACAAACAATTCACAATGTGAAAGAGAATATTTGAATCCCCTGCCTCGAGATATATTTACAATTTGTCTACACCATGTACATAGAATAAAGGGTTTTGTGAATATGTTAGAAACTCATATGATGAATTATAATGAATACAATATAGTTCCAAGACACTATGATAAAACTCTATAGATCTTCTATGATTACATGGCCACTTACAAAAGGTAATTTCTCACCCACTACTCTATATCCTTTATGATTTACACAAATATTGATGCACTAATAGCAGATAAGGAACAGGAAATTGAGATTATTTTTTTGGAATGTGACCCTTGGGAGAACTATTATCAAAATTCATAGTAATATAATAATTATAATAATGGAAGAGACCAAAAAAGAACAAATCACCACACATCAGTTTGGGATTTCTCCTAGAAGATGCATGAAAAACAGTTTATTCAATACATATGAATGACTTAAAATGATGATAATAACATCATATAAATGGATATTTACCCACTATATTTATAATTCTCAGTATTTTATCCCAATAAAAAATATATTTTTATTGGATTCCTTGGTAGTTTAAGATTTTTCAATGACTTCATCTGATTGATGTCCATCACTCCCAACTAAAGAATGTTGTTCATTTTTGTTAATGGATGCCTTAGTAGAAACATGGAATATAGAAGGGGTGTTTTTCAATTGGATCCACTTTCATGGATCTTATTTTCTATTATTTAATAATATATGATTATATTCTTCAATAAACTCAACTAACAAGGGATTAATAATAAAATTAAATATGGTGGAGATGCCTTCATCCCATCTCGATTAATCTATCATGATGATACCATACCTTTTTAACAACCCTCCAGGAATATCAAATCTTTATCAAATCCTTCAAAAAAAATTATGAAGAGGTGCTTGATCGGGCCAATAGTTTGAATAAATCAATAATAATACATGGAAATAAAATCCATATTAAAATGAGAAAATGAATAATTTGAATTCATGGAGTGTGAAATGGATCACTCCCTCTCAAATAAAATAGATTCCCCTTATTATTTTGAAGGGTCTAAATTCACTATCCTTGAAGAATATGATATAACAATATTAATCATCTTTATAGATGTAGCGGGAACCATATATCATAGGTTGGTAGGTCCATCATTGTTAATTATATCATTACTTCAGTTTTATTATTTTTATCTCTACAGATGGCCATTAACAATTTTGATTGTCCTTCAACACATAAAAAGGAAAATATCATCAACATGCCCTATTAATTATAAGAATTTTATAACTAAATCCTATAGGTATTATACCAAAACAATTGACATGGGACATATTGAGATAAATGATATCTACACATCTAATGAAGGCCTTATAAAATAATAACATGGAACCATTTAACATCATATGATCTTTTTATTGATTTTGTACAATGTTATTTCAAATAGTCTCTTTTGAATAGATATTCATATTATCATAACTCATTGGTGTGGACCTCCCTTTGGAACTCTTTCATTTCTATTATGGAATAATCTAAATGGCAGGTTAGAAGGGATTCTATTTATAATTATTGTCACACCCAATGGCTGGGAAGTCCCATTGATATCATCAATGTGCCTTCCATCATTATAAATATTACTATTACTGGTCTAATGCCTCCAAATAAAGTTTTTTTTAAATTATTCTCTCTAAATCTTGTATGAAAATATATAATTATATGTTTTTGGATGATGACATTCTAATATGTAATTCCATCATCAATGAACACCATAATGCCATGGAATACTCAATGATTCAAATGTGATGGATCTAATAAACCACACACATGTGAGTTTCAATTAATGTAACCATTTATTCATCCCTAATATTTGTTCCTAGATTTGAGGATATCTTTGAATCAGCTACCCACACATGATCAACTAAGGAATTCAGAGAAACATATTACCACAACACGTCATAACTGAATGAATGATAAGGAAACTGTGCATCATATCTTCTTAGAGATTTCATATGATAAGGATTTATTGAATTATGTTGGAACATTATTCTTCCGATAACATATCATATACATTCACAAAGAGTAAATTCTTTTATGAATATACTAGTGTGGGAGAATTAGAAAATTCAATATCACCTTTTATGGAATCTCCATCTTTTATCAATATAATATGGATATCCAAAAACCAAAAAAAATTAGAAATCACCCACATTTGGTTACGTAGGTTTCATGGATACATATAGGGAAATTCATTCTAAAATAGGTGTATAAACAGGCACCCTGATACACTATTTTTCTAATCATCGCACACATAGAATGCTTTGAATTTTAGAAATACCAAGGAAGCCTCCTTCCCAAACGATCATTCGATGGACACCCCTCATATCCCCATGTATATATGTTATCATTGATGGAGAAACAATATGATCTCTATGACCATAGGTATTTGGGGGTTTCTTCTACACCAATAAATGATATTTGGAATCTTATTTCTACAAATTATTGGTCATGGTATTTCAAATGATGTTGATCTATGGACTATCATTTATGTAATTAAGCATGTGGTCCATAAAAATTATAAATAATTATGGATTTATTAATCCTATCAATTTGATGTTAATTATATCAAATAAATAACCATGGATATAGTGTGTAGAATTCTACCTCATTGGATTGTTTTTCTTAATCATTCTAAAAAACCTCAATATAACAATCTCACATGTCTGTAGGGAATTTAATCTAGTATCACAATATCATTCGAAGAAAACAATTGTGAAACTCAGTACTATATGATAATTTAGGATACCTGATAATTATACTATGATGTTGGATAACAAAATTTGGGTTCTGAAACATTACCTCTTCTTGAAAACACATATTAATTCACATCCTTGTACTTCATCATTTTATATTACAATTATATGTTTACATTTTCTGGATGCTAGATATTTTATGTAATTTACTCACACTATCTATAACAACCTAGGTAAATTTAATAATAAATTAAATGTCTTATTAATATTAATTAAATTGATTTTATAGATTTATATTGATTATAAAAATATTATTATATTTTTTAGTCAATAGGAAAAAATAATTATTTGTAATCAATTTTGATTTTCATGCATTATATGGATCCCATTGTCAAAAAATACTCCCAAAATATTTAGTATTAAATTTAAAAAAGAAATATAGTTTTAATGCATCGTGTAAAAATATTATATGGATTAATATTATATGATTTTGTGAAAAAATTTATTTTTTTATTAATAACGAAAAATAATATAAAAACATGAAATTATAAAATCAGAATATTGTATTCAATTGGGTAAAAGACTCAGAAAATCATTTTAAGAAGAAAACATATAACCCTGAGACATAAAAATTTATTTATTTTTGAAGAAATTCAAATAATATATATATTTCATTACAGGAAATGCAGATTTTAGCATGTCTTACACAAAAGAATATGTTTCTTCGATATCATGTGTCACATATAAAGATTTGTTTTAGTCAAATATAAACTACTATTGGTATATAATTTAATCATTAAAATTATTACCATGACCTTATATTATTTTGTATTAATATAATTAAATTACAAAAATTATATATTTTACGCATATTTATTAGTTTATTACTCTTTATAAATGAAAATATCAATCATTTTGATGAAAATAAATGTGTTTTTTCTAAAAAACAATATTTTTTTCTAAAAGGATGTTTAGTCACACATTTCACACATTATTTAAAATAATTGTGTACATTTTTTATAAAATTTATATGATAAAATAAATATTATATTTTAAAATCAATATATTAATAATATATTAAGAGGGATATTTTATATTTTTTTTAAAAGTTTTATTTTTTTGAAGAAAAGTAAAAAATTAGAAATCTTAATTGAAAACAAATTTTACATTTACATAATTGCGAATATTATTTTTTATTTTGAACTGATATTGAAGAAGCATTAGTATAATTATGTATCATGTCATATTTTTTTCATTAGAAACATTTTCAATTAGAATTTTTGAAAGAATACATTTTAAACTATCCCCCATTTTCACTTTAAAAAAATACTCTCTCATCACAGTTGTGTGATTAATTTTAAAAAAAAATTACATTTCATTAAATTGAATTTGGTTAATTAATTCTATTGATAGATGAATGATATTTTAATATTTATAATTTTTTCAACAAATGTTTTGATAAAAATGTATACATAGAATAGATAACATTATCAACCGCAATAAGGTAAAATGGGATTACAATGGGTTAAAATAAAAATATAAGAATAAAAATAACCAATATACATTTATAAAAACTCTTTTGTGGAAATATTTCAACAACAACACAAGTATATTTTCATAATGTCAAATATTTTTTTCCCTTTCATTAATAAAAATGTGGATGCACGCAACAATTTTCAATGATTTCAGGTCTTTTATCTCCCCCACAAATAAGAGGAAACATCTCTACTCTAATACTCACAAATTCACACCCTATTATATTAGTAAACACAGGAAAAAAAATCACTTCATAACTCCTCCATCTTCATAAAATCATTATATCTTATATAAATATTTCCTATTATTTTTTTAACCTTAAGAGGATACCGAAAGAAGACACAATGTTCTTTAAGGTCCGTTTTTTTTTTATTTAATTCTCTAACACCTTCAATTATAATTAAAAAAAATATTTAAAAAATAATTTATATTCCAAATACTGATATTTTTTATGATATGTAAATGAACCACAAACGTCCCCACCCTTTTCAAATGGGTTATGAAATCATCATTCATATGTAATGTGCACAACCACCTCACAAATAAATGTCTTTCATTTTTTCGATTACAATATATCACTGTATGTTATGATGATGGATATAAAATATATTTATGATATCAATAACATATTAATACATTTATATTATGTCAATAATATATATATATTTTAAATCCATTCTGTTAGGGATATAATAATATCACGTTTATGTCTGGAGGTCTAGTATCTCATGAATTGATGTGATTCGCCTTTAAATAATTCTCTATATTGAATGTAATAAGTTAATAGTTAATAATTAGATTTTATATAAATCAAATTATTATAATTTTAATTAAATATTTATCATTCATTAAACATAATATATTTTTTCCTTACCTTTTCAGTATTTAATGATGATAACATCATCCATGTACGTTATGAATTCTTTAGTCATGAAGAAATGTGAATATATTTTGACAACCACTGTACATAAATTATATATAAAATTAAATAATATGTTATATATGTAATAATTTTCTTTAGTAGTGATAATATATTAATTAACGTATTTCTATAATGTTAACAAAATAAATTGTAGTATTACCCTTGCATACAAATGGCCTACATTCATGATGATCATTATATACTATAGTTTTTGAATCCATTATTCATGATTGTTTATTAAAGTATAATTAATATAGAATCATGATTATTATTTCTTCATTATTACTTTATATATTATATAACTATATAATATTCACAAGAAATACATCATTCGTGGTGAAACATGAATGATTAGATAGGTCAATAAACACATAAGAATGAAAATAATTAAATATTATTAATGAAAGGGTAATAACATGTTATAATAATATAATATATGAAATTGTCAAAATTAATATGATTATTTATTGGTTAATAACCTACCTAAAACCACTATATTATATTATAATGAATATTCAACACAAATGAAGTATAGGGTAAGGGATTATGTCTCAATTTCTTTTCATTAAAACATGTTTCTATGTAATGAACAATTTTATATTATAAACTGTGTTCACTTAAATGTTCAAATTTAATATAAATATTAATTAATAAATAATGGTAATTTTTTTAAAATTTTAATTATTTCATACACGTTTATTTTCCTGGAATATTACTAAGTGGTAATGGATTGCTTTACTGAATTTACATTCCTTAGGTTCATCTTCAACCTTTATTGATTATATCATTCTTATATTAGGTTTATAATTAATTTTTACTAACATTTTTTATTTCCATGTTTATGGAGGATTTACATTAATTACACATAATCAATTTATATATTAACTATAATTTTATTAATATGATCATTTTAATGGTTTATTTCATAATATAATTATAATTAGGATTTTTAATTTTGGAATTTTAGTTGAAATTAATTATTTTACCATTTGAAATAAAACAATATTATTTTCTTCTCCTATGGGTTTTCATGTTATTTTCATGTAATAATAGAATCTCACTACTCTATAGTATTTATATAAATTGGAAATTTTTTTCAAGAAGATCATTGTAAATTACTCTCTATGATTAGAAATCACATTTCTTATAAATGTAAGTTTTATAATGATGTTTTTAAAAATGTTTTAGTCTTATTTTAAGTTATTTAATAATTGAATATTCAAAATTTTTTCCAATTTAAAAAAATTAAAATAAATCATATGTCATTTTAAAAAAAATCACATTTGTTTCCAATAATGTGTAATTTGTCTTCTAAACCATTTCGGAACATGAAACTCTCATATCCTTAATACATTTTAAGAGGAACAATTTTTAAATTGTATGGAATGTACTGAATTACCCACCATAATTAATATCACTTAATTTAATCATAATTTTCATTTTTATGAGGTTGCTCTATAAGAGAATATTTTAAACATTATTTTCAATGAAATGGAATTTAAAAAAGAAAAGGATATTTTACTGAAGAATATGTTTAAATATATTTGAGGATATTTATATTAATTAATGAAAGGAAACAATTATTCTTACTCTAGTGGGTATTTGTTTAATTTATACCATCTTAATTTTATTAATATGGTTGATTATCATTTTTTCTAAGGAGTGTATTGATATTCACATTCTTGATACATTTTTTAGTCATTATCATTTCCATGAAATGTATAATTTCTTATTATCATTGGAAAATTATCTTCCCATAAATATTTGTTTTTTTTGGATATTTTTATTTTTTAAGCAATATATCTTTTATAAATACGACATTCGACATTGAAAGTAATTTATTTATCTTATGAAATGTTGATAAATAGGTATTCTTTTATAAATATGGATATTTCATGATAAAGAATATAGACACATTAATTTAATATATTATTTAATATTTGTGGATATATTTGAAACTAAAGTGATAGGTAGGGCCCAAGGTAATATATCCCCTCGATTAAAGGGTTAGTCCCATGAGAAAATATATCTATAGTTACATTAAATGATATCCATCATATAGATTAAAATTTTATGATAAAGGTCCATGAAGAAGAGGTATCATGATTCCTAGGATCATGTTGTCCAATATGTATGCATTTCCTTAATTAATATTTTTGTTATTATTATTCATGATATTTTTACAATAATATTATATCTAGATGCAATTATTTCTCTATTATTGAATAAATGTATTGTGTCCTCATTTATTAACGTCTCCATATATTATGATAGTCAATTATTTAAATTGAAGGTAATTTTAGATATTTACCTAGCTATTTTTTCATTACTTTTATATAATGATTCATTAATTCATGAATGATTTGATTGTACATATAACTTACTGAGAATTTGATGTCACCAATATATTTTTTTCTTTATCATGAGGATAGTAAGTCTACTATTTCTGATATTCAAGGATTTGAGGGATTTATTAATATTATTCTTACAAAAAAATTAATTTTTTTACACATAAAAGAAAAATTTAATAATTCTATTTTTTGAATAAAAATGGAATATTTTCATACTTCCAATAAAAAATAATTCCATCAAATAAATTTTTTTATTATTTATATATGTACATATATTTTTATAAAAGAAGAAAAAATTTGATGAATTTGGTCATCCAAAACCACTACATGCCACGACATGATGTGGTGCGGTCTTACATGAGTTTTTTAAAGAAGTATTTAAGATGTATCATAGTCATGTTTTCCCATAGATCTCGAAAGTTATAGAACATATACAACTAGATAATACCTATTACAAATCAATATTACACAACATGTTATGTACTTACACAATTTATAAATACATATATTTGTAATACATGATAAATTTTATGGTGTGGATAAAAATCATGGACCAGCACATTACAAATTATGTACATCACATATACATTGTGTAATCCTAAAAAAATGACTTGTAAATGATATATTTTGATAATATTTAATATGGTCTACCAAATTTTATATATCGGGATCACCCACAATTACCATTATAAGACATATAATAATTTATAAAGCTACTTCCATGACAATAAATGAGAGTCTAGAAGCGGATTGAATGTAATCAACTGGTGAGGGAAGATCTGGAAAATTTCCTACTACTGTGTCATGTAAATATACTCTATTAATTTATTTTATTTACATTTTGTCATACTATGTATCACCTCTACCGCATCACCTTGACCTCCCCATCCAAGGTTGAGGCAGTTTTATTGAGTGGTTGGAAAAGGGAGGTGCTAGAGCTATGCGGTTTTCTATAGTTTTGGTGTTTCAATTAATTAAAATAAATGATTCATATTACATATGGTTTAATGTATTAATTCTTTTTTAAATTCCAGATGCCTTTAAAATGGTTTTTTATTATTTTATTTTTTATTTCCATAGCTTCTGATTTATTTTTCCCTCTAACTAGTTATTTTATATGTATAGGGAAAAAAGATGGGTTTGGTTGTGTGTGATTGAAAATCATCAATATGTGTGTATAATTGGAGAATGAAATATTGTTTGGTAAAGTAATTACAACACCATGAAATAGACTTCCCCGATTAGTTTATTTGTCTTGCTATGACAAAACATGCATCAGGAGGAGAGTAGAGAAACCTGATATTTTAGTTAGGGTTATCTTCTTAATCACCATCTTTCCTGGGCAGGGGGAGGAATCAATGAAAACCTCTTGATTGTACCATCAATAATAATAGTAATTATTAATTTTTAAAATACCATTATTTCACTACACTAGATCTCTCCGAAGCATATCTCTTCACCATCACTATAAATTGATTTTAATTCGATCAAATTATATTATTTTCTACATTAAATTTCATATAAAAAAATTTAAATCAATATTTCATAATATAAATCAAATAGTGGCAACCATATATTATGTGTACTCCTCTTTTGGAGCCATTATAAGGTTACTAACTTGATTATACATAAGTAATAATGAATTTTTTTTCCATACACCATGACAAGCGTGATTCAATTTTATCATAAAATGTAATGAAACGATCATGTATGTATCAAGTTAACTAAAACTACTAATCATTTACCTCCACTATTATGTGTTTCTTAGAATATTATTTGAGTCCAATAAGGATGAATCTGGGTCTATATTGTTAGAGTCCTATGCACTACAAATAAATATTTTATTTTAATTTTTTCCTTTTTATTTGTTTATGAAATACAATTATATTATAAAATATTTTTAAAATTTATTTTCTTCCTTTTTTATCACATAATAAAATAATTTTTATTTTAATCAATATTATATTTTTATTGCATATAAAATAATTTTTATACATAAACATTTTTTATATATATAAAATTCGGTCATGTTGTTCCCATTTAATTTAAAATAATATCAGACATCATATATGAATTATATTTAAATAAAAAATATTAATTATTATTAATCATTAAAATTAATATTATCTAAAAAGGTAAAGTTAATTTGTTCTCATAATGAATAGTATAAATATTAAAAATCTGACACCACAATTAATGTAAAAATTGGTTTTCCTGGTAATAAAATAAGAGAGAAGGATTTTAGTGACCATTAAACATTTTTGAAACATATTATATTGAATCATTTAAAAACTATATCATCTAATATTATAAAATTCATCCTTTATTTTTCATTTGGATTGAGTAATAAATTAATATGTTTTAATATTTTAAAAAAAATCTATGTGTTTCATCATCCCGGTTTTTTTAAGATAACCCTACCTTTTCATCTCCTCACAAAAAAAGAATATTTTTCAGGGATAATTATATCCTAAATCCCACACATTCATCCCTATCTATATAATATATTCCTTAGGTCGTTCAAAAAAGAAACATATGATGGATTATGGTATAATTATAATGTAGTTGTCTAAAGATGATTTATAGTTATTAATAGAGTTTTATCATTTATTGATTCATATTTATTATTTAAATATTTATAAATGATCATTAAATAATGACACCAGTATCTCTCATATATTAATATTATTTTATATTATTAAAATATCTTATATTCATTTCCTTCTTCGATCACATGTAAAATTAAACCATCATATTACAACCTCACGAGCAGATGTAATCTATTATCCCTCACAGCCTCTTATTGATGTGTGTAATGATTCATAAAATGGATTTATATGATAATAATAATATATTTAAAATCCTAGAAATATATTATATCTTCAATTTTCTTACCATTATATTCATTGAATAATGATATGGTTATCCAAGCGTACATGTTAATAACCACCTCCACAATGTGATGTGATACATTTCATGTCACTTAGATGAAATGTATAAGTGTTTTTAAATCTATAATAAAATATCTATTTTATAATCATCAACTAGGATATATAAAATGGTACATACTTTTTTATGAGGATTATGGTAGAGAAATTGAAACATTACTCATGAAAATGTAGGACCAACAATCATTATATTGTATAATAATACTTTTTTCATAACCATATATCATGGGTGATTGTAAAAGCTATAATTAATGTATAAAAATGTTAATTTTTTAATGATTATAAATGTTTTTATGATGAAAAAATGGTGTCATTTAATATATTCAACATACCAACGTCATTTTAGATATATGTGTTAAACAACACAAAAACGACTCACATGAAAGTAATTTATTATGTAATTGATTTTAACATTATTAAAAAAATAAAGAAAAATAAAAATGAAATATTATATTATTTATGTAATTAATTAAAAGAAGTTTTTTATTTAGGACGATAAAAAATGTATGTGATGACTCAGACTCGATTGTAATGGATAATTTACCTTAAAATTACTTTTAAATATTCTTAAATATTTATTTTATAATTTATCTATTCCCTGTAAATATTCATGAAAATATTTTATGTATTTATTTATATGGACATAGATAAATTATTATGTTCATTTTTTAAATATTAAATCTTGATTTAATGGTATATCAAGTCATATTTTCTTATGTATTTTATATATAATATTTTGACATTACATATAAAAATTTAAAAAATGAATGTTCTATTTTAATATAAAAAATGTAAATATATTTTATTCCACAGCAACAATTATTGGTATTATTAATCCCTTGCTAGACACCTTGTTTTATTCAATCAAAAAACTTTTCTTCCTTTTTTATGTGTTTATGTCTTGGAAATGTATTTTTAAACTAAATATGTATTCTGATATCTGGATTTTTCATACATAAAGGTTCAATAAAGATTTTTGATTGTATTATAAAATAAAATAAAGACCCCAGTTTATTTAAAAAAAATACATATCATTCTAAAAAATGGTTATTTATTATAATATTCATTAAAATAATTATATCATCAAAATAAATTAGAGATGAAATGGAACATATACACCCCAATACACTTATATGTTCCACAACCCTTTCCTATACATTGCAACAAGAATTTGTATAACAGGGTCTCTATATAATTAATTGGTTTAAAATATATCATTATGAGTAATATTATTTTCTGTTAGGGATATTTTTTGTTGATGGCATAATATGATGAATATATATCTTCTTTCACTCATCAAATAATTAATTGATATTCAAATATTAAGAATCCTCGTAAACTGGAAATCTCACACAATGTGGTTTTTGGAAAATAAATACCATGAGGTTCATGAAATGGAAATAAATTAAAAAATTATATATTTTTTCTAATAATGTGAAGACAAATATAATAGGTATTAAGATAACATAAGTTCAACAACAAAAAGAATGAAATTCTTATAATAGAAATTCTAGAAATATCTACTATAAAATATTTAGTATTGATGATAGATAATTATTACCATTGATGATTACATAAAAATTATTATTGATATATTCATCAACATCAGTGGTTATTTTAAAAAAGTATGAATCAATTATTGGATAGAACTCTATGAATAAAAAAATTTATAATGTATCATAAAATTTAATCATTAAAATATATAGTTCAGTTATCGCTTAATTGAATTCATAATATTAATATTTTATATAAATTGAATAAGGATCCAATATTAAATAAATATATTAGGGAATAAAAATATTTTTAAAAATAGAGAACACTAAAAATTATAAAAAATAAAGACGGGAAAAATGATTCTAAATATGAATAAAAAATTGATTAAAAGTATTATTGGATTACTGATTGATTTTAATATTATATTGAAATGTTAAATTATAGTAAAATAAAAAAACACACCAAAATGATTCAATTGTAGTGGTTTCAGTTATTTTTAATTAATTTTATAATGAATAAATGTCTTAATTATAAGGTCTATGAGAAAGAATATAGACCTTAGAAAATAAAATTGTGTAAAAGAATTGAGGATTTCTTTAAATATACAATGATTAATAAACTTTTTTCTAAACATAAGTGATGTACTATGACTGTTAAATTATATGGATACACAACATCAAGTATTGATTATAATGAAATGGTCATTAAAAATTTTAAGAACCTCATGGATCAAATAGAAAAACATGATTAATCCTAAGGAAGTGATGAAAAATTTAAAATAACTTATATAGAGAAAATTCTAAAGGCTAAATATGATTCCATTAATAGGTATAACACTAATATAATTATGAAAATGAGACTATTGTTGAAATTTAATGAAAATAAAACTATGACATGAAAGATCATGTCCAAATGGATATATTTAGATGGATGAAATTTCAAATATGAAGTTGTGGGTTTCATATAAAAAGAAAACATGAAGAAAATTAGTTAAAAATGAATAAAAAATAGGTATAGTTAAAAAATCATAATTAATTTTCCATGAATATAACAAATATCTTATTATATAATATTATGCTTATAAACATATTTTAAAATTTAAGTATAAAAGTTTAATACAATCGAAATCGATTTCATAATTAAGTAGCGAGTATGGTAGGATACTGATAATAGATTTCGGAATATGTATCATCAGTATAAAAATATTTCAATGGATATAACTAGTGTTGAGGAATGTTTGGTCAGAATTCTAACTCATACCTGTTAAACAAGTAAATGATAAGGAGAATGCATGAATTTATGGGGAGAAACTTGTGAAAATAATGTATCAATTATAAGAAGATTAAGGAAATTTATATGAATGAGAAATAATTGAGGAAAACCCATGATATCTAGCTATGTCATAAGAATATAATGACATGGATTTTGTGTTTTGATGATGTTCCTAAAAGGGCATTTTTTCTATGGTTTGTGCAACAGATATTCCTATAGAGATTTCAAATGGTTAAAAAGGAAAAAAACAAAAAAAAGTAAAAGGGTAAAAATTATTAATTTTTTATGAATCATTAAAATATTATACAATTGCTAATAAATGGGGGAATGATAATATTTTTTAACCACATTTGGTTGGTGAAAAATAATTTTAAAAAAACATTGTAGTGAATGAAGGAGCTGTAGTGAACGTAAAAAATGAATTATCTTTAAAGACAAGAAGATTCAATAATTATGAGATTTTAGATTAATTTTTTATATCCACATTGTATTTTTGTAAATATATTAATCAATTTATAATGATTATTATAATACTGTGTGATGTTTGAAATTATTTTAATTAATTCAAAAAATAAAATACAATATGGTTTTACAATGATTAATAATTATCAACAAGGTTGAAAAAATTTTTTGTATATTTTCAAATTATATATCCTTTTAATTCACATTATTAGAGTACCATTGATGGAGAACAAATATTGAATAAAATACATGGCTGTCAATCACAAATAATTTTATGTAAAAATTTAGAGAATAATATAGTTATTGGTCTACCATAAATATATTTGTAGGTGGATGTTATTATTTTATATTTTAAAAATGTGTATATGGTTTTGGGAAATAAAAAATAGTGGAAGTTTATTCCCCAATATAACTTGAAATAAAAAATTATGATTCATGTGGGAATATGAGGAATATTTATTTCAAATGATATTTTTAAATTATCTATTTTATTAATGATTTCACAAATATTGAAAATGATATTTTTAGGATTATGAATTAAAATTTAGTATAATGTTTCAAAATATTTTTATTATGGGTTGAAATCTTAAGTGAGTTTATATACAATTTTTATGTAATAAAATAGAAATGTGATTATATGTAACTATATTAAATCCCAACAAACAAACAATTGGATTAAATATCATTATTTTACTCCTTACAAAATGTAGAAAAATATAGTTTTGGAAAAAAATAAAATTATCTTATTAAAAGTTGAAAAAAATTACTTGTTGAGAAGAGAAAATAAAAATTATTCTAGGGATATATTGTGCAGATAACTATGAGAATTAGAGATAGATACTATCACAATATAATTACAAAAATATTCTATATTAATTTAGTTAAAATGAATTTTCAATTTTTCATTGCATTAATGTTCTTAGTTACAGATGCTTTATACAGATTAAAAACTCAAATATGGGTGTATACAAGAAGAATAATAAAAATGGGTGGTTCGTGGTATATTTATCTAATGGAATGGGATAAATATGATGATATAATTTGTTATTACATTGTAAATGATATGTTTTTTTTGGGTGGGTGTTATTTATTTTGGATCATTAAGGATATCAATGAAAATTATAATCCTTAATTAAAATGAAAAAATAGAGATTAAGTGATGAAATATATTAAGTGATAATTTATAAACTAGATTCATATAAAAATGTTAACACAATACATAAATAACTAATTCATCATGATGAATGGTGGTTGAAACAAATATATTCAATTCATCCATATTGAGTATAAAATAATACAACAAAAAAATATAAATACAGCAGAAAAATAATTCTAAAAGGAGTACTTCAAAAGTGAAAGAGGCCCCCTATGTATATACCCCATGATTCAATAGAAATTAATAATGAGACCATCAGAAGGACTAAATAGAATCAAATAAATTTTAATAGAATTCTTTTAATGAAAAATCATGAACCACCTTCCAATGATTTTTACAGAAACCCAATAACCATCATCACTTGGATTTAATATAAACCCAAGTGTCAATAACCATTTATTTTTTTAGCAATAATAATAAACATACAAATGGAAATAAAAAAATTTTATGATTATGATCACATATAATTTCAGTTTTCTATAGTGAGAAACATAGATTATATGATGTAAGAAAATTTAGTTTTTCTTAGTGAAAATATGTCACATAGATGGTATTTTATCACTCTTTAAAATAGATATAACTTTAGAGAGAGTTTGATAGATAAATATCTGAGATTCATTTAAATTTTGAATATATGGTTTACTTATTATGATTAGGGACCATATAATAATATATATTATCATTAGATTCAATTGGAGCGTTGATTGAATTTTTTTTTATTATAGAGATCCATAAACCCAAATCCTTTATTTATTGGATTTAAATGAAATGGGACCCTTAGGGACTCTTCTAGGTCCACTAATAATAGATAATACGTCACATAATATATTTTTTACTACACACATTTATTCCTTGCACTATAATAATAAATACATCTAGATTCTCAATAGCCTCCATCGAGTTACCCGTGGACTATGTGGAGGCCATTTTTTCCACAATTGATCTATTGGCTAGCTAGTTCTCATCCAATATGTAACAGGTTGAAAACATGAAATAGAAGAATCTTATATCTTTAAAATTGGCTAATAAGTGGGTCCTCTTCACACTATTAATTCTACCATCATTTCACTAGATAGTTGGTTCATTGCACTAGTGAGATAGTGAAACCATCTATGATTCACCATCTACATAAAATTTATGAAATCGAAAATGATAATGGGTTTAAAATAAGTAAACTGATACTCAATATAATAATAACTGAATAATATATTTATCATGATCAAAAATAAGACTGACATCTCTATATAAACAAAGTGACATATGTACCTTTGACATAAATATTATTCCACACCCTTTCCTCTTAATAAACCAATAACCAAAAAAAAATTATATTCCACATGTGTGATTATAAAAAAGAAATAAATAAAGGAAATGTATAGTATTTAATAATAAATAAGTATATAAAGGAAAAAAATTATTAAATAACTCTCACTATATATTCAAATAGAGTATACATCATTAAGGTTGAAATGATCATTAAAATTATAGTAAATTACTTTAAGAGAAAGAATCAATAATTTAACATGATAAAATGATTTTGAAAATAAAAATAAAAAATATAATGAAATGATTATTGAATATGAATATTATAAAATTAAAATTTGAAGAAAATTAAAATAATTAACATGAAAAAACAGAATGATTTTCTATAAACCAACATAAATAATGAAATGATAATAAATAATAAAAAATATGAAAAATATTAATTTTCTTTTTTAAGGAAGTATGGATGATATTTAGAAGAGATATCTTGAAATATGAGTCAATTTAGAAAAAAAATCTAAAGAGACAAAACAATTCCCATATTGAACATATTATTGGTCAAACATTCTACCAAAAAAACAGATTACGTTCCCCACAATTGGAACATTAAACAATTAAGTGAATATGGAATGAATTGATCAACCAATTTAGGTGTTTAAGAACAATTTTTTTATAAATATCTTTTAGGAAATATCAATTCAGGCTATTGGATTATCATTATAATGACATCCTCATATTGTTTATTTTTTTACCTTTGATGGTATCATAATGATAATGATTAATTAGTTTGAATGTAAAATAGTCTGAGGACCACCATGGTTGTCCAATATAAATTTAGAAACCCTAATTTTTTTTGAATTGTAATTTATTTTATAAAGTTTAAAAGAAATATAAATCTCTTTTTTTCTACCTTATCATTTAATTTTTAAGTGACATTAATAAAATAAATAATTTTTTTATTATAATTTAAATATATATTTTTTGGTACACATATCCTGATAGTACTATATTTCTTATAACATTCATTATTTGAAAAAAAAACTATGATTATTTATTTTTACACATTTATAATCAATGTACTTTTTATTAATTTGTTTACCTTGAGTGAATTTTGAAAAGGAACTTTTGATATACATTATTTTATATTTGGAAACATCTACATCTAAATTGTATTTTTTATTCTGTAAAATAATATTTTCCATTAAAAAAATTTCCTTTATGTTCAAATGATTATTTCTGTCAATGAGAACATGAGTATATTAAACCCAAGTATCATCATATTTTTCAATAATTTATTTATAGAAACATTAAATTTCATAATTGTGATTATAATGGAAATTATAATAAGATGATTAATAATATGAAGATGAATGAGAAGGAGAGTGATAACTAACCAAATCACTTACCTTACTATGAGCTATAAGACATTATGATGATAATAATATTTACTGAAATATTGAGATTTAATCATTCCTATACTCTATATTTATTACTTTATAGCCTTCAACCCTTTAGTCATTCCACTATACATTTTTTCCGAAGAACAACCCTACATGATGTGACTCTTTATTTTACAATCACAACATGCTACATTTAGAACATAAACATCATTTTTCTTTTTGTAATGAGGTGATGATTTCATATTTTGGATCAAATTGTACACTCTTATCATATTTTAGTAAATTTAAATTTCATCATCGAAATAAAATTTGGGCGAATTATCATTTTTTATTGTATTAAAATAAATTATTAATTTTTATTCAAGGGATTCCTTTTTTTATTTATCAATTTTTTTATCCATCATTATTTCATATGTCATACGAGAAATGGTGAGTTCATATGGTGGAATACTTTTTATGACATTCAATTAAAATACATTTTTCACCATTAGGGCACATGATCTTGGTAAATCCTACAGAATTTGTATTATGATAATTTCTATTAACAAATCATCATCTAAAGTCTTTATATCATGACAAAATTGAAATAATCCTGATAAAAATATCGGTGGTAGATTCATATGTAGAATTGATATTCAATGATATTAATTACTAAAAACGCATATTATAGTGTACTTAATATTATTAATTCATAAAATTATGACTTCTATGCGTTTATATAATATTTTATCTATATTATAAGAATATATAAGAATAAATTATAATTGGTCATGATAGAAACGAATAGAATTCATGAGTGTTCCATTAAGCTCAAAATAACCCATAAAATAAAAAGTCATTTTATATTATTATATATATTATATGGTATAACCATTCCTAATAATGTTTTTAAAATGATAACATATAATTCTTATAATAATATGAATACATTTTTCCTTGTCGAAATAATTTGAACCATTAGATAAAAGAGCTTGTACCAATGTAATTGTTTAGGGAATTTTTTTGAATATTATTCTATATCTAAAGTAAGATCAATAATTTAATTTGGTTATGGTTTTTAAATATATATCCAATTTTTGAAAAAATTTATTTTTTTATAATTATAAAAAGATCTTCTTGGATACAATATTCTAGATGAGTGGAAATGGCATTTCTGGGGGTGATTTTTTATTTAAAAATTAATGTGATAATGGAAAATTAATATTTCAAAAATAAATCAATTTCACGAAGTTAATGGGATTTAATTTATTGAGAGACATGTGATAAATGGTATTTATATAATAATTTTATTTTCACATTTGCATTATCATTTAATCGTAGTGAATATATGCTAAATTTATGTTATAAATTTTCTACCGACCATTATTAGAATTATTATGTTTGAATATATATATAGATTAAAAAATGACTATGAGCTCATAAGTATGACATGAGGTTCCTCTATATCTCTAACTCTCAATTGAAGAGATAATTCATATGTGACATTCGCCTAATTTTAATGGAAATCAATGAACCAACATCCATTTTTTTAAAGGATCCCAATAACCAATACTATTATGTTTTAATAGATAAGTAAGAACCACTAACATATAATAATAATGGAAACCAAGTAAACAATTTATTTTAATTTATACATATTTGACAGTAAATCCACTAATTTAGATCCTTAAAACTTCTCATAGTGAAGGAACACTCTTCACATTGTTATTGTGAGAAACATTGTGATGATGATGTGAGATATGATGGATTTTAATAGAAAAATTCCTTTATAAAGGTTGTTTTATATCTCTCTATAAGTATAGATATAAATTAATAAAAATTGATCGATTCAAAGGTGTGATCCCTTGATATTTGACAAAAATTATTGATCCTTGAGAGTAGGTAATAGTGATCAATTGTGATTCTTTATTGATTCAATCAGATTGTTTTTGTATAATAATTTTGTTTGGATACATGATATTTAAGAACCCAAGACCTCTATTTATGTACATTAAAATATTTTTTTTACATTATATAATTAGTTAGGTCCTTATGAATGTGTAATAATATAAATAATAACATTTTCATAAAATTAAATTTTTTCATAGAGTGGTTTCCTCAATTCAATCAGATACCCAACATCATATACTAGGTAGCATATTGACCGCATAGAAGACACTATTATTGGTATTCCCACCATTAAAAATTTGGATTCCATCCACCAATTAGATAACATACACCATTATGTAGAGGGTACTTCTTTCCCCACCACTATTGAGTTGATGACACTCCAACACTGGACCCTTGGTTCTTCAATAAAACATGGATTCTTCCATCAATGCAATGGATTGAGGGTTCATTGCACCGGTGATCCAGTGAATCTTTCACTTCTTTACATTTAAAAATAAGATCATTTAACTCATTCATTGCAATGGATATTTTTATGGCCTGTATAAAATGATTCAAATATACCATTCTATTAGTATATAGATCAAAATATTATTGATTTATTGTTATATATATATTTCATATATACTAATCAAATAATCACAATAGCAAGAGGGAGTTCTCAATCATGAAAAATCTATGAGATAGAGTGTTGTAATTTAAAAGTCCATATAATTATTTTATTTTTTAGGATATTCAAAAATTAACTCTATTTATCATTTCAATATGAAGAAGATTTAAAAAATTGTGGATTTTATGGGAATTTGTTGTGATGAACATTATCAAGAATATAGAAATTAAAAAATTAATTTGAGCTCGACTTATGTGAAAAAGGGATATGGAACACACTTCTAGATATGGAAATCATATTGTAGAGATGAATATAAAATCAAAAATTATAAATATTCATCATAATAAAATAGTTCCGACTTGAATACTATTGATAATTGATAATCAATGAACTCATTTTTCACACATTAAACAAAAAATAAATGATATGGGTGTTGTTCCAAAAGAATGAATAAATTATGTGAATTTAGTGTTGGATCAAATTTATTATAATTGATCATACAATCACATTTCGAAATATGCTGTGAAAAATTTCCATAGGTACCAAGTGTTAATGTAGAAAATAAAAATAAATTAAATTGTTGAGGTGTCAAAAAATATGATAAATTGTTAAAAAAATAATTTATAGTGAAATGAATGGAATTTAAATTAATCTTTAAACCTATTTCAAGAAAAATTCTAAACTAATACTTCGAGTTGTTATAGAACCAGATTCTAATAATATATTTGGATATATTTTAAATATAAATTTATGACTAGACACTAGGAATAATGTTTCTTTATTGAGAAACTCGAAGGATCTGTTGTTGAAAATGATAGTAGTATATTATGTATATTATCTAAATTCATAATGATATCACTATTTAAAACTAATTAAATTAACAAAAATGTATAATTTGTAAAATAAATTTCTTTTTCAGTCAAAAATATTTCCAGAAATGAATAATCATATTTTAAACCTTATAAAAAATTATATTATATTTTCAATAAATTATATATAATGAATATTTATTTTTTCACATATAATTAAAAATTATATATATAAATTACATAACAATAAACCAAATATTTTACCATGATAAAAAGTATTATAACTAATGACCATATATCGATTTATATTATTCATATAATTTTCATATTACTACAATTACATCCCAACATATTATATGTTTAAAAAGAAAAATTCTTAACTCTATAGTTTTTTTTTATTTTCAACATTAATTCTCCTATTAATAAGATTTTTCAATGTATGTTTTGTTATCTTTATGGTAATCGATTAGGTTGAAGATGATTTACATGATTTCTTAGTTATAAAAATAATATTATTTTCTATATATTATCGAATAGTATGTGATTTATTCATTTATAATATCAACTACCTCTAGGTATGAAATACATAGATTAATGTAATGTTTTTTCTTTAAAATTTCCAAATTGAACAAATAATTTGTTATTAATTTGCATCATATCCTTTATGAATTGTTTTTTGGTATAACTACTGTAAATGAATAGAAACTTTTTATAAATTGATTATAATTTTTTATGGAAATTATATTGTTCGTTAATATATGATTGTCATGTTCTCCAATGTTAAAAATTTATTCCCTCTATGATTAAATTATATCTAAATTATTAAAATGTATGTGGCTATTTGAACAATAGATGATACCCACGATATAATTTCCAATGAGATATCCTCTTAATGACCTTTGGTAAGACTAGAACACTCAGTCATCACCTCATCATTATGTTATGATTTTAATTTATTTTCCCATAAATTATATGAGCTTAATATACATCTTAATTATGTATTTTGGCCCACATAGTATATTTAATTCACATAGTTATTTTATCTCTATCCTTGAATTGATTGATGATTTTAGGTTGGTTTTATATAGGAAATTTATAATTCATATAATGAAAATTAATTTGAGAACTTTATAAATAGAACAAATAAATTCCAAAAACAACAATATATTTTAAAATTTTGATATTAATTTTATTTTTTTGGTAACTCATTCCAATATTTTAATAGTAAATGTGTTTTTAAAGGGGATAGTATTATCACACCAATTGGAGATACCGTAGATATAACAATGCCTAATTATTATTGTAGTGATTTTCTTCACATATAAATCATGCCAAATATAACAGATTTATTACTAAATTCAATTAAAAAAATAATTGTTCTACTTTTTATTGATGAATACGCCATATTGGACATCATTCTCATGACCCACTTCAATAGTTGTCATAGAGTAGTCTTTCCCATTTTCCCTTCTCCTTGGAGGTTTCTAATGCCAATTTTCATAATTAATCCTTTAATTTTTTTTGTTATCTTTTGTAATATAAAAATTATGTGTAATTATATCATTGAATTGGGGAAGGTATATTAGGTTCATGATTTTTTTATATAAAATATCATGAGTTTCATGGTAGGTATATTTTTGAGGAAGAATAAATATTTGAAATATATTAGGGTTAAATACATGAATTTCGACTTGATTCCAAAATCCAATCATTTAAAAATATTACTATATTATTTCTAGTCATGGAATAATATCTTTTTAGTGGTCTACAATCTTTAGAATGTTTAGGATAAATGAATGGGTACCTATGTGAAATGATTCTAAAATACCATGATTCCCTAGGCCTCGTTAGTCATGCTGGGATGATCTACATGATTGGTGACCCACTGTAAAGTGTGAGGTGTCATAAAAGGAATGAGGGGGAATGGTCTGTGTACCTTTTTTAAGACTTCTTCAATTGAAATCACCATTTCATACAGTGAAAATAATTGTAAAAGGATTGTGTCATATCATGACCACCGTAGAATCACTAAGATAAAAAACAATTTGGGTTTTTTATTTTTTGTAAGTCACATATTTTTGATCCATCCCTAACATCAATTTACATATGAATATTAATACAGACATGGGTATTAATCAATATTCTACTCATTTTTTCCACTCATTTGTACTAAAAAATTAGGAAATGGTTTTAGTTTTGTTTAGGTGGTTGTTCAAGGAATAATCTTTCATTCTTCCACTATTTCGGTTCCCCATTGTATCCCTTTATTTTGGCTATATTTTTTCTAGAGGATCTATACTGACTAAACTATATGATGGTTGAATCTTGTAATAATGAAGAGAAATTTGGTTTTCATGGAAAGAGGGGTACCCGTGAATTGAATTACACATTATCTATCATTTTTTAATTTTATGTATGATAGTAAAGATATATATATATATATATAATGTTTTTAAATAAATGAGACTAAATATTTATATGATCATGTTCCATTGGTTATGGATTTTTCTGATCATCTGGTTGGGTGTATGCCATAGACCTTCCATAAGGTGGTTAGTTATGGTTGCATGTAGTTTCTATATAACAAAAACACTTAAGGGGGTTTTTATTAAGCCTCTACAGAATAATTTGAATATATATTTATTTTTTATTTTTTATTTTATATCGAATTTATATTAGATATATGGTGTTTTGTTGTCTTAATGATTCATTAATTATATTTCCCATGAGATAGAAGATCCTGGACATGGTGGTAAGTCATATATTAAAATAGGTTTTCCCTATGATACAATTTTATATATTTATTTTTACATGATCATACAATATAATAAAATTCATTAGTGTTGGAATATACAGTTAAGGACTATTGTTACCTATGATTATTGATATAGGATGGGTTTTTTTGATAAAATTAATGATATAGTTTTTCTCAAAAACCTCAATGTTTTAGAATCATTAAATGAATATTTATATAATAGAAATTTGTATTGGCTATCCTGATATGATTCCTTTGGTAGGTCCTGGGTGCTAGTGGTGATACCAGATAACAAATTTTGTGATCTTGGTGAATGTGATTTGGAATGAGAGGATAATTCTTGGATGGATTTGGGACATGGATGTATATTTCAATCATGGTGAGTAACATCCTACCATGGTTGGATTTTGTGGTTATAAATAAATATAGTTGATAAATTCCCATTAGTCAAAGGAGAGTTGTTATAGAGAGGGTCACATCATGGTATTGATGTAAGAGATCACCCTTATGTGACTTGGAATGAAAAAGGGGTACATGTTATGTCATCTATTAAGGGTATGGCTCTAGGTTTCTGGGTGACATAGAAAATATTTTATTTGGACAAGACATGGATAACTAAACCATGAGTGAAATGGGAGTTCAATAAGTTTATATAGGCCCTTGTGGTATAGGTGAACAAATCTATAGAAAATATTTGTCAATGATAAGTGATTTAAATGAAATAGTTTCAATAAGTAAAAAACATTTTGGTCTATAGGGCCCAATGTTTTTCATTATGGGTGAGAATAATTGTTCTTGTATAAGGGGAAAAGTCAAATTGACAATTTTGTTGATCAAAGTTGGTGATATTGTTTAATGGGAAACTTGTCAGAGTTTTTGTAGCATGTGAGTTCAAGACTATGATCTGTTGATAAAAATTGACCTGGTGGGGTGCAGGTATCCATAGTATGTTGGGAACCATTAGTGAAATATTTTTTCATAGACTGTCATGGTTGAGATTGATTCCTCCATTTAGTGACAGAGTACTCCTTTTAGTGAGTAGAAGCATTCCTTATTTAGTATTTAATCCAAATATTGTACATTGAATTTTGTATAATTTGGTTGTGATATTATACCATCCTGAGTAAGGGGACATTTACATAATAAGAACTATGAGAATTATGAAATACTCAACCTTATATATTAAGGTAGTGGTTTTGGAGTTTGATACATTATCATACCATATTCAGTCATGGGATTGGTTAAAGACTTTGAAGCTGCCTACCGTGAGTCATTAGATATGTGAAACAACATGGATTATGTAATATGAGGTTTGGGGTGATGGGTGTAGTGACCAAAACATTGATCAATGGAATTTAACACTTCTTATTATAGTTTCTTATATAGTGTAAACCACATTAAAAAATATATATACCATATTACAAGCTTTATAACTAAAACATTAATGAAAAAATATTTATTTCTAGAAGAAAAGTAACCATTATTGAGGAAACTGTAACGCAACCTAAAGATTAGTGATATGAAACTTATTAATAGGAAACAGTTAATATGAATGGTATATTCACCAATTAAAGTATTAATTAAATTGTGGGATATTGTAAGTGAAAATATGATATAATGATATCCATGTATGTGAATGTAAATGTTCTAACAATTATTAAATTACTATTGGTATTTTTGTAAGTCAAAAGATGTTATTTTCAATTTATAATTGATATAAAAATTTAATAGAACATTTTTAAATAAATTTATATTTTCTTGTCTTCTGGTTTAATGATAAATTTATTAGACCTTATGTAATTGTTAAATGTGTTATAAAATCAGTCTTAATTTTAAGAGCTGTATTTTCAATGTATATGATAATTTAATTTCAAAATGATATTACTTTTATTTATAAACTAATTATCATAAAATAGAGTTATATTTTGAAGAATACACAATAAAAATGGTTAGGACATTTTTTTGGTTTTTTTTATACTACATAATTTTTTATGAATAGTAAAATTCTTTAATATTCGATAAATGATAAATACGTGAATATTTTAGTCATTATAGATGTAAGGCTAATAAAATAACATAAATATAAAATTATCCTTGATTATTCGAATATATTTTTTATATAATTATCAACCTGCTAATATTCTTCACCGAAAATAATAAACTAATGAATATAATATTGAGAAAACACCCCTCTCCTCCACTATAAATACAACCCCGCACCCCTATTCTCCAAACACATATAATGATGTGAGACATTTAAAAATTCCTCCCAATATGCTTCCCTATTCTCCACCCCGCATCAATGATCTCTTGGACCATCAAAATTATAATAACCATTCCCAATGGAGGTTCACCGTGAAGATAAATTCAAGAGCTAAATACCCTCTCTCTTTTTTTATTTAAATTAAATGTATTTTTTTTCATATTCACTCATCATATACCTTCACCCAAATATAATTACATCACCATTATTTTTGATATAACCGAATTATATCATGTTAATGTATGATTCGTCATTAATCTCCACCCTCACTCTCTCTCCCTATTATATAAAAAATGATATCAACTCTCGTGATGTGTCAATTTACTGACATTGTGGGAGATGCACTTCCATTTTATAATAACACCTTAATGAATTATAATATAAATATTTAATGGTTGAAAATATATTTTAAAATATATTTTGTAACCCATTTTTTTCTATATTTAACATATATACATAAAATAAATCATAATAAAAAAAGGTCTTTGTGATTAAAAAACAAAAAAAAATTACCTAAACCAACCCTTATTATTATTCAAATAATGATTAATCCTAATTACATATAACATAATTATTTATAAAACCATTCATTATATTTTTTTATAATTATTAACTTAATATAACAATTCTATTTATGTATTCCCAATTT
The DNA here is from genome assembly GCA_963277665.1 of Viscum album. NCBI lineage: Eukaryota > Viridiplantae > Streptophyta > Magnoliopsida > Santalales > Viscaceae > Viscum > Viscum album. The sequence continues at coordinate 1,781,785,430 of OY728119.1, read as the reverse complement.
TTGTGAACATCTATTCATGAATACAAATGAACCAATCATGAAATCTATGAAAAAGAATTCACCTTAATGGTGAAATTAAACACTATTACTCATAAAAGATGAATTAAATAAATATTATAAATCCATAATTAATAAATTTTATTTTTATTTGGTTTTTTTTAAATTATATTAATCATATGTGATTATAAAGGATATTAAACTGATGGAATCATTCAGATTCAAGGTATGGGGATTTCATGAACCCAACTCTATTTCTCTCGGTTATCCCATTTTCACCCCATATTTAGTATGGATATACATTAAATATAATTTAATCATAATTATATTAAATTTTATAGGATTTTCCTATTGATATTATGACCAACACAATGTTTTTGAAAAAAAAATTATTAAAAATTAAGAGAAATTTTTCATCTCGAGATTGTTTCTTATTCACTAAAGGTTGATGATTCTTGTATCTTATTCCCTATTTAATTGGGTATACCAATTGTTATGAATGTATTATTATGAATGGAAATGCATTTCATTCCATTTTTTATTTAATTTTCAATATTCGTATATTTTCTATGTGTCGTTTAGGATAATGAAAATGTAATGACGTGACATGTGCACCAAAAATTCAATCATGTAATATAAATGTTATGATGCGATGGGTCCATATAGAATTATATTGAACTCCACTGAATTGTGTAATATTATATGCCTCAAGAAAAAAGTAAAATATTTGGGAGGTTGGTGATATAGTTTTTCATAACTATGTGATGTAGTTTACCACTATGACATGATGTTTCATTATTATGCACATCCATATTTAAAGCATTTTCTTATTATTAAATTTAATGATTATTTTCCAATCCTATATTATTATGATAATGATTTTTATCACCCCATGTTATATTGTTTCCTGATCTTATCTATCCTTAGCATGATATTTATCCCACCACTTTTTTATTTGTTCCAATGGGTGTTTTCTTGTAATAAAGAGATTTCAAGGTCCAATAAGAAGATAGGGAAGAAGAAAATTAATAAATTTTAATGTATTAGGTTTTAAATGTTTTGTGTGTTCTGATATTTCCCAAAACACTTCACCTTTGCATCCATGTCATGTAATTCTTTTATGATGTTTATTATTAAAATGATGTAATGTTAATATAAGAAAGTGTTGGGATTCTATAGTTGGTATTAGAGCATGTTTTAATTAATTTGGGAATTGTTATTATTGAAACTATATGAAAACCAAATGTATGAGACTAATAATAATTAATCAACAATGAATAATTGTTTTTTGAAATACTAACCATAGGTATCCCATAAGATATTCCTTTAGATTTAATTTTAAAAATTAATAAATTGTTGATGAATTGTGGCCATTTATTTTGTTATAACCTTTTCTATTATAGAAAATTGTGGGTTCTAAGAGATACTGGGGAAACATCCTATGAGTAGGAAAATTACGTAATTTTAAGAAAGAAATCCCCAATGATTGTGGAGGAGGAGTCAAAAATTACCTCGTGATATATACAAAACTGTCTCAGGTAATGAACAATAACCTGAATAATGGGGAATGATAGTCTTCACATATGGGGGAGCAACCATCAATCTAGTTTTTTGTGAGGAAATAACCAATGACATTTGGTGGATCTTCTGATCCACTATTTCTCAGAATGTAGATTATCATGATGGATAATATATTTTCTATTAATTAATGTTCTATGTTGGAAAAGGTTAATGTCATTATTTATTGTCTAGATGGAGAATTTGATCCATTATTGAATTTGATTATGAACAGAAAGATAAGGAATGAATTTTAAGATATAGATTGTCAATACATTTGGATAACGTTTCATAAAAATAATTTACATCGATCTATTCGTAATGAAATGGACACATAATTCATATATCTAAAGAAAAAGAAAAAAGAATCTATTATTTCCTACAAAATAAATATCATAATGATTTCAAGGTATGCATTATGTTTTTATCAACAATGATAGAAAAATTGATAGATTATTTTTTTGGTTTAAAACCTTGCATTATAAAGGCACTATCAATTTGAGACAATGGTAGTAATCAATAATAAGGTTGATGTACTCTCAAATAAGATATAAAGTTTATAGAATTAATGAACCCAACTCTCTTTCTTGGGGATTTCCATCTTGCACCACATTTTCAGTATCGATATCATTTAAATATCATTTATTTATCATTAACATACCTTATCTAGGATTCAAATATTGATTTTGTTACAATGAAATTGTTTTCCAAATGAACTCCTCTATCAAAAAACACAACGTTTTACTTCCCGAGATTTTTAGTTCTTTAATAATGGTGCATTATTCATGTATGGTATTCCATCATTCATTTCGTAACCCAAAGATTGTGAATGTATTATTATGAAATGAAATTATTTTCTTTCCATGGGTCCTTTTATTTTTGACATTGATATTTTTTCTCTATGGCATTCATGATAATGTAAATGATATGATGTGATGGGTGCACATAGAATTATAGAGTGCAATGGAAATGTTTTGATGTAATGGGTGTGCCTGAAAATATATAGTTCTAAAATAATTTGAGTAATGTTATGTATCCCATGTTAAAAGGGAAATATTATTGAACATGATACTATATATTCTTAAAAATCTATGTGTTTGTTTACCATTAAGACAATATATTTCATTTTTATACATTTTCACATTACAAGAATTTTTTTTGTGCTTCTAATCTGGATATTGATCTTATGTCTATGTTATGATTATAATTATTATTAACAAAAAAGTATAAATATGTATGTTCTTATCTATCATATTACTGGGCTTTAGCTCACCCATTGTTGATGTATATCCTCTGGTAATAACATTTATTAAGGAGAATTAAAGTGCCAATGGCATGACCCGTCCTCGGGGTCCGTGTCGTGACTACCCCAAGCCTGCCTTCCATAGGCCAGGGGCTGGCGACTAACACCAAGGTGTAATTCCCAGTAAAAAGGGAAGGCATTTCCTTTGAAAAGTAAACAAACACCACAAAGCAAGCAAGCAGTAGAAGTAAACACTATGTAAAAACTGGGTATGACAGTAAGTGTAGAAAAGTAAGTGGGCCAGAATACAAACCCAAACTAAATGTAAAGTACAACTGGAAAGGGAAAACAACAACTGAAAGTAAAGCCCCAACATCAAGTTGTCCACTGGAAATCCCACCTGAAGGGTGGGTATAGAAAGCCTCCACTTCTCCTCGGGTCCAGTCGACCGCTCCGAGTACGTCCTGCCCAGTGGTCCACCTCCAGGTACCTACTTGCTCCGCAAGACTCCACCACGATCAACGATGTCCGTCGTCTGAAACCAACACAATGTATTGTGGGCATAGCCCGTGCAGGGGTGAGTATAAGCTACTCAGTAGGGACCACGAGACCCCCGAAGGTCTCCCAAAATTTACAAAGGATAACCACAAAGGAAAGACACAATCACGTAGAAACAACCGACACTGCTTAGGTATATGACCATACATATACCTAAGTCATCAATTCCAATAAGCTCCAACCTCCGAGCCCAAGTACAACCCAGTCCACACATGAAAGCATACGTATTCCACACTGGAAATCAATCACGAAATCCACACAGGATAGCACTATACAATCCACACGGGATGTAAAACAGGATTCATCTCACACAGGTATACTTTTTTGAAAGATGATAGAGATGATCACTAATCCATCTAAGTCGTCGGACCCACAAAGGATTGATAGGTACAAACCCCCGCAAAGACCCACACAGGATCGGACCCACACAGGATCGGACCCACGCAGGATCTGTAGGCACTGGCACACACAGAACTGCTGAGCGCTGACCCACACAAGATTTGACCCACACAGGATCGGTAGCACTGATCCACACAGGATCTCTGAGTGTTGTAGTCATCTTCGTCGAATCCACTAAGGATATCTGTACAGTCATCGTTGTCACAGTAGCAGTCGCAGCCAGCACTAGGGTTCCCGCACATAGCAAGCTCGTTCGGAAGTTTCTGCTCCACAAGCATAGAGTATGATACATCAACTAACAGATATTCCAGAGTTGATGTATCCAAAAGTTCTGTATCGTCAACAGGACCTCAACGTCGCAGACGGCGCGTCAAATGGACGCCCGGTCCGAGAGTTATTGGCTTTTTCGTCCAAGGGGCCCGGTTGGTTTTTAAGGCAAAACCAACCCGACCATACAACACCTGCGTCCAAACCTCAGGCGGAGTAAGCCAAAAGATCTATCTCACTAAGATGAAACCAACAAAGTCGACGGAACATCAATCGGATGTTCGGAGCTCAAGATATAAGTGTTTCCACTCCGAGGGCCCGGTTGGTTTTGTGTACGATCCAACCCGGCCAAACTCAATGTAATTCAAAACCTTGAGTGCGATATACCGAAACGACCGTCTTGTTCCAAGGATCGTGTCTCCACTGACTGCGTGTCGATCGGAGGTCCGTAGCCCGAGTTATGGGCAATTGAACCCAAACGGTCCGAAAACGTGGGTTTCGGGCCCGGACCCACCCGGCCCGAGACCCCCCCCCCCCCCCCCCGGTCGGCCCGAACCGGGTCTAACCGCCCCGGGTCTGGGTCGGCCTGGCCCGGACTGGTGACCCGTGTGCTAGGCGCGCAAGTCGGTGCTCGTCCAAAACCGTCGAGCTATTTTGGCTCGCGCGGGGGGGCGCTGCCCCCCCCAGGTTTTCTGTAACCGCGGCCCCTTAATTGGGACGCTTTGTTGTCCGACCGGGGGAAATTATTTCCCCGGATCCTCCCTGTCCGGCCGGCCTGACCTGGCTGGCCGGTTCCTGCTCAATGGGACCGGCGATGGTCGGTCCCCTTCCAGCTCCGACGCCGGCAGCCCGATCCGGCCGCCGTTCACCTCGCTCCGCCGCGGCCTGGAACCGGGCACGACCCTTGTCGTCCGGTGCGGTGCGACGGCACCGCGCCCTTCTGTCGTGTCCCCACTCCGGCCGCGGCATCTTTGGTTTTCTTCAAGGCGGCGCGACGACGTCGCGTCCTTGATCTTCTTTCCACGGCGCAGCGCGATGGCGCCACACATTTCCTTTCGCATGAATTTGCATGGTGCGACGACACCACGCCTTCCCATACCAAACCACAAATGAAGAAACATGAAAAAAAGGATGAGGGTTGGCCGTGTTTGTGCGGTCTGGCCCCCCTCGCGTTATTTGATAACTATTGGTTTTAATCCACGAAGATCGTCAAGTTGGTATTCACGAACAAAAATAAACAAATAAAACCCCTACCTCGGTTTCACGAACGGTGCACGTCAACGAGCCGCGGAATACGAGCGTCGCGGAGGTCGGGTGTCTCGGAAAACGAACGTTGATTCCATTGTCGTTGAGGTGCGTCCGAAGAGGAAACTTTGCGGAAGAGATGACGCGGAAGAAGAACGTCATGGAAGAAAAACGTCGTGTCGCGGGTCGGTGTCGCGGAAGGCGGTCTTCTAGGGCTTGGTGCTCCACGTTGGAGATCATTCATTCTTCGCGTTCTTCATCAAAGGGAATAAAGTACTTAAGGATTCCTTAGATTTTTTCTCCAAAATCTCTCAAACAACTAAACACCAACCCAAAGAAAATATGTTCTAAACTTATTTTATTTACACAACAATGCTTTAGAAATTCAAGAGTTTGAATTTCCAAAACTAACATTTAACTCACCACATTAAAACCATAAGTTTAATAAACTTAAGTTATCAACATTTAAGTGGGAGTTGAGGGGGTTTAGAGGATATGAAGGGGTGGCGCTCGTGTGGGCCCCACCACCCTCATAACCTCCCAAGGGATGTTGGGTGGTTACCCAACACCCATCAAGAACTAAACACTTAGAGTAAATATAATAAAAATTGTAGAATAATTATAAAATAAACTTCCACAATTTTTATCATCAATTCTCGTGAAAACGCAACTCCGGAACAGGTGTTCCTAAGAAATTACCAGCGTTGCGGTTCCATAGGTGCCCTCGGAATTCGATTCCGGGCACCGGATCAAAAGTTATAAATTTCTGCTCGTTCGTTCACTGAATGTACCCGGGCTAATCTTCGGATAGAAATTCAGGGCAATCCGGGCCTCGGAATCAAGTGCGGTCTGAATCCACGTTCTTGTAAAATTCCAAAGAAAATTAAGAAAAAATTTCCCTTGAATTTTACGGGTCTTTACCTTACTCCCACCTCAGGGCTTTACGTCCCCATAAAGATACATCATAACTAGGGAAACAAATGAGGGTATAGAGCACGCATTTGAGCCTCCCGCTCCCAAGTGATCTCCTGGAGGTTCCCGTGCTGCCATCTAATGTGCACTAGAGGAATCGACCGTCCACGTAGGACCCTCTCCTGTAGATCCTCGATCTCCACTGGGACCTCCGCAAAAGTTTCCCCATCATCAATGTCAAGCTCCCCATGGTCAATGATGTGCGTCGAGTCGTGCACGTATCTCCTCATCTGAGATACGTTGAAGACATCGTGTACCCGGTGCAACTGAGGTGGTAGAGCCAGGAAATAATCCACCTCGCCAATCCTGCTGAGGACCTCTAATGGTCCGATGAAGCGTGGAAACAACTTTCCCCCTCATCCAAATCTCCGTAATCCACGTCGAGGTGAGACATGCAAAAAGACGTAGTCGCCGTCCTCGAACTCTAGTATCCTCCGCCTCCTGTTATCATAAGACATATGTCGACTCTGAGCTGTCTTCATCCGCTCCTAGATGACCTAGACCTTCTCTGTCGTGGCTTGGACCATCTCCGGTCCTACAAGTGCTGACTCCGCAGGATCTGTCCAGCACAAAGGAGATCTACAAGGTCGGTCGTACAACGCCTCGTATGGTTCCATCCCGTTGGTGGAGTGGTAGTTGTTGTTGTACGCGAACTCCACCAAGGGTAGGTGGTCCTCCCAACTACGACCAAAGTCGAGGACGCATGCGCGGAGCATGTCCTCGTGAGTCTGAATGGTCCTCTCCGTCTGACCATCCATCTGAGGGTGAAAGGCTACACTCAGACGTAGCTACATCCCGAATGCCTCCTGCAATCCCTTATATAGCTGGGAAGTAAATATAGAATCTCGATTGGAGACGATCGATGATGGCACACCGTGAGGCTTTACAATCTCATGAACGTAAAGTCTTCCCAAGCTCTCCACTGAGCCATGCTCTATGATGGGTAATAAGTGAGCTGACATGGTGAGTCGGTCGACAATCACCCAAATGGAGTTGTGACCTATGAAAGTGCGTGGAAGTCCAGTCACGAAGTCCATAGATATCCCATCCCACTTCCACTCCAGGACCTCCAAGTGTTGTACCATACCTGCTGGTACTTGGTGCTCAGCCTTCACCTGCTGGCAGTTGAGGCATCGTGAAACAAACTCTGCCACAACCTTCTTCAGGCCCGGCCACCAGGGCTGTCGTCTGAGGTCCTGGTATATCTTCGCTACTCCAGGATGTACCACCAAATGATAAGTGGGAAACTCTCTCATCACCTGCTCCCGTAAAGCAACTGGTACCCAGGTACGTCCTCTGAAAACGATGTTGTGCTCTGATCCAAAGGAGAAACCATTAGGTGCATGTCCTGAGGATATCTGTGCACGCCGCGTCTCACAGTCAGCATCCCCACGTTGTGTCTCTCTGACCCGCTACAGTAGTGGAGGAGTGACTGTGAGAGAATGAAGGAAGGCTGCTCCTTCTCTATCCACAAAGGATATCTGCAATGTGGCTAGCTGCTCTGTCGCCTCCTCAAGTAGCTGAATTCCCTTCCTCCTGCTGAGAGCATCGACTACCACGTTCCCCTTCCCAGGAGTATAGACTATCTCAAAGTCATAGTACTAGAGGAACTTGAGCCATCGCCGCTGTCTCAGGTTCAGGTCCTTCTGCGAGAAGATGTACATGAGACTCTGGTGGTCAGAAAAGACTGTAAAGCGCCCGCCCATCAAATAGTGTCGCCACGTCTTCAGGGCGAAGACCACTGCTGCTAACTCCAAGTCATGGGTAGCATCGTTCTGCTTATGCGACGTTAACTGACGTGATCCATAGGCGATCACTGCCCGCTCCTGCATCAGGACACATCCGAGCCCGGTCCCTGATGCATCGCAGTAGTCTACGTACCCTACCCCCTCCTCAGGCAACCTCAAGATAGGTGTGCTGGTCAATCTCTATCTCAGATCCTAGAAGCTCTACTGACATCTGTCTGACCACACAAAGGGTTTCCCCTTCTTCATTAATGTTGAGAGTGGTGCTGCAAATCTGGAGAAGTCTGGCACAAATCTCCGATAGTATCCAGCTAGTCCCAAGAAACTCCGCACCTCCGTCACGATCCTGGGTGGCTCCCAAGCTAACACTGTCTCGATCTTTGCAGGATCCACTACAAATCCTGCCTCAGAGATGACGTGTCCCAAGAAGTGGACCTCATGTATCCAGAACTGACACATCGAGAGCATAACAGAAAGTCGGTTCTCTCGGAATGTGTCTAGTACAACTCACAAGTGGTACGCGTGATCCTCCTCAGTCATCGAGTAAATCAAAATGTCGTCGATGAATACCACGAAAAATTGATCAAGGTATGGCTGAAAGATCCTATTCATGAGGGCCATGAACACTGCTGGAGCATTGGTCACGCCGAAAGGCATAACCAAGAACTCATTGTGTCCATACCGACATCTGAAGGCCATCTTCTTCACGTCCTCGTCTCGAACTCTGAGCTGATGATAGCCTGTCATGAGGTCTATCTTCGAGAACCACCGTGCTCCCTTGATCTGATCAAAGAGGTCATTAATCCTCGGTAGCGGATACTTGTTCCTCACTATCACCTGGTTCAGGAGACGATAGTCGACACAATGTCGCAAGCTCCCGTCCACCTTCTTGGTGAACAAAATCGGGGAAGCCTAGGGTGAAACACTGGGGTAGATGAATCCCTTTCCCTGCAAGTCCTCCAACTGTACCCATAGCTCTCGAAGCTCGGCAGGGGCCATCTGATATGCTGGAGTCGATATCGGGGTTGTCCCGAGGTACAGGTCAATATAAAATTCTACCTCTCTGCGAGGAGGTAACCCTAGAACGTCATCAGGAAAAACGTCTGTAAACTGATCCACCACTGCAGGAAAACCAGGACTTCGCACGTCAACTACTCCTAGGATGAGGCTAGCCAACTGATGATTGATGGGTTGTCCTCTCCTCCGCGGAATTCCATCCTGTGCTACAAAGGGTTCCTTCTCACCGGTGATGGTGAACCTGCTCCCATTGGTGCGTACACATCGCACCTTGCGCCTAATACAGTCAATCTGTGCATGGAATGTAGACAACAAATCCATGCCAAAGATGACGTCGTAAGGCCTCGACACTGCTACAAGAAGATCCCAGCCGAAGCTCTTGCATCCTAGAGTAAGATCACACTGTCGGCACCAGTGCGTAATCGTTGAGTCTGATCCCGTAGGAGTCTCTAGCCGTAAGGATCGAGCCAACGGCTCTGTCGGAATTTTCGAGCTCCGAACAAGGGTAGGGGCTATGAAAGAGTGACTCGCTCCTGTGTCTATAAGAACTGCAGAAAAGGTGTAATAGACATAGATAGTACCTCGAATAATCTCGGGTGCACTGTGGTCATAGGCCTCGTCTGCCTGGAGCTGTGCATGTCTCTACCCGCCAGCTCCTTGTGGTCGGGGTGGACCTCCTGGTGGTGGTGGTGGTAGAGCCTCAAAGCGTCGCCCACCACCTGCTGCTCGACCAGCTCCTCTGCCTCATCCGTCTCCTCCCTGCGGACCGCCATGGTCGACCCTCGGCCTCTACCTCGGTGGTCCCTCAACCGTGTGCTGCTCCTCGGCACGGCGGGTCGGGCAGTCACGATCCATGTGGCCCTGCCCGCCGCCTGAGTAGCATTGTATGCCTCTCGAAAGACTGGCTCCGCGCTGTGTGTCCCGCACTGTTGAGCCAGTGTCCTAAGGTCGTCTGCCTGAGGGTCTGGTCTTCCTGGACCCATGAGTCATCGGTCGACTGCCTGCTGCAGAAGACTCTGCTACGTGTCGCCCTGCGGTGGGTCTCAGCGCTGGTGTAGACTCAATAAGAAAGCTCTCGATCAAAAGGGCCCGCTCCAGTAATCTTGTCGGAGTCGGAATGCAGAGGGAGATCACCAATGCCCTGATATCGTTTCCCAATCTCTGCTCAAAGGTTCGGTCCCAGAAGAATGGGTCCCATACCATGACTGTAGAGTAGCGCGAGAGATCGGTAAATCTCGTCGAGTACTGTGAGACCGTCATGCAGCCCTGCAGCAGCTGAAGAAGCTCCTGGATGTGCACCGCACTGAGGGTGGATGGGAAAAACTCTGAGCAGAAGAGGCTCTCAAAGTCTTTCAAGAGTAGAGATGCATCATCGGGCACCTGGAGCATCAAGATTTACCATCAGCCCGCTGCCGCGTGCAGTAGGTTCGCTGCGAGGATCACCATGAGGTCTGCTGGTGTCCTCACTAACCTGAAAACTCTCACCACTGCCTCCAGCTAGTCCTTGGCTGCCTGGGGGTTCGTCTCCCCGCGGAACATGGGCGGTCGCTGGCACTGGAACTCATGCAATGCACTGAGGCGACGTGCATCATCAGCGGCTGGTGCTAGAAGCATCGGTGGCTCGGCAGGTAGAGCTACCGCCGACGCCACTGCTGAAAAAGCGCCCTGCACCGAGGCCTCATCGCTCGGTGGGCTGTCGTCACACTCGACTCTCAGAACCCTAGCTGGCTGCCGTCGTGGGGCCAACCTGAAAAGGACACAAGTGTGCCACGTTCAGAACAGTATACCTGGTTAGCTGATACAACGTAATCATAATGAAAACTTGAAACACACATGCAATCAATGTTTTCGTGCATTAAGTCAGAAATCAGAAGTTAGGGTCATGGTGTATGGATACGTCGGTCGCCGCACCAACACTGGACTCCCTTGACTAATAACAACACCCAATACGCTAAACACTATTTCTTCACATAGAAATGATCAGAGTCCACGGTATAACCGAACTCCTCTGATACCAATTTGCCACGACCCGTCCTCGGGGTCCGTGTCGTGACTACCCCAAGCCCGCCTTCCATAGGCCAGGGGCTGGGGACTAGCACCAAGGCGTAATTCCCAGTAAAAAGGGAATGCATTGCCTTTGAAATGTAAACAAACACCACAGAGAAAGAAAGCAGTAGAAGTAAACACTAAGTAAAAACTGGGTACTACAGTAAGTGCAAAAAAGTAAGTGGGCCATAATACAAACCCAAAATGAAAGTAAAGTACAATTGCAAAGGGAAAACAAAAACTGAAAGTAAAGTCGCAACGTCAAGCTATCCACTGGAAATCTCTCTTGAAGGGTGGGTACAGAAAGCCTCCACTGCTCCACGGGTCCGGTCGACCGCTCCGAGTACGTCCTGCCCAGTGGTCCACCTCCAGGTATTGTCCTGCTCCGCAAGCCTCCACCACGATCAACGTTGTCCGTCGCCTGCAACCAACACAACGTAGTGCGGGCATAGCCCGTGCAGGGGTGAGTATAACCTACTCAGTAGGGACCCTCAGACCCCCGAAGGTCTCCCAAAATCCAAAAAGGATAACCACAAAGGAAAGACACAATCATGAAGTAACAACCGACATTGCTTAGGTATATGCCCATACATATACCTACGTCATCAATTTCAATACGCTCCAACTTCCGAGCCCAAGTACAACCCAGTCCACACAGGAAAGTATACGTATTCCACACAGGAAAGAAATCATGAAATCCACACAGGATAGCACTACACAATCCACACAGGAAGTAAAACAGGATTTATCTCACACAGGTATACTTCTTCGAAATAGGATAGAGATGGTCACTGATCCATCTAAGTCTTCAGACCCACAAAGGATTGATACGTACTAACCCCTGCAAAGACCCACACGGGATTAGACCCACACAGGATCTGTAGGCACTGGCTCACACAGAACCGTTGAGCGCTGACTCACACAAGATCAATATCACTGATCCACATAGGATCTCTGAGTGTTGTAGTCGTCGTTGTCGAATCCACTGTGGATCTCTGTACAGTCTTTGTCGTCACAGTAGCAGTCGCAGCCAGCACTAGGGTTCTCGCAAACAGCAAGCTCGTTCGAGAGAGTCTGCTCCACGAGCCAAGAGGCTGATATATCAACTGACACATAGGCCAGATTTGATGTATCCAAAATTTCCGTATCGTCAACAGTAACTCAACGTCGTAGACGGCGCGTCAAACGGACGCCCAGTATGATTGTTATTGGTTTTTTCGTCCCAGGGGCCCGGTTGGATTTTAAGGCAAAACCAACCCAACCGTACTCCACCTGCATCCAAACATCGGGCGAAGTAATAAAAAAGATCCTTCTCACTAAGAGGAAACCAACAAAGTCGACAACACGTCAATCGGACGTTTGGAGATCAAGATATAAGCGTTTCCGCTCTGAGGGCCCGGTTGGTTTCGTGTATGAACCAACCCGACCGAACTCAAAGTAATCCAAAACCTTGAGTGCGATATAACGAAACGGCCGTCTCGTTCCAAGGATCGTGTCGCCGCTGACGGCGTGTTGATCGGAGTTCCGTAGCCCGAGTTATGGGCAATTGAACCCAATTGGTCTGAAAACGGCGGTATCGGGCCCAACCCGAGACCCCCCCCCCCCCCCCGGTCGGCCCGAACCGGGTCGACCCACCCCGAGTCCGAGTCGGCCCGGCCTGACGCAGCCCGGCCCGGCTGGGAGCGGCCTGGCCCGGACCGGAGACCCGCACACTGGGCGCGCCGGTCGGTGCTCGGCCAAAACGGCCGAGCCGTTTTGGCTCGCGGGGGGGGGGGGGGGTGGCACTGCCCCCCTGTTTTCTGTAACCGCAGCCCCTTAATTGGGGCCACTTTGTTGTCCGGCCAGGGGAAATTATTTCCCCGGCTCCTCCCTGTCCGGCCAGCCCGACCTGGCTGGCCGGTTCCTGCTCAACGGGACCGGCGATGGCCAGTCCCCTTCCAGCTCCGACGCCGTCGGCCCGGTCCGGTCGTCGGTCACCTCTCTACGCCGCGGCATGGAACCGGCCGCGGCCCATGTCGTCCGGCGCGGTGCAACGACACCGCGCCCCTCCGCAGCGGCCCCGCTCAGGCCACAGAGTCTTCGATTTTCTTCGACGTGGCGCTACGGCGTCGCGTCCTTGCTCTTATTTCCATGGCACGGCGCGACGACGCCATACATTTCCTTTCGCATGAATCCGCGTGGTGCAACGGCACCACGCCTTCCCGTACCAAACCACAAAGGAACCAACATGAGAAAAAGGAGGAGGGTCGGCCGTCTTTGTGCGGTCTGGCCCCCCTCACGTTATTCGTTAACTATTGGTTTTAATCCACGAACATCTTCAAGTTGGTATTCACGAACAAAAATAAACAAATAAAACCCCTACCTCGGTTTCAAGAACGTTGCACGTCAACGAGCCGCGGAAGACGAGCGTCAGGGAGGTCGGGCGTTCTGGAAAACGAACGTCGATTCTGTTGTCGTCGAGGTGCGTCTGAAAAGAAAATGTCACGGAAAAGACGACGCAGAAGAAGAACATCGTGGAAGAAGAACGTCGTGCCGCGGGACGGTGTCGCGGAAGACGGTCTCCGAGGGCTCGGCGCTCCACGTCGGAGATCGTCCGTTCTTCGCGTTCTTCGTCAAAGGGAATGAATAACTTAAGGCTTCCTTAGCTTTTTTTCTCCAAAAGCTCTCAAACAACTAAACACCTACCCAAATAAAATATGTTCTAAACTTATTTTATTAACACAACAATGCTTTTCAAATTCAAGAGTTTGAATTTCAAAAACATACATTTAACTCACCACATTAAAACCATAAGTTTAATAAACTTATGTTATCATCATTTAAGTGGGAGTTGAGGGGGTTTGTAGGATATGAAGGGGTGGGGTTCTTGCGGGCCCCACCACCCTCATAACCTCCCAAGGGAGGTTGGGTGGTTACCTAACTTCCATCAAGAACTAAACACTTAGAGTAAAAATAATAAAAATTGTAGAATAATTATAAAATAATCTTCCACAATTTTTATCATCAATTCTCGTGAAAACGCAACTCCAGAACAGGTGTTCCTAAGCAATTACCGGTGCTGCGGTTCCATCGGTTCCCTCGGAATTCAATTCCGGGCACCGGTTCAAAAGTTATAAATTCCCGCTCATTCGTTCACTGAACGTACCTGGGGTAAACTTTATATAGAAATTCCGGGCACTCTGGGCCTCGGAATCAAGTGCCGTATGAAACCGCATTCTTGTAAAATTCCAAAGAAAATTAAGAAAAACTTTCCCTTGAATTTTACGGGTCTTTACAGACAATAAGAATCTAGATAAGAAGGAATTAAATAAATATTTATGATTTATTTTTTAAATATTATTTATTTTCCTAATTTTCCTAAGACAGTAATCCATTTTATCATGTTTATGTAATTATTTTTTGTTCTTATCATCAAAATGTTGTAATATTATTATAAGAAAATTTGTGGTTTGTTTAATGGGATTATCGAATTAAACAAAGTGTGTATTATATGGAATCAAGTTTCATATTTTGTACATGATCACTAATTAGGAATGTGTATCTCAAAAAATTTCAGGGGTCCATGGTTGTCATGTAATATCTATATAGTAATTTTAAATTTAGTTTGTTTCATATCCTCATGTATACACAGACATATGAAATAATATCCTCATGTTCCATGGTGACACTCAAATGAGATGTATTTCTCAGAACATGTAATATCAACTTGTTTAATTTTAATCCATTATATTACCATTCATGATGAGAAATAAGGGTTTAGGTGATCTTTCTCCAGTTACATGATGATATTAAGATATATGGTGTGTAATGATTCCCAATGAAGGCTATAGGTAGATGTCTTAATAGTTAACATTTCTAATTCGATACGTGGTATTTTCCATGAGGGAGATCAATATTTTTTTGTATGATACTGTTGATATATATATTTAATTTTATATTTTATGGAAATTATTTTATTGATTATACATATTGTGACTATATAATGAAGATGAATTATTTATTTTCCATGATTCAATTATGTTATTACAATGACATAGTCTCTCAATCTGTTGTATTAGGCCCTTACTACTAATTGGTATCCAATAACATATATAGAGGAATACATGAGGTGATCTTGTCCAACAAAAATGGTAAAAATATAGAGGACATCAAAATGTGATTTTAAAATATTATATCATAGCATTTTATTTACCTTAAAATTATTGATATTTTAAAGACAAGTTGTTGAGTAATTATCAGATATTGTAATTGAACACTTACTAGGGTATCAGGAACACCATTATAGTGTGATGAACTAGTTTCTTATTTGACATGATAACAATTTTTAATCATTTTATATTCAAAATGAGAAGTTTATAAAATATCCCATGAAAAAGGATTTCTTTTGAGCCAAGTGGTTTAAAGACGGTGAAATAAACTCAAGATTCTTCAATTCTCATCAAAGTGTCTAGAAATTCTCCAAGCCTCTTTCCATCATTAACAATGGGGATAACCTCATTGACAATAGAGTGGATATTTCTGAGCATGTCACTTCTTACATCAAGGAGGTTTTTAATGGTCCTCATTCAATCATTGATCCTATAGATGGGGTGATTCTGAAAATGGTGAATCAAGAGGAAAAATCCATTATTACTGTCGTTCCTCTTGACCCATAGATTAATGAGGATGTTTTCAACCTCAAACCTGAGAGCTCACCTGGTCTTGACTGCTTTGGTTACTTCTTTTGCCATACTTTTTGGGATCTCATTCGTGCTGATTTTTTCAAGCTAGTTTCTCATTTTTAGAGGGTTATCTCTTCCTAGAGGTTTGAATGTTCAGTTTGTGTCCCTTATCCCGAAAGAGGAAAATTCCAATGAAATTCACCTCATCAGGATAGTTGTGTTGTTTGACCCTACTTATAAATTTATTGGAAAAAATCTTTACAATAACCTCTCCTTCATTGAATGCAAAATTGTTTCTGCAAATCAGTTTCGATTCTTAAAAGGGAGATCAATACAAGATTTTCTTATCACCACTTCCAAGTGTGTTAACCTTCTCAGAAAACCCATTAGGGGTGAAAGTATTTCTCTCAAATTGGATGTAAAGAAATCTTTTTATACAATGGATTGGGGATTCATTTGTAAGATCATTGTCATGTATGGGTTTGATGATGTCTTCATCAATTTGGTCAAAATAATTTTATGTTATTCTCATATTTCAGTTCTTATAAATGGATCCCCCGAAGAATATATTGAATGATCAAGAGT
This sequence comes from Viscum album, assembly GCA_963277665.1. Lineage (NCBI taxonomy): Eukaryota > Viridiplantae > Streptophyta > Magnoliopsida > Santalales > Viscaceae > Viscum > Viscum album. The sequence goes on along the minus strand of OY728119.1, from coordinate 1,781,769,138 downwards.
TGTTAGGCAGGGTGATCCATTATCATCCATCCTTTTTTCTATTGCTGAGGATTATATAAGTATGATTCTTTCCATCATTGTCACCAATGGGAAACTAAATTCTATTCTTGCTGGAAGGGGGATTGTCGCTCAATTTAATCTTTTATATGCTAACGATATCATCTCCTTTACCCAAGGGGATAAGAGAAACATCAAGAATATAACGGGATCCCTTTTTTACAATGAAATGGTTTCTGGATAGGTGGTTAGTTAGAACAAGTGCTTTATCTACTTTTAAAGGGGTTTCCCTGAAATCGGGAAAAATGATATCATCAGAGAATTGGGGATTCTTGAGGGTCATATTCCCTTTACATACATGGGAGTGCCCATGGTTTGGGGGAGACCATAAGTTTTATACTTCTCTGGCATCGTGATCATGGTCAAAAGAAAACATTCCACTTGGAAGGGAAAATCTCTATCAATGGATGGTAGGGTATACATTGTAAAGTCATTCATCAATACCAAATTTGAATACTCATTTATGGTGTATAAATGGGAAATTTCTTTAATCAAAAGCATCAATTCTTCTATTATGTATTTATTTGGAGTGGCAACATTTAGGAAAAGAGGTTGGCAACAATTACAAGGAATAATGTTTGCAAACCTCATGAAGAGGGTGGTTTAGGCATCAAAAATCATGTAGTCTTCAATGAATCATTGTAGGCCAGGTTAATAAGGTAGCTTATAAACATAAAATCTGAGGCAACATGTTTTCTCAGTACCCAGTTAGTTCATATGCTTAAGGTAAGGAACATCAATTATTTCAACTCTTCAGTGTGGCCTTCCCTCAAGTATATTTTTTTAAGAATTAATGTTGACTCTAGGTGGCTTGTCTCCAAGGAATCCTCTCTTCAGTTTTGGAAAACTAATTGGAATGGGAATCACTTGGTTAACTTGGTCATGTAGGGGGATTCAAATATGTAATTTGATCTATGAATCAAAGATCATCTTGGTAGTTTGGAAAATATTCCAGATCATATTACATTGAATGTGAATGAATATTGTTGGTATCTTAGGGGAGATTATTGTGCATGTGAACCTGATGTCATTGGAATCCTCACCTCAAAAGTATATTATAATCACTCCATTTATAGCTCAACCTATTATAAATTGATGGAAAACCTACAACGAAAGTCTCCTTGGCCATTGCGATCTATTCTTTCATGGTGGCTGGCACATAAAAAAATACCAACTAATCAATCTTTGTAGGTATGTGGTATTTCTCTTTGCTCCATTTTTGTTCTGTGCTTTCAGTATAGGGAGGATGTGGACCACATTTTCCTCAGTTGTGTTGTGTCTTCGGTGATATAGATGGCGGGTTTTGACATGTTTTAAGTTCCTTGGCCTCACTTCATTTCAATTGATGTGTTCATAAAGAGATGGATCTCTTTAATCTTGTCATTGTAACTTCGGAATTTACTCCAGGCTACTGCTGGGGAGGTAGTACATCTTATCTGGACTTCTAGAAACAAATTTAAGCATGATACGTACCACCTTCGGTTTGGTGAGGTTCTTGAAGGGATTCTCGAAGCGGTCGAGAGGTTGATAAACAAAGAGGTGTGTTTTTCTCAAACTCTATTCATGATTTATCGATGCTTAAGACAATTTGGGTGAAAAGATACTTTCACCCTCCACATGGTACAATGGAAGTCATTTGGAAGAACCCTTTTCATGGGTGTATTAAAATAAACTCTGATGGTGCTTCAAGGGGATATTCGGGTGCCACAATATTTGGTGCTGTCTTTAGAGACTATCAGGGATGTGTTCATCGGTGCATCTATGGCTCATGTTGTATTTCTTCTGCTCTTGAAGCAGAAATACTTGGTGTTATTGTTTCAGTGGAGCAAGCAGAATGGCGGGATTGGAAGAATATTTGGATCGAATGTGACTCGACTATGTTAGTTTCTACAATTAGAACAAGTGATTTTCATCTTTCATGGAAGATCAATAATCTATGGACTAGATGACTGAAATATCTCTACTCAAGAGATCACTTTGTTACTCATGCGTATAGAGAGGAAAATGTGTTGGTGGATGGGCTTGCTAACAAAGGTGTTAATGGTAATGACTTTCACTGGGTTGATCATGTTCCAGATGATCTACTTCCTTTTTTAGGAAGGATTTTTGTAAATATATTACTTTCAAACTTGTGTATGTTTTTTACTAATAATCGTATCCTGGTTTTATGATTAAGGTCTCAGTTTTTTTTATATAAATGTAACCAAAAGGTTTGGTTTTTTAAAAATTGCAACAATAACATATACGGTGTTCTCACATATAACAGATTAGATTCATTATACTTAGGTGAAATGTGATATTTTTTTATGGAAGCTCCTTGGTATCATTGCGCAAGCTGTACATGGGTGAAAAATATAGAAACCCTTTATGGGAGGGATTTAAAGCGTGGCCATTAGTGGGATGGTAGATGAATTAAAATCCACATGATTAATTCATTAATCATAAATAATATACATGACATTATTTCATGGTTACATAAATAGACAAAAATAATTTATTAGTTATTCTAACATATATCATCTTACAATAACTATATAAAAATTAACCTAGAGGATATTGGAACCATGTTGAGTAATATAGTAATTCATGGAATATGCCGTGTAGTCATGTATTATAGAGATTTAGGTGATATTAGAATCAATGATTGATGATTTAGTATGTCCAGTTGAATTCATAAACATGTTGTTCTAAACACACTTTAAATAACTTGGTGGGAGAATAGGATGAAACAAGTGGACCTGGGACAATACCTATGTGGTGTTTGGCTGGGTCTTATGTCCTTAAAGTAGTGATATTTCATAATACCAAGGGAAGAAAACACATGATTTCTTTAGGTAGATGATTATATCACTAATTTAAGGAATTATCCATGCAATGAATGTGTGTGAATTTGATTTATAAGATATGATCATTCAGTTACAATACATGGTATTTTTTTGTGTTGTATTAGAGTGAGAATCTATTGGGATGGGGTGAGATAGTGTAGAATCATGTTGGAAATCCTTAAGGAACAATCTTAGTGGGTGGCTATTCAACAGAAGGAGACTTATTTTTTAAAATAATCTCCATGTAAATTTATTTGTCTGTGAGGGTATATTAGTATTTGGTATGATTGGTTTTATGTTGTGTTCCAGGTTAGTAAATAGTCTTTGTATATTTCTGTTTAGAATTCCCTCGGTCCAAAAAATCTGAAATTTGGTAGTAGTAGAGTGGTAAATACCTGCTCACACTAAATTTAAATTTATTATAGGACATGGTATAAAACCTAAAAAATTAAATACCTATTCCCTCTAAAATAAATATATTTTATTCGATAGCTTTCTATAATGAAAACCATGAGTCTAAATAAGAGGAAATATTTTATAAATTTTGTAATATAAGAATTTACAGATAGATATGGCAATGATATTTATATATATAAATAAATAAATATATATATATATAAATATATTTATTTATTTATTTATTGATACAAATATATTTATTTAAATAATTCCAATTCCTTGATTAATATATAATGATTAGTGTAATAAATTTATTGTAATGTAATTTTATGATTCCAAAATATATTATCATCCAAAATGGTTTTTGATAAATTTTTCCATGAAAATTATAATAAATCAATACCATGTTTAGAATTTATACTATAAGAAATAAATTTATTTTTTTTAAATCAGAATGTAAAAATTAGGTTAAGGTGGATTGTTTATATTTTTCTATGAAATTTCATTTTTAATAGAATTTTGAAAAAAAATTATTTTAATAAAACTACCATTAATATTAAATAAATATATTGCAAAGTCACATCATATTTAAATTTTGAATGTAATTTTAAATATTATTTATTTAATAATAAATTATGAAATTAATTATATAGAAACCATATTATAATTGATTTTGGTATATGTTTATTTTTTGGGTTATAAACACATTTGTATATAATATTTTTTCTATTACAGTTTTCATATTTCAACTAATTTAGTTTTTCTCCATTTCAAGAAATGTAATATTAAAAATTATTCTTTTTTTAATCTATATGTTCATATTTGGAAAACAAGACCCTTTAATTTTTTCATTATGAATATTATTTTTTAATAAATTTTCAACTATGTAAGGGTAATGTATGTGTAACTAGGTAAAAACTATGGGATAAGTCTTTAAAATCAATAAAAAACTTGAATAATTCAATTTTTTATGATCTTTTTATAACTAAATCCATTCTTGATATGATAATAAGTACATTTCATTTTGCATCCTGTTGATACTTAAATTTATATTCATTTAGGAGAAGAATTAATAAAAAATATCACCTTCTTGATCTTAATCAGAATAATATTATTTTATAGGGATTTTAAGAATTTATGAATGAGTATATAATGTTAAATTGAATTCAAACATATGAAATTTAGGCTGGTAGGTATTTAAATTTTTACATTATGGTAAATTTACCTTTTTAAACATCCACAAAAATGAATTTATGCATCCATAAAATTTTTGTAAAATATATTTAATGAATTTAACAATATTGAAATAATATTTTAGGAATTAATTATGGTTATACATTAATTTAATTGTTAATAAAAAAATTGTCATGATATTTTATATTTTTACCAATATTTATCTTGACGGACTAATTTTAAAAAATAAATGAATAGCCCCCAAAATAATGTTAAGGATATTTTAATTAAAATTATTTTCTTAAATGATGTTGGAATCTAAAGAATTGAAGAGGAAATGTGGAATTTTTAATTGTCTAAAATGTTATCGATGGGCCATTTGTGATCCAATTTTCATCTTCTAAATATTTATATTAACCATAAGGATTAAAAACTATTTTTTCATTGTTACCATTATAAAGGTTTGAAAAATTGGATAAAAATTTTATAAGGATTAAAATGTAACATAAAATTTAAAAAATGGTTTTTTAATTATGTTTTAACCTTATCATGTCCTACATTAGAAAATATTACAATTTTGTCCACCAGACCTGATTATGATATATATAATATTTAAATATTTTATGTTATTCCAAGAGTGTCTTTTATATAACATATATAAGGGAACCACCCATTCATCATTATTAATAGTTTTTGAGTTATCTGGATTAGTAATTCGCTAGCCTAATACCTCCCTATATTACTCCCCCATTTCCTTGGGTTTGTGGTGTTCCCTTAAGGATAATCATTCAAGTAATAAAGTGTAAGCTAAATTATCTCTCTCAGAGAAGTAATCAACTATTATTACTATATATAAAAGTATATTTCAATTATATTACTTTTTAATATATTATATAAATTGTAAAATAAAACTAAAAATATAATGAATATAAAAAAGGGTGTTATTTTGTTTACGAGTCTTCTATTTTTTACCACATTTCTATCGAATGACAAATGAAAGTATCGATGATGCATACATGTGGAGTAACACCTTCAAGTAGTGAAGTGATACATTGTCCCCCATGACGTTATAGAGATGGTTAAAATTATGTATTTATAAAATATATATTATATATATGATTTTATTAAAGTTATATAATGGTGAATTGTTATTTATCATATTTTAGTTCCAACCATAGGAATGTGGAAACAATACTTTGGATTATGTATGGGTTATCCATTCCATGAAGGGATGTATTTCTATTTTTATCATTGATTTGTTGAATGTATAAAAATATGTATATAATGAAAATATATGATATTTTAAAATTAAAAAATATATATATATAGATTATTAAGTGATGATAAATGTTTAATGACCATAATTGATGGACCAAAACATTAAATAAAATAGAAGAAATTAACCCCAAAAATGATAATGATAATAAATTATTACAAATGAATGAGAGTAGAAATTTTATAAGTAAAATAGATGTTGTATTATAAATGTGAATTTAATTTTGTATAGAATTATTGTAAATTTTATTTTATTATACAAAGTTTTTTAAGTTATTTTAAAGAATGATCTACCTGAGGTATACGTTCCACATCTCACTTTTTTAATTCTGTTGGAGTTATTCGATATGCATCAATTATTTCATTAATTATTTTCAAACAATGTATCTTTAACAAGTTTAATATGGAATATATTTAAATTGATGTTATTCAATGTTTTATTTTATTTTATTAATTTTATATATGTTATGATAAAAATGTCACCAATATAATGAGGATTAAAAGATAAAATATCAGTTTTTATCAAAATTTCTTGTGCTTAAATTTATAATAATTACATTATAAAATCAATAACTTAGAAACATTTTTTGTTTTATTATTATATAGTCACTATTATGTATAAATTAAGTTTCATTCATTTTTCAATATATATTTACTAAAAATTCCAATGTATCAATTTAAAGAAACACATATTTATTTCTATATTCAACCACCATCATCTGACTTCTATATCCATGTTTTAATAAATTTTTGGAAGAATGTTTTTACTATTCTATTATGATAGTTTCAATTAATTTATTCATATGCTTATTTCTATAAAATTATATAAATTTACTAATATTGTTTTTTTTCGAAGTGGTATATTTATTACTAAATGTGTGAATGTAATATTGTTTCAAGATACAAAATATGACTGATTTTTTCATCATTGAAGAATAATTATTACATTAAATTTATGAAATCATTCTAACGTTCTCTAAAAAAGTAAATTAATCTAAATATTTCATAAAATAGATTTTAAATTTATGATTTCAAAATGAAATTAAAATTCTCCATATATTATGTTTCAATGATCATTTATTGTTATTTTCATCTCTGAAAACATCAATTTATGTTATCTAGGATTTAATGGGGATTTGATACAATGATATCATTCGTATTCACTGTCGTGATGGTTTACGATAATCATTAATATATATTGCTAAAATCCATATTATTTTCCACATGATAAGGTACTTTGAAATGATTAATTTTTTCATGATATTTTTGACACATATGGATGGATTATTTAATGGGTGGTTCCATTATATACCTCCCATAAAATTATTGTGCATTAAGGTTTTCTAATCTCAATATGGGTTCATTAGTACTTATGTGAATCCTAAAATTGGCTACATGGGAGGTTATCCCAAGCCTGAAAGATATACACAAGAGGTTATCCCTATAACGAAGCAGATACATGTGTTGTTACACTAGTCCAATCAAGTGATAAATTTCTTTGATTTTATCATTGAAATATTATTTTTATTATAATTAATAAAGTTATTATTATTATTATTATTAAAAATAGTTTATTAAACTCTCTAGAAAATAATCTAATTCTTATGATATGCTATCAAGACTCATGATCATTTATTCTTTTATGATTCACATATTGTGAGCATCCAAATCCTAATATAATTAATATGATATATAAATTGTTGGATATTAATCAGAAATTCTAACCTCATGTGATAATACCTTTATTATCATAAAATGATTATATATAATCATATATTAATATCTTATATGTTTACCCATACTTAGCAGTTGGGATCACCCGTTCTAGTGTTTCATTTCCCCCATATTATGAAGAATGTTATTAATTATTTTATATATAATAAGTATACTATTTTAAATGATTTTTTTGGATATGTGGCATCTCATTCATGAAATTATCTGTTTATGTTTCTATCCTCTAATGATACAAAATCATTATGGTTTTTAGGAGAGTATTATTACGACATGTGTTGCATTTTCTACATAAAAAAGGTAATTTAATTATGTATACATGGGTCACCTAAATATGCATCAGAAAAAATGTTATTAATATAAATAGAGATTAATTATATAAAATTTTTTCATACCTTGGTTAGAGGTATATTTATTGGATGAAATCCAGAGGTTTTGTTAAATTATATATAATATTTATTCCTAGAAAATAGTTCTATATATATATATATATGACAATTGATGAAGTTATGGAATATATTCACCTAGGGGTGATAACAATGAATGTGGATGATTTGATATTAACTTTATCTTCAAGAGTACATGATGAGAGGGAATTATAATGTAAAATTGTGTCGCCAGTACCAGATAATAGGCATAGGGTAACTAACAATTTATTTGTGGATCATGATGTAGGACATTAATGATTATCGGATTGTTCACAGTTATGATTGATGCACATGATCCAACCATTGGATGTAGTGATATATTGAAAACAGAACAATGAAATTGTGGTGGTGATATGAACGCTTAAATATTAAATTATCTCATTTTAGAATTGTTTTATAAGTTCCCCTGTGTAATGAGGATTATCATGGGATGTTCATTAAGATACTCAACTGTTAGGTTTGTAATTAGAATCAAATACTCAAAATTGGTAGGATGATCAAATATCAAGTCTATGATTCCTCGCCAATTACTATTTGTGGTATTATTTGTCCTAAAAATCATATTACACTCTATAAATAAGAATTTGTTGTTATTTTTGGCATGTATTCACTTTCTATTTTTAGATCACATATAAATTTACAATGAAGGATTGTTACATGTCATATTCCAAATTAAGATGTATTGTTTTATTCATTACTATAAAACTCTCGTATACCCATGGTCTTTAACCATGGTTATTTCCTGCAAAACTGTGGATATAGACTATACCCACACTTCATCGAACAGTGGCATGTAAAGCCATCCATATAGACCCATACCCATAGTTCCTATAAAATACATGGGTATAGGTGTCATGGAGTTTTCCATACCCACTGTTCTAATAAAACTAGGTGTATATAACTATACACATATTTTATAAACCATGGGTATATATAATCCTATATAAAAAAATATATCCATTTTTTTAAAATACTATATAGGAACTTATGTGCATTTAGTGGGAGCAGCAACATAGATTCTTCTAGTAGTACATTAACCATCAAATTAGACAAAACATAAAATATACCTTCAATACGGTAAAAATTTTCTACATTTGGCATCCAACAAAAAACATTTAATATATTTTAAATCAAATAAAATTCTAAAACATCAATGTACAACCCTAAAATGAATCTCTATATTTAAATACATATCTTCACAAGTCTTCTTCCATCTACATCAAAAAATAGAGGGGATAAATACCTCCCCCATCATGAATTTCCTCATCCTCAACATCATTATCATCATCACCTACATAGACATCCTCGCCAACAAAATCATCTAGAGGAGGATCATATTCCACAACATCATCTCCAACACCATTATCTTGATAGACATAAGTAACCCAATTGGCCTCAGTATCATGATCATTTAAGGAACAATTATATTCCATATATGAATGAATAGTACTATCTTCTTCTGATGGATGTTATTTTCTTATAACTTACATAATTTTCATAAATCATTTGGTGATCATCTATATTATTTCACACTCAAGATTTCTTCCTTAACTATCCTCTAAAGCAATTTTTATTACTTCAAATGCTTCTACATTCACACTGTGCTACTAGGGTGTATGAGATCCTTGAAAGGAGACTGAAGAGGAATAATTAATAGTGAGGAATATGATTTAAAAATCTAAATGTAATGAAAATTAATTAACAATTTAAAAAAGCAAATTATTTTAATTCCGATTAGTGAACATAGAACATATCATTCCTGGGAATTTTAGTGATACCTAATATGTGTTCATGATTCATTGAATATATTCCCGTTGTTTTTTTCATAGGCGCATCCGATATAAATTCAAATTCATGTTATAATAATTATATTTAATATGAAACCCATTATTGATTTGGAATTCCTTAAAATCGTATGAAATCTAATGTCCAATCATTTTTTTGATATTGAGTTTTTGGAAAGTCATGGAATTAGGGTTTACCATTTAAATTGTAACGAACCGGACCCAAACAGCCACTCAAACATAGCTAAATGGGTCAGGAGTTCCTATCATAGATGCACCACCATGAATGCCAAAATCGGCTGAATAGCGGTTTGGGTATTATAGGTATTGTGGGGAGGCTATACCCTTTCAGAGGATAATAATGTTACATGTCCAAGTATAATAATAAAATTTCATTGGAATAAATGACTCAGAAAACTTGAACCATACAGATAGAGTGGAAGCACGATCTATATTTAGAAACAGTGGAAGCAATAGATATATACAACAATCACTTAATGTAAACACAACAGTATGCTGATCACTTATAAAAACTACTGAACAACAAAAATGCATCCAATGTATTTCATACATATCCATATGTAAAAGGGAGAAAATGGATAATCAGTTGTAGATACAAAACAATTAAGCATATTGTTACAAGATAGAATGCAAAAAAATGTAAAATCCAGGTAGTCAAGTCCCCATGGTCCCTACCACTGCCAAGCGACAGCTAATACAGTCCAACTCATGCAGTTGATCTCCTTCCTGCATGTAGATCCATAAATTTTGTGTGTGTCCCAAAGGCCCTAGGTAGGGTGTGAGACAAATCTAAGTAGGATACCACCCAAAGGATCATACCTAAAATATGTATCTAAAATGGATTGAAGTTATAAGGAAAACACTAAACTGTACGATGGAAAAATAAACACAAACCCCCTGGAGTGTAGTTGCCACAATGAATTGTCACTTGCTTCAGCCAATGCCATAATCTCCATTACGTATCCCATCACCATGTGCCCCCTAGCACCACATCTCAAGTACCGACGTCCTAAAGACATGCCCAAGAAATAGTAACTAGGATGAATAAAAATACATGTCCTTAAATAAGTAACTGGAGGGAAAATGATGTCTACCCCAAGGTGAGGGAACGATTGTTTCTGCCGCTCTCGTTGGGTTTCTCCCTTTCCAGCTAGAGAATTATTCAACAGATTTTGATCGACTCTCGATAATGGAAGGATTTGATCTTGAATTGGAGATGATCACTGAAGCTGCAAAGCTCGGGCCAGATTTTCCTCTGCCTGAAAGGCTGAGGGGAATCTCCTTTCTGAAAGTGCGTAAGAGAGTTGATTTTTGAAACCTCGTAGCGACGAAGCTTCCGCTATGTAGGAAGTGTGAAGATGGACAATTTGTGGTTGATGCTGATCTGGATGCTGTTCAGAAACCCATGCAGCTCTAAAAATTTTCTATAATGGGGAGAATCTCATACCTTAAGGGAGACAATCCATGGATGAATCTGTAGCAGAAAATGAAAATATCTCATATTTTAGAGTTAAACGATTGGAAATTGATCCCTCTCATAAAAGGATATTTTTATATGCTTTTGAAATCTCAATCTGAGCTCAATCTTGTATGGATATTTGGAAATTTGTAACTCAAGCTGGTTGTTATTCGCATATCGAACATAGATTACTCCTTTAACCCAAACAAATGAAAGAACTCCATTGTCCAGATATGGGTGCAGCTCCACAGGCTCAACTGTAATTTCTAGCACCCAAAAATCCTTAATGACATCACCTCCAGTATAGGTACGCCCCTCAAAATCAACCCTCATAAACTTAATGTTGAACTCAAAATCTATGTGAGGGTGATGATCCAGGTCAACACAGCATCCAAACTCCCAGAAGTCATAGTATTCGGTGTGAATGAATTCAAAACTGAGGTACGGGTTGAATGAGAATGAATTCCACCCTTCTGTGAATACTGTAAAATTGTAGGTCACTCGATTCTGAAATGTTGGGTAGTCAAAGCCAGGATGCACCTATAGATGATGATGGACGGACTGATGGAAAAAAGAAAAATAAAACCAAAGCTACTACATTTAGAAAACCTGGGCCTATGAAAAAAACATCGGAAGTCTGGGTTAAGCGGCAGATCCTTCTGGGTGAGACCTCGTGTACCTCCTGGGATGATCATTTGGAAGAAGAGGAAAATATGATTATTCAACTCAGAATTTTCGAAGAAATTAAGAATTTAGTTCTATATATCTTGCAACATCCTGTCCTTGACGAACCTCAAACTAACCTGATGATCTACGAAGGTCATTTGAATCCTACTACGGCTTTTATCTCTGAACAGATCCCCATGACATTGGCCTCAGTGTCAACTGTTACTCCTCCTTCTCTGTGGGTTGAGAAGGATTATGGTGCTGCAGATCAACAAGAGACTCCATCTCCTACTCGTGTAGTCCAGGTAGAAATTCAAGATTGATATCTTTAAACACTTCATCTTCACCAAATATTCCTCACATGACAGTGTGCACACAATAGAACACTTAATCATCCAATGCCATCACATTGAACCAAAACATGAATGGACCAAACTCAACCCCCCCCCCCAATGAATCTAATAAGGAATTGGGCATGAATGTATCACCTATCCGGACTGTTTCTCGCTAGAACAAGGGTTGTTTATTGGAATTTGAGGGTGAGGTCAAATCCTTGGCCCATAAATCCCCATAAATTGTAAAACCATGCTTATTATCAAATGATACTAACACAGTGTTTGATCCTTGTATGAGTAATCAGGAACATAAGACTCCCCCAACCTCCTCCTAAAATCCTAGAAGATCGAAGAGGATGAAATGATCGAGTGGATCTAAGAAGAAAAAGGGTAACTCCGGATCAAAACATAGGTTTTAATAGATTTTATTTTCTGGAATTGTCAAGGAGTATCTAACGCTGACACGTTATCTGTTCTGAAAATGATTTTGATGAAACATAAACCAAATCTTTATTCATAATTCTGAACCTAATATTAATTTCTCCTTCAATTTTATGCATCTTTCTAATATTGGTTATAAATTCCTTGATGCTTTAAAGAATGAAAATGTTGTTGACTCGCTTTGGGTATTTTTCCACTCCTCTCTAAGATATGTTTCGGTTTACAATATTTCTAATCAAATTCTTACTTGTCATTCTTCTCAAAATAATTTACACTGCTTACGCACCATAGTTTATGAAAAGAATAGATACCAGGATCGTCGACCCCTCTGGAAGGGCCTCCCGACCATAGATGGCTCTATCCAAGAGACCTGGCTAATTATTGGTGACATTAATGAAATTCATTCTCACATTGATAAGATTGGACCCCTCCCTTCCCAATCTCTTCTAGAGAGTTTAGAACCTCGGTTGAAAACTATAATTTAATTTAAATCAACCACTTAGGGGATAAATACACCTAATACAGGAGATAGTATACAAAAATGATTGCTAGAATACATGATAGGGCCTTTGTTAACATGTCAGTGTTTGATGTCTAGGACACAATCTCCAGCACCTCATTACCTAATCTGAACTCGATCCATCCCCACATCCTTGTTAGTATCCTATATAAAAAAAGAAAAATTCATTATTCCTTTTAAATTTAATAATGCTTGGTCTAAAAACATGGAATGCTCTCAACTCATCCAAACTGGATGGATATCCATGAATCAACACTCTGATGATTTTTCTTGTGTCACTAAGCAAAAACACCACAAACACTGTCTAAAGGGTTGGTGTCAAGATAAACATAACCAAATGGACTTTGAGATTTCCTCTCTTGAATCTGATCTGAATCAAATTCAAAATATCTCAACTCGTGAAGATTTTGCCTCCGATTCCCAGAATGAGCTGAACATCTCCATGAAACTCAATTCTCTTCTGATCCACAAGGACAACTTGCGTAAACAGACCTTCAAAACCATATGTCTCTCTGATAGTGATAGGAACATGAAATTTTAAAATGCTCTTCAGAGAGTTATGAAATCAACCCGCCCTTTATCCTTTGTTAAAGATAATGACACACTTTTTGATTATGATAATGATATAGCCAATCATGTGGATTCCTACTTTCACAACACTTTCAATGGGAATAATATAAATAAATATCTCATCCCTGGGATCATTCCAAATATGATCAATGAAAATGATCATCGCTTCCATTTAGGTACCCTGTTGGACCATGAAATAAAATATATGGTCATCATCCTCAACTCCGATAGCACCCCTGGTCCAGATGGATTCAATAATGGCTTCTTTCAACATCATGGGGAGGTTATGCACATGGATGTTTGCAAACTAATGTGACACTTCTTCACTAATGGTGTTCCTCCATATGTATTTAATGCCCAATTCGTGACTCTTATTCTTAATGATGATAATGCCTCTGAGATACACCTCATCCATCCCATTTCTCTCATCAACACTCTCTATAAAATAATTACTAAGCTCATTGACAATAGTCTTTCTCCCCTATGTAATAAGATTATTTATTGGAATTAATTTGGGTTCATAAAGTGTAAATCTATCCATGATTTCATTTGCACTACCTCAGAAAACATTAACTCTTTAAATAAAAAGTTTATAGGGGGGAATATCACATTCAGAATTGATATTTAAAAAGCCACAGACACCATTGATTGGAACTTTATTTTCATCATCCTTAAGGAATGTGGATTCAATGAAACTTTTATTTTCATGATAAATTACCTTTTCTATTCTTCTATTATATCCATCCTCATTAACAATTCTCCTAAGGGATATTTAAAACGCTCAAAATGTGTGCGGAAAGGTGATCCCCTCTCTGTGATTCTCTTTTCCATTGCGGATGATTACCTCAGTAGGTATATATCTTCTCTTGTTCAACAAAACAAGCTCAAACCCATTCAGGCTACGAGAGACCAATATGTCTTGACCCACCTCCTATATGCTGACGACATAATTTTGTTCCTTAAAGGGGGCAGGAAAAATATTCATAACCTTAAAAAGGCCAAGTCTCACTATGAAGAGGTTTCTGGATAATCAGTTAGCTAGAATAAATCCTCTATTTATTTAATACGGTCTTCACCTTACTTGGACACTCACTGCTTGATGGATGAGCTACCTCAACGACCTTCTTGAAATCAAACACATTCCAACTCATACTTATCGATAAGAAAACACGGTTACAGATGGTCTTGCCAAAAAAGGAGTCAACGAAGCCATGACATGGAGTGATTCTTTGCCGGTTTAGCTCCTTCCCCATTTTGCTAGATATTTTAATAAGATTCTATCTGTTAAATTCATGTAAACTTTATCTCTCTTTTATCTCTTAATAAAATTTTATATTTCCCTAAAAAATGATGTCTGCACTCAAAATAAATTTACCGTAGGGACAACGATGTTTTCCCTCAAAATAATGGTGAGCCTCTACCCCCAACCCGATAGCCTCAACGCTATCCACTGAAGGCTCCTCACCTCCCAGGTGGCTTCATACAACAGGCACCACCAAGACAATACTACCTAAACAGCAACTAACGGGTGAGTATACCCACAAGAGTGGTCAAAACCACCTCATCATGTAGTCTCTCAATGTGCATACTACTCATAGCTCCGGATGAGCGGTAATCACCAATATAGTACCCAAGAAACAACACCTTTGACACCTCGTGTCTCTATGACCATGATTCTCTTGTCTGATGGCATTACCATCCCAGTAACCTAGTCCCCTCCCAACCTGGTAGTCATCATGCCTCAACCTGACGCCCATGATGCCAAATACCATGGTAAAAACCACCCAATGTAACCCAACCAAGCCCAGCCTATGATCATCATCAATCAAGAATATCTGGGTCATGCCCATCACAACCCAAAGGTTCCAACATATGTAAATCAAAAATTACATATATAAAACATTAAAACAAAACACATAAACAGGAAAAAAAATCTAAAAAGGTGTATGTGCTGACCATGTGATTCCCCATACTAGCACTAGGGTCGTTAATGTCTCAAAAATTTCATATCTAGGTTCAATACACTAAATTAAATAGTTTAAAACAATAAAAATCAATTATAACCATTTTTTCTTCCCCCACACAAAATACAATGATGAGAAATGACCCTTCCCCATGCCTCGCTCAAGAAAAATATGTAACAGGGCATTCCCAAAGGCATCTCTTATGTCATATAAACAAATAAACAGGAAATAACAGGTAAATTAGGGTCTCACTCAAAACACCAAAAAACGCACCATATGCCACACCACACAAAATTATACAAAAACACAAACAAAGGTACGCACCACCAACCTATGACTCGTACGATGATACTACTCTGATAAAAGCCTCAAATTTGGTCTAAAATGCAGTAGATCTACAGAAGGATCAAAGCCGCTCAAACCCCTATAACTCTCTGTAGAACCGAAATCATCAAAAACAGCCCAAAATAATATTGGACTTACTGAGGGGGTACCAATGCATCCAATGGGGATGGAAACAGTGTTCAGATGGACGATTGGGATAAAAAAATCTTTGGATTTCTCTCCCCACCCAAACCTGTCCAAGGGTTGATTTTCTACCTCAAAACGAGGCAAGTTTCTGTTTTAGTGAGAAATGAAATTACATGGCATGTAATTATAACTACACGTCGTGTATCATATTACAGTTCAGATAACGGTTGATATTTCACCATAAACTTGCTAACTGACTACAAAGCGTGTACCTAGGGGTACACGGCGTGTACTTCTCTACCCGACAGATATCCCCAACATGCCATTTATATCCAGATACATGGCTCCTCTGCACGTTGTGTGTAAATAGTACATGGTGTGTACTATCTAAAACATTCAACCCCACAAATAGGGCTATATGCCATGTATGTCCTCCACACGGTCAAGTGTACTTGTCATTTACATAACTACACGCCGTGTAGTAAGAAATTCTTACACCGTCATCACAAGGAATGTAATAGGTGAGAACACACCCGGTACTCACCCAAACCATACACGGAGTGAACATTAGAGTACACAATGTGTAGTTTGGAAATTTCTAGAACTTCCCAGATTCTTCCATCTTCTCTCAGAAAAAAGTCAAAAATTCAAATTGGTTTGGGATATTGACCCATTCTAAAAACCCGAGTTCTTACAATCTCCCCAAATTAACATATGTCATCCCCGAGCTATCAAACATAACTTGAAGATGTCCTTGAACATACAACCCTGATTTAAATAACCCAGACATCCCTAATCTCAAGGGTTCTGGATAAATTCTTCAAGGGGGCTCGCCACAAGAGGTATTGCCTTTCTCTGTCTCAAACAAACAAGCCTCAACAAAATAAGGATTCACTAACCTATTTCTAGACTCATGGTCTTCATGTGATGCATCGTCACCCCTACACCTCCCTGGTTATCCTTAGTCTTTTATGACACCCCAAACATCACCTACACTGCCTCGGTGTCCACCTCCACTAGTTCTGGCATCATATGGACACTCAAAATAAAACCGGATTACCTGAACCTCAAGTGACCCACATCCTCGAGCCTTGATGCCCAAAGCACCTCATGTAACCAACATACTCGCTACCCCGATTCCAATGACAAAGAAAGTAACTCGCATCCTTGATTCCCTTGATGATACACATCTCATTGATATATATAATATATCACGCCCCCGATATGGCACCAACCCGACTAGCCAGCATCTAGTTAGTCCACATAGATCTTCTGCATCATGTGCATTCAAAATGGACATGCCTCTACAGTTCATGCCCAAAAAGACATAGAAATCATGGTCCCACCCGTGGTGTACCTCTAACCATCATCATCTCACCAGCCTAATCAGCCTTTAGAAACTCCACAACATGCATCTGACCTGACGTACGACTGGATGATGTCTGACATCCCTACGGTGCTACTCTAGCCAGTACCCGCTGACCCCTCACCTGGATCCCACTGTCTCGATCATGTCCTCCGTGTGAAGCTAATCCTCGGCTAACCACTCATGGTACAGAACCGAAACCATAACCAGATGCCACCATGTGTCATGGTCCTTACCTTCCAGCTGTCTGAGACGGATACCTGCAGAACCTATCAAGATGTCTGACCTATCCACATTCCCTGCACTCCTTCAGAGGCCTATCGCACTGAGTAGGAAAATGTCCAGGTTGTCCATACCGAAAGAAAACCACTGAAAAGCTACAACGAGGTGGTCTAGCAAAGTCCTTTTTCTGACTGTCCTGCTAGAACTCATCACATCTTCACTTCCTGTTATCAGGACCATCACCTGAAACTGTTCCCTGACCAACCTGGGGCCGATCCCTCTGGTTTCCCTCTGCAATGAACACCTGATTCACTTCCTAGGATAAAGAAACTTACTTTAATATATTCACCTGGATCCAAATTTTGTTTCGCAAGCCATCCATGAAGCGCCTCACACTTGTTTCGTTATCTCTTACCATTCCAAGGGAAAAAAATGATAACTCAGTGAATCTAGATGCATAGACTATGATGGACATGTCTCCCTACTGAAGATTCAAGAACTCCTGAGCTCTCTCGACCCATAGTGTCTCATGGTAAAAGTGCTTAAATAACTTTTCCTTGAAATCCTTTTATGATAGTCCCTCATGCATGTGATCCTGAACCTGTACATCCCAACAATGCTTTGTCGGTTCTCTCAGCTTGTATGTCACTAGCTTGACCCTCCCCCATGAAGGCGCCTCGATAAGCTCGATGATCATCTACATGCTCTCTATCTAGTTCTCAGCCGCCTGTGTCCAACCCTCATCCTGAATAAGCGGCGGGTGGTTTTATTGGAACTCCCACACCAGATATGCAATAGATGGCTTTTACACTACGCACCTTGTCGATCCCCTACAAGACACATACAAGGCCAGCTCAGAACTGCTTGTCGAGCCATGGCCCAAACGCTACCAAACCTGGATGTTGTCCTACATACACTAGATCCTAAACCCGATCCAGTCCATGAGCCTTTAGCTATGACTCATACTCTGCCTGTACTAGATCCTAAAAATTATCATGCTCCTGCGGCACTATACCATCTCCCGCAGAATGCTACATGAGAGTCGACTAAAGGAACCCGTAGAATACTATAAATGTTCAGACAACCCATACATATATATATATATATAACCATATATATTCAACATATATAAGTAATGAAGTAAGGGGTAGAACAAAACTACCTCCCTTACTCTCCCCCACTTCATCCATGCTCCACGGTATCCCGGCCACATGACCTCCTTACACACCACCAACAGCGCGATGTATCAAACGTACCTTGGGCCATACTCATCCTAAAAACCAACATTGCCTCAAATCGACAAGCTAGTCTCCCAATAATGGTTATCAATATCACCTCAACCATAGAACCTTTCTACTCTCAAAAGAGACTCACCCAAATACCCTTCCATATGAAATTCGACAAATATACAAAGTATGGAATAACACATTGCAATAAATAGAAATTATATCATAAATTCCACCAATTCACATTCAAAATCATAAAAAAATGGAATTTGACATTATTCACAAGGTATTATCACATCGCAAATCATACATGCAGTTATGAAATTGAAATACCCTAAAATGTGCCTATCAAAAGCCAAACAAACAAGCCTTTCCATACCAGGCCAAGGTCCAATTCTCCCCTACCGTACCAGGTCAAGGGTTACACTTCAAAATCCATAACATCACACAACAAGTGAGCCACCAAAATGGAAATAAAATAAACTATCATCTGAGAAAAAGAAAACATTAATTCCCACCCATGGCATCGGGGTTCATCCCTTGTACCTAGGGCAGCAGGATCCCCATGCACATGCAAGAAACCCAGTTCAAGTAACATCATATCTCCAGTATACCATATCCCAAATAGTAAATCCTATAGAAAATAAAAGAGAAGTCTCAATCTCATTCGTATCCAGAGACACACTACTACTAAATCCATCTCCTGAACTCCTCTAATGCCACTTTTTAATGACCAGGACACAAAAAACCACCAGAATAGTGAAAAACGGGTCTGGTATTCCTACCATAGGAGCACCTACTCGAATGCCAAAGGCTACTGACATGCAGCGAGGGTATTATAGATATAGTGGAGAATATATACCCTATCTTATGATAATAATGGTATTATTACAACTATAATAATTAAAATAAAGTGGAATAAAAGAATCAGTAGACTAGAATCAGACTCGTAGAGCAGAAGCACATTCAATATCGATAAACAGAGGAAGAAATAGATATAAACAAAAGCCATAGAAAGTACACACAACAGCATGATGATCACATATAAATAATATAGAACAACAAACATGCATCCATATCATGTCATACATCTCCATATATAAAAGGGCACCAATGGATAACCAAGTGTAGCTACAAAACAAGTTATCATGCTGATACATGACAGAAAGTAAAAAAAACTCCAGCTACACATGACCTCAAGGTCTCTACAATCCCCATGTGATATCTAATAGACTCTGGATCTTGAAGTTGATCTCTTTCCTACACGTAAATCCATATTGTCTGCACGTGACCAGAATTGCCCATGCATGGTGTGAGACGAATCTCAATAGGATACATCCAAAGGTGAATACCTAATATAACTGTTTAAACATGCATGAAATTATATGGAAAATAGTAAATAGTATGATCCACAAATAAACCCAAACCCACTGGTGCTCAGTAGACACCATGGAGTGTCACCTACTTCGGCCATCTCTAGAATCTCTGTTTTGCAACCTGGCACCCTGTACCCCCTGACACCACATCTCATGTACCGACGTCTCGAAGGCATGCCCAAGAAATATTAACATGGAGGATCCATAATACCTATCCTCAAAAAAGTAACTAGTGGGACAACAATTTCTTCCCTCAAATAAAGAAACCATATGGACAATGACTTCTTCCCACAAAATAATGTAACCAGAGGAAAACGATGTTTTCCCTCAAAATAAAGTATCTGGATGGATAGTGATGTCTGCTGTCAAAATAACTATGAGCCTCTTCCCCTAACCCAAAAGCCTCAACGTTATCCCCTGAAGGCACCTCACTGCCCTCGTGGATTCCTACGCCAAGAACCCCCAAAACAATATTACTGAAACAACAACTAATGGGGCCATTACCAACACGAGTGGTCAAAACCACCTCATCATAGTGTCTCTTTGTGTGCACAGTACTCATAGTTCTAGTTGAGCTGTAATCACAAAAAATAGTACCCAAGCCACCACACCTCTAACACCTCGTCTCCCTATGACCAGGCCTCTCAAGTCAGATGGCTTTTCTATCCCAGTAACTGGGTCCATGCCCAACCTGATAGTCATTATTCCTCAACCCAACGCCCAAGATGCCCAATACCATGGTTAAGACCACCAATAGTAACCAGATCAAGGCAAACCTATGATCATCATCAATCAAGAATAATTGAGCTTTTCCTGACACAACCTAATGGTTCTAGCATATAAAATTCAACAATTACATATATAAAACATTAAAAAAATACATAAACAGGAAAAACAATCTAAACAATTGTATGTGCTAACCAAGTGTTTTCCAATAAAAGCACTATGGAATTTATGTCTCCAACAATTATTATCATGGTTCAATACACTAAACGCAATAGTTTAAAATAATACAAAAAAATTATAACCATTTTGGCATCCCCTAACTAGAATTCCCTTATGTGTGACATAACCTCACCCGACCTCGCTGAAGAAAAGCAAGTAACAGGGAATACCCAAAGGCATATCAAAGGGCCAATAAATAATTAAACAGGAAAGAGCAGGTAAATTAGGGTCTCTCTCAAAATTTCTGAAAATGTTCCATATTCCACGCCGCCCAAAAGTCTACTAAATCACCATTAGAGATATGCACCACCTACCCTAGACACGTAGGATGATACTCTTCAGATAAAAGACTACAATTATGTCTAAAATGTGGTATATATAAAAAAATATTGAACCCACTAAAACCCCTATAACATTATCTATGATAGAAATCAAGAAAACAGACCAAGAAGAATCAAAGCCTATCAAGGGGGTTCCAATGCATCTGACGAAAATCGTAACAGAGTTCGAACGGACGATCGAGAGCAAAAAAAGATATGAGTGGCTCTCCCCACTCAAACCCATCGAAGGGTTGATTTTCTACCTCAAAACGAGGCTACTTCACAATTTAGTGAAATAAATTAAATTACACACTTTTTACATATTACTACATAGCATGTTTCATTTTACTATCCAAATGAATTCTGATATTTCACCATAGAATTTCTGACAGACTACACGGCATGTACCTAGGGGTACACGATGTATACTTATCTTCCTAGCCAACATCCCCAACATACATGTATATCCCAATACAAGACCCCTCTACATGGCGTGCAAAAATATTACACGGTGTGTAGTTTCTAAAAACATTCTACCCAGCCAATAGGATTAAATTCCATGTATGGCCTTCACATGGTCAAGGGTACAGGACGTGTCTATAACTACATGTCGTTTAGTAATAAATTCCTATATTGTCATCCCACCGCATGTACTTGGCGACCACATGGTCGGTACACACCCAACCCATACACAGCGTCTAGTCTAGAAATTTCCAAAACCTCACATATTTTCCCAGTTCTCTCATGAACAAGTCAAAAATTCGAACATGGTTGGGAATTTGACCCGTTCTAAAATATCGTGTTCTTAGATAAATAAAAACCTATTATTCTCTTGTAACCAGAATACAACTCATGCTTGTATGAATTCCATAACTCCACAAGATCCTTCAATTGTTCTATCATAACAGGTTATCCATTGAGAAAGATAAACAAAAACTACAATGATCACGTTACATCATATAAATACTATAATGAAGTAGATATATATTTAAAAAAAATTCATACCCATATCACCTCCCATGATTTTTCCATGATGTCTTTACAGATATGTATCCATGATTCTGATTATAACAGAATGATTTTGATGAACAATGCTAAAGTATCCTTGAAAAATAAACATTATCATTCTTTTTTACCTAATATTAATGTTTATTTAATATAATCCTTCAATATCTATGTTTTTTGATTCTACGATTCCTACATACGAGTGTGCCCACGTCGACTAGTAGAATACCCTATAGAATAATAAATGATGGGGAAATAAATATTCCTTCATGATACAACATGAAAAAATGATATGATTTTATTTGACATAGTTATAATAAAACACATGTTACAATTTTCCCTATAGACTATGATGTATCTATGGGATATCCTGGATAAGCATCATTAGAAGGATTTGTAGGGTCCAATGCATGATTTGGTTGGTATTCATGAACATCAGTGGAATTTGATGTTAGAGACTCATCATATGTTGTATGGATGGTAAAAATTAGAGGCGCCATAGTCATCGAAGAATATGGTTATCATGGTGAGCTTTACATAATTAGTTATATATTTGTTTAAGGAGTTATCATTTGTGAAGGTAGTGTATATATGTTATGTGATGAAAAGGATAACTAAGATGGTAGAGGAATCAGTGAGATCATCCCTAAAGGAGGGATAGATATGGTATGTGAATAATTGGGTAGATAAGATAATGACAGAGTCCTAAATATGGAAATCACTGGATAATTAAGTGGAGGATGGAACAATGTGGTGGATAGGGTGTCCTTTGGTGGGTTAGTGTGGGAATGAGTGTGATGGGTTCCCCAGCTAGGTATAAGAGAATCCACACTAAAATCCATTAAAACAGACTGATGTCTCAAGTCTAGTGGAAATGTCTGTCTAAAAAATTTAATATATAATATTAAAAATACATTATATGTAATATAGAAGAAAAAATTAACAATTATTATACTCACTCAGTGAATTGAAGGAGAAAATGACCACCCGTGCACAAGTATATTGTGGTCAAATAGATTCTTCCGTCAAAGTTATAAAGTATGAGGCATAATTTGCACAAACATAAAATGTGGACTTTTTTGAAATATTTTTATAAATCATGTATATATCTATGATGTCAATGAAGGAATAAGAAATATCATAACTAATTTTATAACCAATATTTTAAAACCATGTAACCAATTTTTTAAATCCCATTTTAAACCCATTTTTTTAAATTGTTGTAAATAAAATTAAATGTAATGAAGCTAGAAAATACTAAAATATACATTTCATTCCAAAATAAAACTAAATGAATTTAATTAATTTAAAAATAACCTAATAAACCCATGTCAAAGTAAACTAAATAAATAGTGAACATATATGATTTCCTAAACATATTACGCACCACTAATTTATGATCAATATAAACTCTCTCAATGGGAATATATGATTCATTAATTAAAATATTTTCATCAATGCCAATGGGGGCTCAATGGTGTCACATTCATCACTAGAATTGGGGAATATATGTCATGGGATTATATCTTCATTGACAATGTATTCATGTATCATATGATCTTGATCAAAAAAACATGATTTTTAATTAAGGAAAAAATGTATGGTTTATTGGTATGAATGAAATCAACTCATACTAATAACATTGAATCAACATTCATTAATAAATGTTTTATATCACAACATTAAATCTATCTGTTTATATTTAATCATATTTAATCAACCTTTAGTGTAGTGGTGCAGTAAAAATATTTTCTCAACATGTCCATAAAAATACATATCTTCATATCAAGGCAGAATATCTGAAACACTGCAGTAACAATTAGTTGAGAAGTAGTAATAACTCCTTCATGTGGGGTTCTCCTTTTTAGTTCTAGATCAGTTGTAACTAATTAATACAACTTTATTACTAAATAATTGTATTCACCAACCAAATAATTTGGAGGAAAACCAAGCACTCTTATTTATTGAAAAAATGAGTAAATAGGTAGAATCAATAATAGAAATTTATATGTATAAAATAAGTACACACATATATATATATATTAATCCAATTAAATAAGTATTCATACCATTGATTTTTCCTACGAAGGAAACTCTAAGCAACATAATTCCTCTCTCTTTCTCATTGGAAACGATCGTAAAATTCATCATATAATTTGTATATCTATCGTACATAAAATGATAATAAATATATATGTAATATGTGAAATGAAATAATATGCTATGACATATAAATATTCAAATTACATAATTTATATAGTCATTGAACAATCCACAGCTAAACGAGACTGTGTGATGTTTCCTACCCCATTCTTCAAGCCCGAATATAGCCAACATATAAGACAAAATTATACATCCAATTTGGGGAAGATATGGAAATGAAGGATCAATTTCAAACGATGGATCAGCGTTATTTCTCATTTGTGATTTATGTCTTGTTCTCAAAAGATAAATACATTGACAAAAAATCCATAACATCTTGATCCATATATCCTCTCAAAATCAAAACAATGGGATAATTATTATTTTATACTAATAATTTCAGTCAAGAAAATATTTATTTGAAAATAATACATATTGTTAAAATGAATTGGTCCCCCAAGAAGTGTTTTTGTTACAAGATGAACTGCTCTATATAGCATATTAGGGAAAATGATAGAGGAATCATTTTTTCCATCTCTCACAAAACTAATGTAACATATTGCAAAAATTTTATCAAGATTCACATGGATATTCTTTTAACGCATATGTATATAAAAAATGGAACAATAGAATCATCGTCAAACTTACATTATTAGATATAAAATTCTAAATTTCTATGGGAATCAATTCATGATGAAGTTTGACACAATCAAGAGTGTTTGGTGATTTATGTTTCAAATCCCTTATGTTGACTCAATTAGATAAGTTTCTGGAATAGAAAAAAATATTATATTATATAGTACTACCAAAATTAATCATTATTTTATAGTCTCATCACAGAAGATGCATGAGGAACATTAAATTATTTTCACTAATACACAAAGGATGATGTTATGGTAGAATTCCCCATTCGAACAAGTCTTGATGAGATTAGAAGTCATCTTTAATCTTCCCCGTGATATATGGAATAACTATAAGAACAATTTAACATATTATTTTATATATTTGAAATAAATATATTAAATTATGTAAAAAACTAATCTGCCAATACAGAAACAGAAAAAAGATACTTCTTCTTTTTCAATTGTAAGTGGATTTAGTGTTATCATTCTAAATCATTTTAGATTTCAACAGACCTCCCCCTAATGAAACACATAAATATTTCAATTCATTAAGAACATTAAAACCTGACATGCATTTAACTGGGTTCTCAATGTCAATAGTATTAACAAAACTATGATGATATTTCCCATATTGATGATCCATTTGAAATAATCGTCAATTTACCATAAATATGAAACTATGATAATATTAAAGACTTCTCAGTAATGTATTATTCATACATATAAGACCTCATTGTTCTCCCTTCATCATCCAACTAGACATAATTTCATAATATAGTAAATCAATTATAGTTAATAGAATGTATCATGGATCTGATATTTCTTTTGAAGAAGCATTGAATGTCCACACAACCATATCCCAATACCGATTCAACTCTACTATTAAAGGATATAAGTAGTCAACTATATCATTATTGATATCAGAAGGCCTAAATATTATTATAGTAAATAAAGTGAGTTGTTTTTTAATAATCATCCATATAGGAATATTACAAACTATAATGAAAATTGGAATCATGCTATGAGCTATATGAATTTGACTAAATATATTAAAATAACCCCAAGATATTACCCACCTAACATTACACAAATTAACTATAAAATAAGGTTGATATGAATAAAATAAAAATATATAATCCCTCATTACCATGATCCAACTCAGTGTAACATTTAATTCTAACAAAATCATTTTATCGTATATTGGCTGAGATATCTGAAAAACATAAATATATTTTGATGTATGGGAATCAATGGAAAGTGCCTCATGAATTTATGTGGCACATGAGATAGAGTTCTGTATGGATTTTTCTTTTATCGAAATATACCACATTCTTATAGTCATTACGTTAATAAATTTCATCCCAAACTAATATGATATACTTCAAACTAGCATAAACATAATTACTAGATAATCTGAGCTTCTCAACTGACTTCCATGCCTTGTAATGATTTTTAGGAATATATGAACAATCCGGATGAAATTCCTGGAAAAATGTATGTATATTTTTAGTGGAGGTATTTGAAAGTCCATACATGGATTTCCCACGTTATAACTACATTAAAAACGCCATCATGGGCATTTTAGTATATTCCAGATATACTGGAGTTCTTGCATCATCCATTAAAATTTACACCCTTTCCATATCATCAACTTAAGTCTTTTCCTCATGTTTACTGAAATATTTATCCTCTTACATTGTAATAATATCTTTTTAAAGATGGTGAAAAAATGGAAACCTATCAAATATAAAATTATCCGGTCGAGAAATTTGTTAATGTATAAGAAATGTAGAAGATTGTATCATATCTTCATGGTGATAGAGAAAAGTATATTTTAATTAAAATCTATATTTCACTATATGGTATCTAACATCATTACAGCATAACCATGGTCTTACAAATAAAATATATCATGGGAACTTTATAAAACCACTATATAAATCATATTTAAAAGATAAATCTAAAAAAACAAATTATTTTGAAACTCAATTGAAATCTGATTGGTATGATACATTATTATTATATCCATTCAATTACAAGGATAAAAATTTATCTTCCAATGAAAATTTTAATACTAATTTTAAAAAAAAATCATCATAACCAATTTCAATAATAAATTCATTAATTAAAACTAGGTTCTATGAAAATAAAGAATAATAGAAAAACACATGTTATAGGTGATGACTACAACTAACCATCCAATGTGGGTATCCCTAACATTTCATAATTCACTATCATGGAAACAATCCAAACAAATCCTTAAAAACACAAATAGGTTCAAAAAACAAGAATACAATTAAAACGAAACATTTTTTATAAGGGTTTATGAAAGGAAATGAAAAAATGTCTAATGTGTGTTAAAACATAGCACATTTTCCATTTTTTTAATCCAACACACAATCATTGATTAATTAATAAAAAACAAGACTTTTGATAAATTTTATTCCAATATTATTTTTGAATAAAAATTATACACCTAAAAGAACACACCCTATATCAATGAATTTAATACATAGTTAGAAGGAACTACATGAATAAAGATTCTCTTTATTTTGTTATAAAAAAATAAAATCCAACTATAAAACATAGAGATGACAACATCACACATATTTGAATGAAAAATAGAGTTAGAAACACTATTTCAACCCACACAAAAAGTTCCAACAAGAATAATTTTTTTTCCATAAAATAATCGAAGAATATTTTAATAAAATTATTATACAAGAAGACCAAACACAAGACCGTGGATTTTACCTGATCCTATTGAGATGATGAAAAGTATCTAGGGTGTCACACATGACCATTAGAGATGGATTTACTCTCAAAAACTATTGTAGAAGATAATACAATGAATTCCATAAATAATAACTCGCCATCACAATAAGTCATAGTAGATATAAAATACAAATTTTTGTTATGACTAAAAAATAGAATGGATGATTAATGAGTCAAAAATTAATAAAAAAATGAAGAAAATTGATCTAGCCAGTTGTACAAACAGATGCGTTGGTCACCATCCCCTCATAAAAATTTGGTCACCAACACAATACTGATAACAATACACTTCCATAGAAACACAACACTGTATCCATCCAAAAATTTAAAATATGAAAATATCTTTATAAGACATGATGACTAAATTCAGACTAACTTGAATATTTTTTATATGATGAAATTCTAGTATGATACCACCATGACTCCAATGCATTCATTTTATTATATAATCGAGTTTGAAGATAATTTGTGAAGAATATGTTATAATTTTTTACTTTAATTAAATGGTATAAAAAATTTTAGATATGAACTTCATCAATGATGTGTAGGTTGTAAATATATTTCATGAAATTGGTGTAATTAAAATAATTGTCTAATGGAAAAATTTTCTTAAATATAAAAATTTGAAAATTTAAACAACACACTGTGTAAAATATTTCAAAATGATGCTAATAAAAATGCCTCAATGAAAATTATTTTTTCCCTTTTTCTTTAAAATTTTACACACACCCCACTCAAGATAAAAAATGATATAAGGGTAAATAATAAACAATAAAATTGATAAATAAAAGGATAAAATAACACTAAAACCATGTTAATCTATGAAAAGTTCAACTCACTAAGGAAGACCATCTATGAAATAAACAATAAAAACGACAATTTATAAACAAAGAATTAATAAGATATATATATATATATAATTAGAAAAAATCATAGTGACTATCATGAAAACAAAATACATTAAACTTTAGACATTGTTTTCAGAAGGAAATAATCATATATCTATCCACTAAATAACTATATTTATTATCTTTATATGGAAACCAAAAAATATGGTTTTACATGGAACTAAGGGTGTCTATCTGATGGAATATCATTACAATACAAGAAATCTCTGACTTCTTCCCACTTATCAACCATGGTAACATAATGGATTAATAATTTATGTAGGCCATGTACAATAACATCATTATAAGACAAAAAAATGAAAGGGCTAACATCGTTATCATGTCCTTCCCACCTCATGAACTACTATCAATGTGACTTGCAACATGAAATAACTTCATGTATCATGTAACCATGAATCCACAATATGGATATGAAAAAAATCATCAAATGTAATAGCGACTAAAAAGGGAACCATCAGTAATCAATTCATATCAAGGTGCCAACCAGGACATCTCCCTTATATATACAGAATATAAAAATTCAAATTTTTGTACCAAAATTATGCCATTGGAACAAAATTATGGAAGAAAATATACTCATAAAAAATTATAACCAAACAATTCATGGTTTACCACTGTTCATATATTGATTCTATAAATACAATAAAAATAAGAAATCCATCTTTTAATATAAAACAATTCCCCACATTGGAAGCCTCGTTTTTCATATATTACCAAAAAATATCTATTTAATTATTTAGCAAAGCCATAAATTTATATAGAACCTAAAAATTTAAAAAAAACTATTTCCATTCATGATAATATTTCAATCATGAAATTTAACCCATTTCCCACAAGAGAAACAATCATAATAAATGAATTCAATAGAAAAATGGCTTATATATAGTCTACAAGATGAATATCCATGCTGATAGGAATTTAGGAAAAGAATGTAACATTGTGCCTCTCTAGTAAAAGATAATAGAATAAACACCAACATAAAACATTAAATCAAATTATATATCAATAAAAAAATAAAAATATATTAAAAACCAATATTGAAGAAATAATAGATGAAATGGTACCTCTAAAAGATCATAAAAAAAATTATAGAGAAGGAACACTTCAGATGAGAGTGTATGCCAAAATCACATGTGGGGGGAACTGATGTGGAAAATGTATCTTGAGGGGAGAAGTGGGGAAACTAAAGACTCCTGAGTTGGGTAGTGGGGTTACTAAATCTTCAGAGGATATGGAGGAGGCTCACCGATGTTTCTTGATGGAGGGGGGTGGGGTACTCAGGTGCACTATATGAGGTAGGGTATAAATGAGGAGGAGTAAATAGGGATCCGGAACATGTATCCTTTATTTAGAATTCTATACCAATTGTTTCAAATAGTTTTTTTATAGACCAACCTATACCAACAATTTTTTAAAAACCATACATTTATTCTTGGACATGTAAATCTATATCCAAGGTCTTTCTAAACCATGAGTACATATAAATTGGCATAATTCCATTTTCTAATAGTTATAAGCACGAGTATGAAATATGGAATCCAATGGGATGTAATTATATTATATGGGTATCATCCCAATTAATATGTTTTATTTATTTCAGATGGTTGGTAAGAAACTCATCATTAATGATATGAATTTACTATGAAGTTTTTTTGAATTATTTACAAAAGTTATTCATGGTCTTCCAATGAATCATGAAGCTTCATTTTCGACATAACTCATTCACGGTTAGAAACCTATTTTTAGGAATCCATATAGTATGAAATAATTTTGTTACAAGAATTGGATAAGCTACTGCATGGGAATGTTTGTAAAGAATGAGTTGATCAAATTTGTCATAATTTTATAAACATACATTCATATCCTGAAGAAGAATATATTGATGAAAATCTAAATTTTTTATAAGGAATATAGGTATTTCATGACCCATTATTATTATTCTTTTCAAAATATTGAAGACTTTTTCCCTCAACACTGTGGTGTAAAATAAATTTCCAATAATTATCATCATTTTTATAGTATCAGATTATCGTATTCATTATGGAATCTTTTCAATTACAAATTAACAATCATCCAATTTTCATAATGGATTTAATAAAGATATTCCTTAGATATTACATTGATCAGTTTATGGTGGTCTAGATATATTTTATTGTAATATTTTGGAAGTTAAAGGAAGAGAATTGTGATCATTTGATAATTCTATTAATGAACCTGAGGAAGGTAAACCAATATTACGCACTCAATAAGTTGTAATTTTTGTTGGATAAAGTTTCATTATCAATTCATTAATTATTTAAAAATTTAATATTACTGGAACTGTTAAATAAGGATGATATTGCTCAATGGTATGTACCAACTACTGTGGTTGAGATCTATAGTTTTCATGTATTATAAGGGTATTATTGACACAATTTTTAAAATGATTCATGGTTTAATTTTCTCTCCTAATACTAGTATAGAAGGGAGTTAATTTATTATGTATACCTGAATGTGTTGAAAAATATTAGTATGTAAAAAATTGTTTTCTATTGAGCCTATAAAAATAATAACGTAGATTAGAAAAGGGCTTGTGATTTGTAATTATTCATCGAATAATATACACGGATGTGTCCTCTTATATAATGAAATAGTGGTAGCTTATTTATCTCGTCAATGATAGTCTTGTAAAACATACCTTTTTCCCATACTAGAGTAAGAGTATAAATTATTTAACATTTATGTTATGATAACATTGTTTCCATCGATAATGGTATGATATATATACAAAACATAAAATTTTACAGTCAATGTTCATCCAAAAATAGTATAATTTTTTTTATAGGAGAAGGTTGGAGTTAATTATATATTATCACACTTATTAAATTACCACACATAGAAACTGTAGAGGGTGGTCAGTGCTCTGAGTGGAAATGATCATTCACCCTTATTAGTTAATAGAATTATAAAAGATACAATATTTTTTTATTTTTAAAATATTGATCTTGAAATACTAAATGAATTGGATAAATATTATCATTCTTAAATGAGTATTGAAAAATTAATATATGATAATATTAATGTGGTCCAAAAGGGAGATATATAGATCAAAATTACCTGAAAATTGTTTTTGAGATCAGTCATGATTATGATAGAACGATTTGGTATAATAATAGATTTTTGGTCCTGATTATACCAGAACTAAAGAAGAAGATGTAAAATAAAGCTCACATGTAATCATTATAAATTCTCAATAAAAGAATGAATATATATAGAGACCATAAAGAGAATTTATAATGGGATAAAATGAAGAGTGATGACTTAGAGTATTTGTGTCAATGCTTTGGCTTCCAACAAGTGAAGGCTAATAAATTGATGTATAAGGTGATTTTAGAAATATTTCCATAAAAATCTGGATTTAGAAAAATATTACCATTTATTTATTCATAGGTATACAAAAAAATATATTTTAAGTAATGGTGTTTTGGTTACATCTAATTTCATTACGGATTCACCACATTCAATTCTATTAAGGAATATCTATATATAGATCAGGTATTTAGGAAATTCATTAAGTAAGTGTATAGATTACTTAATATAACATATTCTTTTGTATCTGAATGATAAATGAGGAATACCTCAATGTTATAGAGATTCCTCAAGAGATAATTTTATATGGAGTTTTATTTCAGTGCTACCATTTATTTTTAGGAATATTTTTTGTCATATTAAACAATAAAACACTTGTAGATATTTTAAAATAATATTCAATGGATTTCTTTAGAGGTTGGGATAAAACCCTGACTTTGATTAGATATTTATACAAAAAATTCATTCAATACATAATTTAGATAATTAATTTTCAATAAATATATAGATTTAAGATAAATAATTTACTTTATTGAATGACACTAAGAAATCAATCCATTAGGACCTATTCTATTTGAGAAAATTTAAGTGAATGTATGATCCTTTAAATAACATATTAGGGATGATCAAAGTTTATAGAAAAATTATACAAATATTTATAAATGGTATGTAGAGTATGAATATGGTTAAAATGTATTCTTATGAACATCTATGTAGAATTATTTTTTGAAAAGTTTTTAAATTGTAAAATGGATCCCTAAATATATCAGTCCCTTTGAAATTCTTGATTGTATGGGGATGGTTTTATATAGCATGGTGCTTCCCTCAAATCTCATTCATGTTCATGATTTTCACAATATATATCTCCTAGTGGAGCACATAATTAATCCCAAAAATGTACTAAACAGATATGCCCAACCACTGGATCAATCTCATTACTTCAATGAAGAGCTGTGGGAAATAATGGAGTTTGAGATAAAAATATTTTGAT
This sequence comes from Viscum album, assembly GCA_963277665.1. Taxonomy (NCBI): domain Eukaryota; kingdom Viridiplantae; phylum Streptophyta; class Magnoliopsida; order Santalales; family Viscaceae; genus Viscum; species Viscum album. The sequence continues at coordinate 1,781,735,772 of OY728119.1, read as the reverse complement.
CAAGACCACTTAGTTGGTCAATGTTCTTGGGATGAATAAAAAATATAATGATGTTGTATGGGAATCTTAGGATGAGATGATATATAAGAATAAATATCTTTTTACAATTGTGTAAAAAAATATAAATGGTGAAATACATTTTAATTATCATATAATTTAATATATAATTATTTAAGTAATGTCATTTAATTCTTAAAATTATCTGTTTTCATACAAAAATTATATTTCATTTTTTAAATGATATAATAAATAAATTTAATATTTTAAAATATTTAATTATTTAAAAATAATTTAATTTATGAAATGATTACGTAAATATTAATTTCTAGTGAATTTCAGAATTTTTTTAAAATAAATAATTTCTAAGAGAATTGTGATCAATATTAATTTTTTGAAACTGTGTATTATGTCATTATATTGAATATGTTAAAAGTAATATTAATTTTTGAATTTGAAATTGGGTTACAATATGTATAATTTAATTAAAAAAATAAAAATTATTACATTGTAATATACAATATACTGTATTTTGGAAAAAGTGCATTTTTTGGATTAAAATAAATTTGTCTAAAAACACATTTTTATTCAATTTAATACATTTACAATAAAAATGATTTCAATAAAACCAAAAATTCAATCTGTATAATTGTATTAAATATTTAAAATTGTGATTTTTGAATTTTTTAAATAGAGCCCTTTTATTTTATGTCATTAAGAATGGTGATCATGCTAAAGATTTATCACCACATTAAGGGTGAAACTAGTGAAACTGAGATAAATATATGGGATAATGATGTAAAATCTCTCTAACTCATGACTTTATTATATTATATTAATATATTTCCACCAAATAAATCCAGGATATGAGAATGTAGAAATTTATTTGTCATTTTATTTATCTGACTTTTATATTGTTTTTAGAAGTAGATCAATAAAAAATGTCACTCTCATTTATTTTAATTATCCAAAATATTTATAGGAGAAAATTTATTTTGAATTAATTTTAAAGGATAAATTTAACATAAAAATTTATTTTTAATATGGTAATTAAAATTTTTTGTGGTTTAATAAATAGAATAAATTATTACTGAACACTTAGATAGTGATTAAGAAAATGAATGGAAATATCATGTAAGTGATATTAAAAAATAAATGGAATATTTTTTGGATTAATTTTGATTGTGGAAAAAATGTATGTTTATTAATAATGTATTATTTTCTACATGATTTTATATTAAAATTCACATATTATAATGATAAATTTAATCTAAAATTTAATGATCAATATCTATAATGACATTTTTTATATCTTATTTTAAATAACTTTTTATTTTATTGTTTAAAAAAAATTATTCAAAATTACAAATGATAAAAAATTTCATGGGGTTTAATTTTTTTCAAATTTTCAAATTTAAACTATATTTATTATAATTTTGTGCCAAATTACATCTCTATAGTTTATATATATATTATGACCTCTATGTAATTCAATGTGTGTCATTTCACTCACTTATAAGAGGCAAAATCATTTGATCCTATAATGACAATTAAAGAGAACTATAGATCCGGAAATATCTACCTTAATATCATCCTTGATTCCATCACCTCGTCATTTATATTTGGGTCATGTCTTGATAAAAATAATTTAATAAGTAATTTATAAAATAAAAGAGGTTTCCCAAATATGAGGTATTCATCCTACACAACAATATCAATGTTATTATATCTTCTAATTCTCTTAAATATATTAGATAAATACTAAAATAATTAATATATAATGATAAATATATTATTATGTAATTTTTATTATGGAAAAAATAATTCCTTCTTCATTGTATCAAATGGGAAATAAAATTGTTACCCAGGAGTATACATGGACTACGTCCTTCATGTAGAGGCGAGATTCATTTTCCATAATTGATTCACATTAATTGATATAATGATGGATAAAATTAATATATATTATATTTATGAAATTATTATGGTTCTATATAATTTGATACTTATTTACCATTTCTTTAGTCCATCCATATAAATGTAGAAACATCACTAATGTGTACATACATACTACTGTCACCCTAAAGTTAAGTAATTCATTCTTCCGAATTGATTCTTCTGAATTCTAAATGATATTTAAATAATTAATATTTCGGTTACATATAAATATATCATGATAAAAACTATGGATATGATCAAATCATGATCAATCTGAGAGGAATTTTACTTATAAACAAAAGTATACATGAAATAGGAAAAATATAACAAACATAATAATGATAATAATGAAATAATATATTTAAATTTTGGAAAAAATATTAAAGGTCAAAAATATATTTTATTTCATGTATGAATTTTTTTATTTTATATAAGTATAATAAATTTAAATTTATTATATTTGATTTTATAAGTTCTTATAATGAAATTCAAAATTGTGGTTAGTGTTTCCCATCTAATTTTTTATTCTACTAGACTTAAAATATTTTTAATACTTATTTCTTCTATGTGGATCATGTACATACCCATTTATTTATTATATAACGTTTCACTTTATATTCATTTTATTTGAGGTTTTTTTATTCATCGGGGTTATGATTAAGAAGTTAACAAAGTAGTTTGTATATTTGTTCAAATTTAACTTTTTTTATGATTTTTGTGCTTAAAATAACGTTGATAAAATTTTATGAAATTTTAATTATTTTTGTATAATAAATAAATTTTTCATGTTGCATTTGTTTATTTCATTTTTGCATTCAATATGAATTATATACCATGAAATAATTTTTTTTAAGGAAAACCATCATTATTTCTCTCTTTCATTGGGAATATTTTCTTCTCTATAACAATGTTTTATAAAAAATTTCAAATAATGTAAGCAGATTTCCCTCATGATTATTATTATTATTTTCATCATTTTTTTACTCAATATAAATTTGTTTACAATGAATCTTCTTATAGTTTTCCCAATGAGATACTTTTTTCCAAAAGTGTGAATATACGTTTTGTTTTAATATAAATGTCACAAATATAATTTAAAGTCATCATTATCAATATTATCATTCAATATTACATTTTATTTTCCCCCATTTCATTCCAAAGAAAATATTTTTGATTAATTTTTAAAATTGTTCATATTTTATTTTATATATTTCATAGTAAAAAATTTATTTTTCCTTTTTAAATATTCCAATGATATTTTAATTATATTTTTGTCAATTGAAAAAACTATTGATGTTAATAATAAATTTCTATGGATATGATCAATGTTATCATCATTATTTATTCCATGGATATTAAATGACAATAATAATGAAATATTTATTAAACCAATTTTATATTCCTTATGTTATGCATTGATGAAATTAAAAAAAATCCATGATAATGTTGAATATGTATTTGAGGATTATTTTATAGGTTGGTCTATTATATCACATCACTATATTGAGTAAATATTAATATTTTAAGATATCATACATGGTTAATGCATGGTTTTCCCAAGATTGAAAGTGGGTATATAAGATGTTATCCCAAGTCCAAAAAAGGTAACATGGGAGGTTATACTAGTACTATGTGTTTAAATTATTGTTTATCTCATATATAACATTGGATGAATGTTATGGAAAGTATCCTTTTAATAAAATATCATTCACTATTATTATGGCACACCATTTTCCACAAAATATTACATGTTCAGGGGATTATGGTATGATTTCTTCACTCGTGATCATTGAATATTATATGAATCATGTATTATGATAATTTAAATCCTTATGTAAATATATTTATCTATTAATTTTTACATATGGATTTCTAATGCTAATTCATATTATCCAAACATTATAATCATTATATTGTTAGATAGATAATTTATTGATATCCCGTGAGATTACATCTACTAAATTTCTATGATCCAAATTTATTTTACTCCATTCATATGGTTTAGAATAAATCTTTTATGTATATAGTTAGTATATGTAAAAATGTGAGAAGAATAATGTGGTAGATATTGAATATACTTCCTAAAATAAAATAATTATGTATCTACTCACTAGAGGCCGAAAAAAATTATGGATCTGGGGAAAATATTTTTATGAGATGAATTTTTTTATTTATTTACAATTTTTTAATATTAATGTATGTTAGGTTTTTCTGAACTAAAATAGTTTCTTCAGTAATAGTATGGTGGAGATATATGATAGGGGATGGATCACCACTTTTTAATACATGATATGTTTTTTCATTGTAATGAATCATAGATCAAATTAGTAATGTATATCTTGTACCGACACTTATTCGGACAGTAAGCATCAAGATAGGTAAAAGGAAATATATATGGTAAAGATCAACAAATATTCTATCGATGGGTCTAATCCATTTTCTGAGCGGATTGTTGGATAATGATAATGGTATTACTTATAGACTTCTGATAGGAGGTGGTTGTTTTTTCCTACTGAATATAATGTATATAAAGTTGTTGCTATTAATTATTGGTTTTGGTACTATTTAGAGAAGGTTCTTTAAATAATGGATGAATCAATTTTCATGGGTTATTATAAAAATAGTCCAACGGTGTGGATAATAATTGATGTCATAGTTTTATTATCTATATTTCTATGTGTCATAGTGGCTGCGAGACTGGTAATAATATGGTCACGGTAGAACTCTGATAAATGTGAATATTAAGATCCACTGATAAATAGTTATTTTGGGAATATATGATTAATAATATGGATGTGGTTTTGTTTATAATTCATGTCCTTCCATAGGTCTTACGGTCATACTATTGTGATATAGATGTGAGTTATATCAGGGAATCACTGGTGATCATAGAGAAAGTGTGATCACTAGTGTAAGATTTTAGTAATGAAACTTGTGAATTAATAAAAACAATAAGGTTAAATGTTTTTATTTTGTGTGTGTATATTTGTAAAATTAATCAAGAAGTAAAGTCTTCATAATTAGATGATGGTGTATAAGGGTTCATCAAAGAATTATATTTACTATTTTTTAGATAACAAAGATAGAAGTGGTTGAACCTATGTTTTCAAGTAGAATATTATGGGATGAGAAGAATTCCTTATAATGAAAGTTATTATACTACAGAGAGATAGATGGATAGAATTTTCCATCATTATGGAGCACTCTTTTACATAATTGATGTTTGTGAGTGTATTCACATAATGGGGAACACTATAAGCCACAATATGAATTGGGTATGGACACATTGTGTCTCTTGATATATGAGTGAAGTGGATCATCATATTATTTCTAGATATTTGGTTGAATGGGTAGATCAAAAAATTATATTGGTTTATTATTTTGTTTAGAGTTTCATATAATAGGAATTTTTGGAATATGGGTAAATAATTAATTGAGTCCTTGATGAACTGGGAACACCGGTATGTTTAGTTTGATAGTTATAATTCTACCACCACTTTTTGGGGATACAATGTGTTATGATGTGAATCTTATAGTGACCTTTTAATAATAGTTTTCTTCTTTTATTGTATGTTTTCTTTGATTGGTATATATGATTTTTTATTTAATTGGCACATGAATGAGGAATCCTGTCAATGGAACATCTCAATACTATGTTTTCAAAAGTGGAACAAATACATGTTATTTTTTCTGGAGTACATGTTTGGATAATATAAATTTTTTAGGGAATGGATGAACTGATATAACTATATTAGGTACCATCATGAGGGACCATGTAATATAATCTATTCCTATGGTTGATTCTGTAAATCTATATCCCCTGTTTTTGAATTTAGAAAGTCCCGTGAAGGTGGGCGTCGAGATGGTGCCATTCTAATTGTTAATTGAGTAAATACATTTAGGTTATTTTAATAAGGTATAGATCCATAGTTCAGGGTTATCCCCAATTATATTATAGTCAACCATGAAATTGAGTTTTATTGGGATCATTCTACACACCTTTCTATACTATAAATTCCATATGATAGTGGAAGGGTTTGTGTGTGTTTAGAGTGTAGTTTGTGGTAAGGAATTCGTTTATTCCTATATTGTTTCCATTTTTACCACTTTATTTTAGTTCCATTTGGTATATGGTATTAGTGTCAATTCTACTATATCATGGTGTTCTTTAGAAATAATGGTGGGACATTTTCATAGCACAGAAAGAGGATGACTCGATATGATAATTAATCACCACCATTCATCATTTTGGAAGTGTAAATGTATGTCGATATTATATTTTGGGTGGATATTTAAATGGGTAAAATTATATTCTACCTGAGGGTTATTTTTTTGGTGTTCTACCTATGATAGTGAGGGGGCATTCTATTTTCAATTTATGGATAGTAATTTGATGTTCCATGAATGTTTTTTTGTGTTGATGATGAGTAATTTATGTCGATTAGATTGTGTTTGGATAGTAATAATCTGGCAATAGCTCAATACGGTGTCACATAAAGGGTTACATATATGTGAGACACTATAAAAATTCTATTATTATATACGAGACCAATAATAGGTGAGATATGTGGAATCAATTCACGGATTGGATTTGGGTTAGAATGTGTATTAGAGGTAGTTAACATGGGACCTCCCAAGGGTTGTGGATCCCAATGTGATGAGTGAGTTTGATTGGATTTTAATAGGCCTTGAGCTATGGTACAGTTGAAAATATTTCCAATGTGATCACTGCTGATTGGAAAAATTAGTTTCTTATTAATAAGAATATACTATGATGAATCTATGGGTCCTAGTTATTACCATTATGAGAGATACATGATTAAATCAGATGGAGGTCTAGATATATGCTTTATCACCAATGCAGTGAACTTTTGAGATAGTTTAATGGGTTGCAGTCCCTGATAATTTGTGAATTTTTGTGATTGATTATGTTCTTATGATATGTGAATGAATTAGTAAGGACAGGTTCCCTGATACATAAAATTCCATTGCAGTTTTTATATTATGTAACAATAATAATATGGTGAAAAAATATTTTATGGAAAATTATATTATATATATGATATTATGATACCTATGAAATTTTATTTTTATCCCACATCTTTTCTAGGTCATCATAGATCGATTCAGGTTCGTATCACTTGTACTTCTTTTCCAAATCCTCAAAAAAATGAACCCCACTATGATACAAATTGAAATCACTTGGACCCATACTCTCAAATATGGATCTATAAATATGATCTTTATTTATATTCATTGATAACATGTAATATTAATTCTTCGTTATATACAAATATTTTACATCATTTCCATAATTTAATCATTTATACTAATGAAATCAAAAAAACCTTCAACCTAAATGTCTAATATCTTTGGATTTTAGGTACATGATCATATTATATTATATTAACCCTATAACATTTACAATCCAATTTCTTCTTATGAGGTAACCTACTATACACTTTATATATAGTAATCTTTATTATATTAAGGGAAATATACCAATATTAATGGTGTCGTCGTAGATTCAATTGTTATGGTAGACAAAATAAATAATAATTCATGATCAAAAGTGAGAAAAATATGAGATTGTGGGTATGATAATAAAACTATGGTTCATTTTAATAATATAATAGTATCATACACAATAAAAAATATATTAAATATTTATTATTCATGGGAAAATTATTTTCATACAACTAATGAAATGAGATATAAAAATGTTTAACATGAGAATCAAATAAAGACATATTGACTGTAACACTGACCAAAGTAATGACATAGAGATTATGTAAACACAAAAGTATAGTAAATAATAACATTCTGATAAAACCAATTGATGCCTATAAATTTAGCTGTGAGAAAAAAAAATTTCCAACACATTATGTTGTTATAAAAAACTCAATCATGATCACAAACAATGTTTGGAGAAAACATATTCATGATCAAACATTTGGTTGTGTCAAATTGTAATAAATTTCACAAATTATGATGTTAAAATATAACATTTCAGAAAATTATGATATGACAATAGCAAATGATTTCCATAATGTAAATTATGAAAAACTAAACGAATCCCATATATTATGTTTTGAGAAACCCCAAGGATTCCTATACACTATCATAGGAGAGGTGACACAATACTAAATGAATTCAATGGATATAAGACCCCACCAATCTTAAAATTATTAACCAAATATAATTGTTCAATTTGAAAAATAATAGTCCCGAATTAGTCATACCCTACTTATTTGTGGGAAAGAAATTGTTTTCAAAAAAATATTCACAAGTCAAAATCATTAGAACTCCAGAGATAGAAGGTGGATGGAATCATTAGATCATATCTTCAGTGGGGAATATTAAATGATAAAATATGTTTACATATATGGAAACAACATTAGAATATCACTTGGAAATTATTATATTTTAAATAGATTAAATAAGAAGTTATATTTTTAATAATAACAATTTCAGTGAAAAAAAATCACAAATAACATGATTAATAATAAATTGGGAAACATAAAACAGAGATTATTTTTTAAATGATTACTATTGGGGAAAGTGGTGATATATCTTTTTATCTCATATGTTTAAAATTTTTGTTCATTTTAAAAAATAATTAATAAAACCATATGTCATTAAAAAATGAGGATCATAAACATGTTAAAAGTATTTATTTAAAAAATTTGTAATGAACAAAAAATATAGTATAAATTTCCAAAATAAAATAATTGAAGTGTTGAAAAAATGATCAATATAACAAATAACTTTATAAAAAATAAAAATATTAGAATATATAATGAATATATAATGAATATATACATGTATGAATAGTATTCCTGAGATGAAAAAATGGTCATGTCCACATTCAAAATCCCTTTTTAATAAATTTGTAACCCATGTGTAGTAGTATGATATTAATACATAAAAAATCTCATAATATCATAAGGTGAAAAACAATAATTGTATTTTTGTGTTAAAAAACAAAAAACTTGTCCATTTAAATATTCAAACATTAACAAAGATATGTTTAAAATGACATATTTAATAAAACCCTTTAATTTTAAGAATATTTCTTGTGAAGAGTATTTGAAAGAATGAACATGAAATAGAAATTAAAAATCCTAGGTACAAATTTAATAATGATATATTATTTAAAACAATAAATGATTTCAAAATATAAGTGAATTTTTTAAATAAGAATCATTACCCAATGAAGAGAAATTTTGATTTAAAATTATTAAAATTATTCCCGACTTCGAAAAAAGGTCTTTTGAAACCCCACGTGATATTTTTATAATTTATCATTAAAAATGTTTATGTGTTTAATAGATTATGGATCCTAGAACCAAAAAAATCATATAATACTTTCATTAATTTATATTTAAAAAAATTCATTTCTAATTTACAATGGGAAACCAAATAAATTAACATCCAATTGTAAATAATATATGGACTAAAAAAATTAATGATTAAAAATTTGTTATCTTTATGAAGTGGTTACAATTTATATTGTGAATAGTCATTTTAATAATAAATTTATTAATTTCATAAAATGAATGTAATTTTTTTAAAAAAAATTCAATATGCCAAAATAATCTTACTACTAATTTTTTCGATTTTTCTCTTTTAGTTTATTTTTGAGGGAATAATGAATATATAGATTATATAAAAACACTATTTTTAGGAAAATTTGACTATAATTGATGGAATATATGTATATTAAACCATTTTAAATGAAAAAATATATAATTTAGATTTAATATTGTGTATTTTTATAAATACTAGAATATAAAAATCTATGTATGTTGTTTTTCAAATGAATATAATGATTTAATAAAATAAAATTTACCGTTGGTTATGTCTCCATTAATCATGTATTCCGAAAATTCTTTCAATTTTATTCATTTAAAAAAGAAAAATAATCTTTTTGACATATTATAATTAATTTCATGGGAATTATCATTATTCATTATCTTGGTGTCAAATAAATTATAATCATAAAAGGTAATTTTGACAAGATGTGTTTTCGGTGGATTTTTTTTACAAACTATATCTGTAATTTTTCAAATTTTTGAAAACTGAACATTTAAAAATTGAAAATATTTATAAAATAATTATAATAAATAATAAAAATTTTTATACTATTTTTAGTAATAAAAAATAATTACATAGCTAAAAATAATTTCACCATAGTAATAGATAAAAGGTTCTACAAGGGGGTTAGAGTAAGAGACCCAAGTGACAATAAATAATTTATATAATTGATAGGATTAATTTATTTTATCATAAATTATAAACTATTTTCATTTGGTATTGCTTTTATTAATTCTTATATTGATTTTATATTATAAAATTTATATAATAAAAATGTCCCTCTCGATTAATTAGTATTTAATCAAGATTATAAAAAGGAAATAAATTATTTATATTCCCTTAAATATTATAATTTTTACTAATAATAAATAATAAATGTTTTATAATTAAAATTGAAATTTAAATAATAATGTAATTTTGTAAATCTGTTAGGTATAATCAGAACAGTTATTGTGCAAAAACTAGAAAAATCATGTAAATGATTTTAAAATAACAATATAAGTGGGAATAAGTTTATGAATAGTGGGGAACCATGAATTATATAGAATCTATTAAATTATACATTATCATTTAAATATTTTTTTTGAAATTACATTTTTCTCGTTGTTTTAGAGCTTAAATTATCGAAATATTCTACGAAATGAATATTAGGATATTTATTGAAAACATTAAATTTTTAATTGTTTTAAATAATATAAATCCATTATATTATGAATGTTATGTTGTAATATTTTATATAAACTAATCAAAGGTTATTATTGTGCCACATTTCATTTGCTTTGAAATACATTCAATGAACTTATTAACATAACAATTTCAAAAAACACCACTAGTTGTTTCTTATAAAAAGGGTCATAATTGAACAATTCATAATATAATTTTGAGGTTTTGGTTTATCCAAAATAAAATAGTCCAAATTCCATCTCCAAACATCCAGTATCATGTTCCTAATACCTTGATGTGACAATAAAAATGACATCCACAAGGCTTATGTTTAATCTATATAAGGAAATCCGAAGTAGAGGATCTAGAACATACCAAACAATTTTAAATTTAGTTCATTTGAAAACTCCATCAAATTATACATATAAATTTAAAAAAAGTATAATAATATATTATTACTACAATTAAATATTTTCATTATAATAGGATAACCATTTTCTATCTTCATTGAATCTAATGAAAAATTAAATTATAATTCGTGCATATGTGAAAACTATCTCTTACCAAAAGTAATGTATTTAATTTATCATCGCCACCTATAAAAGATTATTATATTTAACTATTTAATGAATAAAAATTATATTTTTTTTACAAATATGGTATTATAAGGATATATAATTATTTACATTCCTTTCATTCCATCCAATGAAAAATGAAGACATTATTTGTGATTTTGTATGGAATACTATCTCCGTAATGTGATGTATTCCTTTTTTAACAGCTTCTTATTGGGATCATTATAAATGTTTATTTAATAAATAAATATGATATTTTTAACACGATTAATATTCTAAAACAATGAATATGATTCACAAATTGAAACCATCAAACTTAATAGTGAATTGGAAATAGAACAGCAAACTCTAAAATATAGATTTTTATGGAATATTATATATAAACAGGTAATTAGAAATAATAAATTAATTAAATATTATTAAATATGATTGAATATGTTTCTTTTATATAATTAAAATGATACTTTATTTATTATACTAGTTTTTATAGTGAAATAAATAAATTCTTTTCTTCAAGTAAGGGGACATATAATTCAATTTCATTTCCATGAGTCCTATAACATCATTATAGAGTTTGTATTGTAAAGTTCATTTTAGTTGTGACCATTGATTACTTCTATATTTCTTTAAATTTCTATTTTTTTACACTTTTTTAAAATAATTTTTTCAATTATTATATCAAATTTAATATTATAAAAATCTATATAAGGGTTTCCTCAAATCATTTTCCTTTAAATGAGATGGGTACTATATTCACAAACTTCATTATTTCTTATAGAGTATAAAAATGTCATCAATATATTTAAACATTGTTTTCAAGAATTTTTTTCAGATTTAATAATATATATAATGTCTATTATTTATTGGTGTTTTGATATAATGGTTATCTATAGTTTAAAATCATTTGTTAGAATCAAAAAAAAATTCGTTATTTTTAATGATTTAATTTATACTACAAGAAATTACATGTTTTTCCCCATTATACACAATATGTTTTACTCTCCTCGTGTTTTTTATTTTAATTTATTATTAAAAAAATATTAAACAATTATTTAATGAACAATATTGAAAGGGTGTTATTAGGATTAGTCAACCTTTTTTTTGGTTGAGAACCTCTATTCTCAATGACTATGTTATTAAAAAATATGATTGTTTCTACCTGTACATGAAATATTTTAAATTAAATCTTATAGTCTCTATTAATTTCATTTCTTATTATTTAATTTAAAATTTTCAAATTTTTTCAAAACATTTCACATTTTATATTTTAATATAGCGTGAACATAAGGTTTTATTTTAATTGTATATTCTAGAAATAGATTATCTACACATCTGGTCCCCTATTTACAATGAAGCATAATTTACATGTTTCAATCATTTTTTCTATGAAAAATTTAATCCAATTATTCTATGAATAATTTGGATTTCAATAGTTTCCAATAGAAATTTATATTTATCATTTATTTTCAACGTTTATTTATAATATTTTTCTAAAATTATTTTTATATACAAAAAAAAACTGTCAATGATTATGACATCCCATTGTGGAAATTCTATATTTATACCATCTGGTTATCATCTATGGTTGGATTATATAGATTCATTATGAATGTTATAATAAAATTATTTTTTTTTACATTTTATAATTATGTGGTTATGGAATCAGGAATAATGTGTTCTATTGTCGTAAATATATTTGGATAATTATTCTATTATTTGTGGGTATGTAATATCCCTAAAATTCAAAAGGTAAATGTGTTATATATCATGATATTACTACGGGATGATTTTAATAATTATGGATCCAATATACTAAGGTATTATATTAAAATTTACTAATCACATATAGAATGAGATAGTGATAATAATACCAGATCAATTATAGTAAGGGAATCAGGTGATATTACAAGATCATTTTTGATATGGGATGTTGTTTATGATTATTAATCAATTATGTCAAAGTATTTTGGTAGTAATTTTTGTTCCATATGGTTATTATTTCTTATTATAATTTTTATTACACATTCTTATTTTATATCTCACTATTATATTATTTTTTCTAGGCTCAAGATAAATAATTTTTTAATACCCATGATTATTGTTATAAAGATGTTTATTCAATAAAATGTATGTTGTGATCCATTATATTATGAATATGATTCTCTTATGTTATGAACATGATTATATCCACATGAAATTATGTTCATATTATTATCATTTATGATGATTGGGAGATATCAAATCTTTTTACCCTTAGGGAGAATCTCTTCTCACCCTTTCTTATGTATTGTTTTCTCCATGATTAGAAATAATGGTTTATTGTATGATTTTTTCATAGAATTTATTATGTGAGAAGGGTATCAAAGAAAATGTTTTAGTATTTTTATTAAATTATATTGTCTATTTATAATTTTATATGTATCCATTGGATTATAATGTCGTGGTATATGTTAAGAAATATCTTTTCAAATTACTAAAATCTGCAATTAATAAATGGCCTTAACTATTTTGGGGAAATCAATTTTCATTATTTAAATTGTCCATATGGTTGTTAAAATTTTGATGACTTATTTTGGAATTAATGAATGTTTGTCATGTGTTTAGGTTTAATACTAGATCCTCATTTACATGCCTGAGCATTATATTTATTATCATTTATAAGGATTAGATAATAGTAATGGTTTGAGATTATGTCAATAAAATTATTTATAATTTTACAATACCATCATTGGAAAATAATTTTATAACCAGACAAATGATTAAAGGAATTAAAATTTATTAGGCCCAATGTGACAAAATGTTATAATGATTAAGGATATTTTTGGAGGCATTAATTTGGATTAATAAACAATACAAGATTGAGCGTTATATAAACCATAAAAATTTCATATCATTTACTATGAATGTTATTTGGAAAACAATTTATTGCAAGTAAAATATAAGAGGAACAGAAATACATTATGGTCATTTTGATATTTTATTTTCATATAGTTATATTTTATTAGGATAATGGTTTATTATAATTTTACAAACATTTTAATGACCCGGATTTCCCATGGAATTTTATTAAAATACTTGGGAATTTTACGAGTCTGCAGTTTCTAACAGCGCTTGATTCCTAGGCCCAGTGTTCCCAGAATCAATTTCTGAAGTTTTGATCAGGTATGTTCAGTAATCGTACGTTCGGAATTTTATTACTTCTGAATTGGTGCACAAAATCGAAATCTGAGGGCACCGTTAAACTAGTAGTGTCTGCAATTTCATAGTGATACCTTCACCGTAGTTTCATTTTATCGAGAGTAGAAGATAGTATTTTTGGGGGGTTTTAATTAAATTGAATATTGTTAATGTTTTAACATTATTATATTTTTTAGGGAGTTATAACCTCCCAGAAGGGGTTAGTGGTGGGGGCCACCACACGATAACATCCCATGAGAGGTTATAGAGGTCGGGCCCACCCGCACATAACCTCCCTTGGGTGGATTATTAGGTAGGGTCCACACAATCGTTAAACCTCCTCAAAACCCCTAATTAAATTGGTGAATCTATTGACCTTCCCCTTTCTTAAATGATCCAACTCATCCAATTTAATTAATTAATTTAACTTAATTAATTTGGAATCATTTTGAACTCTTGAATACATTATGCCAACATTATAATATGTGATGTATTATTATAGTGGGGGTTGTCATAATCCTTGTTTGGAGAATTTAGGAGATGAAGAGCCTTTGGGAGAATTGAGAGGACTTCATCCTCTCAACAAAAAATGCGAAGAACACTCGTCACCACTAAAGAACTATGAGAACCGTATTCTCCCTCTACAACTGGAGAAAGTAGAGGAAACACTGCCGCCCAAGAAGAACGCCGACGACTTCATCTCGACTTGTCTTCCATGAATCCTTCATCCTCGACTTCTACTTCTTCTACCCAACGTCAATGGAATGCCATCTTCTTCACATGACATCGCCAATGAGTGACACACGAGGTAGGGGTTTGAGTTTCCTTGTTTCCATTCCACGTCATTCAATATCTTGGTATACGTTAGGCCGAATGTTATAAACATAACATGGGGTTTTCGGAATGCACCAACACAACCGACCCTTCCACTTTGATCTTGTTTTGTTGTTGACGATGGAAGCAGACAACAGTGGTCGGGGTAGGTCCGGATGCGATTAAACTAGCGGCGCAAAACCACCGGGTCTCTAGAAAATCATTGTACTGTCATGCGACGTGGAGGAGAGACGGGTCGAGGCCATGCCGGGCTGCTGTAAAAGTGTTGTGGCGCCATCACGCCGTGTGGAGGGAAGCATGAGGTCGTTTCCAAGGCAGGCCATGACGGAGGGTTTCAGCGTCGTTGTGCCACGCCATACAAGACATGTGCCCTTTGACCACGATGGTCAGGGGACGGCGGCCGACTTAGACGGCCGCTACTGTGCACTAGAGGCGGGACCCAGACGGTCCCACTGTACATAAACCGGCACTGGGTGCTGATTCCATTTCATACAGCAAGGGGGGCACCCCCCTCCCATGTGTGGCCAGCCGGGACAGCCAGTCGGGCCAGGCGACATAGGCAGCCAGGCTGGGCCCCGCGGCCAGCCGGGCCGGGCCACACGGAAAGCAGGGTCGGGCCACATGGCCAGCCGGGCTGGGCCACAACGCCAGTCGGGTAGGGAAACACGGGTAGCCAGTATGGGCCCCACGTCCAGCCAACCAGGTCGGGCCACTCCCACGGGCTGGGCCGCTTTCGGGTCAGGCCGCCTTTGGGTCGGGTCGGACCCGCGGACCGGGACAGACCCCGGTCTGGATCCTTCAGACCCAAAAACTCCTTTATCCCATAAATCAGGCTATGGGTGTCCGATTGACAAACTGTCTGTGTAGATAAAAATATTAGAGCAATAAGGTTCCTTTGACATACCCCATGAGTGTTTGGGGTATAGTTGAGATACGGTCTGGTTGGTTCGTACACGAATCCAACCGGGCCCCCAGGACTAAATGGATAATAACTCACAGGTCAGGCATTTGATTGGCGCACCGTCTGATGCGTTGAGACCCCAATGAAGTGGAGGTCCTTTGAGATACTTCCACATGAGACTTCATGTCAATTAGAGTATCAAACAGTTGCGTGGGGAGTGGATCCTCCTAGAGACGAGTATGCAGAATTCAAAGACCTAGTAGCTAAGAGACCAGATGACTGCTTGACCGATTCGACTCAGAGTGATTCGACTAGCCCACTAGGGAGCGCCCTAGTATTTAGCAACAGACCCGTGGTAGAAAGATCACCTGGTATTTGGCATCCGACACGTGGTACTCGATAGGAAGGGCACCTCGGTAGGCTATTAGGGGGAGCACCCTGTATTTGGAAGCAGACACACACCGGATGGAGCACCAAGTAATTGGCAGCAGACATGCAGTACTCGACAAGAAGAGTACCTCAGCAGTTTAAGGTTAGTGAGAAGTTCCTTGGTGTTATAACAGGACCACTATTCTCAACATAGGAGGAGTTCTCCAGCAGTCGTGGATTCAATAATGAAAATCCTAGTTTGAGATGAGTCAGTAACCTTTGTGATTTCCTCAGGATTGAGATGGGTAACTTGATAACATAGGTATATGTATGGTCATATACCTAAGTAATGGCTATCCATTGATTTCATACTTTTTTGTTTATCCTAGTTGAATTTTGTGAGACCTTGAGGGTCTCAGGGTCCATACAAAGTATCATTATACTCACCCATACATGGGATATGCCCACACATCATTATGTTGGATGCAGAAGATAGACAGCTCTGATCGAGGCAGAGTGTACGTGGACTGGACGGTACCCAGAGGTGGACCTCATAACGATTCAGTACCCGGGGGGAGACTGACGGATGTCATGCCATAAAGAGGATATATGTACCTACCCTTCTGGTAGGATCAGTTGTGGACAATCTAGGAGCTGCTAGACACCTTCCAGTTGTTTGACTTTTTAGTTGTACCTATTTTTCCTTTCTATGTACCATACTGTTGGGCTTGTATTTCCGACAACTTTAAATTCAGTACACTTTTTATACAGACAATACTTAGTGTTTGCTTCCTCATGTACTCTAGTTTTGAGTGTTTACGTTTTCTAATGAAAATTAATTCCAAGTTTTAGGTAATTATTCCTTTAGGGCTACTCATCAGCCCATGGCCTATGAAAGGCAGGATTTGTTTAGTCACGATACTAGCCCTGGGGGACGAGTCGTGAAAAACTGGTATCATAGGAGTCTGTTCTACCGTATGACATGGGACCCTAAAATTTCTTTTCAGTGATGAAATAGTGTTAAGGGTTCTGAGTGTGGTTTTAGTTCAGGGAGTCCAGTGTTGGTGTGGCGGCTGACATATCCATATTCCAGGACCCTGGCTATTGATTTCAGACATAGTACAAGAAAACATTGATTGTGTGTGTGTTTTCAAACATTTTATTTAAGTCATCTCAAATAAGGTCAGCTCACTAGGTATTTTCTTTTGATAGTGTCACATCTTTTCTTTCAGAATTCCTCCATGAGGATGACCAGTTAGAGCCCCGAGAGTTGAAGGCACTGACAGCCCACTGAGGGATGAGGCATCAGTGCATGACCCCGTTCTAGTTGAGGCACTAGCGGAGGCACCAACGGTACCACCACCCGTGGGGGCACCAATGCAACCATCCCAGTAGTTGATGATGCATGCCACTTGAGCACGTTGCACGAGTTCCAGTGCCAGATGCCACCCATCTTGCGGGGAGAGATATACCCACTAGCGGTTGAGGATTGGCTGGAGGCTATAACTATAGTAATCAGGCTAGTAGGGACACCAACAGACTTCATGGTGATCCTTGTTGCCAACTTTCTTCAGGAAGAATCAGGTAGATGGTAGAGCCTGATGCTCCAAGTACACGATGAGACGACACTTGTATGAGCATACTTCAAGATCCCATTCCGGGTGGAGATTGCACCAACCACCCTTCGAGCGGTGAGTATACAGGAGCTACATCATCTGCAGAAGGGAAGCATAAGTGTAGATTAGTACACAGTGAGGTTTACTGACCTCTCTTGCTACTCCACTGATATTGTACAAGACTCATTCTTCAGGGACCAGACCATTGAGCATGGGACTCAGGTTGGAGATCAGAGCGTCATGTTTCTCCCACAACATCCCTACATAGACAGGGGTGTTGGAGCGAGCCCTCTTAATGTAGAGTTTCCTTGCTGAGTAGTCTCCAGCAAAGAGACCCACCACTAGTCGACTTGAAGAGGAGTATTCTATAGCTAGAAGTATACAGTTGATGTAGAGTTCCAAGAGGACTAGACCCATAGGTGGTTGACCGTACGACTCAGGATAGGTTGTACGGGGCACCCAGAGTGGAGACAGATCCAGTCATGCTAGGAGCGGACAGTGATACTCCAGCGACAGGCTTGGTCACATGGCTCGTGACTTTCTGAACCACCGTACTAATGATCAGCAGACAGTTGAGGGACCTCCTAGGAAGAGGCAGAGGTTTGATGGAGGCAGTCCGCAGGGCGGAGGCGGACATGGCAGAGTAGCTGGATGTGAAACTGGTGGTGGATGACGGTATGAGGAGCTACTACCACCACCACCAGGAGGTCTGCCCCGACCATAGAGAGCATGTGGATAGGGGAGAGCTTGGCTTCAGGCAGCTGAGGCCTATGATAATGGCACTCTATAGATTATACGAGGAATGATCTGTGTCTACTCCTCCTTAGCTGTAGTTCACATAGAAACGGGTTCTAGTCACTCTTTCATTGCCACTTCCCTCGTTCGGAGCACAGAGATAATGACGGCGTCGTTGGCTCGATCCTTATGTCTAGTGACTCTTAATGGATCCAATTTGATGATTACACACTGGTTCTGGCAGTGAGGGATTACTCTAGGGGGTGAGAGCTTCGGTTGGGATCTCCTAGTAGCGGCGTCAAGGCCTTACGACATCATATTGGGTATGGACTTGTAATATATAGTCCATGGTCAGATCGACTATATTAGCCACAAAGTGCGGTGTGTCCACATGGATAGGACTAGGTTCACCTTCACCATTGATAAGGGAACCTTTCTAGAACATGACAGACTAACTCAGAGCGGGGTGTAGCCGATCACTCACTGGTTGGCCTGCCTTACCCTCGGAGCAGTTGATGTTGAGAGTCGCACATATCCTATAGTTTTGAACCTATACACAGATATTTTCCTTGAAGATGTTCCAGGACAACCTCCTCATAGAGTGGTGGACTTCTAAATTGACATGTACCCGAGTAATAAATCGATATCTACTCCAACATATCGGATGTCTCTCACTGAGCTTCATTATCTGACGGTACAGCTAGAGGACTTGCAGGGAAAGGCATTCATCAGGCCCAATGTTTCTCCCTAGGCTACCCGATTTTGTACGCAAATAAGGAGGATGGGAGCTTGAGGCTCTGTGTCAACAATCATCACCTGAACTAGGTGACCACGATGAAGAAGTACCCACTCCCGAGAATTGGCGACCTCTTGGATCAGCTAAATGGTGGACGATGGTTCTCGAATATAGTCCTCAGATCAGGTTATCACCAGCTCAGAGTTTGAGACAAGGATGTAAATAAGATGACCCTCATGTGTCAGTATGGCCACTACCAGTTCTTGGTTATGACCTTCGGCATAACCAACACTCCAGTAGTGTTCATGAGTCTCATGAACAGGATAATCCTTCAATAACACAGTTGCTTTGTCGTGGTCTTCATCGACCACATTTAATCTACTCAACTACTAAGGAGGAGCATCACTACAATTTATAGGTTGTAATGGACACACATTGAGAGATGCATATTTATATTAATCTCTCGAAGTTCTAGTTTTGAATTCTAGAGGTTCAATTTTTCAGTCACGTCATCTCGGAGGCCGGAGTTGTAGTGGATCCGGCGAATATTGAGGTAGTTGATTCTTGGGAGCCACCCAAGAGTGTGGAGGAGATTCAGAGTTTTCTGTTCTTGGTTGGATACTATCTGAGATTCATTCCAGACATCTCCAGTGTCGCAGTACCACATTAATCCTTGACGAAGAAGGGGAAACCCTTCGTGTGGTCGGAGAGATGCCAACATAGATTTTAGGATCTGAGGAAGAGGCTGAATATTCCCCCATATTGAGGCTTCTAGAGGAAGGTGTAGGGTACATATTCTACTGTGATGCATCATGGACCATAATCGGGTGTGTCCTAATGCAGGAGAAAGTAGTGATCACGTATGGTTCTCGGAAGTTGAGGCAATATGAGAAAAACTACACTACCCATGACCTAGAGTTAGCAGCAGTGGTATTCGCCTTAAATATGTGGCGGCACTATTTTATGGGTTAATGTTTTACCGTGTACTTTGATCACAAGATTCTCATGAATATCTTCTCTTAGAAGGACCTGAACCTCAGATAGTGATGATGGCTTGAGTTCCTCCAGGACTATGACTTTGAGATATTCTATACTCCTGGGAAAGGGAATGTTGTTGCAGATGCACTCAACAAGACTGGCACTCTGCTGCTATTAGAGGTGACAGAGTAGCTAGCTACCTTATAGATATCCTTTTTGGATAGGGATGGAGCATCCTATCTATATTCTCTTACAGTCACTCCCCCACTTCTTCAGTGAGTCAGTGAGGTGTAGCATGGGGATGCTGACTGCGAGACATGACATTCTCTGATATTCCCAGGTCAAGCACCTGATATATTTTCTAAAGTTAGGGAGAACGACATCCACTTCAGAGGATGTACCATGGTACAAGTTCCACTTCAGGTGGATGTGTTGAGGGAGTTTCACACTCCCCCTCTAGCGGTACAACCATGAGTGGAGAAGATGTTCCAGGACGTTCGACAACAACACTGGTATCCAGGTATGAAAAAGGCAGTAGCATAGTTTGTCTCACGGTGCCTCACTGGTCTGCAAA
Organism: Viscum album; assembly: GCA_963277665.1. Taxonomy (NCBI): domain Eukaryota; kingdom Viridiplantae; phylum Streptophyta; class Magnoliopsida; order Santalales; family Viscaceae; genus Viscum; species Viscum album. The sequence continues at coordinate 1,781,714,582 of OY728119.1, read as the reverse complement.
TGAAGGCACAACATTAGGTACTAACAGACATGGTTTATCCATTAGAGGTCAAAGATTTGATATGGTATGGGATATCCATGGACTTCCTGACAGATCGTCCATGTACATCTAAGAGTCAAGACTTGATATGGGTGATTGTCGACTGACTCACCAAGTCGGCCCACTTCCTACCGATCTGGAAGAAATGTTAAGTAGAGATCTTGGGATGCCTCTATGTTCACAAGATTGTGCATTTTCATGGAGTACCTTCATCTATAGTCTCCCATCATGATTCAATATATACTTCCCAACTATGGAAGGATTTATAGAAAACTTTCGGGACACAACTTCTCTTGAGCACCGCCTTCCATCCTCAGATGGATGGTTAGGCTGAGAGAACAATCCAAACCCTCGAGGACAAGATCTGTGAATGTGTCCTCGACTTTGGTCATAGCTGGTAGGATCACCTACCTTTGGTGGAGTTTTCCTAAAACAATATCTATCACTCCAACATCGGTATGGAACATTTTGAGGCCCTGTATGGACGTCCTTGTAGATCGACACTGTGCTGGAAAGACCTAGGGGAGTCAGCACTAGTGGGACCAGAGTTGGTACAGGCTACCACAAATAAGGTGAAGATCATATAAGAGAGGATGTAGGATACACAGAGTAGGACGAAGTCGTATGATGACAGGATACAGAGACCTCTGGAGTTTGAGGATGGTGACAACATCTTCCTACGGGTCTCACCTCGATGAGGTCTATGGAGATTTGGACGAGGCGACGGGTTATCTCTATGATTCATCGGACCATTCTAGGTCCTCAACTGATTAGGTGAGGTGTCTTACCACGTAGATCTTCCACCTATGTTGCACCGGGTGGACAAAATCTTCCACGTATCTCTATTGAAGAGATACGTGCATGACTCATCCCACATAATCGACCACGGTGATCTGGACATCGATGATGGGGAAAATTTCAGGGAGCTTCCAGTGGAGATTGAGGATCGACAGGAGCTGGTCCTACGTGGATGGTCGATACTCTGGTGTGTGTTCGTTGGCAACACAGGAACCTCTAAGAGAGCACATGGGAGCGGGAGACATAGATGCGTGCTTAGTACCCCCATTTTTTACCTTAGTTCACGTTGTAGCTTACAGACTTTTAAAGCACTGAGGTGGGGAGAATATAATGACCTATATTTCCAGTGGAATTTTTTTTAAATACATGGTAATTTTACGAGTCTTTAGTTTTTGATGGTTCGTGATTACGAGGCCTGGTGCACCCGGAATCAATTTATAAAGTATTGTTTAGGTACGTTCAGTAAACGTACATTCAGAATTATATAACTTCTGAACCGGTGCTCAAAATCAAAATCTAAGGGCAGCGTTGAACTTGTGGAATCGACAATTTCCTAGTGAGACCTTCTCCATAGTTACGTTTTATCGAGAGTGGAAGATGGATTTTTTGGTGGGTTTTATTAAATTGAATAATGTTAATGTTTTAACTTTATTTTATTTTCGTGGTGGTTATAAGCTCCATGGGGAGGTTAGTGGTGGGGGTCAAAACACCATAACCTCCAATCAGAGGTTATGGAGGTGGGGCCCAACTGCACATAACCTTCCTTGGGAGGATTTTTAGGTTTGGGTGGCACGAGCTTTAAACCTCCTCTAAAACCCCATTTAATTTGGTGAAACTGATCACCACCCCCCTTCATTTGATAATCCAAATTCTCCAATTTAATTCATTAATGTAACTTAATTAATTTGGAATCATTTTTAATTAATGATTTCATTATGAAAAAATTATAATACGTGATATATTATTATGGTGGGGGTTGGCATAATCCTTGTTGGGAGAATTAAAGAGAGGAAGTTCCTTTGGGATAATAGAGGGGACTTCATCCTCTCAATGAAGAACACGAAGAATGCCCGTCACCACCGAAGAATGATGAGCACCTTCTTCTCCATCATCAACCGGTGCATGTATAGGATGCACCGCCACCCAATAAGAACATCGACGACGTCATCTTGACTCGTTTTCCCCAAATCCTCCCTCTTCGAATTTTTTGTTTTCTACCTGACGTCAATGGAATGACGTCTGCTTCCAGCAACATCGCCAAAGAGAGACACTCGAGGTAGGGGTTTGAGTTGACTTGTTTCTGTTCTACATCATTCAATATTTAGGTATACGTTATGATGAATGTTGTCAACATAACATGGGGGGTTTGGAATGCACCAACATGGCGGACCCTTTCCATTTGATCTTGTTTATTGTTGAAGATGTAGGCGGACATTGGCGATTGACGTCAGGCCGGCCATATGGAAACTGGTGGCACAAGACTGTCGAGTCACCAAAAAAGCACAGCACCAACGTGCCATACGAAGGAGAGCCAGGCTGCGGCCAAGCCGGGCCGTGGCGAAGGGGGCGCAGTGCCGTAACGCCGCACGGAGGGAAGTAGGAGGCCGCGACCAGGGTGGGTGGAGGCAGAGGGGTGCGGTGCAGGTGCGCCGCGCCGGGGGTGTAGTTCTGTGGCCAATGTGGGCCATGGAAGGAAAGCAGGGGCGTGGCGCCATCGTGCCGCACCATAAAAGACCCCCGACCATTGGCCGTTGAGGATAAGGGAGGGCGGCCTGCTGAGCCGGCTGCTGGTGCGCGCTACAGGCGGGACCTGAAGGGTCCTGCAGTTACCAAAACCGGTTCTAGGAATCTGTACTATTTAAGACACCAAGGTGGGGACACCCCCTCCCATGTGTGTCTATCCGGGCCGGGCCACTCAATACGTCAGGCTATGCCACATTACCTGAAGATCCAGGACACACGGCCAGCCAACCAGGTCGTGTCGGGCCATCGGTCCGGGCCATGCCCAAGGTCTGGGCCACTTTTTGGTCGGGCCTCTTTTGGGACAGGCCTTCTTCGGGCGGGGTTAGACCCGCGGACCGAGTCGGACCCCTGTACTAACTCGTCAGACCCAAAAACACCTTTATTCCCACCCTCGGGCTACGAGTGTCCGATCGACAAACCTTCTATGGCGAAGACAAACCTATAGAATGATGGTTCCTTTGACATACCCCAAGGGTGTTCGGGGTATAGATTAGGTACGGTCAGGTTGGTTCATATACGAAACCAATCGGGCCCCCGGGACTAAAAGGTTAATAACTCATAGACCGGGCACCAGATTGACGCGTCGTCTGATGCGTTGAGACAACTTTGATGTGAGGGTCCTTTGAGATACATCCACCTGAAAATTCATGAAACATGGAGTATTGAACATTGGCTCGTGGATTAGATCCTCCTGGAGATGAGCGTGCAGAGTGTAGAGACCTAGTAGCGGACAGAAAAGATGACTGCTTGACCGATTTGACTCGGAATTATTCGACTAGCCTAGTTAGGAGCGCCCATAATTTTTCAGGAGACCCATGGATGAGGGAGAACCTAGTAGTTGGATGTATACCCATGGTACTCCACAGGAGGATTACTTCAATAGGCTATTAGGGGGAGTGCCCGGTATTTGGCGGCAGACCCACAGTGGATGGAGCGCCTGGTAGTTGGCAGCAGTTATGCGGTACTGGACATGAGGAGAACCACACCAGTCTAAGGATTTTGAGAAGCGCCTTGGATTCATGATAGGCCCACCGTTCTCGAAAGAGGAGGAGCTCTCCAGCAGCCATAGTTTCGATAATGAAATTCTTGGTTTGAGCAGAGTCAATGACCTTTGTGTTTTCGTCACGATTGAGATGGGTTACTTGTTAACATTGGTTTATGTATCGGTATATACCTATGTAATGGTATCCGTTGATTTTAAAATTAGTGGTTTATCTCTGTTGAATTTTTTGACACCTTGAGGGTCTCGGGGCCCATACTAAGTATCATTATACTCAACCCTGCACGGGCTATTCCCGCACCTCATTGTGTTGGATACAGATGACGGACAACACTAACCAAGGCAGAGTGAACGAGGATTGGACGATACCTGGAGGTGGACCTCACGATGAGTCGGTACCTGGAGGATACAGACAGACATGTAGCACTGAGGAGGCTATATGTACCTACCCTTCAGGTAGGATCCGTGGTGGACGATCCAGGAGATGCTAGAAATCTTCCAGCTGTTTTTCTTTTTAGTTATACATGTTTGTCCTTTCCTTCTACCTTACTATTAGGATTATATTTTTGGCCCCTTTACTTTCAGTACACTTGTTATACATCTTTTACTTAGTGGTTTCTTTCGCTTGTACTCTGGTTGTTTGTGTTTATGATTTTTAAAGGCAATGCCTTCCCAGTTTTAGTGAATTAGGCCTTTCGTGCTAGTCGTTATCCCCTGGCCTATGGAAGGCGGGTTTGGGGTAGTCATAATACGAGTCCCAGGGGACATGTCATGACTAACATATTTTATATCTGATACATAACCATGGGGTTAAAAAAATTTGGAGGATATGTTGTTAATTAATTTTTTTCTAGTTCATTATATTTTATTTGGAAAATTATATAAATAATGTTCTTTGGTTATTTATTATCTCATATTAAATTTTCTCTCTGAATTTTTGATAAAATTTTATGAATAAATATTACAGTATCTTTTGGGGGACAATCATATTTTGTTTTGGTAACTCACCAAATTTGGAAAAATAATATTATATTTTTCAGAACATATGATTACAAAAAATAAATTTTTCAAATATTTTTTATCTATGGCTTCATTTTTTAGGATAAATATTATGTTTATTTTCAATGAATATGTAATAATATTTATTTTGGATTTTTAATTTGGATTGTTATATTTCAAATGGATATAAAAGAATATTCATTATCTTTAATTTTTCAAACTATTATTTGTTTTGGTTATTAGATGAACATAGGTGTAATAACATACTATCCTTTTATAGATCATATGAGCTGTTAAAATATTATTATAGTGCTTTAGACATGAAAAATTAGTTGTGGATATTTATCATATACAGAATATTCTGATGTAGACATATAAATCTTATTAAATTACAGTCAAAGGAAAAATAAATTTCTTATGGAATGGAATGTCACCATGTAAATATATTTTATCATTTAAAATAATAATAATGTAAAATAATTCCTTAACTCAAGTAACAATATCACAAACCTATCATATATTTGATGTGAAATGTCACTACTAATCATGACATGATTTTTTAATTCAATTTCGAATTTGAGTCCTATTAAAATATATAATTCTGTATTAAATTATTTAATTTTAAAAAACTAACATACAAGAAGTAATATAGAATTTAATTATCATGATAAAATATATACAATATGAAATTAATGTGTCATGATAAAATCATTATAGAAAGTTATAATTATAAATTTCTGATTAAAATTTATATTTGGAGGGTAGAATGTAAGATCATAATATTTTAGAATGTTTATTAATAAATTTCATGTATTTGGTATCTATTGAATCATGTTTCATAAAATTATAGAAAATAAAACTTTATTTAAAATATATTGAAAAATATAAAAAATATGACCATAAATAATTTTAAAAAAATGATGTAACACCCAATGGAAAATAATATAATTTAAAAATTGTAATGTTTTAAAGAGTTTATTTTTATAAAAAAATTATTTATTTTTTTATTTTTTTTCAAATATAATTTTTTTAATTTCATTATTAATATTTTATTAATTGTAATTATTTCATCAAATTTTAATTTTAAAAATAAATTATCGTAAATTTTTTATAGTTTTATGAAATAATTAATTTTTTGGTGATTTGGGATAAATGTTTATTTTACAAAAAAAAATTATGAAATTTTCATCACTAAATAATAGATTCGATTTTAATAAAAAAATTATTATACTATGTATATATTTTTATGAAATAAATTTTTAAAAAACACTATAATAAAAATATAATTTTTTGTTTAAAAATTTAGAAATCTATGTAATGCATTTAATCAAATAAATAATAAATTTTGTTCTTCATTTATAATCAATTATTCTCTATGTTCAATTAAATTTTGGTTTCATTATAAAGTAAACTATCAACAATATTATCTATTATAAATTTATTATTTCTATGGTAATCAAAATTATACATTATATTGGTGTTAAATCAATATTATGCTTAATGAGGATATTAGTACTTATAAAAATAGTTTATATTTATTTTTAGTCTCTTATTTTTAAATTAATTTTTCACCCTTATATAGATTAAATATATTAAAATTAATTCCATATTTTTATTCATAATAATTAATTTTATTTAAAAATTACTTTTTAATTTTTAGAAATATTGAATACCTTCCTTACAATGAACCTTATCAGCCCAAAAAAAATTCTGAAGGTTTAATAAGTTAGTTTCTCTAAGAGGAAATATTATTAAGTTATTAAAGAATATAACTATATTTTCTATAATGGATATATTTAGACCCCACCTAATACTATATTCAAAAAATTTCCTAGTTATTTCCACATTACATGATTATGTAATTTTTTATATATTATAAAATTAATATAAACAACAATTTCATAATCTCAATTACAATTTTTTCAAGATAATGTTTAAAATATATAATATTTATGATAGGTAATTAATCATAATAGTTATTATGAATAAATTAAAATTAGTTTTTTGATTAATTTATGATTTTAAAATATAGTATAATTACATAATAAGCTAACATATCATTGCCATTGTTCTTATTGAAGTAGTGGAGAATACAAAATAATTAAAACCACTATAACAATATTTAATTAAAAAATAATAATGAATTAATTAAAATAATAATAAAAACATTTCCAAGGATATAATGTATTGTAAATTGTCTAAAATTTCATCCATGTTCCATTTATGATCCAATTGTAAAATGAAAAATTGTATTGGAATAAATTTAATTATTTTAATTTTTAAAAAACACCATATATTTATTCCATTAAAATGGGAAATTATTGAAAATTTAAAAGGTATATAAGAGTTGAGATTCCTCTATAAATGTTCCCAAATTACACTTTAAAGTTAATCTAATACGTTCCAAGTCATCTGGTGTGACCATAATAAAATTTCATAAAATGAAATATTTTAAATTTTAATGAAGCTAAAAAATAGTAGGTAATCATTTTATCGTATTATTTTAGGATTTTTTGTTCACAAACGACCAAAAAAATATTCCAAAACCATTATAATATATTTTAATATGTATCCTTACTATACATAAATATTTATATGTTAATTTAAGAACCATAATATATCGCATATCAATATAATACGAAATGTAATGTTGCTCATGTGTGCACAATGACTACCACATATATTATGTCATATAATTATTTTTATAGAAAAAAATTATTAATATTGATTATACAAAAAAAATATAATGAATATATATGATATTAATTATATTATTGTTATTCTAAAACTATATATTATTTTTACCTTCAATATATTACATCTATTTAATATTAAAGACATCACATGTGTGTACATAATATGTATTGTATCCAAAAATTGGTGTAATTTATTTCTCATTATCACCTTACATGGATGTTTTTGAAATTATATATAATAAATTGATATTATATTTAGGACATGATTATGATTATTGAGACATGTATACGTTGTATAGACTGGAAACATCCAATAAATATATATATTGAAAATGGAACAATTGGGAGAAATATATTGATTTTAATGATGAATATTTAACAAATTAATTCCTAGAAATTATAGGGTGATTTTATTTTGTAATATTAGTATGACCGTGTTTCTGAAATATATTAATAATAAAATATAAAATTTTATCGATGAGGTTATAGAAATTATAAATCATGTTATGACTTATAGAAGGGTTATTTTTAACTCAATTTCATATCATGTTGTTTTACCACTTACTTATTGATTATGTTCTCGTAGGATATTTTGTGTTTGATCTCTAATAGTTTATTATGTATTTTTACTAATTTAATGTTGATATAAATTTTTATCCCAAAAACATTTTATTGATTTATCTCTATTTCAATTTATATTAATATTTATATGGTTTATTTACCTCAATTTCCCTTTATTTAGATATGTAATATTGTCACAACGTAATTTGTTATGTATGGTGTATATACATCCCAGAATTTTATAATATGATTAATTTCATGAAAATATATTGAATTATAAATTCATCAAAACATACATCAATCATGAGTTTCCATTTAAATACAACCAATGTTGTAATAGTTTATGTTACGATCACACTTTTGTTTGGAATTGTTTATCTTACCATATTTATAGTAAATGATTTATTATTTCTATTTTAAACCCCCTATCTTTTATTTTTCTACATTTATTTAGAGGTTTGACATTAATTGGTACAATAATCACACTATGGATAGTTAATAACACGGTAAAAATGTTCTAATGGAAATCCAACCTCATTTTTCGTATTTTAGTCAAGAATCATTCTTATCCATGTGGAATTATTTGAAATATATTTATGTTAGTTATTATGCATAAATATATCTTTTAAATGAAATATTAAACAATTATATAAATTTTCATATTTAGTTAAATTATTATTTTTAAATGTTTTCTGTATAAATAACTTTTAAGATTTAAAAACTGTCGAATAAAATGTATTCCTTTTTACATATACTAGTATGAATGATTTTTCCCACTATTTTCCATTTATTTATCTTGAATCATCTTTTACTTGTTTTTAGGGATTTATAAGAAAATCATATTATATTTTATATAAAATTAGTTTCCCCGGTTATAAAAAAAATGAGAGAGTGTCCCTTATTGTTTAAATCATATTTGAAATGATTATATATATATATTTATCATCTATTTCAACATAAATTACCTATTATTATACTTCATTATTTCTAATGATACTATCAAATATTCTTCTTTATACTTCTAGAGATGATTTTTCATAACCATTATCATGAAACATGTTTTTTCAATGGGTTGATTATGTGAATGTAGAATCATTAATATTATATTTATTTGGAACACATAAGTTTGGTTTATTATTCTATGATGGGTGGTTTCACTATATATGTATAATTTATTGTATAGAGGTGTTATGTATCATTTTATTTTTAAGGAAATATAATAATTTTTTTTGATAAAATTTATGTCAAGAATCATATAATAATTCCAAATTCAATATAATAAATGACACTTAAAATACTTCCCAGTACATCACACTATGTGATTTTGTAGATTCTTCATAATACATTATTGTATTTGAATTTGGTGACCATTCAAAATCAATTTTGATATTGGGTTTATGTTGAGATACATAATCAACAATTATATTATTTATTATTATTAGGTTTTTTGACACATTCTTATGTTTTAACCATTGTTACATAATGTTTTTCATGGAAAATGATAATTGTTTAATTTTGATTCACTTGGTTCATGTTATAATTTTGTAATCTAATTACTCATATTTTTATAAAATTATTTATATGTATATTTTATTCCATGATCATGATTATATACTCATGACTTCATTCTCATTATATAATTATATATTCTCTTTTAGTGATACCTTATGTGTTTTCACATACCGAGCATCTGAGCTCAGCATTTTTTTGATTACTTTTCATTAGGATTTGAATAATTGTTTATTGTTGGATATTTCTAAGAAGTGTAAGAAATTAAAATAAATTTTTGAACATGATGATTACATTTTATCGAATTGGAAAATATCGATGTAATGACAGACTATCCCTCAGATGATTAATATATATTAATTTTATGTAATTGTTTTTCCTAGTTCCGGAAAACTCTACTCTAAAAAGGTAACAAGTATGTATGTGTATTAATATTGGTTGTGGATATTATAGTTATATGGTTATGTTGGGTAGCTTATTTTTTTAATCAACAGTTGTATGTAAATAAAATGTTTTTATTACTACATTCCAGTGTATAAGTCAATTGAATTATTGCATTATCCTACCGTATAATTGAAATAACTATATTAATGAATTATTTCATTACTATATTCAAATATATTACATTTTATACTACCCCATTATAATATTTCATTACACATGTATTAGTTTGTTGGTTTTAAACATGTTTGGTAATGGAAATATCATTATTTGTTCTGTAATTACATTTTAATTATTAAATGATTTTTAATTTTTTTTTACTCATTTTTATTCAATTATTATCATATTATAAAACATAATAAATTAAATTTATAGGTAATTATTTCAATAAAAGAATAAAATATGAATATTTTTAGGTTAATTTACTTATATAATCAAATTACAATATAATGATCGTTGACTTTTTTCACCATGACATAATTAATATTTTTAACATAAAGTACTCTATAATATCATATATTAGTATTTTTGTCATGATACTCATTGGTATTAGAAATAGGGATGATAGTGCCACACCATTCATGTGGCTTGTTGATCCTACCCAAATATGAATATATTATAATAATGATTTTTTATGTATATAGAGTTAAATAAAATTAATATATTTTTCTAAAAACCATCATATTATTTATGTAAAATAATTTTATTTTATAATATGTTTTATAATGAGTGGTGGTAAAAAAATTAAACATGCTGGTGAAAAAATAATTACATAAATTTACGAATCCATTAATTCTGGAAATAGGTTTGTTTGTAAGGAAGGGTTTGTGCTTCTATCATTGAACTATAAACTATTATGTGTATAATACTTTTTTCAAATAGGAAAATAAGAATTTATTTATTAGATACTCTGAGTAAATTTTTTTTCTAAAGGGTTTATTATAAATGCAATTTTTTGTATCAATTATTGAAATTCTCTTAATTTAATGGATTAGATTTACATTTTAAAATTAATGATGATAAAAAACATAAAAAATAGAGGTAGAATATGTTTTTATCAATATTTTTCTCTCAAACACATTTATATTAACTATTTTATGATATTTTGGTTTTAATCGTATTATTTTAACCCCCTCTTCCTCATTTTTTCTTTATCATGATAACTCCTTTTTTACATATATAACCTAATCTTATGTAAAAAAAGGATAATTTACCCCTTATATAAATTATTAATTACATATTATAAAATTCGAACAAATTTAGTCAAATTCAATTTATTAATATGTGAAATTTATTTTTAATATAACTTTATAAAATATATCTGCAACTATATTTAAAAATTTAAAACATTAAAAACTAAGTGTTCTTAATCTAATTTAGTAAAAATATAATATTAAATAAATTATTGGTAAATATTATCATATAAAAATATATAATAAATTTAAATAGAATCATACATAAATACAATTAAATTTAGCTTATTAAAATTAAAATTTTTAATTAATAAAAATCAATTTTTATAGAGATATATTTTTATCCCTATAATAATTATGTTTTTATTATTTTCTATTTAATAAGAATTTTATTATTTCTAATTTATTTATATATATATATCAATTTTAATGGAAATAATTCTTTAATATATATCAAATTAATTTATCAAAATGGATGTATGCTATATAGAGATAATAATTACATAGAAAATAATTTTCTTTAATATTAAATTATTTTATATTTATTATGGGAAAACTATAAATATATGAATGATTTTTTATTCACAAAATAATAATTTTCATTTAAAACTTAATATATAAGAAATTTAACCATTATCTATAAATATTTAGTATGTAGTTAAAAAAATTTCAATATATAATTTTCTTATCCACAAATCATATAAATAATATACCTTATAGATCTGTAATTTTTTGGATTTTATTATTATATTCTAATAACGAAAATTTTAATTTAATTTTTTGTTATAAAATATTTTTATATAAATTAAATTTGGTAAGATAAAAAATTAATAATAATTGGAATCTTACTAATAATTTTTATTTCAAAAAAATAAATTATTTCTTTTAATTTTTATTACAAATATAATAATTTAATTTTCAAACAGTTTTAATGAGGATTAATATTTTTTGACATATAACTATATATATATATATATATATTATCAATGATTCTAAAATCATAAAACTTTTACGAGTAATATAACAAAAAATAATATATTTTATTATAATGACCTTTAAACAAATATTTTACACTAATTAATGGGTAATGACCATACATGAGATTTATTAGTTGTGTAAATATTATTGTTTTCTAATTATTTTTTAAATTTAAATTTTATTACATTCTCGGATGAAAAAATTCATTTTATATTATAATAGTGGTTTATAGTAAATTGTTCCACATACATTTGATATATTGTCCCATTATTAGTGGATATAGAGATGTTAGATTGGTTCTTATCTTCTATTAATTGTTTTCTAGTTCAAAAACGAGGAAGGTATAAAAAACAATGAATTATAGAAATATATTTATAGAAAATATTGTTTTTCAAATCAAATGAATTGTTGAAATTTTTATATTTTTGAAAAAACCTATTCAACAAGAACATGGTCTACCATATTCATAATAATCCTAAAAAAAGTACTAAATGAATTCCAAATGTGAAACTATTCATGAATTACTTTTTTGAAAAATTTGACCCCTATGTACCAAATATTGATGAAAAAATCGTTATATTTCGATTTACATTCTGAATAATATTTTTTATAACAAAATGGGAAAATTTCATCCAAACAATATGATCACCCCCCCCCCCAATATATTACATAGCTTCATTATAAATGTTTTATTTTTATATAGAAGAAAATGAAAAAGTAAATATTATAGTAGTTAAGGAATCCCTAGTATATGAATAACAAAGTAATTTCTAATCCAATAAAAGAATATTTTCATTAATAAATTTTGGAAAAAATATTTAATGCAATTATTATTCTATATGACACTTAAAAGATCCCAAAAAATCATCCCAAATTTATGTGTTATTTTTGTATTAAATTCTTAATGTATTAAAATACTTCTCAAATTGAATGGTTTTGATTCTAGTTCATTAAATATTTATGGAAAAGCTAAAATGAATCAATAAATAATAAAATAGTCTCTTCTTAGGTAATTAATAAACATCTAAATTTATAATAAACTATCTGGATTCTCTATTTTATTTTATGAATAATTTAATTAATCATCATAAAGGGTTTCAGAGGACCAAAAAATAATGACATATATTTTTCCTCATTTTAATACAAAAACAACTCAAACTACTCATTCAAAATCATCACACATTATATCAAATGACAAATTATTTTTTAGTGATTTTAAAATAACAAATTTAGAAAATAAAATCTTTATCATGAATGGATATTTATTAAATTATTTTTCAAATGAAAATTACATTTAATGTTATAATAACAAACTCGCTGGAAATATGATAGAACCCAATATTATTAATTAATCATCTACTAAAAGTGAATTCTCTTAAATAAATCAAATGTATTTAATATAATTTCATTTGAGTTACTAATAAATGAAATTATAATTAGTGGGTTCACATTAAATTCTCTAAAAGAATTAATTCTACTATGATTGTTCCACTATTATTCATGAAATGTAACTTCTCATAATTAATTTCCTCTTTAGTTGATTTTTTTGAAAAAAAAAATTAGATAAATAATCCAAACTAGAATGAAATAACTTAACAATATTAGTAAATTATTTTAAAAATAATTTATTTCCATTATCCATAAATTCATAAAATGCACTCATTATACAAAATTTTATATTGTATGTGGACATATAGATTCCAAAAATAGTCATATTATAGGAATCATGGAAATGGGATATGTAAATGTTGTCACATATTAGTCCTTATGTGCTATGGGAATTTTAAATTAAATGTTTCAACATCCGAGGAATGTTTAAATATGTGATTCTATCTATTTATTCAAACTGTTGAACTTATATTTTGAAAGGGTAATTATTATTCTTAGCTACATGAATAAAATATCATAATGTTAATAAAAATACACAACTAAATATTTATCTATAGATGGTTTCAGTATTGCATTATAATTAGTCATAACAGTTATACCACTCAGTTTAAGAATATTTTAAATAATCCCACCACTAAACAGAAATTAGTTTTCAAAAACATAATGAATCATTGTAAAATAAAAATCATCTAAATGTAAAGATCCTAAAGTTATTTGCATTGAAAAATATAACATATTTAGTGTTAAGTGAACCACTAAAAGAGTAAATAATTATATTATCATCGAAATACCCAACTAAAATCAATAAAACTAACAACCTTACTCCTTAATCCCCATGTGTGATTGATTTCATCCTACCAGATGAATATTTCATTTCATACATTAATTTGATAAATAATATACAATAGATATTCCATTTTTCATGTGAGGGGGATATTACCCAATGATTATTACAGTTATATCTCCTATAGACTAGGGTTATAAAGCCTAAAAATTACAGGACCACTACCAAATACCATTTCAACATCTTTTTTTAATGGTTCCATGACCATAATTTTCATTATATACCACATAAACTTAACCCCATCAATTTATAACCACCCCATCACCTCTCAAGATAACCAACACATGTGATGTATCATGGTAGTTCATTCCACTGCAAGATTGGATGTTTGAGAACACCTAGTGACCGAACATTTTGATGATATATATAAATATATTTATATGATCTACAATTGTATTGAGTATTTTAGATTTATCCTTCCGCCTAATTTGATAGTCAATATCATTAATAAATGATTGTAAAAAACATCATAACTAATATGTAGCCACAATTAAAATTGTTCATTTCTTCAATATGTGCCTCTCAAATAATACATCATCCAATATCAAATACAAGGAAAAAAAATTTGTATTGTGTGGATGAACTAGAAAAATCATGATTCCATTATTCCCAATAGTATTTCACACAAACCAAATGATAATTATCCCCATGTTAATTTCCAAGAATGTTCCCCGTGAATCACATGCTGTCACATTCAAAAAATATTTCAGAGACAGTTTTGAAATTTGATTCATTGGAAAATCTACATTTGGAATCTAAATTGATAAATTATATTATCACCACTACTTTAGTGAGAATTAAAATGGTATAGATATGTAATTCTATGAAAATATTTTTCATAAATATTAATTTTCACCTTGCATTCCATGTATAACCCCTCTAACCCCAATTCAAATTAATGATATTCCATAAATCTACCACCATAGAAGACCATAGTGTAGAGGTAGTGAAGAGTGTATGGCCCAAGCCGTAAACATCACATAATCATGAATTATTTTAATAATTAACATTAAGGATATTTTCATGTTTATAGATTTTGATAATTATGCCATAACTTATATATAAATGTTTTATTATTACAAATTATACACTTCTAATACATATCCATTTTCACTCATAAAACAAAAACATTAAAAAAACATTGTTTCGTTTCATTCTTAAAGATAAACCATTTACATGATCCCATATATGAAACAAATCACATTTAAATCATGTGAAAAAATTTCAAAACTTTTATTGAGCATAAAAATCTCAGTGAGGGACACACAATGAATGAAAACTATTAGTTTTTTAAAACAACATTTAAACCATATATAATGTATCATAACTAATACTTTTTACCATTATGAAGTACTAAATACTCTCCAATGAATAAAAATTTAATTTCATACCTCTTTTTATACAACATATTACCATAAAACCCAATAAAATCACACATAACATATAAAATATATAGATGGGACATAATCATATTTAAATGAAATAACTATATGGTCGACTTACACAGACATTATTACAAATGGAATAGCTATACGATCGACATCCATACACAATTAATTTTATATTATAATGTAAACACTTGTAATTTATAGATCATAGAACAACCCATAATTTTTTTTATCACGTAACCACTCATCATTGGATTATCGCGTAACCATCCATCAAATTACCAAGTACTATTGTATAATCATATAACATGAAATATTGAAAATATAAAAATTTCACTGATAAAATTAAATTTATAATCACAATAAATCATTTCAAGATATTTAAATAATAAATCCCATTCAAAAATAATATTCAATATGAAATCACCTAAAAATATAATAATGGATTTATTTTCCTTCAAAACAATTAAGTTTTATAGTGGATGCCAAATAACGATTGCAGCGGCAGAGAGGTCATTGTCATTGAAAATGATAAAAATATTCCTTTTGTTGTTTTGTAAAATGATTCGTAGAAAAATAATCTCTTTTAATGAAATTTATATGTTAATGGGGTTTATTATACACTGTGTATAACATTTAGCTGTACATTAACAAAATATGCATCAATGAAAGGAGATTGAGACGAATTCCCGTACACCATGTCTGACTTCACTTGTTTATTATTTAATTTTCAGAATAATAAACATAATTTAATTTAAACTTTTATAAAAACATTTTTTATGATTATTATACATTTTATATATTTTATTACCATGTTATAAAAATTACATAATTATTTAAGTTAATATTGGATGTTTTGTCCATATTGTCTACTTGAGTCAAAAATGATCTTTTTATAATTACAATTTATCCATGTTGTAAATGTTAAATTATATCAAAAATATTTTTAAAATATATATTATATATATCAATTATATATATATTTATAATATTCCATTACTTTTGAATATATGAAATGAAATACACAGTGTAGGGACACGGTAAGTCGTACGTATGCATGAACTCTACTTTCATTGCTATTTCATATTAAATGGAATGAAAACATAATGCTAAATAGGTATATTATAATTCCAGTATTATATAATATTTTATATGTTACATATGTTTCTTAACTCAATACATTATATGTCCCATAAATGGCATGAACGGGTCATATCATTTTGAGGGGGAAGAAGTCAACACTCCCTGAAATGAAATTATCATTTATTACAGATCATGAAAAGGATAACGGTATGTTTTCAATAAATATTAAATAATAATAAATACAATATAAACATAATATATATCATATGGATATACTTCCATTATAATGGGCATTGTGATATGTGGTTGGATAATATTGAACAATCATCATTTTTGAGGTAGAAGTTTGCCGTCCACAAAAACAGTATGTTCCATACCCTTTGGACAGTGGTATGTGTACGTCTAGTTAAAATAATTATCATAATAAACCTACTATTTTAAGGATAATATTTTTTATTTAGAGAAAAATTATGAATGTAATAGAGAGAGAATATGGAAAAATAATGGAAAAGAACTTGAGAGAATTCGTTACCTCATATCGGGTAACATATTTTGATTTGAGCCAAAGAGATTTCTTTAAATACATTCTTCTAGTATTAAGGCTTATAAGAAGAAGATTTGGATGTTGGGAGATTTTTGGAACAGAATTTGGATGATCCAATGGGATTTGTAGGTGTGAGTAATGGGTTAGAGGTGGTTTCCATTTATAAGAGGGAGGATGGTCATGATATGAATGTTTTGAAATATTATTACATTATAAATAGAATATCTATTTTCCAATGGTCCAAAACTCATTCAATTTGAAGTTAATATAGGTATTGTCTTAAATATCTTCAACCATTAGTTTTAGACACGTTTTGGATTCAAATTTAATCTTATCATTTTTAATTAACCATTAGTTAGCTTTTTTGACTCTTACGATGTCTTCTAATATATTAATACTATATAGTTAATATAGTTACCGTAAAATTCCAATAGAACATCATGTGGTTAATTAATCACATTTTAATTATTATCTATGTAATTTAACTGAATATTATATTTTTAGGAGTATTGTATCATTTAATAAAATTGTATTTGTTGTAGAAAACTCAATTATGTCAATTTATATATTATTAATACCATCACTTTTAAAAATATCCCTAAAGCATTATTACTTCGAAAAACGTTAATAAATTAAAAAATAAAAAGTCACACAATTCCCTAAAATTACTAGATGTCATGAAAAGATTAAAAATAGATTTATTTTAATATTTATAATGTCATTTATTTAAAACATTCATTTATAATTTTATCACTACATCATCTTTATGTCATAAATAAATTTATTTATTTGATATCTATAAATTATATATGAACTACCATGATGAAGGAAATAATATTATATTTCTAATGTCTTTTATAGTAGATGAGATCTTTAATATAACCCCATATAAATAAAATTTAGTAAAATAGAAATGTATATGTCAGATTTTCCTTAACATAAAATTAAAAGTAATTAAATGTCATCATCACACGTATGTGGATCCATGGGGTCCTAAAATCAACCCAAGGATGCCCTTGGTCGGAAATATCTTATACAATAGTATTAGAACAAGTTTTAGTGTAATTTCATATTATTATAATATTATTTGTTTACCCTTATTTTCCAGATTTACTGTTTAATCATGGTAAATAAAATACTTTCTAAAGATACTATTAACAATGTATAAATAAGAATGTTACATATTTAAAAAAAAATTCCTCATGATTAAAAATATGAAATCCATTTTTCAAAATACAAAACATAGAAGATTCAAAAATTAATTTAAAATCAATTCCAGTTGTCAAAACCAACAATTGGGTTCTTAAGAACAATAAAATACAAAAGATTGACATATGTTTATATCCAATTTCAAATTGAAATTACATAAAATGACCAACATTAAATTAGATAATTAAAATATAATGAAATTACACTTAAAAACTAATTACACTATAATAATTCACATTAAGGATCTTCTCATATTTTGAGAAATAGATAATTTGGTAGTGACATATACATAACAGCTTTATTATTAAAAAGTATACACTTCTACTGACTATCCATTTTAACTCATAAAACAGAAAATTAATAAAACATGGGTTCGTTTCAGGCTTAAACATCACAACATTTCATTTATCCCTTAATTGACTCTATTTACATTTAAATCCTATGAAAAACATTTCAAAACATTGAATGAGCATAAAAAGCTCAGTAAGGGTTTCGCAATGAAAGAAATTTTTTTTCTTTTTTAAAATAACATGTAAAATGAGAATAGAATATCATAAGTTATACATTTCACCTTTATAAAGTAGTAAATTATCTTCACTGAATAAAATCTCGTTCATTAAATTTTTTTAACAAAAATATTTCCATAAAACCCATAGAAAGTACACATAACATATTGAAGGTAAATATGGGACATAATCTTACTTAAATTGAAAAACCATTTGTTCGACTTCCAAAAATCATTATTACAAATGAAATAGTCATACAACCGACTATTAAACCCATTCATTTAAGATTATAACATAACTACTCTTCTATGGTTTATCATGAAACCACCCCTAATTAGTGTTATCCTATAACCACCCATCAATGGTTTATCATGTTACTACCCATAAAATGTCCAAGTTCCATTATATAATCATAAAAAAAATATTGCAAATATAAATATTTCACTAATAAAATGTAATTTTAAATCAAAATAAATAATTTCAAGATATAGAAATAATATATAAATTTTAGAAATTAATATCAATATGAAAACACCCAAAAAGGGAATAAGATACTTCTTTTCCTTTTAAAAATCATTAAGGCTTATAGAGGATGCCAAATGACGTTTACGATTGCAAGGATGTCATTATCACCGCAAATATTAGAAATATTCCTTTAGTTATTTAGAAAAATACATGGTTGAAAAATATTACCTTTTAAGGAAATTAAATTTTAAAGGGGTTTATTATACACCGTGTAAAAGAATGAGGTGTATATTATCAAATTATGCCTTAATGAAAAAATACTGAGTTGAAGTCCCTTACCTTGATTCCAACATCACTCGTTCGATATTTAATTTCTATATTAATAAACCTAAGTTAATTTGTACTTGATTCATAAACTTTTTCAAGTTTATTATTCTTTTTATAACAGTTATTACCAAGTTATAAAAATTTCATAATTATTTATGTTAATAATATTAGTTTTTTCGATATAGGGTATTTGATTTGAAAATGTTATTGTTATAATTATAATTTTTCCACATAGTAAAAATTCCATTATCTCCAAAATATTATTCATTTATATATGATATATATATAATATATATTTATTTATAATATTCCATTACATTTGTACATAGGAAATGAAATACACCGTTTATGGAGGCGATAAGCTGTACGTATGCAAAAACGATACATTCATTTCTATTTAATATTTAATAGAATGAGAACATAATGATACATAGGTTCAAAATAATTATAGTTTAATATCATATTTTATATATTACATTAGTTTATTAACTCTATCTTTTATATGTTCCATGTATGGCAAGAACGAGTCATGTCACTTTGATGGGGTGGTAGTACGCACTTCCTCAAATTAAAATTATCGTGGTTACACATCATGAAAATATTAAATGCATTCTATAAATAAAAATTACCAAAGAATAAAGATAATATAAAGATAATATATATCATATAAATATAGTTCCATCATAATTCCCACCATGATAGGTTTTAGAAGATGATTGAACAATCATTGTTTCATGACGCAGTAGTTCACTGTCCACATAAAACAGTTAGTTCTATACAAATTAGAAAGAGGTGTGTGTAAGTGTAGTTATAATACATATAATAAAAACTGACTAGTATATTTTTTATATTGGTTTTGTTATGTAAACAATGAATAATATGATCATATTAAGTGGAGAACGAAAAATAATGGAACGAAACTTGAGAGAAGACATTACCTCAAATCGGGAAACATCTTTTGATTTGAGCCAAATGGATTTCTTGAAATTCTTTATGCCAAACTTAATGCTTCAAAGAGGGATAAAGGGTAGATGGGAGTATATTAGAGAATAATGTTTTCAAGCCATGTCTCATAGGAGGTGTGATTAATTGGTTATAGTTGGTGTCTTTTTATAAGATGGATGAAGTGAACTTTAGGGATGTTTTCAAATCTTATTTTATTATAAACTGAATTTCAATTTTCAAAAGGACAAAAACTAATTTAATTATTTTTTTAGATGATTATTTTGTAAAATCCTCCCAACCAATATTTTTTAGACATGTTTTGGTTTCAAATTCAACATAATCATTTATTTATAAACCATAGTTAATTTATTTGACTCTTACCATGTATGCTTGTATATTCATACTATATAGTTAATATAGTAACTATAAAATTATAATAGAACCTCATTTGGATAATAAATGGAATTTTCAACATTATATGTGACATTTTTACTATTCCTATAATTTTAAGACTTTTATATCATTTAATAATATATATCTTTTTTCTAAAACTCATTTAGGACAATTTCTATATTATTAATATCATGAATTTTATAAAATTTAAATAACAACATGATTCTGTCTATGAAACTAAATTTATTAAAATAAAAAAATTCATAAAAATTCATAAAATTATCATATGGCATAAAAAGTTTCAAAATAAATTTATTTAAATTTTTATAATCTCGGTTATTTAAAAAAATCATTAATAAGTTAGTCACTACATTGTCATTGTGTCATGAATAAATTTATTTATATGATGTATAAAAATTATAAATAAGATATCATGATGTATGTAGATGTTATATATTTCTACGGAATATTTATAGTCAAAGAGATTACTTATATAGCTCCGTATATTTTTTTTAATAAAATATATATGTTTAAGTTATATGTTTTCTTATCTTTAAATTAAAATAAATTACATGTAATTATCACACCCAAGTAAGTCCATGATGTCCAAAAATTTACATGAGGATGCCAATGGACAGAAATATCTCATCCAATATTATTAGGACATGTGTTAGGGTAATTTAATGTTAATATAATATTTTTTATTTACCCTTATTTACTAGATTTAGCTTTTAAGCATTGTAAATTAAATATTTTCTAAAGTTAGTTTTCATAGTGTCTGAAAATAAAAGTTACCTATATAAAAAATATTATAATCCTAATTAAAAATATGGAATACATTTTTTAAAATTCAATCCACAAATGTTAGTTAATTTAGTTTAAAATTAATTCTCATTTTGAAAACCAAAAAACATGTTTTTTAGAGGAGAAAACCAACAAAAGATTCACAATTGTTTATGTCCAATGTCATAGTGTAATTAAATAAAATGATGAATATTGGATTAAATTAAAAATAATATTCCAATTAAACATTAAAACCGATTAACAGTACAATCTAACTATATAAATAAATGTAATGTCCCGGGGTTTTGGGATCCATTACTTGGTGAAAATCTGATGTTCGAGTGTTCTCGGTGGAGTTTAAGACCCCAATCGGTAGCCTTGGCCTACCGGTAGCCATGGCCTACCTATAGCCTCGGCCAACATGAAGCCTTGGCCTACCAGTAGCTTGGTCTATCGGTAGACCTAGCCTACCAATGACCTTGGGCTACCGGTAGCTCTCGCTTACCGGTTACCTTAGGGTACCGGTAGCTCAACGGGTTTTATAACGACCCATACATTTCATACATTGTTATTACGTCAAAATTGAAACACACTTATTAAAACATATACCGAAACCATGAATGGACCATTTATGTATATTGTCTTTAAAAATTGGGAAACATAAACAACTGGTTCATAAATATTCTACCTTGTCTCCCATTTATTGTATCATATGTAGAGTCCCTTTTGGCATATCATACTCTTTCTGGGCTGGGAAAAAGAAAACATACAAAATGGAGAGCTCAAATGCTCAGTAAGGGTAAAAAAATATCAATCACACCATATTCATTAGAACTTAACATTTTTGAAATCTTAACCTGAATAAGAGATCATAATTTCATAACATGGGATAAATCATAGTAGTGAAATTTAATCCCAATAATCATAAGGTGATACTTTGGGGAATATACACATAATAACAGATAATCATTTCTTAGTAGTCAAGACTCATTTCCCAGACTATCATAGCGGACAAAGTCCCTTTCTGAAACGAGTTTACTCCACGTTTCAGTCCTGTATCACTGATCTAGATTAACCTGCCATTCCAGCGATGTCTATCTCATGAGATATAAATATTTACCCAATGCATTGGAGAGAGATATAGGTCCCACCCATCTCATAATGATACCATTCTTATGCATGCCACAATATCATAAATCACACATCATAGCATACCCCATGTAATAAAAATCAGATTCATAAACATCATGCCATTATTACATAAATCATATAATATAAAAGGACTTCATAAAAATAATTCCATCATAACATAATCAAATGAATGTAAAAATAGAGATATAAATAGAACCCTATATTATCATAGATGGAATATAATTTTGACAAAATGCTTGAACTCCATTCTTGAGGAAAATATCCTTGCTACTTCAAAAACATTTTTCCTTTCTTAACATGTTATACAATTTTAAACTAAAAGATGTCAATTAAAAATAAACATGATAAATTATAAAGGACGCTTCATGGAAATAATGTTATATAAAATCATAAAAATCCATTCATGCCACATAAGTAAAAAAAACATTCTTCTCATACTTTGGCCGTAAAAGTCAAAAAAGTACCTCGTACTAAAAATGACAAAAGATTCCTTTCATATAATTTACTAAAAACTCACAAATGGGTAAAATTAGATTCAAACAATTGTAGGAGGATAGAAATAATATTACATATTGATGAAACAAGGATGTGGATGATACATATTCCCTAGTAAATTCTGAATTATAAACTATCTGAGATAAAAAGGAGATTGCGAGATTTTCCCTTACCATAAGTCCGATTTGCGTTGTACGTGTCCGAACATCCTGTATAATGATTTAAATAATGTTATTGACTTATTACAAAATCTTACTCATTTTTATGATATCATATATGGTCATATTCTTAGCTTCGTATTTGTAATATTTCATTGTTACTTATTATTTGGTTGTTTAGTGCTTTTTGTCATTATGCGTGTTTGGTCGAATAAATTCTCATTCGTCTTTTTAGGTTATAGATTTCTCATTTCAAGAATGTTATTAGTGTAATATATATCATATTTATTCATTCAATTAATTTATATAATCATTATTCAATGATGATCATGTGGAACGAGTTGCATCACATCATGGGGACGGTGGGTCGTGCGTACGCACGAGCGATGATATCATTCCCATGATTGTGGATTTGTATTGAAGTGTATGTATAATATTTCAGAATAATATATAATTATTCTTTACAGAATTACACCCATTCAAGTAAGGTGGTGGGGGAAAATAGATTTCACCACAGCGTAGAGATGGTATTCCGTACATACACATGCGCGGTGATTTCATTTTCTGTAGGATGGATAGAAGGTGAAATAGGGTTGTTTCTTATTTATAATAATATATCAGTATATGATTGATACGGCTGTTATTACTTTATAATGAAACAAATAAAGAAGAGGATGTAGAAGATGAAATAAATTTGAAACAATCGGTAACAGACCTTACCTCTTCTTTGAAGCGCCTCTTATTAACCTCCTCTTAGGGCACTAAAGAAGGTCTTTAAAGAAGACCAGAACCTCTAGGATGTTTCTAGGGAAGTGGAGAAGAGATATTGGTTGGGGTTGGCCGAGCTTGATGTATCAAAGTGGTGTGAGGAGGAGAGGGATGAGGTGTCCTTTTATAAGGGTGGAGAGGGGCACTTTAGGAAGAACTTAAAATATTGTTTTATAATAAAGTCATATTCTGTTTTTAATAGCTCCAAACTGATTTATTTAGAAGCTAAGGTGGGGATGGGTAGAAATCCTCTCAACCAATATATTTTAGGCAAGTTTATGTTACTATTTCAAACTTATCATTTAGATTTAACTCTATGTTAAATAATTTAACTTTTATCGTGTATTCTTGTATTCTTACACTATATGGTCAATAAACATATTATAAAAAGAAAAAAGAACCCCAAGTGGTTGATTATTAATATATATAACCTTATATATGTAATTTTTCCTATCATTATATTTTTAGTAATAAAATAACAATTAATAATATAATATTTGTTTTAAAAACTATTTTATGTCAATTATGACACTATTTGGTAATTGATTTTTGTGAAAATCATAAAATCCTGATTATTTAGAAAAAAATTAATTAAATCAATAATAATATGTCATATTAACCTATAAAGGTAGTGTAATTCATGAAAAGTCTCAAATTCCATTTATTTGGGTAATTATAATATCAATTATGTTAATATTTCCTTCAAAAAGTAATTACTGCATCATCATTGTGTCATAAATAAATTAAATTATTTAAAGTTTAAAAATTATAAATAAACTAACATTATGTAGGAAATCTTTTTAGCTTTCTAATGAATATTTTTAGTCTAATTTATCTTATTTATAACTCCTATTAAAAATGTTTTAGTTATTAAACTTTGATTACAACTATTTTAACTCTTCTTTAAGTAAAATAATATTAAATATCCTTATCTAATCCAAGTGGACCTATATGGTCATATTTTATTCCTAAGGTGGTTTTTGTTAGAATTAAACTTATCAAATAGAATTTGGACATGTGTTACGGTAATAATAATATCATTTTTACCCTTAATTACCCTATTTACATTTAACCGTTGTAAAAAAAAGAAAAAAAGTTACTATTCGCCAAAAATTATATTTATCTTATTGAACCACATTTTATTCCTTTATATTAACTATGTCCCTCGGATTTTCGAAATTCCACTTACAGAAGCGGTAAAACTATGTTTTATGTAAATTTTCAAACTCTCCTGAGAGGTGGGTAAAAGACGATGGAATGTTAAATAAAATTTTTATATATCTAAATTTATTATTAAATGACTAAAATGAATTTTATTGAACTTATATAGGTATTATGTATCAATTTTGATCTAAAATAAATATAAAATAAATAATTATTTAAATAAAAAGTAAATTTTTAAATCGTAACGTAGTGTTTTCACTATTCATCAAAACATGAATGTTTTCAGAAAAGTATAAAAATTTCACCCTTGGATAATTTTGATATTCCCAGTCGAAAAATTATGTCCATTTTGAAAGATAAAATTTATAACATTTCAAAAATTGGATATTAATATTCATAATGGCTAGTTTATATTATATTATAATAACATATTGTTGTTTAGTGAAACTCGGTATTGCGTACAACACATGCTATAGAGGAATGTTGCTCTTGCGTATAACGCAAGCCAAGACAGGGTTGTGTGTAGTGAAAGATTCCTTTGATAATGCATATAACATAAAAAAAATATTTCTCATAAAAAACTCGGGTGTTACATTCTACCCCCCTTAAAATGAATTTCACCCTCAAAATTCGTCACTTTGTAACAAATAGATGAGGATACATCTCCCTCATTATATCCTCAAGCTCTCATGTAGCTTCTTCTAATTGGTGGTTCCTTCTGAAAACATTCACCATGCGAGTGTCCTTGTTCCATATTTCTTTTCCGCTACGATCCAGAATCTCTATCGGTTGTTCTTTATAAGAAAGATCTTGCTACAGCAGTAAAACTTCTGATATGAGTAAATGTGAAGGATTGGGTATGTAATTTCTCAGGTGATATACATGGAACACATCCTGAACTTGAGAGAGATTCGTGGAATCACCAATTGATAAGATACCTTCCCAACATGATCAAGTATTTCAAAAGAACCGATATACATAGGGTTCAACTTTCCCTTCTTTCCAAATCTCATGACTCTCTTCCAAGGAGATATTCGTAAGAACACTTTATCACCCACTTCAAACTCTAGGTCTTTTCTTCAGTTATCGGTATAACGTTTTTGTCGACTCTGAGCTTCTCTTATGTGTTATTAAATAGATCTGTCCTTTTCTTCCATCTCATCAACAAGATCAGGTCGTAATAACTTTCTTTCCCCAACTTCATCCCAGAAAGTTGGAGTCCTGCGTTTCTTTCCATAGAGAGCTTCATAAGGAGCGATCTGAATACTGGAGTGAAAGCTATTATTATATGAAAAATTCCACCAATGGTAGGTTGTGATCCCAACCACCTTTGAAATCCATAGAGAAAGCTCTTAACATATCTTCTAGAGTGTGAATTGTCCTCTCAGACTGACTGTCTATCTGAGGATGATAAGTAGTGCTGAAACTCAACTCTGTATCTAGAGTATGCTGAAGACTTCGCCAAAACTTTAAGGTAAACCTCAGATCCTGATCAGATATAATGGAATGTGATACTCCAAGTAATCTTACCACTTCCTTCACATATATCATGGCAAGCTAATCCAGAGAGTAATCTTCTCTAATATCAATGAAGTGTGCCGACTTCGTAATACGATCAAATATGACCGAGATAGCAATCTTGCCTTTGGATGTTTTAGGAAGTCTGTTTACAAAGTCCATAGTGATGTTTTCTCATTTCCATTCGGGTATGGGTAATGGTTGTAACATCCCCTTAGATTTCTGTCTCCCAGATTTAACTTGCTGACAAACCAAGCATTGAGAGACATATTCAGAAACATCTCTTTTCATGACATCCCACCAGAAGTACTCTTTCATTTCCCTATACATATTCTTGCTTCCAGGGTGAATAGTGATTGAAGAACAATGAGCCTCATCCAATAGCTCCTTCTTTAATTCTGGGATGGGAGGAACACAATCCCGATTCATGGACATTATTATCCCATCACAATCAATTTTGAATTCAGGAACATTTCTCACCTTCTTTTGTAACTCAATATCTTCTTTTTGTGCCTCTTTAATCTTCAAATGTATAGATGGATGAACATTTATTTGAGAAAGGTAAGATTTTTCCCGTTTCCATATAATTCCACAATCCATCCTTTGTAAATACATAAATATTGGATCTTTTTTGATTATCTTCATGGATAAGAAAGCATGGTCTTGTCGACTTAATGCAACTGCCACCTTGTTTTCTTTCCCAGGGTGGTAATGAATTGAGCAGTCGTAATCCTTAATCAGCTCCAACCATCTTCTTTGATTCATATTCAGCTCCTTTTGTGTGAAAATATAATCTAAACATTTATGATCAGTATAAATATCACACCTCTCACCATAACGATAATTCCTCCAAATAATTAATGCAAATATTACCGCAGGTAATTCCAAATCATTAGTTGGGTAATTTTCCTCATGTATTTTTAAATGTCATATGGCATCAGCTATCACCAAATTGTTTTTCATGAGAACACACCCCAATCATTTCATGGATGCATCACTATCGATCACAAACATTTATCCACTATAAGGTATTGTGAGCACAGATGAACTGGATAATCTTCTTTTTAACTCCTTGAAATTCTCTTCACATTCCTCTGTCCAAACAAACATAACTGCTTTCCAAGTCAATTTAGTGACTGGGTTAGATAATCGTAAAAAATCATTCACAAAACATTGGTAATATCCAGCAAAACCAAGAAAACTTCAGATCTTAGTTTTTGTTTTTGGTCTCAACCATTTTTCAATAAACCCTGTTTTTGCTGGATCCAAATAAAACTCATCTTTTGAGATTATGTGACCCAAAAATGAAACTTTTTGAAGCCAAAATTCACACATGGTAAATTTGGCATAAATCTTCTCCTTTATCAGGGTCTTCAATACAATTCTCAATTGATCTTCATGTTCTTCCTTTCTCTTTGAATAGACAAGAATATCATCTATAAAGACTACCACAAACTGATCAATATAGTCTCTAAAGACTCTATTAATTAGATCCATGAAGATATTAGGGGAATTAGTAATAACAAATGGAATCACTATAAATTAATAGTGTCCATACCTTTTATAGAAATTCACCTTTGGTATATCCTCCCTTTTGACCCTTAATTGATGATACCCTGAACGATGATCAATCTTGAAAAGTATTGAGCTCTGCGTAGTTGGTAAAATAAGTAATCAATTCATGGGAGAGGATATTTGTTCTTGATTGTGATCTTGTTTTGTTCTCGATAATCAATGCAGAGTCTCATTGATCCATATTTCTTCTGAACAAACAGAACATGTGCTCCCCAAGGTGATGCATTAGGTCATATGAATCCCTTATCAAGATTCACATGGAGTTTCTTCTTCAATTCCTGCAACTCAATTGGGGTCATTCTATAAGGTGTCTTTGAAATAGATAAAGCACCCGGTTTGAGTTCTATTGAAACCTCAACATCACGATTTGGGGGAAGACCAGGAAATTCCTTTGGAAATACATCATCAAACTCTCATACAATGGGCATATTCTTAA
The DNA here is from genome assembly GCA_963277665.1 of Viscum album. Taxonomy (NCBI): domain Eukaryota; kingdom Viridiplantae; phylum Streptophyta; class Magnoliopsida; order Santalales; family Viscaceae; genus Viscum; species Viscum album. Next base: position 1,781,685,483 of record OY728119.1, on the reverse strand, counting down.
TCGTGAGTTTCTCTCCAACCATTTGAGATAAATAACCATCATTTAGTGTAATCAAGACCCATAAGATAAACGAAATTTCCACTGGAAGGTTATGTTCATCCTTGCATCGATAAACGATAATAGATTGATCTGGAATATGAAATGTGACTTCCCTTATTTGGAAATTGATATGAGATCCATATTAAGAAATCCAATCCATGCCAAGAATCACATAAAATTCCACTATAGGAAGGATCACAAGATTTTCAGGAATCACATTCCCACAAACTTCAATCCGAGAAGAGTTGTAAACTTTTGATCCAACTATTGTACCATTAGGGGTTGTCACAACTAACTCAATATCTAACTGTTGAGGTAATATGGAGATACCCATAGAAAATTATTTCGAAATAATAGAGTGGTTGGATCCAGAATCAAATAAAACATTTTCTAATTTAGAGTGGATGGTAAGTGTACCTTTCACCACATTGTTATCGTACTCCACATCGATGATAGAAATTGCATGTGACATTCCTTTGTCATTAGCCTTAAGAGTTTGTTGATGTCGATCATCATAAACAACCCTTGGATTAGGGCATTGATTTACATAATCCCCCTTTTCCTTGCACTAGAAACATTTAATTATAGGAGGTGTACACTTTGTAGCCTTTTCATTGTTCGTATCACTAGACATCTTCTTCCCATCATTGCGGAATTCCAATGCCCGATGACCTTATTTTCCACATTTGAAACATTTACATGTCTCTTTAAGACAACTCCCTCCAAGTTTCTTTCCACACATTGACCATAAAGGAAAACTCATTTTCTTATCAGTGTGCTCTTTAGATTTCCCTTTGAATTCCATTTTTCTCTTCTTATCAAACACATATGACTACTGGGTTACTCCAATATCTATCTCAACCTTGAGAGCACATCAAACGATTTCATCATAGCTATTGAAGTCCCTTATGGATAACGCCCTTCAAAGACTTGGTTTTAAGCCACTAAATAATCAATCGATCTTACTCTCAGGTTAGATATTAATCCTAGAACCGTACCGTCCAAGTCTTGTAAAATTTTCTTCGTAGGTAAAAACAGATTCATAATCCTTTTGCTTCGGTTCAAGAAACTCCTTCTCCATCTTTTCTCGAAGAATACAAAGGAAGTACATGTTTAAAAATAAGTTTTTGAACTCTTCCCATTCCATGGATTCTGTCACGACCCTGCCCGGTGGGGCCCGCGCTGTGACTCCCTAAGCCCGCCTATAATAGGCTAGGGGCTGGTGACTAGCACAGAGTAGGCATGTCACTAACAAGGGAGGCATTGCCTATGTACCTTTTATTTCCCCCCAACCAGTGTTTTCATGAACAAGATTGAAAAGTAGGTTATCAGTGTCCTGGTGTATGGATACGTTGGTCGCCACACCATCACTGGAGTCTCTGGCCTGAAAGCCGAACCCGAAACAGTCAACACTGTTGCCCCAGCCAAACTCACAGACTCTTGGTACTAAGGTAAAACCTACCACCTCTGATACCACTCTGTCACGACCCGTCTCGGAGGGGCCTGCGACGTGACTCCCCAAGCCCACCTCTAATAGGCCGGGGGCTGGTGACTAGCACCGAGTAGGCATGTCACTAACATGGGAGGCATTGCCTAAGTACTTGTACACACACACACACATCTCCAAGCCCACACATTCTGAAATGTAAACCACTAAGGAACAAAAGCGAATGCATTCAACTAATCCCAACCAACAGAGCATGACGAAAGGTAGAGTACTGTAAAAGTAAAATGGTCCAGAATACAAGCCCACAAAAAACAAGAGTCTGAAAAACTTCAAAGTCCAACCTATAAGCACGAAGGTACTGGGACTGATGCTCGTAGTCATAGGAACGCCTCAGCTTGTAGGAAACTCAGAAATCTCGGTCGTGCCCTAGTCCACCCTAGACTCTGTCAAATGTCCACTCGTCTACACAAGACACCAGACGTGCGGGCAAAGACCGTGCATGGGTGAGTATAACAATACTCAGTAGAGGACCCCGAAAACCACAAAGCAGTACACAAAGTAAAGGTACAGTCATCTATGCATAATATATGTTTACAGAATATATAAAACAACCAGATATACTCAAAACCTAGGCCCATGGTCTAGAGACAAGTCACGCAACCGCTTACCCCCACAAGGGCTTCCGCTTGAAGATTCTGTGATGCACTCGTTCCGGGAGAACACACTCCAAAAGTTTTATAGTTCTGATGACGTCCGTCCGAGAAGTGATGTTCGTCGGGAACTGTCACGAGAAATAGCTACACTCATTATTAGAGAAACACTCCTGAGTGGAAGGGTTACAATAGATATAATCACTCATTACGAGAGACACACTCCTATGTGGGAAATATCTCGATACACAGATGAGGATCATTGCCGTGGCCATGGAGGATACCACGAATCATTCGGAATTCACCTGCTAGGTAGAGGATCAACGCCCGGTAAAGTTGGTCATGCCGATGCCTGACTCTAACTAGGGTCTAGAATGGATAGAGGATCTCGATCAGGGCCTCTCGGATGGATGCCTGACTCTATCACAGAAAAGTCCTGCTGAAGGGATCATAATCTGGCATGAGGGAATGATGCCTGACCTTCAGAGAAAATAAGAAGGGGAACTAACCCAAACGAAATATGTTCAAGGCACAATGAACGAAAGGAAAAAGCTGTTCTCCAAAAAGTACACGGCGTGTAGAAATAATACAGGTCGTGTTGTCCGACCCCGGGTACTACCTGTGTACAACAACCCGTGTCGTGAGGCTGGTCATGTAGAAAACTTTATACAAGGCATGTAGTATGGAGTACATGCCGTTTCTAGGTCACTGGGGCTGGCTCTGTGTACTCTCGCCATGTGCCCGTGCATGGTCACCAACCCATGTACTCCAACCCGTGCAATCTGCACATGGGGAGACCTGTGCTGGTGACCTCGCCTGGCTGGGTGAGGCAGTACATGGTCGTGTACTCCATCCCGTGTCCATGTATCCCCAGGATACATGCCAAGCACCACGTAACTGACTTTGTCGAGCTGTACACGCCATGCCTCCTGAAGTCGTGTAGAGCATCCTGTGTCCATGTACCACCCGATGTACACGTCGAGATTCGGGAAAAGTCCAACACGCCGTGTGATTGGGGTCACACACCGTGTGACCCTTCTCTAACCCTGAAACCCTTGCTTCCACCATCAGAACTATAGGGTGTGTTCTTCGGATGTACACGCCGTGTATTCTAAAAATTTCCAGAAACGCGGACCTCCGCCGTCGCGCCTCCCGTGGTGCTCTGATCATTGATTTGGTCGTCCAATCACCACGAAACCTTCAAGTTTTGGTCGGCCCAACACCACGAAGCTGGTTCCGTCGTTTTTAGGCCTTTGATCGTCTCGGAAAACATTATTGATCTTCCCGCGCGAAGAATGCTCGAAGAACGCCCTTCCGGATCTTGTCTGATTCGTCGTCTGCCATCACCGCCGAACCACCACAAGGTCGTTGTGTTGTCGAACCTTCAATTTGGGATCGTTGCGTCGCAGAAATGATGTACAACGATCCGTTGTTCGTCGCCCCGCAATGAACGCGAAGAAAGCGCGAGGAAAAAAGAGGAAGAAATCCACATGAACAAAATGTGGAACGAACCTCCGCCGTCGTTTGTCACAGCGTTGATCCGCTCCAGGTTCTAGCAGGGGGAGCTCACCCCGTGGAAGTTCCAGAGTGGAAGTGGGATGGAATATCGATTGACATCGTGAAAGGATTACCACGGACGTCCAAGGGGTATGATTCCATCTAGGTGATCATTGACCGACTCACCTTGTCGGCCCAGTTCCAAGCTATTAGGGAGCAGAGTTCTGTAGAGAGCATGGGATGCCTCTACGTACAGGAGATAGTTCGGCTTCATGGAGTCCCCTCGACTATAGTTTCAGACCGAGACGCCCGCATCACATCCCGGTTGAGGAAGGGATTGGAGGAGGCTTTTGGGACTCAGCTACGCTTGAGCACAACGTTTCATTCCCAGACATATGGTACAATGGATAAATGACTAAATGATATGACTCATGTCAATAAGGTGCACCTTCATTTTCAGGAGCCTGTATGGTTAGAACTCCATAGTTAAGCGTGCTTGTCCTGGAGTAGTGATCAGGATGGGTGACCTCCTGGGAACTTTCTCAGGGTGTGTGTGAGTGAAGACAATACACACTAGAAAGGACACGTGTTGGCCTGTGAGGACTGTCATTAGTCAGATAACTCGTTCATGCACGTGGGTGGAACCTACGGTGGGGCCCACATGTCTACGGGGCGACTGGTGGGTGCGGCCCAGTTGTCACATTTGGTATCAGAGGTGGTACCCATCCTTAAGTGTGGTGCACTGCCTGGGTTGAGATGTAGGGCCCACAACGAGGGTGTTGTGCTCTAAAAGGGGGGTGATTGTAACATCCCCAAATGATAAAATGGTTAAATGACTAAATGATATGAATCATGTCAATGAGGTGTAACTTCCTTTTCGGGAGCCTACCTGATTTGTACTCCACAGTTAAGCGTGCTTGGCTTGGATTAGTGATCAGGATGGGCGACCTTCTGGGAAGATTCCCAAGGGGTGTATGAGTGAGGGAAAAGCACACTGGAAAGGACATGTGTTGGCCTGTGGGGATAGTCATTAGTCAGATGACCCATTCAAAAATGTGGGTGGACCCTAGGGTGGGCCCCACATGTCTGCGGGGCAACTGGTGGTACCTGGTAGGCCAGGACCCGACGGCCATGTTAAGGCGGGGTGTCTGTGCTGTCATCGGGACCCGGTTGTCACATTAAAATCAAACATGAATGGCTTGGTGAAGTGGTAAGAGAATTCTAGAATAACCAAGTGGTGAGAGGATCAAATCTCACCCTCCACATATATATGTTTGATTTAAATGTGACAACTGGGTCCCAATGACAGCACAGACACCCCGCCTTAACATGGCCATCGGGTTCTATCCTACCAAGTACCACCAGTTTCCCCGCAGACACGCGGGGCCCACCCCAGGGTCCACCCACATCCCTGAATGGGTCATCTAACTAATGAGTATCCCCATAGGCCAACACATGTCCTTTCTAGTGTGCTTTGTCCTCACTCAAACACACCCTGGGAATCTTTCCAAAAGGTCACCCATCCGGATCACTACTCCAAGCCAAGCACGCTTAACTGTGGAGTTCTAATCAGGTAGGCTCCCAAAAAGAAAGGTGCACCATGTTGACATGATTCATTTCATTTAGTCATTTAACCTTTTTATCATTTGGGGATGTTACAATCACCCCCCTTTTAGAGCGCAACACCCTCGTTGTGGGCCATACATCTCAACTTGGGCAGTGCACCTCACTTAAGGATGGGTACCACCTCTGATACCAAATGTAACAACTGGGCTGCACCCACCAGTTTCCCCGAAGACATGTGGGCCCCAACCTAGGTTCCACCCATGTGCCCGAACGAGTTATCTGACTAATGACAATCCCCACAGGCCAACACATGTCCTTTTTAGTGTGTTTTGTCCTCACTCACACACACCCTGAGAAACATCACAGGAGGTCACCCATCCTGATCACTGCTCCAGGCCATGCACGCTTAACTATGGAGTTCTAATCAGACATGCTCCTGAAATAGAAGGTGCACCTTGTTGACATGATTCATATCATTTAGTCATTTAACCCTTTATCATTTGAGTATGTTACAATGAACCCCCTTTAGAGCACAATGCCCTCGTTGTGGGCCCTACCTCTCAACCCAGGCAGTGCCCCGCACATGTGGGGCCTACCCCAGGGTCCACCCACATGCCTAAATGGGTCATCTGACTAATGATAGTCTCCACAGGCCAACAGTTGTCCTTTCTAGTGTGCTTTGTCCTCACTCACACACACCTTGGGAAAATTCCGAGAAGGTCACCCATCCTGATCACTACTCCATGCCAAGCTCGCTTAACTGTGGAGTTTTAATCAGCCAGGCTCCCGAAAAGGACGGTGCACCTTGTTGACATGTGTCATATCATTTAGTCATTTTACCCTTTATCATTTGGGGATGTTACAATCACCCGCTCTTTAGAGTACAACTCCCTCATTGTGGGCCCTACATCTCAACCCATGCAGTGCACCACACTTATGGCTGGGTTCCTCCTCTGATACAACTATGTCATGACCTGTCCCATTGGGGCCCGCACCGTGACTCCCCAAGTCCACCTGCAATAGGCCGGGGGCTGGTGACTATCACCAAGTAGGCATGTCACTAACATGGCGGGCATTGCCTAAGTACCTGTACACACACACAAATCTCCAAGACCACAAATGCTGAAATGTAAATCACTAAGGAACAAAAATGCATGCATACAACTAAAACCAACCAACAGAGAACGACGAAAGGTATAGTACTGTAAAAGTAAAATGGGCCAGAATACAAGCCCACCAAAAACAAGAGTCTGAAAAATTGTAAAGTCCAACCTGTAAGCACAAAGGTACTGGAACTGTTGCTCGTAGCTGTAGGAACGCCTCGACCTGTAGGAAAATCAGAAAGCTCGGTTCTGTCCTAGTCCGCCCTAGACTCTGTCAAAAGGATTCTCATCTGCACAAGACACCAGACGTGCGGGCAAAGCCCGTGCATGGGTGAGTATAACAATACTCAGTAGAGGACCCCGAGAACCACAAAGCAGTACACAAAGTAAAGGTACAGTCAGCTATGCATTATATATGTTTACAGAACATATAAAATAATCTAGATATACTCAAAACCAAGGCTCGTAGTCTAGAGACATGTCACGCAACCCAATACCCCTGTAAGGGATTCCATTTGAAGATTTCGTGATGCGCTCATTCCGGGAGAACAGACTCCACGGGTCTTATAGTTCTGATGACACCCTTCTGAGAAGTGATGTTCGCCGGTAACCGTCGCGATATATAGATACACTCATTACGGGAGACACACTCTTGAGTGGAAGGGTTATGATAGATAGAAGCACTCATTACAGGTGACACACTCCTGAGTGGGAAAGATCTCGATACACAGATGAGGATCACTCCCAGGGCCATGGCGGATACTAGGACTCATCCGGAATTCACATGCTAGGTAGAGGATCAACTCATGGTAAATTTGGTCACGCCGATGTCTGACTCAACCTAGGTTCTGAAATGGATAGAATATATCGATCCGGGCCTCTCGGATGGGTGCCTGACTCTATAACAAAAAATTGCCAGTAGGATTTTGAGCATCTAAGACAAAGTTTGATGAGCGCCCCAGTCTTGAGATTTATGGAGGAGGGTGTCGAGTACATAGTTTTCTGTGATGCATCTATGACCGGGCTCGACATTGTCCGGATGCAGCGGAACGAGATGATTCTTTATTGTTCGCACCATCTTAGGCCTCATGAGCAGAATTATGCGACCCATGATCTCGAGTTAGTAGTGGTAGTCTTCATATTGAAGTTGTGGCAACACTACCTTATCGACGAGAGGTTCATTGTCTACTATGTCCAAAATAGCCTCAAGTACACCTTCTCACAGAAGGATCTGAATTTGAGTCAAAGGCGTTGGTTAGAGTTCCTCCAGGACTATGATTTTGAGGTCATCTATACTCCTGGGAAGGGGAACAAGGTGGCAGATGCTCTTAGCAAAAGGTCGAGCTCACAGCTGTTGAGTGAGGTGACACAACAATTATTCACGTTGCAGTTATCCTTCGTGGATGGTGAGGTCACAGCTTACCTACAGTCGATGGTTGTCACCCCTCCACTCTTACATCGAGTTAGGGAGGCACAACTTGGGGATGTCGACTGTGTGGCTTTACGTGCTCAGTTAACCACAGGACATGCTCCTGATGGATTTTTGCAAGATGGGGAGCACGTACTTCTTTTCAGAGGACACACTGTTGTACTAGTGGAGTTCCAAGATGAGGTCCTGAGAGAGTTTCATACATCCCCTTTGGTGGTACATCATAGAGTGGAAAAGATGTACCCGGATCCCCGAGGACAGTTCTGGTGGTCAGGCATGAAGAAGGCAATAACAGAGTTTTTTTCTCAATGCCTCACATGCCAGCAGGTGAAGGATGAGCACCAGGTTCCAGCAGGGTTAGCTCACCCCTTGGATGATCCAGAGTGGAAGTGGGATGGAATATCGATGGACTTCGTGACATGCTTACCACAGATGTCCAAGGGGCACGATTCCATCTGGGTGATCATTGACTGACTCACCAGGTCGGCCCACTTCCTAGCTATCAGGGAGCAGTGTTCCTTAGAGATCTTGGGATGCCTCTACGTATAAGAGATATTTCGGCTTCAGGGCGTCCCCTCGACTATAGTCTCAGACCGAGATGCCCACTTCACATCTCGGTTTTGGAAGGTATTGCAGGAGGATTTTGGGACTCATCTACGCTTGAGAACAGCGTTTCATCCCCAGACAGATGATCGGACAGAGAAGACCATTCAGGTTCTGGAGGATATGTTGTGGGCCAGTATCTTGGAATTTTGTCGCAGGTGGGAGGACCACCTACCACTGGGGGAGTTTGCATACAACAACAACTACCACTCCACCATTGATATGACGCTTTTCGAGGCCTTGTATGGGAGAACTTGCCGGTCACCGCTTTACTGGACCGACCCCGGAGTGTCAGCACTCATGGGTCCAGAGTTAGTGCAAGCTACCACAGAGAAGGTGTAGATCATCCGGGAGCAGATGAAGACTGCACAAAGCCGGAAGAAGTCATATGCTAACAGACGACAGTGGCCTCTGGAGTTTGAGGAGGGAGACCATGTTTTTCTTCGGGTCACACCTCGACATGGGTTGTGGAGATTTGGATGAGGCGGCAAGCTATATCCGAGGTTCATCGGACCTTTCCAGATCCTGGGCAGAGTTGGCGACGTGGCGTACTGCCTGGCTCTACCGCCACAGTTGCATCGGGTACATGATGTCTTCCACGTGTCGCAGTTGAGGAGGTACGTGCATGAACCATCGCACGTCATCGACTGGGGAGATCTGGACATCAAGGAAGGATTGACCATTGCTGATTACCTGGTGGAAATCATGGATCAGCATGGGAGAATCCGTCATGGCCGATCAATTTCCTTCGTGCGCGTCTGGTTGCAGCACGGGAATCTTCAGGAGAGTATGTGGGAACTGGAGGCCCAGATCCGTGCCCAGTACCCTAATCTTTTTTAGTTGCCTTTGTTTTGGCTTTTCAGGGACGTAAAGCCCCAAGGTGGGGAGAATGTAATGTCTCGGATTTTCTGTTTATTATTTTTAAATATTAAATGGAATTATTTCGAGAACGGGCCGAAGACAACACATCATTCTGAGGTCCAGTGAGGCTGGAATAGTGGTTTGAACTTTTTTTATGTCAAGTGAGTCGGCGCTTGTGCGCGGTTGTGGAAGTTTCTAAATGGATGCTCGGATTAAAAAGTTGAGGGCACTGTTGCGTCCAGGACGACGGCTTTGCCAAAGAATGACTCTAACCTCAACCGGCACCGGTCGGCTGCAAAATTTAATTTGGGACATTTTAAAAAGGAAAGTTCTTTGGAGGGAATAAAATATATTAAAATTTTATTTTATTAATTTAAAACGTTTCTTTTTTTTAGAACAACCTAATCCTCCCCTATAAATGCATCCATATGGAAAATTCATAGGGTTAGCCTCATAACCATGCGAGTTGAGAAAAATAGAGATATTTCTCTTGGAGCTTGGGTGGAGGAGGACGCATTGGAGAATGACGACGGATCGAAGTCGATAATCACTACGCCAACAATGTTGAAGGATCTCGACGACAACGGCAGCGTGGCGCCTTCTTCAACGATCGATCCTTTCAAAAGGTAGGGGTTGTTACTTCGATTTCTTTTCCCCGTTTTTGAGTTTAAATGACGAACGCGGATTAACCGCGAACAAGTTGATCCGAGAATTCGTGCTTTCTTGCGGGAGGGTTTCCTTTGGGTTGATTTTTTTTGGAAAAATTGATCCATGATTTATGTTGTTGATTCATGCTATGTTTAAGCCTATTAACGGGAGCGGATCAATTCCGTGATGAACGATGGTGGAGTTTCGTTCCTCATTTTGTTTATGTGGATTTCTTTGTCTTTTTTCCCCGCCCGTTCTTCGCGTTTTTCACGGGGCGACGAACAATGGATCGTTGCACATCCTTTCTTTGACGCAACGATCCCAAATCGAAGGTTTGAAAACTCAACAACCTTGTGGAGGTGAGGTGGAGATGGTGGACGACAAATCAGACCAGATCGGGAAGGGCGTTCTTCGAGCGTTCTTCGCGCGGGAAGATCAATCATGTTTTTAGAGCCGATCGGAGGCCCAAAAATGACGGAAACAACATCGTGGTGTCGGGCGACCAAAACCTGAAGGTTTCGTGGTGATCGGATGGCTGGATCAATGATCGGAGCACCACAGGAGGCGCGACGGCGGAGGTCCGTGTTTCTGGAAATTTTTTGAATATTCAGCGTGTACTTCCGAAGAACACGTTGTGTAGTTCTGATGGTGGTGGCTAGGGTTTGGGGTCAGAGAAGGATCACACGGTGTGTGACCCCAGTCACACGGCGTGTTGGACTTTCCCGAAGCTCGGCGTGTACTTCAGATGGTACACGGACACGGGATGCTCTAACCCATCTCTTGGGTTACCCTCATATATTATGTCATTAGAATAGAAATAAAATAACCTCCAAACATGTTATAGTTCATTGGTTAACAATATCTTCAGTCACATCTCAATGGAGTATCCTCTCACACCTAGCCCAAAAATCACATCTCATATAAGTAAAATTTTGATGTTTTATAAATACTCACATATCATATTTCACATGGTAGATAATGTTAAAATACACCCATTATACTATTCTTAGACACACACACACACACACACACTTATATATATATATATCGGTCATCAAACTGAATATCATCATCCCACAATATTGTACAACTCCTCACATAGAATCCCCATAGATTATAAGAAATGTGAGGACCAAAATCTCATCTCCAAATATACACCAGAATTATTCCATGGTGACTTGTGTCAATTATTACACTGTAAATTGTATAGAATAGTATAATTCCATAAATAAGTAGTATGGTAAAACACAATAATGATTTTCATCAATCATTATATTAAAAAAATCTTTTTCTCTCAGAATTAGTATCAATGAATATTCTACCCATATTGATGCACCAAGTGTTACTATAGATATTTTTCAATGTAGGAATAATGAGTTTAAATGAAAAGGATTCCCAATCAATGTTATAAATGACATTTCATCATAATTAAGTATTGTATTTCTGGTGGGTAGAATTCCACTGACATATTTTTTAAGAAACTTATATACATGTTTGTTTACACTATATAATATTTAACCCTCCACAACTAGTGATATTAATCATAGTCAATAAATTTAATATCATGTGAATAATATGTCAAATATTTTAGGAATGTATGTATTCCTCTTGCCGATGTGATAATACAAAATTACACATCATCTAATATAACAACAGTATCTTAAAGTAAATACATCCCTATAGTAGTGAAATCCAAAAATAGAAATCCAATATCAACAGTATCCTAAAGATACCATCAGAAAATGTGTTTGTGGCACACTATTCCACTATCCATTTCAATATTTGAAAAAAATATTGAAAACTTTTACCATCTCGCAAAATAGTATGATGAAATAGTAATCTACAAGACATCACTTTTTAATTTCACTAAATAATGAAAACTCACCAATGTCTGGTCCAATGATTATATAAATCCTCAAATACATCTCCCAATATTCTATAGGCTACTAATTAGTAAATGTGGTATAAATATATTCATTGGGAATACTATTACATCATATAGGATAAAAAAATATCAATTAAGCAACCAACATCCATCTCAAATAAAAAAGATTAATAAGATGAAATTAAAAATTGTTTCAATATCAAATGAAATAAGGAATTATAAAATAAGAAATTAGGACTAGAAACTCATTTGGAAAATAATGTGTAAAAACCAAATGTGTAATATAGTATTCCTCCAAAATGATTCACCTCCTCAAAATCACAATACTTCATTCAATATTTAAAATATGATCATGGAACTACAGTCTAATACCCTACCTAATCCAATGAATATTGATTTATGCAGAGGTTCTCAAGTTCCACTGAAACATGAACATGATGTCATTGTAACTCATTAGGGAACTATAAACATTCCTCTATAAGAATCAAGAAATTTTTTTCCAGATCATATGATATTAAAATATGAAACAATATAATATAAATAAATAACATTTATGGTCCTTGAGTTGTGTGTTGAAACACACTATACCTACTTCATTAAGAGAAAAATATATCTAGGAATATTAGATAAACATTTTTGGGATACAATTAATTACCCATGGCCTCATGAATTCGAACACAACATGTATAAACACTAGGACCTTGTAATCCTCTATGAAATTTCATTACACTGGGAGAATTCTAATGTTCTTAGTAATCTTTACAAAAACTCATAGTTCCAATGCTACTACCAAAATCCTATATAGTATAAAAGGAATCTCATTATATCATATATAACCACTGCATCATATAAACCATCATTGACTTTTCAAATACCATCTAGTGTAATCCCAAAATCCAATGAATCCTCAGAATCTCATATATCATCAGGGATAATCTCATAATCTAAAGTAATATCACAGTTATTCACACATAAGTATGAATCCAACATAATTCTAGAAATACTAAGAATCATATTAAGGATCACAACTATCCCACCATATCCTCATTGATGAGACATCTCATAAAATATCATCAGAAATCATTCCATGACTTATGTCACCTACAGATATCATATCATATCAGCTGTAATAGAAACATCCTAATCCTTAAATAAATATAATATAATATCATTAGTATTAATTCTTGATCATTGGAATAATATAAATATATTATATTCATTTCAACATATCCTAGTCATGTCATTGGAATCACTTAATATATGTCATGTATAACGACTAGACCTTAGTTATCATATGATCCACCCAAATATTCATTGAGTGAAATAACATAATCCATGGAGTAATCCTTGGAATTTTATATATGTTTGTGGTTAAAATCCAGCTTCTCATATATGATATAATCGTATTTTATTTTTCCCATCATCCAACTCATATCAAACATATTTATATTCATGATTTCAAGTGCATGACTTATACTATCACAATACGTTTAAAAGATCTATGGTTATAACTAAAAATAATTATATTAATAATCCCACACAAACCCTATCAAGGTTAAACAATATATTACGGCACAAAACATGGTCCCCTACTCCCTGACATAATAAATACAAACTATACAGGTTACATTATATCATTCTTATATCTCTGGATTGAGAACACCATTCTGAGTGAATAATGTCCCTAAAAACCTTCATAATCTTAATAAGGCCCCACATTCTATATAAAAACATCATATACGAAATGTGGAATAATTTCAATCCCTCCTCCAAAGGCATCTCATGTTTTTCTAAACACCCTATATCTCACAAATCTACTAGGGTAAAACCACTGTGTAACTCATATTCCCTAAGGATTGGAATAATTATATATTTATCATATCAACTAAAATGATATAAAGATGCTGGCTTAAGTCCCATATAATAAATCACTAGGTTATAAGATATCAACTAAGGGCGACCACAATAGAACAATCACTACTCTCTACTATTGGGAGATAAGGGAACCTATACCAAGACTAGTTTTGTTTATTCATTTAATATTTTTATAATTATCATCACATACATTTATATAAAATATCTTTGTCATCAAAAAACAATGATTCGTTTGTTATCATTGTTCCAAAAGGGTCATTGAATCTTTACTCATAATGTGGGAATTTTTTAAATCATTTATTTAACATAAAATGTTAATTATCAAATATGGTCAAAGACCAAAAATCACATTACATATAAAACAAACTCCTATACCATAGGGGTATTATCAAGGGAACAAATACCTTATACATAGATCTACAACCCACACTATTATCAACATACTGTCACAGGAGCCCAGCCATTCCATATATATGATATTACTACCGCAAAATCTCATATCTCATGATATAACATCTAAATAATTAATTATAATTAATTATAATTTTATATAAAATTTAGTTATATGAGGAATATGTAACAACAAGATATTTCAATCTCCCTAAAAAATAAAATATTAAATTTTGACTTTCACAGACTACATCATAATAAAATGAAAAACAATGATATATTTGTTAATATAAAAAATAATTATTAAAACATAGTTACTAAATTTGAGAGAAAAAAAAGATGTTCTATTATAAAAAAATTCAACCATTAAATTAAGGAATTTTTTATTTAAATGTATTTAATTTTAATCCCATTTATCCAATATTGTGAATGATGTATTATTTATTGGGGTGTGTAAGGAACTAAATAAGGTTCACCTAGTACATCACCCATGTACGATCACTACATGTCCCAAAGACAATTCTAGATCCCAAAATAATTGTGATAAGATCCTTGGAATCAACATAAAATCCATGGGAATTAATTTTACTAGAATATATAATATAAAATTTAATTCTATTTAAAACAAACCAATAACCAAGTATAGTAAAACATGAAATAAAAATACACACAACCATCAGACAAAAAAATACATAAATAAGGATAATCATAGAAGAAAAGAAAATACATGTCCAAAATAAACGTCTTTATGAGATATTTAATCATAACCATACCCATATCATGTTGATACGTCTTTCCAAGTGAAGATATAATGTTATACTAAATTCTTCCCTTAATATGTATCCTAGAAAACAAAGACTACATATTCCCTATGTTATATGCTGAGTGTGTCAAAAATTACTAGTAGGATAACATAATGAATATATAAAGTATATTTCAATAAGAAACAAATTATGAAATCATTATAACAAAACATATTTATAAAAATAATTTATTTCAAACCATATTTCATAGATAAAATTATGGGTTCCTTTACTGCATGCAATATTTAATAATACCAAGAATAAGACTAAAGTGCATGGAAGATAAATGAAAAGTAATGAAAAAAAAGAAAAATGTGAAAACATAACATAAAACATCAATATCATGAATAAATCCATGAATAAATGGGCTCTAGATGAAGGAAATACCTATGTAGGACATGCATGAACACTAATAAATCATAACATGTATGTTAATTATATCATGTAATATAATAATCAATCAATATTCATATAATTCAATAATGAATTAAATAATAAACATGGAAAGAAGATAAAGAATCATTGAACAGATTGAGGTGGTGATTATGTTTACCATGAGTTTATCTATATAGTATTGAAATTTGGGATTTATTCTCAACTAACCCCACCTCACACAACATAGTTGAATAATGTCGGTGAATGGAGTAATAAATCATAGGTATACATGCTATGGTCTCTAATGATTCATACAGATCTTTTATTATCTTTTTGGGTATATTCATTACAAACTGTGTAATAAACATCAAGCTAAGTACCAAATAAATAATCATTTGAAATTCCCTAAGAGTGATTGGTTATAATGAATAATATTTATTCACATACATGTATGTGGTTGTGAAAATTTTGTTAATTTCATCTTAAGGAAAAAATTTAAACCACTGGGCATAAAAGAAATATTTATATGGTACCATAGTAAGATAAATAAATATTCCCTATACAACCCATCTTAAATGAAACAGAATGCCACTGAATAATCTATGATTCATGATATTTATAGTATCATTAATGATGTTGGAATAAAAATTTACTACAAAAAATATTATTCTGAGGATACAACATATAAATTATATTAATAGATTACAAAATTCACTATGGATGTAATTTTTATTATAACACAATTATAATGTTGGGTAACATTATAAGAGAATAAGAGCGATATGGATTTTTAGTCATTGAAGATGGTGTATAACTCTTGTAGTATAATAATGATCCACCCTCCAAAAAATAATTATTAACCTTTTAAGAAGTAACAATATATAAATAACCCAAGAAATCAAAAATGGATTACAAAAATAAAAACTAATTTTGGCTTTTTGTCGATCCACCAGTTGATGTAAATCATATAGGGTGTAATTAAATAGTCTAGAGAAAAAAACATTGACATAATATTATATACCTATAATTGAGGTTGGATAATTAAATAAAAATTTTGAAGTCTTTGAAAATGATAAATTCTTTTTATATGGAATTAATATATAAATCAATCATAATACTATTTACTATACAAGAACAATAGGATAATGAAATCTATAATGGAAACATAATATTTATTTCCAAAATGGAATCCTTTAGTAAAATAAATATAAGACACAATAAAATTAATTTTCGATTCTATTATATTATAAAATAAAAATAAATGTTATAAAGTTACATTTATGGAATTAAAAATTCATCCATTTCAGAGAACATTCATTTCAATGAAGCTATAAAAGAATTTTGTCTCATTAGTAAAAAATTTGATCTATGGGTTCAAAATATTATTTTTGTAAATTTCATCATTTTAGAAATAAAATATGTTGACGACTTGTTACATATTTCACATGAAATTCCAAACTAACAGTCTGTTATGGAATGATAAAAAATGATTCCTTACGAAGGATATAAGTGAAATAGCATGAATTCAGAGAATTATGATCATTCATGATTGATCCTATATGCTATATGTACTATTCTAAACTACATAAATTTACTATAAACTAATTATTTTTGGAATAAAATAATCCAATAGGGGTGTGTTCCTATGTCACATTGTATACATCTTTCCCAGAAAATATATCCTCAAAAACAATAGGAGACTGTGTGAATGAGTAAAATACCATACGCCTCATTGATAAGATCCAGGTTGTATACCAAGATATATATAGGACAATCCGTTTCCTACACATTGAGCATGTTATAAAGATATTAATATGACCCATGTTGAAAAAATTGGTATATTGTGAAGATTATCCTTAAGTATCTAGGAAAAACATAGTATATGATCATAGTATGTAGAGGAGATTATGAGATAGTCTCCATGGGTTATAATTAATCTCATTTTCAAAATGATAATAATAATTTGTACCATATTGAGGATAAATATTTTGTCCCAATAGAGGATCTTTGAGTTGTATCAGTTCAATGAATTTTGTTTTCACTAACTCTATTATAAATTGTAAGTACAAAGTGATATCTAATAAAACCAAAGAAGATGTATGGAAATGAATATTTTCCAATGATATTAATAAATTTACTATATGTATTTAACCAATCACATTATATTTTGATAATAATACACTATTGGTTATTTCAAATTTATCAGGGTAACACTAGTCGATAATACACATACTATTTAAGTATAAATACATAGGGGTTTTATTAGAGTGTTGAAGTTAAAGTATATAGAGTTTCCAGGGAAGTAGATTTTTTGAACCTCGTTAATAATATATTATCTCATAAAAAAAATGAATTTAATCTGACAGAAAGTGGAATAGAGTTATTTAGTATCTAGATCTTGTGATAATATAGTATGTTGGACTTGGTTCCCTGGAAAAAACATCTAAGTAAAATATAATAAAATGTATTCACTTTTTTTTGAATAAAAATAATCTACTTATAATATCAATAAAATTCCTCTATTTGATATAGTGTATTACAATTTCGTAGTAATAACCATTTTTAGTAAAATGGAATATATGTTCCCCACTATAAATACCCGAAACATAATGGTCGAGAGTTGGTGGTTTCCTTAATACATTGTGACTAAATACCAGAGATCATATCTCAATGGACCGATTAGTTTAGAAAACTTTAAAACTGATACAAACATGAATCTGAAATTTTATTTAGAATCATAAAGTATGAAACATAATAAGATTTAATATTCTATATCTTTGAACTCTTTAAAATATTTTTTCTTTATATTACAAAAAAATAGAACAAAATAAGGGTGAGATCAGATGCTCAATAATTTTTAGGTATAGTGGAATATAACACTGGTAAATAAATAATTATCATTATGGGAAACCTAATAGATGAAATGAAATCCTTTTAATCAATATCTAAAGAAATAAAAATAATTTGGAAAGAGAAAATGAAGACCAAATGACGACACATAAATAATCACTTCATCTTGAATCTAATCTATTAATTAAATTAATAATATAATAATCACACATGCATAATTAATTAATAATTTAATTTTTGAAGGACTAATTTCAACTTTTTGAGGTTATTTTAAATTCATTGTGCGAATATAGTTTACAATATATTTGGTTATACAGTAAAAACATATTTAATAAGGATAAAAAAATTTATCTCATGATTCCCACCTATTAATTGACGGAATATATAATTCTGGGATCCGCCGTTCACATGAGAAGACAAATTCATTCATTTTGAGAGTAACTAATACAACTCAATAAATATTTCTTATTCAAAAAATATCTATATATGATAAACTACCATATTTAATGAATTTAATTTCCCTATTCAATGTTATCATAAAACATCTCTTAAAATAATATGGATAGTGTTATTACAATATTTAAATTTTTTTAGTAATATGTTTTTTGTTTTTGGTGAATATAAATACACAAAAAATATTAGTAAAACATTATTCAATAATATACTTTTTTTGATTTGAAAACCATTTTATAATATTAAAACATTTTCAATAATATGAAAAATCTATTTGAATAGAATAATGAATTTTTTTAATGTAATTTAAAAATAAAAGTGTGTGTATAATAGAAAGAAACTAAGTTTCTTCTGAAGATATTAAAACAAATATTCATTAAATTTTTTTTGTTATGTGTCAAACATTGACATTTTTGTAAAACAACAAGAACATTGTATTAAAAAAATGTATATAGTAGAAAATGGGTGAAAATGTATTTAATAAATCATTTCATTATATTAATAAAATTCTGAAAACATTTTTATTAAAATATAAACATGGAAAGAAAATTAATACCTTATGTGTTAAGAAATAAAGTAGATTTCATAAGAAAAGATGGTGTAGTTATCCTGAGTATTCATTTTTTTTGAAAAATGGAAGGAAAATATCTATTTTATAGAAATAAAAATAGTATTATATATAGTTATTTATTAATATATAAATATAAAATACTTCCCCCAATGGAAGATTAAACCAAAAAATTACCCAATAATACGTAGATATTGAAATAAACACAAACCATTTTGGATTCTTTTGAATCATAACCCACAATGAATTAAGTAACCTGAAATAAGGAATTAAATATTAATAATATAAAATAATTCTTGATAGAAAATATAAATGAGTTATTACATATACATTAAAAGAATAAATAGGGGCATACTACCAAATATGACTCAATTTACGGAAAATTCAAATGAAATATCTTATACAGAATGTTCCACTAAAGTGAAAATTAATTAATTGATTGATTATGTGTATCAAATTTTTATCCTAAAAAAAAATTTAAATAACTCAAAAAAAATTAAAATTAATTACACACATAATAATAGAATTTCAAATACATTGAATTAGTAATATATCCAAATGAAAAGAAATTGAGTTATCAAAACGCCTTACCTCATACCCAATTATTCACATATTTTCATTATCATCCAGAAAAGTAAAATTACATTAATTAATAAACTTATTAAGAATAATTACCACATCTATTACTCATTTTATTTTATATTTTTAATTACATAATAAATTAATTTCATGATGAAATATTTGTTAATATTCATTTCATATGTCTAAAATGACGTCGATATTTTGACTTTGGTAAAAGTGAACACTCTTCCATAATATCAATAATGATAATAATAATTAAATTATTAAACTTTATATACATAAATAAAAATACAAAATCAATCCATTATATATGTTTTTGAAAAAAGAACTATAACGTTGATGATATCCTCACGGATTGTATAAACATGGATGTAGCAACCATTGAATGGATTATTTATTGGTTAAATTGTTGCATGTTCATTACATTTTTCTATAATGTATTAGAAAAATATTAAATGGACAATTTCTTTTTCTCTTAACCTTTATTAGTTCCCAATAATCACTTAAATTTCCTTCTTAAATGAATCTTTTAATTTTTATTGAGTGGTAAGTCGTATGTACAAAGGAGTAATGTTTCAATTTATCCAAAATCATGTTATAAAGACAGTAATTTCCATTTCATTATTACATAATAATTTCCATATCATAAATATCAATTTACATATATAAATACACTTCTATATATCATTCATGTGATATAGAAGTGAAAAAATAATCACATAACTTTATGGATGTTGCAACCTGCACAAACACGTGTACGAAATTATCATCATTCAGTAAAATGAAAATTAATAAAATATATGGTTAAGTAGTTTTCTAGAATGATAAATATTTTAGTACTATCATAAGTATTTATATAAATTTAATCATCCACTATATGAGTTCGTGATTTTTGATGTTGGAATAAATAATTACATCAGTTTCTATGGAAATTGTATGTTGTACACACAAATGATGGTTTTGATTACTATTTGAATAAAATGGTCATGGATGTTAGTTATTCCATTAAGAAATAAAAAATATATTTTATGAGATGTAATTATTTTATTTATATCATTATGATTGAATAATATTTTTTAGATATAGTAGAGGAAATAAAAAATCCTTATATAAGAACTGCACATCTTCTTTAGAAACCCACTTTAGGTATACAGCAAAATAATTCCTAAAAGGTTTTTATATTCAAAACATGGACTCTATGAAATGTTAAAGTATTTTATGAATTTATATCGGGGTTGGTATTGGATGATCCAAAAATCTTTTTTGGTGTAAATAAATGAGGCTAGAAGGTTTCCTTTTATTTGTGTGGGGAGGAGAACTCTTTGAATTTTCTAAAATATTTAATAAATATATATTAAATTTCATATAAAAATTATCCAAAAATATATTATTCAAATTTTATATATGTATGGGATTAAAAAACATAATCAAATAATATCTACTCAGGATTATATTTTTTTACCCTTATGTATTTATTTTAACTCATGTTGACCCTTTTTCAGAATTACCATGATAACAATATTTTTACTCTTTGTGGGACATGATAATTAATATAAAGGTACAGATGGAGAAATAATGAAACACAACACATATTGTTAACCATACCATAATCACTTGATTGAATATTGTATTTCTAGTAAATTTTAATAATTTATTAATAATACCATTACAAATTATCATTAATGTCATTTTTTAACAATTCATTTAATATGAATTTGAAAACAACATTAAAGTAATGAAATTGAAATATAATCAAATAATAAATCCGAAAATAGACATATATATATATAAAGTTTGTAAAAAATACCAATCAAATTAATTTATATTACTTTTTATATTTTCAATATTAATTATTCTATTTATCGTTTAATTGAATAATTATTTCCTTAAAATTGAAAAAAATTAAAAAATAAAATAATTATTAAAAATTATAAACAATTGACCAAGATTAAAAATTACATTTATATATATATATAATATTAATAATGAATCATACATTTTTTGGCCCTATATAAAAATATTATTGTTATTAAATGTAAGAAAGTTGCATTTTTTAATTATATTTTACTTTAATATTATTAACATCCCAATTAAAATTATATGTTACCAATTGGGTATATATTCGAGTATTCTATGTAGATAGATGAAATATTCTCATCCAATAGGATAATAGAATTTTTTATGCTAATTTTCATTCCTAATGATATAATTTTTAAACATAATTAAATGAATTTCCCATCTACTTTGGTCAAACATTTTTCCATTTCTACTACTTTTTGTGACAAAAAATTATGTTTAAATCATTAAAAAATATTAAATAATCTAGCTCAAAATATAGATTTTATTTTATAATATTAAATCTCCATAATTTGAAGATGTTAATTTTATAATAATCCAACAAATCAAGATGAAAACTATTTTATGAAATAAAGTATTTTTATGTCATAAATTATTATTCTTCTAAGAAGAAGAATAATGTTGATTTTCATGAAATTAATTATATTTGTTATTACTAATTGAGAAATATATTAATTAGGGATCAAACTAAATATATTATGGGGATATCAAAAAATAATAATAACGGACCATATTTAAAAAACAATTAATTTTTAATATTCACTAAAATAACTAATATATTATAAAAACTCTATAAAATTCAACATTTTTTAACAGTGATATAATCATTCGAAAAATGATACAATTTTTATAAATTATATTTTATTAACTATTATGAAAATAAATAAAATTCTCTTACAAAAAAGAAAAAACTAAACAACTGTTGAAAAAATGTATATATTAAGAATAAAAGTACTTTATTGAAAATATAGTTCATATTAATTACTAACAAATAAATTATATAAAATCATTATGAAAAATTTAACAATTTGGTTAACCATATACATAACTTCCAATTTTACATCTAGGTTATAAAGGTCATATTGAAGTGATAATAATTTATGGCTCATTTAAGCATGTTGTCTTGTGTATTATTCATTATCGAACATATTAAAATTTTAAAATAATATTTTGTTAATTTTTACTCTTCGATAAATTTTATTATAATAATATGAAATTATACAATGTAAACATTTTTTAAAAAGTCAAATATTATATTTTTATAGAAAAGCTTTGTAATCATAGTTAATAAAACATCCACTTCAATAGTTAGGATGGGAAATTAAAATAGAATTTGGTATAACCCAAAACACAGCTTCTGAATAAGATAATTTCAGTGGGATGTGAAAAATTTAGAAAAATAATATATAACAAATAACTATGTACTAGTTGATAGTGATAGAGAACATTGTAAATTAAAATTATATGATAACAAAACTATAAATATTTGACTTATTAAAAGACATAAAATTCATAAAAATGATGGAAAATGAATAATATTTTTATCTCGATATCCTTTTCATAACGTTAAGTGATTATTTATTTATAAATAAATAGAATAGAATAAAATATATTTCATGATCTCTTTTTATTTCATAATGGAAATTTCATATTTTTGTTATATTTTGAAAAATTTACATCATTTCGATAACATCCAATGATTAATAACCCAAATAATTTTTTATCACTATCCCACTAAAGATAACTTTTAACGAATAATAAGATACCAAAAATATAAAAATTTCATTCTATATATCCTTAAATATTTAACAAAACCAAAATTATTAGCATAAGTTGTCTAATATAACACATTAATCTTTACAACCTCACCATTATCACAAAATATTCAACATAATTCATTCCATATGTAATCACCCATAAAACCCTTCTAAAATATAATAGAACAAATTCATAATGAAATAATTTTAAAATAAGGTTACTAAATTTTAAAATAAAACTTAACATTAATCCACAAAAATTTATAAAGTAACTCTTACTGTCACATTTCAAATATTTATATACCTAGTAAATAATAATCCATCACCTAAATAAAATCCATATAGAATTAATTTAATACTTATGGTTCAAAAAATCCCATATTATCAAATATATAACCTACATATAAAAATTTAGTAACCTCTACCATGAATTACTATGTCACTAAACCAATGACCATTTTCAACATCATCAGTACTATATAATTTAATTATTCAATTATAGTCACCACTTTAACACAACAAATCATTATTACATCATGATTAGTATAACATTATGGGTAATATTCCCTTAATATTTTTCTCCCATAAAATATCACTTTAACATGGATCACATTTCTATGTCATTTGAGTCATTTAATTTATTCTTTCGAAACCTTAAAAAAACTATTGTATAACTTACCTTTTTGGTTTTATTTTTTTATAACCGAAATATAATTTATGTAAAACCTATCCATACAAATTATCATATACTAATAAAAAACTGTTAAATGATTTAGCAAAAAATATATTCATAAAATATGTCCTTCCTTGGTAATGGAGTTAACCATTGGATTAGTGAATTGACACACAAATTTTCTATATTCCCCAAACACAATACATTTAAATCCTAAAATTTTTTATTTCATTATGTCTTTTATTAACACATAGAAATTATCCTCTTCTTTAATTAACACATTCCTCGAGGGGTCACATTCTATATTTCTAACATGAAGGAAATTCAGTGTTCTTCCCTTTATGTTCTTTACTATCCAATATCTTCAAAAATCTATCCATCTAATCTTTGATGAGATTAATATTTTTTTGTAAGGGACATGTTGTAAATAATACATCATGATAACCCATTTACTATAATAAAAATATTGTTATGTCCAATTATCATCCAATTTGGTTTCTCATAATCTTTACATTGTCCATCAAATAATCATTTATCATGATACCTCATTGTTCCATTAATTATCTAAAAAAATCATGTGAGATAAAATAATCATTGTTTGAAACCACATAATCATTTATAAAATGTCTAAATCATTAAACCATAATTTCTATTTTACATAATCATATTTTAAACATATCATTTCATTGTCATAAACAATTCAAATACCTCATAATGGTTAATAATATTTTTTGAATTAACCCAATCATATAACCCTGTGAGTTCAATATGGTGTTTGAAATAAGGTAAAACCCATTATTCTATACAATTATGGATGATAAATACACATCAAACTCCTTTTGGAATTATTATAACAAGATACATCTATTTAAAATCCACATCCACCTATTATATCCATATAGATATTTGTTACTAGGAAAACCCCATAATATGTTCTTTATAGTAACATTATTATATTATACTACATTTAATATTATCATCAAATTCATTCATTTGGTGATATTCTAAAATATATGTTTTCATAATACTAGTTTCCAATGTTTCAAATGAATATCCTCTAATACCAACATTAATGACCTCTATCTTAGAAGACTAAATCTAGTTGTTTCATTATTATATTCAAACAAAAAATAAGTGTTCACATCCCAAAGGGATGATCAGTTTATTATTCTCGGAACAATAGATCTATACATGAATTTAATATTATATTTGAAAATATATATATGCAAAAATAATGAGAGAAAATAGTTTACATCCTTTGACTTATTAAAATGATACTCCTTCATATCTTGGGAAATGATAAAATATAAGAGAGAGATTATATTTATTTTAATGTTGAAATCTCGTAAAATATGTCATTCAAAAATAATTAATAAAACTTATGTCAATGAAAATAAATAAATCACAATTCATTTAATCAATAAGTTGAGAATGAATAATAATATATCATGATTAAATAGAGATAAATTGATTAAATATCATTAATCCAATTATATTTAGACATATCCAAGGATATAATGATTAAATATATAATAACATGGATATCAATATCATACTTTATAATCATTGAATGTATTATTTCGTACATACGAAACATACAATTGATGCATTGTGAAAAGGTAGTTTCAACAGTGGGTAGGTATACACCAAACCCCATTTAATAAGGCTAGCCAACTGGTTATTATCAGGAGTCTATCCTATGAATCGAGGGGCTATGTTATCATAAGCCACAACTATTACATAATAAGTAAAATTAATTCATTATATGAATCAATAACAAAACATAGTCAAAAAGGCTAACTCAAAAACCATTTGTATAGAAACTTCTAGAATATAAAATTTCAACACTTCCTCTTTCCAAATTGAACAAAAATCAATCCATATAATGAAAAATATAGTTTTCATTTCTAAATAACCACAATATAAACTAAAACAAATATTTTTTTTACGAATTGGAAAACAAAAAAAATAACACAAAAAGTATTTTTTACGAAAATAGAATTTTTTATAATAAAATATTAGAAATAAAAAATCCCAAAATATTAGGAAATAAATTTTCAATTAAAATAATAATTATAACATATAAATTGATATTAATAAAATGAATGATTATGATGTTTTGAAATTTTTTTCATACTGATTATGTTACAAAAAACATTCCTTTAACATTTTTTTGTTAAAAATCCCAAAATTATCTTATTCACAAAAACAAAATAAGTTAACTTTTAAATAATTTTGTAAAAGTAAAAAATGGGAAATGATATATCTAAAACACAATTTTTTAATATTACAAATAATATCTCAAACTGTATATGAAAGTATGGATATTCAAGAAAAATATTATAGATGGAGAAAAAGTGTGTAGGTTTTCCTTAAATACATTATTTAGGTATTTTGAGTACATATATTGTTTAAAATTGAAGGAAAACATTTAAACATGAGAAATAAGAAAATAATTTTTTAAGATACAATTATAAAATAAATACTCAATAAATGACTTAAACAAAAATAATTATATATAATGATGATATTGTGACCTACACCCTTACCACATTCGTAAATTTTGAATAAATTCCCAATGAGAGAAATAATTAAACATTAAATACCATTAATTTAAATATATAATAACCTTGGATTATATTATTGAAGTGATAATTATTAAACAAATTAAATTCATGTAAAAAATGTAGACAGAAAAAATAAATTTTAATACTTAATAAAATAGAAAAAATAGTACATATTTAATAATATAATATCAAATATAAATAAGAAGTTATATAACCAGATGAAAATAAATTGAATAATTAAATACCATACCTAAGGTTCGACCTTTCATGAAAGTTCTTTATCATAATTAATAATAAATATGAATTAATTATTTAATTCATTAGTAACCATTCCCATGCTTATTATTAATTTTATTTTATTTATTATAATGTTATATTTAATTACTTAGTAAATTGGGTTCGCATCACATGTTTTGATGATATTAAGTTCATATGGCCAACATGAATTCGTTCGTTTGAATATGTTAAAGGAGACCATTGATAAATAATCTACCTAATTATAATCATGTCATAATTATAATTTTAATGAATAAATTATACTTCAAAATTCATATATGATATATAGTTATAAAAAATCAACTATTATATAATCATAGAGATAGTGAGGCATTTTTAAGAATGAGTAGCATTTTTTTCAGTGATCATAGTGTAATGAAAAAATGCCATTTTAACATTATATGTTGAAAATTATATCATTGATATCATATTATTTATTTAAATACATTTATACATATAATAAATGTGATTTTGTAATGGTAAACGAATCACATCGCTTCATATGGGTGATAATCACTATCTTTACACCAGCGACGTTATCAACTTTTAGTGAATGGAAAGGTCTGAAAATATATTTTATATTAAATTTATATAATTATAAATATTTAATAAGTTTAATATAAATACATTTAATTGATCATAAATAATATCCCTTACAAGGTCTGATGGAAAATGAATTACATCAGTTTGGGAGGCGATAGTTCACAGTTCAAAGAAACAATGGATTTTTTACCATTTTATGGAAGGGGGTGTATGATGGAAATTCCATTAACATAATAAAGTCTCATTATATGATATATGATGATTATATTATATCATCATGGTTTTTTATTATTTTAATGATGTGGAATAAGAAATAAAAACACACTCAAATAAGGATGATTCCACAACTTAGGAAGACCTTTTTTGGTTTATAATAAAAGGCTTCATATGAGGTTTTCCGAATGAAATGATGGAATCTAGGAAATAAGAATATAATTGAATAAGGGATTGGGGAAGGAATATTTTGATCCAAAATTCCTTATAGTCATGTATAAAAGCGGATAGGATGTTCCCTTGTATATGACAGGAGGAGCTCTTTTGTAATTTAAAAAATACTAAAATAATATAATAAAATATTCAGGGATAAAAGAATACAAATTGATATAACACGATGAGATTATTATTATAGTATAACTATTTCCATTAACATCACAAATTTTTATTTGGTTTTTATCCATTAATATTTGTTTAAACTAACATTAAATCTTTTTTAGAATTGTCATTATAATAATGTTGTGACACATTACATGACATGTTAGTAAATATAAGAGGAATATTGTACAATAAATTTAATATTACTTGAACTATCATCGGTATAAAAGTCAATTTTCTACTGATATATTTTTTATGGAATTTTAATTAATTTGGTAATGTATTATTTATTATAAAATATTATTTATAGAATTTTTTAACTATTCAATTATTTTGACATTGTAAACTATGTGATTGTAATGGAATTATAATATAACATTTTCGTACATTACTAAAATTTTATTTTGTTCTAATGAAATTTAAAAATAAACTATTTCAATTATTTTATATTATATTTATTTTTTTAAAAAGAAGTTATTTTATTTTTCTATAAATTTAATAAATATTATGTCACTCTTGCGTAAGCATTTATTATAAAAATTTCATACTAATAATTTGAAATAAATTTTGCTGATAAAAAAATTTCACATTAAATTGGATATTTATAAGGAACATATTCAATTATTATCCCTCTTATATATTTTTATAGTTTTTCACATCCATAGAGTTGAATTTTTATCATTCTCATTTTATTATATGTTCTAAAGGTAAAAATCAACGAAATATAGAACTAAGCTGTGAAATTTTAAATATATGGATAGAAACTGATGAACATCTATCAAATATAAGAACAAAAGAAAAAATTTGGGTTATTTTTCACTTAAATATTTTTTAAAAAATAAACACTAGATTCACCCAATTACTATGGTGACATAATTTTATATTTTTATTATTCATTATGATAAAAAATTATGTTAAACATATTAAATAATATAAACTATTCCTATTCAAATTGTTTTATAAGAGAAGAAAAATATATATAAAATAACATCATGTATAATAATGATTATTATGTAATTTATTATATTATTAATTATAAATGATATTGATATAAATTGATGATCCACATCAATATATTAGGAGGGATTATTATTGAAAAGATAATATATTATTAGAAAAAAACATTATTTTATTAATATTCATAGTCAAATCATTATTTTTGGAAGAATCCAAAAAGACAACCATAAGATAAATTTATTTTGATAATATCAAAAAGTATATTGCTTATTATGAATTAAAACTCTTAATTGTGGTATAAATAAATTCTAATTGTCTCTCACAATATGAAAAATAAACCTATTTTAGATGAGAATTCTTTTCTAATGTATAAAATGATATTAGTAAAATTAATTTTTTATTGATTATTAAAAAAATACTTCACATAATAAAATTAAACATATTTTTGTAATTTTTTTAACCATAATCAAACCTCATATATCAATAGTTTTTTTAGAAAATTATTATTTAAAAAATTATATTATGTAGTTTTTTATACTTTTTGTTTCATGTTTTATGTGGTATTTTAACCAACGGTTATTTTAAAATCATAGTCCATTGCATATAATTTGATAAGAACCAATAATTAATTTTAAAATATTCTCAAATATATGTTTTATTTTGAGATGAAATAATTTATGTACATATATGATGTACTCTATATGGGGTCTAAAATCACTGGGACATTAATGTACATTATCATTGCACATGCCCTTAATAATTTATATTAAAAGATATCATGAGAAAGATACCGTCCAGTTTAAATAAAAATTTATAAGTATCATTGGATATTTTTATCTATATATATTTTAATTGACCACTATATTTTATTATTATTAATAATTTATATTATGAGTTCCATACTTTGATGTGTTGATGAAAACTGTGATGACATATGTTCACGATAAAGTATTACACATTCGGTGAACCATTAGTAAAACTAAATTAATAAATGTTGAAAGATGTATTTTCCATTATGTTATTTAATAATAGTAGATATAATAAGAACTTCTATGATAATGATATAGTCTAGATTAATCTATGACCATTGGGCTATATTGATAAGATAAATTATATAATACTTAAAGAAGGATATAGTGGGAATATTGGATTATAGCGCTATCATGCAACCTATATTTTAAGGGATGTGACAATAAAGGAATTATATTATAAATTCATATTTTCAATTAGGTTTTATGTCATTATGACATTAACTTATTTCTATATGGTTGCCCTGAAAATATAATAGATATTATCATATGACATTAGGCACCTTAATATATGGCCACTCAACAATAAGTTGAGAGGGTCTTATAATAAGTCTATCCATCATATTAGATAAATAATAATAACATTTAAAAAGTCGAATTAATATTATTTCCATACAATGTTAAACATGCATTTTTATTTTATTTATCATTTATATATTTTCACTAGTTATTCTTGAGACTAAATTGTAAGAAGAAAATTTAGAAAATATTTATTAGTTATTTAGTGTATAAAATATTTATTTATTTATTGATAAATTATAAGGGGATATATATTTAATAAATAAATTTTCATTATTTGAACACCAATATATATTTTATGGGTATAGATAATTATTTTTAATGGTCTAGTTATAAATAATGTATATATTAAATAATATTTTAATAAATAATAAAAATTAATTCCCTAGTTTTAGGCATGTTAAGAAATAAAAATATTATTATTATTATAGACATGAGGTTCCACATGGATTCATAAAATAGTAACGACACATGTGAAATTTTTATATTCAAACCCTAGAACTATTTAAACACAATTATATTATTTCTAATTGAGATACCATTAGTTTTTTTTAACAATAATATGTAGTTAATTCTATCAAGGACCTAGAGAGAAACCTCTAAGTTAACTCTATTAGGAATAGAGATCAATCCTCCTCATCCATCACACATTATTCAAGGGATATGAAATAAAATCAATCTTCATGTCATTATCTTGGTGATAGAACTTCAATGGTGTAGGAATTATGATATTCCATTATAGGAAAAAAAATTATCAAAATGATATTTGGTGGTATATAGAGCACATGTGGATCACTGCTATAGGGAATTTACAATTCATTCTTATAGAACAATGATTTTTTATTGTAGATTCATTTTCATAATAATCAATGATGAAATAATTCATTACAAGGTATTTCATTAATTTCATAAAATTTATTACAAATTATTATTTGTTTATCAATCAATTTGGTTCTCCCGTTTACTCATCAATTAATCATTGATTTGTTTCTTTTGTCAGAACCTTTATTTTCAATGTACATATCATATTGATATTTTATTAAGAAAATCAAATATTAGCATACAATAATATTTTTTTCATATTCAACCATATCCATATGTAAGTAATGTTCTCAGTATCATACCACCATAAATCTATAGAATGTATGAAACCATGTAATGTTTATTAATTTATTTAAAAAACTAATTATTATAAATAACCATTTGGATAAAATTTCATTTAACATCCTATAGAGTTATTAATTTAATTCCATATACAAATTCATGAATCCAAAGACTAAATTTAAATAAATATATATAATGGGAAATATAAAAAATATATCTATATGAACAAGAAGACATAAAACATTAACATCATCATGAATCCCATTAAATATTGGGTTCTTTTTTATAGTAATAAGTAAATTGGTCATGAAGTGAACACTATAACAAAATAACATGAATCATAATGATATAAATTCGATCCATAGTATGTTAATATCACATAAATTTCCCCTAGTAGTTATATAGTCACTATGATTTTCATAAGATCATTACACAAATCACCCTTTTTTCCCAATGTGCTATATATTTCTAATCTAATATTATAAATAATTATTAAAAATTTTATAAGAATTACATGAAAATAATAACCTCTTATATTCTTAAGAATGTATTCTTTGCATTAAATTATATTTTTTCATTTCATAGAATACATGATGTGGTTTTTTTATGAAAACCCCACTTTACAAGTCACCCAATTTTTAATTTCATAAACAACCCTTCTCTAATTTCATTGCTAACATTATGATAACCCATTAAAATTTTATTTGATATTAAAAATGTAAGTCTTGAGATAGGACCACTGTATAGTGACACATAACTTACATACTGATGAATAGTATTAGGTATTCATAGTCGAGGATGCAAACAAAGTGATATTCTCTTCACAAGACTACATCCATGAGAAACATAATAAATTCACAATAATAACCACTAGATATAGCATCCAAATCATTAATAGGATCAACACATGAAGTATAATAGATATAAAGGAGACATATATAAATATGAGAATAAATCTGGGGGAAATCAGATCATACATATATTGGAGCAATGAAGACAAATCAATAGTCACTAAGAGAACAAAAGAGAAAACCCTATAGAATCATATAATAGATAAGTCAAGATAATAAAAAATTAGGGGGATATTAGATGTGAATGAAAGAAATGGTATCAAGTTAAATTTCTAAATTTATGAAAATCATATTGGGATCACAGTAACACTTCAATTTTAAACATGAATTGTGTTCATAATGTGGTGTATAATGTACCCTGAACACTAAAGCACATGTTTACCTAGGAATAGCTGATTAGTTATAGAAACCCTGAAACAGCTGTGAAATAAACTCTAAAATATATGAATGGTATTAATAGATACTTTAATGTTGAGAAAAATATTCCTTATACCATGAGATTCATCAAATGTAATAATAGATTCATATCACCAAGTGCAGACCATGTGATGTACCTTTTTCGACCAAAATTCTTTATTTATGATATCATACTCTAGAAAAACATGTGAACCTCAACTAAAATCTATTAACACCAAAATGATAAAAACCTATGACCTAGAAGAAAACACATGTTTTCCA
Source organism: Viscum album (assembly GCA_963277665.1). Taxonomy (NCBI): domain Eukaryota; kingdom Viridiplantae; phylum Streptophyta; class Magnoliopsida; order Santalales; family Viscaceae; genus Viscum; species Viscum album. Next base: position 1,781,652,677 of record OY728119.1, on the reverse strand, counting down.
TACAAAAAAACCTATTAAAACTCAAGATATTACTAAATCAGAGAGATTTTTTGTAAAAAAAAATTATTACAGTGGATATTTCCATAATATATATGCAAGTACAATAAACATCCCCGACTAGAACCATATAATATCTGATGTGATACTCTTATTTAAATAACATAATGAGTTATATAGTTATATATTATGTTCATATAAAAATGTAATAATGTATATATATATATATATATATATTTAAATCATGATTTTTTTTATAATTTTTGAATGTACATGCGCTTAATTCATTTTATTCATAAAAAAGTATTTTCCATAAATTTACATTTTATTTCAAGGATCTATAAATATTATGATAGAATAATAATAGAATACATATATCACATGATAAACTGGTTAACACTATATTAATTAGCAATTTACAGCAAAAAATGATTGTTAATATAACAAAGGATGTTTTCTTATAAAAAAAATTTTCACTAAAATTTATTTTTAAATTAAAATATAAATATATAATGATTTTTCCATGAATATGATAAATTCAATTAAATTTTTGAAATAATAATTTATGATGAATTTTTTTATTTTTCAAATGAATATTATTTTTAGATGAATAATAAAAGATACTCTTTTTACTAATACTTTGAACATTTTTTCATTATTAGTATAAAATATAATGAAAAATTTTATGAAACCATTTTATTGAAAAATTATTTATTTTATAATTTCAATTATAAATTTATAATAATTATTAAATTGTAATTATCTATATATTTTATTTTTAGGACTCATGTAATCTATATCAAAATGATTGTTTTAAGTCATTAATTAATTATTATATTAAAATTGTTTTTTAGTTTCTAAATAATTAATTTGAATAATTTATTTTAAATTTACATTCAATCAAATATAATTTTCTAATAACTACTTCTTTATTTTTAGTTATAATGATTAATATTCCATGGGTAAAATTAGTTATCATGATATTAATTTTATAAATACAAAGGGTTTTCTAAAAAAGAATATATTTTTAATTAATTCACCAATTTTATTTATAAATATATGTTAAAATTAATTAACGCTCCAATCATTTGTAATAAACTATATATAATATTATGAATAGTTTGGTATTAAAATGTCTCTTTCTTCCAAAATTGGTTTTCAACACATTATATATTTTAATTTTAGAGATAATTCTCAAATTTTTATATTTAATTATGGATATTAAATTATTATTCATCATGTTAATATTTGTTAATATGGGACATCTTATATTTTTTAAAAAATATAAGTAATTTTTGTGAATAATTTTATATCATAAATAATAAATATATAAAAGTGTAATTTAAGTATATCAATTTTTTAATAATTAAAATTTCACATATTCATTGAATAAATATTATTATGATTGAAATTTATAACCATGTGTCTCTCCAACCATTTCTGTACAAAATTAACCAAAATCAACAAAGCTACCTAACCCCCATGTGACACCAGTCATAACCTTTACCTAATAATAGTATCTATGGAAAATCCCCTCTTTACACCTACAAAAGTAGATCACTATAATTCATTATCTCATCCACATCAACCAAAAATACATTGATCAAGAATATAAAATAAATTACCCTATATAAATCCCTCACAAGGAGTTTATATGGGTATATGGAGTCCTCTTAAGCATTAAGATGATAAATATCATGCAACGGTTTCTCCTCCTCCTCCCATTGATTCAACTACATTTTTCATGAAAATTCATTTTGATTTCAATATCATTATGCATGAACGTTTTTATTATCAAGACAATTATATTGAAAATATGGCCTAATTATGACATATTACCCTTATATCTCATTAAACACAATTCATAATCCCTTTTGATTATTATAATCCCCAGAAATAACTCCTTGATTTCCTCTATCCTCTTTTCATTTCAATCACTTCCCTTGTTAAATATTTTTTTTCATTTTACTAATCGCACAAAAGTTCATATTCAATCCATAAATAACTAAATATTGTCTAAATAATTATAAGAATCATTTCTCACTGATTAAACCCATTCCATTATTATTTTTTATACAATTAATGCTACAGAAATCATTCCTTAATTTTCTCTCTTCATGGTGAGAATATCATGCTCTTTAATAGTTCCAGAATATAAGTATAAATTAATATTATAAAATCATATGGAGATGAAACAAAATTTTCAATTTGGTTCTTAATATAGTTATTTTTTTATTTTGGAGATTCAACTTCTTCTCTATAATTCTAGAATATAGGTAAGTGGTTTCATTAAACAAATAATGTTCATAGGTCATAATAAATATTCAAAATTATAATCTTACCTGGATTAATTTTCCTAAAATATTATGATTTTATGTCTAATTTCCATCTATATTTTTTGGTAAATCATCTTACATATTTATTTATTCATAGTTTTTTAGTTTATTATTATATTAAAAAAATTCATTATGAATAATTTACATATCACTTAATTGATTTATCTATCTATATTTATGTTTTGATATTTTTACAATGTTCTCCCTTACTAACAAGAATTAAAAAATTAACTCTAGTGATCCATATATAACACAATATTCATTTATAAAAAATGACTTTTTTGTTTTTAATGATTTCGGTTTTCAGTAATTATTTTATTAAAATGATTAAAAGGATTTTCCTTACCATGATTTTTTATTATTCTCTTATAATTTATATATTTAAATACATTTTAGTTCATCTCGAGGTTTCATTCTTTTATATATGATATAAATTTTTTTGAATTATTCTATTCATCATCAAAAAACTCCCATGTGATTTGAAAATCATTTGTTTTTATGGTTATGTTATGAAATTATTATTTTTTTGAGAAATATATTCCTTTTGGATTTTTCATGCTATTTCATAATATTACACACTAATGATTTAATTATATATAAAAAACCTATTATTTCAACGTTTTTTAGTACTCTTTTTAGGTCAACATTCTTTTATCAAATTTAAATTTTTTAATACCATTTGAATAATAAAAATCCCATTTTATTTCCATCTATGATTTTAAATAATATGAGTGATTTCATTTCATGTGTAAATCACATGATTTTATAATAACATGTTGTGTCCTACATTACCCTAAAATTTATTTTTCTTGTTTATATATCATGGTATAAATATGGGAATCATGTAAGGAATATTCTCTCTACTCTGGGGATCGAGTAATGAATTCTTCCTAAAAAATAAGAATCTAATATGCATATATACCCCATTATGTAAATCATGTTGGGTAGCATAATTTATTATGTTATATTATTTATGTGGTTATTCCTTCTCCAATATCAAATTATTAACTATCATTATGTTTTTTAAACTTATTTTTTATATTTTATTCTTAATTTACGTGACATGGAAAATGTTTATGATATTCCATGTTCTAAAGATATTATTTTTTTCTTGTGTTATGATTTGATGTTTTCATTAAATTTCATAAAATGGTCATAGGCATGTTTTTTTTACCGTTCATGGGTGTTATGTTTCTTCTCCGTGATCCATAATGATATATCACATTTTATGACTATCAGTTAGTGTAGATTGATATTTTTATCTGTTACTTATCCCATGATAATACATTCCATCATGTTTATAATCTAATTATTATAACTACTAGATATTTTTATCATATCGAGCATTCAAGACCATTACTTTCTTATGCATCAATTACCCTGGACATGGAGATGGTCATAACATGTTAGAAGTCTTGAAGAGGGTCTAGATGTGAACAATTATTGGGAAATATCAATATATATTGTTAAAAATATGTTTAGAAAGATATTCTCTAGGGAACTAGACCTTCCATTACTTGGGGTATGTGAATGTTTGTGATATTTATTAATTTTACATCGTAATCATCTTAATATTTAAGTATGTTTATCATCAGTCATTATAGATGGTATCAAAGGGAACACGTTGTTGTTTTTTAATATTGTATTATCTAATTTGGTGTTGAGTATAGATAGTTATAATGAAAATTCTATATATTTTTATATGAATTGTGTGATGTCTTGAAATATTAGAACAATCATAATTTAGATATTTCAGTAAGAAAATATCCCTATAAATAACTAAAAATTAGGTGTGGTTGGACCATTTAGGATCCTTGGGTAATCAACCAGAAAGGGTTAGATATTAATTGACTCAATCATCATGATAATACATAATGTGTGGTTACAATACTATAAAACCTGATAGTAAATCATGTGAGGTATTCATTGGATGAACACATTCAGTTTTGGAGCCACATTGAATGATTTATTTCTTTGTTAGATTGACATATTAGGTTAACCATCATATGATAACTCAAAATAATGTAACCAGGGATACAATGAGATTACTATAGTTTAAAATAAATGAATTAAAATAAAATTTAAAGATTTGGAAAAACGGTTTTAACTTTCAATCACATTAATGTTAATTTTTATGATAATATCCTTATATTTGTAATTTTCTCTCACTCATGTCGACACTTTTGATTTTATTAATTAAAGTAATTGGAAGGAACATGCGAGGGATAATGTGGATATTTCCACAATTAAATACTATTATATTGGTATAAATAGTGAGAAATCCTATTATTTTGAAAGTCAATTTATCAAAAAATTTGATTAACATTGTGAAAATAGTTGATATCTAACACACCACAAAGAAGAGTAACCTGTAGTTTCATGAATGTTATAGTGATGTAGTTTATGAAAACATTATTGTTAAATTTGATATATGTAAAAATTGGGGAAGGGATATCTAGGGTAATATATCAAATGGACATGATGATATTTTATAATTAGTAAAATATGATATTGTGATAGAATATATTGTGTAAAAAGGGGAGATTTTTGTTTACATGATAGAGGGAAATAATCTTCCTCATAAAAATCTAGTAGAAGGTTGGTGTTTTAGAATGGAGGAATTTGGGAACTGTGAATAATAGTTCACTGATACAAGTTATTAAACTAACTATCTCTATAAAAACCTCTAGACTATGGGATCAATGGAAGTAGTATGCAATGACTACAACTATTTTTATTAGTTATAATTATGTTGTTCTTGTTAAACTTGTTCGACACTCTATATATTCAAATGTCTTATTTCATTTACATTTCCACAAAAATATAGATATATAATTAGAAAACATGATGGTATTTTTATTATAAATGATGTATATGAATATTTTTTCAGGATTATGAAATCATGATTCATAGAAGTATTATTATCCTTCTATTAAATATATTTAATAAAATTATTCTAATGAATTTGTTCTCTATAGTTATATGGAATATATTTTTGGAAAAGGAAATAAAATTTCATATTGACCTATCATTTTCCATAAATAAAAATAAAGATATTAGATATCTTATAAATAACTTATAACATAAGATTCAAGATACCTAATCATAAAAAATGATGATCTCTAATGGTTTCGATGAAACACAATATTCAAATTATTATTATTATAAGTGAATAGATTTGATAGGAAGATATTTATAAATTCAAAACATAACTCAAATATTTAATAAACTATTATAACTTCATTCTAAAATGGTTAAAAAAAATTTAGGATGCAATTTATTTGGGGGGGATGTAATGAACTGATATATAACTGTATAATCTCCATAAATAAATAATATAGTATATGTAATTCAGCACATACTATACCAAACTGAAATAAAAAATATTGAAATATTATTAACATTAAATATAACAGCTAAAAAATAGTCATTAAATTAACATGGATAAATTTAAATAACCATGAGGGAAAAAATAAAAAAAATAAGATTGAAATAAAATCTAGAAGAAGAAGTTATCCATTTAATTCCAATTTATATGATCGTTGGAAGGGGTAGTGTTGCAAGGATTTTCCCCAAACCAATCCCAATTCAAAATCACGTAATTAATGATTATGTGGAATCAAATATGATATAAATTCATTCTATAGGGAGTTACCATAAGATCTATATTCATATAGTTACAACCCCTGACTATATACCGAGGATATCTGATGCTTAGATTTTACATGAGGATCATAATGTTTTATGTAAGTATAAATTAGGATTTCATCCACACATAATATATATATATATATATATATATATATATTTCATGAATTTTTACACTTTTCCAATGATATTTTTTGATCAATTCCGTGAACATTCCAAACCCACATGATACACACATGATTCCTTTATACCCTTTATGGAACATTATATTCCGTGAAAAATACCATCTTTTTCAACTATAAAATTCGCTCATTCCTACCCATTTACAGATACTATTCCATTAAAAATAAATATATCAATAATTAAAATTTTTCATCAATATATAAACCCCTCCCAACGATCTTCTATAGTTCTATAGATTATACCCAAGCATTAATAATATACAAAGAAACGAAATTGTTCTACTCCTTTCATATTATGTATTTATTTTAAGACATCCATTTTAATTTCCATAAAATGTTTCATCCCCTTATTTGTTATAAATAATTTACATAATATAGTATTTCTTAGTTATGTTATATTATCCATATATGTCATTAAAACTATTTCATATTCTCTTTTTTATATTGTTTATTCAAGAAAAATCCTTTTTTTATTTTCTCATGTCTTTTATTAATTAGAGAAAGTCAATTATCTTATGAATTTTTATTATAATATAATTATTCATCAATATGTTCATAATAAATAATTTATTATAAAACTAATTTATTATAAACAATAGAATAAGTTTTTCACTAATTAAACCAAAGCTATAATCCTTTTGTATACCAATCATGTTGATGAAATCATTCCCTAATTTTTTGTCTTCACATTGTGAATACCCAACACTAATATGATTAAATGGTCCTATATAATTAATTCATATAAAAGTATATAGATATAAATATAAGTCTATACAAGGTTATTAAGATAATTTTTTTATACATGGATGTTTTAATAGATTTAGTGGAAGTTTGGAGTTAATGTAAGTGTTTTTTCTACCCAACTAGTTTTCATCAAACATAATCACTCCACTTGGATTATAATTGTAAAATATTTAATTTTTATATAATATGATGAAGTTATAATAGGTCTTAATACAAATTATATATATAATTGTGTCTCAACATAAAGTTTACATCCATGATGAATATATATTTCATAATAATGAAAAGTTGTTCATAATAATTCAATTTTATTGTAATTAATTGTTTCTTACATATCCGTGTTTTTTTCATTACACCGATGGTCACATTTTCCTAATGAAAACGAATTTTTTTCATGGATAGTTATTTTTATAATATTTATTATTCCATTAAGAAATGGTTCCATTTTCCATTTATAATATCATGATTTAAATAGAGCCATTTTTAAAATATTTTAATAGATTTTCCTTAACATGTTGTTATCTTCCTACCCTATAATTAAAATTTTAATGTATGTTTTATAATTTCATAGTATTTTATTATTTAAATTTTTATTGAATAAATATATTCATAATTTTTCTCTCTATCCTCCAAATTATTTTTTTAAAAGTGACAGGAAAATCACATCATTTTATAGAGATATCAACAAAAACAATTTAATGAAATAAAACCATTTATTATTTCTGTTTAAAATTAAAAGGATTATTATAGAATTATTATTTGTTTAAAATCACTTAATATGATCACTTATTTAATGCACTATATCGGTTATCATGTTTTTGGTGATTATTTGGGGTCTTAGATCACCTTCTACTGTATTGTCAAAGGTTCTACATCTCGTGAGATAAAAAAGATAATTTGGTATGGAAAGCTCACATCACAATGGGAGTTGAGTAGGGATTCTACCTACACTATATGAATCAAGTATTTATTTCTCATTACACTCTATGATTTTTTTTGGGATGCCAACTCTATTTTAGGAATCTGGTAGTAATGTCTACTGCACTAGGTTTTGGTAATCAGGTTGAGATTTTTTATCATATATAATATTCTTACCTGTTATTTTGTTTGTTCTATATCTTCACCCTTATTTACTCTTGATTTATATGCTATAGAAATTTTTATGAAATGATTTTATCTATAGATATTTTATTTGTTATTTATTGATTCCATATTTTTATTAAATTTATGTATATTTTCATAAGTAATGATTTTGATGAACTTTATTGGGTAATATATTATTACACCACAATCTATAATGATATATCAATTTTTTTTAATAGTATATTATGATCCATTTATATTTTTTACTTATGTTTCTCTATTAATAATGCTTTCAATTAGTTTTTTCATTTAGTGTTTATGACTAGTTGATATATTTCCCTAACATGGAATTTTACCTCACCCCTTTCTTTATTTTTTTCATTCCTTTATTGATAAAGAATATTGTGTTATTTGAAATGTGTAAGGGGTGGTTGAGAGGATAATAGTTATGTGGAAATTTTAACACATGTTTTAAAATAAAAATATTATGTATATAATCTATATGAAAATAAATTATTTTTTCATTTGGTTGTGTAACAATTTATGACTTTTATGAATTTTAAAATGGGATAAAATTAATATTTCTGTATTATAACATGGGTTACTGTCACAACCTCATCCCTACAAAGTGTACCCCTCCTGGGCCAGCAATGTGAGAAGGGAGATAATGACCCTCGATTCCCACCTCCAGTAGGCCCCAGGTTGGAGACTAGCACCGAGGGTATAATAATCACACAAATGGGAGGCAATACCCTCTAAGATAACACATGAGGAAGAGAGAGATAAGATAGACAAAAAACAACTCCAACTTAGAATTGAAATATAAAAGAAACCCCAAGTACTCATATGGAATGTTAGGAAAAATTACTACAACTGGTAGTGAAAAAATGCTTGTACCCAAAAGAAAGTAAAAACAACAGCAAACACAATACCGAACAGCTCCGGCAACCCCAAGCTAGTGGAAACCAGATTGATCTGCATCCTGCTCCAAGTGACCTGAAAAATAGTTTATATATTCATTGGGTGTGTATAATAGTATACTCAATAGGATCCTCCCTGAAGCCTCTCATGAAAATGCAATGAAAGCATGCTAAAGCGTAGTGAACAACAAGTGAAATTAAATCATCACTTAATCATGTATTCTATATTTCCATCCTCACCATGGATACTCTCACCAAGTAACACATACAAGAATATATCATATAAAACAGAATATCAAGGGAACCCCACTACTACTTCCCCACTAGTTTGCCTCCTTTCCACAATGTCACACGTCCTAAGCATCTCTATCCAAAAATTCTTTCCCACATACACCTGGGTGATACACCACATTATGAACCTTGTGAAATAAAACCACCACATCCACGCAAGAATGTAACCAAATATTATCTGGGAGCCACCACAACTATCATAACATGTATCATACATCGGGTATTATACCTCAATCCATTTCAGCCCAAACACAGTGTATGGATTCTCAATCCATCACAACCTATAAACGTTACACCTATAGTAGTCCATAAGAAACAATATCTAGAATATATTTGTCTAAATAATCACAATCCATTACAACCCTGTACACACATATATGGTGAAAACTAACCGTTCTGCCTACCAGCACAAGTATATACAAAGAGAAGATAGTGGTTCCAAAGGGGGTATTCATCCATTCATCTTCCCAACAAAAGGATGGGGAAAACACCCCCTGGGCTCAGAGTCCCTGGCTTGTTAGTTTCCCTTATTGACCTGGTGGAGTAGCGTATAAAAACACAAAAGTATAGAATATATTAAATCTCACAACCTCACTATGGGCATAACCTATTCATAGACTCTGTTGTAGCTAACATCTCTCGGACTCCGGGCTGCCACTTCTAATACTAGGAATCCTACAAACACACAATCATTTAGATATCTTTAGAAAATTATTTCATTAGCTTTTTACTAGATGCACTTTAAGTTAATTAATTCATTAAACATTAACTAACCATGAACAATTCCACATTAAATTTCATTATCATCACACCCAATGTCCACATTCCCATTAAAATTATAACATCATCATTATGTTCCTACAAACTCAAACCTTATGGGTTAACACCATTTATTCAATTAATAATTAAATAATTACATTCACATATTCCCATTCATTCAATAAATATATTATATGCTACTAAACACAAGGGGGGTCAACACGGTGAGTAGATATACTACTGGTCGAGTCTTTTTTGCCTATAGAAATATCATAGATCCATCCTCCCTTGAGAAGCTAAACACGGAATGCACTTGGAATATCCCATGTGTCTTTGCATCTTTTTGAAGAAGGGTAAGCAAGACCAACTCCCATGAGCATTGGCGAAATGTAAATCATATAATCAACCAATAAGGATCACCAAGTATCCAAAAATCACATCCATCCTATTCCATTATCCCTAGTTTCCTACCCGACACCCACATGCATAAACCGATGCATCTTGCCACTCTAGGCGTCATCTGCTTCCACAACCAAAAGTCTCCATACCCCCACATATCACAATATCCATCCAGGCTCACATCACAACACAAGAAGTAGGAAAACAAACATCACATCAACTGGGCTATTGGGTCTTTGAAAATCAAGATGTTAACTCAGAACCCTTCAAATAATTATCAAATAATTAGTTCCTTAATCCATCTTTGATTAACAGTTGTAATATTCATAGGTTCCAAAATTCAGAAAACCTAATCCGTAAGCTATCTGAAATAACTAAACCTGCTTACTGCACCAATTTGATTAATGTCAAATTAAAACAAGAATATCCAGATTCATTTACATGCCTCTTTATCCATAGGAAACTGTTTTCAGTTAATTATGCTTTATGTTCTTTATATATTTTCATCAGGAAATAATATCTAAATGAAACAAGAATGGATATAATAATATATATAAAACAACGGTAAAAAACATATGACCGATATCAATTTTTTTATCTGGATGAAATATTTATTATGTCAATTACATTTTTCCCTAGTTGGATAAAACATGCTAACAATACAGTTTCACATATTAATAAGAGAAAAAATGAATCCCCTACCTCAAATAGTTCTTGGAGTTTATATCCAACCAACGGGTAATGATTCTCCTCTTATGTCAACTACATCCTATCAAGGATTCCATGGTACGACCGCTCCATCTAAAACCCATGAAAACTCCATTAGAAATATAGAGATTACATGATATAATATGGAAAGGAGAAACAAGATAATATGAACCCTAGAAGAATGATGATAAAACATACATTATATAGAAAATGGATTGATACTTCTTGGTTGCATCAAAACAGATCAGAACTAATCTCTGGAAAAAAGTTTGATTATGAAACTCCTATGGAATAGAATGGAAGGTTTTAGCGTCTCATAGTTAATAAGAAAGAGTAAGAATTATGGAAGAAGATATCCCGTCCCTTTAAAAGATTTAATGAAGAAAAGGTTTAATATTTTCTTACTTTCCCATTAAAAATGGATCACATTATACCATGAAATTTGACCAAGTATAAACATCCTGAGCCTTAGGAATAATTAATATAGAAGATATGGCCTTTGAATCGGCCTTAGAGTCCTTAAAAAGTGGCTTGAAATGCATTTTATATCAACAGAAAATGCTAAATGGGGAAAACTATAGTAATATCGAAACACTACTCACGAACTCAAAATTTGGAAAAGGAATAAAAATGTTCATGAGCCTCATTGTTAGATATTGTTCATGAACCTCAGTATAAGACACTATTCTTGAACCTCACCATTATACAATGTTCATGAACCTCACCGTTAGACACTATTCATGAACCTCACCATTAGACACTGTCCATGTACCTCACCGTTTGACAATGTTCATAAAAATCATCCTTAGAAGGCCGCTGTTATGGAAACAATGTTCAGAAACTCAAAAGTTTGAAAAGGAAATAAAAGGTGACTGTTATTAGGTCACCATTCTGGGAAAATTGTTTATAGAACACAAAATTTGGAAAAGGAAATAGAGGTTACCTTTAGAGGTAACTAATAGAGGATACCGTTAGAGGTAACCGGTAGAGGTTACCCTTAGAGGTAACCGATAGAGGTTACCATTAGAGGTTACAATTAGACCTCATCAATAGATCTGTTCTCTAATGGAACTGTTCAATGAAATAGAAGATTGGAAAAGGAAATAGTGGTTACCATTAGAGGTTACCAATAAAACTGTTCACCAATGGAACTGTTCACAGAATTTGAAGTTTGGCAAAGGAAAGAGAGGTTACTGTTTGGGGTTACTGATAGAACTGTTCACCGATGGAACTGTTCATAGAATCAGAAATTTGGAAAAGGAAAGAGATGTTACAATTAGAGGATACCGATGACACTACTCAAAGAAGGTTACCGTAGCACTGTTCACAACTTTCTACTATTGGAACTGTTCACTGAATAGGAAAATTTGGAAAGTATTGGGGATAAGTCAATTTGACCTCTCGAAACATCTCAAACACCATATTTTCACAATGGAATGGACCGAAGAGGTATGGGCCCTTACATCAGATACCTCTGAAAACATTATAATCCCCGAGAATTCAAAACCCACCTAAAGTGAAATCGAAACAGGGGCCGAACAACCACCCATTGAGATACCTATCAATATAGTGAAATCCAAAAAAGCATCAAAAGGAAGCTATCTCATAAACATGAATGGTTTATAACCACAAGGGCTACGTCGACACATCAAAATAGTTAAACATAAAACAACTCAGGGTAATGAGCATGTATCTATGACTCGCATCCCTAGGTAATCTCCTCCATGCCACTGTGTCACTACAAGACACGAATAGAGGGGATAGAATACCCACAATACACCTTCTCCATGCAGTCTGGGATCATCACAAGTCGCTCCTCAAAGGTTTCATCATCATCGACATTGATCTCACCCCAATAGATGATGTGAGAGTGATCATGAAGATAACGACAGAGCTATGATACATGGATAACACCATGTTTCCAACTCATCTACGAGGGAAGTGCTACTCGATACACCAAAAAACCAACAAGAGATAACACCTCGAAGGTCCCAACAAAGGAGGGAAAAATCATACTCCCATGACCAAAATGTCACTTCCTATGAAAGGGAGTCTCCTTTAGAACCCATGATCCCCAACTTCAAACTCTAAGGACCACCTACTTTGATCGTCATAAGATTTCAGACGATGTTGTGCTATCTTCATCCTCTCACAAATCTCCTGAACTATCTCTATTTTATTCTACAATAGTTTCAGTACGAGAATTGTTGACCCTCCGACCCCAGTCCAACATAACTGAGAATAGAAAGGTCATCCATACAAGGCTTCAAATGATTCCATACATATGGTGGATTGAAAACTATTATTGTAAGAAAACACCACTAAGGGTATGTGATTCATCTTCAAACCTCCAAAATCAATAACAACAGAATGTAACATGTCATCATGATTCTTGATGGTTCTCTCTGTCTGACCATCCGTTTGAGGATGAAAAGAAGTGGTAAGGCATAGTTGAGAACCGAAATTATGTTGGTGACCTCTCCACACCCTGGAGGTAAAACCGGGATCTCGATCAGAATTTATCATCCTCGGGACTCCATGAAGTCTCACCACCTCCTCTAGATACTTCCTCGATAGAAGTTCAACTGAGCTTATCTCATTGATCGCAATGAAGTGGGCCAATTTTTTTAAATGATACACTACCACCCAAATATCATAATGTCTTCATGTAACTCGGGGTATACTTGTAACAATGTCCATTGAGATTTCCTCCCACATCCACTCAGGAATCTCTAATGGCTGGATAAGACTACCAGGAATATGTTGTTCCGCCTTCAGCTTTTGGCAGACCAATCATCGAGACACAAAAACTGCAACTGCACACTTCAGCCCCAGCCACCAAAACTGGCTCCTCAAGGCTTGGTACATCTTTGTCATGCCAAGATGCACTCCTAAAGGGGAACAATGTAACTATTTGAGAACCATCTCATGCATCGTAAAAGGAACAAAAGGCCTTCCATGATACAAAACATGGTGATGTTCATCCTCAGTTCAACCATCAGGGGCCTTGCCACAAAAAAATAAATTTCTCCAGACCTCCACCTCAAGATCCGCCAACTGGGACTCTTCCAACGTTTACATCAAGGATGAATGTACCATTATATGAAAAAGAAAACATCTACCCCAAAAATCTCCCATATCATGATGTAATGTAGACAACTCATCCATTACTCTCCAGGAATCACCAGATTCACGTACAACATCACAACGTGACTTTTGACTCAACGCATCAGTAAAAAAAATTCCCTTTTCCATGTTTATATGATATCTAGAAGTCATATTACTACAAGAACTCTATCCTCCGAGGCTGTTGTAAGTTCAAGTCACGATGGGAGAAAACATACATCAAACTCTTATAATCGGTGAAAACCACAAAGCTCACACCAATGAGGTAATGTCTCCACAACATCAGAGAAAACACCACAGCTTCAACTCAAGATCATGAGTGGAGTAGTTACATTCATGGGGACGTAACTTTTGAGACCCATAAGAAACAACTGACCTCTACTTCATGAGAACAGAGCCTAACCCCAGATGTGCATCATCCCAGAAAACATCAAACAGAACTCCCTCTATAGGAAGACAAAAAACTAGAACACATACTAACTTCACCTTTAGATACTTGAAAGCTTCTTAACACTGATTAGTCCATATGAATGCCCGGTCCTTCCTGGTCAAAGCTGTCAGAAGAGTCTAAACTCATGAAAAATTGGCTACGAACCTTTTGTAGTAGCCTGCGAGACTAAGGAAACTTCACTCCTCTGACACTGTCTTTAGGGATTCCCAAGACAAAACTTCTTTTATCATCAATGGATCCACAACTAATCTATATTGGGACACAACATGACCTAGGAAACTGACTTCTACATCCCAAAACTCACACTTCAAAAAATTCCCAAGTAGTTGATGTTGATGAAGAACTCTGCAAATGGCTTGTAAATGCTCTGCATTCTCCTACTCAGATATGAAGTACACAAGGATGTTGTCGATGAAAACTTCGATGAACTTGTCCAGGAACTCATAGAACACAACATTTTTCAATCCCATGAATACTGCGGGAGCATTCTTCGAACCAAACGACATTATAATGAACTCATAATGCATATGACGACAATGGAAAGCATTTTTCAGGATATCCTCATCCTTCACACACATATGATGATATCCTGACCGCAAGTCGATCTTTGAGAACCAATATACAACATTCAGTTGATCAAATAAATTATCAATATGTGGAAGAGGATAGCGATTCTTTATTGTCACTTTGTTTAGGATATGACAATCGACACACAACAAAAAATTGTCTCCATCCTTCTTCACAAAAAAACGGGTGCACCCCACGACGACAAACATTGACAAACAAAACCACACTATAACATACCATCAAGATGTATAGGTAGCTCTCGTATCTCAGAAGAGGCCATCCTATATGGAGACATAGAGATTGGAGACGGTCTTGGTTGTAGCTCAATCCAAAACTCGATCTCTCGTTGAGGGGGTAATGCTACAACCTATTTGGGAAAGACATCATGGTAATCATCTACGACCCTAGGGAATGCCAACTGCTGAACCTCTGAAATACTCGACATCATCTCAGCCGTCATGGATGATAAAGACAGAACACGTCTATAATGACCCGCCAATTTTCATTGGCTTGAGAGCTCAACGAGTCATTACTTGTGCTTAAGCGATGTCCCCAATGTGCCAAAGGCTGGCAATAAATGTCGAAGGGTATCAAAACACATGGGGGACGATTTACCCTTTGAAAGAAAACATCCAACAACAATGAAAACTAAAATGAGATATCCCAGGAACCACTATATGATGCATGATTTAAAAACATGATAGTTCTTCCATTTATTCCATTTTAATCCAAAAAATGTGCAACAATGGAAACCAAAACTAAAACAGAGTAAACATCGGAAAGACAACCGACAAGACTCAAAGGCAAACAAGTCTCCAAGGCTCCACAAGCTCCATGCTCCAACTCTACCAATATCTCAAGAAATAACTATGTAGTAGTAAACATGTGTGCCACCTTTCCCTTGCCAACATCCTGGTAAACGACAACTGCAAAGTCACCAACGTGCCGAAGCAGGGGGTGAGTAATGAAACTCAGTAGGTTTTCCCCGATGACTTCCCAACCCCTTCCTCTATGATAAAACATGTTAGCTCATTTATACAAAACAATTTATATAAAATAGTTCCAAAATAGTTCACAATATTACAAGTTTCATATCAAATACATTTTTCCAAAAAAACCATTCTTCCAACCAAAAACCATATTTTCCAAGAAAAGAAACAAAATCATGTTCCCAAATCAAAACCACATTTCCAATTTTTCATAAGAGTTTCATTACACATAATCACATCATTACCCATGCATGCATCGTTATGACAGTTCCATACTCATGAGTAGTCTCTCATGGATCTACCAAGTCGTCACAAGGTAATATTCCCCAGGTTCCATTACACTTTTGGAACCAAACACAAGGTCATATTTCAACCAAGCCCCATAAAAGAAATATGAACACACACCAAGTATTCCCAAAACCACACCATTTCAACCATGACAAAACCATTTCAATAAAACAAACCTTTTATTGAAAACCTTTTTCCCACCAACCATTTTCCAAATCAAGAAAATCCATATTTTAAAATCAACATTTTCATATCAAGGAACCCAATCAATTTTCACAAACCATTCTTTCAATTTCCACAATTCCATCAAAACCGATAAATCATCACTAATGAAGATTTATAACATGCTTTACACCACAATTTCACAATCAAAACCAAGCAGTTAAATCAATTTGAACTATGTCTTCAAGGTCTAGGAATGAGGAATCGAGCTCAATAATTTGGGTGAAACCAACCAATGGTCGAAGAACTCTCAAGAACACCGGGTCAAAACTACAAGAATCCTCCTTAGATCTCTCCTCCTAACACAACCAAGGCCAAATCTTATCACATATGGCATCCAAAACCTTATATCTACCCATAGTGGGATTAGATCTACGAATAAGAGAGAAGAGGAGAAGTAGATCTAAGTAGACCTAAGAAACCATCAAGAACAATCACATACCTTAAGGATCCGGCTTCGATTCGTCAAGAGAACCCTTAGAATCACCTCCGGAACGCCTTGAGGAAGTCCTCCAACCTTCAAGGAAGAGTAATGCCGATTTAGGGCCGCAAAGGAGCTTTAA
Source organism: Viscum album (assembly GCA_963277665.1). Lineage (NCBI taxonomy): Eukaryota > Viridiplantae > Streptophyta > Magnoliopsida > Santalales > Viscaceae > Viscum > Viscum album. Next base: position 1,781,635,404 of record OY728119.1, on the reverse strand, counting down.
AAAAGACACTTAAAGGAAAAACTATTTAGATCCACAATTTTAGGATCTAACTTTAAGTGATCGCACGGTTTGTCCGCACGGTTTGAAAAACCGTGCGCTAACCGTGTGTTAGCTTCTATCTTGGCCATCCTCCACGCACGGCCTCATCGCACGGTTTCCCCAAACCATCCACACGTCGCGCACTCTCCTCTATCCAAGAGACCATCACCAGCATGGCTTCTGCACGGTTTGAAAAACCGTGCATAGCCCGTGCATCCCCACATTTTTTCCTTTTTTCCATTAAAAGTCTCCCAAACTTACTCTCAACAACTCCTATGTACTTTATGCACATAAAAAGCATAAAAATGGTTACTTACCAGAAACCGGGGGTACTACATTCTCCCCACCATTGGCCTTTCCATCATCGGAAAGTAGAAAACCATCGCTTGCATGAAAGAGTTCTGGACACTGTTCTTTCATTTCATTCTCACGTTCCCATGTCTCCTCTTGAATCTAAACATGCTTCCATAAAACCCGCACTAGACCGATGATTTTTCCAAGCAAGACATTATCCTGCCTATCCACAATCCGCCCCGGGATATATACCGACAAAGCATCTTGCTCTAGGTCAATGTGATCCCATCTGATCACATGGTCAGGATCGGGCTGATATTTCATCAACTGAGATACATGGAACACATTATGCACTGCACTGATCCGTGGTGGTAATGCAAACCGATATGCCACCTCGCCAACTCTTTCTTTTATTTCAAAAGGGCCTATATATCGGGGATATAATTTTCCCTGCTTGCTGAAATGGCGATGTCCAAGCCTTGGAGAGATCCCCAAGAAGACATGATCACTCACCGCAAACGACAAGGGCCTTTGGCGATGATCCACATAGGATTTCTATCAACTCGGTGCCGTGTCAATCCTATTTTGTATCAACTAAATCTTCTCTATTGTTTCTTGGACAAGGCATGGCCCAACTAGTGATGTTTCATCCGTTTCCACCCAGTATAGTGGAGAATGACACGGACACCCATACAATGCTTAAAATGGAGCCATGCGTATTGAAGCTTGATAGCCTTTATTGTATAAGAACTCAAATAAGGGTATAGTCTCCTCCCATGAGCCACAAAAATCCATTACACAAGCCCGCAACATGTCTTCCAACATTTTTATCGTCTACTCGGATTGACCATCTGTCAGAGGATGATATGGTGTGCTCATAGTCAACTGAGTCCCAAGGGCGTGTTGTAAGGATTTCCAGAAATGAGATGTAGACCTCAGATCTCTGTCTGACACGATTGAAATTGGTACACCATGTCTGTTTACCACATACTAGATATGGATTTTTGAAAGATCTTCCACCGTATGAGTTTCACGAATAGGGATGAAATGGTCTGACTTGGTCAGACGCTCCACTACCACCCAAGTGGAATAGTGTTTCCAAACCGTTCTTGGAAGACCTGTAACAAAATCCATTACTATTTGATCCCATTTACAAACTTTAATAAGTAAGGACTGTAACATACCAGCTGGTCTCTGATGCTCTGCTTTATTCTACTGACAAGTTAAGCATCACGAGATGAAGTCGGCCACCTTCCTTTTCATTCCACTCCACCAAAACTGTGTCTTCAACACCTTGTACATCTTTTGTGTACCTGGATGTATATCCCATCTAGAATGGTGGTAAGCATGAAGGTGTTTTTCATGAGAAGTTAAAAGTACAACTATCCGATCTCAAAACCGCAAAACTGAACTCCCATCCATCTTCCTTCCCTCAATGGTCTCCCCACCATTGATTTTTGAACTCATTGCAACACAGTCTAGATCACATGTCTGTGCCTCCTTCACTCTCTCCACCAAATCAGAAACAAGAATGGATGAAAAGAAAAACGCAACATCACCTCAGTTTTGACATTCCACATGCATGTCACCTAAGATTGACATCAACTACCATTCGTCTGAAGCTTCTTTTGATAACTGAGTGTATGAATTCCTGATTAATGCATCGGCCACCGAATTCCCCTTACTCGATGTATACATCAAGTCGAAGTAGAACATTTTAAGATACTCCATCCATTTCCTCGGCCTCAGATTCAAATCTCATTGTGAGAAAATGTGTTTCCATCTTTTGTGATTTGTAAACATAGTTAAAATCTCATCAAAGAGTTAATGCATCCATGCCCTCAAAACATGGATGACTACAGCCAATTCCAAGTCATGTGTTGGGTAATTCTTCTCATGCACCCTCAACTGCGTTGACCCATAAGCAACAACATGGTATCCTTTCTTGAGAACACAACCTAACCCTATTCCCGAAGCATCACAATACACCACATTCCCTTGTCCTGATTATGGAATGATCAAGATTGGTGTTGATGTTTGACAGATTTTCAACTCTTGAAAAGATTGTTGAGATTCATTATTCCATTGAAATGCACTGTTCATCTTTGTCAATGCTGTCATAGGGGAAGCTAGTCGTGAGAAGTCACACACAAAGCATCGATAATAACCAGCTAGACCAAGAAAACTGTGTATCTCAAAGAAATTCATCGGCGGTTTCCAAGAAAGTACAGCTTCTATCATTTCTGGATCCAATGAAACACCTTTCTAAGAAACAACATGGCCCAGAAAATGTACCTCTTGTATCCAAAAATCTCACTTCGATAATTTTTCATACAACTGATGGTCTCTCAATATTTCCAACTCTATCACCAAGTGTTGCTCATGCTCAGCCCTTATTCTTGAATACACCAATATGTCGTCAAAAAACACCACAACAAAAGAATCCAGATATTGCTGAAATATCCGATTCATCAAAGCCATGAAGACCGTTGGTGCATTCGTTAGACCGAAAGGAATGACTAAATATTTTTAGTGTCCATATCTACTTCTGAAGGGTGTTTTTGGAATATCATCCTTCCGAACTCACAATTGGTGATTTCCTGACCATAAGTCTATCTTAGAGAACCACTGAGCTCCCCACAATTGATCAAAAAGGTCATCAATGCATGGAAGTGGATATATATTCTTTATCTTAACATCGTTATGTTAACGATAATCTACACATAGCCTCATGGTTCCATCTGCTTTCTTTACAATAAAAACGGGTTCTTCCCACAGAGACACGCTTGGCCGAATAAAGCCTTTTCTTTTTAGCTCCTCTAACTGCACTTTCAATTCCCTTAACTCCATTGGTTCCATCCTATAAGGTGGAAGTGAGATAGGATTGGTCCCCGGTAGGAGATCAATCGTAAAATCCACTTCTCTTACAGGTGGTAACCCCGAGAAGTTTTCAGGTTAAACATATGGAAATTGATCCACATTTATTGGAAAACTATTACTCACGATCTCCTCCATCGATTCCAAGTTTCACATAGCCAACTGGTAAGAGATCGTTGCCACTGTTGGTGCCAACAAGCCCATTGTACCTGTCTTCACCACTCTTTCTTCTCTAAAGAGATGCTCAATCCCATCCTCAGTTACGAAACTGACTGTTTTTCTATAATAGTCTATGTGAGCCCTGAACATTGTCAACTAATCCATACCCAGGATTATATCATAGACATCCATATCCAGCATCGAGAAATCCCATTTTAGTTTAGCTCCTTCAATAGTTATATTACATTCTATACACATGAAGGCTCTACATTCTCTTTCACCGATAGGTGTTTTATGTTTTTTAACAGAGGGCATCATTTCAACTTTTAAGATTATCAAATCATCAATATGAGAAGTAATAAAAGAATGTGATGAACCAGTATCGGACAATTCTTTCATGAGGGTATAATTCCAAAGAATCATACCTCTCACCATAGACAGTCCAAACTGATGATCCAGAATCACCTGTTCTGATCCATACAATTTCTTTGTTGCTGCAATGTTCTCCTTATTTCCTAGTTGAGATTGCCCTGCCTGAGGATTCATGGTTTTCCTAGAATCACCATAACTAGCACTGTTCTGTTGGCGAGACTGATTTTTCTATCCTTGCCCTGTCGGATCATATGATGCTTGCGACACTTGGGTAGTGTCAAGTGCACCCGACCTCGGAGCACTGTGACAATATCACTGAAGATGCCCCATCTTGTTGCAATTGTGACATTCTTTCGGTGGTTCGGTACATTCTCGTTTAATGTGATCAATTTCACCACATTGAAACCACCCGGCTTTCATCATCGATCATGGAGGAATATTTACAAATCTAGTCTTTTCATTCTGATTCGCACTCCCACCTTGGATGTAGGTGTCCATCTTCCGCTTGTTTCTAGCTTTAGAGTTCCCACCCATTCCCGTGGGTATCATCATACTTCCTCCTCACGTAACTCCTTAGATGTCTCTTTCATCTACTGTTGCTCTGTTTACTATCTCCGTATAATCCGTAAAACAGAGCACAACTATTTTCTAGTGAATCTCCTATCACAACCCTGATTCAAAAATGCGTTCCTTCAGTGATGCACTTGCAGCAACCTCTAGTGCAAAGAATACTAAATTCATGAATTTAGCCGCATACTCTGTGACAAAGAGATTCTCCTACTTCAGGCTGAAAAATTCATTTGTCCTATGGATCTTGAACGTGTGACTATAGAATTGTTTATTAAACAATTCCTCAAATTCCTCCAAGCTTAGGCCTTGATCCACCTTAGCCTGTTCCACCATCTCCCACCACTATTGTGCAAGATCCTCCAACATATACGTTGCTAGCTCTACTTTCAGCTCTACTAGTGTGCCGATGAAATCAATGATACGATTCATCCTTCTTAGCCACAACTCCGCCTTTTCTGGTTTAGAATCACCTCGAATGATGGGTGGGTTCTGCTTTTGGAACTAGAAGGAATGGTCTAGATGCCTTGAGTCATCCCTCTGATTCCCCGTGTCCACACCCTGAAATGCTTGATCTATACTTTGGACTAGCTGCTTGTTCACCTGTGGCTAAGGTGTGACCACATTCTCCACAGCCTCTTCCGTTTGTTTTCTACGACGTCTAATGGGTGCCATTTTCTATTCAAACAACGCACGTCGTTAGTCTCAATTCCTAGCAATAGAAGGCTTAGAATTTCGATTTTTATCCCATCACCATCACAACATTTATTTCAAACCATTTCTAAAACAAATAATTTTTTTTGAAAATCAATCTATTTTCAAAATACATCAACAATTATCTTTTCAAAATCTTTTATTTGAAAACATGCTTGAAATTTTCAGAAATCATGCTTTTGAACCAAACCATTATCCATTTATCAAAAAGATATATGCAATTCTAGTGGGAAGTCATTCCTCTACAATGCATGTCGTTCTCATCTCATTGGCTAAACCCATGACAATGAGATTTCCAACATTCTTGAAGTTTATCCAAAACACTTATTACCAAACACCCTGGTAACTTGAAGTTCAGCATAAAGGGATTAGCTACATCCTTTTATGCTATACCTTTCAAGTTATAACAATCCTAATACTTTATAAGATTCCAACATGAGGAATAGACAAGAAGGAATATCAACTCCAAGACCAAGAACATCAATGACCACTTGTTGGGCAAGGACCCAATAACATTGGTACCATTTGTACCTCAAAGGAAGGACCCTCTAATACCATTTGTAATGACCCACCAATTCTCCTTGGATTGAGAGGTCAGTGAGTCATTACTTGGCCTTAAACAACATCCCCATGGTGTTAAAGGCTGGCAATAAATGCCGAAGGGTTTCAAAACACATGGGGGAAGATTTACCCTTTGAATGAAAAAAAACCAACAATAACGAAAACTAAAAAAATATATCCCAGGAACCACTATATGATGCATGATTTTAAAACAAGATAGTTATTTCATTTATTCTATTTTAATCCAACCAAAGTTGAACAGTGGAACCCAAAACTAAAACAGAGTAAACAGCGGAAATACAACCGGCAAGACTCAAAGACAAACAAGACTCCAAGGCTCCACAATCTCCATGCTCAAACTCTACCAATATCTCAAGAAATCACTAAGTAGTTCTAAACACATGTGCCACCTTTCCCTTTCCAACATCCTGGTAAATGACATTTGGAAAAGCCCCAACGTGCCAAAGCAGGGGGTGAGTAATGAGACTCAGTAGGTTTTCCCCGATGACTTCCCAACCCATGCCTCTAGGATAAAACATGTTAGCACATTCATACAAAAAAATTATATAAAATAGTTCCAAAACATTTTACAATATTATAAGTTTCATATCAAATCCATTTTCCAAAAAAACCATTCTTCAAACCAAAAACCATATTTTCCATGAAAAGAAACAAAACTATGTTCCCAAGTCAAAACCATATTTCCAATTTTGCATAATCATTTCATTCCACATAATCACATCATTACCCATGCATGTATCGTTATGACAGTTCCATACTCATGAGCGGTCTGTCGTCGATCTACCAAGTCATCACATGGTAATATTCCCCATGTACCATTACACTTTTGGCACCGAGCACAAGTTCATATTTCAACCAAGCCCCATAAATTCAATATGAACACACACACCAAGTATGCCCGAAAATCACACCATTTCAACCATACCAAAACCATTTCAATAAAACAACCCTCTTATTGAAAACCTTTTTCCCGCAAACCATTTTCTAAATCCAGTAAACCAATATTTTAAAATCAAAATTTTAAAATCATGGAACCCAATCACTTTTCACAAACCATTCTTTCAATTTCCATAATTCCATAAAAAACCATAAATCATCACTAAAGAAGATTTATAACATGCTTTTCACCTCAATTTCACAATCGAAACCAAGCAGTTAAATAAATTTGAAATAAGACTTCATGTTCGAGGAATGAGGAATCAAGAGTGAAGCCACCTACCTCAACAATTTGGGCAAAACCAACAAACGGTCGAAGAAAGATCAAGAACACCGGGTCAAAACTCCAAGAATCCTCCTTAGATCCCTCCTCCTAACACAACCAAGACCAAATCTTGTTATATTTGGCATCCACACCCTTATATCTACCCATAATGGGCGTATATCTAAGAAAAAGACAGAAGAGGAGAAGTAGATCTAAGTATATATAAGAAACCATCAAGAATGATCACATACCTTAAGTATCCAGCTTCGATTCGTCAAGGGAACCCTTCGAATCGCATACGGAACACATTGAGGATGTCCTCCAACCTTAAAGGGAGTGTAATCCCGAGTTAGGGCCGCATAGGAAGTTTAAACAAGACACTTAAAGTCAAAATGAGTTAGATCCACAATTTTAGGATCTATCTATAAGTGACTGCACGGTTTGTCCACAAGGTTTGACAAACTGTGTGCTAACCATGCGTTAGTTTCTTCTTTGGCCATCATCCACGCACGACCTCATCACATGGTTTTCCCAAACCATGTGCACACTATGTGCTCTCCTCTGTCCAAGAGACCATCACCTGCACGGCTTCCACACGGTTTCAGAAACCATGCGCAGCCCATGCGTCCCCAAATTTTTTCCTTTTTCGCTTTAAAAGTACCCCAAACTTTCCCTCAACATCTCACATGTACATTATGCACTTAAAAAACATAAAACAAGGGTTAATTACCAGAAACTGGGGGTAATACAATTCCTATGCCCCATCCGAGGATCTTGCTCACCAACAAACCCCACCGGCTCTCCTTCTACACAAATGAAAATGACCTTCTTCTTGAAGTAATCCGCGAAATCCTACACTTGATACATCCAATCAACACCGAGGTTGACATCATATGGTTGTATTCGTAAACATATGAAATCTCCCCAAGAGCAGTGTCGCCCCAACACTAGCTCACAGTCTTTACATAAATCAAACAAGTCAGCTCGACCTCCAAATGGAATAGTTTATGCGAAGGGAACTGGAAGCCTCTCTACCTCAATTCCCAAAGCATGAACAAGTTTAGGTGATATAAAAGAGTGAGTCTCTCCTAAATCAAACAAGGAATACACCAAGGTAGAAAACCAGCAATGTTTGCCTCGAAAGACATCTGGCTCACCTAGAGCTGGCATCAATAGAGAATGAATCTAACCACAACCTCATCCACAGCCTCTCTGACCCTAATGATGACCACCACCATGGACACGATCTTCTCTATGGGGAAGAGGAGAGCCATAGTGAAGTCCTCTACCTTCCACCTTTAATCTCTACTGATATAAATTTGGTGCGACCTGCAGCTGCTGCCTTGTCTGGAACTGCCTCAATGGAGGAACCTGGAACATTGCACCTGGTGCATGATGACCACTTTGAAAGGTTAGGCACACCCGCTATTGATGACCATGAACAAAAAAAGAAAAACAAGAACCTGATCCCTTGGCATTGGCCTGATAGTTTCATCCTCTGGTGAAATGAGATTTGAAGGGCTGGGACCTACCCCCGGCTGAACAGAAACTCTTCTACCCTGAAAACCGGGAACCCCGGACCACAGATTTGCTTCATGAGGAATCATGAAGATTCCCCTCTCATGATAACCTAGTCCTGGACAAAGTCCTCTCCACAACCGATGCCCTCTCCAGCACCTCAAGATATGTGTTCAACATAACTGGGGTGACCTGGCGCTGGATATCTGGAATCAAAGCCTCCTAGAAATGCCTATACCTAGCCTCCTCATTTGGTAATAAGACCGAAGAATATCATAAAAGGTTCCTAAAATACATTCCAAACTCCAAAACATTAGATCTCCCCAGTCAAAGGGTAAGACGCTCCTTGCGACTGGATGCCTTCACAGTGGAAGAAAGAAACTCGACTCTAAACCTGTCTCGGATCTCCTCCCATGAGATCACTGACTCCTCATGATCCCCGAGGAACAAGAACCACCACTTCCTCGCTGCTCCATGTATCATCATCACAAACAAGGACACCTAGTGCTCTTTCTGATCATGGATCAAACTGAAACCTATCTCGACCTCCTCAAACCAATATTCCTTGACTGAATCTGAAATGAAGCCCATATACTTCTACAGACTCTGGTTCTGAAAATCTCAGAGTGTCTTCCTCAATGTGTCGTCATTGTCATCCTCTACCCTATGGCAATATGCTAGAATAGCCTTCTGGACATTTTTTACACAAACTAGACGAGGACATCGACCTGGTGCCATACATGTAAATTAAGAAATCGTTAGAGCTGTTATGCATGGAATATAGACGAATCAACATTAATTAATTATTTTTTTCTTCTATTAATTTTAGGTTAACCTATCCCATGGTTTACCCATTCAAACACATGAACAAAGAACAATGTTGCATGATCCTTTCTTAGGTATCTATCCTATTACTAGTATAACCATGTTTATCAGCCATTGTAAACATAAAGGTATGTACATCAGATCATAGGGGGACCTAAACGACTATGTCTCAGTCAGACTCCATTGTTTACCGCACTTCCTAAACATGAATGACAATATTGCTCTACCAACCCATACAACCTCACATGTGCCTATTTTCAAACTCCATCTTATCACTCAAACAGACCTCTGATTCCACTCTGTCACGACCCCCTCCCCACAAATTTTACCCCTCCTAGGATGGCAATGTGAGAAGAGAGACAATGACCCCCGAGTCCCACCACCAGTAGGCCCCGGGTTGGCGACTGGAACTGATGGAATAATGATAACAAAAATGGGAGGAATTACCCTCTAAGAGAACATCATCAGAAGAGAGAGAGATAAGATAAACACCAACCAACTCCAACTCAGAAGAGAAATATATATGGAAACCCAAGTCCACATTTTAAATTCATGAAAACGTACTAAAACTAGATGGGGAAAACCGCAACTACCAAAAAAAAGTAAAAACAGCAGCAACCACAAGCCCGAACAGCTCCTACAACCCCATGCTAGTATAAACCATCTTGATCTCCAAACTTCCCCAAGTGACCAAAAAACAGTTTATATATTCATACGGTGAGTATAACAGTATACTTAGAAGAATCCTCCCTCAAGCCTCTCATGAAAAATTAAAGCAAGCATGCTAAAGCATAGTGAACAACAAGTGAAACTAACTCATCACCTAAACAGGTAAACTATGTTCCCAACCTCACCATGGTTACTCTCAACAAGTAACTCATACAATAATATATCATATAATAAATAATATCAAGGTTACCCCGCAACTACTTCCCCACTTGTTTGCCACTTTTCTGCAATGTTTCACGTCCAGAGTATCTCTTTCCAAAAAGGATTGCCCACTGACACCTGGGCAAAGCACCACTATATGAACCTCATGAAACAAAACCCCCATGTCCATGGAAGAAAGTAACCAGGTAATTTCAGGGAGCCACCATATCTCACATAAAGTATATCATATGTCGGGTATTATACATCAATCCATTACATCCCATACATCGAGTAAGGATCTTGAAGCCATCACAGACAATACATGTTACACCTATAGTAGTCCATAGGATACTATATCCAGAATATATGTCTGTGAATAACCACAAGACATTATAGCCCTCTACACACATATATGAGGAAAACTAACTATTGTGTCTACCAGTACATGTATCTACCAAGAGATGAGAGAGGAACCAAAGGGGGTTGTCATCCATTCCTCCTCCCACCATAATGTTGTGGAAATCACCCCCCCAGGGCACAGAATAGACTGTGTGATAGTTTCCCTTACCAATAGGGTGGAGTAGCGTATAGAACCAAAAGAAGTACATAATATATTAAATATCACAACCACACTATTGGCATAACCTAGTCTTAGAATCAAATGCAGCTAATGTCCCCCAGACTTCGGGCTGCCACTTCTAAGACTAGGTATCATATAAACACACAACCATTTAGAGAGCTTTAAAAAAATATTTCATTACCTTTTTACCAGTTTCACATTACGTTAATTAATTAATTAAACATAAATTAAACATGAACAATTCCTTATTACATTTGATTTGAATCGCACCCAAATTCTGCTGTCCCTTTAAAATTACAACCTCATCATGATGCTCCAACAAACCCCAACCCCATGGGTTAACACCGTTTGTTCAATTATTCATTACACAATTACTTTCCCATATTCCCAGGAATTCTAGAAAAATATAATATGCTACTAAACACAAGGGGGCTCAACAAGGTGATTAGATGTACTACCCGTTGAGTATTTTCCGCCTATATCAAGAGCATAGACCCATCCTCCCATGAAAATAAAAACACGGAAAGCACGTCGCATACCGCACGCAACATCGCCTCTTTCGGATGAAGGGTAAGCAACACTAGATTCCTTGAGTAGTGGGGAATAGTAAAGCTGATAATCAACCAATAAGGATCAGCAAGCATCCATCCATCACATCCATACCATTCCACCATCCCTGGTGTCACCCACAACACCCACATTCATAAACCTGTGCATCTCACCACTCTAGGCGTCATCTACTACAACAACCAAAAGTCTCCATACCCCCACATATCAGAACAACCATCCAGTATCACATCACAGCACAATTAATAGGAAATCAAGCATCACATCCATTGGGATATTGTACCTTTGACAATAAAGAGGGTAAGTCAGAACCCTTCAAGGAATTATCAAGAAATTAATTCTTTAATCCATCTTGAATTAACAGATTTATTATTCCTTGGTTCCAAAATTCGGAAAACCTAATCAGAATGCTATCATAAATCATTAAAGATTCTTACTTCACCAATTTTATTAACATTAAATTTAAACAAGTCAAAAAAAATTCATTTAAATTCCCTTATATCTATATCTAATAGTTATAATTTATGATGGTTTACGTTATTTACAAATTTTGATCAAGAACAAACAGCTAACTGAAGCAAGCATGTATATCACACTATCTAGAAAACAAGGGGCAAAAACCTATGACTGATATCAATTTACTTATATGGTTAAAAAAATTATTATTTCAATGCCATTATTGACTAGTGGTATAAAACATGATAATAATACAGTTGCATGTATAAGAAAAGAGAAGCAATGAATCCCGTACCTAAAACAGATCGTGAGGTTCTTTATACACCCAACAGGTCGTCATTCTCCTCTCGTATGAACTGCATCCATCCAAGGATGTCATGGCATGACAGCACCAACTAAAAACCAAGAAACACTCATTAGAAACATGGATATTACATGATATAATATTGAAAGGAGAAACAGGAGAAGATGACCCCCAAAAGAACTAAGATAAAATATACCTTATGTAGAAGATGGATCGATACAACTTGGTTGCATCAGAACAGAGAAAACCTAATCTGAGGAGGAATGTTTTATTATTAAACTCATATGAAATAGAATGGTAGGTTTTATCATCTCGCAGTCAAGAAGAATGAGGAAGAATTAGGGAGAAATATATCTCATCCCTGTTGGAGATTTAATAGAGCGACAGTTTAAGATACACTTAATTTCCCATTAAAAGTGGATCACATTAAACCACACGGTTTTACCATGTAAAAATTGTCGAGCCTTAGGAATAATTAATATAGGAGCTTTTTTCCTTTGAATCAGCCTTAGATTTTATAAAATTATGCCTTAAAAATGAATTTTACCTCAAAGGAAAATGCAAAAGGGGAGAAACTATAGGAAGATGGAAACACAGTTCACGAACTCAAAATTTGGCAGAGGAAAAACAATGTTCATGAACCTCACGATTAGGAACTGTTCATGAACCTCACCGTTAGTCACTGTTCATGAAACTCACCCTTACCCAATGTTCATGAACCTCACTGTTCGACACTGTTCATGAAACTCACCATTAGACACTTTTCATGAACCTCACATTTAGACACTATTCATGATCCTCACTGTTAGACACTTTTCACGAACCTCGTAGTTAGAAACTATTCATAAACCATACCGTTAGAGGGTCACAATTTTGGAAACACTAATAAAAAACTCAAAATATTGAATAAGAATTAAAAGGTCACCATTAGAAGGTCACCGTTATAGGAACACTATTCACAGAAATTAAAATTTGGAAATGAAAATAGAGGTTAGCATTAGAGGTTACCGATAGAAGCTAAATTTAGAGGTTACTATTAGATCTCACCAATAGAACTGTTCACTGATGGAAATGTTCAAAGAAATGGAAATTTGGAAAAGGAATGGGAGGTTACCATTAGAGGTTACCGATATAATTTTTCAACGATGGAACTGTTGACAGAATTGGAAATTTGGAAAAGGAAAGAGAGGTTACCATTATGGGTTACCGATAGAACTGTTCACCGATGGAACAATTCACAGAATTGGAAATTTGGAAAAAGAAAGAGAGGTTATTGTTAGAGGTCAATGATGACACTATTCACAAATTGTTACTGTTACACTATTCACAACTATCTACTATTGGAACTACTCACCGAACTGGAAAATTGGCACTGTGTTGGGGATAAGTCACCTTAATCTCTCATAACACCTCAAACACCATATTTTCACAAAGGAATGGACCAGAGAGGTCCGTGATATTACAGTGTGCATATCATAATTTTGGATGAAATCCTATTAAATCACTAAATCACTAAAATTGTATGGACCCTCATCTATTCATACAATCAAGATCATCTCTAGAGATATAAGGAAAAATCCATGTTGTCCAACCTTGATTCCACCATGCCCCACCTTAACAAAAACTAATCCAATAACATGAAAAGCAGTGAAATTTTGAAAATAAAAAGTCATAAAATAATATATAATGAAATATAATGTCACACTTAAATGAATTATAAGAACACATCCAATCTCAACCCTATACATTTGGTATTTATGTGGAGGAATAAGTGGGGAGGTCCAAAAAAAATTCCCACATGTCTATATCACATAAAAAATACAAGAGGGTATAACGATAAAGTACCATTAAAAAATCTTTAAAAATCCACCATTGGTATCCATTGTAGTAGTGCCCCATATTTTATTGAGGCAATTCCAGTTTTGGAAATACAATGTGGTACAACATATATGGTCGACATATAAATCCTACCATAACTTCCCATCTATTATGTAATCTTACACATGATGGAGAAAATAACCTCACATGGGTGGCCTAATTACAAGCCTCCAATGGTATATATAGAGAAAAAAATCATTGTTTGGTATATGGTCATATTCTCATTAATAGCTCAATGTTATAACCCATTAATGTTTTATTGTGGGATCCTAGACCTCAAGCCTCCATGTAGTACTGGCTGATTTCATTTGAAATTCTTTAGGGTTTACCATGACTCTTCACACGAAAAGACATATTAGATTGCCAATTATTAACTCAAATGACCCACTGAGACAAATTTTGGACAATAAAAATTCAATTTAAAATATAATAACACTCAAATTACAAATTTGAATCCAATTATTCTAGACATTCACTACTCTATGACTACAAATTCGAATATCATCTAACAATCTAAACACTTATGGTTGGAGGTCATTAGATATTCATTAATATTTTTCTCACACAAAATTCATTCATCTATAGCATTGGTCTAACAACAAATATTTTTAAATCATGATTTTAAATGGAAATCATACAATAAGAACACCTAAATCAGTTTTGCTGAAATATATTTTTTATTTAGTTGGGAAACTAAAATATGAAATAAAATTGGAAAATTTTAATATTATTCGGTAAAAAAACTAATTTAAGAAAATTATAATAAATAAATCTATATTAGGTTCTGTAGGATACTAATACAAAGAATATATATATCAGGATGTTACTTTTTCTCCACAATCTAGAAGATGATCCACTATATTTTTTATCATATTCATAATTTTTAAGGATTTAAAAATTATCAATAGATGTCAAAAACCATTTATAAATCGATTAATTAATATTGATTCATTTGTAACATAACTCTAATGTAAATAAAATATAACGGAAAATATAATATTTCAAAAATACTATAGAATATTTATGGATATTATAATTCCCTTATTTCATTATATAAACTAATTCTCTAATTTCCATTGAAAAATGGTTTTTTAAATAGTTATTTTGACCCCATGTAATTATTTATGAAATGTTCAATAGATATTTCTATTACAAAAATATTTATTGATGATATAATTTTTGTATACTCAATGAAAATTATTTTAAAATAATTTTCATATTTAATTTATTCAAAATAGGAAATGGGACTTTTAAGAATTTAAAACATCTTTTCAATTCACTAAATATTTTGAATATATGATGGAATGATTTTTAATGAATTTATATATGAAATATAATCAGATAAGGTCTTTTAAAAGTACAAATACTATAAATAATTGTTTTTGTCCACTTTTTATAATAAAGATGCAAATTAAATAAATATTTCACTTTTTACATTTTTTCATTGTTTAATAATTTATCTAGAAACTTTTATACTAGATTTGATCTTTAATTTTTATTATGTGTAAAATTTTAGGATGATTCTAAATAGGGAAACTAAAAATTTGATTAATGAATCATTATATATGATAAATTTTCTATACATCATTGTTGGTTTTCTCCTATAACAAATAATTTTGATAGGAGAATGTTTTATAATTTTATTTTTAGATAGTGATAAATTTATTGGTAAATTACATGTGTCGCGTTTCCCATTTTAGGTAAATTTCTACTTTCCTGGAGTTTGATGAAAACAATTCATTCATCGTTACTTATAATTAAAGATGAAGAAGGCATTTCTGATTATATATATTTTTCACATCATTCATAGATTAATCGAACATGGTTTTATTTTTATATATATTTTCATATAATACCATTTTTATGGGATAATTCATATACATTTTATATTTCAAATCACCATGTAAATAATATACAACAAATCATATTGATGTTAGATGTAATTTTACTTGATATTATGTAAAAAAGGATAAATACATTTAGAACTTATTTTCACTTATGGTTAAATACTTATTATTTGTATAAAACATTTGGATATAGATAAGTTAGAGAAAATTATTTTTGAACTTTATATGGTTGAAATATGATATAATTTTATTCACTTTAAGGGAATATTAAATAATTATAATTATGTAGATATTTTTTCATAGATCCAATTGTTACATATTTGTACTTGGCCAATTATCAGGTTAAATTTGTGTTAGTATTTTATTTAGAATAATATAATATTCAAGGTTGTGTATTTATTAATTGATTATATTCAATTTAATGATTTCATGAATTCTCCTATAATATTTTCATGGTAAATTTTAAATTTTAAAATAATTTTTATGGGGAGTTATCACAATTTTAGGCAATAGATTGTTAATATACATGTATTTTTTCAAAAAGGAAATTATATGTTGGTTAAATATTTTATTTCAATATTTTTCATTAAAATAAATGAATATACAGAGAGAAGATAATACATGTGTAAAATTCATTCTTTTATGATGAATTTTTTCCATAGAGCTTAGTCATTCTATTTTGAATTTTCCATAATTTCAATGAAAATTATTTTCAAATGATGAAATAATGCATATGTTTAACATTATATTATTTTAAATGGAAAATTGGTATATCTTTTAGTAGAGAAATGTTTTCTAAAAAAAATTGTTTATATTTTTTTGGTAAAAATAAAGGGGGGAAAATATCCCATAGTTCTAATATTTTTGATCAATTAAAAAATTGAGATACTTTTGTAAATTTTATTGATTTTTTAATTATTAAAAAGCGTGATAATTTTTAAATGATTCCCTAAAAATTTATTTTATTTTTTAGATGATTAAAAAATCTTTATTTTAATTATTTCTTATGAAATGATATTATATTTGAATAAATTTTTATCTTTATTTGGAAATTCTGCTTGATAAAATAAATAATGTAACTTTTATTTTGAAAATTATTAACCATTTATTTTTTTATATATTATTAATTAATATTTTATATAATATTATTTTATTATTATTTTTTTTCATAATTCTAAATCAATTTATTTTATTTTTAAAAACTATGGAATGAAACCTACAAACATATGAATAGAACATAAAAAAAGTTACTGAAAACTAAGTAATGTATATGAATCATATGAAGACTAAGGTATTGACTTATAAAACGGTCAAAATGATTGTTGTATAGTAAAAACAACTCACACACATATCAAATGAATCATTCTTAAAATGGGAATAAATTATATATATTCGTAATAATCAATAAACCAGAAACCAGACTCATACAGTGACACCTATAGAGGAATGAATCATAAAAAATTGAATGTTTTTATATATTTATTCTTATATTTATTATATTACATTATCTAATTATAATGTTTCTTTTAATAGTATTTTTTTATAATTATAAATAATTGAGTCTCATGGAAAATAATGGAGAACTCCAAATGCATTGAATAGATAATAAATCAGGAAGTACCTTCTTATAAATCATAAAATTAGTATGATGATCATGAATAAAGCTTTTAATAACACAAATATTGTGATTTATTTTCAAATTTAATTAAAGATCGATATTTCATGAGTGAGGAACTGCGAAAGACAATATATTTAACGTTGGTGTGGATGATTGAATTTCAAACATATTATTTGATATTATAGATACCCATTTCATTTAATGATTTTAACACATTATTTTAAAGGTAAAAATAACAATAATTAAAACAAAATAATCATTATTCATAGATTATTTAGAATACTGGTTTAAAAATATATTCAATAAAACAAAAAAAAACAATATCATTACATTAATCTACAAAAAATAGATCCTAATACATCACAAGATATCCTCATAAATATATAAATGAATGGTGTGAGATATAATTCTTGTAAAGTATATATAAATGACGTTGAGTCATAACATTTGAGTCAAACGACATAATATTATATCATAGAATAGATGTCCCATAAATAATAACCTCAGATAATATCATAAATAAAATGGTATCATAAGATCATGAAAATATTGGAATGTAAATACAATATAAAACATAGCAAATACATGAGTTAGAGATAATTTACAAGAAAACATTACATGGTTGTTATAGTTCCATCATATATTAGATTTAATCCTTATCCCAATATATGTAATCTCATGAGAAATAGAAATTACCTAATTAATTGGAGTTATGTTAGTGTTCACCAATAATAAATTGTATATTATTATGTCTTACATAAAAATAAACCAATTCAAATGCATAAATATTTCAATTACCAATTTAAATAAATGGGTTTTATAATCTCGGATAATCTCATAATTGAATGTTAACTCAAAAAAATAAAAACATAATAATGAGTTTAAAATTTAAGAAGTTCATATATAATTATAAAATCATAGTTATCAAAACATGGTGTTAATTTTTAATGAACTTCAGGAAAAATAGTAGATAATTTGGTATAGAAATGAAATTTCCAAATAGTCTATTAAGGAATCGATTTAAGGAATTTGGAGAATGAATAATTACATAATTTTCACTGATATCAGGAGGTAAAATATTATGGTCATAAATGAAATATTAAAATTTTTCTTGATACCATGAATGTTAATAATTAATTAATATGATAGATATATAAATGTATTAAGTAATATAAAAATTACTCTTAATGGGTATTTATTTTAAAGAATGATTTTTAGAAATAAACTGAATTAATGTTTTAACCCCAAAAAATGGATAATAATCTATATATATATAATTAAGGTAAATTTATAAAGATTTTATATTCATTAAATAAAAAAATTGAAATATAATTATTTTTAGAGATAATGTTCATAAGCCAATGAAATAGAGTAGTTTTGGGAGATCACTTACTTTAAGTTCATAAATCATTCTATACTAAAACATAATTTCATAAATAGTGGAAGTAAATCAATTAATTAATTAATTAAGAACCATTAACATCAATATTTTATATATAGTAATATCTTTATATTCATTAAAACCCATTTAAATTATATATAATGTTTATTTTCTTTTGCATGGGTGTTTGTTTAATGATTCCATGTACAGATTTCTAGTGGATAATTATTTATGTTCATCTAAAATATGAATAAATATAAGAAATATTAATTAAATAGTATACATTTCATCATATAAATTATAATGGTCTAAAATATCCTATTGTGTTTCACAAAATAATGATTCACTTTGGAAAATCATATATGTTATGCAGTTATATTATATACCTGTATTTGCTGAACATTGAAAACTTCTTTCTTTTTATTTAATATTATTAATATATATTTATTATAGAGAATAAATTGAGTTATAATATTCTTATTATCATATAATTTTTCCATAATAAAATTATTATTATTATCCTTCAATGTGTTAACAAAAATTGAAAACACATCATCCATGGAGGATCTAAACAAATATAATATGTAAAATTGTTTAATTTTATAATTAAGATGGCATGATTAGAGGATGGATGATGGATAATACATGAGAAATATAAAATTACATTTTATAAATGTTACTAATGTTATAATTCAATTTTTAATGAGTTTAAGGGAAGGTAAAAAAAGATAACAAATTTAAAAGTGGTAGTTTGAGAATATTACACCTTGATTGTTGCCTCCTTGGAAATCTCTTTACAAAAAATAGAATTGGAACATTTTTTGACCTGAAAAAAAAGGAAATTAGGGAGAGTATTTAGAAGATATGTCTAATGAAATATATAATAATAAAAGAATAATATTGTCTGGGGATAAAGGGTAGTGAGTGGTGTTCTTTATAAGGGTTGTAGAGAGTTGTTTTTGAATATTAAAATCATTAGTTTATTATTGTGACACAAGACAAGGAATATTATTGATTTTTATGAATATAAAAAATAAATAATGAATTTGAGTTAGAACTAACTGATTATTATAACATCCATGAATAAAAATTATTATCATTATTACATAATGTTAAATGATGTATATCACTATATTTTCACTATTTTCCCAAAATTCAAATATTTTATAGAAATATAAAAAATTCTCAAAAAAATAATTTTTAGATTAGTATATTAAAAAAATGTAATATTTTTTAACAAAAATAATTTTAGAAATATTTGGGAGTTAATTTTTAAATAAAAATGACCCCTTTTTGAAACATATCAATTTTAATATTATGATATACTTTTTCACCCATTAAAAAAGAACATAATGTATCGTAGAATTATAATATTGTTATATTAAATCAGAATATACATATATAAAGTTATTTTTTTATAATAAATATAATTTTAAGTCATTATTTTTTTTAGAATAAAATAAAAAATGTATGTTTTACTGGAAAAAATCAGAATTTATATTTTCTAAAATATTTATTTTCTTATATCATGAAATAAATAGGTCATGGATTCATTTTATAACATATCTAAAATTTATATTATACTTAAATAGTTGAGTATATTATTCATTGGTTCAGGATACTGTAACTAAAGGTAATATTACTATTCCAACAATGATATAATTATTCCAAAAATCATATTAATATTCCTGTTGTAATATTTTTACCTATCATATGGGTCTATAAATTTTATAATGAAAACACATTTAACTGATAGTTCAGTTGCTTTTATTTTCATCAGAAATAAATATATTTTTTCATTTTTAAAATTAATATTTCAATGTAAAAATATTTCTTCACTTATATATTGTTGCTCGTAACTGTGATTTATAAGAACCATCTTATTTCACAAGTTACAATAATATTTTAGATTTCTTAAATTTTAAGTTTAAATTTTTAATTATGGCCAAATGTGGAGTCCATTTGAGTTCATGAATTTTGTGGTGATATTTGAGGCTTTTGTGGATCTTAGGACCAATATATTGGAAAAAATTGAAGGTAGTATGGTTTGTAGATACCATACAAGGCAGTCTGAATTGTTACTACAAATCAAGGAAGGCATGAATGTTGGGATCGACGTATCACATATTTTATTTGAAACTATGATAATATAGGTGCATGCATGTGCAGGTATATATACAATGTTGTGTAGTGGATTGAGACACAGTTTTCACATGGTTATTTCATCTGTGCAAACCAACCCAACGAAGTACCCCTCCAAGAAGTAGTTATTTCATGGTTAGCACACATTATTGCCTACCGTGCTTCCAAAAAGTGTTCCAAGTATTTTGGGTGAATTTAAAAAATTTACAAAATGATATATTGTATTTTTAACATATTTGTTACATTCCTTTTCTACATAGAATCATATCCCTTCATAGATCACCTTTGAAGTCCAATATAATAATTGGAGGATTATCTCGATCAGAGATAAGAATCAAGATATTTCAGAACCATCATATCCACCTTGGTAGGATCACAATACCTTTTGTGTCATTCCTCAATCTCCTTTGTATCGACTGTGCTATTTACGTGGAAGCTGACATGCCCTAATTTATAGTTCTTCAACCATTCTTCATTTTTCTCCGAATCTGAGTAAAATAAAGAGCTAACACTATACAAGAGCCCCACTAAAAAACTGCAATATGTATCCACATTCTTCTCCCTTAAATACTCGGTGTTTAAATAAATGTAATTTTTTTAAACTCATTTATTAGAGTGACACCCTTGAAATGGATTTTAATCCATTAATTAAATTGATTTGTATTAATTTTGCATTGAATGAGTCCCATTTATAAATGAAAAATTTTTATGGTCCATGAATTGGAACTAACCCTTCGGTGTGATTATAAAAAAATGGACCATCGTGGGTGGAGTATGAATTGTGTTTCCCTTGTGGTGTGTAAATATCCCTTTATATGGGATTTAAATTGATGAGATGATTTTAAATTTCAATTTTAATTTGAATTGTGAGTTAAATTGATTAATAGATAAAGATATATGACTGTGTCCCTATGATTTGGACATGTATTGGATTGTTTATGATATAATTTATATCTTAATGAAATTCATACATAAAATTATTAATGTTAAATCCTTCTAAGATTAGTCCTTTTATGCCAGATTTTGAGTTGATTTTAATTTGATATGAACACAGAGATTAACATTCAAATAAAAAATGAAAATGAATAATTTTTTAAGATTTCGGGGTTGACACATGAGTTCTTATGAAAAATACATGGATGGAATCATTTGTTTATTTCTCTACATACACCCGAGTGACACTGGGACTCCCTAGAAGACAACTAAGGATGGTCACATAGAGTTTAATATTATACACCTGAGTGACACATAGACTCCAAATATGGGAGTCCAAGGATATACGTATAAATATGTTGATCATATAAAGGATGGTTGAAACTTTAGATCCATTTGAGGACCATCAAGGATTTACATGGTGATATGTATTGTTATACATCACCTAGAATGATATAGTGATTCCATTGAGAAATTCCTACAGTAGTTTTGTATGGTGATTGGTTCATGCTACGTTGGGAGTGATTCCATGATTCTAAATAATTAATTGAAAGGATATAATCTTGATCTCAATTGAATAATACTTGAAATGATTTATATGACATGACAGTTAAGGAAAAGGCACAATATTTGAGTCGGTCGATGAATTACACCTTACAGACGGCTTGGTTAGGCATCTCTTGATCACGTTTCTTTATCAAGGACACTAGGGTATGTTCCAGGACTCGAGAGTCCATTATTAGAAGATATTAAATAATTATAGGAATCTGATTATAAATTGATAAAGTAATTACTGTTTATTCAGAGTCTGTTGAATATAGTTCTGAAGCAGACAACAAAGGACGAGTGTGCATGGGATCACATATTTTTATATGTTGCTTACAAATAGAACATATTTACATGTTCAATTACTTCCATTAAATTATCATTATTATATATTCACTAACTAGATGGAACTAGAACTTTGTGTTATAAACTAAGAGGATCATATCTCACACGTTATTTGAGCCACCAGTAGGTACCCGGACATACTATTAGACTACAGCTCTATACATGGAAAAGCACTCTGTAATAGGTTTATGATACCCTCTTAGTATCATGGAAAATAGGAAAGATGTGAGGATCAAATTTATACATGGGGTAATGATTGGAATTTTTTAAATTGGTCCATGTATTGTATTGATGCCATGTACACTTGTTTTGGCTGCATTAAAGACACATGACCTTCCATGTATGATCCTCTTTTTCATATGAGATTCCATATTATATTAATAATTATATCTTTCTTTGATGTTATGAATTGTTGAGATTATTTATTTCAACATTTTTTGTCTATTATTGAATACATTTTGTGCTAGACTCTATGGATAAAGAAATAAATTCCCCAAAACACACCCTATGCCTATAATTGAAATCGGCTGCCTCTGAAATTTGGGGGGATGTGCTTGATTCCATGTATCCAACCATGATCAGGGAACCTTTATGTGGAATCTAGATTCAATACAATAGAATGTGGAATCAGATATCATTTCTAGTTTTCATTAATATTTAGAGATAATTTAAATTAATAATATGTAAAAATTATTTGGAAATGAGTTTCGTATGGGTGTAGCTAGAACAAATATAGGAAAAGAATAATTTCATCAAATAAATTTTTTAGATTTCTATATTTTGAAAATTACAGGTGATTTGATTCAACTATTGTAGATGCACTTGAATTGGGATGTTATCATTATTATTATTTGTGTTATATTTTTTTCAACATGCTGAGATTATTTTTTTCGACCGCATGCATCAATTACGAACCTTTTATAATTCACATAACATGAATTATGCCATTCTATATTGGATCCATTGATCGATTGAGTTATTTTGTGTTATGTTCCATGATGGATATAATAGATAATTTGATTCATGATTATGCATGGGATCGATAAACATGGTTTGTACATTAATGTGTATACCTTACGTTGTGTATTTTGCTCTAGTTAGGTTATAGAATACACCCTAACCATCCATTTATGGCACATTTAGTAATGGACTATGAGTATCATGGACTACAATGTGTTATGGGGTGGATTAATTGGATGTCATATTTTATCTCATAAGGAGAATGAGACACTAGGGAATTGAATTTGGGGAACCATTTGGTTCATCCACTGAAATGAATTGTGATATAATGTTAATGAAATTGAAAATGAAATGGAGTTTTTAGTTTTTATAGAAGAAAACATGACCTAGTCCTGACTGTAATATTAATTTTTAGAAAATAACTCTTCCATTTATCTGATGTTTTTCTCTCCCAGACCTTACTCAAGGAGGATTTAGAGGGGTCGGTTTCTTATATAGGATGGTTTGTATCAATCCTATTTCATTATCTACACTTTTAGCTCCAGTATTTGATAATGTTGTTATCTGAGTCATGTATTTGGAATTATATAGACATGCCACACCAATGAACTCAACTTGTATGCTAGGAGGGTGGTAATGACCACACACTATAGGTGGTGGTCCATGGGAGAGAAGAGGTTCCTCCATTAGTTCCATCTGAGGCACCGGTGATTCTATCAGACATAGGTATTTAGAAAATATTCTTCGAATGATTTTTAAATTTCGTGAATACCGTTAATGGAGAACCATGTCCTACCCTTACTTTGTAAGAGATGACATGTGAGTTCCAGAGGCATCATAAACCTGTGTTTTTTTGGATGGTGGACCACAAGCTACATAGTCATGGAAAAGATAAAATTATACTACTATTTGGTTATCTTGAGATGTGTCTTGAGAGGAGGGTATGTCTCACTACTAGTATCATGCCTGATTCCAACAAGAGATTTTTGGATTTCATTAATTAGAAATATTATTATTGAGAAATTACTTATAGGTATTTTCTAATGAACATTTATCATTAATTCAATACTGAGATGTTGATGGATGATATAGTGAAAGAGTCAATGAACATGGAAAAGGTAAGGTTATCATTCCTAGATTATTTTTCTTATTTTACAAACATCAAGCATTTCAACCCTAATATGAGGCATGAAAAGTTATCTAAATCCGTGTTATTCATGAGTAGTCTATGTTATGATATGATATCAAAGGTTAATGTCATTCAAACAACTATTTTTCTGTAATAATTAATCAAGAACTTATCATATAGTGTATCCTGAGATAGGATAGGGGTGTGATCCAGGGTGGTTCAACACCAATATCTTTTACTAGTTCATCAAATTGAATGATGTTTCAACTAGAGCATCCATATTATAATATTAGCAGCAATAGAACATACTCATGTGGGAAAGAGAGCTACTAATAGTGTAGTATACTGGGATAAATTAGACCAATATGCACTAGAGACATAGTCTTGTGTTGATCTTATGTAACGATGGGACATCTATGTAACTTTTTCCAAACCATTACTCTAGTAGCCAATGAGAGATGGTCTGAATAGTATCATCTCTCTGGGTTGGGAGTTGGACCATAGTCAGTTGATTAGGATAAGGTGTTGGTTGTGGTCATGGTAGTGAGACCCCAGATTTGTTGTGACAATAGTGAATATGTTCATAGAGTATCTAGGTGGTATCATAGGGCTCTAGATAAATCCAGATATATACAATGAAACTAACATTAAAATAGTAGATTCCCAAAACTTCTAATGTGAGAGGTATTATTATAATATCTTCTAAAATATCGAATGATCATTTTGATATATGGTATTATCATAAAATCATATCTATTCCCATTGTAGAGATCCTTGGGTTTAGTGTTCAGTGTTTGGATCGAGTTATTAATATTGACCCTCCTATTGGGATTAGAATAGTTGGTGTGTGTCAGTGCACAGACTACCCCTTCAGATTTTCATGTTTCAATTATTATGGGACATTTTTACCGTCATGATGGTAGGAATTTATTTCATTATATATGTGTAATGGTTGGTTCCATTTGTTTATTTGGATTATTTGAATCACTGTAGGGTTATCATTACATTAACAAAGTGTGGATTGTTTATTAAAAAGGGGGAATGGGTTGTTCAGCCACACCAAGATTGACCCGAGCATATTCTATTGGACATGATGACATGGTGGATTATGAGTTTTTATCTAGATTATTGGAAACACATCATGATTTCATTCTACTTTTGGTTGAATTTTTTATGGATTTTATTTTGGTTCATTTTAAGGATTTACTCAAGTTATATAGCTGGAGTTATCTATCAAGGATGTTTTAAGAGTTATAGGTGTATCCATTCCTCCATACAATATGATTACTACAGAGGTGTTGGACCACAAGAGGATACTAGAGGATTAAGAGGATATAGGATCAATATTACCAAGTACTACTCTATATGGTGTTCACTGGTATTCTTTTGAAAAAGGTGGATAAAAATCAATTGAATCTTATGCATTACTGGAAATTGACAAATTAATGGTAATGAAATGGTATCCTCTACCATGGATAGATGATATCTTAAAACATGTCATAGGAGCATGGGATTTCTAAAAAAATTATTTGATATTCTAATATCCTCATGTTAATATTAGACCATAAAAAATTGTCTGCACATCCATTCATAACTGGTATTGTCTATATGATTATTTTTTCATCCCATTTAGTCTCATGAATGAACATCCAGTTTTCATGGAATATAAGAACTAGTCATTTCATCTTTATCTAGATTTTTTTGTGGTGGTTTTCATGGATTATATCTCGACGTATTCTCCAAATCAGCATAAACATTCCAAACATCATTATAATTTGTTGAATATATTGAGAAGGAATCAGTTATATACTAATATCACAAAGTTCTACATATATATGGATCCAATCCACTTCCTGGGTCACATTATCTAATTGGAAAACGAATTATTTGACCTAGAGGAGGTGATGGTTGTCGTTTCCATGGAATATCCAGAAAAAATCATTGAGCGGAAGAGTTTTGTGGGGATGGATTTTTATTAAATTCATTTTCTATAGGACTTATCATGCCTAGAAGTACCACACTCCTTCTGGAAAAAATGTGTTTGAAGTTTCTACAGTCATATTTGTGAGATTCATCCTTTTAGGAGCTGAATGGGAGATTAATTTTATTTTTGATATCAATTTATTAGATCTAGATATGTGTTACATTGTTTAATGTGAGGAATCAAGAATCGTCCTAAGAGCTATTTTACTGTGGGGGAATATATTCATGGAATATGGGTCTCATTAGGTGAGACCATATTAGGGGAAAGATGTGACACAAGATATCAATTTAGATGTGTTTTCTCATGATTTTTGATATTATGGACATTACCTTATTAGAGTAGATTTTGTGGTAGTTGGGGACCATAAAATCATAGAGTACATATTTACATTGTGTGATATGAATTTGAAGTAGTGAACGTGGGTTAAATAACTACATTTTTTTAACTCAGAGTTCACATACATGTCAAGAATGGGAAACAGAGTGTCTAATTCACTGGATATGGGGGCTATTCAACATACCAATAGTGAATAGCATCTTATAGCTTTATTCATTCAATCATCCTTATGTATGACCTATACCATACTGAATAGTATGAGGATGGGGAAAACATATTCTGAGGTCTTAATATGATTGGAGAGTGTTCTAGGTGTGGAACCTCCTATATGAACCATATCTTAGGATGAAATCACGGGTATAAATGGTCTTCTCTAGGTTTCAAGGGACATGTGAAAGGAGATGATGTGAGACATTCATGTTTCATCTTGTGCATTCCACCACAACATCAGCATGAATTTTTTGTAGTTACATCACAAATATTGGTCATGTAGGAAAAGTGATGTAGCATGTTTCTTAATGATATGTTCCACCTTTTTTGTAGGTGACTGCAGAACACCAAAGACCATCCATACATTTGTAGTAGCTGCTGATTCCAGTGTAGAAATAAATGACATTGTGATGGATTCCATGATCGTATTACCAAGGTCACAATGAGTAAATGATTCTACCTATTTTTTTTTGATAATATCATAATGGGTGATCATTTACTACAAATCAAGAAGACATTTTTTTATGTGACATTCAAAGGTCGTATATCAATGATATAGTACAACATCATATGGCCCCTCAAATAGAAATTTCATATAGGTACACATGATTTACTACATAGTTCATGAATGAGTTGTAGAGGGAGCTCGGTACATAGGTAATTTTATGCTCAACATACAACCCTTATTCCAATGGCCAATAAGAACATACAATAATGGTCGTTAAGGATGAGTGGCGAGATTGTATTTTATAATTCGAGGGATTTTTGGAGAGGAATATACCCCTGGTAAAATTTTCCTACAAAATATCGTCCATATTGTATATAGGTGGTTTACTATGAGTATTTTTATGGTTTACCATTCCAATAAACCATGTGTTGGTTAGAGAGAGGATAGAAATCTATGATAGGACCTCGTATCATAAGAGGGACTACGAAGTAGGTTCAGTTGACTCAGAATCATATGGCTACTATATTGTCCAGATAAGAATCATACATTGATCATAGAATATGAATTATTGGGTTTAAGGTCATGCATATGGGTTTTATACATGTTTCAACAAGGATGTAACATACATGTGTCATGAGAAATGGTAAACATTCACCACGATAAGTCAGTCTGTTTGAGATTATGGTGAATGTTGGGAGAATAGCATATCCATTGTAGTTACCTCAAATGTACTGGTCCATGCATGACATAATTGAAGTATCTAAACTGTAATTTTGTCATTAAGACCTTTTTAATAATTTTCAGCTCGAGGAGATTGATTTATTGTTACATGCATCATTTGAGTATCATTTTATATGTATTTTTTATCGTAGCATTAACTTTATCATAGCCTAATCAATTACTCAAGTGCAGGTTCTATAAAAGAATAACCATGAATAGAACCATACCTAGGAGTGGGATATCGATGAACAAGAATATTGGATAGATATTTTCATAGGTTATGATTCACCACCATTGTATAGGATATTTGGGGATAAATTTATTTAAGGGTGGAATCTTATTAGATATTTGTACCTTCATGAATTATGAATTATTTTATAATCAATAGATTTTTAGTTTAATTTTCATATTATGGACTAATTTCTATTCCCATTGAGGTACTAGAGGTTTTATAGGTGTACAAGGCTTCTTCATATCATAGAACCCATCTTTTAGGAAAAAATATGATGGTCTCACGGTATGTACTAAGTTTGCGGGGTAGGATTATTGGTTACTTCAAATAATGCAAGGATTGATAGTGGGATGCTACATTGCCATACAGTTTCATGAAAATTTGAAAAAGAATGCACATTCTCATGCATATTTCTATACATTGTTTTTATAGTGGGATGTGATGTGTCTTGTGCATAGTCTGTAACACTATGTGCACTAACCATGAAAAGTGGACCTACCCATGGTAGTGGGGGCACTATCAGAAAATGTTTTCGACAACCATGCATCCAAACCATATGGATCAATATTTTAGGAGAATTTATGAAATTTTCCATAAAATATGTTTTATTTCAAACATAATTTACTCATTCATTATCTACACAACAACCTCACACTAGAGATAAAGTTTTAAAGCATACTTTTGGAAGTGTTAGATCTTCTCCATCCATACATGAAATCTAGAGCTGTATAAAGAGTTTGACCCATCTCAAAATGATCTCAATTCCAATTTTGTAATTCCTTTTTCTTCTTCGTTTCAACAGGGATAATATGGTGCAAGCTAATATTCCCTAATTTGAGGCTCTTTTCCTGTTCTCTATTTTTCTCCCATTTTCATGTGAATCAGAAGCTTGTAATGGAAAAACCGTATAATGTCGACATGTAGTTGGTTGTACCATGATTTGACCTCAATATTGTGTTCTTAGTATATATTTAATTGGGTACTATTCCAATTTATCAGCTTTATTCCCTTGAAATGGTGTTTAATTATTGATTTAAATTGATAGGTATAACCATTGTCATTAATGAGTAATATTTTTATTTGATTAATAGTAATGTAACATGAATTAGAACCAACTCTTGGGTGTGTTGTAAAATAAATGGACCACAATGGGAGGAATAATAATTTGATCACCCTTGATGTGTACCTTTTACCCATTATATTTAGTTTCAATGGATGAATTGAATTTTAATTTTATTAATAATTTGAATTGGGAGTTGAATTGATTAAAGGAAGGGTATTTATGACCACATAGCAATGAATTTACCATATAACAGCTTTTTCAATCATATATTGGACTCTTAATGAAATTCCCATGATAGATGATTAATGATTAATCCATCTAATATAATCCATTTTTATCCAACTTTTGAGGAGAGGATTGATAGAAATGAACATAGTGATAACCATTGAAATAACTAAATGATAACGACTCAATGATTTTTATATTCCTTGTATGACACATGTTCTCTATGATAACACCATGGATGGACTAATTTGGAAGTTTCTCAACATACTTTTGAGTGAAACATGGACTCACTTAAGGACTCCCAAGGAAGGATTGGGTGGATTTAGTATTATACACTTAACTTTCACATGGTCTCCTAATATTGGATACCAAGGATAAACACATTGGGTAGTCAATATTATACACCATGGGTGAAACATAGGCTACCGTAGTGAACATCCATGGATAGACTCATGGGGCCGGGATGTTATACCTCTCCTAGAAAAATATAAGGATTACACTAAGGAATTCCTAGGATGAGATGGTAATGTTGTTTTCATTATATGCTTACAAAGATGACTAGATTCGATATAAGGAATTACAGGGACATTCATAGTATGTCAATTATATAATTAATGAAATTATTTAAATGACATGTATTGTAATCCAAATAATATGCTTAGATTTTGTCCAGTTAGTACAACTTAAAGATGTCATTTTTGGAAATCTCTTGATTTCTTATCTTGATGGGGGATGTTGGGCTATGTTCCAGATCATGAGACATATTTATTAAATGATATTGAATTGTTCAATGAATGTGATTATAAATTGTTACATGCCTCAATATTTATTCAGATACTTTTCAACTACTGTTGAAGAAAGTGCCAGAGGATGGGTATGCATGGGAACCAATACCTATATGGGTTGATTACATATATCATATATTAACATATCCTATTAATACCATCACACATTCATTATTATATATTCACTATTGATATGGAATAATAACTTTGTGTGGTTTCCTAATTGGATTGTATCTCACACATTTTTCAGGCTGATGATCAGTAGCTAAGCAGACAATTTAACTATAGGTGTGCACAATGGTTGGCGTCCTACTACATGTTTTTTATTTCTTCTGATGTGATAGTGAGCATATGACCATGTTGAGCCTTAAGATTCAATCTTGGATAGTTTTGGACATTTTTTACCATGGTCCATGTATTTTAGTGATGCCATGTATACTACTTTTTGCTGCATTTTTGACACATGACATGACATGTATGATCTTATTTGTATGATATTATTTATTTTTTTTCTTATTAATATTAGTCATGTGATATATCTATTGTTTGTTTGATTTATGTATACCTATTTTTCAATATAATTGGATATCTATTTTGAAAAACTCCATTGATGAGGGAATAGTCTCCCTACAGACAAACCTAATTCATTCTTTTCTATATGAAAGTCTATGGAAGTTCGGGATATGTGGTAGAGGACATGTCCTCAGTCATTATCAAAGAACCCTTCAGGGGCATCATGTTCCAAGATGTTAGATGATCCAAATGGGGGATGAATAATTTACTAATTTTCTTATTATTTTAATATTATTTTATATTGTTTCTCCAAATTTATCAAATTGAAGAATTATGGATATATTTACCCTTTGAATTCAATATAATAATTAATATAAAAAAATCTTCTAGTTTTCATTATGTTTTCATGTTATTTTTATAATTCTATATTTTTAAATTTTCCAATCTAATGCTATGTGAAATTTCATTGAAGAAATTTTTTCTCCTTGTAGATGCATACAAAGTATGGTTCGAGAATGATACATGAATAGTACAATGTAAAAAACATAGGCACACTACATGAATTTAAAACATTAAAGGATTCAAAATATTATATTTCAGATTTGTATAGAAATTATTTTCATGGAAGCCTTCAATATCGTATACTCTACTTCTCATATTGTTGTTAAAGAAAGTTTATATCCTATAATTTAATGGTTTAATACTGTAATTTTGGTGATTCATATTTTTGATTAATTATTTATGTTACATTTGGATTATCCTTGTATATAGAAAAGTAAGACCGGATGGGTTATACAGGCCTTAAAAATGAAATTTAGGTTGTTCTTATAGGAAAAAAAACTAGGGCCATACATGTTATTCCTTTTGGGAGATAAATTATTGTTTTTTTATTGTTGGATGAATAATTTTATGTTTTTTTGTGTTGTGACTCTTCCTTAATGTAAGGTGTTGTTTTGGTTGAGTATACACTATAAAATTAACATTTAAATTAGGTTGTGACTCCTTTTAAAATTTATGTTTTTTAATCTGTTAAACTTATATAAAAAATAATTACTGGTGAAGATTAAATATAAGATCACTTTTATATAAAATATTATGAAAAAAAACTATATTTAAAAAAATTATAATAATTTATTTATTTTAAGCCTGTATATAATTCATAAAAATTATATTATATTGGAAAATTATACCCCTTTATCCTATTTTTTTATTCTAACAATATTGGAAAACTATAATATATTATTGTTTTACAAAAATTAACACAATATTTTAGACATATGTTTTATTCTACCATTAACACTTCATTAATTTTTCTTTTGAATATGAGGAGAATCGATGTTTTTTCTCAATGATAAATCTCCAATTAAATCATTTATTATTATCTCATTGATTTTCGATATATTTTATAATTATTTTACTTTAAAATAATTATGTAGAGGGTGGTTATTAAAACTAGGTTAGTTCATGTTCTATTTTCTATGAAAATGGTTTGTTTGATAATAATGATTTTTTATAGGTCGATTTAATTGATTTTTGTATTTGTGTATATCTATAAATATGATTTTGATTAAATTTTTTTAATTATTTGACATTTAAGAATATTTATATTTTGTTCTGATAATTGGTTGTTTTTTGGAAATTGGATGGTGTTATCAAATTTATTATCCATAATGATGGAATTATTGTAATCGTTATTATGAAATTAATTATTTTTTCGGTTGGTTAATATTTTTAATGTTTTTTGGGTAGTGGAATATAAATTTTATTGTAAAAATAATTCTTTTCTTAATAATTAAAATTATTTATTTTAATTTCATATAATTCATTATAGTATTTTTTACATTTAATAAAAATTGTTTTTAGGGTGATCAATATTTTAGAAATAATGTCAGTAATAATTGAAAATTGGGGGTTATAAATATTGTTACGATTAATGTAAAAAATTATATAATGAATAGATTGGTGACTTTGATTAAAATTTTTATTTGGATTTGGAATGATTGATGCATGAAAAATGAGATCAAAAAATATATTACAACACAATTGTTAGAAATTGGTTGATCTAATATAGTCTATAATAGAATGAGATAAAAATTGAATAAACTATTTTGACAATATATTATTTATGTCCCTAACAAATAAAATTTTATTGTTTATGAAAATTGTATTTTACTAACATTATTAAGAGGATTTGACCCATCACCCATTAGAAAATATAGTTAATTGGTATCCATAGTGTTGATTAGTTCTCATGATACTCTATAAACTTTAAGAAGAAGGTAACCACCACTATAAGAATATATCCATTTCCTTTCAATAAATAGTTAACACTCATTATTATATGTAATATGGATATATTTTTGATATTTATCATTGTGATATTAAATTCCCATAACCTCAATCATTTTTGTGGTTTTACTAGAATCTGGATGTATTTTTTATTAAATGTCCTATACATGTTATCTTAACATGTTATTCAACACTAAAGTGTATAATATATCAATAGTTTAGTAAATATTTTTAGAGAAAAATGAATTTCACTAAGATTAGCTTCAATTGTAACCACGCTATGTAGTTTCATTATATAGAAGATGGCATAGAATAATATCATGTGTGAATGTTGGTCATCCTCAATTTACCTGATAGACATAGGAATAAGTTCAATTAGCGTAAATTTTAAATAAATATATATGTATATATAATATAAGGATGTTAATTTTCAATTATATGGTTTAAAATCAATATAATCCTTTTCGTTGAGTGTATTTTTATAAAAATGATTAGAAATATTTTTTTTTCTCATAAAAAATGGTATATTCATTCTCATTCAATGATTTTTTTCTATGGTCAGTGAGTGTCTTTTAAATTTTATTGTAAAAAAACTTAATATAAAATAAAGTGTTACTTAAATTCTTCATTAGTCTTCCCCTTTTAGTTATATATTTTGAATAATAATGATAAAAATATGAAAGATATAATTGTAAGAAGTATATAAAAAAATAAGTACCATATACATGTAGTTGATTATAAAATGATATTATAATATCCAATTTAAAAAAATAAAATATACAATGAAAATAAAATTATAGGAAAATTTATGTTTTCAACATCATTATCCAAATACTAATTATAACTCACTTTATTGAAAAAATTATATTCCAAAAAGGAAATGTCTATAACGTTTTTTGTAATGTTTTCAAATATTTTTTATATGGAGAATCAATTTGTCAAAAATCTCTAATCTTTAAGTTTTTTTTCATATATAATCATTTTTATAATTATTTCAAAAGATAATTTTTCTACATATTTTATTTTTTAACTTTATATATTTATAATTTAAAAATTATTGAGTTTTTAAATGTTTGTCATATTTATATTTTTAAAGGATTGATAATGGTTTTTATCTTTTAAAATATTTTAAAAGAAAATTTCTATTTTTGGATTTCATATTTTATATAGATTCTAAATTTTTATATTTCATGATATAGTTTCATTTAAATGAATTATCTTTCATTAAAGTTGAATTATAATTTATTTTGTATGATAAAAATTTCACTAGAATTTTAAATATAAAATGTTTACCACAACATGAATAATATATATTACTGTTTACAATTGGTGATTTTATCATCAAATGTTTCATTTCTCAAACATATTTAAAATTACATGTAAATGTTGTTTCATTAATTTTATGTAAAACTTTTTAGGTTTTATAGTATTATAATTTATAAATTTTCAAAATTCAATTGTTGATGGAGAAACATTGAAACATAATCATGTTATTAACTCGAGAGATTAATGTTTCATGTTTATTCTTATAGAATAATTATTAATTAAAAATATGAAAAATAAATATTAGAACACGATTGAAATCTCTAGAATTGATCATCAATAGAGAAAAAACTACTTCTATAAACACATATCTTGAAGGTGTCCCATTTCAAGACTGATGAACTATTTAATTCATACCATATTTTTAGAATTTATATATTTATAACGATAATTTATATGAATTTTCGATGGTTAACATATATTCAAGATCATAGATTTAATCAATAAATAACATAATTAAAAGTTACACATTAATATTTTAAATAATTAAAATAAAATAAGAATTACTTATTGTATTTTAGAGAACAAGAATCATCTAAAATAAAATTAAATAATCAATTTCAAAAACTAATTCTGATTTTAGAATCTATTAGGTACCATGAAATTGAAAACCATAATGATACTATGTACTGGATCTCTCTAATAGAACAATAAAATATATGGAAAATATGACGAAAAAAAATCTATTTTATGGCTATATGAAAACATCTATATAATAAAAAAACTGAAAAAAGATGTTGGTATCTCCACTATAAGTCTACTCTCTCTATCTCTCTCATAAAAGAAATATATGTTACTTGATGAAATAATAACTCATCCCACCATTAAATCGTGCATAGACATTAATATATAAATCAAATTATATAATATCAATATACCAAAAATTTTAGATAATTTATTTTATTCAATCTACATTAAAATTTGAATATTACAATTTGATTCCCAAAATTGAATATTATATGGTAAAATGCCTCCATTTTTTTCTTCATCATGATTACCATTCTCCATATTCATTGCAATTGAGCATTGATTAATAACATTCGTTATTAAATTTTTTCACATTGTATGAAACTAGTTCAATTTAATATTATGGTGTCACTAGATTTTATTTTTTAATGTGGAATTTTTTATTTTTATTTTTTTGTAAACAAGTTAATTGAGCTGATCCATATATTTTTTTAAATGTAATACAGTTGGGTGGCATATATTTAATGACGTGCATGATCAAAAACTAGCAATTCCTTAACAATTTAAATTCAATAAAAATTTAAAACATATGGTAGAACATAATATTTAATTAGAATAATCAAACCAATCTAATATATCATTTTTAATAGGATTTACAATATAATATAAAATAGGTAATCAAAAACTTTACGTAAGATTAAGTTAGATATTCAAAAGTAAATATAAATTGAAGATCAATTTGAAGTAAAAAACTAAAATGAATAAAAAAAATATAATTCTGGAAATCATAAATCATAAAAAGGACTTAATGTTTTATAATTTTATATGAAGAATATACATAATATTCCTTAAACTGCATTAAAATATAATAAAATTAAATCTAATTAAATTTAAATCCCATTAAACATAATACTATAATATCTATTTATTGTTATATTTAAGTCTATCTAAATTTGAAAAATTGTGAAAATATTGGACAAACATGGAACACCATAATAAAATAATCTAAATATAGTGTAATTATATGAAACTAAAAATAATTTTTTTAAATATTGAAATAATTCAAATAAAATATATAAAAATTAAAAAATAATCATTAATAAAATTTATAACCTAGAAAAACTACTGATATTCTATATTAGATATATATTTTTTAAATAAAATATTAAATATAAAACATAGTAATTAATATTTTAATAATGAATTTCAAAAATTAGGTTGAATAACTCAATAAAAAAATGAATAATTATTAAATAGAATTTTAAAAATATAAATGTCTCTAATAAAATATTTATATCATCAGAAAAAAAAATTTATGACATGAAAAATTAATAATATATGAATAAATTAATAATAAAAATAACTAATTACAATTAATTATCTATCTATTGTGGATAATAGATAATATTTCAAAAGGAATTAATATATTTATCAATTGGTCAATCCTATAATACATCTCATATCATAAGAAAATGTGCTCATAAATCGTATCCTAAATACTATGTAATTTATCACCCCTATTGTATCTTCTATTGGGTTATCTCTGGAGATGATAGTGGCCATTGATGCCCAACTATAATAGGTCATAGGATATAAATTGGAATCATGGTTATCAATTAAAAGTTTTCAAGTAATTACTCAGTTTATTTATAGAAAATTATAAGTAGTGCAAAAATCAACTCCATGTGTATATAAAAATATAAAACATAAAACTTCACAATCCCAATTGAATCAACATCAAAAAAACATAATAAAACCAAAGATATTGTCAGAAATTTCTTATAGGGCTCCACTCCATCTACCCAAACAATTACATCTCCATTCATCCAAGAACTATTTTGATAAATATAACAGTAAAAACTAAATATTACATGGAACCAATGAGTAACTAGTATCATATATAAACAAATATCACCAACCATGTGAAATTAGTTCTTCTATAAAGTATGTAAGAGAACAACTAAATAATACTATCATAGGAACACGAATATGTTTATAAAATTCTCGAAAAAATATGTGTTTATCATATATCAAAAACAACCAATGTTCATGTATACATCGAAAATTACCAAAAAATGTATTCAAAAGAGAGATGTCTGAGTACTCAAATTACCATAATCCTTACCATTAACTACCTTCCCTATATCCATCATTATAAAAAATAACATAATATCTATTGTGAATGAAAGGAAATTATAATGATATATAAATATTAATAAAAAAGAGTCTAATAAACTTTTCCCAACTCGTACTCATAAACCTATAGGCCCCTCTAACTAAAACTTGTAATGATTCATTAAGACATACCCCAACTCTCACATGGGGAAATCATGGATGAAGAAACCATTAAAACCATAAAAATGTATCATAACACCATCCACCAATCAAAACATTATTTTCATCCCCATAAATATAACCTCAACTATATCATATCATGGGTACCACTCATCCCCTAAATAGAAATATATGAGAAAAAAAAGTAATTTCCATAGAGAATAAAGTTCTATGGTCCATGAATTTAATCAACTCAAATTTAGAACCCTATAAATCACTATATTAATAATCATGATATATGATCATTTATTTGTCAATAAAAAATATGGTATACCAATATAATTGACATTACAATATGAATAAATATCATATGAAGGCATGTCATCATGAATAATAAATACCAATTTTTATTTATTTATGCAACATATTACATTATCCTAGAATATAATCCATTTCATTAATATTTTGGCATCTTATTAATATTAATAATATTAAATAAATACTTCATTATAATTATATTCATTTATTTCTTCAATGTATTACTAATAAAAAAATCATATTTAATTTATCCAATCATTTATTCACATATATAAAACATAATGTAATGGATATTATTTTTTAATAATTTTACATCAAGTGTTTTAATAGTGTCAACATATCAATTATCTTGTTATCAATTAATTCATAATATTACTTTTAGTTATAAAATTAATTTTTTTTAAAAAAATCAGGGGACATTAGTTTTCGTAACTAATGACAAACACCTCTCCCATAGTATGAGTGTACCAATGAAACTACAAAAAAATAATAATCTTTATCTAAAATAATAATGTAAGAAACCATATCAATATATTTTATAAAATTCATGGGAAAATTGAATTATTTGATTAGGATTTTTATTAGAGGAAAATGTTTATTTTAATCATCTACAACACTCAAATATATATTTACCACACTATTGTTCTCAATATAGTGTGTTTACCCTATAAAAAGAGTTTTATTGTTATTTGTTTCGTTTGAACATTCATGGAGTGTTAAATATTATAATAATAATAATAAATATTTTCATCTATGTTCACATGGTGATATATTTTATACTGATCATTGTATTGAGTTTATGTCACCATGGTTTATTTTAAAATGAGGGGGTTCTCTCTTTTGAGTCATTAAATGACCCCACACAATGTAGTAGGTAATTTTCACCTCTTCCATTTATTTTCTTTTTTTATACTTTTTAATTCTCATAATTCCAATGGCTAATAACTCTTTGTCAACAACTGTTCTAACGAACCAATATTGATATACATGGACAATACATTTCATTTTTTTAATACTAAATACATTACATAAATTTTCCCTCAAAGACAGTTTATTTTTGTTTCTTTGGAAACATGAAACATAATATTCTAACATTGTGGAAGATCTTCAACGTATCTCATAATGGTCTTCCCCTATTGTTTTCCCCCATAAAACCTTCATTTATATCCTGGGGAAAAGAAAACATAAAGGGGGTGCGATAAAATGATCAGTAAGGGTATACATTGATAACATAAAACATATCATAAACATAATAATTTAAAAACATGAACATAAAGGTTTAAATATCAAAATCATGAGTAATGAAATAAATCTTCGTAGTGAATAATGCATTGATCAGAAATGAGCATTAAGCATGGTAAATTAAAATTGGAATAATACATGGAATTATGGAGAAAAAATAATCACATTATTTGATTTATATAGTAGTCAATTCATTTAATTTCAAGACCATTATAGTTGACAAAGACCATTACTGAATTGGGTTTACTTGTCGTTCTAGCCGTGTGTTACTGAACAAGATCTACATGTAGTTCCAGCCCTGCATTACTAAACCATATTAACTTGTGATTCCATGTTTCTTTATCTCATGAGATATAAATCATTTCACAATTAATTTTAAAGAGATATATGTCTATCCCCTCTCATAATGAAATCATTCATTGATTTCCACAAAAACAAAAAATAATTATCTTAAACATAACACATGAAATAAAATGGGTTTCTAAAACATTATTACATCATAAAATAATACATATATAATATCATTATATTATTAAAAAAATTAAATAATAGTAATAATTTGAACATAAACATAATCTTATTAAAATAGTGTCATCTTTGATGGAAAATAATTTAGATAGAACAGTTGATTTTAATTCATGAGGAAACTATAATTTGTTGTTAAAAATATCTTTTTTTAGAAATGCCTTAGAATTTTAAAAAGAAAACAATTTATATGAAAAGAAAAATGAACCCATGTAGAGTTAGCTTCATTTAAATAAGGATTATTGAAACCATAAAAATATGTTCATGTCATATTAGTTAAAAAACATTTTTCTATTATTTTTTCCGGAAAAGTCAAAAAGTACCTTGTATGGTGAACGAAAGAATTATTTTATCCAAAATAAGTAGAAAAATCCCTAAAATTGGTAAAAATGACATCAAATATTAAAATAGTTATGGAAATATATTGAGAAAATCTTTTAGAAAACATGGATATGGATGATAAATATACCCCTTGTAAATAGTTACGTATAAACAATATCAGATAAATATGGGATTGAAAAACTACACTTTACCTTAGTTCAGATATGCATAGTGTTTATCAAAACCTATTGTATGATGATTTAAATAATTTTATTGAATTATTATAGAATCATAGTCATTTTTATGATATCATATATTATGATATTATCATTTATTTGTTCGTAACATTTCATTGTCACCCGCTATTCAGATATTTAATACATTATGATCTTATGCGTGTTTTATCAGACAACATGAGGTTCCACTTTCTGGTTATTTTTATATTATTTACATAATTATATTAGTTTAATATATATCATATTTATTAATTCCAATCATGTATATAATCATGGTTCAATGAAGATCTCGTAGATTAAATTGAATGACATTTTGGGGACGGTAGGTCATACGTACACACGAGCAATGATGTCATATTTATAATGGTTAAACGATATTGAATTGGATGTTATATTCATTATAAATAATAATTAACATGTTATATTTAATGTTTATATCCATCATACTTATCATTATACCCATCCAAATTAATTATTGTTGATTAAAAATCTAAACCATGATGTGGAGATGGTTAGTTGTACGTACGCACACATGGTGGTATTGTTTTTCATAGAATGGATAAACTGATTTATAAGGTAGTACCATAATTATAATAACCTATTATTATGTATAAGATATTTTATTTTATAATTTATTATGTATACAACACTAGTAGAAGAAGAAAAATAGTTATGGATGAGGTGATAAAACAATTACCTCTTTTACAAGTATCTCCTTTTAATTTGTAGAAAATGTCTCTTTTGGATGGGTTTCTACCCAAATTTTGGCATACATATTGAATTTATGGAATTTTAGAGACTAAATGGAAGGTTGTTTCCA
Source organism: Viscum album (assembly GCA_963277665.1). Taxonomy (NCBI): domain Eukaryota; kingdom Viridiplantae; phylum Streptophyta; class Magnoliopsida; order Santalales; family Viscaceae; genus Viscum; species Viscum album. The sequence goes on along the minus strand of OY728119.1, from coordinate 1,781,594,149 downwards.
TGAAAATGGCTTTAGATGTGTGATTAAAAGATAAGTAGATGTTCCCTTATATAAGAGTGCGGAGGGGAACCTTTGGAAAGCGCAAAACAAATAAACTAATATACATTAACTTATAAATTCAAATGCTTCCAAAGTGGATTATTTATAATAAAATATATGGATGGGTCAAAATACAAACAACCTATAAAATTTACATATGTTTTCATTTTATTTTAGGATATATCAATATGATTTATCCTTATTTAATCATTTTAATTTTAATTTGGTAATAATATTTTAAATATAATTTTGTTTTAAATATTTAATTTTGGGTTGTCAATTATCTATAATTGGATAATTTATGACATTTTGGAGATTATAAACTTATATTTGAAAATTTTAGTTATTTTTGTGATTTTTAAATAATATAAAAATGGGTTATTTTTATAAAATATCAATAGTTTCAATTTTTACACTATTCATTTATTTTGCCTCAAATAAAATTTTGAAATAAAATATTTTATACACTCTTAACATGTCATGTTAAACAAATAAATTTTTTATCATGTTAATTAATTAATATTTTATTTATTTTAATATTTTTTAAACCATTTACTTAATAGTTCTATTAGTGAAATAATTTCAACATCCCTATTGTGTCACTATTAATGGTAATTATTTAATCTCTAAAAATATTACATAAATTCAAATGATATAGATAAATTTTATATATTTCCATATACTATTTATTTTTTTTGTTTTATCAAGTGTATCAATACATTAAAACTATAATACTTAAAAGAGATAAGTGACTGACATGTTTTCTCATTCATTTGTTTTAATTATAATTACATCACATTCATGGAAAAATACCATTAAATGAATCAATTAATAACCTTCGGTGATATTGGTCTAATTTAATTAATTCAATAAGATATTTACATGTGTTACTATAATTTTAGAATCTTTATCATATGTTTTGTTACCCTAGTTTTCCTGATTTACCTTTAACTACGGAAACAATTTATCCGAGTAACTATTCATAATATCCAAAAAATTAAAAGTAACCTATTTACATAATATGGACCCAATAAATCCAAATATTTTTTCATTTTTTTTAATTTCAAAACGCTTATGTTTCATTAATTAATTTAAAATTATTTCCTATTGTCAATCCCAAAATGGGGGTTTTCTGATTTCAAAACAATCGGAAGATTGACATGTGTTAATTTCAAATTTAAATGTGAAATCACCACAAACTCCTATATTAGATTTAATGGTAAAAGCATAATCCTATTAAAATTTGAAACCTAGTAAAAATATAATCTAAATTTATAAATAAATTAGATGAAAAAGAAATTTTGATTTAAAATACAATATTTTTCCCTATTCATAAAAACATGAATTTCATTATAAAAATTTATTTAATTTCATCCAAGGAAAATTAGGATGTCCCTCATCCAAATTATTATTTTTTTGTGTCAGATATAATTTTAAAATTGTCCATAATTATATATAAAATGTTTTCTCCATCAACGGATAATAAAACATTATGTTTTTTTAAAAGCATCTTTTATCTGAAACATTGAATTTTTTCTTATGTCAGGTTCTATAAAATACATAAGATAATTATCAATTTTATATAAAATTGAAATGGTGGTAAAAAATATTCATAACAGCTAGTTTATCTCCCATTAAATAATAATATTTTAATAATATTTCTTAGTTTAGTGAAACATGGTATTGTGTACAACGCATGCTATTGAGGTAGGTCTCTCTTGGATGTAATAAAATCCATGCCAGGGCTGCGTTCAATTAAATCTTCCTTTGGTATTGTGTATAATATAATCCAAACATAGTTATTTTTTACATTGAAAAAAATCTGTACTCGATGTTGAGTGAAATTAATTCTATCAAAAGAACATGAAATTGATTGTAACATAAGCTAATAATAGTGTTGTGTATACAATAATCTAATACAGTGTTGCATATAGTGCAATCAAATGATAGTTCAGCAAACAACACAATTCATAGAAGAAAATTAAACGAATCTATCTCATAATTTATGGGACCATTTGATTTAATGAATTATAAGGTATATAGATAACAATTTTGGTATTCAAGATCATTTCCCAATAGTTGTAGAATTTTTATAGAATAAATAATTACCTGATATTTGTACAATATCACCATTCTTCATGTCTAGAAAATTTCTACATCATCTATTATTTAAATAAATGATGTTGATTTTTTAATTCTTGAAGTTTTAAAAGATCATGTGATGGAACGATAGGTCATTCTATCAGCCTCATCAAAAAGGTTATCATGGGTAATAAAATATGAATATTCCCACCTATAGTGTGATAATAAATTAATCTAACAAAATTATACCTGAATATAAATTATAATATCTATAAATGCATAACCATACAATCCTTGTAAAATCATAAAATCCAAAACTATAGAAAAAGGTTAACATAATAGGCCTAACATTTATCCCATATATATCATAAGGTATGTCTTGTTGGTTACATTCCAAAAGTGTAAACAGTGTTATCATGTATTCTCTTGAGTCATATAATAGAAAGATTTATCCAATAACCTTATTTAAAACATTCATGATTCTTTTTTCTAAAACATAGTTTATTATTCATTAAGTCCCAAAAAGTTGTATACTTCATTGATGATAGAATAACCCTCCGTCAACAACTCCATACTTAGTTCACATGAAACTTGCATCATCCAAATTACTTATTCAAATCCAATGTATCATTACCCAAACATCATTCCCTTAACATAAGGGACATATTAAGGTTTGTCTTTCCCTTAATATGCGTTCTCGTATTATATCACCTAACCCTTAAATCAATTTTTGGGCTCAATAGAACTATTAAACATGTCATTTCCAATCTTTAATGGAAAAGTTATACATAAAACATGTATATATATCATGATTCTTTTAACATAATATTGGAATCAAAAAACATATGCCCCTCAATCATACAAAATTATTTTTAAACCTTATTCACGATCAATAATCTACATGTATACTAAAATATGATTCATCTTTTAAGGTTTCTCGACCTCAATGTTTTTAGGTTTAATGTAATAAATACAAGAAGAAAATTACATGCCTTTCACATGTCATTTACAATCTCTTTATCCTAAGCAGTATGACCAATACTCATATCAACATCATGATCATCTTCATTATATTTCCACAATGGAAATTGATATTTATAATTCATATAATTTCCAATTATAAAATATTCAATGGATAACAATGTATTATTTACTTCGGGATATGGACAATAACCTGAAAAAATGTGTGAGAAATACATATTAGAGATTAGAAAAACAAAGGTATGGTAATTTACATATAATATTTCAATTAATTTTATCTTTGGTTTAACCCTTGGGCTGTCACGAATATCAGAAAAACCCTATTATTATAACCTATAATTAAATTACCCTTAGGATATCCCTATACATATCCTTAGAAGTATCACTATGGATAATATTAATGTTTTTTTCATCCTTGTTTCCAATGGTTGACTAATACTTTTCCCCAATACAAACAATAATTACTTTAGCTTGACGTACATTGAAATTACATTTTATTTTCATAATACCTAATACATTACACAAATATATTCCCAAATACCGTGTTAGTATTTTATATTTGGAAACATGCAAAAAAATCTTATAAATTGATAAAATATATTAAATATCTACCACAAAGATAGTCTACATTTTTTTCCTACCTAAAACCATTCTTAATACCTTGGGGAAAAACATAAAATAGGTGATCACAAAATATCAGTAAGGGTAATCATTGAGAATATAAAACATACCACAAAAATAATAATGTAAAAACCTGAACGTAATGTTTAAATATAAATATTTTGAGACCGAAAATAATTATTGGCAATATTTAACGCATTGATCACAATGGAACATTAACAATTATAAAATTGCTTTGGCAAAAAACATGGAATTGTCGAAAACAAATTAGCACGTAAAATGATTTCCATAGTTTCAAAGTCAGGGGATCCAGGACCATTATAGTAGACAAGATCCATTACGAAACCAGATTTACATGACATTCAAGCCATGTATTTCAAAACGTGATTTATTTATCATTCTAGAAATGTATTGATGAACCAGATTTACTGGTAGTTCCATTAAATTCTACCTCATGAAATATAAATCATTACCCAATGCATTGGAGGGAGATATTAGTTTCTTCTATCTCATAATGAAATCATTCTTACATGTTCCAGAGATACATAATACATTTATAATAAACATAACCTAATAAATACAATGGTTTTATTAAGGATCATGCCATAATTATATAATCCATATAAAATATCATTCATTCATTAACAAAATCAAATCATAGTAATAATACAGAGAGAATCATAACCATACTTAAAGAGGTTCTCCTTGGATGTAATGTAATTTTGGTAAAACACTTGATCATTATTATTTAGTAAAATATCATTTATTTTTAAAAACATTTCATTTCTGAAAACTGCTGCACCATTTTAAAAGAAAATAATTTAGTTGAAAATAAACATGAAATAGTGTAGAGGAATATTCATGGAAATAAGGTGTGATGAAACTGTAAAAATATATTCATATCATATCAGTTAAAAAAACATCCTCATATTTTTTCTAAAAGAGTCCACAAGTACATCATATAGTGAACGAAAGAATTATTCCTTCAAAAGCAGGTAGTAAAATTCTAAAAATGATTAAAATACATTAATCAAAAAAAGATTAATAGTAAATTTAATGACCCAAACTTTTATTAATGGTAATTCTTCTTTATCTAATTAAATGTATAATTATTTAAAATGGTTATACAAAATATAAACTTCCTTGGTTTGATGTTTTTGGATATCAAAATAACGTTATGAATGGTTACCATTGCTAATATAGTCGTTCAACAGTGATAACATGATTTGTATAAATATAAGGGCATAAAAAACAAATTTACTCTGACAATGGAAGTGATGGCCACATCCAATAGACTTTCCCTGTATGAAACCCATATTTCAGAGCTCGAAAAGTTGGTGGAGTCATTGGGGTTCGCACTGGACCAATCCCAAAATGATCTATAGCACATTAAGCTTGATCTGAACCTCATACGGAGAAATGGAAGTTGATAGAGATCACCACCAAAGCAATGTTATCTGACCCAGCCTAATAGTCTATCACTATCACACACCTTACCCTTCTGTCTTATGTGGGTGTTATAAGGGATTATTTAAGAATACCCTATCACTATGATTATGTGCATTATTTTTGTATATAATAATGAATATGAACTTATTTTATTATTGTAACTCAATAAAATGTTTTTAAAGCCCAACTAGAATTTTTAGGTAATTTTCAACTAAGGAATCTATTTTGACAAATTAATGGAATTATAAATTAAATATTATTTTAAAGAAATATTTTTATTTTTTAATTAATTAATTTATTTATAAATCATCATATAATTTCTATGAATGCAATAGTAATTTTTTATTCAGGTTTGAAGGCTCCCTTTATCCAAACCCATGCCTTTTCTATAAATGTTGGTTATTATTTTAAAAGTGACAATTCACTTGTTTAGAAAATAATTATGATAAAATGAATTATATTTTTGAAATTAGGATGTTGAAATTATCCAGCGATGCATTTTTTATTATTTTCTAAGATAGTCGAATATTTGGGTAAATATTATATACCGTTTAAATATATAATGTGTTATATGACATCATAATCACCCAATAGTGATTTAATACAACACTATAAACCTTATATTCGGCCAATATATGTTTTCACATTAAAATAATGTGATTTAAATATTGCATTATTTATTTTAAAAAGAATTAACGGACCCTCGAAGACATATAAAACATTTTATATTTCGAAATTGATTTCCTTGAGTGTGTGACTCACCTCCACATAAGCAAAAATATTATTTTAAGTTTTTTTCCCATTGGACAAATAAAATATAGTTTTCCACTCTACTTTGGCATAAAAAATTTTTCAAATACCATGGTCTGGTTTGTGGTTTTTATTTTTTAATGTGTGGTGTCCCAAACCAAAATAATAATGAATTCCTTCTTCATTCCTATATAAACCCACCCATGCTCCCACCTTCTTTTCACTCAAAGCCATTGTAGTTCATCCAACTTATTCCCTCCTCTATTTATAATCCTCACATGGTGCCCCAAACTCCCAATAATCCTCTCTCAAGCCCCTCCCAATCCATTGGGACAACACTTCCATGTAAGGGATTCATTCCTTCTTCATTTTATCCATGTTTCTTAATTTCGAAGTTCCATTTTATTTTCTATTATAAATAATGGAGTAGGATTTATCACATCCCCCATACTTCCCAAATTGTGTTTTAATGGTGATAAATCCATTTCTCTCTCATAAATTTATTTCATGTACACATGTTACAATTTCGAAATCCCCTAAATAATTTCTCTCTCCTCATTTACATTCAAGCAAATATTTTATATTATGTATCGAAATTTCATCCCATATGTTGATATATTTGTTCACATGAACCCCTTAAAGACCATTTAATGTATAAATGATGAGACACCCCTTTAACTCTCATCTACCCATTTGTAAAATTTCTATTTGACGTCGTTATGCTGCTGAAATTACACCAAAATGTCCATGCCAAAATCCTTGTGTTGTGAAAACCATACCCACTCCCCTATGAAGGGTATTAACCTTTATGCACATGTATTTGTTTATTGACGACTTACATTTATGTATTCCACATATCCTATTTGTGTAATTAACTATGATGCTAATGAATCCATGTTGTAGATCTATGTGTCACACTAATTGATGAAATGAAATGATTAATAACAGTGCACCCTGATAGCACTCTAATGCATTGGTTAAAGATTAGTATCACGATACGTTATGTAAAATTAGTATTTACTCATGAAAATTCAATTGCAATGATTTTTTACTCATGATAATTCAATTTCAATTGGGGTTTAATCATACTCCATGTTCAATGATCCTTGGCTCAAGAAAATTCTATGTTAAGTGTTGTTGCAACATTTCTATGTTATGATAATCATGTTATATCATTCATTTATGTTCACATTATTTTATTATTGATTGGTATTTCTATTTCCTAAAATGTATTTTATTCATAATTTTATTCCTTGTTTACTCCCTTACTGGTCATTATAGATCACCCTTTTCACAAGTATGTTCTCAGGTTATCCAAAGCAATACAATGTACGAGGGGATGCCTTTGTTATATAATAGATGTTTTCAAAAAAATGGTGTGTGTTTATGTTTTATTTTGTAATGTAATATTCCTATGCCCCAAATAAACTATTCCTCTTGATATTCATTGTTTTATGAAGTGAAGAGATTATGTAATAAATCATATTTAAGGGTGTAATAAATAGCAGGGTTGTTGAAAATGGTATCCGAGGGTAGGTTTAAATATATATTGTTTTAAGATTAGAAAACCCTTGTGAAATCTTTAGGGATAATAATATGTATAATAAAAACATCCCTAAATTTTTCTGAGTATTTAGTATGTTGTTTATCAAGAAAATACATCAATGTATGGATACGAGCTGGTTGAGGTGACTCTGGCACAGATGTACCAAGGAGTGAAAATTCTGACAAGGAGTTTTGGGGTTGACATGAGGTATCCGGGTACACGACAACAGGCCATGAAGCACTTTTGGTCAAGACACACCCGTGATATATGCTTTGGTATATTCACAATCTTAGTATAAATAATTATTAATGGAATTAAATAAAATGACCTTTAGAATATATGTTATAAAGTAGATCATGGTTAACATAGATAGAATCCTATAGATTCATAAGTTAATGAAATAAAGGTTTTTTTATAAGTCATCAATTTATTTCTTTGTAGTCCCTATATGTGTTACCCCTAACATTCCTTTCATTATGGAATTATAAATCATTATACATTAAGGATTTTAATGTCACAATATTATCTTGTCTATAGGGTAACTTGAAAATTTGATTTTTTTCATTAGCAAGATAATTGGTAGTTTCGAGATGGAAGGGGAAGAACCTCATACAACACTCTGGTCCCTTCTTGAGGAAATACTAGCTATAATTATTTCTAATTAAAGCTCTCATTACATCCAAACCATTTCCAATGTCCGACATTCATGCAAGATACTCTACGAAATATCAAACCTCTCCTCTATACCATGGAATCATCTGGGATCATGGATTACTATTGATCAAATACTAAGCTCCCCCACCATTCATGACGATGGAAGTTCCATGTGGGTATTTCCAAATATTTCACCTTATCCGAAGATTATTTTTCACTATGTGATTATATAATTTCTAAAGAAGAGGGAGAACTCCGAGTAGCATATATATATAGTATTTTCTTCCTGTCTTTTTGAAAACATAGACAATATATCAGAATATCCATATTTCAAAAATATCAAATTTGAATCTATCAGACTTTTTTACAAAAACATAGTACATGGTGAGTTTTTTTAACTATACAGTTGATTTTTTTTTCAAAAGGTGCATCATATTTTCCAACAGCACAATTCATGTTTTAGAGACTTTGTTTGGACTAAGGAAGTGAAAGACTTTGAAAGTGCATATAAGTATTGTTTCACTAAGTGTACCCTCTCTATCCATGATTGATATGATAATGAGGGTTGGAGAATTCTTAATAGTGGTTGGTAAGAAAATATGAATTATTTTTTACAATTCCAGTTTTTTTTATGTAATCAAATTGTGAGGACGTAATTTTGTTAATGGGGGAAGATTGTATCTACCCATACTTTTATTAATGCGAATTTATCTAAATCAAATTAAATGTAATATTATTTAAAATGGTTATATAAAATATGCACTTCTTTGGTTTTAGGTTTTGGGATTTTGAAATATCATTATGAATTATCACTGTTGCTAATATAGACATTGAACAAAGATCACTTGATTAGTATAAATATAGGGCTTTAATAAATCAAATTTACTCAGACAAAGGAAGTGATCGCCTCATCCAGTAGAATTTCCCGATACAATGTCCATTTGTCATAGCTTGGAAAATAGGTGGCATCATTGAGCTTATCTCTTGACCAAACCCAAGACGAGCTTCAACACATTAATATCAAATAGATCCTCCTACGGGAGAAGTGGAAGTTGATAGAGATTACAACTCGAGCAATGTGATTTGACTCACCCCAAGAGTTTTTAACCATCACACACCATACCCATTGGTCTTATATATTAGTTATAAGGGGTTATGTAAAATGACTCAACCAGTAATATTATGTGCATTATTTTTGTATATAACAATGACTATGCATTCATTTTATTATTGAAACTCATTAAATAGTTTTTAAAGAAAAAATGCTATTTTTTTGTTCATTTTCATCTAAAGAATATATTTTCATAAATTAATGGAATTTAGAATTAAATAATATTTTAATTAAATATTATTATTATTAAATTACTTTTTATTAAGTATAAATGATCAAATTATTTTTATGAATGCAATTGTAATTTTTTATTAAGGTTTGAAAACTGTCTTTGTCAAAACCCATGAAATTTTGATAAATGTCAATTTGATTTAAAAATTGAAAATTCACATATTTATAAAATTATTTAGATAAAATAAATACTATTTTTGCAATCGTTTCATTCAAATTATCAAATAGTGAATATTTTATAATTTTATGAGACAGCCGAATTGTTGGGTAAAAATTTAATACCGTTTAAATATATAATGTGTTTTATGACATCATAAGGACCCAATATTGATGTAATAAAATACTCTAAACATTAAGTTCGGCCAATATATGTTTTAACATTAAAATAATGTGATTTTATTTTTTCTGATTTATTTTACCAAGATTTGGTGGACCCTCCAAGACTTATAACGCATTTTCTATTTTTAAATTGATTTCCTGGTGTGTGTGACTCCCCTCTTCATAAGTAGACATATTATTTTAATAATTTTGACCATTTAACTAATAAAATATATTTTTTCACTCCCATTTTATCAAAACCATGGAAAAAACATGGACTGGTTTGTGGTTTTGATTAGTTTAATGTGTGCTATACATAACCTAAATAATAAAGAATTCTCTCTCTATTCCAATATAAACCCACCCAAGATCCCACTTCCTCTTCACTAAAATCCTTTTGAGTTCATCCAACATCTTCACTACTCTACCTATAATACTCCCAAGGCACCCCAAGCTCCCAAGAATCCACTCTCTAGGCCCTCCCAAGAATTTTGGATCACACTTCCTAGTATGTGATTCATTCCTTCATTTTATCCATGTTTATTAATATTTTTATACCCTATTATTTTCAATTATAAATGTTGGTATATGATTTATAACCTCCCCCATTACTCCCTATTTATCGTTTAATGATGATAGGCTCCTTTATATATCATTAATTCCTCTCATGTACACCTGTTACCATGCCGAAATTCTATAAGAAAATTTTCTCTTCTCATTTACATTCTAGAAGTTATATTATATTATGCATCTAAATTCCTTCCCATGTGTTGTTATATTATGTACCATGATCCCCTTATTATAAATTTAATTTATAAATGATGACACACCCCTTTAACGCTCATCAACCCATTTGAAGAATTTTTATTTGATGTCGTTATACTTCCAAAATTACACCAAAATTTCTATGCTAATATCATTCTGTAGTGAATACCATACCCACTCCTCTATCAAGTATATCCCCCTATATTAACATGTACATGTTTATGAAGGGCTTACATTTATTTATTCCATATATCCTATTTGTGGAATAAATTATGATGTTAATGAATCCATGTCATACGATTTATGTGGAACACATATGCATGAAATAAAATGTTTTAGAAGGGTGCACCCTGATATCACTCCAATGCATTGTGTAATGATTAATATCATGATAAGTCAAGTAAAATGGGGATTTACTACTTATAATTCAAGTGAAGGTAGGATTTAGTCATGCTAATTCATTTTCAATTAGGGTATACTCATGCTCCATGTGCAATGTGCCTTGGCTCATATGAATTCCATGTTAAGTGTTCTTGCCACATTTCCATGTTATGATAGTCATGTTATATCATGCCTTTAGGTCAATGTTATTTTATGATCTATTGATATTCTTATTTAATAACATGTATTATATATGTCACATTATTACTTATTTAATCCCTTAACGGGCTTTATAGATCACCCTTATCACATGTATTTCTTCAGGTTGTCCCATGCAATGCTAAGTATGAGGGAATATCGTGGTAAGGTAAAGGATCGTTTAAATAAATATGTTGTGTGTTTATGTTTTAAGTTGTTATGTAATATTACTATACCCCAAATAAACTAGAACTCTAAATAATCCATGTTGTATCAAGTGAAGAGATTATGTAATAAATCATGTTTTAGTGTGTAATTAAATGTAGGGTGGTTATAGTAAACATTTTATGAAAATATTTTTATAAATCATGGACATGGATGGTAAATTAATCCCCTATAAATAATAGCATATAAAAAATCTCAGATAAAAATGAGATTTCAAATTATACCATGCCTTAGGTATGATATACCTCCTATATATCTGAAACTCATGTATAATGATTTAAATAATGTCATTGAGTTATTCTATAATAATATTCGTTTTTATGATATCATATATAATCATATTATCATCACTTTGACAGTAACATTTCGTTGTCACCTCTTATTCAGATATAAATGACTTTATGTTCTTATTCATGTTTTCTCTAATAAGTTCATGTTCTACATCATTTTTTATAGTTATATAATTTATATAATTATATAAGTATAATATATATCATATTTATCCATTCCAATCATTTATATAATCGTCGTTTAATGAATATTAGGTAGAATGAATCATATCACATCAAGGAGACGGTAGGCCGTATATACACACGAGCGAAAATATCATTTAATTAATGGTTAAATGGTATTGAATTGGATGGTATATTAATTATAGAGAATTATTATACTATTATATTCATTATTTATATTCATTATACTTATCATAATATCCATCCAAATTATGAATTAATGATTAAATCATTACACCACAATGTGGAGATGGTAATCCATACCAACGGACACTTGGCGATATTTTAGTTCATAGAATAGATAAAAGGAGGTATAAGGTTTTCCCATTATTAAAATAAAAATTTATAATTTATAAGATACTGCAATTGTTAATTTAGTACGTAAAAAACATAAGTAGATGGAGATTGAATTTTGAAAGATGTGATCAAACAATTACCTCTTTTTATGTATCACCTTTTTATTTCCACAAAATGTATCCATGGGATGGATTTATATGCATAGTGTGGCATCTATGATGAGTTGGTGGAAGTTGGAAGAAGAAATGAGCATTGTTTGGCTGAGAAAAATGGATTTAGAGGTGTGAAAAAAAGAGAATGAGGGGAGCCCTTTTATAAAAGATGGGAGGGGAAACTTTGGAAATACCAAAACTATTAAATAAATACAAATTATATTTTAAATTAAAATGCATCCAATGTGGACTATTTATAATATACGAGATTATTGTTATAAATCCTCTCATCCAATTAAATTTATACATGTTTTTATTATATTTTAAACCTTATAATTTTCATTTATCCTTATTTATTATATTTAATTTTAATTATAGTAATTATAATCTAAATATTAAATGGTTATAAATATTTAAATATGTTTTGTAAATAGTCTATAATAGGATAAATGATGAAATTGTTGACCTTATAATTTTCACTTTTTAATTTTTAAATGTTTTTTGTGAAATTTATATAATTTATAAAAATCTTATTTTTATAAAGTATCAATAGTTTTAATATTTTACGCTCTTCAATTTTTGACTTAAAAAAAATTCATATAGAAGACAAAATCAAACAAAATTTTTAATACACATATAACATTAAATAGTCACTTAGAAAAATTTTGTACCACATTAACTAGTTCATATAATATTTATTTATATATTTTTAAAACAATATATTTGATAGTTTTGTTAATAAATTAATTTCTACATCACAATTGTGTGATTGTTAATGTTAATTACTTAATATCTAATAATTATATATACATTCACATGATGTAGATAATGTTAATTGATTTTAGGATACTATTTATGAAGGATGTTTTACCATGTGTATCACTACATTAGAATTATTATAGTTATAATATATAATAGAGGGACATGTTTTCACTTTCTATTGTTTTCATTATAATTACATACCTTTCAAGAAAAAAAAGGCCAATAATGAATCAATTCTGACCCTTGGGTGATATACGATGACATTAATTCATCCAAATGGATTTTTATTGGTGTTAGGATAACTTTATAATCTGTGTCATATTGTATGTTACGCTAATTTAACCAATTTATCTTTAACTGTGGTAAATGATAAAACCATACTTACTATTAATAATATCCAAAAAAATTAAAATTAATATATTAACATTATTTGGACCCACGTATTCAAAATACGAAATCCATTTTTACGTATTCAAAATAAAAATGATGCATTAATTAATTTAAAATTAATTCATGTTGTTAATACTAGAAAGTGGGTTTTAAAGATAAAAAAAAATCAAAAATATTGACATGTTTTTATGTCAAATTTAAATGTTAAATTTTCTCCAATGACCTAAATTATGTTAAATGGTAAAAACAAAATCCAATTTCACTTTAAAACCAATTGAAAAAATATATCTAATTGTGTAACAACCCAGGTAATTAAAGAATACCACATTTTCATATTTATTAATATTTTTGAATTAAATATTAATTTTAATTTAAATGGGATGATATGTTAGATGGTGTACCTGACAAGAAACAATGGGTTTCCCCTAAATCTCATGTTGCACAAAATGCTGAGTTATATTAAAACATAAAAATTATTTTTTTTAAAATTGATAGTTAACACCTTGCCATTGTATTGCCAGAAATTTAAAGAACTAACCATATTATTGTTAAAAATGTTTTTAAATGTCTTCACATTTATCCAATCAAAATTAGTTTCTTAAATAAGAATGAATCTAATTTTAAGTATGAAATACTCTTATACTATTTAAAAGGTTGAGTAACTACCTTTTGATGGTGAACCCTTTTTAAATCTAGTGATTTTCATTTTTATATGTTCTATTTGAACAAATAAACTTCTTATTTTTAATTGGGACATCAATATTTACTTTGGGTAATTTTTGGTATTTTTCTGATAAAGTTCATTTTTAATGAATAGTGAATTATATTGCATTTTATGTTAAAACTGTCTTTTCATCTAATAAATTTATATGATTATATAATCCATTCAATTGTTTTTAAAGTGTAAATATATTATATTTTGATCATTTAATCCATTTTTTTCCAGTGTAAATAATTTCACATTGAAATTGGACATAAACACGTAACAATCTTTTGGTTTTGTTTACTTCTTAAAAACGCTTTTTTGTTTTGACAGTGAGAATTAATTTTAACTTCATTTCTAAAACCTCTGTGTATGAACTTGAAAAAATGGATTCCAAAATTAAGAATTAGGAGGTCCAAATTGTGTAAATAGTAATCTTTCATTTTTAGACATTATGAATAGTAACATTAGTAAATATTTTGTTTACCTTGGTTAAACGGTAAATCTAGTAAATAAGGGGAAAAATAATATTATAATAATATTAAATTACCATTAAAAATGTCCTAACCATATTGGAAGAGAAATTAATGACTATGGTCATCCTTGCATCTATTTTACGACCACATGGAGCCACTTTTGTGTGAAAATGGCCTTTAATTACTTTTAATTTAATGTTATGAAAAATATAACTGAAACATGTATCTTTTACTTAAACAATTATTATATTGGGATATATAAGAGATATATTGGAGTATAAATAGTCATTATAAATTGAAAAATATTTACAAAATCATGGTTTTTTATTTTTAATTTTTGGACATCAAATAAATAAATCTATTTATGAAGTAATGATGATATACCGATTACCTCATTAATAAGTTTTTAAATAAATGAGATTATAAATATTAAAATAAATTTATTTAGAAACATTTTTTTTCATTGAATATTTTTTTGGATGACTGTGACTTTTTATCTTTGAATTAATGACTTTTCATTGAATGAATAATGTTGTTATGTATTTTTTAAAATTCAATATATTAAAACGATAAAAATTGACTTAAGTGAGATTTTTAATCAATTAATATTTTATTAAATGATTTAATAGTCCTAGAAATATATTATTTGGTCAATGGATTGATATGATGATAAAATTGATATTAATGATAATTTTTGGGGCCTCTTGTCATTTTATAAAAACTATAGTAACCATATATTATGAAAATACACGTAGACATGGTAAGAGTTAATTTATTTAACTAAGGGTTAAAGCTTATAACGTCAATTTTATGATGTAAACTTGTGTAAAACCCATTTTATAGAGTATTGTGACACATAATCATCTTATATTCTAAATATATCACTTTTGAGTTATTATAATTCTTAAATTCATTAATATTAAAATAATATTCCAAAACATTCCTAATGTGCCATCCTCCCTCTTATAAAAGGACACCACCTGTAACCCATTAATCTCTCCAAAAAATCCCCTTGGATCATTCAAACTCTGATCCAATATGCTACCAATATCCATCTCTTCCCCCTATAAAAATTCCTCATCGACTAAGGCAAATCAAGAAATCCATTTGGCTCAAATCAAAAGAAGTTACCTATTTTGAGGTAACGTCTTCTCTCAAGTTCATTTAAATATTTTTCTATATACACTCTATATGCTCTATGTATTTATTATTTATATAACTAACTCGGTATCCTAAATATAGAAGGTTGTCTATATGAAAAGGATTTGAACTAAAGATACATGTACCTCTATCTAACGGATACGAACATATTGTTTCTCTGGACAGGAAACCACAATCTCACGAAACGATGATTAGCCAATTAACTCCTACCTCTATACTAGTGTCCAATATTATTGAACTATATTTATATATGATATATATGATATATATATTTACTTTATGATTCAAGAATTTATATTTACCACATACTTTTATGCTTTTCATGATGTGTAAAGAAGATAATTTGATTTGAGGAACTGTGGACAACCACCCCCTCAATGTTATATGAATCATCCATGCCATAAATGAAATGTATAAATGATGGTGTTAATGAACTTATGTAACATATATCTCATATTATATTATAATGAAATTATAATATACATGTGTATCATTTAGTTTTCAACTCTTTCAATATTAAATAAAAATAAAAGTAACGTTCGGGCATATGAATGGCTTACTATATCAATGAACGGTGTATTTCTTTTATTATCTCTAAATGATATGGAAAATTTTAAATACATATCTACTAAATATATATGATATATATATATATATACCAATAATATTCTAGATATAATGTACTTTTGACCACATGGGGAATTTGTAATTATAACAAGCTCATTTTTTATTCCGGTACTGAATATCGACAAAACATCCAATGAGAACATAAATAATTATGTAATTTATATAACACGGTAACAAGTGATATAAAAAGAAAAATAAACATTAAAAAGGATTTGATGCAATTTTAAATTAACTGAGGTTTATTATTCATGAAATTAAAGAATGAATGAGTAAAGTCAGACAAGAGGTAAGTGACTCTGTCTCAATCTCCTTCCATTGGGGTATGTTTTGATAATATAAAACTACTTATTTTAAATTCTGTATAATAAACCCCATTTAAATTTACATTAATTCAAAGGGAATATTTCTTCATTTAAGTGTTTTATGAATTGAAAAACAGAATGTATTTAATATATGCGGTGACAACGTCCTTTCTGCCGCTGTGAGCATTCATTTATATTTGGCCTGCTTATCAATCTGTGATATTATTAAATTGAAATTAAATAATATATAAAATTTTTACAAATTTTGGTATTGAAAATAATTTTGAATGTGGATTTAGAATTTCAATAACTTGAAATTATTTCTTGTGATTTCAAATGAAATTTTTTATTTGAAATGTTGATATTAGCAATCTTTTATGTGTAAAGATTTTATAGGGGTACACAGAAATTTAATGGGTGGCTACATGATAAACCAAATGATGGGTGGTTCCGTGATAATCCATGGATGGGTGGTTACATTATAAACTCCAATACATTTGTTATGTTAGTTGGATGAATGGTTATTCAATTTGTAAGAATGATTTTTGGATGTCAACCATAAGGTTATTACTTTTAAGTATGATTATGTACCAAATTTACCATTTATATGTTATGTGTGATTTCTATGGGTTTTATGGTAATATATATGTTAAAAATAGGTAATGAATAATCTTTTATTCAGTGAATATTATTTACTACATCATAAAGGGTAAATTTATTTCTTATGATACATTATTCATGGTATACAAATTGTTTTTAAAAATTAGTAGTATTCATTCATTGTGTATCCCTTACTGAGATATTAATGACCATTCAAAGATACTAAAAGTTTTTCACATGATTTAATTTTTAATAGTTTCATGGATGGGATCAAGGAAATGTTGTGATTTTTATGAATGAAATGGAACCATCTTATTTTATAATGTTTTTGTTTTATAATCAAAAATGGTAATTGAGTTGAACTATACACTTATTAATGATAAATCAATTATGTATCTGTTACGGCCTAATTATGTAAATCTATAATCCTAAAAAGATCCTCAAACTGTATTATTAAATTAATTCCTAATTATAAAATGTTTAAATTCGGGGCCTCATAGTTCGTATCAAAGGTCAGTTTATAAAACATTAGGAGTTAGGATATTGTTAATTAATATCCATAAGTTAGTTTGACATTATATTAAGATTGAAGTGAAATAGAATATGAATATTACCATGTTTCATTGCTTAAGATATATTTTTGTGATCAGAATATTTTTCAACATAGGAAATAGGGCAACATTGATATGACTACAACAATAAGAAAAAAAGCTTCAAAATCAGTAACCTGAGATGGTTGGAATTGGAACTAAACCATTTTTTTAGTGATGGAATAGATTACTTTGGATATAAATGGGGTGGGTATAAATTCATGATATCAGCCAGATCAATCATAGAGGAACACATCATTAGTGGAGCATTTCCAGAGGCAACATCCCCCATCATTCCCATGATCATCTGACCGTATTCAAGATGATGACAGGATAAAGGAACTAGAAAATACATTCGATGTCATGGGGTGTACATACAATCAAATGGGTCGCCTTTTTGTTTATATTTTTTATGTATAAGTCAATCATTGGTGGTGAATGGTTAAAAATATAGAGGAAAGTGAGGGGATTGATGCACTTTATTGGGAATAATTCAATGGATTGTTTCCTAAGAAATATTTTCCTAAGGTAGATGAACATTGGGTGGAAATAAATTTCTCAGAATTGAGGGAGGAGGGTGATATAGTGGCTACTTATAAAGAAAACTTTACTCGAATGCCGTGGTATTCTCCAAATTTCATCTTATATCATCATAGTATGATAATTTGATTTTACTCAGGATAGAAGCCGATGTATTAAAAAGAATTAGCCACACGTGAATACAAAATCTGTGAGAAACTTTTCATATGTGATGAGAAGGTATAAATTGAATTTTACAATGATCTTGTGTTCCAATAATTCAAGTAAAAGAAGAGGTATATTTGGATGGAAAAGGGAAACTATTCATTAAAGATTGTTGGAGATAAGAAAATTAAATTACCATCTTGTGATAAGTGTATTAAAAATCATCCTAGAGAATGTCTCTCAAAATATGGAGAGTGCTTCCAGTGTGATATGACTGGTAATATTTATTATTATATTATGGAAGAAGATCTAGAACGTAATGAAAATCCAACATTAATATTTTTTAGTTGTAAAATTTCTGGAAATATGCAAATGTTTTTATAAAGTAGATTGCATAGGGTGGAAACCAGACAGATCAAAAGAATAAGGGTGCGAAAAAATATTTTTCTACTACTAAGGACGATGTGAGACCATAAAATTAATTTGTTTTACGTACATTGTTTATTTCTTAGATTATACTAATATATTAATTGATTCAATTTCTACGATGTCCTTCATTTCAGAGAATATTTTAGGTAAATTTGGAATTCCTCCTCCAGAAAATAATCTAGAACATATGGTAAATACACATGGGGGAAATATCGAGTAAAAAATAAATTATAAGAATCTTCATATCGTAATTTTTGGAAAGCATTTACCAATAAACATTGTAGTTTTTTCTATGGTAGAGTTTGATGTTATTTGGGGAATGGATTGGCCTTATGTTTACCATGATAAGAATGAATGTAGATATAAAGAGGTTTTTTTTAAAATGAATTTTCATTTTTGTACATGAGTGATCCCATATCTCTGATAACATATTAGGATGCTGAGAATCTAGTGAAAGATGGAAATAAATTTTACTTAGCACATATTGTTGGAAACAAAAGAAACGTTTAGATTAGTGATGTTCTAGTACTAAATGAGTATCATGATGTTTTTCTTGATGAGTTTCCTATTAATATACCTAATATGGTAGTTTAATTTTTTTTGGCTTAGTTCTTCATGCTAAGCTAATTTCGAAACCACATGATCGAATGGATCAAATTGAACTTTTATAATTAATGAAACAATTCCAAGAGTTGTAAGATAAATGTTTTATTCTACATACAATATCACCGTGGGGTGCTCTAGTCACATTTGTTAAAAATAATGATTGTAAAATGAGACTTTTTATTCATTATAGAGCCTTGAATTATATCACTATTAATAACAAGTATCTATTTCCTCATATTAATTATTTATTAAATCAGCTCCAGGGAGTTGGGTAATTTTCAATGATTGACTTTATAATGGTTACGATCTGTTGAATGTAATGGAAGTATATATTTTTAAGGACACATTTCATACTACATATGAACATTATGAATTTCTAGTTTTTTCATTTTGGGTTAACCAATGATCCTTTTTTATTCATAGATCTTATGGATTTAATTTTCATTGAGTTCATGGATATGATTCTGGTTGTGTATATTGATGACATTCTGGTATATTCCAAAAGTAAATAGGAACATGAAATTAATTTTATAGTTGTCAGGAAAAACAAAAAAGACAATAAATTTTATGGGATATTCAATTATTGAGAGGTTTGGTTATAATATCATTTCATCCTTGATCTCATTTTTTCAAAAAATGCATAACTGTTGATCCTGCTAAAAAATAATTTGTAGAAGAATGGCCATGAACAACAAATATAAATGAGATTCAGAGATATCATAGTTTTATAGATCATTAAAGAGGGTTTTTAGAGAATTTTTTAAGGTTATGTAGCATAGTAAATATGTTATCTCGAAAAAGAGTTAATTTCATTTGGGAAAAAAATAATGTAATGATTGTTTTAAAGAATTCAACAGAAGATTGATGAATGCTCTAGTATTGGAATTACCTTTAAGAGATGGTGAATTTTTTATCTATATTTATTCTTAGTTGAGAGTACTTGGATATGATATTACGCAGAATGATCAAGTAAATTCATATATTTTACGTTTGTGGAAACCTCATTGGTTAAAATACCCTACACATGATTTTGAATTAACTACAGTTTTTTTGCATTAAAATTTTGGTGGCATAATATGTATAGGGTAAAATGTGAAATATATACTGACCAAAAAAGTTTGAAATTTATATTCACTAAAAAAATCAACATGTGAGGGAGTATATGGATGTAAGTAATGAAGGATTATTATTGGAGGATTCATTACCATCCCAGGAAAAAAAATAAAGTGGTTTATGCTTTGAGTCAAAAAAGTAATGTTACATTATCTAGGTTACGTTTGGAACTAGATCATTTGATTAATTGTTTGATGAAACATGGTATATAATTTTTAGGTGTAGTAAATTCCCCTATTTTGTTTTAGGTGTCTGTGAAATCATCTCTCTCAAGTAAGATTAAGTATGTGTAGAATGAAGACAGTGAGTTCAGAAAAAGGTAGAGTTGGTTTAGAAGGGAACGTTTTCTGAATTTAACATTGATAATGATTTTATTTGGATATTTGGGAAGTGATAAATTGAGTCTTGTGATTCAAATTTTAAGAACGAGTTGTTATGTGAAACTTGTATTTCTCGGTTTTCAGTTTATCTTGGATGAAATAACATGTATGGAGATCATCGGGAGTATTACTAGTGGGATGGAATGAAAAAAGATATTTCTGAATTTACTGTCATGTGTTTGACGTGTCAATATGTAACGACCCAAATCTGGAGCCCCTGCACTGGTGCCCCATACCCGGTTCACCACATGACCTCATGTGCATTTCCCCGAATGCCAGAGGCTACTGACTAGCAGCGAGGGCCTTGGTGAGTCGGTGGGGAAACTATGCCCTCATTGGGTAAGTTATACAGTGAAAAAAAACAATAGTCAACAGTGGAAGCAGTAACAACATGCATAACACCAGAAACCAAACAACAGAAGAAATAAATATATATAGCAATAATGATAATGATGCAGCAGGTACAAGTATCTATGGAAAGCATAAAACACAAAAACAAGCTAGAATACAACTGAAAACAAGTTCAAATGAAAAACAAAATAAACTCCTCAGCATCGCGAGCCCCATCTCGGTCCCATGCTCTCCAGCTCCAGCGCAATCAAGATCCTGAAGTAGAAGGGTGCTTTCCCTTATCTATACGTACAGTAACATAGTCTGCTTAGGCCCAAAAGCATTACCCAATTAGGGTGTGAGATACAATCCTAGTAGGAAACCACCCAAATATTTGTGCCTGACATTCAATGAATACAAGATAGTAATATAACATGAAGCAATAAACAAGATAACACAAGCAGCCACAATCCACAGTTCAAACAAGTAGAGTACACAAGTTAGAAGCCAGCAACAAGAAGAAATAAGGTAACCCTCTGGGTAGCTCTCACAGCCTAACCCCTATTGTTCAACCTCTAAGGCTAGCAACCCTATGGGAGGCACACAAAGTCTCACCCCTCTGGTTAGTTACGTAAATAAGCAGACTCTCTGGGGAAGCACTCACCATCAATTCCCCCTATAGTCTTTTATCGTGTTAAAGGATCTATGGGGAAGCACTCAATGCTTATTCCCCCTGTGGCCCACGTCAAGGAACTACAGACTCTCTGAGAAAGAACTCAACGTCAATTCCCCCTATGGTCTCATATCGTAATTAAAAGACACTCTAGAGAATCCCTTCCGTCAATTATCCCTTTGGTCTACTAATCTAGGTTCTCACAGTCCTGAGTGAAACTAAGCATGCTCAGATCTTGTGTATCATCCAAGTAAACCTCAAAAACTACTTGGAAATCATTCTATGTCTGAACATTAATAATAAAACAACAGTTCCACTATCCTACAACTAGGCATGGAAACTAGAAAAATGACCAACAGAAAAAACAAGCATGGCAAAGAAACCTGAGCAAAAATAAATTACTCTACTCAAAAGTAATAACCTCTACTAAAGAAAACAAGAAAAAGTAGGAAAACAGTAGGGGAAAACAGGAATCACGCAATACCCCGTTTAAGGGAATTAGTGGAATTTGCACATAATATTCATCAAATTCTTACAGAAGGGCACAAACCACCTAACTCGATCCTAGGAGATCGATATATGTGAACGATGGTGATATATTCCCCTTGGAACATCGTAGATCTGAGAAAATGCACAAAATTCTCAACCTATGATAACTTGGAAACTATGAGGAATCATGGAACAAGACTCAAGAAGAATGAATAACTCACTGATTCTCTTCCAACGCAATTGACCATGCTCAAATTAGAGAACGGACTGCGAGTCGGGATATCGGGGAAGATTTGGCTGTACGGGTCACTTCGGACGGACGAAAATTGGAGAAGAAGATGAAAACGGTGGTTAGGCACGACCCCGGTCCGTTTAATGAAAAAAAGTACACGGTGTGTACTTTTAGAGTACACGGCGTGTACTGGGTTCCTTCCGTACTCTACCAAAAATGGCCTCCACGTCACCCTTACATGCCGTGTGTGTGGCCTGGGCACGACCAACACACGGCTTCGAGCGGGATCAGAGTACACAGCGTGTACTCATAAAGTACAGGGTGTGTACTTTAAAAATTATCAGAAAATTAATTTTTCATAAAAACTCCAGAAAAAAGGAAAAACATACGTGAACGAAAATCCGGGTTCTTACAAACTTCCTCCCTTAAAGAAATTTGTCCCCGAGTTTCCCTAACGGGGCATAGAAGAAGAATCTCTGAACAATTACCGCCACTGAAATCATAAATCGGCCTCCCTCTCCCAGGTCTCGTCTTCTACTCGCACGTGGTGCCATAGCACTCGTACCAGAGGAACAGACCGCCCATGAAGAACCTTCGTACTGCGATCGATAATCTGGATAGGATGCTCCTCGAACGACGCATTTTCTTCCAGATTGACTTCCTCTAGCTAAAAGGCGTGAGACAGGTCTAAATAGTAATGTCGGAGTTGAGAGACGTTGAAGACGTCATTCATGGACCGATACCTCTGAGGTAGCTGCAACCGATAGGCGACCAGTCCCACTCTCTCCTTGACTTCAAATAGTCCGACGTACCGCGATGAAAGCTTACCATGTCTCTGAATCCCCTTATGTCCCAACCTCGGTGTGATGCACAGGAAAACCTGATCCCCAACCTTGAAATCTAGAGGTCGTCTATGCTGATCAGCATAATACTTCTTCCGAGACTGTGCCATTACCATTCGCTTCCGAATCATCTCTATCTACTCTAAAGACTCATGAACTAGACGAGGTACTAGCAGAGATGCCTCTCCTGCCTCCAGCTAGCATAAGGGTGATCGGCATGGCCTACCGTACAAAGCCTCATATTGTGACATCTGAATGGTTTCCTGGAAAATATTATTGTAGGCGAACTCCACCAGAGGAATATTCTTCTCCCAGGAACCGCCAAAGTATAGGATGCATGCTCAGAGAATATCCTCAACCACCTAGATCATGCGCTCAAACTGGCCATCAGCCAGGGGATGGAATGTTGTACTCAAAAGTACATGTTTACCCAAGGACTTCTGATGTCCCTTCCAGAATCGAGAGGTAAAGCGTGCATCACTTTCTGAAACAATGGAGTGTAGAACTCCATTTAGACGAACGATATCTCGGATGTAAAGTCATCCCATATCATCAACACTTAAGGTCTCCTTAATCGGAAAGCAGTGTGCATCCTTCGTAAGCCTATCGACGATAACCCAAACAACATCATTCCCTTGAGGTGACCAGGACAACCCAGTCATGAAGTCCATCGCGACATCATTCCACTTCCACTCCGTAATGGGTAACTGCTATAAAAGGCATGCTGGTCGTTGATGCTCTGTTTTCACTTGCTGACAAGTAGAACATCCCATGACTAAACCAGTAACATCCTTCTTCATACCTGGCCACCAGTACTAGAAATGATGATCCTGATACATCATGGTGACACTAGGATGAACTGCCCAAAACTGAGGAGGGAAAATCCCGTATCAGCTCCTCGCATATGTATGCAGGCACCCATACACGTCCCTGGAAATTCATGATCTCATCCTCACCCACTGCCCATCCAGGAAGAGTGTCCTCTCCTGAAACACTCTCTCGCAGGACTAAGCCTTCAGAGTCTGATAGCTACCACATCTGTACCCGATCAAGAAGTGTAGAGGTAGCCGCTACAGAAGATATAAAGGTAGGTCCATGTCTATCATGCACCTCTAGATACATCTTAGAGAAAAGAGCCATTAAATATTCACTCACTGTTGGCCTCCTGAACTACCTGAATTTGAGATCCCCTGCTCAACGAATCTTCCACTGCGTTGCCTTTCCCCGACGTATAGGAAATCTAGAAATCAAAAGACAGAAGGTACTCGACCCACCTGCGCGTCTCATGTTCAGATCCCGCTGAGTAAAAAATATTCTTGATACTCTTGTGGTCAGTGAAGACCACAAAGTTCTCTCCCAGCAGATAGTGTCTCTAACAGCGTAAGGCATGAACAACAGCTGCCAACTCTAGATCGTGCGTAGGATAGTTCTTCTCATGTGGCCTCAATTTCTGAGACCCATATGCAACGACTTCATCCCCCTGTATTAGCACATCTCTCAGCCAGATACCTGATGCATCACAGTAAATAGTGTAGTTCATTCCTGGCTCTGGAAAGGCCAGTATTTGTGCTTACGTCAACCTCCCTTTTAGCTCCTGAAAGGCTGAATCACAAGAATCTGACCATAAGAACTTCACCCCCTTTTTGGTCAGCCTTGTCAAAGGTGCTGCTAGATGAAAAAAGTCATGAATGCAGCATCTGTAGTATCCAGCTAGCCCTAGGAAACACCGTACCTCATAGTCGTTCTTCGGCTGCTCCAAGGAAACTACTGCTCTCACTTTCTCTGGGTCCACTGATACTCCTGCCTCTGAGATGATGTGACCCATGAAGTGAATCTGATCCATCCAGAAGTGGCACGTTGAGAGTTTATCATAAAGCTGATTCTCTTTCAGTGTACTCAGAACGGTCTCACGATGTGTGGCATGGTCGTGTCGAGTGTGAGAGTACACCTAGATATCATCCACGAAGACCACGACAAAAGAATCCAGGTAAGGATGGAACACTCGGATCAAAAATTCAATGAAAACTACAGGTGCGTTGGTGAGACCGAACGACATGACTGTATACTCATATAGATCATACTTGCTCCTGAATGTTTTCAAAGGTATATCTGATGGTCTAACACGCAAATGATTATAATCGGACCTCAAGTCAATCTTTGATAACACCTGGGCTCCACGAAGCTGATTGAAAAGGTCTTCAATTATCGTCAAAGGATATCAGTTCTTAACCGTCAACTGGTTAAGATTCTGATAATCCACAAAATGCCGAAGGGTACCATCGGCCTTCATTGCAAAAAGGATAGACGAACCACAAGGAGAATTACTGGGTCGGAAGAAACCCTTATCTTGTAGCTCGTCCAACTGTTTCTTGAGCTCCTGCAACTTCAGTGTGGCCATTCTATAGAGAGTCATGGACACCGGTGCCGCTCCTGGCACGAGCTCAATAGGTAAGTCTACCTCACACTCCGGTGGAAATCCTGAAATGTCCTCTGGAAAGACGTCCCTTAAGAGATCCACCACTGGAGGAAAATACAACTTTGGAGTCCCCTGATAAACCTCATAAAGACTAGAAATCTAGGTCATCACCCCTCCTACCCCAAGATGCTCGAGTCCTGCCCGACTCGCCCGAACGTCCCACTCGACCTTATGAAGAAAAGACTTGACCTCTGGTGAAAGGAAACGCACTCTGCGGTGATAGCAGTCGATGACTACCTGAAAGGGGATCAACCAATACATGACAAGGATGACATCATAGCCTGTCATCTCTAGGACATATAGATACCATATTAAGTGATACCCTGCAACCTCGATATGGCACTCTCAACACTGGTGTACACTATATTTCATCGTCCCCAAAGGTGTGTCTAGTGTCAACGAGTCGGCAGAAGAAAAGATGCAGAGTCCAAGGCTCTCCACAACAGCAGTAGAGATAAAGTTATGCATATCACCAGTATCGAAAAGGGATGAAGATATGAATAAGGCTACTAAAATCGTGCCTCGAATAGTAGAAGGGTCGGGATCCTACTCCTGATAAGTCTTCTCCATGGCGAAAGACTGGCCTGTACCGCGGCCCTGCGCCCTTGGCTGACCACTATGAGTTGAACCTCCCTGTTGGTGCTGAGGAACTACTGGTTGACCACCACGGCCTCGACCTCATCATCGGCCTGAACGACTGGAAGAACTCCTGTTCCCCGACTGGTGAGAAACTGGTGGTGCTGCTCCTGAATGAGGAGTCATGGAAGAACCCCGGTCACCAGATGATGGTGAGAAGACCTGGCAGAAACACTGAAGGTGACCCATCTTGCCGCAAGATCGGCACTCCATGGGGTCCCTCTAGCACTGCGGCCTCGTGTGCCCTGACCGACCACACTGGTAATATGTCACCTGGCTGCCTGACTATGCAACTCTCTTCCTCGGATCACCATATGTAGGCTCTCTACAACGCTTTTGGTGGTCATCTAGAGGAAGACTAGATCTGGAAATAGAAACGCCCTAGCTCGCAGCTCTAGAGTCTCTCAGATTGCTCTCCACAATCAGTGCCTGGTTGACGATGTAAGTAATGGAAGTCAGTTGAAAGATGTTCACCTGTGAGCAGATATCCCGCCTGAGACCATCCTCAAAATTCTTTGATAAGAACACCCCACTCCCATCTCGGAGGGGCATGATGCACTGCATCTTGGTGAAACGAGTGGAATACACCATGACAGAAAGAGTACCCTGCTCTAAGCTCATGTACTCCCCGGCACGGTCAGCCCTCAGGGTCTCTAGGTAGAAGTAGTCATAGAACATGTGCCAGAACTCCTCTAAAATCCTATCCTTCTTCTCAAGTACTTGTAAGATCACGTCCCACCACCTATTTGTAGAGTATCAGAATGTGTAGGTGGCGAGCTTAGCCAGCCTCTCTATAGGCATCTCCAGATACTCGAAGATAGTCAGCATGGATTACAGCCATGACTCTGCAGCCTGAGGTCTTCCTTCCCCCGAAAACGTGGGAGGATATTGCAGTTGAAAAATCCACGTCAAATCTTCCATAGACGTGATAGGAGGCGGAGATCCCCAGAAGGCCTGCATAATCCTCATGAAACCTTCCCTGAACTGCACGTCTTCACCTGCAACCGGTATAACATCTGGTGCCATGGTTGGCCCAACTGGAGGATCGGCAGGAAGTCCCTGATCATCCCTATCGGGCATCTGATCACTGCCTGACGACATACATATGACCTGAGGATGTCTCAGAGGCATAACTCTGAAAGATCAAAAGCACACCTTAGATCAGGAAAACAAGGAATGAGAACACAAAATTACAAAATTGAAATAGGGGAAGAAAAACACACAAGTTTGAAAAACATGACTTCACTGCATGTATTAAACTACACGGTGTGTCTTCTTAACCCACTGACATGGGTGTTTAATCCTGCACTACAAGTCGTGTACACTTCAGACTACACAGCGTATTGCACCCGCACAAGGCGTGTACGTGAAAACTGTTCCCCTGCCTAAGTCCCCTTAGATGGATAACCAACATGGTCCGACATGACCCGAGACTACATGGTGTGTTATTAACACACAGAACATGTACTAGATAATGCTTCGGTGGCCCGTATTTGTGAAACACATGGCCGTCTACACGGATGAACCTTACACGTCATGCTATGAAAAAATACGGCATGCATAGGAATGGTGACCCCATCCCATGTTGTTCGTGACATGGTCGGGTACCTGGACAAGACTACATGGCGTGTTCCGAACAAAAAAAACGTGTGGAAAAGAAGGTGACGCCGACCTGTGTTGTTTGTGACACGACCATGTACCTGGACATGACTACACGGGGTGTTCCTTCTGGACACGGCATGGTCTTCTCGAGCATCCCCGACCCGTGTTGTTAGTGACACTGCCGGGTACATGGCTCATTACTACATGGCGTGTACCTACTATACGAGGCGTTTTCTTAAAGTTACTGTCCCAACACCTTGTTCAGCTCACACGGTCAGTGACACAGCCTGAAAACTACACAGCGTGTATCCAAAAAGTACTCGCCATGTATTCTGGGTTTTTCTGGGCAGTAGCTCAGACACTGCACAGAACCCCAGAAACACTAAAAACTAGGCAAAGAGGTGCCAAATTCTGATTCATGAGGGCCCATACTCCCCATGAATCAAATCTTGGAATCTCCCATAGTTACATAGAAGGGAAAACAAACTAATCTCTAACATAACAGTAGAGATTCTATCAAGCATCTATCACAACAGCATGCATAATATACACGAAGTCTATCACAATAGCATGCAATCACTAATGCACACTAGTTGGAATGAAAATAATGCATGGAATGTTATTTTACAAGTGCATATATGATGCATGAGATGACATACCCTCATATCATTGGGTTGCGACAGAAATAGAACCGAAATATCAAAACAGTAACTGCACCAGTCATGCGAATCACTCTAGGTGAAAACATATCAACCATAAAACTCAAAACCAGCAAACTACTATTAACGAGGTAGTATGGCTTTTTTATGTACACGGGTAAGATACTCCCGAGCATAGCTTAATACCAAGTACTGAATCCATCCTATCCCTGGATAAAGTCTCCAAATAGTAAAGAAAGAGAAAAGAACTCCTCTGATACCACTTTTTAACGACCCGAATCCGGATCCCCTCCACTGGTGCCCCGTACCCGGTTTGCCACATGACCTCAAGTGCATTTCCACGAACGCCAGAGGCTGATGACTAGCAGCGAGGGCCTTGTTGAGTCAATGGGGAAACTATGCCCTCATTGGGTAAGGTATACAATGGAAAAAAACAATAGTCAATAGCGGAAGCAGTAACAACATGCATAACAACAGAAACCAAACAACGGAAGTAATACATATATATCGTAATGATGATAATGATGTAGCAGGTACAAGTATCTGTGGAAAGTAGAAAACACTAAAACGTGCTTGAATAGAACTGAAAAAAAGTGAAAAAGAAAAATAAAATAAAATCTTTAGCATCGCAAACCCCGGCTCGGTCCCATGCTCTCTAGATCCAGCGCAATCATGATCCGGAAGTAGAAGGGCGCTTGCACTTATCTATACCTGCAACAACATAGTCTTCTTGGGCCCAAAAGCATGGCCCAAAAAGGGTGTGAGATACAATCCCAGAAGGAAATCACCCAAATATTTGTGCCTAATAGTCAATGAATATATGACAGTAATATAACAAGAAGCAGTTAACAGGATAACACAAAAAGCCACAATCCACAGTTCTAACAAGTAGAGTACACAAGTAAGCAGCCAACAACAACAATAAAGAAGGTAACCCTCTGGGTAGCTCTCACTGCCTAACCCCTATGGTTCAACCTCTAATACTAGCAACCCTATGGGAGGAACACACAGACTCACCCCACTGGTTTAGTTATGTAAATAAGAAGACTCTCTAGGGAAGCACTCACCGTCAATTCCCCCCTATAGTCTGGTATGATGCTAAAGGATCTATAAGGAAGCACTCAACATCTATTCCCCATGTGGACCGTGTCGAGGAACTACAGACTCTCTGAGGAAGAACTCAACATCAATTCCCCATGTGGTCTCATATCGTAATTAAACGACACTCAGGAGAATACCTTCCGCCAATTCTCACTTTGATCTACTACTATAGGTTCTCACAGTCCTGAGTGAAACTAAGCATGCTCAGCGCGCATGTATCATCCAAGTAAACCTCACGAACTACTTGTCTATCATTCTACGGCTCAACAACAATAATAAATCAATAGATCCACTATCCTACAACTAGGCATGGAAACTGGAAAAATGCCCAACAGGAAAAACAAGCATGTCAAAGAAACCTAAGAACAAATAAATTACTCTACTAACAAGTAATAACCTCTACTAAAGCAAACAAGCAAATGTAGGAAAACAGCAGGGGAATAACACGAAACACGCAATACCCCGTTCAAGGGAATTGGTGGAATTTTCACATAATATTCATCAACATCCTACGGAAAGGCACAAACCACCTAACTCGATCCTAGGAGATCGATATATGTGAACCATGACGACAGATTCCCTTTGAACAATGTAGATCTGAGAAAACGAACAAAACGCTCAACCTACGATAACTATGAAACCTAGAGGAATCATGAAACAAGACTCAAGCAGAAGGAAGAACTCACCGCTGCACTTCCAACACAATCGACCATGCTCGAATTGGAGAACGGATGGAGAGGCGGGAGCTCAGGGAAGATTCGGCCCTACGGGTCGCTTCAGACGGATGAAAACTGGAGAAGAATATGAAAATGGGGGTTAGGCGCGACCCCGGTCCGTTTAATGAAAAAAAAGAAAGTACACGTCGTGTACTGGGTTCCGTCCATACTCTGCCAAAAACTGCCTCCATGCCACCCCTACACACCGTGTGTGTGGCCCGAGCACGGCTAGCACACAGCTTCGAGCCGGATCAGAGTACACGGTGTGTACTTGGAAATTATACGACGTGTACTTTAAAATTTCCAGAAAATTTATTTTTCTTAAAAACTCTAGAAAAAAGGAAAAACAAACCTGAATGAAAATCCAGGTTCTTACACAATAGGTTAATATTTTGTGATTGTTTCTGAAAAGTATGCTTCACCCAATACTGGTTCTAGAGTGAAAATTGGAAAATTTATCAATGTACTTCATTTTTGGATTACCAAAGAAATCACTAGCTAAAAATGAAATCTAGGTTATTGTTGATCGATTGATTAAATATTATTATTTCTTTCCTATTCAAGATACTC
Source organism: Viscum album (assembly GCA_963277665.1). Lineage (NCBI taxonomy): Eukaryota > Viridiplantae > Streptophyta > Magnoliopsida > Santalales > Viscaceae > Viscum > Viscum album. Next base: position 1,781,562,688 of record OY728119.1, on the reverse strand, counting down.
TATCTCCAAAGTAACTTTCTTGATTGTATATTAATGAGATAGTCAGTTTTTATGGAGTTCCCCCACCATTGTTTCTAATCATGATTCGAGGATTACTTATAACTTTTGGAAAGGACATTAGAAGTAATTGGGTACTAAATTAATCATTAATATAGATTATCATACTCAATCAGATGGGAAATACGAATGAAAAATTCATACAATGGAATATATGCTACGTTCTTGCTCAATGGATTACCAAGGAAGTTGGGACCAACGCTTTGTTTTGCTTATGTTTTCTTATAATAAAATTTTTTATTCCAGTATACATATTGCTCCATTTGAGGCATTATATGGAAAGCGATGCCAAACTCTATCTTTTTGGGACGATTTATGTGAAGGAAAACTAATGGGACCAAAATTGAGAAAATATATTGCAGAGAAATGTCAGTTGATACAGAAACACATGAGGTCGGCTGAGAGCTGGCTGAAATGTTATGCAGATATTTGAACGAAAGAACATTCTATCGAGGTAGGTGATCATGTATTTCCCAATATACCTCTATGTAAATGTATGATGTGTTTTGGTAAGAAGGGGAAGCTATGTTCGAGGTTCAACTGACCTTATGAAATCATGGAGAAATGAGGATTAGTTGCCTAAAAATTGGATTTAGCTCCATGTTTATCCCAGGTACAATTTTTTTTCATGTTTCAATGTTGAGAAAGTATATATTGGATATATCTCATGTTTTGAGTCCAGATATAGTTCAGATGGAACATAATCATTCTTGTGATGAAGTAACAGTCCCGATTTTCGACAGTAGAGATAATGTGTTTGGGAATAAGGTTACTTATCTCGTTTAAATTTTGTGGAAAATCAAAAGGATGAAGAGGAAACATGGGAATCTCATAATTCTATGAGTTATAAATAACCCAGCTATATAATATGTAAATAATGTTTTGTGTATTCAATTTCCACAAGGGGATAAGGATGTACCATCCTAGGTAATTAATAAATACAAAATTATGATATTTATTATTATTTTTTAATTAAATGTTAATTTTACTTTGAGTGGGATTATATGTTCGATGACGTACCAAACATGCAACAATGGGTTTCTCTAAAATCCCATGTTACAGACAAGGCTGAGTCATACTGAAAAATAATAAAATATTATTATTATTTTGAATGGAAGTTAACTCCTAGCCATTAAGTTGGTGATAATGAACAAAAAGTATGATATTATGATTGCACAAGTCTTTTGAAATTTATTTAAATTTATTCAATAAAATTTAGCGGATTATAATTATAGTGAATCCTTTTTAAAACATGAAATACTCTAATAATATTTAAATGACTGATTTACTGCATTTGGATGGAGAAACCTTTTTAAAATCTAGTCTGTGTCACTTTTATTTGTTCAATTTGACAAAACAAACGTATTCATTAGATTCAAGAAATCAAAATTTACATTGGGAACTTTTTTTGTTTTATTTTGTTAAAGTTCATTTTTTAATTAATAGTGAACAATACTGCATTTTATGTCAAAAATGTCTTTTCCTATAATTTATTTATTTTATTACATTTTCTATTTAATTTTTCTTAATGTGTAATTAGTTTATAATTTTATCATTTAATCCAATTTTTCTTATGGAAGTAATTTCACTTTGAAATTTTACATAAACACAAGTCAATATTTTGATTGTTTTTAATTCTTAAATACACACTTTTTAGTTTTGAAAATGGGAATTTATATTAAATTAATTTCTACAACTTCTGGGTTTTGGATTTGAAAAAATTTATTCAATGTTTTAATCTAGGAGGTCCAAATAATGAAAATAGGTAAATTTTATTTTAAGACATTATGAATAGTAACTTCATTAAATATTTTAATTTCCATGGTTAATGGTTAAATCTGGTAAATAAGGATTAAAATAATATTATTGTATTATTATATTACCCAAAAACTTTTCCTAACCCTATTGGATGAGAGATTTATGAACATGGGAATCCTTGGGTCAATTTAAGTACCCCATGGAGCCACTTGTGTATGAACATGAGATTTAATTACTTTTAATATAATGTTAAGGAAAATATAACCTAAACAAGTATCTATCAATAAATCAATTTTTATATACGGCTATATAAGTGATATGTTTATATACAAATAGTCATTAGAAAGATGGAAATATTTACTACATCATTTTATTTTATTTATAATTTTATGCTTCAAATAAATAAATTTATTTGTTACACAATGATGATGTGGTGATTACCTCATTAATGAATGGCATCAATAATCGAGATTATAAATATTAAAATTCATTTATAATGAAACATTTCATTCCATACATGAATTTTATAGATGAGTATGACTTGGTATATTTTTATTAATGATGTTTTTTGGAGGAATCATGTTTTTATGGTATATTTAAAAGTCATTATTTGAATTATATAAATTGACATAAATGAGTTTTTAAATCAATTAATATTTTATTAACTCATATAACAGTCTTAAACATATAATATTAGTCCAAATGACATATATTCTGCTACAAATGTCCTTAATTATCCATTTTTGGTTCTCTTGCAATTTATTGTAAATATTATAAGTATATATTTTCTAAATACAAGAAGAAATGGTAAGAGTTTATTTATTTTACTTAGGGTTAATGAAAAAATGATAAGTTTTGTTTTATGGAAAATTCATGTCTAAACCAAATTTTATAGTTTAATTTAGACCCATACTCATCTTATATTAGAAATATATCACTTTGGTGTTAATATAATTTGAAAATCAATAAATAAAAAAAGATTGTTTCAAAACATTCTAAATGTAACCCTCCTCCCTCTTATAAATGGACACCACCCATAACCAATTACTCATAACTCTCAAGCCCATTGGATCATACTATATCTTCTCTAATAATCTACCAAAATACATATATTCCACTTATAATCCTTCCCCTAGGAATAATTAAAATCAAGAAATCCCTTTGTCTCAAATAAAATTATGTTACCTGATTTGAGGTGACATATACCCTCCTTTTCTATCCATTTATTTTTTTTCTTATCCACTCCCTCTTCTATTATTATTACTTGTTTATATTGAAACACCAATATCCTAAAATTAAAATATTTTTTTAATGAGAAGTATTGTAACTATACTTACACAGACCTCCATCTAAAGGATACTATCAAACTTTTTCGGTGGATGGTGAACTACTGCCTCACGAAATGATGATTGTTCAATTATCCCCTACCAACTCTCATGGTGGCCGTTATGAAGGAACTATATCTATATATTATATATATAATGATTATATTTCTTTATTATTTAATAATTTTTAGTTACAACTTACCTTTATTATTTTAATGATGTGTACACACGATAATTTTATTTGAGGAAGTGTGGACAACCACCCCCTCAATGTTATATGACACATTCATTCCATACATGAATAGTATAATGTTTGGGATTAATTTTATTTTGTGAAATATATATAATATGATAATATACTGGATTTATAATATACTTATGTATCTTTTCTACTTTCAATTTTTAAAATATGAAATAGAAATCAATGTAGCGTTCATGCGTACGTATGAATTACCGTCTCCATGAACGGTGCATTTACATTCATATATCCATATGTTATGTATTATTATAAATAAATATACACCAGATATATATGATATATATATATATGTGAGTAATATTCTGGATAGAATTGAATTTTGATCGCATGGACAATATGTAATTATATCAAATTCATTTTTGACTAAGGTATCGAAATTCGACAAAATGATTGACATGAACATAATTAATTATGTAATTATTTTAATGGGTTAAATAGTGATATAAAAGAAATAATTAACATGAAAAAGATTATTAATCATGTGAATATTAACTTATTTCTATTATTCAAAAATTATAGAACTAAAGAGTCAAGTCAGAAATGAGGTAAGGTACATCATCTCAATCACCTTTAATTGGGGAATGTTATGATTACATACAACTCCTTCTTCCACACGATATAGAATAAACCCCTTTAACATTTAATTTATTTGAAAGGGAATATTTTTTTTTGAAAAGTGTATTACTATGTGGTAAAGGGAATGTTTTTTAATGTACGTGGTGATAATGAACTTTCTATGGCCATGAGCATTATTTGGTATGTGGATTCCTTAACAAGTTGTGTTGTTTTTAAATAGAAAATAAATACCATATACCATTTTTACATATTAATGGTATTTATAATTTTTAAAAATGTTGATTTACTATTTCGATATGTTGAAATTATTTCTTATGACTGAAAATGAAATTTTATTTTTGAAATGTTGATATTTGAAATCTTTTATGAGTGATGATTATATAATGGTACTTAGATATTTGATAGGTGGTTATGTGATAAACCAAATGACAGTTGATTCAGGATAAAACAAGGATTTGGGGTTATGTTATAACCTCCAATCTAAGGGGTATGTATGTCATCTATATGTCTATTCCACTTGTAAGAATAATTTGTGGATTTCGACAATATTATAATTCCATTTAAGTATGATTATTTCCCAAGTTAACCTTTTATATGTCATATGTAATTTATATGGGGTTTATGGTAATTTTTTGGTTACAGAAGGGCCATAAATGAGAATTTATTCACTAAATAGTATTTACTACATCATAATGTTGAAAATTATTTCTTATGATACATTATTCATGGTTTACGTGTTATTTTGAAAAACTAATAGTTTTCATTTTTTGTGTATCCCTTACCGAGCTTTTAATGCTAATCCCATATTTTTAAATGTTTTTATAGGATTTAAAAGTGAATAGAGTCAAGGATGGGGTGAAGGAAAATTTTTGGTGTTTATGCATTAAAGGAAACCATGTTCTTTTTTATAGTTTTAGTTATATGAGTGAAAATGGATTGTGAGTAAAAGTTTCTATGTTGTAATAATAATTTTGTGGTGTATATGTTATGTCATAATTCTCTAAAGATCTAATCCTGAAAATATCCTCAGTGTGATATATTAACATCACTTTTGTTTATGAAATTTTTAAGGTCGGGGCCTTATAAATTATATATTTAAAAAAATGAAATGATACTTTTGATTTAAAATTCCACATTTTTAAGTATTAATTAAAATATGAATTTCATAAAATAAGTACCAAAATATAAACCACAGTAAATAATAATGTCCCCCTTCGAAAGAATAATTTTATTATGTCATATATCCTATTTAAAATTTTCAAAAACATGATTTAAAGAGGGTTCTCCATTAATAGGCAGTAAAACTATATTTTTTTGAAAATAATTCTTTTATCTGAAAAATAAAATTTCTTCTTAAATCATGTTCTGGAAAAAAAATATAATATCAATGATTATGTTATATAAAATTCAAAATGGGGTTAAAAGTATTCATAATGGCATGTTTATATCCCATTAAATAATTATATTATAATAATATATCATTTTTTAGTGAAACACAGTATTTTGTAAAATGAATGATATTGATAATGGTCACTCATGGGTTTAATACATTCCAAGCCAGTGTTGTTTTTAGTGAAAAAATCCTTTGGTTTTGTGTATAACATAACACAAAAATAGTTATTTTATAGATTAAAAAAATCTATACTGTGTGTTGTGTGAATTTAATTCTATAAAAATAACATGAAATTGTGTATAACATAGGCCATGAAATGTTTTGCGTATACTTCAAGCTTATAGGGTGATATGTATAGAGAAAACCAATATTGGTGTAGTGTACAGCACAAGACATCCAAGAAATTAAAATTAATATATTTCATAAAATCTTGAGGTTTTATAGGAGCTCCCATATTATACATATGGATGATAAGGAAATATTTTGTGGGCAATGGGGGACATTCCAGGGAGTTATTATGATGTAATATCTAGGTTAGACGGTGTCATCTTACAGAACCATGGGTGAAGTTTTTGTTATTTTTTCTATGAAGTTGGAACATACTTATTTATTTTTTTTAAAATAAAATATATTTATATTTTTTAGGTTTTAGAGAATTATAGGGGTTTTTGATGACCCATATAAGGATGGTAATTAATTTTTAGGGTATTAATTTTATTTATTAGAGTGTTTAGCTGGTTTTTATTTTTAGAAAAACTAATCAAGTGTTTTTTTATTCACACACGATGTGTTAATCCTTTTGTAAACTGGAAGAATATGATTATTGTAGAGAACATATCTTTGGGATATGACATGTAGAGTGTCTCATGGTGTGGTTAAGGGAATGGACAAATAACCTATTTTAGAGAACATGGTATTTTATTATACAGAACAAAAGATATTATGTTTTAAAGAGTCTAAGATTACATAGTGTATATGTAATTAACTTGATTAGTATACATGGATAAATAATCTATGGGTGAGACATGATATGTGTGTTTTATGTATAGTCTATGGTCATGTTTTGTGCATGATAGGATGGGTTGATGTATATTAATAGGTACCTAATGTATGGTATCAACTGTTTAATAGGTAATCATATCAAGTACTTTGTGGAGAACATTCTTGTTTGGCATGTGTATATGGGTAGGAATTATTTTTGTTGAAAAACGACATCTCCATGAGTTAAATACAATGACCAACCTATAATTATGTGTTTTTATTGTTTTATAACCAAGGTGTCTAAACCTAATCAGTGAGTAGTTCATTTTCATTGTTTGTTATTTTAGGTTGAGCTGATGGAATCATTTCTATGTGATGAGCAAATTTGGATGGTTATTTGTATTGAGAGATATTTAGAGGGAGTATTTTTTATGATCTATGGAATTTTAAATACATATATGGGTTGTGTTGTGATTTTTTAGCCTCAATTAAGGGTAGTGAGATTATTTCTTCTTTTATAATTATGATGGTAGGTTGATTTTTTAGGGATCTATTTGGATGGATTTTAGAAGGTTGGATCAAGTGCGTTCATGGAGGTGTTTTCTAATGTATCTAACATTGTTTGTTTTGTTCGGATCATTGGAAGTGGTTTCTAGAGGATTTCAGATACAATATAGGAGGATCATATTTTTTGGATCCTTTTGCCTATGTTGACATCATTGGATAGCAGTTACAATATATTGTTATAGAGATTTGTTTGATTGGATTGTGAATTGGGTGATCCTTATTATATATTCCATCTTTGAAGATGTTTAATGAACTATTCTAGGTGATAAATGATGTGAGGATCCAACTATGTTTGTTTTTGGGTATATCAGTACATATGTTTGGGGTTTCTAATCTAGAACCCAAAATGAACTGTAAACACAATGGGGTTTATATGATGGTTACATTTTCTAGAATTCATCTAATACCTAATATGTTATCAATTTATTATTATTTTATGATATTTTATTTCCAAGGATTATTGGAAATTAGATAGTAGGAAAATAAATGTTGTGATTGCATGAGATTATAATGAATAATCCATTCACATGGATGATACCCTAAAAGTCAATTAAGGTTTGTGATCTACAACTATAGTATATTTTGTGTGTATTTCTAGCACATGTAGCATACAATGATAGGGACGAAAAGGATTGGATGACTAGTGGTGGATGTTTTAATCTATTATCAGTGTTTTTGTTCCCCTGAATACTGTAAATCCTGGGATTGTAGGTATTCCTCATATAATTTCATACCATTTTGAACCCCTGGATGCTGGGATTCAAATAGAGATACCTGTTGACCATTAAGAATTCCCATTATTACATGGATTCCAATGACCATTTTAGAATATGTGATGAAATACATACCAGAGAACATATGTTCAATATAATGAGTGATACTATTGGATCCCATCGATCAATGCATGGGGAACCCTTTAGTTTAGGGTGGATGCCATGTATATGGTATGGTTGTGGAGTCACTTGTGATTGAATTTATAATACATTGATTATGGGATCCTAGGTTCATATTCCCTCTTATTACCAAGGTCTCCATTGAATATTTCATTTCTAGATATATAATATTCCCACTTCATCCCCCTCTTATGAAACATAAATGATCCTAACATTGAGAATTCATTGTTACTATTGTAGGTTTCAGAATAAGGGATTCAGGATGATGGATGTGTGGGGATGAACAAGGGTCTGATAATCATATTAATGGTGTTTTTTTATATGATATCTAGGGAATGTATAAAGTTTCCCCTAATTTTATTCTCATATACAAAGAAACGATTGAACTAGATGAAAGAAATTATGGTAAATTGAGGAAGTGGTCCTGACGACCGATGATGGTAATCAGGTGTGGCCCTTGTTATATGTATAAATACATGGGTTTGATTTAATGTTTTTATTTGAATGGTATTTTTGATGTACCTAGAGACATTCCTGCATTAGTCAAAGTATGTATGGTCGACCAGGTTCTAAAACTAGATTATTGAGAACATATGGATTAAAGATAGGGCTTGGTACACATAGGTGGTGGTAAATTTATTAGATTTTTATTTATATATAAATTTTAGTTACATATAAATTAGGATAGACATATTTGACGATCATGATATCAATAGAAGATCATATGTCAATAGTTTGGGGTTTCTTTAGGATGATATAGACTCGATTTTGTTAATGAATGATGTTGAATAATCAATAGGATATAAACTTGTGGCCACATGGATTAGGGATGACATATCTTTATAGTTGAGAACATTTTGGATGTAGTATATCTATGAGGTAAAAAGGATCCTTGTACCTTAATTTGTATGTTTGTTTTATTTTTCATATGTGGTTGTCCTAGTGTGAGACCAAATGATGTGTATAACAGAAGATTAATTCTATATGTATAATTTCATTACATTTTAGAATGATCTGATTATTTATTCATTAAAAAACCAGTAATATATATGATTTTTGGTTATTTTATTGTTAATATTCAATTTTATACAGGGGTTATAGTCTCCCTAGAGAAAATATTTAAGCCCTATTTGTTAGTCTCCAGCCTAAGGTGTACAAGGTTTTTCCCCTGAGGTCATATAGTGGTATTTTATAGTCATAGTTTAAAGTGACCCAGGTTGGGGTTTTAAAAAATCTCTTGACAGTTGATTATATTTTTGAAATTATTTATTATTTAGTATCCACAATATAGGACTATGTTGGAGCATGTGATAGATACTAGAATAGTGCATCATGAACAACATCACTAGTAGGAATTCATGGTTTTTAAGGGTTTGTGCTTACTATTCTAGGTAATTGATGTTACAATTTAATATATATATATATATATATTATCTTGAGTGATTCGCCTAGTTTTGTACGTATTATTTATTCTCTATTATGGTTTTTTGGCTCTTGGCCCACTAGAAATAGACCGGTTATGGGTTTAACTCATGGAACGATATAGAAAGAGAAATTATATGCATTATTTTAATAATGTTTGGATACATATAAAATGTAGGGGGTATTTAGTTAGATTCTATCCACTGATGTGTGTTTAAATAATTAATGTTCCAATAACATCACATATAATATTTTCTCAAATAGGTACATGGTGGCATTCTTTTTATGTGGATATAATTTTATATGTATTTTGAGTTGATGGTAGGTTTTATGGATCTACGATGTAATGTTTTTCAATAATGGTGGAATAATACCTAGGTGTATGTGATGTAAGGTGGCCCTATTCAGTCAATGAGGAAAAATGTACCATAATGGAGACCTTTAATGGGATAAAATTACTCAAGTACAATTTCTTAATGTTCCAGGGACAAATTCTATAGTGTTTTCCCATATAGATTTGAATGTATCTCTTCATAATTAAATATTTAGAGTGTATTAAATTTATATAGATCATTAATGTATTTTTGTTGGTTTAGTGAGTATTTCAATGTTACATGTCCAAATTCTCATTTATTTAATGTTCATGTATCTACCTATAGAGTGTTTTCGCATATTATTATGAATGGAATTGTATCTAACTTGTCCCCTTGATTATGGTCCCCTGATACATATTCCATAGTCTGATGTCATTCTACATGGTATTTATTATAGAAGATAACAATATATTAAATAGGGTTGTACAATAGATGGATTATTGAATGTAATCCATTCCCTTCAGGCTATTCGATTGTTATGTGATGCATATTGTATATGAAAATTCCCAAATATGGGTGTTTTAGTTTATTGGAGGCTAATAGATGTGGCTTTCCTTGGGTTTTGACTTATACGATACACATCCTCTTAGATATTTTAGTGAAATAAGTACATAGATATGTGACTCCATGTTTAGTAAGATGGAGATCAGGTCATGTTTGAGGGAAAATAAAGAGTGGGGTTGGTCAATATTTTTTTGTTACTTTGTGCCTGACAGTATGGGTGTATTCTAGATTTTGATATTGATTAATGGGAGTTTTAATTGATTTTATCGTATATGAAAGGTTATTACTTTTTTCTTTAGGAGATAGACACATTGGGTACTGGTGCCTTGGGATGTAAGGCACTAGGTGTATCATAATATTGAGATTAGATTCAAATGGGTATGAACATTGGAATTCTTAACCCAATCGACTCTAGAGGAATATTGGGGGAATATTATATAGATTGGTATAAAATTTTAATTTTTATTGGATCCACTTATGATTTAATGTGTAGTGATTCCATCTATTGACGCCTATGGAATTGAGATGTTTCCCCCTTAACAATTGACTATGATAGGGTCATGAACACTAGTGAAGTGATTGATATTGACTAGATGTGTTTGTGGTGCTCAATATTTTTTGAACTGATATGTGTGAGGAGAATTGGTAGAGGTTTTCTTATGATAGCCTATGATCATGGTTCAAGCATTGAATGTGTATGGGTGAATATGAGAGGTAACATAATAATCACACTACCATGGGGAGGACAGTGGTAGTTGGTGTGGATTTCCAAAAAAAATCCTTATTTCATGAAGGCATGCACATGTGGGTTATATGTATAGTATGTTACACCATGTTGGGCTCCATATTTCTTATTATATAAATGAGGAAAACATAATTTATTTAGCTATAGTGGAAATATCATGATCAGTACTCAAGGAACAATGTAAGTATGAATTATGATATGGAAAGCATTACGATGGGGAGTTGACTATAGGAAATTGGTGGATCTAATACTCATTTTAAATGATTTTGTTAGGAAGGAGGTTTCCATTTATGGTGATATGGAAATATATTTTTTATGTTTCAATGATGTCAATCTGGTCTTAGTGATTTGAAAATGTTGTCTAATTTCATCCAGTGATAGATTGATCATGGTTTGAGGATAATAATTTTGGTATCAGGGTGATGATAATGAATATCCTATAGTGTAGAGCATTAAATATGTCAAGGGTTAATTTATCTAAAATTTAGAGGGATGTGAACATTGGGGATTCGACCAAGGGATGGTCGAGCTATCATTTATTGGGTAATTCATATAGGGGAATATTTTAATTAGTTATCCACTAATAAATCTCATGAATAAAATGTTATAACATCTAGAGTATGTAATAATTTGTAATGATACTTGTTATGATGTACATCATAAATTTTATTTTTTGGTTTTGGGTGATTGTGATGGGTAATATAGTCATTTTCTCCATTTAAATGATCATAGATATTTTTTTGACCAAATCAAAAGTACCATTGTTTTTTTAGAAATGGGTTTGAGTTAGGTGTAAATATAAGTCGTTTGGATTCTACAATAATATTTATGTTTTAATTATTAAAATTTAATTTTATTCAAATTTATTAATTCTATGGAATATTTTTTATAGAGTGTTATATAGATATTTTTTCTTTATGGTTGAGTCTATAATATGGTTTTATCTTATGGTTATCCATAAACTCGCCCTGAGCATTGTGGCCAACATCAGTTCGGTTTTTCGTCCATTTCATTTTTGATATAATCCTCCCCATTGATTATCACACACCCTTGATAGAGTATTCCCCTTAGTCTTTTTATCTGGGATATATTGGGTGATATTGAGGATACATATCAGATCGTCGTGATACTTGTGGTGATAGATCGAGGTTCGATGGAAATATATGAAAATCGTGGATCATATCTTCGATGATCTTCACCATAAGGTAGGCTCATTATTATTTTAACATGAAAAATTATTATATATTCATAGTTTTTATGTAATTAATATCTATATATGTATTAAAGAAAAATAAATGGATTATATGACCTTTTTTGTGTTGAACCAGGGCTTTGGGTTGTTTTCATGGTGTCCTATTCTAGAAGACATGGTCACCTTGCTTATGTAACTAAGATACCCATTATGTGTCATTTATTTATGAAGAGGTATGAAAAAGGAAACATGTATTTTTTTTAGTCATGCAGTATAGGGTGGCCCGAGACATGATCGATGGTTTAGTTAGGCACCCCAAATGGGTGCCAATGGACTTATAATATACATGGCTACAACCCATGTGTAGTACATTATTTATGATAATTTATGGTACTTTTCATGACCTTGTGATGGTTATGTGTACAGGTACCCCATGCATAAGACTCACAATGTATGTATAGTGAAAAGAATGTATACATGTGTAGTACATGATGTGTAAGAATGAGGTTCATGAGTAGGATCCCTGTTTAGGGAACATGTTGTGTTCTAGGGATGAACACCATATACATTAGGGAATCCAGATCTGTATTTTTAGGATAAATGTACATGAATGATTTTAGAAGGAACATTTCATGTACATGAGGTCTACAACATATACTTCCTACATAGATGTGCTTAGGCAATTTTATCAACCTTGCATTATAAATGGACATTATAGTTTTATATTACATGTTTCTTTCTAATAGATTGTTATAGTGAATGTGTTTCAAAAAATAAAAGGTAATAAAGCTAGTGTTATATTATTGTTTAAATCGAGATAAAGGATGACCATTTTGTATTGGATTGAAAACCCTCATGTGATTGGTTTTTGAGTTTGGAGACATGGGAGATAGTTGTGAGATGATTATGCACCTTGTATTGAGGATGGCAGCTATGTGCATTAGAGTTTCATTTTGTATGGATTCTGAAAAGTGGGATCAAGTAGCTCCATGAAGGATTTTTCTTCGTGTTTATTACTCAAGGATTATTATGATTAGATCCTTGTATCTAGTTGAATGAGAATTTAGGATCTTGTGTTAAATGATCATAATTTTGAGACCATAACAATTGAGTTAACATGATGAACTTTTATGGAATGCCACCATTTTATTACATAACTTTTCATTATATTTTACAAACAGAAGATATCTAAAGTCTAGTGTCTTAGAAATAGAGAATAGAAAACATGAAAAGATAAGATATTCTTATAATAAACACGTATGTATTCGTCAAAGGATAATTCTATTTATAATTAATACATCTCATAACCTAGAAACATATATCAATGGAAAGGGTGGGAAGAAGTCCATGTAATGAAAAAAAGTGAAATATTTTACCTGTGATCTGGAGCGATATCAAAAATAAAATGTGTAATATCCTAATGGAATAATAAATTGTCACATCATAGTAATATTAACATGAACCATAACATATAAAATGTGGCTACAACATTTAATTTAGACATTTGTGAACATTTCCCCATTTTCTATCCCCAATTATTATTAAAAATTACCAAGGTTTACTCAATAAGGTATCATAAAACATTTCATCTATAGTGATTAAATTCATTACCCAATGCATTAGAGAGATATTAGCATGAAACCTTAATATGTAATTATTTTATTGTGATCAACATATATCTTGAACACACAGATCATATATATCCCAAAAAGAATAAAAAAAGTGGGTTTCATTTGAAAATCATTATGTCTTAAAAATGCTTAAAAACTTGATCGTTATGTCATTTATAACCAATGGAAAAGGAATGAGGGTTTCATGTAAATCAATTCCAGAGTCAAATATGTAATTTTTATGTCATTATGAATACCCCTACAAACGAAATATGTTTGTCTATCCATAATATAAAATAATTTCTGGAGAAAATAGAGTGATATTTTCAGATGAAACTATATGCATCATAACATCGATATAACAAGGTTTTAAAAAACATTAAAAAGATAGGGGACAAGGGTAAAAAACTCATAAATAACTCATAATAAAGTATATCTAAAGTGTAATATTAAAATAAGATCATGGTATGGATTTTTTTAATGACATACATTATTAAATATAAACTTGAATGAATAGAGAAGATTCAATTTCTATTTCAAAAATTCAGCAGCCTAACAACATCAAATAAAATTTCAGAGAATCAGATGATGAGAGTGAAAAAGTTATCTCATCAATTGGACATGAAATGGGTAGTAATGTGGATATTGAATAAAAAACCCCACAAAATAAAATAGAAACTAGAAGACATAACATAAAGGAAGTCATGACTAAAAGAGGAGGGTGAATGGTTCCCTTACTGGGAAGAGTAACTTCAAAAAATCAATGGCGTGGCCTTGGGGGATTGAGATAACCATGGGAGGACTTCATGGTAGGTAAAAGAAAAATATATTCATTAAGGATTATTAATGAATTAATGGATTGAATGAATGGGTTGGTCCTTATAAGAAATGTGGGGGAATATTTTATTAATTTCCAATGGAAACCTCAATAGTGGTGTTCACAAAACAGTGGGCCTGCAGATGGTATTTTTCTATGTTATTGGATATATGGGACACATCATAAAATATTATACTATTAAACGTTTACAGAATTATTAAATCATTATTATGTCATATATGATGTTATTAAGCACAGCGAAACTCAAAACTGTATTTTTAATATTCTCTAAAATTTCAACTATTTTAGAAAAATCCCAAAAATACACCCTAATAATTTTTCGACATGTAATTTATTAAAGTGAAATCCATTTTATAAATATTAATTTAATTATAAATTTTATTGAAAAAATAAAATACAAATACTTTATTAATAATTTCTAAATCATTTATTTACTTATACTATGATATAATTATAGCACATTACCACTTACGATGAAGAAAACATATGTATACCTCCTTAGGTTATATTACTATGCCATTGGTAAAATTATCTTTAAGAAGGATAAAATTACTATTCCGAAAGGTAATGTTACTATTTACCAAAAAATTATTTTGATTTAATTTAGCCACATTTTTCACAATAATTACAACCATGTATGTCTGATTTATGAAAGTCATTTCACAGAAAAAGTAATTTAATAATAATAATTTATACACTGTTCATCAAATAATATTATTAATCAAATAAAATTACTCAAAAAACACTCTTCATAAACCACTTTTCATAACATTGTAACTTAGAAAATTTTAAATGTTCATCATGGTTAATTTATTCATTTGAAATAAAAATTGATGATTATTTAACCATAATAGTACCCTATGTATGAGAAATATTTGAAATGTACAATTTTTACTTATAAAATCAATTAATCAAATTTGACATAATTAAACATATAATTTATAAAGAAATGTTATTCCAAAAATAGGAATGATTAAATAACAACTTTATTTATACTAGGGGATTACACAATGTATATATGGCCTCATTAGATAGCCCCATATAACACCTTCATAGGACCTAAGATTAAGGTGAAAAATAGTGATAGAATCTTGGTGTGACTCTGACAACATTTCCTGAGTGGTGATTTATATCAATTTGTTCTTACCCGTAGGTTATTTAGTTCATTCTTCACATGTTGATGCTCGACTTGGGCTTGGTTCAGAGAAATGCCCAGTGATGGAACCTCCTTCCCAAGCTCTGACCGATGGGATTCGTGTGGCCCAAGTCTACTGGATGAGTCCACAAACCTCTCTATATTTTTTAATTAACCATAATAACTTGTATTTATAAACAATAATAATAACATTAAGATTATTGTTTCCAACGTTCATATTGACCGATGGTCATATAACAGTCAAAAACAAACTGTCTCATTTTAATTATTCGCACATCATTAATTAATGGATATAGTTTTGTTGAGTATAAATTAAAATAACACAAAAATTTAGGAAACAAAAATTATTCCAAATTTCAGATCATTACATTCTTCCCCATTATGAAATTTGACATTCGAAATTTTAACTTATACCCACATAAGAGAAAATATGTGGGTACGTCTACCTCATAGACTCCTTTGGTTCCCATGTGGATTCTTCACATTTTTGGTTTCACCCCAAATCCTTAATAGGGCGGGTAGTCTGGTTGCATAGGACCATGTCTCTATGATCAAATATCTTCCCTGGAATCTCCTCATAAGATAGATCATGTTCTAGTTTTACCACCTCTGGATTTAGTACATGAGGAGGGTTAGGTATTTACTACTTCAATATGGATACATAGAAGAGATAATGAACTTGTGCTAGATGTGGAAGAACTTATTTTTGATAGGCCACTGCTCTTAAGTGGTCATGGCTTTCATAGGGGCAAATGTACCTAGGGATGCACTTCCCTTTCTTACAAAACCTCATGACTATCTTCCAATGTGAAATTCAAAGAAATAATTTATCACCATCATCAAACACCATGTCCCTTTGATGTTTGTTGGCATAGCTCTATTTCTGACTCTGAGAATTCTTAATTTGTTGCAAGATGGCATTGAATTTTATGTATCATCTCTTGCACAAGTTCATGATCAAGTAGATTTATCTCACTAACTTCATCCCAAAATTAAGAGTTCCACATCGCATATAATATAGATATTCATAAGGTTCCATTTTAATGCTCGAGTGGATGTTTTGGTTGTAAGAGAAATCAACTAAATGGAGATGTTGATCACATCAACCATTAAATTCCATTGATCACTTTCCCAACATGTCATAAAGTGTTTGAAAAGTCATTTTATATAGGCTATTAGTTTGGGGGTGATACGTAGTACTAAAATTCATTTTAGTGCTCATAGATTGTTGAATACTTCTCCATAATTTTTATGGGAACCTTGGATCAAGATCAAAGGAGATAAAAAGTGGAAACTCGTGCAAACTTACCACTTACATCATGTAAATCATTGAACGTTGATCAATAGATAAATATTTTCAAATATATATTAAATAAGATATTGTGTTTGGATGGTCCACAATAACCCATATCACATTTTTCCTTTGGAATTTCTTGGGAGACTAGTGAAAAATTCCATAGTGATATTGTCCCACTTCCATGCTGGTATGGGAAGAAGTTGCAATACCCATTTAGGAAGTTATAGCTCTGACTTAACTTTCTAATATACCAACCACTATTATGTGTAGTCAGCAATATCCATTTCCATATTTTCCCTCCAAAAAAGATCAAGAATGTCCCTATACATTTTCGTGATTCTCAGTTGTATAGAAAAAGTAAATCTATGAGCTTCGTCCATAATATCCTTCTTTATTTCCATAATAGATGGAAGACATAGTCTTGAATGAAATATAGACACACCTTCTTGATCAAAATTGATCTCAGGAATCATCCAATCCTTCATTGCCTCAACTTATTCTGTAACAAAGGATCTTGTTTCAGAACTTTCTTGATCTTGCCTGGTAATAAAGGTTGAGAAATCATTTTGGTTAGGGTTGATGATTTCACTTCCCTTATAATTCCCATATCCATAATTACTAGTTCATTGAAAAAAATGATCTCTTGGAATCATCATCATGGACCAAAAAACTCGGCCTTTCATGCTTAAAGCATCAGCAACATTGTTTGATATTTCAATATGATATTGAATTGAACAATCACTGTCTTTAAGAAGTTCCAACAATCTCATTGGTCTCATGTTCAATTCTGTTTCTGTGAAAATATACTTCAAAATTTGATGGTCTATGTATATATCACATTTATCCCCATTATAATAGTATCTCCACATCATTATAGAAAAAACGTCTGCATCTAGTTTCAGATCATGCGTAGGATATTTCTGCTCATGAGTCCTCAACAATCGAGATTCATATCCAAAGACATTACCATTTTTCATGAGGATGAACCCAATCAATTTTATATTTTCATCTCTAAAAATAACTAATCCTTCACAACATGAGGGTAGAGTTAATATGGGTGCAGTAACCAATATCTTCTTCTACTCTTGGAAACATTCCTCTCACTCATTTTTCCAGAAGAACGTGACTCCTTTTCATGTTAAATAGTTTAATAGATTAGTAATTCGTGAAATGTTTTTCACAAACCTATAATAATATCTTGCTAATCCATGGAAACTATAAATCTCATTTATTATTGTAGGATGAGGCCACTCCTCTATAACCTTTGTCTTCATTGGGTCAATTATGATTCATTCATTGGTTACAATGTTTCCAATTAAAGAAAATGTTTGTATCCAAAATTCACATTTTCTAAACATTCCAAAAAACTATACTTCCATAGGGTTTTCAAAATAACCCTTAGATGATCCTCATGATCCTAAAAAATTTGGAAATATATAAGAATATCACCAATAAAAACTACCAAAATGATATCAAGGTAGTCCTTAAATAATAAATTCAAAAAATCCATAAAAGTATAAGGTTTAGTTGTTCATCCAAAGGGTACAACAACAAACACATAATGACCTTATCTTGATCGAATAGTAGTTTTGGAATTATCTTCTATCTTCACCCGCAATTAATGATAACCAGAACAAATATCAGTCTTAAAAATAATTTACCCCCAATAATTTGGTCAAATAAGTCATCAATTCTTTGAAGAGGGCATTTTTTAATTCCTTGTTATCCCGTTCAGTTCTCTCAAATCAATACATAGCCACATTAATCAATCTTTCTTATTCACAATGAAAATAGGTCCTCCCCAAGGACACACACTCGGTTATATAAACCCCATATTCAAAAGATCATGGAGTCATTTTTTAATTAATCTAGCTCAACATTTTCTAACAAATATGGGGTATTTGATATCAGATGTGATCCAGGTACGATTTCAACAGAAAACACTACCTCTCTTTCTGGGGTGGTCTGGGTAACTCCTCAAGAAACACATCAATGTATTCCAGGATGATGGGTACATTTTCTATCCTTATAATCTCATTTGATTCTACATTTCCACTGGTCAAATACTTGAAGAATTGTATAGGATGTTCTTTTAGACCATGACCAGGTTGAGATATATCTCCCTGGAGGATAACAGTAGATTTTACATTCATGACCACTAATATTTCCTTACTTATACATGTTATCTTAGAATTATACTTTGAGAACCAGTATATCACTATTATAATGTCAAATTCCAGCATGGGAATGAATAATAGATTTTTTATTTGAATTTTTTCCATAATGAAAGTACTAGTGTTTCTAAACACTGATGTTGTTTGGATAATCCCACCATGAGTCCTTACTGATAACTCTACTTTTAGAAATTCAGGCGTTGATTATAAATTCTTTGCAAACATGGAGGAAATAAAGGAATGTATAGAACAAGAATCAATCAATTTACTTTTACGCTTTTAGAGAACAATTAGAGTACATACCACCACATCATTCAGGGAATCGACATTAGCATCTGTGATAACAGATGCATGACTTTGTTCCCCTTTTCCATTGTGGTGGTTGATTGTATTTCCTATCCAATGCCCTTGGATTTGGACACTAATTGGAAATGTTCTGATGTTTCCCAAACAAATAACCCTGGAAATCATGTAGGTCCTGCAACATCTTCATTTTTCTGTTAGTTTTTGGGAGTTGTGGGTTCACCACACTATGAAAATGCATTTTGATATGGCCATATCTGAAACACATGTAGCACTTCCCACTCCTGAGCAGGGAGTCACTTAAATTCCTCTTCCCAAATTTGTTAAACACGGGACGTTTCACTTGCATGCCTCCTATTTAATGATAAATGTTCCTACATATGATGGGATCCATTGATCTATTCTTGTCATTCTATTTTTAAGACCACTATGTCTTAATGAGCTCCACTTCTACTTTCATCGCACTACACACAATAACGTCATAGATATCATAGACACAGTATGCTATATTCTTCTAAAGATGAGGTCTTAGTCCACTGATGATTCTATCCACCTTTTATTTTGGATTGATGATGAAGCGTGAGGTATAATGAGAAAGACTGGGGATGTTCATCTCATAGCTTCCAACATATTTATTCTCCTTCTGATTCAGCTCGAGAAATTCTTTCTCCATTTCTATTCTTATTGAATGGGGAAAATACTTATTGAAGAATATACCTATGAACTATTCCCACTCTACAGCTTCAACCACAACTCTTGGACTCTTATTTTGAACAAGATCCCACCACTGATCAGCTTCTCCCTCTAAGCAGTACATAGCCAGGGTGGCCTTCTCTTATTCCGAATAGTGGAGCATAGAAAAGATCTTCTTGACAGAGTTGATCCACTATTCAGTAATCAAGGTGTCTATAGATCCAATAAAGATTTGTGGTTATTGAAACATAAATTATTAAATATAATTTTGTTCCCTTCAATTAATATCGGTCTCTTAGCTTGATTATATTTATTTCCCAAAACATGAGTCTGTTGGTTCATCATTCTCATGAATGCTTCAATTACCACTTCCACCGGAGGGTCGTCAGGTCATGGTCTAGAGTGGTCACAAATTGAATGGCTCCTCCTATTGAACTCCATTTTCTAAAAGAATAAAACTATATGTAGAAGATTATATAATTTATGGATATTTAAACAATAGAAGATTTTATTTCATAAAACAACATGCTTAAACAAGTACATTTATTTATAAATTTTTGTAATGATTTATAAAATTCTTGTGATTAACACAAAATATCCCCCGGGAGTGTCAAACTAGGAGTGTAACAAGGCCCTTTGTCATGTACCAGGACACCCCTGGTCAAACCCAAAACATCTTGTTGGATTTTTCACAATGTCGAACATTTGTTCTAGTTCCACATCCACTTGTTCGTATCTAAAGAGGAATTTATTTTTTCAGAAACTACTTACTTAATATTTTGCAAAAATACCATATAGTTTTTATATATTTTAACTATTATATATTTTTATTCATAATTTTTTCTTTTCCCAATTCTCACAAATAACTAATATATCCTTTAATACTGACTATGGTATCCCACCTTTATATTACATAACTTTTTTTTTACAATTTTTAAATAGAAGATCTTTAATGTCTACTATCTTGGAAATCAGCAACAAAAACATGAAAATAGAAATCATTCTTCTAATCCAATTTTAAGGTTTCATAAAATTTTCGTACTATGTAAAATTACTACATCTCATTATCTGGAGACATACATCAAAGTAATGGGTGAGTATTAGTCCCAATAAGGAAAACTAGTGAAACTGTTTACTTGCGATCTTGAGCGATATCAAAAATAACAAGAGGGATACTATAATGGAATGATAAATAGGAATATCATAGAAACAATAACTTTAAACATAACATGAAAGCATGCCTACAACATTTAATTTATAAATTCGTGGACATACCAACATGGTCCATCCTCATGGTGTCATAAAAATTACAAAGGTTATTTGACAAGATATCATAAAACTTTTCATCTCTAGAGATTAAATTATTTACCCAATGTATTAGAGTGATATAGAATCTCACCCTCAATATGTCTCTATTTTCATGTGACCCATAGAGATCATAATAAAAAAATTTATAAGTACCCCAAAAAAATAAAACAAATGGGTTTTATTTCAAAATTGTCACGTTTTAAAAATGCTTAGAAACATGATCATTATTCCATTTATAACCCATGGAAATGAAAAAATGGATTCATGTATGTCAATTAAAAAATTAATTATATCCGTCTTACGTATTTAGGAATATACCTATAAACTAAATAGGTTTGGGTATTCATAAAATAAATTAATTTCTTGAGAATAGAGAGAGAGAGATAGATTTTGCAAAAAAACAATCTGCAGCATAACAACTTTATAACATAGTATTAGAAAACATTAAAATGAGAGGGGAAAATGGTCATACAATAATAAATAACTAGTAATAGAGTATTTTAATATAATAAAACATAAATAATTTCATGGTATAGAATTTTGAATGAAATTCCACTTAGAATAAACACATTAATGAAAAGAGAAGATTTAATTTCTCTTTCGAAAATGTGGCAGCCTAACGACATCACATAAAAATTCAAAAAATAAGTTGATGAGAGCGGAAAGGGACTATCATAAATTGGACATGAAATGGGCTGTAATAAGGATATTGAAAAACATATCCCATGAAATAAAATGGAAACTATAAGACAAAACATAATGGAAGTCATGACTAAAAGAGGAGGGTGAAAGTATCACTTATATTGAGGAGTAAACAAAAAACTCAAAGGGTGTGGCCTTGGGGGGATGGAGGGACCCTTGGGAGGACTCTGTTAGAGGTAAAAATACCATTTAATCATTGAGGATGAATTTTAATGAATGTAATGGAGGAATGGGTTTGTATTTATAGAAAAAGTGGGGGAATACTTTGTTAATTTCTAATGGACACCTCATTATTGGTATTTGAAAAACTATAGGATTTCCTATTTTATTTTCCAATGGTATTGACCTCATGGGAATGATTATAACATATCATATTATTAAAAAGTCTACCAGAATTATTAAATTCAGATATTATCATTAATGATATCATTAAACACACCGAAACTCAAAATTTTATTTTTCCTATTGACTGAATGTTCAATTGTTCCAGAAAAATCTCAAAAATCCACCATAACCATTATTCAACATTTATAATCAAAAAGTGAATTCCATTTTATAAAAATTTATTTCATTTTAACATAAATTAAATAAATAAAATACTAATAATTGAATAATAATTTGTAAAACATTTATTTACCTATTCTATTATATATTTATATCACATTACCACTTATGATGACTAAAACATATTTGTACCTTCTTAAGTGATGTTACTATTCCATTGGTAAAATTACAATTCATAAGGGTAAAAATAATATTCTAAAGGCTAAAGTTACTATTCACAAAAAAAATTATTTTGATCATATTGAATCACGTTTTCCACCTTGATTGCAAACATATATGTTCGGTTTTCGAAAATCATTTCACAGAAAAGGTTATTTAATAATAAATTATTTTATACTATTCATCAAAAAAACTATTCATCAAAATGTATTCATCAAAAAACACTATTCACAATCCACTATTCTTCAAATTGGAACTTATTATAATTTTTTTATAAATTCATTATATGTTAATTTTGACATTCGAAATAAATAAATGATATTTATTTTACAGTAACAATTCTCTATGTATGAGAAATATTTGAAAAGTTAAATTTTTACATCTAAATAGATTTATCAAATTTTAATTAATTAAAAATATTATTTTTTAAGAAATGCTATTCAAAATACAAGAATGATGAAATAACAATTTTATTTATACCAAGGGATTACACAAAGTATCAAAGATCTCATTACACATCCCCTTATAACACCAGAATATGGCCTAAGAGTATGATGTGAAATGGTGATAAAATATGGGGGCGGCTCAGACAACATTTCCTGAGTGGTGATTTATAAAAACTATCACCTCTCTCGTAGGTGATTACATTCATGCTTCACAAGTTGATCCTCTGCTTGGGAATGGTCGAGTGAAATGCCTAGTGATGCAACCTCCTTCCCAAGCTCTGATAGATGGGCTTTATATGTCCCGAGTCTAATGGAAGAGTCCATAAACTTCACTTTCTATATTAATTAACCATTATAACTTGTATTTATAAAAAATAATTGTAACGTTATGATTATAGTATCCAATGGTCATATTGACCAACGGTTATATAATAGTCGAAACTCAATGGTCACATTTTAATAATACTCACATTATTAATTTAAGGATATAGTTTTTTTATGTAAGAAATAAAATAACACACGAATTCAGGAAACAAAAATTGTTCAATTTTTTTGGTCGTTACATATTTTAATCATGCCTAAGTATTGTTAATATGTTTTTGACACAAGTTAGGAATTGAAATAAACATTAGAGGTATTGTGTCTATAATGTGGTTTCAGGAATACTGGTAGATTCTATGTAATTTGAGGACCCTTGTGAGGGTTTCTGATGTTGTCACCCTATAACACTAACTATCATGTAACCATAATGGTGTTGAGATGAAATTAGAGTTGGTGGGTCTGAAAAAAAGGTCTAATATGTTTTTATTGTATTATTTTTATATGTGGATTGATCTCTAAAGATTCATGGAATTTTTTAATTATATCTAATACTATTTTCATCAGCTATTAATCCTATAAATTAACAATAAACATGTATGAGTCCTTGGAGAACTTAGTATGTTTGAGATAAAGACTCATAGAATATTAGCACTCGATCACCAACTCGGATGGAATCTATTTATTTGGTTGATGTAGGAGTGGATTCCTAGAGGACATTCATATGATCCTATAAATTATCATGTGTGACCACATATAGATAATTCCTCATGATTATTGGGATTTTATTACTATTTTTACAAAATTATGAATGCTCTGGTGCTTCCATTTTAATGATGAAACTTGTAGAGCATTTTTAATTCCCCTAAAACTAATTATTCAAAAGTCTATATGGTTGTCCAAGTGTAATTATATCCCTACGTGTGGATGTTTGATATCTTGATGGAGGATGGTGTATCCCCGTGATCTATTTACATGATTCCCCCTAGGATCTAGTGAATTCAC
This sequence comes from Viscum album, assembly GCA_963277665.1. Lineage (NCBI taxonomy): Eukaryota > Viridiplantae > Streptophyta > Magnoliopsida > Santalales > Viscaceae > Viscum > Viscum album. Next base: position 1,781,538,069 of record OY728119.1, on the reverse strand, counting down.
CATATATGGTATCATTATGGAGTTCCATGTTATTAGATACAAAAAAATTGATATTGGGATCTAGGCACATTATTCCCTTTGATAATCTATGTATGATAAGAATCAATCACACCTTGACATATATGATAACCTAGTGCCTCCCCCTCTTATGAATTCGATTTCATCCAACATTTGATGACACATAGATACAATTGTGTTATTCAACCTTGGGGAATGAGGATAAGGGAAACCAAGTGGAAACACTGGGTCTGTTACTCATCATGAAATAAGAATTCGGTAGGGATCTATTTTTCATGGACATAGGGTCCCCAAAAGCGATTCTCTTGCCCAGAGACACCTCGAAACACACTGAAGTATGTACGGGCCTTCATCGTTAAGCACATGAGGATCTGTGATGATTATTATGTGCGTCTCTAGTTATACGTATACACCATGGGGAAATCTTATTACCATGGTTGGAACAATATCCACAATCATATATATGAAATTATAACATTGCTCAATGTATGAATATTCAACGAGTATCATAAACCTTATGATCAACAATTGTTGGATTCAGGATAGTACTAGGTCCCCTGGTTCATGGTTTACTATTTATTTATTATTAATTTATTTATTAATTTCATTTATGGATCAACTAAAATGGGTATATATTGTGCGCATCTGATTGACAATACATCATAATTCTTCCATTAGTGGTGAACTAATGAGTATTATATTCTCACTAACTTTATATGAACCATAGTGAATGTGAAATTTTATTTCATATTTCATGATGTAAATGAGATACATAATGGGCATGGCAGAGGTTATGTAAGGCCTCTCCCTTAAACATTACTTAATCCTGAGATAAGTCAGTAATTTTACAATAATTCACATCTAGGATCTTTTCATGTTTATATCTTTAGAGAATTAGGTCATAAGAACCTTAATATTACATGTATACACTTCTACTCACTATCAATATTATTCATAAAACACAAATGCTTTAAAAAGAAACATCACATCATTTCATGTTTTAATAGAATAACGTTTCCATGATCACATCCTTGACTCCTATCTTGTTTATGTCTCGTGAAAAACATTTCAAAACTTGGGATGAGCATACAAACCTCATAAAGGGATACATAAATAACTAAAAATATATGTTTTTAAAAAACATTTAAACCATGATATCATTATTATAAATTAACAGTTTTCACCATTAAGAAGTAGAAAAAACATTTCACTGAATATAAGTTCGATGCTTACCATTTTTTGTAACCAAATAATTACCATAACGCCCATAGAAAAAACGTATATAATTTAATGGTAACATGGGTCATAAAAAGAAATAAACAAAATATCCATATGGTTGAATTCCCCACATGTCGCTAAATGGAATATCCATACGTCTGACATCCAAACATATTTCTAAACGGAATAGCCATACGACTGACTTCCATAACCAATTCATTGGAGAATATAATTTAAACACCTATCCTTGATTTATCAAGGAACGACATATAATTTCATTTATCATGTATCCACCATTCATTGGTTTACCATGTAACCACCTATAAAATTTCAAAGTACCGTTATATAATAATGACAAATAAAATATTGAAAATAAACAGATTTCACTAATAACATTTAATTTCCAATAACAAGAAATCATTTCACGATATTGAAATACTAAATCCATTTAAAAAACAACTAACAATACAAAAACATCAAAAAAGGGAATAATTTATTTATTTCCCCTTAAAAACCCTTACAACATATAGAGAATCCAAATATCAAACAATGATTATGGTGGAAGAGAGGTCATTGGCACCACATATGTTTAAAACATTTTATTATAGTTCAATAAAACACATCGATGAAAAGAGATTACATTTGAATGAAATTGAAGGTCAATGGGCTTTATAATAAACCATATAAAAGAATTAAGTGTTTATTATTAAAATATTCTTAAATGAAAGGAGATTGAGATGAAGCCACGTACCTTAAGTCCGATTCATCATGTAGGTTCCTTGTTCTTCCAATTAAAATATATAACTCACATTGATTTGAGGCAAAATTCATTCAGGGATTTCTTTATTCCTATGGTAAGGCATATAGGTGGAGTAGAGGGACGTTGGATGATTACTGGAGTAGAGGTTGGAAGGGAAAAAGGGGATTAAGAAGTGTGAGTAAGGGTTAGAGGTGGTGGCCTTTTTTAAGAGGGAGGAGGGGTATACTTGGAATGTCTTGAAATATTATTTTATTATAAAATGAATATGGATTTAAAAAGGTCCAAAACTATTTAAAATCGATGATAAGGTGAGTATTTTCAGAAATCCCCTCAACCAATAGCTTTTAGACAATTTTTGGTTTCAAATTTAACCTTATATTTTATCTTTAACCCTTAGTTAACTAATTTAACTCTTACCATGTCTTCTTGTATATTCATAAAATATGGTTAAAACAGTGACCATAAAATGCCAATCAATATCAAGTGGTTCATTACATCATCATTAAACATTATCAATTTCATTTAGCTGAGTCTTAGTTTTCTACACATATTATATCATTTAATAAAATAGTATTTCCTTTAAAAACTCATTTATGTCCGTTTTTATACTATACATATTGTGACTTTTTAGAAATCCATTACAACATAACTCTTGAGACAACAACAAAAATTAATTAAAATATAACAAGTCATACACATCATTAAAATATGATGATGAAATCAAAAGATTCAAAATAAATTTTCTTTAATATTTTTAATCTCATTTATTTTAATCCTTCATTAATAGAGTAATAACTATATCATCTTTCTGTCATAAATTACTTAATTTGGTAGATGTATAAAAAATATAAACAAAATACCATTTTGTAGGAAATATTTTTATATTTATAATAACTTAATATAGATGAAAATATAACTTATATAACCACATATAAAGATTATTTTACTTAAAGATTCATGTTTATGATACATTTTCCCATACATTAAATTAATTCTTAAAAAATTTCATTTCCCCATAGAAGTCACTCCATAGGGTCTGAAACTTTAGCCAAGGATATGTAGGGTAATACATATCTCATCCAATAATATTAGGAAATATGTATGGGTAGTCTTATATTAATATAATATTATTTTTAGCCTTATTTTCTAGATTTACCATTTAACCACCTTAAATAAAATAATTACTGATGTTACTATTCATAAAGTCTAAAAATAAAAGTTTCTTATTTACAAAATATAGATCTCTTAATTCCAAATATGGAATAAATTTTTCCAAATTAAAAATAGAGATGTTTAAGTAATTAATTTGATATTAATTCATTTTTTCAAAACAGAAAAGTAGGGTTTTATGATGTAATAACTATCAAAATATTGACATGTGTTTATTTCCAATTTCAATATGAAATTACATCCAATGATCTAAAATGAATTAAATTTTAAAATTATAATCAAATTATACTTTAAAAAAATTAAATGGAAAATATAACTATATAAATAAATTAGATGAAATGACATTTCTGAATTAAAATGCTGTATTTTTCACTATTCATAGAAATTAAGAATTTCATCAGAAAAATACAAAAATTTCATCAAATGTAAATTTTTATATAACTCATCTAAATAAGGAAAATTATTTGGTCATATAGAACATATAATAGAAGAAATAAACAATATTTAAAAATGGGGTTTCCATCAAAAGGTGGTAAAACTGCTTTTTTGTGAAATACTTATTTTATTCAATAAAATGAATTTTGCTCTTATATCTTATATAGAAAACATATAAGATGAATTTAAAACATTACATTTAATATATAAAATATAATTTCCATTAAATTAAAATCCAAAAAGTGTGACATGTTTTTATAAACACAATTATTCTATTTTAAATTGGTTTTCATAATAACACATCTTTTTAATATTATTTATTTTTGCTTCCATTTCTAATAAATTTTGTAACAAATGATTATTTATATAAAAATGCGTAAACCATATTTCTGAATTCAGTTTATATTTTTCATTATTTCACTTCTAACGACTATGCGTTAACTTCCAGTTAAAACAATAAAAATATTAATGTATTATTTTTTATTATAACTAAATGTTGTGTGCAACATAAGATTTCGAAGAAACCTGTTGTTGCATGTCGAGTACTGTATAGGAAAAAGAGTCCCCTTTAACATAAAATTAATATCATATTCATAAGTATTAATTGAAATGAAAATGTATTATTCTATAAATACTTGTGTTGTTACAGGATTAGTGTTTCAAGATATATTGTAGAATCTCATGTCGTGTCTTATATTGCACATGCATAGTTTTTCAGTTGGGAAGATTATATATGTATAATGATAATGAGTTACAAATGATCCTTCTACATTAATTATTCGATTTATTTAATTGTGTATATGTGGTATTCTAATTGGGAAACCAATTGATATGTATAGAATGTCTCATGATGTTTGGATAAAGAATTTCATTTTTATATATCATGATCCATTAATTTATTCATTTTTTCTACTATGATATGTATGATACATAGTAATTTTTTTAATTATTAATTCTGATGTGGTGAAAATAATCTCCCCACAGTAACTGCTAATAAATTTATTGGTTGTCATCCGCATTTCGCATATGGGGAGGAAATTCTTAGGTTGCATCAAATTCGGGTCAAGTTATTATCAATTGTGATAGGGGTCGTAGTGTTGTATAAAACCACAAAACATCTATTACCCACATATCATGATTAATATTATGAAATAGCACCACTGATTCCGTACTCCAAAACCAACTGATTCCCTTTTCTATAAGAGAATCATATATGACATATGAAAAAAATCAACACCATCTATGAAGGAACCCAAAATCAACCACTATAAAAGGAACCATATATCTTCAATATATATTCCCAAATTCATTAGATTGCTAAAAGGAGGGTATTAATTAAAATTATACAGCCTTCATAAAGAGATTAAAAACATTATTCCCTCAAAAGCCTAAATTATAATCGAAGGCCTAATATTTAAACTATATATAATGTAAACGACTTTGATGTAAATTATATTTGTCAATATATCCAACCATTAATTAGAAATGAAAAAGATATTTTCAACCCATATAACTCTAGATACATCAGAAAAAAATAAGAATCAAAGTAAAATAAATGAATCCTTATTAATATTAATATCATTAATTCATTATTATATTATTTTCATAGTCCCAATATGAATAATGGCCATATTTTTTTAATTCATATCCTTATTTTATTACCATCATCTTAATCATTGTTATTGAATATTTTAATTATGAAGAACCTATTGTTTAGGGTAAACAACATAATCATGATTATCACACATTAGAGAGCCTTTATTCATATGCATATCTACGTGTTTAATTTATCAATGTTAATATTTTATTTATAAAAATAATGTAAATTTTTAATCCATAATTATGATATTATCTTATGTCATGTTTTTGGTATTTTCCTAATTGTTTGATCTTTAGGTAAATAATGAAATTAACTAATCTTATAAATACTTCGACATTTATAAAATTTTAATAACATAAAAATTTAGGAATTTTGTTATTGAAATCTTATTTATTTTTTTATCAAATTGTTTAATTTATCTTATTAATTATAGTATACTAACCAAATATTGATATTTTTTATATTAGTGATGCTTTCACAGAAAATGTTATAATAAATTATACATATGTTATATTAAAATTAATTTTTCACACATATATATTTAATCAATCAAAATGGATTTCCAAATATTGAATTATTGGGACCTAATTATCTAATAAGGACCACTTTTTTAAGTCCAAAATATTAAATAATATATAACCTAGTTTAGTAAAATTAAATTGAAATTATTACAACATTATGATATATAAGGATTAGATTTTTAGTTAAATAGGTCATCAATCTTACATAATACACCCATATAACGAAATGAAGACTCAACAACTCGGTACCACTTTTCCCACAATATAAAACATTGAAAATGAAAAACATTATCATTAATGAATATTCCTCATGAATTTTACTGTGGCGTCTTCTTTGTTCTTACACATCTTAAAAACCTATGAAAAAACATTTCAGAAATGGGGTATAAGAAAAATCATATCAGTATGGACTTCAATGTAAAAATTACGTTTTTTGAGTAAAAATAATAAAACTGAATAAAAAAATCATTTATTTAAATATTCGTTGATAATGTGAAATAATATATATACATATATATAAGGCACATATTTTTTGTTTAATGAAACCATCAAAACAAGTACAGAGAATATAGAATCACATTAAGGAAGAATAGAAGAATATATTAAAAACATGTTTAAAAAATAAATCAATCCTAGTTTAAGACTTTAGAGAAATCTCCCCAGCTAACTACATACTTCCTTACGTTAAATATAAGGAGCATTATATAATGCATTCCATAGTTATACCAAGCTCACAAATCATTTATGTTGTTTCAAACTCAACCATCATATAAGATATATTTGGTTCAATAATCACTATAACTAATTCTCAAGTACCATATCTTGAATAAATTATTTAATTATTTTAAATTTATATCATTAAACATGTGATGACCCACTCATTAAAATAATTCTTCAATGAGGGGGGAGATGGTGATGGCCTAAGACCCACCCCAATTCACTCAGGGATGATGACTAGACCATGGTTATTGTAAACACACATTTTTGAGGAGTTAACCACTAGGAGAATCTCAAAAACGTGGGAGATAATAAGGATACAACAAACAAAAATAGGTCATACAAATATTTATAATGAAATACCAAGTGAAAAAATAAATTTATTACAATACTAAAAAATTTAATGGAATCGTCATGTACAAAAATGGAAAATGTGGAAATGATCATGAAACCAGAATAGTTCTTGCTAAACCCTAGTTAGTTAATATCATGTCTGCTCTCTATCCTTCACCAGAACAACTAATAGAATTATATATACATTGATTTAGAATAAAATTATACTCGATATAATCCTCTGGTAATACTCTCATGCCAATGATAATGGAAAATTTTAAAAGAACAAAGAATAACATTGAAACTAACTCCCTATCTAAATTGCTATAATATGTTCCTCACTTCACAATGAAATAATCTCACCACATCTCTCATACAAGTGAGAATATAATATAATATAAAAACATCAAGGATTACTCCCTCCAACTTCCCCACTAGTTTACTTCTTAACCCCAACATCACACGTCCTGAGTCATCCCTCTCCAAAAAAATGTAAGGCAAAATCCAATCGAAAATGACATCACAACATTAACCTCATACATCACATATCCACACTATCCCAAAATTAGTTATCCATTTATTAATAATTTAGTTTTTGGGAGCAACCATATCCCATAAGATGTATACCAAACTTCCATTGTTATGCATCATTCTATTATAACCGAAACATCAAGTCTGTACCACATGATATAATAGAATATACATGACATACATATAATCATCCATTGGATTCTATATCCATTAATACTTGTCTGTGAAATAACCACATTCAATCACATCTCTCTACACACATATATGGGAAAAGTGACCATTATACATACAATCACATGTAACAACAAAGAGAATATAGTGGAAGTAGTGGGGTTATTTATCCATATATCCTCCCAATGGGATATTTCGAAAAACACATTTCCATAGTATATTAGGTTTTAGTTTCCTTAACCTTTAAGGGTGGGGTAGTGTATAAAATCACCTTAAATACATGAAATATTTTATCTATCAGTCACATTATAGTAATATCCTAGTATTAGACTCCAGTAAAACCGACATCACTCAGACTTAGGACTACCATTGTTAATACAGATATCCAATAAGAATACTATCATATAAAACATCTACATTAAGTATTTCCTATTTTGGAATAATTTTCCTCGAATTAATTAAATAATTATCCATTAATCAAATGTTAACATTATTCCACATATCATTTCATTATAATATAAATCAGAGTAAATTACATGCCTTCCAAGAATATTCTAAAGCAAGTCCATATTTTATCAATATTGATATAATTTTTTTATTTTTACCAACCCTATGGGATATACATTTATTTATGAGTAGAATCATCCCATATAATGGTAATCTGGGATAACAATCCTATTCTACTACTATGAGTAAACAATAATCTAAGTACATTTAGTCTCCACAATTAGTGGGTAATGAAATGTAGATAAAAAAAAGTCTCGACCAATTTCTATTAAACATATTCATAAGAGAGTATACCCACTCTCATCAACTAATAAATGGTAATGACTATATTTCACCATTTTTATCACCTTTGGTTCCATCATAGACACCCTCATGCATATACAGATGCATCTAGCCATCACAAGCATCATCTTTTTCCACATTATCTGAGCCTCCCTTCATACATACCAGTACAATCATACCACACTCACATCACATATGGGCATCCCCACCTCATATCACAGATCATCCTTATAGAATTATCCATCACACAATAATAACACAAGGACCTTATTCAGATCAAAATAATAAATAGAAGGAACAATCTTGCAATCAATAGGGAAACTAGGCCTTCAAAATAATTCATTCATCCTTCTTATTAAAAAGAGCAGTCATGGATCCAAAACTAGGCACTCCACATTCTCATGAAAGCAGTAAAATAAATACAAAACAAAATAATCTTAATCCAAAAACAATTTCTTATTCCATTTTCAATTAATATATAAAATATTTTACTGGTTCAAACTACATTAAACCTAAGGAATCAATCTATAACACATTATGAAGATCAAAAATTGATGTTATAGTTTATTCCAGCTTCAAAAAACCAAGAGAATTTTATTTCTCAATTAATATTCATTTTCAATTATTATCATCAACTATAAACATGATTCACAATGTTTATAAACTCCATTAATCACATGGAATATAATTTTCATTTTAACATGTGCATTCATCAATTTTATTCTCATAGAAATTCATTAACTGCTAGATTACAAATATTCAACATCATCAAATTCTAAAAAAAAAAATTTCAATAAATCAATGATTTTTATTCAATACCAGCATTCCATGATGAAAAAATTGATAATGTATAGAAAACAAACGTTCCAACAACTCACGACATTTAAATTACACTATCTTGAAAAACGAGATGTAGCCCACCATAAAAGAATAAATAAACAACATCATCAACATGCCATCTCCAAAAAATTTCATAATATGTGTAAATCCTTATTATGTAAGATTAATTTTCCATTTAAGGAATTAAGAGTGATCAATTTAGAGTTTCAGGTGCATAATAAATTAGATGAAATGAATCCCCAAATTCAAATATCAGTAAATCATCATTTCTTAAGAACATACCACATTGTCGATTTTTCATCACCAACCTCTTGAAAACATTGATTAAAATTGATATAAATTAATAGATGAATGAATCCCAAGGATTGATTCAGGATGAATGGATCTCAAAACACAGATATGGGAGCCAATGGTCACCTAGAATAAGCAACGGAGCTTCTAGATATAGGATTTGGAAAACATATGTGTAGTTGAAAAATTTGAAGATGTAGAACATTAGTAATGTACACCACATGTAAACCCTTTTCATATAATGTAGTCTTAGGGTTTGGACTAAAAAACACATAAATATTTTTTTAAATTTCCCAGGAATCCAACACATCATAAAATAGCCTTGAAAAAGTTGTGGACCATACTCACATGGCATATAAGCCTTAAATGACATATTATATCCCTATTTCTATAATTTTTTAGCCACCCCCCACCAATACCACATCCAAGATCATTATGAGCACCAAAATCCTTGGAATCATTGAAAGGGTTAGAGAACATGGATAGAGAACCATACATCATTTACCAATTAATCAATTTAGATCTTCAAGAATATCAAACCAACCAAGAGATAAATGAAAAGGGGTCATCCCAAAAACCACCCGATGATATAACTATAAAATATCTCGCAACCACATGATCTTAACCACCTAATTATAAGAGAAATCACAAAACCCTGAAGCAATAGGAATAAACTCCTAAAAAATATCTTGGGGGAGATAAATCTCAAATTAGTTAAAATAAATAACAACAAACCATAGGAATTAATCTCGTAAACAAGAATTGACCTCATCCATATAAGAATAGAATTACATTATAAGAGATAAAAAATATATTGGATTACTGAGTGTGAAACTTATACTCATGTTCCTACGTCCTCTCCTCCATGCCACCATGACACTATAGAAACGAACCAATGGAATATCATCCTCAGACAACACTTTCTCATGGTGGACAACAATCTCCATAGGCCTCACCTTGATGGAAGAATCATCATCAACATCAATATCACTCCAATAAATAACATGATATTTTTCATGATGATACATATGATGCTATGACATCTTGAAAAATTATGTATCTAGTTAATCATTGTGGGATGTGATATCAATTACTTCATGGCTCCAACACCATCCAACACCTCAAAAGGCATATAAACCATATGAGAAATCGTACTATAAATAACATAGCTTCACTTACCATTATGAGGATTCACCTCAAAGAACACATGATTAGCCATGTCATACACCAGAGTTTTCCTTGAATAATTATCATATGATTTTGATGATCCTGAACTATATTCATCCTCCAACAAATTACTTTAACCATCTCAGTTGTTCTCCTTACTAGTTTCGTCTTGATAATTTCTAACTCTCTTACACCATCCAAATAAACGAATAATGGAATGGTTAGTAAAATAAATCTTGAAACAACACTATACCCAGGTGGAGTGAAAACATTATTGTATTATTATATGGCCAAGGGAATGTGACTTGTCCCCAAACTCCAAAAAATTCACAAATAAGAGTGCAACATGTCTTTAAGGGTCTAGATAACTGTATTAGTCTAATAGTCCAAATACTGATGAAAAGTAGTACAGAGGAATGTATAAGTACCAAAATAATGTTAGATATATGTCTATTAACTAGAGGCAAAATGAGGATCAAGGTCATAAATTATCATCCATGAGACACCTTATAGTCATACCAACTACTCCAGATACTACCATGTCAAAACATCCACTATTCACGACTCCATGATCACTATAAACTGGGTTTATATCAATAAATGATCCACTATAACTCATATATAATTTTAACAGTCCTATGCTCAAGGTAAACTAGTAATTAATTTCATTATGATTTCCTCCCACTTTCACTGAGGAACATCTAATGGCTGGAGAAAACCACATGGAATACTATTCTCGAGCTTCACCTTATGGAAGACCAAACATCAGGAAACAAACTCCAAAAGTATTGGATTCAACCTAGGACACCATAAATATCCTCAAAAACACTCTGTACATCATATTAACATTGGGATGTACCACCAAAGGTGAACTATCAATATCATAGATAATCACATAACGCATCAATGAAGGAAGGAAAATACTTCCCTCAACAAACACTATGTGTTGTTCATCCTTAGACCAGCTATGACGGGCATCATGAAATAAAACATGATCCCTTCATAGGTCAAAATCATAATCTCACACCTGGTACTTCACAACCTATTTCACAAAATATGACTACACCATCATCGGGGAAATACAAACTCTTATTCCATCCATTCACATATCATGATGTACCATTAAGAGTCCCCCCATATCTCTCATGGAATCCCTTTCATCACACACTATAAAACAACATGACTTTTTACACAGCTCATTGGCTAGAAAATTTCCCTTTTATGTCATATATAATATTCCAATGTAATAATTTTGAATTAATTCCATCCAATGAAACTAATGAAAGATCATGTCATGCTGGGAGAAGATATACCTTTGGCTCTTATGGGCTGAAGTTCGACCAAATGCTCGATGATGAGGTAATGTCACCAAAACATAAATTTAAACAACACTTCTACAATCATGATATCATTGGTGGAGTAGTTACACTCATGGGGATGAAACAACCAAGACCCATAATAAAAAACTAATAATTGTTTTAAAAGAAAACAACCCATGCTAAGATTTGAAGTGTCACAAAAACATCAAAATAAACTCCATCTGTTGAAAAACAATAGATGTGATCTCTAACCAACTTATCTATTAGTTATTCTACAACATCCCAAGAATTTTCTTATGATGAAGAACTCCCAAATGCACACATATATTATTTTCAGCCTCCTCATCATATATAGAGTAAATAAGAATTTATTCTAAGCAAACCACCTTGAACTATTATTGAAACTATAAGAACACTCTGTTCTGAAGCCCCTAAAAATTTCTAGAGAATTTTTTATAAAAATAATCAATAGAATGAAATCATAATGCCCATAATAACAATGTAAATGATTTAATAAGATATTTAAATCCTTCAACCACTACTAATGATATACGCACCAAAAACCAATATTCAATAACCAACTTATACCATTTATCTATTTGAATAAATAATCAATATGTGTTAGAGGATTTAAGTTCTTCACAATCACTAGGTTCGAGCGACAATAATCGATACAATGACACAAACATCAATAATATTAATTTAAGAAAAAATGGGTGTGCCACATGAGATGAAATCATCTGAACAAAACCGTGTTGTAGAAGGTCATCGAGATGCAATCATATGTATCACAACTAAAATGGTTCTATCCTATAAAGATACAATGATATATGAGGAACAACTATTCATATATTGATCCCAAAAATGATCTCATATTGAGGGGGTAATGCTTCAACATCCTTCATAAATACATCACGGTATCCATCCACAAAAAAGAGAAACAGTTATGTTTGAACCTTAAATAATCTTAGAATCAACTCATCCATTAAATATGACAGAGATGAAACATTCTTGTAAGCCATACAAGGATCTCCCTTACCAAAAAAACACTAAATCTCTATATCAACATCATAATGAATATCCTTCCTCTAGAAGTCATTAATGATATAATACACTAAATACAACCAATTCATGTCGATGTAAATTTCATATATCTATATCGGCAAACACCTGAAATCTCTCCATGATGGGATCCTCCAGATCACTAGCTCATTGTCTCTACATACATAAAACTATTCTTATCAACCTAAAACTTCAATATTCAATTCCAAGGACAGTAGAATATTCTCTACGTAATGTCCCATATCATGGACGAGGTAAGGTGATACAACGGCGTGTGTCACTCTTGAATAAAACATATCATGAACCCAAGTAGAAAAAAGGGTAACTCAAATGATATCTAGATCATTTTTTACTTGAAATTATAATGTATGAAGTTGAAAATAACCCACACCACAACCTCTCTGACCCCAATGATGGAAACCTCTATGGTCACGATAAACTATATTAGGATGATGAGAATCTTGAGGATATCTACTTTCTTCCCCTTCCCCTATTTTTAAATCCAAAACTGGATCCGCATGCTTTTACATGCTCATATAATACTCCCTCAATGGTGGAACCTAAAGGCGAACACATGAAACACACTGACTACTAATAAATTACATACACCCTTTCCATTGATCATCACAAATTCCATAGGAAAAATATTCATATAATACCTTTTTGTAGTTCTATGAACCACCTCCCCAAAGACCCAATAAAATGAGAAATGGTAACTACCCCTAGATGACTAAATACACTTTTGTCTTAAAAAATGAGTACCCCATACCATAGATCTCTATTATGATAAATCTTAATTATTCACCTCCCATGAGGGACCAGTTCTATAAAAAAAAATTTTAGTGCACACATTTCATGAAATCAACTCGAGATACATCTTCATCATAAATAGGGTGACCTAGAACTAGATCTCATTATTTAAAACCTCCTAGAAATACCACACCTAAACTCGAGATTTGTAAATAGATTTAAATTATATCTTAGAAGGGTCTCTAAAGGGATCCAAAAAACTGACTCAATGGATGCCACTGAAAATGGTTAATTATTTTCTGGCAGTTGACCACCTTCACATTCGAAGAAAAACACTTCTCTGAAGTTGTCTCGTAACTTCTCTGATGAGACTAAAAAATGTGCATGATCCTTAATGATCTTGAACTACCACTGCCTTACTCCTCCACATAGAATTGTTAGAGACAATGATACCAATTACTCCATCTAAACACTTATCAATATGAAAGTCATCATAACTTCCTCCAACTAGTCTTTTATTAATAAATCGTCATCAGAGCCATCATACTTCTGTAGACACTAACACTAAAATTCTTCATGTTTCCACCTCCATGTTTCATTGTGGTTGGCCTACACTATGTTTCCATATTCTGTCACATCCTAGTAAACATCTTCAGCATGAGCATGATGAAAATATAGACCATGATCCAATTCTACAAAATGGAAAAATGTATTGGAGCTCAATAACCTAAAATATGTAATATTTATCAATAATTAGTTAGTTAATTTTTATAGTTTTAGGAGCATGAATTATCCCAAGGTCTATTGATTTAAAACACATGTGTAGATTAGAAAGAAACCAGATCATTTCTAATTCCACTACCATACAACCACTATCACATCATTTAGAAGCCCCAGTAAACGTAAAGGTTCATGAATCCGATAATAGGGGGAACAAAGTATCCATTTTTCTACTTCTATCCCATGTTTACATTTCATTATTTAATTTTAGTGAAATTGTTTCCCTTCTATCCCATGCAACCTTACATGTCCCTAACTCGAACATCCAACATATACCTCAAATATGAACTACTGGTAGTACTCTTTCATGAACCACTCCCCACAACAATTTCTCAATGAGGGGAGAGATATGGGGACTACCGAATTTCCATCTCTAATATGCCTCAGGTTGGTGACTAGCATAGTGGGTATAATAATCATGCATATGAGAGAAATTACCCACAAAGAGAAACATGAGGATGATAGATATAACAATTATACAACAACAAACACCAACTCATAAATTTATGTATATATAACCCATGTGGGAATATGAGAGATACTAAAACACTAAATTAATTGAAATGAAATTATATGTAGAATAAATATAAATAAAAAAAGTTAAAGAAGCCATAAAAGATAGTGATAAACCCAGATATAGTAATATATGGCCTGATCTCTAGCCGATTACATAACACCAAAAAATTTAGATTATATATAAGTATGGAGGGTATAATAGTATACATAGTAGGATTCCCCCAATTTTGTTAATGAAAAGATAATTAATGAATGCAAGAACGGTAAAGAACAATGAAGCTAACTCCTCACATAAACAGTTATACTACGTTCCCATCCTCACATTGGCTAACTCTCCCCATGTTTCACATATAAGAGAGCATATAATATAATAATAAAATATAATGGGTACACCACTACTAGGAAAGGTGTCATAATAAGCACATAATGCATCACATAACCACACCATCACATTTAAAAAAATGTATAGTAATGAAGTAGTATTTGTGATCCAAAATATCCCGTATGACGAATAAAAATAATTGATTATTATTCCACAATCTATTACATCCCATACATGATGTATTTATCAAAAGACATTACAAATTATACAAACCATACATCCAATAAGATTTTGGACACTGTATCCTATAATAAATAATTCTGAAATAACCACAATCCATCATAGCCTTCTACAAACATATTTGGGAAAAAACCTCCATCCATACCATAACATGTAATAACAATGTGAATAGGGTATGGCTAGAGGGGGGATTCTTCCATCCATCCTCCCACCGGGATGTTTGGTAAATACTCACCTAGTGTCCATTGGGTGTTAATATACCTAACCGACATGCGTGTACTTTAAAATTTCCAGAAAATTTATTTTTCTTAAAAACTCTACAAAAAAGGAAAAACAAACCTGAATGAAAATCCAGGTTCATACACAGTAGGTTAATATTTAGTGATTTTTTTTGAAAATGATGCTTCACCCATTACCGATTCTAGAGAGAAAATTTGAAAATTTATCCATGTACTTCATTTTTTGGATTACCAAAGAAATCACTAGCTAATAATGAAATCTAGGTTATTGTTGATCGATTGATTAAATATGATTATTTCTTTCCTATTCAAGATACTCTATCTCTAGAGTAACTTTCTTGATTGTATATTAATGAGATAGTTAGTTTTTATGGAGTTCCCCCACCATTGTTTCTAATAATGATTCGAGGATTACTTATAACTTTTGGAAAGGCCATTAGAAGTAATTGGGTACTAAATTAATCATTAATAGAGATTATCATACTCAATAATATGGGAAATATGAATGAAAAATTCATACACTGTAATATATTCTACGTTCTTGCTCAATGGATTACCAAGGAAGTTGGGACCAACGATTTGTTTTGCTTATGTTTTCCTATAATAAATATTTTCATTCCAGTATACATATGGCTCCATTTGAGGCATTATATGGGAAGCGATGCCAAACTCTAGCTTTTTGGGATGATTTATGTGAAAGAAAACTAATGGGACCAAAATTGAGAAAATATATTGCAGATAAATGTCAGTTAATACAGAAACACATGAGGTCGGCTCAGAGCTGGCTGAAACGTTATGCGGATATTTGAACGAAAGAACATTCTCTCGAGGTAGGTGATCATGTCTTTCCCAATATTCCTCTATGTAAATGTATGATGTGTTTGGTAAGAAGGGGAAGCTATGTTCGAGGTTCAACTGACCTTGTGAAATCATGGAGAAATGAGGATTAGTTGCCTAAAAAGTGGATTTAGCTCCATGTTTATCCTAGGTACAATTTTTTTTCATGTTTCAATGTTGAGAAAGTATATATTGGATATATCTCATGTTTTGAGTCCAGATATAGTTCAGTTGGAACATAATCATTCTTGTGAGGAAGTAACAGTCCCGATTTTTGACAGTAGAGAGAATGTGTTTGGGAATACGGTTACTTATCTGGTTTAAATTTTGTGGAAAATCATAAGGTTGAAGAGGAAACATGGGAATCTCAAAATTCTATGAGTTATAAATAACCCAACTATATGATATGTAAATAATGTTTTGAGTATTCAATTTCGACAAGGAGATAAGGATGTACCATCCTAGGTAATTAATAAATACAAAATTATGATATTTATTATTATTTTTTAATTAAATGTTAATTTTACATTCAGTGGGATTATATGTTCGATGACGTACCAAACATGCAACAATGGGTTTCCCTAAAATCCCATGTTACGCACAAGGCTGAGTCATACTGAAAAATAATAAAATATCATTATTATTTTGAATGGAAGTTAACTCCTAGAAATTATGTTGGTGATATTGAACAAAACGTATGATATTATTATTTCACAAGTCTTTTGAAATTTATTTAAATTTATTCAATAAAATTTAGCGGATTATAATTATAGTGAATCCTTTTTAAAACATGAAATACTCTAATAATATTTAAATGACTGATTTACTGCATTTAGATGGAGAAACCTTTTTAAAATCTAGTCTGTGTCATATTTATTTGTTAAATTTGACAAAACAAACTTATTCATTAGATTTAAGAAATCAAAATTTACATTAGTAATTTTTTTTGTTTTATTTTGTTAAGGTTCATTTTTTAATTAATAGTGAACAATACTGCATTTTATGTCAAAAATGACTTTTCCTCTAATTTATTTATTTGATTACATTTTCTGTTTAATTTTTCATAATGTGTAATTAGTTTATAATTTTATCATTTAATCCAATTTTTCTTATGGAAGTAATTTCACTTTGAAATTTTACATAAACACAAGTCAATCTTTTGATTGTTTTTACTTCTTAATAACACACCTTTTGGTTTTGAAAATGGGAATTTATATTAAATTAATTTCTACAACTTTTGGGTTTTGGATTTGAAAAAATTTATTCAATGTTTTAATCTAGGGGGTCCAAATAATGAAAATAGGTAAATTTTATTTTAATACATTATGAATAGTAACTTCATTAAATATTTTATTTTCCATGGTTAAAGGTTAAATCTGTTAAATAAGGGTTCAAATAATATTATTATATTATTATATTACCCTAAAACTTTTCCTAAACCTATTGGATGAGAGATTTATGAACATGGGAATCCTTGGGTCGATTTAAGTACCCATGGAGCCACTTGTGTATGAACATGATATTTAATTACTTTTAATATAATGTTAAGGAAAATATAACCTAAAAAAGTATCTATCAATAAATCAATTTTTATATATGGCTATATAAGTGACATGTTTATATACAAATAGTCATTATAAAGATGGAAATATTTACTACATCATTTTATTTTATTTATAATTTTAGGCTTCAAATAAATAAATTTATTTAATACACAATGATGATGTGGTGATTACCTCATTAATGAATGGCATCAATAATCGAGATTATAAATATTAAAATTCATTTATAATGAAACATTTCATTCCATACATGAATTTTATAGATGAGTATGACTTTGTATATTTTTATTAATGATGGTTTTTGAAGGAATCATGTTTTTATGGTATATTTAAAAGTCATGATTTGAATTATATAGAAATTGACATAAATGAGTTTTTAAATCAATTAATATTTTATTAACTAATATAACAGTCTTAAACACATACTATTAGTCAAAATGACATATATTATGCTACAAATATCCTTAATTATACATTTTTGTTTCTCTTGCATTTTATTGTAAATATTGTAACTATATATTTTCAAAATACAAGAAGAAATGGTAAGAGTTAATTTATTTTACTTAGGGATAAAGAAAAAACAATAAGATTTGTTTTATGGAAAATGCATGTCTAAACCCCATTTTATAGTTTAATTTAGACTCGTACTCATCATATATTAGAAATATATCACATTGGTGTTAATATAGTTCAAAAATCAATGAATAAAAAAATATTGTTTCAAAACATTCTAAAAGTAACCCTCCTCCCTCTTATAAATGGACACCACCCATAACCCATTACTCATAACCCTCAATCGCATTGGATCATACTATATCTTCTCTAATAATCTACCAAAATACATATATTCCACTTATAATCCTTCCCCTAGGAATAATTTAAATCAAGAAAGCCCTTTGTCTCAAATAAAATTATATAACCTGATTTGAGGTAACATATACCCTCATATTCTATCCATTTATTTTTTTTCTTATCCACTCTTTCTTCTCTTATTATTACTTGTTTATATTGAAACACCAATATCCTAAAATTAAAATATTTTTGTAATGAGAAGTATTTTAACTATACTTACACAGACCTCCATCTAAAGGATACTATCAAACTTTTTCGGTGGACGGTGAACTACTGCCTCACGAAACGATGATTGTTCAATTATCTCCTACCACCTCTCATGGTGGCCGTTATGAAGGAACAATATTTATATATTATATATATAATGATTATATTTCTTTATTATTTAATAATTTTTAGTTACAACATACCTTTATTATTTTAATGATGTGTACACATGATAATTTTATTTGAGGAAGTGTGGACAACCACCCCCTCAATGTTATATGACACATTCATTCCATACATGAACAGAATAATGTTTGGGATTAATGATATTTTGTGAAATGTATATAATATGATAATATACTAGATTTATAATATACTTATGTATCTTTTCAACTTTCAATTTTTAAAATATTAAATAGAAATCAATGTAGCGTTCATGTGTACGTATGACTTACCGTCTCCATGAACGGTGCATTTACATTCATATATCCATATGTTATGGAGAATTATAAATAAATATACACCATATATATATGATATATATATATATATGTGAGTAATATTCTGGATAGAATTGAATTTTAATCACATGGAAAATTTGTAATTATAACAAATTCATTTTTGACTCACGTATCAAAATTCGACAAAATGATTGACATGAACATAATTAATTATGTAATTATTTTAATGTGTTAAATAGTGATATAAAAGGAATAATTAACATGAAAAATATTATGAATCATGTGAATATTAACTTATTTATATTATTCAAAAAAATTAGAACAAAAGAGTCAAGTCAGACATGAGGTATGGTACTTCATCTCAATCACCTTTAATTGGGGAATGCTAGGATTACATACAACTCCGTCTTCCACACAATGTAGAATAAACCCCTTTAACATTTAATTTATTTCAAAGGGAATATTTTTTTTGAAAAGTGTTTTACTATGTGGTAAAGAGAATGTTTTTTAATGTACGTGGTGATAATGAACTTTCTATGGCCATGATCATTATTTGATATGTGGATTCCTTAACAAGTTGTGTTGTTTTTAAATAGAAAATAAATACCATATAACATTTTTTACATATTAATGGTATTTATAATTTTTAAAAATGTTGATTTACTATTTCATTATGTTGAAATTATTTCTTATGACTGAAAATGAAATTTTATGTTTGAAATGTTGATATTTGAAATCTTGTATGAGTGATGATTATATAATGGTACTTAGATATTTGATAGGTGGTTATGTGATAAACCAAATGACAGTTGATTCAGGATAAACCAAGGATTTGGGGTTATGTTATAACCTCCAATCTAATGGGTATGTATGTCATCTATATGTCTATTACACTTGTAAGAATAATTTGTGGATGTCGACTATATTATAATTCCATTTAAGTATGATTATTTCCCAAGTTAACCTTTTATATGTTATATGTAATTTATATGGGGTTTATGGTAATTTTTTGGTTACAAAAGGGCCATAAATGAGAATTTATTCAGTAAATAGTATTTACTACAACATAATGTTGAAAATTATTTCTTGTGATACATTATTCAGGGTTTACATGTTATTTTGAAAAACAAATAGTTTTCATTTTTTGTGTATCCCATACTGAGCATTTAATGATAATCCCATATTTTTAAATATTTTTATAGGATTTAAAAGTGAATAGAGTCAAGGATGGGATGAAGGAAAATTTTTGGTGTTTATGCATTAAACAAAACCATGTTATTTTTATAGTTTTAGTTTTATGAGTGAAAATGGATTGTGAGTAAAAGTTTCTATGTTTTAATAATAATTTTGTGGTGTATATGTTATGACATAATTCTCTAAAGATCTAATCCTGAAAATATCCTCATTGTGATATATTAACATCACTTTTTTTTGTGAAATTTTTAAGGCTGGGGCCTTATAAATTATATAATTAAAAAAATGAAATGGTACTTTTGATTTAAAATTCCACATTTTTAAGTATTAATTAAAATATGAATTTCATAAAATAAGTACCAACTTATAAACCACAGTAAATAATAATGTCCCACTTCTAAAGAATAATTTTATTATGTCATATATCCTATTTAAAATTTTCAAAAACATGATTTAAAGAAGGTTCTCCATTAATAGGCAGTAAAACTGTATTTTTTAAAAAATAATTCTTTTATCTGAAAAAAAAAAAATTCATCTTAAATCATCTTCTAGAAAATATATATAATATCAATGATAATGTTATATAAAATTCAAAATGGGGTTAAAAGTATTCATAATGGCATGTTTATATCCCATTAAATAATTATATTATAATAATATATCATTTTTTAGTGAAACTCAGTATTTTGTAAAATGAATGATATTGATAATGGTCAGTCATGGGTTTAATACATTCCAAGACAATGTTGTTTTTAGTGAAAAAATACTTTGGTTTTGTGTATAACATAACACAAAAATAGTTATTTTATAGATTGAAAAAAATCTATACTGTGTGTTGTGTGAAATTAATTCTATAAAAATAACATGAAATTGTGTATAACATAGGTCATGAAAAGTGTTGCGTATACTTCAAGCTAATAGGGTGATATGTATAGAGAAAACCAATATTGGTGTAGTGTACAACACAAGACATCCAAGAAATTAAAATTAATATATTTCATAAAATCTTGAGGTTTTATAGGAGCTCCCATATTATACATATGTATGACAAGGAAATATTTTGTGGGCAATGGGGGTCATTCCAGGGAGTTATTATGATGTAATATCTCGGTTATATGGTGTCATCTTACAGAACCATGGGTGAAGTTTTTGTTATTTTTTCCATGAAGTTGGAATATATATATTTATTTTTTTAAAATAAAATATATTTATATTTTCTAGGTTTTAGATAATTATAGGGGTTTTTAATGACCCATATAAGGATGGTAATTATTTTTTAGGGCATTAATTGTATTCATTAGAGTGTTTAGGTGGTTTTTATTTTTAGAAAAACTAATCAACTGTTTTTTATTCACCCACGATGTGTTAATCCTTTTGTAAACTGGAATAATATGATTACTGTAGAGAACATATCTTTGGGATATGCCATGTAGAGTGTCTCATGGTGTGGTTTAGGGAATGGAAAAATAACCTATTTTAGAGAACATGGTATTTTATTATACACAACAAAAGATATTATGTTTTAAAGAGTCTAAGATTACATAGTGTATATGGAATTAACTTGATTAGTATACATGGATAACTAATCTATGGGTGAGACATGATATATGTGTTTGATGTATAGTCTATGGTCATGTTTTGTGCATGCTAGGATGGGTTGATGTATATTACTAGGTACCTAATGTATGGTATCAACTGTTTAATAGGTAATCATATCAAGTACCTTGTGGAGTACATTCTTGTTTGGCATGTGTATATGGGTAGGAATTATTTTTGTTGAAAAAAGTCATCTCCATGAGTTAAATACAATGACCACCCTATCATTATGTGTTTTTCTTGTTTTATAACCATGGTGTCTAAACCTAATCAATGAGTTGTTCATTTTCATTGTTTTTTATTTTAGGTTGAGATGATGGAATCATATCTATGTGATGAGGAAATTTGGATGGTTATTTTTATTGAGAGATATTTAGAGGGAGTATTTTTTATGATCTTTGGAATTTTAAATACATATATGGGTTGTGTTGTGATTTTTTAACCTCAAGTAAGGGTAGTGAGATTATTTCTTCTTTTATAATTATGATGGTAGGTTGATTTTTTAGGGATCTATTTGGATGGATTTTAGAAGGTTGGATCAAGTGCGTTCATGGAGGTGTTTTTCTAATGTATCTAACATTGTTTGGCTTGTTCGGATCGTTGGAAGTGGTTTCTAGAGGATTTCAGATACAATATAGGAGGATCATATTTTTTGGATCCTTTTGCCTATGTTGACATCATTGGATAGCAGTTACAATATATTGTTGTAGAGATTTGTTTGATTGGATTGTGAATTGGGTGATCCTTATTATATATTCCATCTTTGAAGAGGTTTAATGAACTCTTCTAGGTGATAAATGATGTGAGGATCCAACTATGTTTGTGTTTTGGTATTTGAGTACATATGTTTGGGGTTTCTAAACTAGAACCCAAAATGAACTGTAAACACAATGGGTTTTATATGACGGTTACATTTTCTAGAATTCATCTAATACCTAATATGTTATCAATTTATTATTATTTTATGATAATTTATTTCCAAGGATTATTGGAAATTAGATAGTAGGAAAATAAATGTTGTGATTGCATGAGATTATAAAGAATAATCCATTCACATGGATGATACCCTAAAAGTCAATGAAGGTTTGTGATCTACAATTATAGTATATTTTGGGTGTATTTCTAGCACATGTAGCATACAATGATATGGACGAAGAGGATTGGATGACTAGTGGTGGATGTTTTAATCTATTATCAATGTTTTTGTTCCCATGAATACTGTAAATCCTGGGATTGTAGGTATTTCTCGTATAATTTCATACCATTTTGAACCCCTGGATGTTGGGATTCAAATAGAGATACCTGTTGACCATTAATAATTCCCATTATTACATGGATTCCAATGACCATTTTAGAATATGTGATGAAATACATACCAGAGAACATATGCTCAATATAATGAGTGATAATATTGGATCCCATCGATCAATGTACGGGGCACCCTTTAGTTTAGGGTGGATGCCATGTATATGGTATGGTTGTGGAGTCACTTGTGATTGAATTTATAATACATTGATCATGGTATCCTAGGTTCGTATTCCCTCTTATTACCAAGGTCTCCAATGAATATTTCATTTCTAGATATATAATACTTCCCACTTCATCCCCCTCTTATGAACCATAAATGATCCTAACATTGAGAATTCATTGGTACTATTGTAGGTTTCAGAATAAGGGATTAAGGATGATGGATGTGTGGGGTTGAACAAGGGTCTGATAATCATATTAATGGTGTTTTTATTATATGATATCTAGGGAATGTATAAAGGTTCCCCTAATTATATTCTCATATACAAAGACACGATGGAACTAGATGAAAGAAATTATGGTAAATTGAGGAAGTGGTCCTGACGACAGATGATGGTAATCAGGTGTGGCCCTTGTTATATTTATAGATACATGTGTTAGATTTAATTTTTTTATTTGAATGGTATTTTTGATGTACCTAGAGACATTCATGCATTGGTCAAAGTATGTATGGTCGACCAGGTTCTAAACCTAGATTAATGAGAACATATGGTTTAAGGATAGGGCTTGGTACACATAGGTGGTGGTAAATTCATTAGAGTTTTATTTATATATAAATTTTAGTTACATATAAATTAAGATAGACATATTTGACGATCATGTTATCAATAGAAGATCATATGTCAATAGTTTGGGGTTTCTTTATGATTATATAGACTCGATTTTGTTAATGAATGATGTTGAATAATCAATAGGATATAAACTTGTGGCCACATGGATTAGGGATCACATATCTTTATAGTTGATAGCATTTTGGAGGTAGTATATCTATGAGGTAAAAAGGATCCTTGTACCTTAATTTGTATGTTTGTTTTATTTTTCATATGTGGTTTTCCTAGTGCGAGACCAAATGATGTGTATAACAGACGATTAATTTTATATGTATAATTTCATTACATTTTAGAATTATATGATTATTTATTCATTAAAAAACCAGTAATATATATGATTTTTGGTTATTTTATTGTTACTATTAAATTTTATACAGGGGTTATAGTCTCCCTAGAGAAAATATTTAAGCCCTATTTGTTAGTCTCCAGCCTCAGGTGTACAAGGTTTTTCCCCTGAGGTCATATAGTGGTCTTTTATAGTCATAGTATAAAGTGACCCAGGTTGGGGTTTTAAAAAATCTCTTGATAGTTGATTATATTTTTGAAATTATTTATTATTTAGTATCCACAATATAGGACTATGTTGGAGCATGTGACAGATACTAGAATAGTGCATCATGAACAACATCACTAGTAGGAATTCATGGTTTTTAGGGGTTTGTTCTTTTTATTCTAGGTAATTGATGTTACAATTTCATATATATATATTTTATCTTGAGTGATTTGCCTAGTTTTGTACGTATTATTTATTCTCTATTATGGTTTTTTGGCTCTTGGTCCACTAGAAATAGACCGGTTATGGGTTTAACTCATGAAACGATATATAAAGAGAAATTATATGTATTATTTTAATAATGTTTGGATACATATAAAATGTAGGGAGTATTTAGTTAGATTCTATCCACTGATGTGTGTTTAAATAATTAATGTTCCAAGAACATCACATATAATATTTTCTCAAATAGGTACATGGTGGCATTCTTTTTATGTGGATATAATTTTATATGTATTTTGAGTTGATGGTAGGTTTTGTGGATCTACGATGTAATGTTTTTCAATAATGGTGGAATGATACCTAGGTGTATGTGATGTAAGGTGGCCCTATTCAGTCAATGAGGGAAAATGTACCATAATGGAGACCTTTAATGGGATAAAATTACTCAAGTACAATTTATTAATGTTCCAGGGACAAATTCTATAGTGTTTTCCCATATAGTTTTGAATATATCTCTTCATAATTAAATATTTAGAGTGTATTAAATTGATATAGATCATTAATGTATTTTTGTTGGTTTAGTGAGTATTTCAATGTTACATGTCCAAATTCTCATTTATTTAATGTTAATGTATCTACCTATACAGTGTTTTTGCATATTATTATGAATGGAATTGTATCTAACTTGTCCCCTTGATTATGGTCCCCTGATACATATTCCATAGTCTGATGTCATTTTACATGGTATTTATTATAGAAGATAACAATATATTAAATAGGGTAGTACAATAGATGGATGATTGAAGGTAATCCATTCCCTTCGGGCTGTTCGATTGTTATGTGATGGATATTGTAAATGAAAATTCCTAAATATGGGTGTTTTAGTTTATTGGAGGCTGATGGATGTGGCTTTCCTTGGGTTTGGACTTATAAGAGACATATCCTCTGAGATATTTTAGTGAAATAGGGACATAGATATGTGACTCCATGTTTAGTTAGATGGAGATCAGGTCATGTTTGAGGGAAAATCAAGATTGGGGCTGGTCAATATTTTTTTGTTACTTTGAGCCTGACAGTATGGGTGTATTCTAGATTATGATATTGATTAATGGGAGTTGTAATTGATTTTATCTTATATGAAAGGTTATTACTTTTTTCTTTAGGAGATAGACACATTGGGTACTGGATCCTTGGGATGTAAGGCACTAGGTGTATCATAATATTGAGATTAGATTCAAATGGGTATGACCATTGGAATTTTTAACCAAATCGACTCTAGAGGAATATTGGCGGAATATTATATACATTGGTATAAAATTTTAATTTTTATTGGATCCACTTAAGATTTAATGTGTAGTGATTCCATCAATTGATGCCTATGGAATTGGGATGTTTCCCCCTTAACAATTGACTATGATAGGGTCATGAACACTAGTGAAGTGATTGATATTGACTAGATGAGTTTGTGGTGCTCAATATTTTTTGAACTGATATGTGTGAGGAGCATTGGTAGAGGTTATCTTATGATAGCCTATGATCTTGGTTCAAGCTTTGAATGTGTATGGGTGAATATGAGAGGTAACTTAATAATCACACTACCATGGGGAGGACAGTGGTAGTTGGTGTGGATTTCTAAAAAAATCCTTATTTCATGAAGGCATGAACATGTGGGTTATATGTATAGTCTGTTACACCATGTTGAGATCCATATTTCTTATTATATAAATGAGGAAAACATAATTTATGTATCTATAGTGGACATGTCGTGATCAGTACTCAAGGAACAATGTAAGTATGAATTATGATATGGAAAGCATTACGATAGGGAGTTGACTATAGGAAATTGGTGGATCTAATACTCATTTTAAATGATTTTGTTAGGAAGGAGGTTTCCATTTATGGTGATATGGAAATAGATTTTTTATGTTTCAATGATTTCAATCTGGTCTTAGTGATTTGAAAATGTTTTCTAATTTCATCTAGTGATAGATTGATCATGGTTTGAGGATAATAATTTTGGTATCAGGGTGATGATAATGAATATCCAATAGTGTAGAGCATTAAATATGTCAAGGGTTAATTTATCTAAAATTTAGAGGGATGTGAACATTGGGGATTCGACCAAGGGATGGTCGAGATATCATTTATTGGGTAATTCATATAGGGAAATATTTTAATTAGTTATCCACTAATACATCTCATGGATAAAATTTTATAACATCTTGAGTTTGTAATAATTTGTAATGATACTTGTTATGATGTACATCATAAATTTTAATTTTTGGTATTGGGTGATTGTGATGGGTAATATGGTCATTTTCTCCATATAAATGATCATAGATATTTTTTTGACCAAATAATAAGTACCATTGTTCTTTAGCAATGGGTTTGAGTTAGGTGTAAATATAAGTCGTTTGGATTCTATAATAATATTTATGTTTTAATTATTAAAATTTAATTTTATTCACATTTATTAATTCAATGGAATATTTTATGTAGAGTTTTATATAGATATTTTTTCTTTATGGTTGAGTCTATAATAAGGATTTATCTCATGGTTATCCATAAACTCGCCCTGAGAATTGTGGCCAACATCAGTTAGGTTTTTCGTCCATTTCATTTTTGATATGATCCTCCCCATTGATTATCACACACCCTTGATAGAGTATTCCCCTTAGTCTTTTTATCTGGGATATATTGGGTGATATTGAGGATACATATCAGATCGTCGTGATACTTGTGGTGATAGATCGAGGTTCGATGGAAATATATGAAAATCGTGGATCATATCTTCGGTGATCTTCACCAGAAGGTAGGCTCATTATTATTTTAACATGAAAAATTATTATATATTCATAGTTTTTATGTAATAAATATCTATATATGTATTTAAGAAAAATAAATGGATTATATGTCCTTTTTTGTGTTGAACCAGGGCTTTGGGTTGTTTTCATGGTATCCAATTCTAGAAAACATGGTCACCTTGCTTATGTAACTAAGATTCCCACTATGTGTCATTTATTTAAGAAGAGGTATGAAAAAGATAACATGTATTTTTTTTAGTCATGCAGTATAGGGTGGCTCGAGACATGATCGATGGTTTAGTTAGGCACCCCAAATGGGTGCCAATGGACTTATAATATAGATGGCTACAACCCATGTGTAGTACATTATTTATGATAATTTATGGTACTTTTCATGACCTTGTGATGGTTATGTGTACATGTACCCCATGCATAAGACACACAATGTATGTATAATGCAAAGAATGTGTACATGTGTGGTACATGATGTGTAAGAATGAGGTTCATGAGTAGGATCCCTGTTTAGGGAACATATCGTGTTCTAGGGATGAACACCATATACATTAGGGAATCCAGATCTGTATTTTTAGGATAAATGTACATGAATGATTTTAGAAGGAACATTTCATGTACATGAGGTCTACAAAATATACTTCCTCCATAGATGTGCTTAGACAATTTTATCAACCTTGCATTATAAATGGACATTATAGTTTTATATTACAAGTTTCATTCTAATAGATTGTTATAGTGAAAGTTTTTCAAAAAATAAATGGTAATAAAGCTAGTGTTATATTATTTTTTAACTCGAGATAAAGGATGACCATTTTGTATTGGATTGAAAACCCTCATGTGAATGTTTTTTGAGTTTGGAGACATGGGAGATAGTTGTGAGATGATTATGCACCTTGTATTGAGGATTGTAGCTATGTGCATTAGAGTTTCATTTTGAATGGATTCTGAAAAGTGGTATTAAGTAGCTCCATGAAGGATTTTTCTTCGTGTTTATTACTCAAGGATTATTATGATTAGATCCTTATATCTAGTTGAATGAGAATTTAGGATCTTGTGTTAAATGATCATAATTTTTAGACCATAACAATTGAGTTAACATGATGAACTTGTATGGAATCCCACCATTTTATTACATAACTTTTCAATACATTTTACAAACAGAAGATATCTAAAGTCTAGTGTCTTAGAAATAGAGAATAGAAAACATGAAAAGATAAGATATTCTTATAATAAACACTTATGTATTCGTCAAAGGATAATTCTATTTATAATTAATACATCTCATAACCTAGAATCATATATCAATGGAAAGGGTGGGAAGAAGGCCATGTAATGAAAACAAGTGAAATATTTTACATGTGATCTGGAGCGATATCAAAAATAAAATGTGTAATATCCTAATGGAATAATAAATTGGCACATCATAGTAATATTAACATGAACCATAAAAACAATGTGGCTACAACATTTAATTTAGATATTTGTGAACATTTCACCGTTTTCTATCCCCAAGTATTAGTAAAAATTACCAAGGTTTACTCAATAAGGTATCATAAAACATTTCATCTATAGTGATTAAATTCATTACCCAATGCATTAGAGAGATATTAGCATGAAACCTTAATATGTAATTATTTTATTGTGATCCACGCATATCATTAACACACATATCATATATATCCCAAAAAGAATAAAAGCAGTGGGTTTCATTTCAAAATCATTAAGTCTTAAAAATGCTTAAAAACATGATCGTTATGTCATTTATAACCCATGGAAAAGGAATGAGGGTTTATGTAAATCAATTCCAGAGTCAAATATGTCATTTTTATGTCTTTATTAATACCCCTACAAACGAAAGAGGTTTTTCTATCCATAATATAAAATAATTTCTGGAGAAAATAGAGTGATATTTTCAGATGAAATTGTATGCATCATAACATCGATATAACAAGGTTTTAAAAAACATTAAAAAGATAGGGAACAAGGGTAAACCACTCATAAATAACTCATAATAAACTATGTCTAAAGTATAAAATTAAAATAAGATCATGGTATGGATTTTTTTAATGACATACATTATTAAAAATAAACTTGAATGAAAAGAGAAGATGCAAATTCTATTTCGAAAATTCAGCAGCCTAACAACATCAAATAAAATTTCAGAAAATCAGATGATGAGAGTGAAAAAATTATCTCATCAATTGGACATGAAATGGGTAGTAATGTGGATATTGAATAAAAACCACCATAAAATAAAATGGAAACTGGAAGACGTAACATAAAGGAAGTTATGGCTAAAATAGGAGGGTGAATGGTTCCCTTACCGGGAAGAGTAACTCCAAAAAATCAATGGCGTGGCCTTGGGGGATTGAGAGAACCATATAGGGACTTCATGGGAGGTAAAAGAAAAATATATTCATTAAGGATTATTAATGAATTAATGGATTGAATGAATGGGTTGGTCCTTATAAGAAATGTGGGGGAATATTTTATTAATTTCCAATGGACACCTCAATAGTGGTGTTCACAAAATAATGGGCCTGCCCATGGTATTTTTCTATGTTATTGGATATATGGTACACATCATAAAATATTATACTATAAAAATTTACAGAATTATTACATCATTATTATGTCATATATGATGTTATTAAGCACAGCGAAACTCAAAACTGTATTTTTAATATTCTCTAAAATTTCAACTATTTTAGAAAAATCCAAAAAATACACCCTAAGAATTTTTCGACATATAATTTAGAAAAGTGAACTCCATTTTATAAATATTAATTTAATTATAAATTTTATTGAAAAAATAAAATACTAATACTTTATTAATAATTTCTAAAACATTTATTTACTTATACTATGATATAATTATAGCACATTACCACTTACGATGAAAAAAACATATGTATACCTCCTTAGGTTATATTACTATTCCATTGGTAAAATTATCTTTAAGAAGGATAAAATTACTATTCTGAAAGGTAATGTTACTATTTACCAAAAAATTATTTTGATTTAATTTAGCCACATTTTTCACACTAATTACAACCATGTATGTCTGATTTTTGAAAGTCATTTCACAGAAAAAGTAATTTAATAATAATAATTTATACATTGTTCATCAAATAATATTATTAATCAAATAAAATTAATCAAAAAACACTATTCATAAACCACTATTCATCAAATTTTAACTTAGAAAATTTTAAAATTTCATCATGGTTAATTTATTCATTTGAAATTCAAAATTGATGTTTATTTAACCATAATAGTACCCTATGTATGAGAAATATTTGAAATGTACAATTTTAACATATAAAATCAAATAATCAAATTTGACATAATTAATCATATAATTTTTAAAGAAATGTTATTCCAAAAATAGGAATGATTAAATAACAACTTTATTTATACTAGGGGATTACACAATGTATATATGGCCTCATTAGATATCCCCATATAACACCTTCATAGGACCTAAGATTAAGGTGAAAAATAGTGATAGAATCCTGGTGCGACTCTGACAACATTGCCTGAGTGGTGATTTATATCAATTTGTTCTTACTCGTAGGTTATTTCATTCATGCTTCACATGTTCATGCTCGACTTGGGCTTGGTTCAGAGAAATGCCTAGTGACGAAACCTCCTTCCCATGCTCTGACCGATGGGATTCATATGTCCCAAGTCTACTGATTGAGTCCAAAAACCTCTCTATATTTTTTAATTAACCATAATAACTTGTATTTATAAACAATAATAATAACATTTAGATTATTGTTTCCAATGTTCATATTGAATGACGGTCATATAACAATAAAAAACAAACTGTCTCGTTTAAATTATTCGCACTTCATTAATTAATGGATATAGTTTTGTTGAGTATAAAATAAAATAACACACAAATTTAGGAAACAAAATTTATTCAAAATTTCAGATCATTACATTCTTCCCCATTATGAAATTTGACATTCGAAATTTTAACTTATACCCACATAAGAGAAAATATGTGGGTACTTCTACCTCATAGACTCTTTTGGTTCCCATGTGGATTCTTCACATTTTTGGTTTCACCACAAATCCAAAACAAGGTGGGTAGTCTGGTTGCATAGGACCATGTCTCTACGATCCAATATCTTCCCTTGATTCTCATCATAAGATAGATCATGTTCTAGTTTTACCACCTCTGGATTTAGTACATGTGAAGGGTCAGGTATTTACTACTTCAATATGGATACATAGAAGAGATCACGAACTTCTGAAAGATGGGGAAGAACTTCTTTTTGATAGGCCACTGCTCTTATGTGGTCATGGATTTCATAGGGGAAAATGTACCTAGGGATGCACTTCCCTTTCTTACCAAACCTCATGACTATCTTCCAATGTGAAATTCAAAGAAATAATTTATCACCATCATCAAACACCATGTCCCTTTGATGTTTGTTGGCATAGCTCTATTTGTGACTCTGAGAATTCATAATTTGTTGCTAGATGGCATTGAATTTTTCTATCATCTCTTGCACAAGTTCAGGCTCAAGTAGATTTATCTCACTAACTTCATCCTAAAATTAAGAGTTCCACATCTTATATAATATAGATCTTCAAAGGGTTCCATTTTAATGCTCGAGTGGAAGTTTTGGTTGTAAGAGAACTCAACTAAATGGAGATGTTGATCACATCAACCATTAAATTCCATTTATCATTTTCCCAACATTTCATAAAGTGTTTGAATAGTCATTTTATATAGGCCATTAGTTTGGGGGTGATACGAAGTACTAAAATTTAATTTAGTGCTCATAGATTGTTGAATACTTCCCCAGAATTTTTATGGGAACCTTGGATCAAGATCAGAGGCGATAAAAAGTGGAAATCCATGCAACCTTACCACTTACATCATGTAAATCTTTGCACGTTGATCAATAGATAAATATTTTCAAATATAGATTAAATAAGAGATTGTGGTTGGATGGTCCACAATAACCCATATCACATTTTTTCCTTTGGAATTTCTTGGGAGACTAGTGAAAAATTCCATTGTGATATTGTCCCACTTTCATGCTGGTATGGGAAGAAGTTGCAATACCCATTTAGGAAGTTATAGCTCTGCCTTAACTTTCTAATATACCAACCACTGTTATGTGTAGTCAGCAATATCCATTTCCATATTTTCCCTCCAAAAAGGATCATGAAGGTCCGTAAACATTTTCATGATTCTCAGTTGTATAGAAAAAGTAAATCTATGAGCTTCATCCATAATCTCCTTCTTTATTTCCATAATAGATGGAAGACATAGTCTTGAATGAAATATCCACACACCTTCTTGATCAAAATTGATCTCAGGAAACATCCAATCCGTCAATGCCTCAACTTATTCTGTAACAAAGGATCTTGTTTCAGACTTTCTTGATCTTGCCTAGTAAGAAAGGTTGAGAAATCATTTTGGTTAGGGTTGATGATGTCACTTCCCTTATAATTCCCATATCCATAATTACTAGGTCATTGAAAAAAATTATCTCTTGGAATCCTCATCATGGACCGAAAAACTCGGCCTTTCATGCTTAAAGCATCAGCAACATTGTTTGATATTTCAATATGATAATGAATTGAACAATCACTGTCTTTTAGAAGTTCCAACAATCTCATTGGTCTCATGTTCAATTCTGTTTGTGTGAAAATATACTTCAAAATTTGATGGTCTATGTATATATCACATTTATCCCCATTATAATTGTACATCCACATCATTATAGAAAAAAACGTTTGCATCTAGTTTCAGATCATGCGTAGGATATTTCAACTCATGAGTCCTCAACAATCGAGATTCATATCAAAAGACATTACCATTTTTCATGAGGGTGAAGCCAATCACTTTTATAGTTTCATCTCTAAAAATAACTAATCCTTTACAACAAGAGGGTAGAGTTAATATGGGTGCAGTAACCAATATCATCTTCAACTCTTGGAAACATTCCTCTCACTCCTTTTTCCAAAAGAACATGACTCCTTTTCATGTTAAATAGTTTAATAGATTAGTAATTCGTGAAATGATTTTCACAAACCTCTAATAATATCTTTCTAATCCATGGAAACTATGAATCTCAGTTATTATTGTAGGATGAGGCCACTCCTCTATAACCTTTGTCTTTATTGGGTCAACTATGATTCATGCATAGGTTACAATGTTTCCAATTAAAGAAAATTGTTGTATCCAAAATTCACATTTTCTAAACATTCCAAAAAACTGTCCTTCCGTAGAGTTTTCAAAAACCCTTAGATGATCCTCATGCTCCTCAAAAATTTGGAAATATATAAGAATATCACCAATAAAAACTACCAAAATGATATCAAGGTAGTCCTTAAATAATAAATTCAACAAATCCATAAAAATATAAGGTTTACTTGTTCATCCAAAGGGCACAACAACAAACTCATAATGCCCTTATCTTGATCAAATGGCAGTTTTGGAATTATCTTCTATCTTCACCCGTAATTAATGATAACCAGAACAAAGATCAGTCTTAAAAATAATTTACCCCCAATAATTTGGTCAAATAAGTCATCAATACTTTGAAGAGGGGATTTTTTTCTTCCCTGTTATCCCGTTCAGTTCTCTCTAATCAATACATAGCCACATTAATCAATCATTCTTATTCACAAAGAAAATAGGCCCTCCCCAAGGACATACACTCAGTTATATAAACCCCATCTTCAAAAGATAATGGAGTCATTTTTTTAATTAATCTAGCTCAAATTTTTCTATCCAATATGCGGTATTTGATATCAGATTTGATCTAGGTACGATTTCAACGGAAAACACTACCTCTATTTCTGGGGTGGTCTGGGTAACTCCTCAAGAAACACATCAATGTATTCTAGGACGATGGGTACATTTTCTATCCTTATAATCTCATTTGATTCTACATTTCCACTGATCAAATACTTGAAGAATGATATAGGATATTCTTTTAGACCATGATCAGGTTGAGATATATATCCCTAGAAGATAACTGTAGATTTTCCATTCATGACCACTGATATTTCCTTACTTATACATGTTATCTTAGAATTATACTTTGAGAACCA
This sequence comes from Viscum album, assembly GCA_963277665.1. Classification (NCBI taxonomy): domain Eukaryota; kingdom Viridiplantae; phylum Streptophyta; class Magnoliopsida; order Santalales; family Viscaceae; genus Viscum; species Viscum album. The sequence goes on along the minus strand of OY728119.1, from coordinate 1,781,502,813 downwards.
ATCTATCACTATTATAATGTCAAATTCCAGCATGGGAATGAATACTAGATTTTTTATTTGAATTTTGTCCATAAGGAAAGTACTAGTGTTTCTAAACACTGATGTTGTTTGGATAATCCCACCACGAGTCTTTACTGATAACTCTACTTTTAGAAAATCAGGCGTTGATTAAAAATTCTTTGCAAACATAGAGGAAATAAAGGAATGTGTAGAACAAGAATCAATCAATTTACTTGTACGCCGTTAGAGAACAATAAGAGTACATACCACCACATCATTCAGGGAATCTACATTAGCATCTGTGATAACAGATGCATGAATTTGTTCCCCTTTTCCTTTGTGGTGGTTGATTGTATTTCCTGTCCAATGCCCTTGGATTTGGACACTAATTGGAAATGTTCTGAAGTTTCCCACACAAATAACCCTGGAAATCATGTAGTTCCTACAACATCATCCTTTTTCCGTTAGTTTTTGGGAGTTGTGGGTTCACCGCACTATGAATATTCAATTTGATATGGCCATATCTGACACACATGTAGCACTTCCCACTCATAAGCAGGCAGTTACTTTAATTCCTCTTCCCACATTTGTTAAACACAGGATGTTTCACTTGCATGCCTCCTCTTTAATGATAAATGTTCCTACATATTATGGGATCCATTAATCTATTCTTGTCATTTTATTTTTAAGACCACTATGTCTTAATGAGCTCCACTTCTACTTTCATCGCACTACACACAATAACGTCATAGATATCATAGACACAGTACGCTATATTCATCTGAAGATGAGGTCTTAGTCCACTGATGATTCTATCCACCTTTTAATTTGGATTGATGATGAGGCGTGAGGTATAATGAGAAAGACTGGGGATGTTCATCTCATAGCTTCCAACATATTTATTCTCCTTCTGATTTAGCTCGAAAAATTCTTTCTCCATTTCTATTCTTATTGAATGGGGAAAATACTTAGTGAAGAATATACATATGAACTATTCCCACACTACAGCTTCAACCACCACTCTTGGACTCTTATTTTGAACTAGCTCCCACCACTGATCAACTTCTCCCTCTAAGCAGTATATAGCCAGGGTGGCCTTCTCTTATTCCGAATAGTGGAGCATAGAAAAGATCTTCTTGACAGAGTTGATCCACTATTCAGTAATCAAGGGGTCTATAGATCCAATGAATATTTATGGTTATTGACACATAAAGTATTCAATATAATTTTGTTCCCTTTAATTAATATTAGTCTCTTATCTTGATTCGATTTATTTCCCAAAACATGAGTCTGTTGGTTCATCATTCTCATGAATGCTTCAATTACCACTTCCACCGGAGGGTCGTCAGGTCATGGTCTACAGTGGTCACAAATTGAATGTCTCCTCCTATTGAACTCCATTTTCTAAAATAATAAAACTATATTTAGAAGATTATATAATTTATGGATATTTAAACAATTGAAGATTTTATTTCATAAAACAACATTCTTAAACAAGTTCATTTATTTATAAATTTTTGTAATCATTTATAAAATTCTTGTGATTAACCCAAAATATCCCTCGGGACTGTCAAACTAGGAGTGTAACAAGGCCCTTCGTCATGTACCAGGATACCCCTGGTCAAACCCAAAACATCTTGTTGTATTTTTCACAATGTCGAACATTTGTTCCAGTGCCACATCCACTTGTTCGTATCTAAAGAGGGATTTATTTTTTCACAAACTACTTACTTAATATTTTACAAAAATACCATATAGTTTTTATATATTTTAACTATTATATATTTTTATTGATAATTTTTTCTTTTCCCAATTCTCATTAATAACTATTATATCCTTAAATACTGACTATGGTATCCCACCATTTTATTACATAACTTTTTATTACAATTTTCAAATAGAAGATCTTTAATGTCTACTGTCTTGGAAATCAGCAACAAAAACATGAAAATAGAAATCATTATTCTAATCCAATTTTAAGGTTTCATAAAAGGATCGTACTATGTAAAATTACTACATCTCATTATCTGGAGACATACATCAAAGGAATGGGTGAGTATTAGTCCCAATAAGGAAAACCAGTGAAACTGTTTACTTGTGATCTTGAGCGATATCAAAAATAACAAGAGGGATACTGTAATGGAATGATAAATATGAATATCATAGAAACAATAACATTAAATATAACATGAAATCATGCCTACAACATTTAATTTATAAATTCATGGACATACCAACATGGTCCATCCTCAAGGTGTCATAAAAATTACAAAGGTTATTTGACAAGATATCATAAAACTTTTCATCTCTAGAGATTAAATTATTTACCCAATGTATTAGAGTGATATAGAATCTCACCCTCAATATGTCTCTATTTTCATGTGAGCCATAGAGATCATAATAAAAAAATTTATAAGTACCCCAAAAAAATAAAACAAATGGGTTTTATTTCAAAATCATCACGTTTTAAAAATGCTTAGATACATGACCATTATTCCATTTATAACCCCTGGAAATGCAAAAAGGGATTCATGTATGTCAATTAAAAAATTAATTATATCCGTCTTATTTCTTTAGGAATATACCTATAATCTAAATAGGTTTGGGTATTAATAAAATAAATGATTTTCTTGAGAATAGAGAGAGAGAGAGAGATTTTGCAAAAAAACAATCTACAGCATAACAACTATATAACATAGTTTTAGAAAATATTAAAATGAGAGGGGAAAATGGTCATACACTAATAAATAACTAATAATAGAGTATTTTAATATAATATAACATAAATAATTTCATGGTATAGTATTTTTAATGAAATTCCTCTTAGAATAAACACATTAATGAAAAGAGAAGATTTAATTTCTCTTTCGAAAATGTGGCAGCCTAACGACATCACATAAAAATTCAAAAAATAAGCTGATGAGAGCGAAAAGGGACTATCATAAATTGGACATGAAATGGGCTGTAATAAGGATATAGAAAAACATATCCCATGAAATAAAATGGAAACTAGAATACAAAACCTAATGGAAGTCCGGACTAAAAGAGGAGGGTGAAAGTATCACTTATATTGAGGAGTAAACAAAAAACTCAAAGGTTGTGGCCTTGGGGGGATGGAGGGAACCTTGGGAGGACTCCGTTATAGGTAAAAATACCATTTCATCATTGAGGATGAATTTTAATGAATGGAATGGAGGAATGGTTTTGTATTTATAGAAAATGTGGGGGAATATTTTATTAATTTCTAATGGACACCTCATTATTGGTATTTGAAAAACTATAGGCTTTCCCATTGTATTTTCCAATGGTATTGACCTCTTGGGACAGATTATAACATATCATATTATTAAAAAGTCTACCAGAATTATTAAATTCAGATATTATCATTAATGATATCATTAAACACCCCGAAACTCAAAATTGGATTTTTCCTATTGACTGAATATTCAATTGTTTTAGAAAAATCTCAAAAATACACCATAACAATTATTCAACATTTATAATCAAAAAGTGAATTCCATTTTATAAAAATTTATTTCATTTTAACATAAATTAAATAAATAAAATACTAATACTTGAATAATAATTTGTAAAACATTTATTTACCTATTCTATTATATAATTATATCACATTACCACTAATGATGACTAAAACATATTTGTACCCTCTTAAGTGATGTTACTATTACATTGGTAAAATTACAATTCATAAGGGTAAAAATAATATTCTAAAGGCTAAAGTTACTATTCACAAAAAAAATTATTTTGATCATATTGAAGCATGTTTTCCACCTTGATTGCAAAAAAGTATGTTTGGTTTTCGAAAATCATTTCACAGAAAAAGTTATTTAATAATAAATTTTTTTATACTATTCATCAAAAAAACTATTCATCAAAATCTATTCATGAAAAAACACTATTCATAAACCACTATTCTTCAAATTGGATCTTATTATAAAATTTTTATAAATTCATTATATGTTAATTTTGACATTCGAAATAAATAAATGATATTTATTTTACCGTAACAATTCTCTATGTATGAGAAATATTTGAAAAGTTAAATTTTTACATCTAAATAGATTTATCAAATTTTAATTAATTAAACATATTATTTTTTAAGAAAGGCTATTCAAAATACAAGAATTATGAAATAAAAATTTTATTTATACCAAGGGATTACACAAAGTATCAAAGAACTCATTACACAGACCCTTATAACAGTAGAATATGGCCTAAGAGTATGATGTGCAATAGTGATAAAATATGGGGGCGGCTCAGACAACATTTCCCGAGTAGTGATTTCTAACAACTTTCACCTCTCTCGTTGGTGATTACATTCATGCTTCACAAGTTGATCCTCCGCTTGGGCATGGTCGAGTGAAATGCATAGTGACGCAACCTCCTTCCCATGCTCTGATAGATGGGCTTTATATGTCCCGAGTCTAATGGAAGTGTCCATAAACTTCACTTTCTATATTAATTAACCATGATAACTTGTATTTATAAAAAATAATCATAACGTTATGATTATAGTATCCAATGGTCATATTGACCAATGGTTATATAATAGTCGAAACTCAATGGTCAAATTTTAATAATACTCACATTATTAATTTAAGGATATAGTTTTGTTATGTAAGAAATAAAATAACACACAAATTCAGGAAAAAAAAATTATTCAATTTTTTGGGTCGTTACATATTTTATTCATGCCTAAGTATTGTTCATATGTTGTTGACACAAGTTAGGAATTGAAAGAAACATTAGAGGTATTGTGTCTATAATGTGGTTTTAGGAATAATGGTAGATTCTATGTAATTTGAGGAACCTTGTGAGGGTTTCTGATGTTGTCACCCTATAACACTAACTATCATGTAACCATAATGGGGTTGAGATGAAATTAGAGTTGGTGGGTCTGAAAAAAAGGTCTAATATGTTTTTATTGTATTATTTTTATATGAGGATTGATCTCTAAATATTCGTGGAATTTTTTAATTATATCTAATACTATCTTCATCAGCTAGTAATCCTATAAATTAACAATAAACATGTATGAGTCCTTGGAGAACTTAGTATGTTTGAGATAAAGACTCATAGAATATTAGCACTCGATCACCAACTAGGATGGAATCTATTTATTTGGTTGATGTAGGAGTGGATTCCTAGAGGAAATTCATAGGATCCTATAAATTATCATGTGTGACCACATATATATAATTTCCCATGATTATTGGGATTTTATTACTATTTTTACAAAATTATGAATGCTCTGGTGCTTCCATTTTAATGATGAAACTTGTAGAAAATTTTTAATTCCCCTAAAACTAATTATTCAAAAGTCTATATGGTTGTCCAAGTGTAATTATATCTCTATGTGTGGATGTTTGATATCTTGATGGAGGATGGTGTATCCTCTTGATCTATTTATATGATTCCCCCAAGGATCTAGTGAATTCACCATATATGTTATCACTATGGAGTTCCATGTTATTAGATAAAAAAATTGATATTGGGATCTTGGCACATTATTCCCTTTGATAATCTAGGTATGATAAGAATCAATGACACCTTGACATATATGATAACCTAGTGCCTCCCCCTCTTATGAATTAGATGTCATCCAACATTTGATAACACATAGATACAATTTTGTTGATCAACCTAGGGGAATGAGGATAAGGGAATCCTAGTGGAAACACTAGGGCTGTTACTCATCATGAAATAAGAATTGGGTAGTGATCTATTTTTCATGGACATAGGGTCCCCAAAGGCGATTCACTTGCCCAGAGACACCTCGAAACACACTGAAGTATGTACGGGAATTCGTCGTTAAGCACATGAGGATCTGTGATGATTATTATGTGCGTCTCTATTTATACGTATACACCAAGGGGAAATCTTATTACCATGGTTGGAACAATATCCACAATCATATATATGAAATTATAACATTGCTCAATGTATGAATATTCAATGAGTATCTTAATCCTTATGATCAACAATTCTTGGATTCAAGATAGTACTAGGTCCCCTGGTTCAGGGTTTATTGTTTATTTATTATTAATTTATTTATTAATTTCAATTATGCATCAACTAAAATGGGTATATAGTGTGCGCATCTGATAGACAATACATCATAATTCTTCCATTAGTGGTGACCTAATGAGTATTATATTATAACTAACTCTATATGAACCATAGTGAATGTGAAATTTTATTTCATATTTCATGAGGGAAATGAGATACATAATGGGCATGGCAGAGGTTATGTAAGGCCTCTCCCTTAAACATTACTTAATCTTGAGATAAGTCAGTAATTTTACAATAATTCACATCTAGGATCTTTTCATGTTTATATCTTTAGAGAATTAGGTCATAAGAACCTGAATATTACATGTATACACTTCTACTCACTATCAATATTATTCATAAAACACAAATGCTTTAAAAAGAAACATCACATCATTTCATGTTTTAATAGAATAACTTTTCCATGATCACATCCTTGACTCCTTTCTTGTTTATGTCTCGTGAAAAACATTTCAAAACATGGGATGAGCATACAAATCTCAAAAAGGGATGCATAAAGAACTAAAAATATATGTTTTTAAAAAACATTTAAACCATGATATCATTATTATAAATTAACAGTTTTCACCATTAAGAAGTAGAAAAAACATTGCACTAAATATAAGTTTGATGCTTAACATTTTTTGTAACCAAATAATTACCATAACGCCCATAGAAAAAACATATATAATTTAATGGTAACATGGGTCATAAAAATAAATAAAAAAATATCCATATTGTTGAATTCCACACATGTCACTAAATGGAATATCCATACGTCTGACATTCAAACATATCACTAAACGGAATAGCCATACGACTGACTTCCATAACCAATGCATTGGAGGATATAATTTAAACACCTATCCTTGATTTATCAAGGAATGACATATAATTTCATTTATCATGTATCCGCAATTCATTGTTTTACCATGTAACCACCTATAAAATTTCAAAGAACCGTTATATAATAATGACAAATAAAATATTGAAAATAACCAGATTTCACTAATAACATTTAATTTCCAATAACAAGAAATCATTTCACGATATTGAAATACTAAATCCATTTAAAAAACAACTAACAATACAAAAACAACAAAAAGGGAATAATTTATTTATTTCACCTTAAACACCCTTACAACATATAGAGAATCCAAATATCAAACAACGATTACGGTGGAAGAGAGGTCATTGGCACCACATATGTTTAAAACATTTTATTGTAGTTCAATAAAACACATCGATTAAAAGAGATTCCATTTGAATGAAATTGAAGGTCAAAGGGCTTTATAATGAAAAATATAAAAGAATTAATTGTTTATTATTAAAATATTCTTAAATGAAAGGAGATTGAGATGAAGCCACGTACCTTAAGTCCGATTCATCATGTAAGTTCCTTGTTCTTCAAACAAAAATATATAACTCACATTGATTTGAGGAAAAATTCATTCAGGGATTTCATTATTCCTATGGTAAGGCATATAGGTGGAGTAGAGGGACGTTGGATGATTACTGGAGTAGAGGTTGGAATGGAAAAAGGGGCTTAAGAAGTGTGAGTAAGGGTTAGAGGTGGTGGCCTTTTTTAAGAGGGAGGAGGGGTATACATGGAATGTCTTGAAATATTATTTTATTATAAATTGAATATGGATTTAAAAAGGTCCAAAACTATTTAAAATCGATGATAAGGTGATTATTTTTGGAAATCCTCTCAACCAATAGTTTGTAGACAATTTTTGGTTTCAAATTTAACCTTATATTTTATCTTTAACTCTTAGTTAACTAATTTAACTCTTTCCATGTCTTCTTGTATATTCATACAATATGGTTAAAAAAGTGACCATAAAATGCAAATCAATATCAAGTGGTTCATTACATAATTATTAAACATTATCAATTTTATTTAACCGAGTCTTAGTTTTTTACACATATTATATCATTTAATAAAATAGTATTTCTTTTAAAAACTCATTTATGTCAGTTTTTATACTATACATATTGTGACTTTTTAGAAATCTATTACAACATAACTCTTTAGACAACAACAAAAATTAATTAAAATATATCAAGTCATACACATCATTAAAATATGAGGATGAAATCAAAAGATTCAAAATAAATTTTCTTTAATATTTTTAATCTCATTTATTTTAATCCTTCATTAATCGAGTAATAACTATATCATCTTTGTGTCATAAATTAATTAATTTTGTAGATGTATAAAAAATATAAACAAAATACCATTGTGTAGGAAATATTTTTATATTTATAATAACTTAATATAGATGAAAATATCACTTATATAACCCCATATAAAGATTATTTTACTAAAAGATTCATGTTTATGATACATTTTCCCATACATTAAATTTATTCTTAAAAAATTTCATTTCCACATCGATGTCACTCCATAGGGTCCGAAACTATACCCAAGGATATGTAGGGTAAGACATATCTCATCCAATAATATTAGGAATTATGTATGGGTAGTCTAATATTATTATAATATTATTTTTAGCCTTATTTTCTAGATTTACCTTTTAACCACCTTAAATAAAATAATTACTGATGTTACTATTCATAAAGTTTAAAAATAAAAGTATCTTATTTAAAAAATATAGATCTCTTAATTCCAAATATGAAATAAGTTTTTCCAAATTCAAAATAGAGATGTTTCAGTAATTAATTTGATATTAATTAATTTTTTCAAAACAGAAATGTAGGGTTTTATGATGTAATAACTATCAAAAGATTGACATGTGTTTATTTCCAAATTCAATATGAAATTACACCCAATGACCTAAAATGAATTAAATTATAAAATTATAATCCAATTATACTTTAAACAAATTAAATGTTAAATATAACTATATAAATAAATTAGATGAAATGACATTACTAAATTAAAATGATGTATTTTTCACTATTCATAAAAATTATGAATTTCATCAGAAAAATACAAAAATTTCATCAAATGTAAATTTTTATATACCTAATCTAAATAAGGAAAATTATTTGGTCATATAGAACATATAATAGAGCAAATAAACTATATTTAAAAATGGGGTTTCCATCAAAAGGCGGTAAAACTACTTTTTGGTGAAATACTTATTTTATTCAATAAAATGAATTTTGTTCTTATATCTTATATAGAAAATATATAAGATGAATTTAAAACATTACATTTAATATATAAAATATAATTTCCATTAAATTAAAATCCAAAAAGTGTGACATGATTTTATAAACATAATTATTCTATTTTAAATTGTTTTTCTTAATAACACATCTTTTTAATATTATTTATTTTTGCTTCCATTTCTAATAAATTTGGTAACCAGTGATTATTTATATAAAAATGCCTAAACCATATTCCAGAATCCAGTTTATATTTTTCATTATTTCACTTCTAACGGCTAGGCATTAACTTCCAGTTAAAACAATAATAATATTATTGTATAATTTTTTATTATAACTAAATGTTGTGTGCAACATAAGATTTCATAGAAACCCGTTGTTGCATGTCGAGTACTGTATAGGAAAAAGAGTCCCCTTTAACATAAAATTAATATCATATTCATATGTATTAATTGAAATGAAAATGTATTTTTCTATAAATACCTAGGTTGTTACAGGATTAGTGTTACAAGATATATTGTAGAATCTCATGTAGTGTCTTATATTGCACATGCATAGTTTTTTAGTTGGGAAGATTATATATGTATAATGATACTGAGTTACAAATGATCCTTCTACATTAATTATTCTATTTATTTAATTTTTTATATGTGGTATTCTAATTGGGAAACCAATTGATATGTATAGAATATCCCATGATTTTTGGATATAGAATTTCATTTTCATGTGTCATAATCCATTAATTTATTCATTTTGTCTACTATGATATGTATGATACATAGTAATTTTTTTAATTATTAATTCTGATGTGGTGAAAATAATCTCCCCACAGTAACTGCTAATAAATTTATTGGTTGTCATCCGCATTTCGCATATGGGGAGGAAATCCTTAGGTCTCATCAAATTCGGGTCAAGTTATTATCAGTTGTGATAGGGGTCATAGTGTTGTATAATACCACAAAACATCTATTACCCACATATCATGATTAATATTATGAAATAGCACCACTGATGGCGTACTCCAAAACCAACTGATTCCCTTTGCTATAAGAGAATCATATATGACATATGAAAAAATCGTCACCATCTATGAAGGAACCAAAAATAAACCACCATAAAAGGAACCATATATCTTCAATATATATTCCCAAATTAATTAGATTTCTAAAAGGAGGGTATTAATTAAAATTATACAGCCTTCATAAAGAGATTAAAAACATTATTCCCTCAAAATCCTAAATTATAATCGAAGGTCTAATATTTAAACTATATATAATGTAAATGACTTTGATGTAAATTATATTTGTCAGTATATCCAACCATTAATTAGAAATGAAAAAGATATTTTCAACCCATATAACTCTAGATACATCATAAAAAAATAAGAAACAATGTAAAATAAATGAACCCTTATTAATATTAGTATCATTAATTCATTATTATATTCTTTTCATAGTCCCAATATGAATATTGGCCATAATTTTTTAATTCATATCCTTATTTTATTACCATAATCTTAATCATTTTTATTGAATATTTTAATTATGAAGACCCTATTGTTTAGGGTAAACAACATAATCATGATTATCACACTTTAGAGAGCCTTTATTCATATGCATATTTATGTGTTTAATTTATCAATGTTAATATTTTATTTATAAAAACAATGTAAATTTTTAATCCATAATTAAGATATTATCTTATGTCATGTTTTTGGTATTTTATTAAATGTTTGATCTTTAGGTAAATAATGAAATTAAATAATTTTATAAATTCTTCGACATTTATAAAATTTTAATAACATAAAAATTTAGGAATTTTGTTATTGAAATATTATTTATTTTTTTTTCAAAATTGTTTAATTTTTCTTATTAATTATAGTATACTAACCAAATATTGATATTTTTTTATTAGTGATGCTTTCACAGAAAATGTTATAATAAATTATACATATGTTATATTAAAATTAATTTTTCACAGACATATATTTAATCAATCAAAATGGATTTCCAAATATAGAATTATTGGGACCTAATTATCTAATATGGACCACTTTTTTAAGTCCAAAATATTAAATAACATATAACCTAGTTTAGTAAAATAAAATTGAAATTATTATAACATTATGATCTATAAGGATTATATTTTTAGTTAAATAGGTCATCAATCTTACATAATACACCAATATAACAAAATGAAGACTCAACAACTCGGTACCACTTTTCCCACAATATAAAACATTGAAAATGAAAAACATTATCATTAATGAATATTCTTCATGAATTTTACTGTGACGTCTTCTTTGTTATTACACATCTTAAAAACCTATGAAAAAAAATTTCAGAAATGGGGTATAAGAAAAATCATATCAGTATGGACTTCAATGTAAAAATTACGTTTTTTGAGTAAAAATAATAAAACTGGATAAAAAAATCCTTTATTTAAATATTCATTGATAATGTGAAATAATATATATACATATATATAAGGCACATATTTTTTTTAATGAATCCATCAAAACCAGTACAGAGAAAATAGAATCACATTAAGGAAGAATAGAAGAATATATTAAAAACATGTTTCAAAAATAAATGAATCCTAGTTTAACACTTGAGAGAAATCTCCCAAGCTAACTACATACATCCTTACGTTAAATATAAGGAGCATTATATAATGCATTCCATAGTTATAGCAAGCTCACAAATCATATATGTTGTTTCAAACTCAACCATCTTATAAGATATATTTGGTTCAATAATCACTACAACTAATTCTCAAGTACCATATCTTGAATAAATGATTTTATTATTTCAAATTTATGTCATTAAACATGTGATGACCCACTCATTAAAATAATGCTTCAATGAGGTGGGAGATTGTGATGGCCTATGACCCACCCCAATTTACTCAGGGATGATGACTAGCACCATGGTTATTGTAAACACACATTTTAGAGGAATTAACCCCTAGGAGAATCTCAAAAATGTGGGAGATAATAAGGATAAAACAAACAAAAATAGGTCATAAAAATATTTATAATGAAATACCAGGTGAAAAAATAAATTTATTACAATACTAAAAAATTTAATGGAATCGTCATGTACAAAAATGGAACATGTGGAAATGATCATGAAACCATAATAGTTCTTGTTAAACCCCAGTTAGTTAATATCATGTCTGCTCTCTATCCTTCACCATAACAACTAATAGAATTATATATACATTGATTTAGAATAAAATTATACTCGATATAATCCTCTGGTAATACTCTCATGCCAATGATAATGGAAAATTTTAAAAGAACAATGAATAACATTGAAGCTAACTCCCTATCTAAATTGCTATAATATGTTCCTCACCTCACAATGAAATAATCTGACCACATCTCTCATACAAGTGAGAATATAATATAATATAAAAACATCAAGGATTACTCCCTCCAACTTCCCCACTAGTTTACTTCTTAACCCCAACATCACATGTCCTGAGTCATCCCTCTCCAAAAAAATGTAAGGCGAAATCCACTCTAGAATGACATCACAACATTAACCTCATACATCACATATCCACACTATCCCAAAATTAGTTATCCATTTATTAATAATTTAGTTTTTGGGAGCAACCATATCCCATAAGATGTATACCAAACATCCATTGTTATGCATCATTCTATTATAACCCAAACATCAAGTATGTACCACATGATATAATAGAATATACATGACATGCATATAATAATCCATTAGATTCTATATCCATTAATACTTGTCTGTGAAATAACCACATTCAATCACATCTCTCTACACATATATATGGGAAAAGAGACCATTATACATAAAATCACATGTAACAACAAAGAGAATAGAGTGGAAGAAGTCGGGTTATTTATCCATATATCCTCCCAATGGGATATTTCAGAAAACACATTTCCATAGTCTATTAGGTTTTAGTTTCCTTAACCTTTAAGGGTGGGGTAGTGTATAAAATCACCTTAAATACATGAAATATTTTATATATCAGTCACATTATAGTAATATCCTAGTATTAGACCCCAGTAAAACCGACATCACTCAGACTTAGGACTACCATTGTTAATACCAGATATCCAATAAAAATACTATCATATAAAACATCTACATTAAGTATTTCCTATTTTTGAATAATTATCCTCGAATTAATTAAATAATTATCCATTAATCAAATGTTAACATTATTCCACATAACATTACATTGTAATATAAATTAGAGTAAATTACATGCCTTCCAAGAATATTCTAAAGCAAGTCCATAGTTTATCAATATTGATATAATATTTGTATTTTTACCAACCCTATAGGATAGACATTTATTTATGAGTAGAATCATCCCATATAATGGTAATCTGGGATAACAATCCTATTCTACTACTATGAGTAAACATTAATCCAAGAACATTTAGTTTCCACAATTATTGGGTAAAGGAATGTAGATAAAAAAAAGTCTCGACAAATTTCTATTAAACATTTTAATAAGAGAGTATACCCACTCTCATCAACTAATAAATGGTAATGACTATATTTCACCATTTTTATCACCTTTGGTTCCATCATAGACACCCTCATGCATATACAGATGCATATATCCATCACAAGCATCATCTTTTTTCACATTATCTGAGCCTCCCTTCCTACATACCAGTACAATCATACCACGCTCACATCACATATGGTCATCCCCACATCATATCACAGATCAACCTTATAGAATTATCCATCACACAATAATAACACAAGGACCTTATTCATATCACAATAATAAATAGAAGGAACAATCTTGCAATCAATATAGAAACTAGGCCTTCAAAATAATTCATTCATCCTTCTCATTAAAAAGAGCACTCATGGATCCAAAACTAGGCACTCCACATTCTCATGAAAGCAGTAAAATAAATACAAAACAAAATAATCTTAATCCAAAAACAATTTCTTATTCCATTTTCAATTAATATATACAATATATTACTGGTTCAAACTATAGTAAACCTAAGGAATCAATCTATAACACATTGTGAAGATCAAAAATTGATGTTATAGTTTATTCCAGCTTCAAAAAACCAAGAGAATTTTATTTCTCAATTAATATTCATTATCAATAATTATCATCAACTATAAACATGATTCACAATGTTTATAAACTCCATTAATCACATGGAATATCATTTTCATTTTAACATGTGCATTCATCAATTTTATTCTCATAGAAATTCATTAACTACTAGATTACAAATATTCAACATCATCAAATTCTAAAAAAAAAATTCAATAAATCATTGATTTTTATTCAATAACAGCAATCCATGATGAAAAAAATGATAATGTATAGAAAAAAAACGTTCCAACAACTCACGACATTTAAATTACACTATCTAGAAAAATGATATGTATCCCACCATAAAAGAATAAATAAACAACATCATCAACATGCCATCTCCAAAAAATTTCCTAATATTTGTAAATCATTATTATGTAAGATTAATTTTCCATTTAAGGCATTAAGAGTGATCAATTTAGAGTTTCAGGTGCATAATAAATTAGATGAAATGAATCCCCAAATTCAAATATCAGTAAATGGGTTCGAGCGACAATAATCGATACAATGAAACAAACATCAATAATATTAATTTAAGAAAAAATGGGTGTGCCACATGAGATGAAATCATCTGAACAAAACCGTGTTGTAGAAGGTCATCGAGATGCAATCATATGTATCACAACTAAAATGGTTCCATCCTATAAAGATACAATGATATATGAGGAACAACTATTCATATATTGATCCCAAAAATGATCTCATATTGAGGGGGTAATGCTTCAACATCCTTCATAAATACATCACGGTATCCATCCACAAAAAAGAGAAACAGTTATGTTTGAACCTTAAATAATCTTAGAATCAACTCATCCATTAAATATGACAGAGATGAAACATTCTTGTAAGACATACAAGGATCTCCCTTACCAAAAAAACACTAAATCTCTATATCAACATCATAATGAATATCCTTCCTCTAGAAGTCATTAATGATATAATACACTAAATACAACCAATTCATGTCGATGTAAATTTCATATATCTATATCGGCAAACACCTGAAATCTCTCCATGATGGGATCCTCCAGATCACTAGCTCATTGTCTCTACATATATAAAACTATTCTTATCAACCTAAAATTTCAATATTCAATTCCAAGGACAGTAGAATATTCTCTACGTAATGTCCCATATCATGGACGAGGTAAGGTGATACAACGGCGTGTGTCACTCTTGAATAAAACATATCATGAACCCAAGTAGAAAAAAGGGTAACTCAAATGATATCTAGATCATTTTTACTTGAAATTATAATGTATGAAGTTGAAAATAACCCACACCACAACCTCTCAGACCCCAATGATGAAAACCTCTATGGTCACGATAAACTATATTAGGATGATGATAATCTTGAGGATATCTACTTTCTTCCCCTTCCCCTATTTTTAAATCCCAAACTGGATCCGCATGCTTTTACATGCTCATATAATACTCCCTCAATGGTGGAACCTCATGGCGAACACATGAAACACACTGACTACTAATAAATTGCACACACCCTTTCCATTGATCATCACATATTCCATAGGAAAAATATGCATATAATACCTTTTTGTAGTTATATGAACCACCTCCCCAAAGACCCAATAAAATGAGAAATGGTAACTACCCCTAGATGACTAAAAACACTTTTGTCTTAAAAAATGAGTACCCCAGACCATAGATCTCTATTATGATAAATCATAATTATTCACCTCCCATGATGGACCAGTTCTATAAAACAATTTTTTACTGCACACGTTTCATGAAATCACCTCGAGATACATCTTCATCATAAATAGGGTGACCTAGAACTAGATCTCATTATTTAAAACCTCCTAGAAATACCACAACTAAACTCCAGATTTATAAATAGATTTAAATTATATCTTAGAAGGGTCCCTAAAGGGATCCAAAACACTGACTCATTGGAACACCACTGAAAATGGTTAATTATTTTCTGGAAGTTGACCACCTTCACAGTCGAAGAAAAACACTTCTCTGAAGTAGCCTCGTAACTTCTCTGATGAGACTACAAAATGTGCATGATCCTTAAGGATCATGAACTACTACTGCCTTACTGCTCCACATAGAATTGTCAGAGACAATGATACCAATTACTCCATCTAAACACTTATCAATATGAAATTCATCACAACTTCCTCCAACTAGTCTTTTATTAATAAATCGTCATCAGATCCATCATACTTCTGTAGTCACTAACACTAAAATTCTTCATGTTTCCACCTCCGTGTTTCATTGTGGATGCCCTATACTATGTTGCCATCTTCTGTCACATACTAGTAAACATCTTCAGCATGAGCATGATGAAAATATAGACCATGATCCAATTCTACAAAATGGAAAAATGTATTGGAGCTCAATAACCTAAAATATGTAATATTTATCATTAATTAATTAGTTAATTTTTATAGTTTTAGGAGAATACGTTATCCCAAGGTCTATTGATTTAAAACACATCTGTAGATTAGAAAGAAATTGGATCATTTCTAATTCCACTACCATATAACCACTATCACATCGTTTAGAAGCCTCAGTAAACGTAAAGGTTCATGAATCCGATAATAGGGGGAACAAAGTAGCCATGTTTCTACTTCTATCCAATGTTTACATTTTATTATTTAATTTCAGTGAAATTTTTTCCCTTCTAAGCCATGAAACCTTACATGTCCCTAACTCGAACCTCCAACATATACCTCAAATATGAACCATTGGTAGTACTCTTTCATGAACCACTCCCCACAAAAATTTCACAATGAGGGGAGAGATTTTGGGACTACTGAATTTCCATCTCTAATATGCCTCGGGTTGGTGACTAGCATAGAGGGTATAATAATCATGCATATGAGAGACATTACCCACTATGAGAAACATGAGGATGATAGATATAATAATTATACAACAACAAACACCAACTCATAAATTTATGTATATATAACCCATGTGGGAATATGAAAGATACTAAAACACTAAATTACTTGAAATGAAATTGTACGTAGAATAAATGTAAATAAAAAATGTTAAAGAAGCCATAAAAGATAGTGATAAACCCAGATATAGTAATATATGGCCTGATATCTAGCCTATTACACAACACCTAAAAATTTAGATTATATATAAGTATGGAGGGTATAATAGTATACATAGTAGGATTCCCCCAATTTTGATAATGAAAAGATAATTAATGAATGCAAGAACGGTAAAGAACAATGAAACTAACTCCTCACATAAACAGTTATACTACGTTCCAATCTTCACATTGGATAACTCTCCCCATGTATCACATATAAGAGAGCATATAATATAATAATAAAATATAATGGGTACACCAATACTAGGAAAGGTGTCATAATAAGCACATAATGCATCACATAACCACACCATCGCATTTAAAAAAATGTATAGTAATGAAGTAGTATTTGTGATCCAAAATATCCCATATGAAGAATAAAAATAATAGATTATTATTCCTCAATCTATTACATCCCATACATGATGTATTTATCTCAAGCCATTACAAATCATACAAAACATACATCTAATAAACTTTTGGACACTGCATCCTATAATAAATAATTCTGAAATAACCACAATACATCATAGCCTTCTACAAACATATTTGGGAAAAAACCTCCATGCATACCATCACATGTAATAACAATGTGAATAGGGTATGGCTAGAGGGGGGATTCGTCCATCCATCCTCCCACCGGGATGTTTGGTAAACACTCACCTAGTGTCCATTTGGTGTTAATTTACCTAACCGACATGGGTGGGGGTATTGCATGAAGTCACAGAAAATACATGATATATAACAAATTATAAACACACTATGGTCATAACATAGTATGAGAATATGGTTTAACTAACATTACATGGACTCCCGATTTCCACTGTTATGACAAGATATCTTATAATCACAGAAGTGTGTAAAAGAGTTACATCAAAAAATGATTTTATTTTAAACCACTACATCTTATTTTTTTATTAATTATGTTTTAATTAACCATTATTTTTATTCCTCAAAATATTACATTGAAATTCACATCAATATAAATTTCAGGACCTCTATAAATAATCCAAACAAAGTTGATGGTTTATCAAGATTAGCATCTTTTTAGCATCTGTATTCAATCATAAAACAACTACTACAACAAAAATTGAGTCTAGCGGTGGTTGTTTAGCGGTGGTTCTGGGAACAGCCTCTAAAAGTTTTTTTAAAATGGTTTCATATAAGTTTAAAATAAACCACCATGAATCATGTTTTTTACAGCACCCACCCTCCCCCCACCCCGAACATACCCCGAGAGACCGCTTCCCCTGTGACCCCCGCCCCCCGTGACCCCGACGACCCCACGATCCCAACGACCCCGCTTCCCCCGACGACTCTGGCCCCCCGCGACCCCAGCTACCCCGCGACCCTGGAGACCCCGCGACCCCGCGACCCCACAACCCCGACGACCCCGCTTCCCCTGGCCTCCCGTGACCCAGACAACGTATACAAACCCTATGGTTTGACATGAGATTTTTTAAATATTTTTTAAACATAATTTCATTGACAATGCAGGTTGGGTTCTTGAAGAATCAAGTCACGATAGATGTATTAGAGTTAATTAATAATGATATTTCGGTTGCTTTATTAAAACTAGGGTAGTGGTGTAAGAGGTATTAGAGTTTAGCATTATAGGATAGATAATCCAAAATATGTTATGATAGTTGATTCATTCCTACGTACGGACACTAATTATATATTATCTAATATTATTACTTATATCATTAATTATAGAACATTATTGGATCAGTGAAAGAATTAAATATTTACCAGGATTTGATTTATGTGCTTGTATTCATGTGATAAATGAACTACCACGGGATGGATAGTCTTGGAATTCCAATGATATATTCTGAATGATTTTCATTATTCTATTTTTAACTTATGGAGATTTTTTTCAGCTTTTATATTTGATATTTTATCTTGTAGAAAACTTGTATTTGAATTTATGACCTGAACACGACTATGTTTACACCTATATAAGTGCCACTCTGGATTCTTCAGGAAGATGATGAGAACTTTTTCTAGGTAAATGAGTGTGAGGGGCCTCTACATATTTCCATGTTTGGGATTTATTTCTATTTAGATTCAATTTCCAAGACTTATATGTTAATTCAAGATTATTTTTTCACAGATCATCATAATAAATTCATGTATTCTAAAA
Source organism: Viscum album (assembly GCA_963277665.1). Classification (NCBI taxonomy): domain Eukaryota; kingdom Viridiplantae; phylum Streptophyta; class Magnoliopsida; order Santalales; family Viscaceae; genus Viscum; species Viscum album. Next base: position 1,781,483,257 of record OY728119.1, on the reverse strand, counting down.
AATTTCCTTATATAAGTGTAGGTTTGTTAAATCACACTCCCTACATTCTTATTGATCTATATTCATCAATTTTACTAGAAGGATATTTATTTTCTTAATCATTATAGGATAAAGATTTTAAGTGATGCCTTAAAGAAAAATAAATGTGATATTAAAAAAGTGTTTCAATATTATATTTGAATGTTGTGACTTTTCGTGGATCACATGGAGATGTTTTGAGTTGTGAATATGGTTGTGACATTTTTGGGAAATTTAATTGTGAGATAGTTCAAATAGGTTTATTTTTTATTTAATTTTTTTTATTTTATTTCTCTATATGATATACAAACTAGATGATTTTTCATTAATATGTATAGTCTTGGATAAAAGTAATCACTTTCATTAACTATTTATCGTTGTATTTTACATTATTTTTTAGAATGGATAAGCTATTTATTTATAAGGCCTATATGAAAATAATGAATTATGACACTTAGGTATGGATTTTCTTATACATTTTATACTTAATCATGGAGTCCATGAAACATGTGTTACTGAAGAATAGAATCCCTTTAATTTTCATAAATTTGTTTGGTGTGATGAAGTGAATGGTATTTAATTCATTCTAACTTATTTTAGTGGTTTGGATGAATATAATTATTCCAATTTCCCGAATATAAGGTATAGAGAGAATTCCTTCTGAGATCTATTTCCACCTATGTTATTCTGATTATCTTATTATGTTGTCCTAGATGATAGTAACAAGACCCCACATTTCATCTCCAAATTCCCAACATGATTCTACTGTGAAACTCCAAAAACCAAGCCCAGACACATCAATTGTTCTTCAAATACCCTAGTTTGATCCCCAAACCACATCAGCCACATCTTGAACGCCATTTTTTGATGTGGTCTCCACCTTACCACATCAATATTTATGCAAAAACACTAGTAAGTCCTTCTCAAGATGAATTATACCAAGGGAACTGAATCCCACCCACCAATGCTCTATCATATCCCGACCACAATGCCATAAAACTCAAGGAATAAAAAAAATGTTCAATTCCCACACTGAAGTCTGAATCTGACTCTTAATTCAACTCCATGGTCAGATCATTGATCTTCCTATTTAACCATAATTCTACATTAATGATCGCTAACATATATATGATCCAAATCACCCTCAAGTCACACCACCACTCATTTCTATGTGAATACACCCAAGAGAGGTCTAGGAATTCAATCTACACAAGGTTCGTAGAACCTCAAAACCTAATCTCCCAAGTTATTTCATCATGAATTTCCATGAACACCACCACTTATCATGCCTCAAGACTACAATCCCTCAGGTGGTTCTTGTCACTCCAATTTAACAATTTTTTTGAGTTTTGTAAGCATTATAAGGTTTTCCCTAAACATTATTTATAATAGATTTATTCGATATTATAGTTTTATATGAGGAATCTATAGAGAACTTAGGATTGGGTTATTCCAAATTAATAATGTGCTTTGGTTTTCATCTTAATGTAGCTACCATGCTATTAGCACATTGTTTCTCTTTACCAAAGAAACTTCCCTTATCCCAAACACTAGAGGGTTCATATCTAACTCAGGGGCTCATATTTATAATATTAAGTTTCTGTACTCTTATATTATCATATATATGAATCTCTTTATCTATTTCGTAGTAACTATGTGTTTTAAATTTTTTTATTATTGTGTAGGATCATTGTGATATACATGTATAAAAGCTGGATCATAATACCGAGTAACACACCATATTATGTTAAGGGATTGAATGAGTTTTATGATTTTTCAATTTCTAATCGATCCGTTGAAGGGAGAATAAAATTTCCATGTCCAAAATGTAAATTTATATCATGGTTGAAGAGAGATGAAGTTTATGAACATTTAATACTTAAGAAATTTGCTGGTCAATATTTTTTTTGGATTTGACATGGAGAATCAAATGTTATAGGAAGATTTATCAATGATGTTAATCCAAATAATGAGGTCCTATGTTTGTCAAAAATGGGAAATGAAATACAAAACCTAATAAATGATTCATTCGACACTGCAAGACACCACTATCAACATCAAAACATATCATAACAACTAGAAGGGGTGATAAAAATTGGAACATGACAAGTGATGTTTTTGAGACTATAACACATGAAGATCAAGATTGTAACATATAATTAGATCCTCCTCTCGCTTATATGAAGCCAAATGTAAGAGAACACTTCACTGAGGAATATGTGTTTCATGATTTAGTTTCCGATGGAAATCAAGAGTTGTATAGTGGGTGTTTGAAAAATTCAAAGCATTCATTTTTTCTGAATTTGTACCATATAAAATTTCTATGTGGAATTATATATAAGGTATTGTCTATGATATTGGAATTTATTCGTGATGCATTTCCTGAAACGAAAATCCCAGAATCTTTTTCTGATATGAAAAAAGTTGTTAAAAAGCTTGGTCTAAATTATACAAAAATACATGTGTGTCCCATTGATTGTATACTTTATTGTGGAGATGATTCATGTAGAAAGAATTACATGAAATGTTCTTCTTCTAGATAGAAGGAAACGGGTGATGTTTGAAGTCTGAATGAACATAATTTCATGGAGAAGAAGAAAAGGAACACACCTTCAATGGTTTTGCGTTACTTTCCTTTGAAGCGTGGATTGCAAATATTATTCATGTCTTTAAAATCCGTTGAATACATGAAGTTGAATTCTGTAGATAATAACAATGATCGGTTAATGTGATATCCAAGAGATTCCCAATAATGGATGAAATTTGATTCAATACATTGAGATTTCTCATTTGATCCAAGGAATGTTAGATTGGGATTGTTTGCCGATGGATTAAACCCATATGGGACTTTGAGTACCAGTTATAGCATTTGGCCAGTTGTTTTAATCCCTTATAATCTACCTACATGGATGTGTACACAAAAAAATCTTTAATCCTTTCGATGATAATTCCTGGAGAACAAATTCCTAGAAATGATATTGATTTATACTTGCAGCCATTGACTGACGATTTGCAGGAGTTATGGAGTCGTGGTGTTGAGACATTTTATGCTTCTTATAAAACAATGTTCAAAATGCATGATGCTTTAATGTGGACCATTAGTGACTTCACTGGGCTTGTGAATTTATCTGGTTGTAACACTTACATGTTTTTGGATTGTCCCATTTTTAACATTGATTTTGAGCCCTGACGGCTAACTCACAGTAGAAAATGGTGCTTCTTGTGTCATCGAATATTTCCTGATGCATCTCATAGATTTCAGCTGAACAAATCAAAATTTAATGTTTCCATTGATCGTAGACCACCTCCAAAGTTGTCAACTGGTTTTGAAATATTGACACAGCTTGAAAATGTTGAAACAAAATTTGGGAAGGTTCATCATTTGAATGATCGCATGAAACGGGTCCGAAGCGCATGATCCAGCGAAATTGGAACGCAACAATGGATGAAAAAAAGTATATTTATCAAACATCCGTAATGGGAATTTAATTTGTTGCAGCATAATCTTGATATGATGCATATTGAGAAAACTCTATGTGAAAATTTTATTTTCACATTGCTTAATGTGCATGGAATGTCGAAGGATCATCTCAATTCTCGTAAAGACTTACAAGAAATGAACATAAAACGTGATCTCTGGCCAGATGAGAATGAAAAGTATCCTCCGGTGATTTTTGAAATGAAAAATAGGGATAAATATACATTCCTTCGAATTTTAAAGAATGTTAATGTATTTGATGGGTATTCAAGTAACATCTCTAGGTGTGTTGAATTGAAGAATCGAATGTTACATGGATTGATAAGTCACGATTCACATATTTTATTACAACAGTTACTTCAATTGGCATTACGTACATTATTACATGAAAAAATTATTGTTGTTGTACTCCAATTCAGCACATTTTTCACACAATGACTTGAGAAATATCTACATCCATTTCATCTTGAAAACCTCTAGAGAGGTTTGTATTTACCCTTTGTGCAATAGAGATGAGCTTTCCTCCGTAATTTTTTACTGTAATGATGCATTTAACTATGAATTTGGTTGAGGAAGATAAATTAGGAGGCCCCGTTCATTATCGATGGATGTATCCAATTGATAGCTAATTTATTTAAATGTTTTTCAGTTAGGTAAACATTTTTTTTTACTTAATTAAATGAATAATTATGTATATTTTTTTTCACAGATATCTTGGGCATTTGAAATCATACGTGAGAAATAAAGCTCAACCAGAAGGCTCTATTTCTGAAGGCTATTTGGCTGAGGAGTGTCTTACATTCTGTTCTTGATTCTTGGATGATATTGAGATAAGATTTAATTGAGTTAGACGTATTGAAGACACATTGACTCAATATCAAATACATCAGAAATCAAAAATATGTCATTTTATTGGCTGATCAGTTGGGAGGACATCAAATGTGACACTGACTGAATTGGAATTATTACAGGCACATGGATATGTGATACTGAATAGTGAAATTGCAGATCCATTTCTTGAAAATTTGAGGATACAAACAAAGTGATGAATGAGAGTCCGAACACAAAATGTGAAAGATATAAAGAAATCTCTTAATAAAGAGCATATAGAATGGTTTTCATGACCTGTAAGTTAATAAATACTACAAAAAATACCAATATTAGTTTGACACATAAATTTTGTAAATCTAATAAAGTATATTTCTTTTTTCAGATCATGAATACTGATACTCAAGCAGAGGTGTCAGAGGATTTGATGTTTCTTGCTAGAGGTCCTCTAAAACAAGTTAGAAAGTTCGACTCTTATAATGTGAATGGATTTAGATTTCTTACATTCGATTGTGAATTGGGTTTGAAAAAACAGAATAATGGTATATTTATATTTGATTAAGTGGAATACTATAGAAAGATGCATAATATTATTCAATTAAACTACCAAGAAAATTTTTATGTTGTATTATTCAAATTAAAATGGGTTGATATTATCAGAGGTGTTAAAAGAGATTCCTTGAAATTTACTTCTGTGAACTTCTCTCGCTTGATGGATGTTGGTGATCATAAAATGCATGATCCATATATCTTAGTATCACAAGAAAAAATAGTATATTATGTGAATGATGATTTCGATGAAGGGTGGAGTATATTTTCTCCTGTAATACAAAGATATTTGTATGATATGGTTGATGAACTGGAAAAATTGACCTCTGAAATTGAATTTAATCAACAACCGAAAGCAGAACTATTTTTCCATCATGATATTGAAAATATTAGTATAGCAAGGATTAATGAATTGGATGAAGCAATGGAGCTGGAAACCAACATGATTGAAGGGTAAAATGATTGTATGTACAATTATTTATTTATTGATCAACCATTTGTTTCATTTCTACAGTCATTCATTATCATAGTTATATATATTTTCTCTATTAGTACTGGGCATCTTTAATCATTTTTTATTTTTTTTCTGCATATTTTTTCTGAAATATATATTCTAAACATAATTTTATTCGATTAAATGATAGTAATTCCAAGGAGAATGAGGTGAACTATTTCATTTAGTTCTACAATAGATGACGATCCATATGGATCCCTCCCCAATACATTTGGAGCACCAACTACGTACACCCTTCCACCATCTCCCCATGCACCATCTCTCACACCATCATTGGTTGTCTAATTAGAGGCTGATTCATCAACTCCCCCTTCAGCATCCTCAGCTGTGGGGTAGCGACACACCCCTTAAAGTTCATCATGGGCATACTAGAGTGTCACTGTCATTGGTACAAATTTTAGTTAAATAAATTTATTGCATTTTGTTTATACTAATTGTTTTCCCATTGAAGATGAAAAAAATGAAACCGTGGAGAAAAAAAATAAAATTATCAGATGTTTGTAATATAACTATCGAAATGATAGTCGGGCCATTTAATTCTACTGGGGTCCCTACGGATGACGATGCAGGGTTACTTGGCCAGATTCTAGGCCAGCTGGTAGAGGAGCCCATTTCCCATCCTATTTCATATGATGATTGGAGCCATATGCCTCCAAGATGGAAAAATGAAGTTTTTGATTCTTAAATAATGGTAAATTTATTACATTATGGTTTAATTGAATGTCATGTTACAAATATGTTCAAAATGAATTTCTATATACAGATGTTTTCCCACTTTACTGTTGCTGATGTGATATCCTGGATGTGGACATTGAAAAATCTAGGTAAGAAATGGAAATATTTCAAATAGATATTGTGGTTTGATGTCAACGATACTTCATTGACTGTGCAACAAATGTATGAGAATCTACCCAGTTGGGTACCGAAAGAAGAGTGGAATGTTTTTGTTGACAAACATCGTGATGAGAAGTAGATGGTATTGAAATATATATTATTATATTATCCTCATTTTACATCTATAAATGTATATAATGAGGACATGACATTGAATAAATTACTATTAAATTTCATTTAATTTATTTCAGGATCTATCAATTTAGAATGCATCAAAATGGGCTAAGAGATTCATCCCTCACACTGCGGGCTCAAAAAGATTTTCTTGATGCCGAACGACATTGGTAATATTTTAATTAGTTTAATTATTTTTAAGACAGTATTATTTGTTTAATATATTGAATTTTTTATTTATCTTCGCTTAATGCAGTCACAGAGTTTAGGGCACGAAGCATCCCGAACAGAACGGTGTTTGGATGTTCACAAGAAATCATATGGATGTTTTATTAATGAGCCTGCTAATGAAGTTGGGGTATGAAGTAAATTTTTTATTATAATGACATATTATTAGTTTTTACTGTGTTAATATATATTGATATTTGATTTATAGGTAAAAATTAAAGAACTATGGGATGCCAATCATACACAGTCCTACTCAGTCTCCCGAGATGACCCGGTTGCTATGGTCCTTGGGAAGGAGCATCCTGGTAGAGTGCGCAGGATGGGTTTGGGATTCGTACCTTCTGAGGTTTTTAGCAGGCCACTGGGGATGGCAGCTGCATCTACTCCTGGATTTAGTCATCCCATACCCAGAGATATTCAGAAATAGATTGTTTCTCTACGAAACACAATTCACTAGCAGGGGGATCAAATATCTGCTTTGTACAAAGAGTTGAGTGAAATACATCAGCATATGAGCAGATATTCCCCCGGTAGTAGTGCATCGACTGGTGGAACGTAGGTAAATAAAAAAAATCAAAATCATTTAGTTTGATAACATTCATTCGTTTTATTATTTAATGTAAATAAGCATCCATATTTAATTTTCAATATAATGTTCTTACAGGTGACATCAAAAAGTAGAGATGAAGGTGGAGAGGGTGACGATGAATCATAGGACCATGATTAGTTTTATTGTTGATGTGTTAAACAAATATGGGAACACTTTGTTTGTATATGTAACATTTGTGGCATGTAGTTTCCACCAAACATCTTCATGTCCTAAAATTTTCTTGATTTCTCATGTTTCCTTTTATGTATTTTATTGATTTCTGATGTTTCATTTTATGTCTTGATTTCTCTAGTGTGGTATACAACATTCCATTTAGGCCTTTTTTTTGAATTGGTAGTCGTGATTTTGGATGACTAGGAGTTAAACCCATTGTTGTTGTGTTGAAAAAATTGGGTCATTTCATAGTGATCAAGGGGATAGTTTTGTGGACACATTAGTGAGGCCCTTGTAATTTCTGTTACTGGGAGGACCTTGTGAGTTGTAATTGACCACCGCTAAACGACGTTTCTCTTGTAGTGAATATTGTCTTTGTTCTAGGGAACCAAACATTGTGACACATTGGGATTAAAAACACCTAATATACTTATATATATCTGCCATTATATCGAATATCAATAAGATGGAGGATTCAAATATGGGTTGTATAGGATTTCAATCCACACTCACAAGATATGAATTCTAATAAGTGGTAATTGACCGCCATTACATGTAAAAATAATAGCCGCTAAACGGTGATTCTCTTGTAGTGAACCTTGTGTGTTAAACTTTAATTTTTTAATACCATAATTCCATATCTCGTAACTCTTGTAAAACCAATGTAATATTCTAAAATGAATAAAAATGATAGCAATCAAATTTAGGTACCTCCTACGTTGGAGAAAGGAATGTAGATAAACAAGAAATAATGGTTTCAAACATTATATAGATTTATAAGTGAGCATAAAAGCATTAAGAATATCATAAATGGGTAAGACAATATTTACCCATTCCATGACCTTTTTTTTCATCCCTAATCACCTCATGAAAATATATATTCATGGCTCCAACATAGGCGTCATCTACTACCATGTCATGTTGGCCTCCTTTCCCACATACCACAATAGTCATACCAAACTCAATCAGACCACGATCACATCACATCTATGTATCCACACCTAATGTCACACATCATCCACCTAGGGTTATCCATCATAGCCATAGAACACAAATATTGTATCAATATCACAACACAATGAAGAATAAAAAAACAACCAATCAACTAGGATATTGGGCCCTCAGAACAAGGAATTGTGCATCCACATATAAATGATCTCCCATTTCTCCAAAGCAAGTCATTAAGCATTTTCACGAAAACAAGAAACTCAACCCTGATAAAAAAATTATATTTTTCACCCAATGGTTTCTTCTTCCACATTGAACTAAATGATTCATTTACTAAAAGGATCAAAATTTGGTAATCATATGGTGTAAATATATAACATATTTGTCATATTGAAGACATGTTCTATGCATTTATCAAGGTTTTAAAAAATTAGAGAAGTAAAATTATCAATTATGATACCTCTTAAATTATTGTCATCACGAATAAATATACATGACATTATTTATTAATTCCTATGACCAAAATGAATATCATATTCAATTAAAATTGTGCATTGAATCAATTCGATTATCATCAAATTACATTAACCACTTGATTACAAAGATGAAACTATTTAATTTATCAATACAATTACTTTTAAATTATTTTCCTTTTCATATTAATTTATTATTTTCCATCACAAAATTCATATTAATCCATATCATAAACAAAAATGCAATGAAATAATGAAACTGATATCAAAAAATCTAGAAATAAATAGGTAACATATCCTTGCGGTATAATGAAACGACATCATCAACAAGAGATCACAATCCAATTTTATAATTTGGTCAAATATTAATAGGGTTAATTTAATTTCCATAAAATGGGATTCAGAATTGTAAATTTATTATTTCATGTAAATTAATTATGAGAATAAATGAATCCATAACATCAAAAAACATTTAATGTTCTTCACACGAGAATAGGCCATGTTGCAGATCTTTGATCACCTATCCCATAAGAAGACATACCAAGATGTGTATCCCATGATGATTAATGGAAGAACAACTATTGGATCCTATTTAATGATTATAATAACACTGAATGAGGAATTCGTTGGAATCATTGAATGATAGAGAGAGCCACTGGATATAGGGTTTAGAGAAAACATGAGCTGCTGAAACATTTAGATCTGTACAACATCGTAGATTTACATGATGTTTAATTCCATTTCATTTCATATAATAGTTTTGTTTGGTTTTACATTAAAAAAACATCACCTTATTATTATTTAACCATATAAATTTAAAATTCATGAACCAGCCCTGCACAAGTCATGAACCACACTCTCACAAAGTGTATGTCTTACATGGAACCAAATATCCCTATTTCCATGTGTTTTCATACAAACCCATACATAATACTTACAAGCCCTAGCTATGAACCCAAATCATTAGAACACAAAATGGGTTGCATCATATGGATATGGCCCCTTATAAATTCTTTTAAAACTCCATTGATCCCTTATGAAAAACGTTATATGATATCAAATTTACTTTTCTTTTTTAGAACCCATTGTAAAAAATAATGTTTTTATAACAAATCTAAGGTCAAATAATAATTATGATAAAAATAAACTCACATAATGTAATCCAAAATCAAAATTATAATTTCTGTGGGGGGAATGTTTCATTCTTAATAAATACAAATTTAACATTTATTTCTCATTATGTAATGAAATTACATATATTATATATAAAATATATAAAAAAATAACTTTTAATCCAGTTTTAAATAATGTTTATAATGACATAAAATTTACATTATAATTATTTTATTCCCACAAAAATAAAACACTAAACCAAATTTAATAATATAGGCAATGAAGAAAAAATATATAAATTAAGTATTTAAAACACATAAATAATTTTAAATTAATGTGTTTCTAACATTAATTTCCAAATATCTTGTACAATATTTATCATCCTAAATAATAAAATTATGTTTAAAGATATCATTATTAAATTCATGTGAGGAGTTTTGATGATATTTGGAATATATGTCCAAAATGACTTCGGTTGGTTGAATATGGCCGAAGATATCATTGTTAAATAATCTAAAAAATAAAATTAATGGAATAATTAAAATATTTTATTGAAAATTATACTTTAAAAACAAACCATGAATATGGTTTTTAAAAATAAATTGTATTACCATCATGGATATGATAGGTCATACGTAAACTTGGGTAACATTTTCATTTTTCAAATAACATGATTGAAAGAAGGTATGTATTATTTTATAATTAAAAAAATTATATTAAAAATAACATATATTATTTCTAAATTCATTTATATAAAGTTCCATTTGATGTTTTTATAAAATAGTAATCACATATCTGTAATGGGATGGTAATCCACATGTATGCATGAATGAAGTTATAAATTTTAAATGAATAAATAGGTAAGAAAATAAATGATAAATTATCTCTATTTAAGGGTAATTATTTAATTTATATGATATCTGTGCATATTATATCAAAATTTATAACCATCCATGTGAGAAGGTGATCGAAAATGAAGTGCATCTGTTCATGATGTAGTAGTCTTCCATACAGAAGAACAAAACAACAATGGATTCATCTCACATTTGATAGAAAGAATAAAATTTATATGGTTTATTCTATTAACATAAATAATCCAGTTATATAGAATATATAAATTTAATTATTTCATAGTGTTTAAATTATATTTTAAAGAGGTCGAATGGGAAATAAAATAAAAACCTACAGTTAAAATCTACAGGCCTTCATCATACAATATCCTTTTGTATACACCTTAATCCTTCTAAGGTTAGTATTCTACCAAAACTAAGACCCCTATATCATTAGAACAGTTTTAATCATGAAATTTTACTATTTATTGTATTCTATTGAGTGATAAAAATGTGTGAGTAAGAGAGGATACAATGTTCTCATATATTAGTGAGGGAAAGAACACTTTTAATATTATTTAAAGGTGGAATTAATATAAATTAATTTTCATTTTCATTTTTCTACAAAATAATACTTTTAGAATATATTATGAAGTTGAGTCCATATAATCTCATTGAGTAAAATTTTTACTAGATTAGAAAAAAAATCACCCATATCACTTTATTATAACTCTCATCATCCCTCTTGAGAATTACAGTGATATAAATGTTCTTTAATCATTTGGGGTTAAGAAATTTACTATTAAATGAATAATAGCATGTAAATTTAAAATGGATTCTATTTTTAGCCATATCCCATTAACTATAAGAAATCTATGATTTTAAATAATTTTAAATTATATTATAAAATATTAGTCATTTTAAAATATCTTAAATGTCAATTTTAGAAATAGAAAAAAAACTGTAATATAATATGTGTCAAACTCATGTAAAATGGTTCCAAAACACCCAATATTTGAAAATAATTATTATATATTATTAATATAATAATATATTATAATTATTATATTTTAAAATAATATTTAAAACTTTATATATTTATTTTAGCCTTCGGTAAACCAATTTTTACCATAGTTACCATATTTACGATTTTCTAGGTGACACATATTTACTATTGTAACTATTCGTAATGAAAAACAAGTAATAGGGTCTTATTTATAAAATATTAACTTCATTATTCTAAATATGTAAACAATTTTCCAAGATAAATTTCGTAAAATTTTCAGTAATCTACATTTACATAACTTCATTTAAAATTTTGAAATAAATTTTTTAGATAAATGAATTTTTATGCCAAAAAATGAGTTCATACCAAGACCTTGTATAACGATGATTAAAATTAAATAATTATATTTTTTATAATTAAAAAATAATTATGTCACTTTAGTATCAAATGATACTTCTAAAATAAATTATTTAATTAAAATAAATGACTGTTCGAAAAAAAATCTTTATTTTTCAATATTTAATTAAAATTTATTCTCACACAAAAAATAATAAAAAATAAACATAATAATATTTCTAAATTTATATTTTAAATATGATATAATTTTTAGAAAACATACTTTCTAAATCATCATCAAATTAATTTTAATATTTTCACACAAAATTTAATAAATTTCATTTCTAATGAAATCCTGTTTTTGAATCATAAAATGTACAAAAAAAAATTTTGTTCTTATTTACTAATAATTAAACAATATATAGTTGTTGATTAATAAATATATATATACATTATATTATTTGGTCAATAATATTAATATCCTCCAATTGAATGGCTTTATTCTATATATAAAATTTAAATAATAATATTTGATGGTTTGTTAAAGGATAGTGTTGTATGTTGTATATTCAATACAAAATAATTTTCTTTTAAAATATCATTATATTACCCTCTCCCTCAATTAATAATTTAAATCCTTGTAATTAGAAATTGGGATCTCTAATGAATTGATTTAAAATTGAAAATGCTTTTCTTGAAATCCAAATCGTGAAAATGGTTCATAAAACATCATCATGAAATGTGGGAAAAGGAAATACAAAATTAATCAAGAATAATACCAAACTAGGATACCAAATAATTGATCACTAGTGGGAGGTGGAAATCTTAAAATAGTTTAAAATGTAATTTATAAATAATTATGGAGAGTGAAAGAGATTATTGATCACAATAAAGTGAATGATCATGAGATATATAATTACCTCAAAATTATAAACTAAATAGGTGTGATAAGATTATTGATTAATCATAAATTAAGGTAATATTAAATTTTTTTATTAAAGTAATTTTCATAGAGTTAAGGAATTTAATTACCATCTATGATATGAATATATGTAATTATACTTTATCATAAATAATATTATTATCATTTGGTTGCATGTTTCAGTTTTCCTCATCCTTTATCTCATATTTTACTTCAAATAATGAGGATTAAATATGGTTTTTTAGGTATTATATAAGAAAATATACCTATAATGCATCACATAGTTCCCAATAAGGATAAATAGTTATTCATATCATCAGTACACATAAACCAAAATGAAAATGGATACCATATAGTAAGATAATTCCTGAAATGAATAAACAATCAAAATAATAAATACTACGTTAATATTCAAAGTATCAACAATAGAACACAATGTTTTTCATAGATAACTAGATAAATAACTAACATAACTTTTTATGGAAATATATTTTCAGTAAATTTTAAAAACTAAAAAATATAAAGAATTTAATACATATTATTCTCAGATTAAATTAAAAACTATATCTAAATAATATTAGTAACTCATTAATTCATATATAAAAATTTTCTAATTCTATTATCATATAGTCTCCAATATATGCTATTTATTTCCCTAAATAACCTAAATCACAATAAAAATACATTAAAATTATATATTATTTTAAAAGATAATTTAAACTTTATTACACAAAAAACATCCCATCTTATCTTAAAAATATTTCAATTTTACTTAATCATATATTATTCCCTAAATAATGAACTTCTTTTGAAATAAAAAATATCTTAATCACCAAATAACCTCTTAATATCATGTTTATCAATACCATAAAAATATTCCACCAAAATAAACATAGTATTTATCTATCTAATCATTTAAGTAATAAAAAAATGATGTTCTAACTAGGTTATCACATTGGCTTATAGTAGGTATTTTTCCCTTTTCGTCCAATGGTATTAGGCTCGAGGCTTATGACCTTAACGGATTCATAAATTCTTTCCTGATATAAATTTTTCCATTTAATATAAATATATTAAAAAAATTCCAATAATATTCACACAAATATGATGAAATCCACTTAAAATAACCTTCAAAACATAATTTTTAATGAAATATTTATCCACAAATGTATTTTCATAACCGTAATGTTACATCCCTAAAAATATAACATTATTAGTCTGCACTAATCAATAATGTTAACCTTATGTTTGACATATACCACAACACACTAAATATTTTTCTAAATTTCAATTAATCACATTAAAATTATTCTAGTTAATACCTCAAAAGGGGGTTTTAATACTTCTAAATACCATTCAACAATAATCTTATATAATGATGATGGAATCCATAACTGTTAATATAACCTATTATAAAAAATCTATTCTTGAATGTTATATAAACGTTTCCTCTGATAAACACAATAAGGACCTGACCATAAACATTACATAATCTCATTCTTTTATACTAGAATTTATATTCATACAATTTGAGTATCTTACCTATTTAGATTTTTACCAATTTTCCCATAACTCACACATAATTAATTAATAAAAAATAAGTTGGACACAACCAGTAAAATTCCATTATTAGTATAATTTAAAACATTTAAAATATATATTGTTTCCTATTTATGAAGAATATTCAGGATTTTTAATTTTCCTTCCATGAATCTCATAATCGTCTTTAGACCCTATATAAAATATTATAAAAAATATATGATAAAAAAATCTGTGTATGGGAAATTAAAGTATAAAGTCATTTATTTCAATGAAAAACTTTACAAACTAAATGAAATTTCCATTCCCAACATATTAATTAATATAATGAATCAAATCATATTGATATGAAACACATACAATTTTTCCTTAGGAAAACCCATAAAACCATCCAATAAAAATGGAAACCCAATTAAAATAATTTCTGATATAAATTCATAACACATGTCAGAAATAACTTGATAGTAGTTAAATTCATAGTAGACACCTCCTTGGTTGACTACCATTTTCTTTCTATTGATGATGGTGAAAATTACCCAATGAATTGGAATTTTATGTTAGGATCACCATTCTTATAAGCTGTATCCAAATCCTACATCATTAAATCTATATCGATATAATTTTCCTTAATCTATAATTATCAAAAAAATATACACTGAATAAAATAATTTATTCACTAATCTTTTCATCATAAAACCCATAAAAACACATTTTACCCCAAAAAGAATTTTTTGAATATGTACAAGTTATAAAAATATCTACAATATAAATGAAAAAAATGTAAAATAAA
Organism: Viscum album; assembly: GCA_963277665.1. Lineage (NCBI taxonomy): Eukaryota > Viridiplantae > Streptophyta > Magnoliopsida > Santalales > Viscaceae > Viscum > Viscum album. The sequence continues at coordinate 1,781,467,914 of OY728119.1, read as the reverse complement.
ATTATATGTTAATGTGCCACTTACCGGGAGTACGACTCATCATGTATATTATTTAAAACATAGGATAATAAACATATGTTAATTATTTTCATTCACAATAACCATTTTAAATATTATTTTATATTTTATTTATTAACATTTTATATTAAATTACATAATTATTTTAATTTATGTTTTATGTTTTGATGATATTAAGTTCATTTGTTGAAAATGAATTTTGTAGTTTGATTTTAGTCAATAAGTCAGTATACCATCGTATGCAAGGTATTATTTATTAAAAAATCATAATTTTCTAAATAAATTTTATTTTTAAAATTTGCCAATAATATGGTTTAGAAAAATTATTTATCTCAACATCATAGGGATGGTAGTTCATACGTACACATGACTAATGATACCCATTTTCATTGATCGGGTTGGAATGAAGATAAATGTTATATTATCTTTATAGAATTATTTTTATGTCATTAATATCATATTTCATCTTGAAAACACATATATATAGTATCTATGAGATGTCTTCGTGAAAATGAAATCACGTCGCATTATTTTGTAATTGACTTGTATGCACAAACTAGATTATGATTTTCATATAGAAAAAATTTAATAAAACAGATTTTATATTCTCTTTAAAGAATTATGACTAATACATTAATACCATGCATGTACATTAGATCGTACATTATAACAATTTGTGACAACTATGATTGAAAATTATTTACATCAGTTCACAATGAATAGGTACTCTATACACATGAATGATGTATTAATTTGTCATTTGATAGATGAAGGAGATGGATATATGTTAATCAAATAAAAAATGGTATTTGGGATAAACTGATGTTATTATTTTAAACAAATTAATAATATGTTATGTATATATAATATTAAATAAAACTAGAATTTTTTGTGAAAATTTATATCAATCATTAACACCAAATCCCCTGTTTTTTACCTGAATCCCCTTAAGGTTTATATTTTTTTAAAGCCTTATCCCTAGAATCCCAAAGTTAGTACCTTACATTAATACATCAGCATGATTACAAGGAATAAAATTCTAAATGAATAATTCAATTATAAACTATGGAAAACCATATTATATACAAAATACCCTATTAACTCATTGGGCATCCCGTGAAATGAATCAATAGATAATTTTAATGAAAATATCTAGTGGATAATAATAACTGAATTCTCAATAATTTAAATTCTTAATTATTGTTTTTCATGTTTCCAAGGTATATGGTACTTTTACTAACAGCACCTTTTAGAAGACGATTTAACAAAAAAGTTAAAAATTCATCTAATTTGGAAAACCAATTCAACTCATGAGACTACTGATGAGTCAATGGTATTATTTTATTTAGACCCCAAAAAATGTCATACCAATAAAATTATTCTTTTTAAATATAATAATCAATTTAATATATAAACAATGTGTGTTAACAATGATCTATTTTGAGTAATATATTTGAAGATATATATATTTTCTTTAGAAAGTCAAATAACTCTCATGTAAAATATCATATGTAAAATTGGAATATGGTATAGGAAATAATAATACCCATAATAAATTATTTCTTCTATTTAATTAAAATTTAATTTTTATATTACAATTTTTATAGTACTGAGATTGTTTGAAGAGAAAAATATCAATCACAAAGATTAAATGATATTTCAGGGACAACTATTACAATGTGGTAATTTTCATGTCAAAACCTCTTGGGTTAGATAATAAAAAATGGAACATAAAATTACATTAAGTATAAATTATTCATTCTATTACATGTCAATGGGTATAATATATACCACATATAAGTGAATTAGATAATACTTGGAAGTAAGTCTAAATGGAATGTATATTGAGAGGAAGTCCATTGCTAATTAAAGAAATTTATAATCAAGAGATACATGAGAGATTAAAATCAATTGAAACCTTAAGAATCATGAAATAAATTAAATTTATGATATGAAAATTCATATGTTAGTATAACAAAACATAAAACAAACAAGTGGTAAATATTGAGTAAGTCACACTGAAATAATTGAGAGACTGTAAATCCCCTTAAAATGTGATCCTTTTAGGTTAAACATGCATTAAAATATAGTATAATCATTTCAATAATGATATTAAATTATTCCACAACCAGGTTAATATTTATGATATCATATATGACTCTTCTATAATATATTACTAATCATTCAATAATAGAGTTTCATTATTTTGATTATTTGTGGAGTTAATTGTCCTATTTTTTATGTCTGTTTTGACATATGATTTTTTTCCTATTACTAAGATTAATAAATATTATTATATTGAATTTAAATCATGATGTAAATATTTTATATATTCATTATATATTTATTTTGAGTAATAATATAAATTTCAAGATTTGGAATGAAATACATCAAACATGGAGATGGTAGGTTGTTTGTATGCATGAGAATTGATTCCATTTTCTTATTATATTAAAATAATGACAATTAAATTATATATATATAATATAATTAAAATATCATATTTTTCTCATATACCTCAAATATCTTTTTAATACCATCTTCATTACTGTCCATGTAACATGTGAATGAATCACATTACTTTGAGGTGGTGGCAGTCCATATGTCCACAAAAGTGGTTATCTTATACCCACAAAATAGGTTGAAATAATCTATGTGTTAACAAATAATTATATAATAATAAATAAATTATAAATATCATATATAAGAAATAAATTTGTCATTATTCACATCCTTTAATATTGTAAATGGAAGAACGAACGACATTGGTTATCAAGGCGGTAATCTGTCTTATATACAAAAAATGATTATGTATACCATTTGATGTAAGTGTGGAAATGTTTCGGTCAGAAACATAGAATAAAATAAAGTAGTATACTTATGATATGTATGATATTATGTAATCATTATATAAGAATATTTTAAATCATATATAAGGAAAAACAAAATTTTTTGTTGATGAATGTTAACTGTTTTTGGGTATCTTCGTTTTCTTTTCACCAAAGTCATTCACTGGTTTTATTTATCACAGAGGTATAAATTATTAAATTATACGGGGTAATTTTTTATTTTATTTGCTACTTTTTAGTATGACACAAATGTATTGATAGGTGTGAAGTCGTGGGAGGGGGTATGAGTGCCCTTTAATATTGGGTGAGGAGTTGAATTCTTATAAATATAAAAAGGTAAAATTATTTTAATGTCTCTATTTCATGTCATTCAATGAGTAATGAACCAATTTCAATAAAACGTATCATATGCTCCAAATATGTCTAATAATTAGGTTTTGGAAAAGTATATAAGTCATTATACACTTAATATTAACGTTTAACAACTCCTTAAACTCATTTTCACCTTAATTTATGTAATTAATTTAAATTTGTTTCACATATATTTAATGTAAAAAATCAATTTGAATATAGTATAAATTATAATTTATTTTTATTCAAAATTATTAATCATTTTTTCAAATTCAAATAACTAATTTTTCATAAATTAATTTAAAATTATCACCTAGATGGGATGACAAAGTGGGGATTTTAATGTGAATATGGCCAAAATTTCACTATTTTTACATATCGAAGTTTAATAGAATAATGAATCCATTTTTTTTATTTTATTATTAGATTTAAAATTTATATAATTAGAAATAAAAAAATTTCATATATAATTTAAAGCTATACATTATATAGATGAAAATCCTTTTTTCAATTAATTTTTTTTATTTTTTAGTATTCCTCAAAAAACAATATGTCGAAAAAAATTCCAAAAGTTATCCCTGATTTAATTATTAAATTCCTCATTAATTTTTTTTTCATATATAATTTTAAAAATTTCCAAAATCAAGATTAAAAATTAGTTTCCCATTCAAATGTGGAAACACATCCTTTTGAAAAATACCTATTTAATGGGTGAAATTGGATTTGTTCTTCTCTAATGTCCATCAAACCTCTTAGATGAATTTAAAAAATATTCGAGTTAGTCTATAATATATATATGATTATGATAATTTACTAAAATTAATTAATTTATTTTCTTATGAAAAAATTTTTGGGGGACATAAAAATTGTTTTTTATAGAAATATACCCTTTATATTTAAATGGATTCCAAATTCATTTGTAATTAATTTTTTACAATTGAATTCAACAATAAAACATTATAATTTATTTAATCTACTTATAACAACCAATTTAATTTCTTGGATGTGTCTAATTAATTTTTCTTCCATTTTTGATACCTTATTTTTCTTATTAATAATTTGAAACAATTATTCATATATTTTAGTAGCCCGGTGCTGAGATGAAGTGAAATTTAGAGGCCCATATGCTCAAATTTATTATGTAAAAAATATTAAATTTATTTTATATTATGAATGCATATTTTTCAAAATAAAAAAGGAAAATTATTAAACTAGATATGATATAATAAATTAAATACCACCGTTGATTCTGGAATGTGTTGTTTACCCTATGTGCGACCTAAAATAGGATGGTGAATGAGAATTCATATAAAACAACTTTTTTCGATACATTAATAGGATTTATTAATTCATCAATTTTTCATTAACTTATTTCTTATAATTAAATATTTATATATAATCCTCTAGGATATCTATATAATCCTGGGGATGATTCAAGACTTTCTTTCCCTCCTTCTGTTGGCAAATCATCTCTGATGATGACAAAACACTAGATCAGATTATATTGTTATGCAATGAATGAAAAGACTACCATAAAATTTTGGAGAGGATGTCATATGATGACGATTGATTAAATATCTATGTTGGAATTTTCAAATTAGTGTTTATTCCCTTGTTGTTTAAATATATGGATCAAATAAGTCTTTTTATTTGATATGCTTCAATTATTGACTGAGAATGTTTTCGTATAATTGAATTTTATATTTTTATTCTTGTTTTCTAACCAGGATAACTATGTTCTTGATCTTTGTCCAAAAAAACATATCCAACTATGGTTAAAAAATGTTAATGTGTATTTTACCCTCAATTATTTCTCTTTCTCCACCAATTGAACCCCACTATCCTAGTATGATAATGTTATGCGGTAAATGCTCGGACACCCGGAATCAAAACTAAATGATGATCACGGGATGGATCAATGTATAAAAGATAGATATAGGTTGTTTTGATGGGTTTTGTGAATTATTAATGATTTGTATTTCCAATCATCATCTACCGATAAGACCTATGTGTGGCGTGTGTACAATATAACCACCGTTGGTCAATGGAATCGATTACCAGCAACAGGTTTTCCAGAAATGATGAATCCGGACTATATCCATCTTTTATGTGGAATAAAAAGCAAGATATAAATGTAGAAGTTCATATCTATAATAAAGATATAGTATGTGAGAATCTTTAAAAATCCAAATTATAAATCATGTATTCTCAAAGAACTCATGGTGTGTCCATACTCGAATGCGGCAGCTAGGGTTTTTCAAATTTATAAGGACAACATGAAGGTTATCAATCATACACATTGAGTACAACATCCTAATGTGGATGATCCATGTTGCAGAGAAAATGGGTGGTACTGAATGTGGGAGTACATGTAAATGGATATGTATTTGTAATGAATTACATGGACATGAGGTATATTAACCAGTCATAATATAAATTACATGGACATGAGGTGGATATAATGATGTGGCCAAGCAAATAAATATGACCACAGGTGGAATGGGCACATCAAGTATCTCCTCTACTCATTTTCTATAAATACACTTTAGGTTTTCTGTGTACATTCGGGGACATGTCTAGCTGATGGATTGGGGCTGCACATTGGGTGGGTCACCTTGCATGGTGTGTACCAGTTTTAACTTTTTAGGAAACATCAATCTGATATATCACTTTCATTTTAAATTTTATTTTAACTCGTGAGTACACTATCGTGACTGTTCTCCTTTGTAGAACATGAATTTTTCCTTATTTGGGGGTTTTGGGATACAATGCGATATTTTCCCAGTCATGGAACGTGTTTATCCAATGATCGATGATGACAGTGGTCACGAAGGATCACCAGCGTCATTCAGAGTGGAACCCTACATTTGGGCTGGGCATGGGTCCATAGTGACAAGAGTTGAACCCTATAGCTGTTCTGGATATGTGTTCACTACATTATTCAGTATTGGAACACTCTATCTGGACTATGAAGGAGACCTCTACCTTCAAAAGTGGAACCATCTAGCGGGACTTGGTATGGATTTTCTACCATCATCTAGAGTGTAACCCTCTTTTAGACAGGGCATGGGTCCTCTACATTCTAGAGTGGAACCCTCTAGTTGAGCTATGTTTGGATACATTATAGACTTCAACATTTTGACCATATAGCTAGGGTGATTATGGTTCCTCTACCTCCTATAGGAGAACCATCCATCTGGTATGGGCATTAGTCCTCTACCTCTTAGAGTGGAACCCTTTATATGGTCTTAGAAGTGGTCTTCTTTATCCTATAGTGGAACTATAAAGATAGACTTCTCATTGGTTTTCAAATTCCTAGAGTGGAACCTTTTAAATGGATGAAACATGGGTCTTATTCCTCCATGAGTAGAACCCTCATGGTTGGCGGAGAATGGGTCCTCTACCTCCATGAGTGTAACCCCCCCCCCATCATTTTTGTGTATGGGTCGCCTACCTCTATGATTGGAACACTTATGATGCGTAGGGAATTGGTCCTCTATCATTTATTAGAGTGGAACCATCTTATTGGACACAGCATGGGTACTATATTGACTATTATAGTGAACACTATTGTTTTACCATGGAATGGGTTTTCTGCCTAAATTTTAGGGCCACTCGACTATATGGAATAGTGAAGAGGAATTTTTAACATAGATGGTTTTTCCTGGGTAGGTGCGTGAGATACTAGGTAATGTTTTTGGGCTTATAGAACACATTTTGACTCTTCACCTATGATGTACTATGATATTTCATTACCCATAATCTCTAGTTTGGTCTTTTTCTACTGAGCATATATATATATATAATTATTGAAACCATTAGATTTTTTTACAATCCTTCCATGGGTTGCAGAGACACACGGGGTATTCCGGATGCATTCCACGTTTATCTTTTTCTGGTAATATGATTATACTCTCCCACCCTTGGATAAAAATACTTGGCATGTATATCAACAACACACTGTGCTAATCCCCCATGGGTGGATGAGGTTACCCTATCTCTTTAATGGGGTTAAGATATATCTTGTTTACTATCTATTAAATTTTTATTCATATTGTATATATTATTTATAAAACATCATCATTCATTTAATCCTACAGAGTATGTATGTACTCTCCCTTTTTTAGGCATTTCCCACATGTGTCATGTCTTACATAGACAACAGAAAAGTTTTAGGTGACTTCATATTCGCTAAGGGGTAGTGGCTGTTGTGAACTGTATACATTGGTTGTATCATTAAAAATATTGATTGGGATATATCAGATGTTTGCAATCCAATTTTATCATTTTCGGACATATTTATGTTTTGGAAATTATTTTGGCCCTTCATTTTTCATTTTACACTATAATACTATATTTTATCCAAAATATTTTTCATAATTTTTACATTATAGATATTACATATTTTTATTATTATTCCTCTAATCTTCATCATTGATATGATCTTTGTGTGTGTACATGTACATTAGGAAAAGTCCCCCCATTTAGTTTTTTCACATTGTCGCTTATCTCCACCCTTGACCTATGGAGGTAGACTTTGGGTATTTGATACATGACCCTTGGTTAGGTTCGGTTAATGACAGATTGGAATCGTAAAATTTAATTGCACGGTATATTGTCTACAGTAGTCCCCTTATATCGATTTTGTAGCGATAAGGGAAACAATGCCAATGTTTTTCATGTGTGGATCTTTGGCTAAGTAATCATGTGATGGTACTAATGGCGTACATATTCATTCACATGGACATTGAAAAACTTCTAATCCACTCTGTGTACTGAGACATTGGTTAAGAAAATTAATGGCTTAAGCATCATATAAGATTGAGTTATTGGATATCATTATTTATTAGACTACTAATTGATATATAAATATTAATGCTCATTTTATCGTGGTATCTCATGATAACATTAGATATTCTACCATGATGAAAACCATCAATTTTATTGATTTCTATATCATAATGATGATATGATGAATGTTGAGTCCTTTGTTTAGGATTCATCCCATATTATATTTTCCTTCAATCCAGCGTGTAGTAAAGACCCCTCCTATCAAGAAGTAATTCTTACCAAAATAGAAGGTCGGTGATGGGTGAAGGCTTAGTGCACCATGTGAGTTCTATCACTAGAGGCCTATGAGGTTCCATGATGAGAATGATCCCTATGTAGAAGATTTTCTCCAGGAGTTGGTCATCTTAATTTTCATATGATGGTTTCACTTCAAACCCTTACTCATCATAGAGTAGTAGTTGGTTTCAATGGTACCAATAGATGAAACACCTAAGTTGAGTGTGCATTTAAGGTTCCATAAATAGTGATATCCAAGGTATTGTGTTTATCCAAACACTCATATTAGGTGTTAGAGGTTAGGCATGATAATTTGGGTTGGATATCCCACCCAAACAAGAACCGTGTTGATTATGGTTCTTAAGGTGAGACCTCTCTAGGAAGACATAGTGTTTTGGTAGTGTCTTGTGATGGAGGTATATAGTGTTCATCTAGTAATGAAAGGAATAGGTACACTCCCCCCCCCCCACTGATACAAGTTCTTTTAAAGAAATAGAACACCATGATGGTGATTCAGTGCCTCCTAAAGCTGGTGGTTTTAGAGTATGGCATATTATTTCCATTTACTTAAATGTTTTGGAAGTAAAGATGTAATGGGAAATCAAAGCATCCACTAGTTTTGGAGGGCATGTAGGAAGGGATTTCGGTGGCTCTACTGTCCTTTGGGGAACGACCCATGTCACTGCTGCTCTAGAGGCAGTTAATAGCAAGGATTTTGAAGCCACAATTTCATATTCGTAGCTCTTATTTGAGAACTATATTTATCATAGGTGTCTCTTATTATAAACCCTTGTATTATTGGCCTTGTATATAGGAATAGTGGTCTCAATTTATTTCCAATGGGATGACCAAACACTGCAATGGGATTGATCCTCACCCCCAAATATTTCAATTGCGGAAGTGATTCCCTATTTTTTTTTGTCTGGTCATAGACATTACATGCCCAAATTTTTTATACCAATTAGTTTGGTAGTGATTCTGAGTTATATTATGGTATTATCCCCCCCCCCTAGGAGAAGGGATCCATGTACAATGCAGGGTAAGCATACTCCTTGGAGGTTATAGCTGATTTCTTAGTTGGTCATTATTACCCATGGAATGAGGGATGTTACAAGCTCTCATTTCCCACAGATATTGGTGGGGGTGTTATAATGTATCTATTTTACCTCCTCACTATAAGATGGACATCTCTATGGTCATACACCAAGGATGGTGTAATGTTTCTATTAGCACATTTTATGACCTTGTGTGGCTTCAAGATCTGGTGGTTTAATTAGAGGGTATATATATTTTGGGCTTCGAAAGACCTTGTGTGTTAATTTGGGAATCCATATGTTCTTTATAAAAAATGAAAATTCATGTTTTTATATTTTCCTGGATTATCATCACCTAATCCAGGACACAATGAAGGACAAGTACCCCATCCCAAGGGTTGATTCCCTCTTTGATATATTGGGAGTCATTATATGGTTATTAATGATCAATCATCAGTTCAGATTCATCCATTTGATGGTTTATGAGGCTGATATTCCAAAAATTATATTCTGAAGTCACTCTTGACACTATGTGTTCTTAGTCATCGAATTTGGTGTGATGAATTACCCCTTCGATTTTATGGATTTAGTGATGTTGATATTTCTATATTACTTTGACTAGTTTGGGGTTGTCTTCATCGATGACAAACTAATCTATTGTATAGCAGATGGAGAACATATAGAGAACTCAAGGATGGTTCCAGATTTACTTTGAGAGCACTATATTAATAGATATCTCTTAATGTTCTAGTTCTGGAAATTTGAGGTTCAGTACGTAGGGTATGTCATCTATGCGCTGGGGTTGGAAGTGGACCCATCGAAGATTAATGTAGTTCATTCTTTAGATCCACCTAAGAGCATCTCATTGTTGTGTATAATTCTTTGTTTTGAAGGTTACTACAACAGGTTTGTGGGATAAAAATATAATATTGCATCCCCTCTAACCATCCTAATGTTGAAAGGGAATTCATTTACTAAGACCGAGTAGTTCTGGAGGGAATTTGTAAAATTGAAGATCAGGATGAAGAGTTCTCCTATGATGAGTCCACAAAAAGAGGGAATAGAGTACCTAGAGTATTTGTATTCCTAACGATCTAGGATCAACTGTGTTTTGATTCAATGGTTGTCAGTTATATAATATGGGTCTAGGAAGTTTAGACCACATGAGAAAAACTATGAGACTCCTAACCTAGAGTTGTTAGTAGTTTCTTTCTTCCTCGGGATGTGGAGGCACTTCATTCTAGGGGAGTTCTTCATGGTTTAAAAAGACCATCAGAGTCTCATGATGGTCTTCACGTAGAGATACATGAACATGAATCAATGACATGGGTTTTACTTTATTCATGAATATGAATTTGTGATAGTATAAACCCTAATAAATGGAAACATAGTGTAAAATTCACATAAAAGTAATTCATAATATTGTCTAGTATTGTATTCTTCTGAATAGTTGGATTCCATGAGGCTAACCTTGGTGAAGCATGAGGGTACATATTTTCTATAGTCAATATTTTCTATTCCACTTCTTATCGAGCATGTGAATGAGTCACATAATGGTTAAATTTATTTTTTGGTGTTTCATGCCCATATATCTAATGGGGAATCGTCATATGGATATTCTGAAAGAGTTTATCTAGTCTAATTTCTTTTAAGTAAGGTCGGCTATTCTAGTTACAATGTTGTAGGAGGTGATATTAGAGTTCAAAACTTCTCAACTATATATACATCCTTATGTGGTGAGGAAGTACCCAAACCATCCATAGTAGTTTTAGTGGTCGGGCATGAGATAGATTATTTCCATGTTTATAAAATGTTTCCACACCTTTTAGTAGGAGAATGATGGGCACCTGCTTCTGGCTGGTTTGTTAAAACTCGTTGAGGTCATAGAATGGAATTCATCCAGCAAATACATGGAATGTTTTTAATAATTCCCTGTATAGATAATCTCCATGACACCATATGGGTGATAGTTGACTGAATCCTGAATTCAAAACACAACCTTTCTATTAGGGAGTAGAGTGTGTTTAATATTTTGGCATTTTAGTACATATGGGAGATCATTCTCCTTCATGGGATTATCTCTATAATTTTATCTAATTGTGATGTCTTTTATACGTCATGATCATGGAGAGGCATGAAGGTGGAATTTGCAACCCAGATGAGGATGAGTACATCCTTTCACATCATAATTGATGGGAAGATATATAAAACACTCCGTGTGTGGGAGGATATGTTGAGGAATGGTGAGTTAGAATTTGGATAGACCCAATAGGATCTCTTTCCGATGGTAGAGATTGCGTAAATCAATTGTTACCACCCTACAATCAGTGAGGTTCATTTTGAGGCCTACTTTGTGAGAACCTTTAGGTCATCCTTATGATGTACAGAGATTGGTTATACATCTCTTATGGGTCGAGAGATAGTGAAGGCGATTATGGAGAAGGTCCAGGTCATCTATGAGAGGATAAGTACTACCAAGAGTATATATTTATCATAATAATACCACCATTATAGGCCCTTAACATTCAAGTAATGAGACCACAATTATCTATGACTCACCCCACGATGAGGGTTGCAATGGTACGAAAGAGAAGTAATGATATCCCTAGGGTTCATCTTCCCATTAAGAATCATATATATGATTAGAGAGGATTCATACAACTTATCCATACCACCACAACTAGAGTGGGCTCAGGACATGTTCCTTGTGTCATAGAAGACGAGATATATGCATGAACCCACACATGTTATTTAATTATGTGAGATGGAAATCATGGATAGAGCCACATATTTGGCGCACTTGATAGCGATTGAGGGTCAATAGGATAAGCCCTGGTGTAGATGGATCATCCTCTTCGTTCATGTGTTGTGGTTTCATGGGAACGTTCATGAGAGATCCTATGAGATGGAGATCCAAATGAGGGCTCAATATAACAAGTTATTTTGGAGTTTTCTTTTTCGTGTAAACATATTGAAGGAGGTAATGGTGTAGAGACATGTTATTTAATTTATGACTTTGAAAAATATTTCTAACCCCTATAACTAAAACAAAATTCAATTTTAAGGTCTAATTTCAAGAGATATAATTTTATAAAAATATTTAAAATATTTTATATTATACAAAAATAATTTCTTAAATAAAATTGGATTACTCTTAAACAGAAGCTCTTGTCAGAAATTTGAGACAATGGTTTTGTTTGTGATACATTTTTTACCCTAGGTACGACCTAAAATAGGTCGGCATGAGAAATTATGATAACATGAATAGTGGTAGTATGTTTAGTGGATAAATTCATTCATTCATAAATTTTACCTAAGATATTTTTTATGAATATATCTCTATATAAAATCCTCCAAGTTTAGTACTATAAAACCTGGGAGGGTTCCAAACCATCTTCCCCTACATCCATTGTAAATTACACTTGATGATGTTGAAACTATGGATAGGAGAAGATCAGAATCCAAAAACCACATCAAATTCCTTCAATACTTATCGTGTTCATTCTTCGATGATGAACATTAAATTACTCATTTAGTACATGTCAATATGTTTTTTACACATTTTTTATTACATTTATTGAGAATATCAATCCCCTGATTCTATTTTCACCAATTTTGACCTATTCAAGAACCTATACAACTGGATTTTATTTGGTTATTCTTACTATCTAACCCCTTATTATATTTTCACTAATTGTAACATATTAATGAACCCATATAACTGAATTTTATTTGATTATTCTTAATCTCTATCATTGATATCCTTATCCATGATCTTTTGACATAAAATCATGGATTATTGATGGTTAAACAAACATTCTTATACATTTTCCCTTCAATTTATTTGTGTTCATCACCGGTCAGACCTTGCAGTCCGGGTTCGACATTTCTAGGTGGTACTAATTCATATTGGATCTTCGAAATCGTGATGAAATGATAAATATGGGATGGATCGATGAATCAGGGATAGCTGTGATATATTGTTAGGTTGTATAAGTCCATTTTAATGATCAGATTTCGAATCAACGTCTATAGAAGGATTCATGGAAAACTATTAATTTGGAAGAAAACTCATGGGTCAATGGAATCTGTTTTTGTCCATCATATGGTTGGAAATGATGTCTCAGGACATGATCCATCTTATTCAGTTGAATACAACACTGGATATGAAGGCGGAACACTAGTTCTAGCACATTGAAAGAAGTTATGAGATTCTAGATGAATATCAACTACACCTCATATACCATGAATAACACAATGTGTGTCATGATCTGGCTATGTAGGTGGGGGTTTTGAAAATTTATATGGATATCATGTCATGTATCCCTCTTATATGTCATTTATCATATCCCCTGGTGGATAATTCATGTGGCGGAGAACATAGGATGGATAGTGTGTGGGAGTACATGGATAATAACATTTTTGTGTAGTAAAGTACGTAGACATGGGGTACTTTTAATGGGAATGGGGTAAATTACACAAACAGATGTTCGATATATGGATAGGGTCAAGAAAAAGGTTTGGACCCTCAGTGGAAAGGGCACTCCTGTAGACCCCTTATATTCCATGTATACTATATGGTAGGTAAGATGTGTGCCTCTAGGGACATGTTCTGGTGATGGATTGAGACAACATGCCATGTGGTCCCCATCAAAAACAATTTACCCCTTAGATCCTCTATAACAAACATAAAATTCTCGTATCTCCTTCATTTGGTATCAGATTTTGGGTTTTGGGTAGACTATTCTGATTTTTCCCTCCAATGAACATGATGGTTCCCGCAGTTGTATATTTTTGAAATTGATGTGGGATGTTTCCAAGAATGGCTCTTATTTAGAAAAATTTCTATGATGATAATGGTTGTGTAGGATCTCAAGATGAATTTTATGTGGAACCCTCCAACAAGGCTGGGCATGGGTCCTCGACGACTAGAGTGTAACCATCCATCTAGGTAAGATATGTGTCCTCTACCTTGTAGATTCAAACCCTCCAACCATGTTTTTATAGGACCTCCACATACTCCTAGAGTGGAACCCTAAAACTAGGTTGGGTATAGGTCCTATATATACTCATATGGTGGAACCCTCCCGTGATGTTGGACATGTGTCCTCTACCTTCTTGAGTGGAACCCTCTAGTTGGGCTAGGTTTTCTCCCTCTATAGACTTCTAGAGTGGAGCCCTCTATCTGGGCTGGGCATGGTCCCTCAATATCATACAGTAGAACCCCCAATTGTGATGGACATGGTTCCTCTACCTCTTGAAGTGGAACTATAACATCCCTAAACTTTAACACATATTTTTGAATTATTTTTTGTTTAATTAGACATCTAATAAAAAAATGGATCATAATATATAGGGTCCTCATAAGATTAGATACAAAATTAGAAAACATGAACCCAAAATAAAATATCTTTTATTTGGTCATTATAATTATATACTAGAATCTTTTTAACCATTAAATATTCATTTTATAACATGGGAAACACATGAAAATTGGTATGATCTAAAATCCCCAGTATAGTAATAAAATAATAATAAAGCATTTAACATGAGTTAGAAGGTATAACATGATAACATAAAATAGTGTGGAATATAAATAAACAAATGTAATCAAAATATATTGAACTTGTGATCATGGAGTCATGGAATCATAACAATTTTTAAGAAATATAAAACTTGGGAGAAGTATGATACAAGGCTAATTTCATAAGGAGGATCAAAAGTTAAGGCTATCCCTCAAGACCATTTCACATGAATCACAAGTCAAGCCTAACCACCAAAATTGTGGCATATTAAGTCGCATGGGACTAAATGTTACCCAATACATTGGAGAACAATATTTCTGAAGCCATCATTGAATGTTGATTAATATGTTCTCCAAATTAAGAATCGTACAAAATGAATCAAACAAAACTCAAAGTATTCTCATGAAAAGAATTGGGTATCATAATCTTGTCAAAAGGCCTATCAAAATAAAATATTATAAAGGATTCCATGAATGAATGTATTTAAATCATATATGGATATCAATAAGTTAATATAGTCATATATCATGAAAATATATGTAAGAAAAAAGTTAAAACATCAAAAAATATTGTTTAGAAACATTACAAAACAAAACATTTTAGCGGGATTTGAATAAATATTTAATATTATTTAAAACAAAAAATGAATAATTTATTATATAAAAAGAGAAATTAGACAATATGTATTTTTTGTATAAAATACTTTTTTTTAACATAAAGGTTTCTTAAAAATATTATATTTATCAAATGAAAATGGGTATGAAACTGGGATACTCCCTATAATCGGATTTGATAATTAGGAAGAAATGGGAAGGGGGCCTTTTTAAAACATGTATGTCTATTTAAAATAGAGTTATAATGATATTGAAATGTGATTTTGTAACATTTAGACATAATTGATAATAAGTATATAACAAATAATTATATTGGGTTAAGAGTTAGAATGCGTAAAAGTGGAAAAATGGATTTTTGGAAAGATTATGTTACCATATGTCTGAATGTATTCTCTACATTAACAGAATTTTCAAAATAATCAAATTTAATACATTATGTCGTTTATTAATAACCTATTTACACTTTATTATATTTATTATAATGTTATTACCTTCATTTATGGACTTATTTTGAGATATAATATAAAATTTATCTTTTTTGGAGTGTTCATTTCCCTGGTTTTCATGATCGATTCATTTATATACATTTATGAAATATCGTGTAGAATGAGAATAATTTTTCCGTTATTGAAATTATCTATCATTAATTAACTTAATGCAGTTAATTTTTTTCCTATATATACTTTTATTATATGTCATGATGATTAAGGATTAGACAAAATGTTAATGATAATATTTTAGATTATGCTCATAGTTTCACGATTATCACGAACTGGTTTTGTTCTATTATTGGATATTATGTACATAAAATAGTTACATAACATTAAAAATGTTGTAATAAATATATTATACTATTTTTATCCATATAAATTATTTTATGACCAAACAGAAAAGTGGTAAGGGGTTTTTAAAACTCTTTGTCCTTGAATATGATAAATTTACACATCACGGATGATGTTTTCATTTTTTGAACAAAAAGGGGTTGGGGAAAGAAAAGACTATGGATTTTTCAATTAACATTATAAAATTTCATTATATATATGATCTATTGGATTTACCATACCACATGGATGAGGGGAGGTTATGAAATAATAATAAAAGAAAATAGATTATAAGAAAAATTACATAATTTTACTCCATTTTATAAAATTACAATTATAAATATGAGAAATATAATTTTTATTTAAAATGTTCATTTTCTAAATAAATATTGATTTTAAAATTATTAAATATTTTACAAAACATTGAAAAATTTATTATGGCCTCATAAAATAATATGAAATTAATAATAAAACAAAATAACAATTTAGTAATCAACATTAAGAAAACATAGTTTCTTTTAAGTCATTATATTAATTATAAAATTGTAAATAATCATTTATATTTTATAAAGATACCAAAAATTAATTTATCATTTTAAAAACATTTATTTACTTATACAACGATATAATTATATCGTATTTTCATTTCATAATGTGGATAAACATTATTTAAACATTCATAGGTGAGGTTACTATTATACTGTTTAGGTTTTTTGTTTTATGGGTCATATTATTATTCTGTAGTCTATGTTACTTATCCACTAGCTTAGGTTAAATAAGTTATAAACACTTCTAATTTCATTCACTATTAATTTTTAATGTTTTTATTGAGTTTTATATATTATTATATGTTATTTATTGTATATGACATAATTATAAGAAGGTAATTTTCATTGATAAAATTTCAAGTTATTATTAGAATCCACTTTCTGGGCTGGCCATGGGTTCTCTACCTCCCAGATTAAAATCCTCTAGATTGGTGTGATATGGTTCGTCTACCTCATATAGTTGAACACTACAGCTATGAAGTGTATGGGTCATCTACCTCATAGAGGGGAACCCCCTAGTTGGGTTTGGCATGGGTCATGTACATCATGAGTGGAATCAACTTGGTGGGCTGGGCATGATTCCTCTACCTTATAGAGATTAATTTTCTTATTGGGTATGGAATGGGTCCTCTATAGACTAATAGAGTTTAACCCTCTTTTTGGGAAGGGAATGGGTCCTCTATTAACTATTATAGTTGATCCCTCCTTTTGTACCTGGGTTTGGGTGCTCTGCCGAGATTTTCTAGCCCCACAACTATGATAGAAAACATAGAGGTATTTCTTGACACAAATGGTTTCTACTGGGAAATTTTGCAACATATTGGGAATTATTTTTGAACTTATGAAACTATTGGAGACTTATTTCATGTATATATATATAATAAATACACCCCCTTTCCCTATAATTTGGGATTATGTTGTTGAGTATATATATATTTACTTTTTATCCACACTTTTATATTTGGTACCTCTCCTACAGTGGGTTGGGAAAGTGAGTGTGGTATGCCTCATGTTTTTTGTGTTTATATTATTGTCATTGGATGAGCTTACTCTCTTAAAATGGGGTGGAAATACCTAATTTTTAGTTCATCAATACACCATGATGATCCCCATTTTCATGGGGAGGTTACTCTTTTCCATTCATTGGGATAAGTTACATCGTGTTTACTATCTACTGTATTTCTATTCCTCTTATACCATATATTTATACCCCTTTAGTTTTTGCTTCATCCTACTCGGTAAGTTTATGATCAACCCTGAATGGTCTATAACTACGTGCATTTTTTCTTTTGAAGACAATAGATTGGTCCATGATTACTTCATAGGAGCTTAGTGTTACTGGGTATTATGTACCATGTATAGTGTTCAGATCTTTGAGATCACGATATAGGCTCTCTTAGTAGTTTACATTCCCTTTCATTAGGTTGGGACATATTTTGGGTAGGGAAGTTATTTTTCCACAATTCATTTCATATTAAGATGTAGTAATATTATACACCATAATATATTTTCATTCTTGGTAAAAATTATCTTTGTGGATTATTTTTATTATTTTTCATCATCCCATCTACATATATAAACTGGGGTGTTTTCATTCATATATAATATGAAATGGTGTCCCATTTATTTTATTCCTTTCAAAGAATTATATTACCCTCTAGTATGTGGAGGTGGGATTCAGGTAGTTTCAGAATTAGCCTCAGTTATATTGGAGTCAATACATATTAATACATTCCAATTTAATATCTACATTTTATCTATAAAGATAAAATTATAATATAGATTTTTTCATGTAGTTATTGAATTTTTTATATTATATCAAATGTACTGTTTTTTTTTTAATATCATATTATTATCACTATATTTATTTTTCATTAAGATTAATTTATATAAGAGAAATACTAGAAACTACATTAAAATAAAAAATTATAAATTTAATAATTCAATATGTAATGGATTTGAAAAATTACAAAAACAATCCAAGAATTTAGTGGATAAAGTGATTCATGACCTTATCTCTTCTACAAACGATTTTTTCATATTTTTTTGCCTCATGGAATGTTTAAAATTTGATTTATTTTTATTATGATGATATATTTACAAAACAATTTCGTCTAAATAATTACAAAAGGTGTCTCTCACAATCCCTGAAAGGAACTCATAAAAATTTATTATTCCCTTGAAACTATAACCATCTTACTTCACTAGGAATTGTCTTTCACATTATTCACTTCTTTTATCAATATATTAGTGTAATTCCCTCTATTATGAATAATCCTCATAGGGAAAACCAATGTTCACAATATATGTCAAATACTTTCACAAACTACATTTCCTTTGATTCTTCAATTGAAATTTTTTAATCAATATCATATTATTAAAAAATATTCGATTGTAAGTAAAATTTTATGTTTTGTAAATAATAATTACAACCATTTCTTTTTCCATTAACCAAGAAACATTCATTCAGAAATATTGTGGACTACTAGCTCCACAATGTAGTGTGTTTTATTTTCCATCACCCAATAAAATTGATGAGTCTATAGATTTTATTAAAAGATACATATTTTTTAATTATATTTTTAAGGTTATTTTATAAAATATTGGGGAACCAATTTATGATATGATAAAAAAAGATCATATTAAATTCATTCATTTAAAGTATGTTTACTAAAAGGGTAGCCTTTGGTTAAAAATGTGTAATATTTGAAAATCCATTACTGATTCTTAAAGTTTATTCAAATTCAAATGTATCACAATAAAAAACACTATATATGAAATCTATTCTTCTAGTATAATTGTATTATAATGATACCACCACATAGTAAGTCATTAAATCATGGTCTGTTCTTGCTTTAGTCAGTTTTACCACATAACTGAACAGAAATAGAATTTATATCATGGATGACTTTGGGAACATAAAATATATTATTATATTACATAAATGTGTAAATTATGTTTTCTATGGAGATTATTTGTCAATATTTAATTCATTAATTAAGATGACACTCTTGGATCATTAAGAATCATATAAACAAGCTGGTAATAAATTTCATCTACAAAAATGATATATTCAATACTCTTAAAATGATTCTCAAGCATCATAAGTAATTTTCAATAATATATAATTATTACTTTAATGGCTTATTAATGATGAATGATAAAATATGTATAGACATGGTACCACTATTTTGAAATATAGTACCAATGATCGATCCATTTAATGCCCGATGTGAAAAATGTGAAGAATTCAGAAAGAAAATGAATACTTATGAAGTGTATAAATGAAGTACAATAAAATTAAAGTTATTAATTATGTTATTAAAATATACATTTTTCCAAACATGTGGTTGATGTGATTTTAGGTATGTTTAGATATTTTTTTAGAGTTTTTCATCTCAAATTATTCTCTTTGAGAAATGTCTCTTTGAGAAATGTTTTGTATTATAGAACTATGTTTCTTTATATTGGGTATATACTTCCTATTTGAAATGTAATAAAAATATTTTATTGTTAAATATATAGTTAGATCAATTGTTACACCAAATATTTAATGTGGTTTTGATTTAATTGCTAAATAATTAATATGTGGGGTTTTCTGTCTCACTTCTTATTTTTTGGGAGTTCTACTATATTCGCCACCAATTTACTTTTGTTTAGATATTGATTTTATAGGGAATAATTTTAATATCTTTACAATCAAATTTAATGGATTTAGTAGTTTATGTTGGCATCCCTTTAATATTATATTGATTCAAGAGTTGACAAAATTATTGTAAAACTCATTATTTTCAATGGTGAAAAACATTCCTCAGTTGTACTAAAGTAATATTATGGGTAGTTTCCTATAAAATTTGACCATATCTTGATAATAAAATGTTTATATTGATTTTAAAATAATTAATTTATGTTTCATCACAATGATATGGGTTTTAAAGAAATCAAGCCAATCATTTCCCTGATGCACAATGAATTGGACTATGACTGTTCACATGGATGGACACTCTAAATTGGATTTGATACATATTAATAATGTTATATTTATATAAAATAATGAAGAATATTTCATACAATTTCCTTGGTATCCTAGCAATGAAATCTTCTGAATCAAATCACTATCATAAAAATATAACCTAGAAAATTATTATTACCCTTCACAATATATTTTTTAATTAACACTATATTAGGATAAATTAATAATAACTCATAGCTCATTATATGATTAAGGTATTTTCTATTTTAAATACACATTATTATATTAAACAGTGAAGTATTTGAATTCTTTATCGATAATTATATTGATATCTAGGTTTCATTTAGTAATGGGTTCATTATAGTATTGTATGAAAGGTTATGATAAATCTTACGTTGAATACATATGGTTTAATCCGGTGATAGGGGCACATAGTTATATATCCCCTTGATGATTCAACATTTATAATGAATCAAAATAGGTTGGGTTTTTATTTATACCTATTCCTATATTAAAATAAAGACTTTGAACAATCCTTGACAATATGTTTTTGATGTTTGGAATTATTCATTCCCTAATTATGAGATCAATTATTTTTTATCCATGATTTAATTAAATTTCATGTATATATAAATCCAATTTTTTTGTTGATTATAGATTCTTGTTAATCATTTTTTACAATCATATCACATATTCCATGTTTACATTTTATAATATTATACTTTAATCTCTTCTTTTTTAAGCATCTAAGAATAATGTTATATTTTTTATATTACTCACAATAAATATGGGGTGAATAGGTGTAATTTTTATAAATAATATAGATGATATAATAATGTATATTAAATATGATCATTGTACATATAATGTATGTATATAATTTAGTGTTCTGTGACTACCAAAATGTTTTATCCTTCCATTCATATTCTATACTATTTGAATAATGTAACATAACTACTGGCCTCATGTTTATTGATTTTATAGTGTTAAATTTTGTATCAATGGAATTATAGTACCATCAATAGGGATTATATTTAGAGAAACCAAGGGAGTTATCACATGTAATATGATAGAACATTCAATGGAATTCAAGTACCATCAATAGAGATTATATTTAGAGAAACCAAGGGAGTTATCACATTTAATATGATAGAACATCAACATTTCCTAGTAACACACAAGAAAACTAAACCAAAATTATGTCTCACAATTCAATATAATGAGGAAACTATTGTTATTCCATTGTGAAAAATATAGAAACAAACGGTAAATGGGAAACATCTCGAAACATGTACTCAATTCAATGATACTACCCATGAATAATTAAATGTAGATAAAAATGAGGAAAATGAGATCATAACTATATCACAACTATTACCCATGGTTTTGATATTTATATTGGATAAAATATAGTGACAAAATATTCCAATAAATTATGTAGCTACATTTTTAACATTGAGTGATATAAACCTATTGGATTATGTAGAACAATTAATCCTTCATTGATGTAATAATTGACCAAGTCTCTAAAGAATACATTTCTCACATAAGTAACTAGTGAAATTGAAAAATTCATCACAACACTCAATCATTTGAAAGGATATACACTCCAATAGTGATCAGCCATTGAAAATAATAAAGGAGAACATGTGATTAATTTCATGGAATTAGGAACTACTAATGTTTTATTCTAGGAAAAATAAATTTATTTTGTATAAATAGTGGAAATGGAAATTCAATTCATCAATGGTAGACATAAGGTGGAAGAAATTGTTGTTGAAAATTAGGAATGGATTATATGGTATGTTATGAATTTTTCAAGCATTTTATGTAATCTAGAATTCATATTTATCCTTTATATTATGGGTAAAATCATATCCTTTAATGTTCATTTTTCTCTTATTCCATTTCCATATATGAGGATATAGTCTCAAGCACCATTTCTATAGAAAATGTGATCTCAAGGAATTATTTATTAAATGGGTGTTTTGAGAATAATAACTAGTTAAGAGTCTTTGGAAGAAAAATATTGCAATGGGGAAGGTAAGAATGATTGTATTTCCCCCAATGTGATAACTGTGCGAGGAAATAACCTCGGGATTTAAGGAAGGGTACATGTGTCTGTTACATGTTAATATACAATTGATATCAAGATTACAAATACAATACAAGGAATAATATGTTGATATTCAAGGATCCAACATTAAGGTGTGGGGATGTTATTCCATCCAATTCTCCCAAGATGAAGGGAATTTACCTCCTAAAAGGGAATGAAATAGTTTCCATGCACATTCTATTACCACAAAATAACATCATAGGTCATAATGAAATGGTGGCATGGAATTCAATCATTTCTTCAAGTTTAGATAATGTTGTTTTATTTTGGATCTTTAAACACATTAATATAATCTATATTTTCCAAAGAAATTTTCTTCTTACCTCTCACATTATTAATGAAGTTATAAATTTTAAACAATGCTGGAATACTATGGGAAAAATATGTCAATTTGTTCTAATTAGTATTCATGTGGGAACCCTATTTTCAAACATGGTTATTAAAAACATTTTTTTATTTATATTATCCTTGGTATAGATTTTAGTTGAATGTATAATGAAAAATATATATATTTCTAAGAGGAGTATATTTTTTTCTGAAGGTGAGGTGCAATTTATTTTATTTAATGGAAAAGATCATCTTCTAAATCATTTATTGTTTCTACATGAGTAGCTCTCCATAATGAAACTAAAGGTTAAGAAGGAGAATATGTGTGATCTATAGATAAGGAATGTATCTTATGAATAAATAATGTATCGAAGATAAAATATTTGATTTTTTATCCAAAATAATAACTTATTCCTCTTCCAAATCATGAATTTGAGTTCTCCATTAAACTCATTCATAATGAAACTCCAATATCTAAAACCCAATATAAAATACAACCAATGCAATTGCTGGTGTGAAATAATTTTTTGTAGGAGTTTTATTATTATGGATTTATAGGCTTAGGAATTTCATCATCGAGAGACACTATTTTATTCACAAAAAATAAGGATGGGACAACGAGACTGTGTATCAATAATAAATAGATCGATAAAATAATATAATGAATAATTATTATTTACAACATTTTTAAAATATATTGTCTCAAATTAAAGGATCTAGATACTTTTAAATTATCAATCCTCACTCTAGATGATTCCAATAATGGTGGGGAAGAAATATATATCAATAATGAAATTTAGAACAATGGGTTGACATTATATGTTTTTAGTTATGCATTTTTTATTATCTAATTCATCTTATAAAATTTTAATTCTGATTAATAGATCATTTAAGTGCAATATTCATAATATTGTTTGTGTAGTCATTGATTATATCCTATTATTCTCCAATAACTACAATAATCATGAGGGAGATTTTAAAATAAATTTGGATACACTTATAAAATATTAATTATATTGGATTTATTATGAGGGTAAATGTTGAAAAAATAATATTTATATTCTTGGAAATATTCTCCCCATAGATGGAATATATCATAACCCTTCAATGTAAAATGTTGATAAATAAAATCCTACTCCAATGAAAATAACATCGATCCAATGTTTCCCATTACTAGAATGTTACAATCA
The DNA here is from genome assembly GCA_963277665.1 of Viscum album. Classification (NCBI taxonomy): domain Eukaryota; kingdom Viridiplantae; phylum Streptophyta; class Magnoliopsida; order Santalales; family Viscaceae; genus Viscum; species Viscum album. The sequence goes on along the minus strand of OY728119.1, from coordinate 1,781,443,481 downwards.
GTGGGGTTTTCATGATTTTCCGAGTTGACCAACCCATTAACCATGTTTACATGTCATGGGGTTAATTTAAAATTGTCCAAAGAATGTGACGAATGTTATAAAGAGATGAATATGGGACTAAATAATGAAATATTATAAACTATATGATCAGGTATGAAATGAGTTTTAATATATTGTGATTCTTTGAAGAAAGGAATCGTTTTATTCTTCTATAGAATTATAGGGTGATTTCTTAGTCATTAAAGAAATTGAAAATCCACTAACCGAATTATAGAACTCTTCACTAGGATCTGGTTTCCATAATAGTTTCTTCGAAAATATTAAGACACTAACTCTAGAGTGAAATGTGAAATATATATATTTCCATATGAGTTTGAATTATATCTTATCACATAAGGAGATCAACATTTTACAAAAAATATGATTGGAACTACATAAGGATAATGATTTCAAGATAAAATACCACCATTGGAGGAAACACAAGGTGAATTATTCATTGCGTATGAGGGACCATGATGTTCAGAACATGATGAGGATTAGCAAGGTTATTATATAGATACATCTAGTAATGATGGATATTGTGATTGCTATGAAAGGGGTTCCATCATTCCTTTTCCCTAAAACTATTAAAACATCATTACCAAAAATATAGGGAAGTACAAGTTGGTTGATGATAAATTAAAATAGAATATTAATGTAGTAACTTATGGGACATTGAAATAATTACTCAATACAAATAGATTATTGATGTATGAGAAGAGGTTATCCATTATATTTGTACCAGAGTTGAAACGAGATCTTCTATATGAATTAGATGGATATAATTTTTCCATACACCCTAGTTTCACAATTATGTATATGAATTTAAGAGATCATTTCTTATTGAATATTATAATGTAGTAAATTGTTGTCATTGTGTCTTGATACTTATTATTTTAGTAGGTTAATGATAAAAGATAACATATTAATTGATTCATCCAACAAAAACTAATACCTATATGGAAGTGTAATAATGTTACAATAGAATTTTTCACATTAATTCAAAAGACTCTAATGAATAATGATTCATTATGGGTCATTATAGATCATCATACTGGCTATTCATCTTTCATAGCGATGACAGTACATATACCACTTGATGTCCTTATAAGAGCCTATATAAATGAACTCATAAGGATTTATCTGGAAACCCAATTGATTTCATATAATTGTGACCCTTAATAGACATTAAAATGAGTGAAGTGTCTTTAACGGGATATGAAAACTAAGAAAAATTTATGTTTCAATCATCATACAGAGGCTAATGGGAAGTCTAAATAGTAAATCCATAATTTTGATAACTTTTTATTACCACTTTCTCTTGCATTACATGCAATGTGGAATCAATATATACCATTTATGTTATTTCCATAAATAGATTTTCCATTAAATATTCCATATGGTACCATACAAATAATTATAGTTAATAGGTGTTTTACACCATAAAATTAAAAATAAGTTAGATAATTATTTCTAGTTGTCCCAAATCTTATCCAGGGAATTATAATGAATTTAAGGACTATTCATGATCATATTAATGTACTAGATATCATATAAAATATATATCTTGATAATTTAAGGAAATACAAGGAGTCCCATGTAGCAGGTCATGTATTCATGAGGGTTTTTCCATAGAAGTTTGTAGTATGATTTTGTAAAATTGAGATGTTTTTCCATATGCATATTGTTTATTTTAATATACCAGAAATAATTAGAGCTATATCTTTTGGATTATCCATGAAACCCAACCTATCTAAAGTTCATGAAATATTCTATTTTTCATTATTTATGATATATATTATATATCCAATGTATCTTTTCACATATGGGGGAATAAAATTGAAGCATGGACTTCATTATAATGAAGATACACTCTTGATTCTTACCACCAAAGAGTAGTTATTATGGAGTTGAATAACATAATAGTTGAAAGTCCATTAAAGAAATAAAAAATTCAAAGAGGTTCCATATTATCCTAAATATGATATGGAAAATGGATACCAAAATTTTCCCAATAGAATGTATATACCCTGATTTATAGGATGAATTTACATAAGGAGGGAGGAAGTAATACCGACGACTTTATTGTAATATGTAAACACCATATATTGGATTATAAAACTCTAAAGAGAATTTACTTCGAAATATAATCAAAATATTAATTTTCTAGTTTTAGAGTTTATTTATAACAAAAATAAATTAATTTTCAAGTTTCCATAATGATATTATAATAATAATAATTTTAGTGATTTTTTTAAAAACTATATTTCACATGGTTATTCAAATAATCAAAATTTACTTTCCCATTTTATATTATGACATATGAAAAAATTATAATTTTTTCAAAAAACTTTATTGAAAAATATTAATTTTATAATTAAAATTACAAATTTTAAAATACTTATTAATGTTTAGAAACCCATGATTGATATTTTAGAACTTCAGTAATATTTTTAATAAAAAGTTTATGATATGTCCTAAATTTTATATATTAAAACTAATCATTATGAATTATAGATTTATAATCTGAAAAATTTGATTTAAAATTCATAATTATTATTTAACACTTATATAAAATGTAACTCTTTATTTTATTTAAAAATTTTACGTTACCTTGGGTAAAAAAGGAGTTAACTCGATATACTCTAATTTAGTAAAAGTAATAATTCATGGAATAAGAGGACTGAAACATGAAAAAAAAACAAGTATTCAATTGAGTGGATAATGTTTTTATCTATTTTATCTCTTCCCCAGTCCATTGTTGTTTATTCATGGATCAACTTAGAATCATGTTCTCCCATTATATTAAGTGACCATATTTAATAAAATTCATCATCATCAATTATATAAGGGTTTCTCCCACCACCCCTTAAAAGAAAAAATAAAAATTATGTTTCCTAATAAAAAATCAATAAAACTATTCCTTCCCCTAGAATAATATTTCATTTTATTTAAGTTCTGAAAGAAAGATACTAGCTTGTGAATTTCCTTTTTAAACAATCCTCCATGTGAAGAACAATGTTATAAAATTAAGTTCGATATATATACAAAATTCCTTTTATTTTAACTTTACATTTATAATTAATCATTTAAAATAATATATTATGAATTTTGTATTTATATTATAAATAAATTTATTATATTTTTGAAATACAAAGAATCTCCTTTTTCTATTTCTATTAAGAAAAATACAACCACAAATCATTTTTTTGTGGACATCTACCTCCATGACATAGCATGTTTTTTCCATCACCACCTTAAAATGGTACATAAAATGATGGTATTATATGATAAATGAATGTTTCATGATATTATTACAGTTCTATAATGAAAAATTTCAAAACTTATCAATGATATGATCAAAAAATTACTATCATCAATTTAATCATTTAAAATAATCATATTAAGAGGGTATGATTTTATTAAAATTGTGTAATGATTTCATATCCACAGATAATTCATATACTTCCAGAATAAATAATATATATAACACTAATAAATTCAAAATTAAGTCATTATTCAATGGTTATAATGATATTTCAAAAAACCAAATTATATTCATTCACCAAAACAGTTTGTTTTTGTCCAGGTCGATTTCACCACTTAATAGAAAAATAATATTAATTTATTTTATGAATTAAAATTGGGACATAATTACCAATATAATATTATTTTAATGTGTAAATAATGATTTTTTTGTTCTAGAAATGTTATATCAACATTTAATTAGCTAACTAGGAAAATAACATTGATCATCAAGAATAAAAGAAATACTATTCTTTTTTAATTAATATTCATGAATAAATACTAACAAACTGATAATAGAGATTAAAACATCATAAATAACTATAAATAATCCCTAAAATTAATAGTAATGGCCATGTAATTCTGATCATTAAAAGTGGAATGAACATGGATAACGCAATTAAGAATCTTGTTTAAATGATCAAAACTATAAACACTCAATGTGGACATTTAATTGAATCAATAAAGATAAGGATTTCAGAAAAATATTACAAAATGAAATTTGATATGAGAAATGTTTTATTTCAATTAATTTAGATGTGTATATTTTTCATAAATGAAGTTAAATTGTGTTTTAGGAATCCTAGATAATAGTTGAGTGTATTTTATCTCAAATTGTTCTATTTAGGAAAATTATGGTATTATGAACAAAAATTACTTTATATGGTGTCTGTAATGGCTATATGATATGTTATAGTATGAAATTTATTTATTCAATGTATTTATAGTTCAATTTCAAGTCCTCTATTTTATCATGTTTTGATTTAATTTTAAACAAATATATTAGTGTGGTTTCTTCGTCTCAATATCCATTCATTGGTACTAATGATATATTCATGAGTTAATTGATTTAATGTGGTTAATAAAATGCCAAAGAAGAATTTTCTATACAAATAATAAAATATTATTGATTAAATTTTTATATTTCCTTACTCCTACCATTTTTATTCCTGATTTTCCTAAACTTTTGTAAAATTTAATCTTTTCCATGGAGAAAAAACCCATCCTATTTTTTGTTAATCCATATGAATGTGTAGTTTCTTAAAAAACAAATCCCTATCCAGATACTGAAAAGTGGATACAGCTAGAGATCAGATGAATCAAGGGGTAATCACATTAAATATATTTGTTCAGAATTGAATCAATCATCTCATTGATTCATAATGAATGGGGCTAGGACTAAACATCATTATTTACTCTCCCATGATATATGTTTTGAAATATTCATTCTCTATTTAGAAACCATAATAAATGATATTTCCTATCATTTCCTTGGCCTCCTAATAGTGTAATAAATTGAACCCAAGCACCATAATAACATTATAATCCAACATATTTTAATTACCATATTTAATATATGTCATTGATACAGGTACATTATCTTAATCAAACGATACCCTATGGACTCTATGATAATTAAGGAAAACTATCATAAACATCCTCATTTTTTTATGGGATGGGAATTATATTATTTCTATTTTTTTAATTATGTGGATACCTATGTTTTATTTAGTTAGAACTTCATTAGGGAATGGTATGAATGGTCTTAATGACTCATATGGTGAATACATCTGACTTAATCAATTGATGGTTGCGACCTAAAATAATAAATCCCCTCAATACAATGACATGTATCATATGATAAAAGGCCCAACTATAATTTTTCGGATGTTTGAAATTATGAATTATTTCGATATGAGAAAAATGATTATTTTTAACCATATTTTCATTTATTTTCACGGATGTTTCATGCCATCAGTTTCAATTGATTGTTGAATCTTTTTTAGGATTTTTCCTTACATTTATCTTTTAAATGTTTATATTATTTAATAATTCTCTCTATTCAATTCTTTATTAGTAATAATTATCTCTACCTTATTTTTTCCTTTACCTTGGAAACATAGAGGTGTAGTACATTTAATTTTCAAGAATATAATGGAAGTGATTGTAATGTTCTCATAATATGTTCATATTTTATCTTAGGTTTTGAAATTTAAGTTATGTATATATGTATTCTTCCAAGACTTCTAAACCATTTGATCCTCAATAACTCTTATAAAATGTACCAATAATGTAATATAATAACTAGATTTGGGTTTATGGATTTTAGGAAGATACACTTCTTATAACCTTATCTTATCTGCATCTACGTAGATACATAGTCAAATTCAATTCTCCAATTTGGTTATACACTAGGAAATAAATAATTATTCCACAATATAGTCACCAAATTTATTTTATGTCACATTATCATTCTTATATCCTAAAAAATTTATAGATAATATATAAATAATTCATTAAAATAATTTTATTAGTATAGTAAATAAATAAATAAAATTTGGGGAAATAAAAATAATAAGGAAAATAAATCTCAAACATCAAAAAGGAGAAAATATACACCATCCCCTTCCCAGACACAAAATCAATAATAGATATCCTGAGAGAAGGGATTATTTAATTGAACCAATTAAGAAATAAATTCAAACCTTCACTAAAAAAATATCTTCCAAATATAATAGTTTGATTTTAATTTCATAATTTAATAATAATATATAATCTAATACTAAAAAGTATATTGAAAGACCTAGAATAATTTGATAATAAACATTATTTGAAGGATTATCTATTGTGGGTATGTTATAAATGTTTTGAGTTCATAAAAAACATGGATTATATGATTAATTGTTGGTATGTATTAATGAAAATTATGGAAGATCTAATTACTCTTATGAGTGGTTTTCAATCAAAGAGAAATTCTGGAAATTACAGTCATACAAATGATGTGGGATAATAATATAAAGATTATGAGTTTAATGATTGTTACATAATTGATCCAATGTAATCACGAAATATATAATTGTAACATATAGATAAAATATTATAAATATACATCCTCAATAATACCAATTAAAACCATATAAAATGACTAAATATGACATCCAAGGATTGTGAAATAATATTTCTGTAATTTTTCTGCACATGAGACACTAAACTGATCCCAGAACGCATTGATAAAATAGCCTAAAGCATGTATCCTTCTTACAGTAGAGGCTGGTGACTATCAATGGGGATCTAAAGGATGTTTATTGAGGAGACTACACCCTAGGAATCAGTAATAAATATAGTGGAATCAATCATAGATGAAGAATTGTGGAAGAAGATGAAAAATATAGAAGTGAAAGATAATAATAATTAATAAAATGTCTAATAACAAATATTAAACTAAAAATGTCCACATAATGATACAATATAAAATTAAATAGATATATATAATTTCATTCAATTAATTAATAATAAAATGAAAAAAATCCCCAAGGGAAATCTCTTTGTTAATCCAGACCACTTGCTCCATCCATTGATCCTATAAACTCATATCAAGGTATAACCACACAAAATGAATTATAGCTGGAAAGTTAAATCTAAAAAATGATACTGAAAAAATGAGTTTTATCAAGGAACTAAATAGTGTCCAGAATAGTGTTTTTAATAAACACAGTTGGCTACAAGAAAAGTGTAAAATGTCATCCAATGCATAAATATAAAAATACAACATCATACATGTATAAATTAAAGTAAATAAATCAATACAACCAAGTTGGGATCAGGTTCTTCAATTTAAACTTCTCCAATTAAAAATTAATTATCCTAAGACATAATATCTCTTTGTGATTGCCAATTATTCTTTAATTTATAAATAGGACTCTTCACTCGGCTCATACCCAAGGAATACCTCAAGTATCTTATCATTATATGGTACAAAAAAGTATTGTGGAATTTATAAGTATACACATGAATAAAATCAATTCATCATACAAGTAATTAATTTTCTTTATCCAATTATATATAATGAGTTGAATTAAAAATCACATAATATAATTAATTAATTAATTAATCGGAAACCTAATCCCATCCAAGGATTTTTGTATAAGGATCCCATTTAAAACTCTAGGTGTTATATGAATCCATTTCTCTACAATCATATTCATTTAATTCGTCGTATGAATTCATTTATCACTCTTTTTTTGTTTTATATTCATTTTATTTGAGCATTTACATAGAATTACATTTAGTAAACCCAAGTGTCACATTTGTCATAATATAATAATCTTCCCTCTAATTGTGACTTTGTAATTCCATGTAAGAACTCATTTATCACATGTGGAATAAAATATAACTTCCAACAATTTATTCTCATCCATTTAATTCATATAAGGACCCAAATATCTCCCTTTTAATGATATGGTTACTAATTATTTTGAATTAAATAATCCACAAGAGTTCCTCCATTACATTCCAAATCAAACCCCATTTATAAACATCCACGTATTGTAATAAATTGTGATGGGATCATCGTCTAACCATACATTTTAACATTATGTTTAACTAATTTAAAAACAATTAATAAATAATTGAATGTTACTCATTAGGCTGTATCATAGTTCAAACTTGAATAATATAGTGGCTACATCATTAAATAATTTCATTCCACAATTCAAGGATAAAATTGGAGAAATTACATTTATATGTAATAATGACTCACATGGGAATGACCTCACAGTTTGTCATTTCAAATAACTCTATTTCATTGACCTTTTTGTTCAATAAGATAGTGTACCTAAAAAGAGGTTTTATTAAAAAACGGGGCATGCTACTCATAAAAACACATTTAATTTAAATTAATAATTTTTTTTTGGGGATAAGTAAATATAAAAAAAGGGTGATTAAATCATACTATAAGATTTAAAATTATAATATTTTATACTAAAACACCCAAATAGTTGTATTTTTTCATTAAAATGTCATTAATTCCATGTTTCATAAGAAACATACCCCAACAGGGTGGTTCAAGTTGAGGTGATCAACCAAAATAGTTGAATTAAATGCATAGTGTTTTTCTAATATGAGGAATAAAATTAAAAAATTATTTAGAATATAAAATGGAAATGCGTGGGTAATATAGTGTTAATAAAAAATATTTATTTCAGAAAATATTAATACATTAAGTGAAAATCCATATACCAACTATCATATTCTTAGGATGCTTCATTAATCCAGTATCATGTTATTATTAATGTTAGATCATTAAAAATTAATATTAGTCAAATTAACTCAAGTTTTTTACATCACTTTTGATTTAAATTTCATTAAATAGATCTACATTAACTATTAAATGATGAATAATGAATCATAAAATCATGAAGGGGCTTCTAATGTGATAGATAGTTGTTGATTGTGAGTATAGATAGAGGAGATAATGGAACCCAATGATGAGGCCTAGGGGATTCTTGGAAAGATTCTTTTAATGGGAGAATTTAGGGGTATGATGGATTTTTAGTTAATCAAGGTAGTGGAAAAAGGGAAAATCACACCATTTAATTAGGTGAATATTTTGGAAACTTTGGCTTATATAAACCACGTTCCAACCATATTGGGTCAATGCATAAGTGACCCTACCCATGAGGGATAGGCACATGGTTTTCGCAAACTATACATTGTAGGTTCACACCTTTTTCCAAATTCCCCATTAACACTACATGGTTTTATGATTACATGTGGAATTAGTTGAATGATTTAATAAAAATTTGTTCTTGGTATATTTCATCTTAAACGCAAAGCATTGAGCTCCGAACATGCCCCAGGAACTCCTAAAACTCAACGAATCAAATTTTACACCACCTGGGAAATACATTTAATAGAAAAACATTTGCATTTATTCCAATTCATATCATATCATTCCAATTATCAAATTATTATTTTCACCATAAAAAAAATTGTAATTTTCAAACCCCATTAGAAATTTCTAATTCATCCAAAACAATTTGTTGTACAATATACTAAGCATAGAACAACACATTCCCAAGAAGTGTTATATAATAATGAAACATCGACCGAGATAAATGGGTAATAAGACATCCAATAAAATGGTTGTGTTGGGTTATTATAATGCAATTCATATCTAATAATTACCTCTAATGTATTACTTAAGTCATTTAAAATTTATCCAGCAAATGTATTCAAAGCTAAATCATTATGAATGTGAACCCCTAAGCACATCTAAACGAAGAGAGAATAAAAAATTCATCTATTTCATCAATTGTACAATGTTGAATGTCAAATATAAATCTATGTTATTTCCCACAACTGTAATTCTATTCACGAAATATCTCTTATTTTTCTTAAAATTCCCATAATTTGATTCTAAATTGATCAAACAGTCTTTTCCAAATCGTCCAAAAGTAATCTTAGTTGTGATTTTATTACAGAAAAGGCTCATTCGAAAATTTAACTATATATTCCTCATTCTAAATTTATATAATATGTGGTTCCTCAGTATCCATTGGCTACCAAATAATATAATTAATGTTGGGACACTATAAGATAACTCTTTCTAAAAATTATCACCATAAAAAGACAACGCAGCTGAAAATATGCACAAGATATATTTGTACTATGGTGCCATGGATTCAATTTAATCATATTCAATAGATCCCATAACTATCATTCCATTATATCACTAAATGAAAAAAAATGTCATTATTTGTGCCACAACAATACCATTGATTGCAACCTGACCCAGCACCCCCGGACTATCACATAATAATAAAATATATTGAGCCTAACCATATGTTTTGGGTAAACATGAATTTAACTATTGGATTATAAGGATATCATTCAATGTATTCACTAATCATGTGTTTTGAAGTGAGATATTGGTAAAAATCTAAAAAATACACAAATTGCGTATAATAATTGAGCCTAATATTGGTATTTTTCCTGGATATCATGTCATTGAATCGTTCAGTTTACATAAGACATTCCATGTTCTTCCTATATGTTAATCTCATTGATAGTCCAGACATTCCATGCCTCTACATGTATATTCACTCCATTTGTGAAACACTAAAATATTCAATTTATCAGTCCAAAAAGGATATTAATTTTTTAAAAATCATGGATTATATTTGACAATATTCTATTGTAACCATGAAAAGTCAAGATAAGGGTAACGATCAACAATTATATAATATTAAACTAAATATATAACAGTTATTAAGAATGAATAAAATTTCTCTACAACATGCTATCGGGGATGTTTGATGTGATGTTCAAATTAAAACTATAGACTTGTGTTCTTGACTTCCAATGGGGATAGTCTTTCATCATGTTCAATGGTGATTTATTCTCCTTGATCATATTATATTGATGGGATTTATGTTCTTCCTTCCATGGTTTCATCCATGGAATATGTCAACAAGTTCGGTTGTCACTAATAGAGTTAATTCATGTTCTTGAACTCATTTTCGGTAATATATTTTTATAATTAGGAAACTAATATCTTGAAATTTCAAGGGTCCTTGACATGGAAACTACCATTAGTCTGGAGAGTAGTCGCTGGGGTCATTGTTGGATGGTATAGATACTAAATATATTGGTAACATGTATCTTCCTTATATGATGGCATCATTTAAAGGAATCATAGGTACATATCCCAAGGTCTCTAATGTTTATCATGATGTATATGATGCCAAAGTAATATCTTCCAACTATTTCACCTCAAGAATCCCATTTTTATAATGAGTTAGCAGACAACATGGGTGCATATCATCTATGCCATCCGCATTGGAAATCCCATGATTGGAATGCAGAAAAATTGTAAGATAGTTAGGGATTTTAACTTCTTCTAGAGTAGTATTTAATTCTTTATAACCCCCTAGAGAGTCAAATCAAAGAGGTTCATCCATGTGTGTGAGTACATGGATCCTTTACTAAGGGATGGATCTGAATTCCACGAGGATGCTGATCTATGAGGTATTTCCTATAAAGGTAATATTTCACATAGTTAATGATAATTTTTCCCCATAAAGGATATCCAGAGAGTTGTGTTGGGTAAATTGAAGATGTCACACAATGATGGTTGACCTAACCCCTTGAAATGGAGAACCAAATACATACATCCTCGGTAGGGGGAACATTGTTGTCCCTTTGGTCATTATTGACTGACAAATGGGAATCATACATAACCTACATGGGAGGCATGTATCAAAACCCATGTAGTTCGATACCACATTTTAACATGGTCTTATAGGACTAGTCCATGTATTTTAACATCATACTGTAAGGATAATCACACTGCAAAAGAAACATTGATGAGGAATAGTGTGTGGCTTTCACGTAGAATATTTTATTTTCATGAGGGTTGATTTTTGATGGATGGTGTAGGAATCATAGATAGTAACAACCATGAGGGAAACTAGGATCAGTTGTGATATTGGTAGGGCTTTAGTGTGAAATAAGACCAAAGGGACTCGGATTAGATGTAGTCTCTCGATAGGGGCAAGATCTTTCCGGGATGAGGTATCCTAGGAGAAAATAAGGATGGATGTGGATAGAGCTGGTGTTTTCTACCTCAAAGATAATTCTTGTGTATCCTTGTTAATTATGATTCCAATCCCACACAGTTTAGGAACATTAGGGCTTACACATGAGGAAGACGCACATTTCAGAGGTAATGATTGATGATTCCACATAAGAGTAGTATATGATGTTGGATATTTGTGTGGAATACTTAAATATGGATATAAATTGTTAGTTTGAGGCGATTACTTGATCTACAATAACCTCTATGCTCACGTTACTCATGTTCGGTGTAACAAATGAGTATAATCCATAAACAAGTTTCTCAGGTCATGAAAAAAGATTCAATGAGCGATGTTGTTGAGATTATTGGGGGAACCTACCCAAGGAGGATTTCATTCCATGTGGGGAGGATCTAATTCCATGTGAGGAGGATCTCATTCTTTATTATTCATACATGGAACATTAAATTATTATGGAACTGGGTGTTTGGTATTATGCATGGAAGCTTCCTAGGTGTCTGGGTCTCATCACTAGGGGTGTAGTTTTATCCCATGGTGTGGGAGAAGGTGGAATCACATGACGATCTCAAAGGGGGAATCCTATGATCATCTCATTGGGTAATACTATATTATTACATCAAGTTATATAGATGATTTTACTAGTATGTTTTATGTCATTCATTAAGGACGTTGATGACTCTCTTTTTAGAACATGGGCTTACATAACTTCCACTCACCCTCCATTGTGAGGTGGATAGATTTATGTATTCTAACTTTCAATGGTATGGATGAGGGACAAATCAAAAATTCCACTGATAATAATAAATAGGAATTATCTACATATGAGGAGAAGAAAAAGGTACAGAAACACATGCACAAGGAGCATAGGGGGGATATCCCGTGGGACCCAAAAATTGGTGCATTCATTTTTGGTGCTTAGTTCATAATAGGTGAATTCATGGAATGAGGGTTGTATGAAATTTATTCTAAAAAAAGGTGATATCACATGAATGTAGTCCATGGTACTTCAATGAATATGGGTGAACAAACCTAGATTCTTGGGTGCAAGGTTGAGGGTGTGTGTAGTATTGGGATTTGTGCATAAGGTCTAGGGTGCATGAAAGTGGAATATTTGTGAGAGCATATGTGGGGTTTTAAAAAGTAGCTATAGAATTACCAAAATGTGTTCCAACTAGCGGGGGACCCAAGGGGAACATATCATGCAATATCTCTACCATGAGGCTTTCATGCTTTCTAAACGTCGCAAAATATTAGTCTTACATGCAGTAGATTGGTAGTACACCTTTCGGATGATCACCCTAAAGAATGGGGTGAAATTAAATATACCGATGACAAATTTGGAATTGAAACTAATGATTTTGGATTTTTAAGAATTATTTAGTGCATTTTCTCACTTATCTATGGAAAGGAATCATTCCAGGGGCTAGTCGATATCATATCTAGAGCATTATATGGAAATAATCAAATCCAGTTTCTTATAAGAATCATGGAAATATAGAACACTGACTCCATGGTTCTTTATGTGGATGTCATGGAAAGACCATAAATTGACAATGTATATTGAAATCAATGAACTTCCCCAAATATCTAAAAAAAAATTTGCATCTTTATAATTCTAGAGATCATAGGGACATTACTATCTATGCACTGAATGGGAGGACAGAGATTGTCATAGGGGATTTTCAAGAGGTAAAAGAGTTCCATATATACTATGACAATACATTTTTAGGTATATGACAGACAATATCATTGGCCGGAAAAAAAAATATACAAGTTGTCTGATTGTAACTTCTCTATTA